>JANJXV010000151.1:0-1200000 GCA_024803745.1 Megascapheus bottae | reverse complement strand
TGAAGTCACATAATGGAGGCGTGTGAAGTCACAGAATGGAAGTGTGTGAAGACACAGAATGGAAGTGGGTGAACTCACAATGGAGGTGTGTGAAGTCACAGAATGGAGGTGTGTGAATTCATAGAAGGGAGGTGTGTGAAGTCATAGAATGGAGGTGTGTGAAGTCACAGAATGGAAGAGTGTGAAGTCAAAATGGAGGTGTGTGAAGTCAGAGAATGGAGGTGTGTGAAGTCAATGAATGGACTTGTGTGAAGTCAAAATTGTGGTGTGTGAAGTCAAAGAATGGATGTGTGTGAAGTCACAGAATGGAGGTGTGTGAAGTCAAAATGGAGGTGTGTGAAGTAAAGAATGGATGTGTTTGAAGTCATAGAATGGAGGTGTATGAAGTCATGGAATGGAGGTTTGTGAAGTCATAGAATAGAGGTGTGAAGTCAGAGAATGGAGGTGTGGGAAGTCAGAATGCAGGTGTGTGAAGTCATAGAATGGAGGTGTGTGAAGTCATAGATTGGAAGTGTGTGAAGTCATAAATTGGAGGTGTGTGAAGTCACAGAGGGAGGTGTGTGAAGTCACAGAATGGAGTTCTGTGAAGTCACAGTGGAGGTGTGTGAAGTCATAGAATGGAGGTGTGTGAAGTCAAAGAATGGAGGTGTGTGAAGTCATAGAATGGAGTTGTGAAGTCACAGCATGGAGGTGTGTGAAGTCAGAATGGAGATGTGTGAAGTCATAGAATGGAGGTGTGTGAAGTCACAATGCAGGTGTGTGAACTCATACAATGGAGGTGGGTGAAGTCACAATGCAGGTGTGTGAAGTCATAGAATGGAGTTGTGTGAACTCAGAAAGGAGATGTGTGAAGTCACAGAATAGAGGTGTGTGAAGTCATATAATGGAGGTGTGTGGAGTCACAGAATGGAGGTGTGTGAATTCATAGAATGGAGGTGTGTGAAGTCATAGAATGGAGGTGTGTGAAGTCACAGAATGGAGGTGTGTGAAGTAACAGAATGGAGGTGTGTGAAGTCACAGAATGGAAGTGGGTGAACTCACAATGGAGGTGTGTGAAGTCACAGAAAGGAGGTGTGTGAAGTGAGAAGGGAGGTGTGTGAAGTCACAGAATGGAGATGTGTGAACTCAGAATGGAGGTGTGGGAAGTCACAGAATGGAGACTTGTGAAGTCATAGAATGGAGGTGTGTGAAGTCATAGAATGGAGGTGTGTGAAGTCACAGAATGGAGGTGTGTGAAGTCAGAATGGAGGTGTGAAGTTATAGAATAGAGGTGGGTGAAGTCATAGAAAGGAGTTGTGGGAAGTCATAGAATAGAGGAGTGTCAAGTCATAGAATGGAGGTGAGTGAAGTCACAGACCCGAGGTCTGTGAAGTCATAGAATGGAGCTGTGTGGTTTCAGAATTGAGGAGTGTGAAGTCCTAGAATGGATGTGTGTGAACTCATAGAATGGAGGTGTGTGACGTCACAATGGAAGTGTGTGAAGTCACAGAATGGAGGTGTGTGAAGTCATATATTGGAGGTGTGTGAAGTCAGAATGGAGGTGTGTGAAGTCACAGAATGGAGGTGTGTGAACTCAGAATGGAGGTGTTTGAAGTCATAGATGGAGGTGTGTGAAGTCACAGAATGGAGGTGTGTGAAGTCATAGAATGGAGGTGTGTGAAGTCATAGAATGGAAGTGTGTGAAGTCATAGAATGGAGGTGTGTGAAGTAAGAATGGAGGTGTGTGAAGTCACAGAATGGAGGTGTGTGAAGTCCTAGAATGGAAGTGTGTGAAGTCATAGAATGGAGGTGTGTGAAGTCACAGAATGGAGGTGTGGGAACTCAAAATGGAGGTTTGAGAAGTCACAGAATGGAGGTGTGAAGTCATAGAATGGAAGAGTGTGAAGTCATAGAATGGAGGTTTGTGAAGTAAGAATGGAGGTGTGTGAAGTCATCGAATGGAGTTGTGTGAACTCAGAATGGAGGTGTGTGATGTCATAGATGGTGGTGTGTGAAGTCATAGTATGGAGGTGTGTGAAATCATAGAATGGAGTTTTGTGAATTCACAGAATGGAGGTGAGTGAAGTCACAGATTCGAGGTCTGTGAAGTCATAGAATGCAGGTGTGTGAAGTCAGAATGGAGGTGTGTGAAGTCATAAAATGGAGGTTTGTGAACTCGTAGAATGGAGGTGTGTGACGTCACAATGGAAGTGTGTGAAGTTACAGAATGGAGGTGTGTGAAGTCAAAATGGAGGTGTGTGAACTCAAAGAATGGAGGTGTGTGAACTCATAGAATGGAGGTGTGTGAAGTCATGGAATGGAGGTGTGTGAAGTCCAAGAATGGAGGTGTCTGAAGTCAAACAGTGGAGGTGTGTGAAGTCACTGAATGGAGGTGTGTGAAATCACAGAATGGAGGTGTGTGAAGTCACAGAATGGAGGTGTGTGAAGTCAAAATGGAGGTGTGTGAACTCAAAGAATGGAGGTGTGTGAACTCATAAAATGGAGGTGTGTGAAGTCATGGAATGGATGTGTGTGAAGTCCAAGAATGGAGGTGTCTGAAGTCAAACAATGGAGGTGTGTGAAGTCACAGAATGGAGGTGTGTGAAGTCACAGAATGGAGGTGTGTGAAGTCACAGAATGGAGGTGTGTGAAGTCAAAATGGTGGTGTGTCAATTCATAAATGGATGTGTGTGAAGTCAGAAGGCAGCAGAGTGAAGTCATAGAATGGAGGTGGGTGAAGGCAGAATGGAAGTGTGTGAACTCGTAGAATGGAGGTGTGTGAAGTGAAAATGGAGGTGTGTGAAGTCATAGAATGGTGGTTTTTGATGTCAAAGAAGGGAGGTGTGTGAAGTCATAGACTGGAGGTGTGTGAACCCAGATTGGAGGTGTGTGAAATCACAGAAAGCAGGTGTGTCAACTCAGAAACGAGGCGTGTGAAGTCATAGAATGGAGGTGTGTGAAGTCATAGAATCGAAGTGTGTGAAATCATAGAATGGAGGTGTGTGAAGTCAGAATGGAGATGTGTGAAGTCATAGAATGGAGGTGTGTGAAGTCATACAATGGATGTGTGTGAAGTCATAATGCAGGTGTGTGAACTCATAGAATTGAGGTGGGTGAAGTCACAATGCAGGTGTATGAAGTCATAGAATGGAGGTGTGTGAAGTCATAGAATGGAGGTGGTGAAGTGAAAGAATGGAGGTGTGTGAAGTCATAGAATGGAGGTGTGTGAAGTCACAGAATGGTGGTGTGTGAAGTCATAGATTGGAGGGGTGTGAAGTCATAGAATGGAGGTGTGTTAAGTCATAGAATGGAGGTGTGGAAGTCACAGAATGGAGGTGTGTGAAGTCACAGAATGGAGGTGTGTGAACTGAGAATGGAGGTGTGTGAAGTCACAGAATGGAGGTGTGTGAAGTCATACAATGGAGGTGTGTGAAGTCACAGAATGGAGGGGTGTGAATTCATAGAAGGGAGGTGTGTGAAGTCATAGAATGGAGGTGTGTGAAGTCACATAATGGAGGCGTGTGAAGTCACAGAATGGAAGTGTGTGAAGACACAGAATGGAAGTGGGTGAACTCACAATGGAGGTGTGTGAAGTCACAGAATGGAGGTGTGTGAATTCATAGAAGGGAGGTGTGTGAAGTCATAGAATGGAGGTGTGTGAAGTCACAGAATGGAAGAGTGTGAAGTCAAAATGGAGGTGTGTGAAGTCAGAGAATGGAGGTGTGTGAAGTCAATGAATGGACTTGTGTGAAGTCAAAATTGTGGTGTGTGAAGTCAAAGAATGGATGTGTGTGAAGTCACAGAATGAAGGTGTGTGAAGTCAAAATGGAGGTGTGTGAAGTAAAGAATGAATGTGTTTGAAGTCATAGAATGGAGGTGTATGAAGTCATGGAATGGAGGTTTGTGAAGTCATAGAATAGAGGTGTGAAGTCAGAGAATGGAGGTGTGGGAAGTCAGAATGCAGGTGTGTGAAGTCATAGAATGGAGGTGTGTGAAGTCATAGATTGGCAGTGTGTGAAGTCATAAATTGGAGGTGTGTGAAGTCACAGAGGGAGGTGTGTGAAGTCACAGAATGGAGTTCTGTGAAGTCACAGTGGAGGTGTGTGAAGTCATAGAATGGAGGTGTGTGAAGTCAAAGAATGGAGGTGTGTGAAGTCATAGAATGGAGTTGTGTGAAGTCACAGCATGGAGGTGTGTGAAGTCAGAATGGAGATGTGTGAAGTCATAGAATGGAGGTGTGTGAAGTCACAATGCAGGTGTGTGAACTCATACAATGGAGGTGGGTGAAGTCACAATGCAGGTGTGTGAAGTCATAGAATGGAGTTGTGTGAACTCAGAAAGGAGATGTGTGAAGTCACAGAATAGAGGTGTGTGAAGTCATATAATGGAGGTGTGTGAAGTCACAGAATGGAGGTGTGTGAATTCATAGAATGGAGGTGTGTGAAGTCATAGAATGGAGGTGTGTGAAGTCACAGAATGGAGGTGTGTGAAGTAACAGAATGGAGGTGTGTGAAGTCACAGAATGGAAGTGGGTGAACTCACAATGGAGGTGTGTGAAGTCACAGAAAGGAGGTGTGTGAAGTGAGAAGGGAGGTGTGTGAAGTCACAGAATGGAGATGTGTGAACTCAGAATGGAGGTGTGGGAAGTCACAGAATGGAGACTTGTGAAGTCATAGAATGGAGGTGTGTGAAGTCATAGAATGGAGGTGTGTGAAGTCACAGAATGGAGGTGTGTGAAGTCAGAATGGAGGTGTGAAGTTATAGAATAGAGGTGGGTGAAGTCATAGAAAGGAGTTGTGGGAAGTCATAGAATAGAGGAGTGTCAAGTCATAGAATGGAGGTGAGTGAAGTCACAGACCCGAGGTCTGTGAAGTCATAGAATGGAGCTGTGTGGTTTCAGAATTGAGGAGTGTGAAGTCCTAGAATGGATGTGTGTGAACTCATAGAATGGAGGTGTGTGACGTCACAATGGAAGTGTGTGAAGTCACAGAATGGAGGTGTGTGAAGTCATATATTGGAGGTGTGTGAAGTCAGAATGGAGGTGTGTGAAGTCACAGAATGGAGGTGTGTGAACTCAGAATGGAGGTGTTTGAAGTCATAGATGGAGGTGTGTGAAGTCACAGAATGGAGGTGTGTGAAGTCATAGAATGGAGGTGTGTGAAGTCATAGAATGGAAGTGTGTGAAGTCATAGAATGGAGGTGTGTGAAGTAAGAATGGAGGTGTGTGAAGTCACAGAATGGAGGTGTGTGAAGTCCTAGAATGGAAGTGTGTGAAGTCATAGAATGGAGGTGTGTGAAGTCACAGAATGGAGGTGTGGGAACTCAAAATGGAGGTTTGAGAAGTCACAGAATGGAGGTGTGAAGTCATAGAATGGAAGAGTGTGAAGTCATAGAATGGAGGTTTGTGAAGTAAGAATGGAGGTGTGTGAAGTCATCGAATGGAGTTGTGTGAACTCAGAATGGAGGTGTGTGATGTCATAGATGGTGGTGTGTGAAGTCATAGTATGGAGGTGTGTGAAATCATAGAATGGAGTTTTGTGAATTCACAGAATGGAGGTGAGTGAAGTCACAGATTCGAGGTCTGTGAAGTCATAGAATGCAGGTGTGTGAAGTCAGAATGGAGGTGTGTGAAGTCATAAAATGGAGGTTTGTGAACTCGTAGAATGGAGGTGTGTGACGTCACAATGGAAGTGTGTGAAGTTACAGAATGGAGGTGTGTGAAGTCAAAATGGAGGTGTGTGAACTCAAAGAATGGAGGTGTGTGAACTCATAGAATGGAGGTGTGTGAAGTCATGGAATGGAGGTGTGTGAAGTCCAAGAATGGAGGTGTCTGAAGTCAAACAGTGGAGGTGTGTGAAGTCACTGAATGGAGGTGTGTGAAATCACAGAATGGAGGTGTGTGAAGTCACAGAATGGAGGTGTGTGAAGTCAAAATGGAGGTGTGTGAACTCAAAGAATGGAGGTGTGTGAACTCATAAAATGGAGGTGTGTGAAGTCATGGAATGGATGTGTGTGAAGTCCAAGAATGGAGGTGTCTGAAGTCAAACAATGGAGGTGTGTGAAGTCACAGAATGGAGGTGTGTGAAGTCACAGAATGGAGGTGTGTGAAGTCACAGAATGGAGGTGTGTGAAGTCAAAATGGTGGTGTGTCAATTCATAAATGGATGTGTGTGAAGTCAGAAGGCAGCAGAGTGAAGTCATAGAATGGAGGTGGGTGAAGGCAGAATGGAAGTGTGTGAACTCGTAGAATGGAGGTGTGTGAAGTGAAAATGGAGGTGTGTGAAGTCATAGAATGGTGGTTTTTGATGTCAAAGAAGGGAGGTGTGTGAAGTCATAGACTGGAGGTGTGTGAACCCAGATTGGAGGTGTGTGAAATCACAGAAAGCAGGTGTGTCAACTCAGAAACGAGGCGTGTGAAGTCATAGAATGGAGGTGTGTGAAGTCATAGAATCGAAGTGTGTGAAATCATAGAATGGAGGTGTGTGAAGTCAGAATGGAGATGTGTGAAGTCATAGAATGGAGGTGTGTGAAGTCATACAATGGATGTGTGTGAAGTCATAATGCAGGTGTGTGAACTCATAGAATTGAGGTGGGTGAAGTCACAATGCAGGTGTATGAAGTCATAGAATGGAGGTGTGTGAAGTCATAGAATGGAGGTGGTGAAGTGAAAGAATGGAGGTGTGTGAAGTCATAGAATGGAGGTGTGTGAAGTCACAGAATGGTGGTGTGTGAAGTCATAGATTGGAGGGGTGTGAAGTCATAGAATGGAGGTGTGTTAAGTCATAGAATGGAGGTGTGGAAGTCACAGAATGGAGGTGTGTGAAGTCACAGAATGGAGGTGTGTGAACTGAGAATGGAGGTGTGTGAAGTCACAGAATGGAGGTGTGTGAAGTCATACAATGGAGGTGTGTGAAGTCACAGAATGGAGGGGTGTGAATTCATAGAAGGGAGGTGTGTGAAGTCATAGAATGGAGGTGTGTGAAGTCACATAATGGAGGCGTGTGAAGTCACAGAATGGAAGTGTGTGAAGACACAGAATGGAAGTGGGTGAACTCACAATGGAGGTGTGTGAAGTCACAGAATGGAGGTGTGTGAATTCATAGAAGGGAGGTGTGTGAAGTCATAGAATGGAGGTGTGTGAAGTCACAGAATGGAAGAGTGTGAAGTCAAAATGGAGGTGTGTGAAGTCAGAGAATGGAGGTGTGTGAAGTCAATGAATGGACTTGTGTGAAGTCAAAATTGTGGTGTGTGAAGTCAAAGAATGGATGTGTGTGAAGTCACAGAATGAAGGTGTGTGAAGTCAAAATGGAGGTGTGTGAAGTAAAGAATGAATGTGTTTGAAGTCATAGAATGGAGGTGTATGAAGTCATGGAATGGAGGTTTGTGAAGTCATAGAATAGAGGTGTGAAGTCAGAGAATGGAGGTGTGGGAAGTCAGAATGCAGGTGTGTGAAGTCATAGAATGGAGGTGTGTGAAGTCATAGATTGGCAGTGTGTGAAGTCATAAATTGGAGGTGTGTGAAGTCACAGAGGGAGGTGTGTGAAGTCACAGAATGGAGTTCTGTGAAGTCACAGTGGAGGTGTGTGAAGTCATAGAATGGAGGTGTGTGAAGTCAAAGAATGGAGGTGTGTGAAGTCATAGAATGGAGTTGTGTGAAGTCACAGCATGGAGGTGTGTGAAGTCAGAATGGAGATGTGTGAAGTCATAGAATGGAGGTGTGTGAAGTCACAATGCAGGTGTGTGAACTCATACAATGGAGGTGGGTGAAGTCACAATGCAGGTGTGTGAAGTCATAGAATGGAGTTGTGTGAACTCAGAAAGGAGATGTGTGAAGTCACAGAATAGAGGTGTGTGAAGTCATATAATGGAGGTGTGTGAAGTCACAGAATGGAGGTGTGTGAATTCATAGAATGGAGGTGTGTGAAGTCATAGAATGGAGGTGTGTGAAGTCACAGAATGGAGGTGTGTGAAGTAACAGAATGGAGGTGTGTGAAGTCACAGAATGGAAGTGGGTGAACTCACAATGGAGGTGTGTGAAGTCACAGAAAGGAGGTGTGTGAAGTGAGAAGGGAGGTGTGTGAAGTCACAGAATGGAGATGTGTGAACTCAGAATGGAGGTGTGGGAAGTCACAGAATGGAGACTTGTGAAGTCATAGAATGGAGGTGTGTGAAGTCATAGAATGGAGGTGTGTGAAGTCACAGAATGGAGGTGTGTGAAGTCAGAATGGAGGTGTGAAGTTATAGAATAGAGGTGGGTGAAGTCATAGAAAGGAGTTGTGGGAAGTCATAGAATAGAGGAGTGTGAAGTCATAGAATGGAGGTGAGTGAAGTCACAGATCCGAGGTCTGTGAAGTCATAGAATGGAGCTGTGTGGTTTCAGAATTGAGGAGTGTGAAGTCCTAGAATGGATGTGTGTGAACTCATAGAATGGAGGTGTGTGACGTCACAATGGAAGTGTGTAAAGTCACAGAATGGAGGTGTGTGAAGTCATATATTGGAGGTGTGTGAAGTCAGAATGGAGGTGTGTGAAGTCACAGAATGGAGGTGTGTGAACTCAGAATGGAGGTGTTTGAAGTCATAGATGGAGGTGTGTGAAGTCACAGAATGGAGGTGTGTGAAGTCATAGAATGGAGGTGTGTGAAGTCATAGAATGGAAGTGTGTGAAGTCATAGAATGGAGGTGTGTGAAGTAAGAATGGAGGTGTGTGAAGTCACAGAATGGAGGTGTGTGAAGTCCTAGAATGGAAGTGTGTGAAGTCATAGAATGGAGGTGTGTGAAGTCACAGAATGGAGGTGTGGGAACTCAAAATGGAGGTTTGAGAAGTCACAGAATGGAGGTGTGAAGTCATAGAATGGAAGAGTGTGAAGTCATAGAATGGAGGTTTGTGAAGTAAGAATGGAGGTGTGTGAAGTCATCGAATGGAGTTGTGTGAACTCAGAATGGAGGTGTGTGATGTCATAGATGGTGGTGTGTGAAGTCATAGTATGGAGGTGTGTGAAATCATAGAATGGAGTTTTGTGAATTCACAGAATGGAGGTGAGTGAAGTCACAGATTCGAGGTCTGTGAAGTCATAGAATGCAGGTGTGTGAAGTCAGAATGGAGGTGTGTGAAGTCATAAAATGGAGGTTTGTGAACTCGTAGAATGGAGGTGTGTGACGTCACAATGGAAGTGTGTGAAGTTACAGAATGGAGGTGTGTGAAGTCAAAATGGAGGTGTGTGAACTCAAAGAATGGAGGTGTGTGAACTCATAGAATGGAGGTGTGTGAAGTCATGGAATGGAGGTGTGTGAAGTCCAAGAATGGAGGTGTCTGAAGTCAAACAGTGGAGGTGTGTGAAGTCACAGAATGGAGGTGTGTGAAATCACAGAATGGAGGTGTGTGAAGTCACAGAATGGAGGTGTGTGAAGTCAAAATGGAGGTGTGTGAACTCAAAGAATGGAGGTGTGTGAACTCATAAAATGGAGGTGTGTGAAGTCATGGAATGGATGTGTGTGAAGTCCAAGAATGGAGGTGTCTGAAGTCAAACAATGGAGGTGTGTGAAGTCACAGAATGGAGGTGTGTGAAGTCACAGAATGGAGGTGTGTGAAGTCACAGAATGGAGGTGTGTGAAGTCAAAATGGTGGTGTGTCAATTCATAAATGGATGTGTGTGAAGTCAGAAGGCAGCAGAGTGAAGTCATAGAATGGAGGTGGGTGAAGGCAGAATGGAAGTGTGTGAACTCGTAGAATGGAGGTGTGTGAAGTGAAAATGGAGGTGTGTGAAGTCATAGAATGGTGGTTTTTGATGTCAAAGAAGGGAGGTGTGTGAAGTCATAGACTGGAGGTGTGTGAACCCAGATTGGAGGTGTGTGAAATCACAGAAAGCAGGTGTGTCAACTCAGAAACGAGGTGTGTGAAGTCATAGAATGGAGGTGTGTGAAGTCATAGAATCGAAGTGTGTGAAATCATAGAATGGAGGTGTGTGAAGTCAGAATGGAGATGTGTGAAGTCATAGAATGGAGGTGTGTGAAGTCATACAATGGATGTGTGTGAAGTCATAATGCAGGTGTGTGAACTCATAGAATTGAGGTGGGTGAAGTCACAATGCAGGTGTATGAAGTCATAGAATGGAGGTGTGTGAAGTCATAGAATGGAGGTGGTGAAGTGAAAGAATGGAGGTGTGTGAAGTCATAGAATGGAGGTGTGTGAAGTCACAGAATGGAGGTGTGTGAACTGAGAATGGAGGTGTGTGAAGTCATAGATTGGAGGGGTGTGAAGTCATAGAATGGAGGTGTGTTAAGTCATAGAATGGAGGTGTGGAAGTCACAGAATGGAGGTGTGTGAAGTCACAGAATGGAGGTGTGTGAACTGAGAATGGAGGTGTGTGAAGTCACAGAATGGAGGTGTGTGAAGTCATACAATGGAGGTGTGTGAAGTCACAGAATGGAGGGGTGTGAATTCATAGAAGGGAGGTGTGTGAAGTCATAGAATGGAGGTGTGTGAAGTCACATAATGGAGGCGTGTGAAGTCACAGAATGGAAGTGTGTGAAGACACAGAATGGAAGTGGGTGAACTCACAATGGAGGTGTGTGAAGTCACAGAATGGAGGTGTGTGAATTCATAGAAGGGAGGTGTGTGAAGTCATAGAATGGAGGTGTGTGAAGTCACAGAATGGAAGAGTGTGAAGTCAAAATGGAGGTGTGTGAAGTCAGAGAATGAAGGTGTGTGAAGTCAATGAATGGACTTGTGTGAAGTCAAAATTGTGGTGTGTGAAGTCAAAGAATGGATGTGTGTCGAAGTCACAGAATGGAGGTGTGTGAAGTCAAAATGGAGGTGTGTGAAGTAAAGAATGGATGTGTTTGAAGTCATAGAATGGAGGTGTATGAAGTCATGGAATGGAGGTTTGTGAAGTCATAGAATAGAGGTGTGAAGTCAGAGAATGGAGGTATGGGAAGTCAGAATGCAGGTGTGTGAAGTCATAGAATGGAGGTGTGTGAAGTCATAGATTGGAAGTGTGTGAAGTCATAAATTGGAGGTGTGTGAAGTCACAGAGGGAGGTGTGTGAAGTCACAGAATGGAGTTCTGTGAAGTCACAGTGGAGGTGTGTGAAGTCATAGAATGGAGGTGTGTGAAGTCAAAGAATGGAGGTGTGTGAAGTCATAGAATGGAGTTGTGTGAAGTCACAGCATGGAGGTGTGTGAAGTCAGAATGGAGATGTGTGAAGTCATAGAATGGAGGTGTGTGAAGTCACAATGCAGGTGTGTGAACTCATACAATGGAGGTGGGTGAAGTCACAATGCAGGTGTGTGAAGTCATAGAATGGAGTTGTGTGAACTCAGAAAGGAGATGTGTGAAGTCACAGAATAGAGGTGTGTGAAGTCATATAATGGAGGTGTGTGAAGTCACAGAATGGAGGTGTGTGAATTCATAGAATGGAGGTGTGTGAAGTCATAGAATGGAGGTGTGTGAAGTCACAGAATGGAGGTGTGTGAAGTAACAGAATGGAGGTGTGTGAAGTCACAGAATGGAAGTGGGTGAACTCACAATGGAGGTGTGTGAAGTCACAGAAAGGAGGTGTGTGAAGTGAGAAGGGAGGTGTGTGAAGTCACAGAATGGAGATGTGTGAACTCAGAATGGAGGTGTGGGAAGTCACAGAATGGAGACTTGTGAAGTCATAGAATGGAGGTGTGTGAAGTCACAGAATGGAGGTGTGTGAAGTCAGAATGGAGGTGTGAAGTTATAGAATAGAGGTGGGTGAAGTCATAGAAAGGAGTTGTGGGAAGTCATAGAATAGAGGACTGTGAAGTCATAGAATGGAGGTGAGTGAAGTCACAGATCCGAGGTCTGTGAAGTCATAGAATGGAGCTGTGTGGTTTCAGAATTGAGGAGTGTGAAGTCCTAGAATGGATGTGTGTGAACTCATAGAATGGAGGTGTGTGACGTCACAATGGAAGTGTGTGAAGTCACAGAATGGAGGTGTGTGAAGTCAGATATTGGAGGTGTGTGAAGTCAGAATGGAGGTGTGTGAAGTCACAGAATGGAGGTGTGTGAACTCAGAATGGAGGTGTTTGAAGTCATAGATGGAGGTGTGTGAAGTCACAGTATGGAGGTGTGTGAAATCATAGAATGAAATTTTGTGAATTCACAGAATGGAGCTGTGTGAAGTCAGAATGGAGGAGTGTGAAGTCATACGAATAGAGGTGTGTGAAGTCAGAATGGAGGTGTGTGAACTCATAGAATGGACGTGTGTGAAGTCACAATGGAGGTGTGTGAAGACAGAGAATGGAGGTGTGTGAAATCATAGAATGGAGGTGTGTGAAGTCATAGAATGGAGGTTTGTGAAGTCACAGAATGGAGGTGTGTGAAGTCAGAATGGAGCTGTGTGAAGTCATAGCATAGAGGAGTGTGAAGTCATAGAATGGAGGTGAGTGAAGTCACAGATCCGAGGTCTGTGAAGTCATAGAATGGAGCTGTGTGATGTCAGAATTGAGGAATGTGAAGTCCTAGAATGGATGTGTGTGAAGTCATAGAATGGAGGTCTGTGAAGTCATAGAATGGAGGTTTGTGAAGTCACAGAATGGAGGTGTGTGAAGTCATATATTGGAGGTCTGTGAAGTCAGAATGGAGGTGTGTGAAGTCACAGAATGGAGGTGTGTGAAGTCATAGAATGGAAGTGTCTGAAGTCATAGAATGGATGTTTGTGAAGTAAGAATGAAGGTGTGTGAAGTCATAGAATGGAAGTGTGTGAAGTCACAGAATGGAGGTGTGTGAAGTCATAGAATGGAGGTGTGTGAAGTCAGAATGGAGGTGTGTGAAGTCATAGAATGGAGGTGTGTGAAGTCAGAATGGAGGTGTGTGAACTCATAGAATGGAGGTGTGTGAAGTCACAATGGAGATGTGTGAAGTCATAGAATGGAGGTGTGTGAAGTCAGATTGGAGGTGTGTGAAGTCACAGAATGGAGGTGTGTGAAGTCACAGAATGGAGGTGTGTGAAGTCACAGAATGGAGGTGTGTGAAGTCATAGAATGGAGGTGTGTGAAGTCAGAATGGAGTTGAATGAAGTCATAGAATGGAGGTGTGTGATGTCAGAATGGAGGAGTGTGAAGTCATAGAATGGAGGTGTGTGAAGCCAGAATGGAGGTGTGTGAACTCATAGAATGGAGGTGTGTGAAGTCACAATGGAGGTGTGTGAAGTCATAGAATGGAGGTGTGTGAAGTCACAGAATGGAGGTGTATGAAGTCACAGAATGGAGCTGTGTGAAGTCAGATTGGAGGTGTATGAAGTCACAGAATGGAGGTGTGTGAACTCAGAATGGAGGTGTGTGAAGTCACAGAATGGAGGTGTGTGAAGTCATAGAATGGAGGTGTGTGAAGTCATAGAATGGAAGTGTGTGAAGTCATAGAATGGAGGTGTGTGAAGTAAGAATGGAGGTGTGTGAAGTCACAGAATGGAGGTGTGTGAAGTCCTAGAATGGAAGTGTGTGAAGTCATAGAATGGAGGTGTGTGAAGTCACAGAATGGAGGTGTGGGAACTCAAAATGGAGGTTTGAGAAGTCACAGAATGGAGGTGTGAAATCATAGAATGGAAGTGTGTGAAGTCATAGAATGGAGGTTTGTGAAGTAAGAATGGAGGTGTGTGAAGTCATCGAATGGAGTTGTGTGAACTCAGAATGGAGGTGTGTGATGTCATAGATGGTGGTGTGTGAAGTCATAGTATGGAGGTGTGTGAAATCATAGAATGGAGTTTTGTGAATTCACAGAATGGAGGTGAGTGAAGTCACAGATTCGAGGTCTGTGAAGTCATAGAATGCAGGTGTGTGAAGTCAGAATGGAGGTGTGTGAAGTCATAAAATGGAGGTTTGTGAACTCGTAGAATGGAGGTGTGTGACGTCACAATGGAAGTGTGTGAAGTTACAGAATGGAGGTGTGTGAAGTCAAAATGGAGGTGTGTGAACTCAAAGAATGGAGGTGTGTGAACTCATAGAATGGAGGTGTGTGAAGTCATGGAATGGAGGTGTGTGAAGTCCAAGAATGGAGGTGTCTGAAGTCAAACAATTGAGGTGTGTGAAGTCACAGAATGGAGGTGTGTGAAGTCACAGAATGGAGGTGTGTGAAGTCAAAGAATGGATGTGTTTGAAGTCATAGAATGGAGGTGGATGAAGTCATGGAATGGAGGTTTTTGAAGTCATAGAATAGAGGTGTGAAGTCAGAAAATGGAGGTGTGGAAAGTCAGAATGCAGGTGTGTGAAGTCATAGAATGGAGGTGTGTGAAGTCATAGATTGGAAGTGTGTGAAGTCATAAATTGGAGGTGTGTGAAGTCACAGAGGGAGGTGTGTGAAGTCACAGAATGGAGTTCTGTGAAGTCACAGTGGAGGTGTGTGAAGTCATAGAATGGAGGTGTGTGAAGTCAAAGAATGGAGGTGTGTGAAGTCATAGAAAGGAGGTGTGTGAAGTCACAGCATGGAGGTGTGTGAAGTCAGAATGGAGATGTGTGAAGTCATAGAATGGAGGTGTGTGAAGTCACAATGCAGGTGTGTGAACTCATACAATGGAGGTGGGTGAAGTCACAATGCAGGTGTGTGAAGTCATAGAATGGAGTTGTGTGAACTCAGAAAGGAGATGTGTGAAGTCTCAGAATAGAGGTGTGTGAAGTCATATAATGGAGGTGTGTGAAGTCACAGAATGGAGGTGTGTGAATTCATAGAATGGAGGTGTGTGAAGTCATAGAATGGAGGTGTGTGAAGTCACAGAATGGAGGTGTGTGAAGTAACAGAATGGAGGTGTGTGAAGTCACAGAATGGAAGTGGGTGAACTCACAATGGAGGTGTGTGAAGTCACAGAAAGGAGGTGTGTGAAGTTAGAAGGGAGGTGTGTGAAGTCACAGAATGGAGATGTGTGAACTCAGAATGGAGGTGTGGGAAGTCACAGAATGGAGACTTGTGAAGTCATAGAATGGAGGTGTGTGAGGTCATAGAATGGATGTTTCTGAAATAAGAATGAAGGTGTGTGAAGTCATAGAATGGAGGTGTGTGAAGTCATAGAATGGAGGTGTGTGAAGTCACAGAATGGAGGTGTGTGAAGTCACAATGGAGGTGTGTGAAGTCATAGAATGGGGGTGTGTGAAATCAGAGAATGGAGGTGTGTGAAGTCAGAATGCAGGTGTGTAAAGTCATAGAATGGAGGTGTGTGAAGTCATAGAATGGAGGTGTGTGAAGTCATAGATTGGAAGCGTGTGCAGTCATAGAATGGAGGTGTGAAGTCATAGATTGAAGGTGTGGAGAAGTCATAGTGTGGAGGTGTGTGAAGTCACAGAAATGGAGGTGTGTGAAGTCACAGAATGGAGTTGTGTGAAGTCACAATGCAGGTGTGTGAAGTCATAGGATGGAGGTGTGTGAAATCAAAGAATGTAGGTTTGTGAAGTCATAGAATGGATTGTGTGTGAAATCACAGAAAGGAGTTGTGTGAAGTCACAGAATGGTGGTGTGTAAGTCACAGAGTGGAGGTTTGTGAAGTCATAGAATGGAGGTGTGTGAAGTCACAGAATGCAGGTGTGTGAAGTCAGAATAGAGGTGTTCGAAGTCAAGAATGGAGGTGTGTGAAGTCAGAATGGAGCTGTGTGAAGTCATAGAATGGATGTGTGTGAAGACAGAATGGAGGTGTGTGAACTCATAGAATGGAGGTGTATGAAGTCACAATGGAGGTGTGTGAAGTCACAGAATGGATGTGTGTGAACTCAGAAAGGAGGTGTGTGAAGTCATAGAATGGAGGTCTGTGAAGTCATAGAATGGAGGTGTGTGAAATCATAGAATGGAGGTGTGTGAAGTAACAGAATTGAGGTTTGTGAAGACAGAATGGAGGTGTGTGCAGACAGAATGGAGGTGTGTGAAGTCAGATAATGGAGGTGTGTGAAGTCACAATGCAGGTGTGTGAAGTCATAGAATGGAGGTGTGTGAAGTCATAGAATGGAGGTGTTGAAGTGACAGAATGGAGGTGTGTGAAGTCATAGAATGGAGGAGTGTGAAGTCACAGAATGGTGGTGTGTGAAGTCATAGAATGGAGGGGTGTGAAGTCATAGAATGGAGGTGTGTTAAGTCATAGAATGGAGGTGTGTAAGTCACAGAATGGAGGTGTGTGAACTGAGAATGGAGGTGTGTGAAGTCAGAATGCAGGTGTGTGAAGTCATATAATGGAGGTGTGTGAAGTCATAGATTGGAAGTGTGTGAAGTCATAGATTGGAGGTGTGTGAAATCACAGAGGGAGGTGTGTGAAGTCACAGAATGGAGTTCTGTGAAGTCACAGTGGAGGTGTGTGAAGTCATAGAATGGAGGTGTGTGAAGTCAAAGAATGGAGGTGTGTGAAGTCATAGAATGGAGGTGTGTGAAGTCACAGCATGGAGATGTGTGAAGTCAGAATGGAGATGTGTGAAGTCATAGAATGGAGGTGTGTGAAGTCACAATGCAGGTGTGTGAACTCATACAATGGAGGTGGGTGAAGTCACAATGCAGGTGTGGGAATTCATAGAATGGAGTTGTGTGAACTCAGAAAGAGGTGTGTGGAGTCACAGAATAGAGGTATGTGAAGTCATACAATGGAGGTGTGTGAAGTCACTGAATGGAGGTGTGTGAATTCATAGAATGGAGGTGTGTGAAGTCATAGAATGGAGGTGTGTGAAGTCACAGAATGGAGGTGTGTGAAGTCACAGAATGGAGGTGTGTGAAGTCACAGAATGGAAGTGGGGGAACTCACAATGGAGGTGTGTGAAGTCACAGAAGGGAGGTGTGTGAAGTCAGATGGGAGGTGTGTGAAGTCACAGAATGGATATGTGTGAACTCAGAATGGAGGTGTGGGAAGTCACAGAATGGAGGTTTGTGAAGTCATAGAATGGAGGTATGTGAGGTCATAGAATGGATGTTTCTGAAGTAAGAATGAAGGTGTGTGAAGTCATAGAATGGAGGTGTGTGAAGTCACAGAATGGAGGTGTGTGAAGTTACAGAATGGAGGTGTGTGAAGTCAGAATGGAGGTGTGAAGTCATAGAATAGAGGTGGGTGAAGTCATAGAAAGGAGTTGTGGGAAGTCATAGAATAGAGGAGTGTGAAGTCATAGAATGGGGGTGAGTGAAGTCACATATCCGAGGTCTGTGAAGTCATAGAATGGAGCTGTGTGATGTCAGAATTGAGGAGTGTGAAGTCCTAGAATGGATGTGTGTGAACTTATAGAATGGAGGTGTGTGACGTCACAATGGATGTGTGTGAAGTCACAGAATGGAGGTGTGTAAAGTCATATATTGGAGGTGTGTGAAGTCAGAATGGAGGTGTGTGACGTCACAGAATGGAGGTGTGTGAACTCAGAATGGAGGTGTTTGAAGTCATAGATGGAGGTGTGTGAAATCACAGTATGGAGGTGTGTGAAATCATAGAATGGAATTTTGTGAATTCACAGAATGGAGCTGTGTGAAGTCAGAATGGAGGAGTGTGAAGTCATAGAATGGAGGTGTGTGAAGTCAGAATGGAGGTGTGTGAACTCATAGAATGGACGTGTGTGAAGTCACAATGGAGGTGTGTGAAGACATAGAATGGAGGTGTGTGAAGTCACAGAATGGAGGTGTGTGAAGTCATAGAATGGAGGTGTGTGAAGTCACAGAATGGAGGTGTGTGAAGTCATTGAATGGATGTTTCTGAAGTAAGAATGAAGGTGTGTGAAGTCATAGAATGGAGGTGTGTGAAGTCACAGAATGGAGGTGTGTGAACTCAAAATGGAGGTGTGAGAAGTCACAGAATGGAGGTGTGTGAAGTCATAGAATGGAAGTGTGTGAAGTCATAGAGTGGAGGTTTGTGAAGTAAGAATGGAGGTGTGTGAAGTCACCGAATGGAGTTGTGTGAACTCAGAATGGAGGCGTGTGATGTCATAGATGGTGGTGTGTGAAGTCATAGTATGGAGGTGTGTGAAAAAATAGAATGGAGTTTTGTGAATTCACAGAATGGAGGTGAGTGAAGTCACAGATTCGAGGTCTGTGAAGTCATAGAATGCAGGTGTGTGAAGTCAGAATGGAGGTGTGTGAAGTCATAAAATGGAGGTTTGTGAACTCGTAGAATGGAGGTGTGTGACGTCACAATGGAAGTGTGTGAAGTTACAGAATGGAGGTGTGTGAAGTCATACATTGGTGTGTGAAGTCAGAATGGAGGTATGTGAAGTCAAAGAATGGAGGTTTGTGAACTCAGAATGGAGGTGTGTGATGTCATAGATGGTGGTGTGTGAAGTCATAGTATGGAGGTGAGTGAAATCATAGAATGGAGTTTTGTGAATTCACAGAATGGAGGAGTGTGAAGTCAGAATGGCGGAGTGTGAAGTGTTAGAATGGAGGTCTGTGAGGTTAGAATGGAGCTGTGTGAACTCATAGAATGGAGGTGTGTTAATTCACAATGGAGGTGTGTGAAGATATAGAATGGAGGTGTGTGAAGTCACAGAATGGAGGTGTGTGAAGTCATAGAATGGAAGTGTCTGAAGTCATAGAATGGATGTTTGTGAAGTAAGAATGAAGGTGTGTGAAGTCATAGAATGGAAGTGTGTGAAGTCACAGAATGGAGGTGTGTGAAGTCATAGAATGGAGATTTGTGAAGTCATAGAATGGAGGTGCGTGAAGTCATAGAATGGATGTTTCTGAAGTAAGAATGAAGGTGTGTGAAGTCATAGAATGGAGGTGTGTGAAGTCAAACAATAAAGGTGTGTGAAGTCACAGAATGGAGGTGTGTGAAGTCAAAAAGGTGGTGTGTAGAGTCACAAATGGAGGTTTGTGTACTCAAAGAACGGAGGTGTGTGAAGTCTAAGAATGGAGGTGTGTGAAGTCATCGAATGGAGGTGTGCGAAGTCATGGAATGGAGGTGTGTGAAGTCACAGAATGGAGGTGTGTGAAGTCAGAATGGAGTTCTGTGAAGTCATAGAATGGAGGTGTGTGAAGTCAGAATGGAGGTGTGTGAAGTCATAGAATGGAGGTGTGTGAAGTCAGAATGGAGGTGTGTGAACTCATAGAATGGAGGTGTGTGAAGTCACAATGGAGATGTGTGAAGTCATAGAATGGAGGTGTGTGAAGTCACAGAATGGAGATGTGTGAAGTCATAGAATGGAGCTGTGTGAAGTCAGATTGGAGGTGTGTGAAGTCACAGAATGGAGGTGTGTGAAGTCACAGAATGGAGGTGTGTGAAGTCACAGAATGGAGGTGTGTGAAGTCACAGAATGGAGGTGTGTGAAGTCAGAATGGAGTTGAATGAAGTCATAGAATGGAGGTGTGTGATGTCAGAATGGAGGAGTGTGAAGTCATAGAATGGAGGTGTGTGAAGTCAGAATGGAGGTGTGTGAACTCATAGAATGGAGGTGTGTGAAGTCACAATGGAGGTGTGTGAAGTCATAGAATGGAGGTGTGTGAAGTCACAGAATGGAGGTGTATGAAGTCATAGAATGGAGCTGTGTGAAGTCAGATTGGAGGTGTATGAAGTCACAGAATGGAGGTGTGTGAACTCAGAATGGAGGTGTGTGAAGTCACAGAATGGAGGTGTGTGAAGTCATAGAATGGAAGTGTGTGAAGTCATAGAATGGAGGTGTGTGAAGTAAGAATGGAGGTGTGTGAAGTCACAGAATGGAGGTGTGTGAAGTCCTAGAATGGAATGTGTGAAGTCATAGAATGGAGGTGTGTGAAGTCACAGAATGGAGGTGTGGGAACTCAAAATGGAGGTTTGAGAAGTCACAGAATGGAGGTGTGAAGTCATAGAATGGAAGTGTGTGAAGTCATAGAATGGAGGTTTGTGAAGTAAGAATGGAGGTGTGTGAAGTCATCGAATGGAGTTGTGTGAACTCAGAATGGAGGTGTGTGATGTCATAGATGGTGGTGTGTGAAGTCATAGTATGGAGGTGTGTGAAATCATAGAATGGAGTTTTGTGAATTCACAGAATGGAGGTGAGTGAAGTCACAGATTCGAGGTCTGTGAAGTCATAGAATGCAGGTGTGTGAAGTCAGAATGGAGGTGTGTGAAGTCATAAAATGGAGGTTTGTGAACTCGTAGAATGGAGGTGTGTGAAGTCATGGAATGGAGGTGTGTGAAGTCCAAGAATGGAGGTGTCTGAAGTCAAACAGTGGAGGTGTGTGAAGTCACAGAATGGAGGTGTGTGAAATCACAGAAAGCAGGTGTGTGAAGTCAGAATGGAGATGTGTGAAGTCATAGAATGGAGGTGTGTGAAGTCATACAACGGATGTGTGTGAAGTCATAATGCAAGTGTGTGAACTCATAGAATTGAGGTGGGTGAAGTCACAATGCAGGTGTATGAAGTCATAGAATGGAGGTGTGTGAAGTCATAGAATGGAGGTGGTGAAGTGAAAGAATGGAGGTGTGTGAAGTCATAGAATGGAGGTGTGTGAAGTCACAGAATGGTGGTGTGTGAAGTCATAGATTGGAGGGGTGTGAAGTCATAGAATGGAGGTGTGTTAAGACATAGAATGGAGGTGTGGAAGTCACAGAATGGAGGTGTGTGAAGTCACAGAATGGAGGTGTGTGAACTGAGAATGGAGGTGTGTGAAGTCACAGAATGGAGGTGTGTGAAGTCATACAATGGAGGTGTGTGAAGTCACAGAATGGAGGGGTGTGAATTCATAGAAGGGAGGTGTGTGAAGTCATAGAATGGAGGTGTGTGAAGTCACATAATGGAGGCGTGTGAAGTCACAGAATGGAAGTGTGTGAAGACACAGAATGGAAGTGGGTGAACTCACAATGGAGGTGTGTGAAGTCACAGAATGGAGGTGTGTGAATTCATAGAAGGGAGGTGTGTGAAGTCATAGAATGGAGGTGTGTGAAGTCACAGAATGGAAGAGTGTGAAGTCAAAATGGAGGTGTCTGAAGTCAGAGAATGGAGGTGTGTGAAGTCAATGAATGGACTTGTGTGAAGTCAAAATTGTGGTGTGTGAAGTCAAAGAATGGATGTGTGTGAAGTCACAGAATGGAGGTGTGTGAAGTCAAAATGGAGGTGTGTGAAGTAAAGAATGGATGTGTTTGAAGTCATAGAATGGAGGTGTATGAAGTCATGGAATGGAGGTTTGTGAAGTCATAGAATAGAGGTGTGAAGTCAGAGAATGGAGGTGTGGGAAGTCAGAATGCAGGTGTGTGAAGTCATAGAATGGAGGTGTGTGAAGTCATAGATTGGAAGTGTGTGAAGTCATAAATTGGAGGTGTGTGAAGTCACAGAGGGAGGTGTGTGAAGTCACAGAATGGAGTTCTGTGAAGTCACAGTGGAGGTGTGTGAAGTCATAGAATGGAGGTGTGTGAAGTCAAAGAATGGAGGTGTGTGAAGTCATAGAATGGAGTTGTGTGAAGTCACAGCATGGAGGTGTGTGAAGTCAGAATGGAGATGTGTGAAGTCATAGAATGGAGGTGTGTGAAGTCACAATGCAGGTGTGTGAACTCATACAATGGAGGTGGGTGAAGTCACAATGCAGGTGTGTGAAGTCATAGAATGGAGTTGTGTGAACTCAGAAAGGAGATGTGTGAAGTCACAGAATAGAGGTGTGTGAAGTCATATAATGGAGGTGTGTGGAGTCACAGAATGGAGGTGTGTGAATTCATAGAATGGAGGTGTGTGAAGTCATAGAATGGAGGTGTGTGAAGTCACAGAATGGAGGTGTGTGAAGTAACAGAATGGAGGTGTGTGAAGTCACAGAATGGAAGTGGGTGAACTCACAATGGAGGTGTGTGAAGTCACAGAAAGGAGGTGTGTGAAGTGAGAAGGGAGGTGTGTGAAGTCACAGAATGGAGATGTGTGAACTCAGAATGGAGGTGTGGGAAGTCACAGAATGGAGACTTGTGAAGTCATAGAATGGAGGTGTGTGAAGTCATAGAATGGAGGTGTGTGAAGTCACAGAATGGAGGTGTGTGAAGTCAGAATGGAGGTGTGAAGTTATAGAATAGAGGTGGGTGAAGTCATAGAAAGGAGTTGTGGGAAGTCATAGAATAGAGGAGTGTCAAGTCATAGAATGGAGGTGAGTGAAGTCACAGACCCGAGGTCTGTGAAGTCATAGAATGGAGCTGTGTGGTTTCAGAATTGAGGAGTGTGAAGTCCTAGAATGGATGTGTGTGAACTCATAGAATGGAGGTGTGTGACGTCACAATGGAAGTGTGTGAAGTCACAGAATGGAGGTGTGTGAAGTCATATATTGGAGGTGTGTGAAGTCAGAATGGAGGTGTGTGAAGTCACAGAATGGAGGTGTGTGAACTCAGAATGGAGGTGTTTGAAGTCATAGATGGAGGTGTGTGAAGTCACAGAATGGAGGTGTGTGAAGTCATAGAATGGAGGTGTGTGAAGTCATAGAATGGAAGTGTGTGAAGTCATAGAATGGAGGTGTGTGAAGTAAGAATGGAGGTGTGTGAAGTCACAGAATGGAGGTGTGTGAAGTCCTAGAATGGAAGTGTGTGAAGTCATAGAATGGAGGTGTGTGAAGTCACAGAATGGAGGTGTGGGAACTCAAAATGGAGGTTTGAGAAGTCACAGAATGGAGGTGTGAAGTCATAGAATGGAAGAGTGTGAAGTCATAGAATGGAGGTTTGTGAAGTAAGAATGGAGGTGTGTGAAGTCATCGAATGGAGTTGTGTGAACTCAGAATGGAGGTGTGTGATGTCATAGATGGTGGTGTGTGAAGTCATAGTATGGAGGTGTGTGAAATCATAGAATGGAGTTTTGTGAATTCACAGAATGGAGGTGAGTGAAGTCACAGATTCGAGGTCTGTGAAGTCATAGAATGCAGGTGTGTGAAGTCAGAATGGAGGTGTGTGAAGTCATAAAATGGAGGTTTGTGAACTCGTAGAATGGAGGTGTGTGACGTCACAATGGAAGTGTGTGAAGTTACAGAATGGAGGTGTGTGAAGTCAAAATGGAGGTGTGTGAACTCAAAGAATGGAGGTGTGTGAACTCATAGAATGGAGGTGTGTGAAGTCATGGAATGGAGGTGTGTGAAGTCCAAGAATGGAGGTGTCTGAAGTCAAACAGTGGAGGTGTGTGAAGTCACTGAATGGAGGTGTGTGAAATCACAGAATGGAGGTGTGTGAAGTCACAGAATGGAGGTGTGTGAAGTCAAAATGGAGGTGTGTGAACTCAAAGAATGGAGGTGTGTGAACTCATAAAATGGAGGTGTGTGAAGTCATGGAATGGATGTGTGTGAAGTCCAAGAATGGAGGTGTCTGAAGTCAAACAATGGAGGTGTGTGAAGTCACAGAATGGAGGTGTGTGAAGTCACAGAATGGAGGTGTGTGAAGTCACAGAATGGAGGTGTGTGAAGTCAAAATGGTGGTGTGTCAATTCATAAATGGATGTGTGTGAAGTCAGAAGGCAGCAGAGTGAAGTCATAGAATGGAGGTGGGTGAAGGCAGAATGGAAGTGTGTGAACTCGTAGAATGGAGGTGTGTGAAGTGAAAATGGAGGTGTGTGAAGTCATAGAATGGTGGTTTTTGATGTCAAAGAAGGGAGGTGTGTGAAGTCATAGACTGGAGGTGTGTGAACCCAGATTGGAGGTGTGTGAAATCACAGAAAGCAGGTGTGTCAACTCAGAAACGAGGTGTGTGAAGTCATAGAATGGAGGTGTGTGAAGTCATAGAATCGAAGTGTGTGAAATCATAGAATGGAGGTGTGTGAAGTCAGAATGGAGATGTGTGAAGTCATAGAATGGAGGTGTGTGAAGTCATACAATGGATGTGTGTGAAGTCATAATGCAGGTGTGTGAACTCATAGAATTGAGGTGGGTGAAGTCACAATGCAGGTGTATGAAGTCATAGAATGGAGGTGTGTGAAGTCATAGAATGGAGGTGGTGAAGTGAAAGAATGGAGGTGTGTGAAGTCATAGAATGGAGGTGTGTGAAGTCACAGAATGGTGGTGTGTGAAGTCATAGATTGGAGGGGTGTGAAGTCATAGAATGGAGGTGTGTTAAGTCATAGAATGGAGGTGTGGAAGTCACAGAATGGAGGTGTGTGAAGTCACAGAATGGAGGTGTGTGAACTGAGAATGGAGGTGTGTGAAGTCACAGAATGGAGGTGTGTGAAGTCATACAATGGAGGTGTGTGAAGTCACAGAATGGAGGGGTGTGAATTCATAGAAGGGAGGTGTGTGAAGTCATAGAATGGAGGTGTGTGAAGTCACATAATGGAGGCGTGTGAAGTCACAGAATGGAAGTGTGTGAAGACACAGAATGGAAGTGGGTGAACTCACAATGGAGGTGTGTGAAGTCACAGAATGGAGGTGTGTGAATTCATAGAAGGGAGGTGTGTGAAGTCATAGAATGGAGGTGTGTGAAGTCACAGAATGGAAGAGTGTGAAGTCAAAATGGAGGTGTGTGAAGTCAGAGAATGGAGGTGTGTGAAGTCAATGAATGGACTTGTGTGAAGTCAAAATTGTGGTGTGTGAAGTCAAAGAATGGATGTGTGTGAAGTCACAGAATGGAGGTGTGTGAAGTCAAAATGGAGGTGTGTGAAGTAAAGAATGAATGTGTTTGAAGTCATAGAATGGAGGTGTATGAAGTCATGGAATGGAGGTTTGTGAAGTCATAGAATAGAGGTGTGAAGTCAGAGAATGGAGGTGTGGGAAGTCAGAATGCAGGTGTGTGAAGTCATAGAATGGAGGTGTGTGAAGTCATAGATTGGCAGTGTGTGAAGTCATAAATTGGAGGTGTGTGAAGTCACAGAGGGAAGTGTGTGAAGTCACAGAATGGAGTTCTGTGAAGTCACAGTGGAGGTGTGTGAAGTCATAGAATGGAGGTGTGTGAAGTCAAAGAATGGAGGTGTGTGAAGTCATAGAATGGAGTTGTGTGAAGTCACAGCATGGAGGTGTGTGAAGTCAGAATGGAGATGTGTGAAGTCATAGAATGGAGGTGTGTGAAGTCACAATGCAGGTGTGTGAACTCATACAATGGAGGTGGGTGAAGTCACAATGCAGGTGTGTGAAGTCATAGAATGGAGTTGTGTGAACTCAGAAAGGAGATGTGTGAAGTCACAGAATAGAGGTGTGTGAAGTCATATAATGGAGGTGTGTGAAGTCACAGAATGGAGGTGTGTGAATTCATAGAATGGAGGTGTGTGAAGTCATAGAATGGAGGTGTGTGAAGTCACAGAATGGAGGTGTGTGAAGTAACAGAATGGAGGTGTGTGAAGTCACAGAATGGAAGTGGGTGAACTCACAATGGAGGTGTGTGAAGTCACAGAAAGGAGGTGTGTGAAGTGAGAAGGGAGGTGTGTGAAGTCACAGAATGGAGATGTGTGAACTCAGAATGGAGGTGTGGGAAGTCACAGAATGGAGACTTGTGAAGTCATAGAATGGAGGTGTGTGAAGTCATAGAATGGAGGTGTGTGAAGTCACAGAATGGAGGTGTGTGAAGTCAGAATGGAGGTGTGAAGTTATAGAATAGAGGTGGGTGAAGTCATAGAAAGGAGTTGTGGGAAGTCATAGAATAGAGGAGTGTGAAGTCATAGAATGGAGGTGAGTGAAGTCACAGATCCGAGGTCTGTGAAGTCATAGAATGGAGCTGTGTGGTTTCAGAATTGAGGAGTGTGAAGTCCTAGAATGGATGTGTGTGAACTCATAGAATGGAGGTGTGTGACGTCACAATGGAAGTGTGTAAAGTCACAGAATGGAGGTGTGTGAAGTCATATATTGGAGGTGTGTGAAGTCAGAATGGAGGTGTGTGAAGTCACAGAATGGAGGTGTGTGAACTCAGAATGGAGGTGTTTGAAGTCATAGATGGAGGTGTGTGAAGTCACAGAATGGAGGTGTGTGAAGTCATAGAATGGAGGTGTGTGAAGTCATAGAATGGAAGTGTGTGAAGTCATAGAATGGAGGTGTGTGAAGTAAGAATGGAGGTGTGTGAAGTCACAGAATGGAGGTGTGTGAAGTCCTAGAATGGAAGTGTGTGAAGTCATAGAATGGAGGTGTGTGAAGTCACAGAATGGAGGTGTGGGAACTCAAAATGGAGGTTTGAGAAGTCACAGAATGGAGGTGTGAAGTCATAGAATGGAAGAGTGTGAAGTCATATAATGGAGGTTTCTGAAGTAAGAATGGAGGTGTGTGAAGTCATCGAATGGAGTTGTGTGAACTCAGAATGGAGGTGTGTGATGTCATAGATGGTGGTGTGTGAAGTCATAGTATGGAGGTGTGTGAAATCATAGAATGGAGTTTTGTGAATTCACAGAATGGAGGTGAGTGAAGTCACAGATTCGAGGTCTGTGAAGTCATAGAATGCAGGTGTGTGAAGTCAGAATGGAGGTGTGTGAAGTCATAAAATGGAGGTTTGTGAACTCGTAGAATGGAGGTGTGTGACGTCACAATGGAAGTGTGTGAAGTTACAGAATGGAGGTGTGTGAAGTCAAAATGGAGGTGTGTGAACTCAAAGAATGGAGGTGTGTGAACTCATAGAATGGAGGTGTGTGAAGTCATGGAATGGAGGTGTGTGAAGTCCAAGAATGGAGGTGTCTGAAGTCAAACAGTGGAGGTGTGTGAAGTCACAGAATGGAGGTGTGTGAAATCACAGAATGGAGGTGTGTGAAGTCACAGAATGGAGGTGTGTGAAGTCAAAATGGAGGTGTGTGAACTCAAAGAATGGAGGTGTGTGAACTCATAAAATGGAGGTGTGTGAAGTCATGGAATGGATGTGTGTGAAGTCCAAGAATGGAGGTGTCTGAAGTCAAACAATGGAGGTGTGTGAAGTCACAGAATGGAGGTGTGTGAAGTCACAGAATGGAGGTGTGTGAAGTCACAGAATGGAGGTGTGTGAAGTCAAAATGGTGGTGTGTCAATTCATAAATGGATGTGTGTGAAGTCAGAAGGCAGCAGAGTGAAGTCATAGAATGGAGGTGGGTGAAGGCAGAATGGAAGTGTGTGAACTCGTAGAATGGAGGTGTGTGAAGTGAAAATGGAGGTGTGTGAAGTCATAGAATGGTGGTTTTTGATGTCAAAGAAGGGAGGTGTGTGAAGTCATAGACTGGAGGTGTGTGAACCCAGATTGGAGGTGTGTGAAATCACAGAAAGCAGGTGTGTCAACTCAGAAACGAGGTGTGTGAAGTCATAGAATGGAGGTGTGTGAAGTCATAGAATCGAAGTGTGTGAAATCATAGAATGGAGGTGTGTGAAGTCAGAATGGAGATGTGTGAAGTCATAGAATGGAGGTGTGTGAAGTCATACAATGGATGTGTGTGAAGTCATAATGCAGGTGTGTGAACTCATAGAATTGAGGTGGGTGAAGTCACAATGCAGGTGTATGAAGTCATAGAATGGAGGTGTGTGAAGTCATAGAATGGAGGTGGTGAAGTGAAAGAATGGAGGTGTGTGAAGTCATAGAATGGAGGTGTGTGAAGTCACAGAATGGTGGTGTGTGAAGTCATAGATTGGAGGGGTGTGAAGTCATAGAATGGAGGTGTGTTAAGTCATAGAATGGAGGTGTGGAAGTCACAGAATGGAGGTGTGTGAAGTCACAGAATGGAGGTGTGTGAACTGAGAATGGAGGTGTGTGAAGTCACAGAATGGAGGTGTGTGAAGTCATACAATGGAGGTGTGTGAAGTCACAGAATGGAGGGGTGTGAATTCATAGAAAGGAGGTGTGTGAAGTCATAGAATGGAGGTGTGTGAAGTCACATAATGGAGGCGTGTGAAGTCACAGAATGGAAGTGTGTGAAGACACAGAATGGAAGTGGGTGAACTCACAATGGAGGTGTGTGAAGTCACAGAATGGAGGTGTGTGAATTCATAGAAGGGAGGTGTGTGAAGTCATAGAATGGAGGTGTGTGAAGTCACAGAATGGAAGAGTGTGAAGTCAAAATGGAGGTGTGTGAAGTCAGAGAATGAAGGTGTGTGAAGTCAATGAATGGACTTGTGTGAAGTCAAAATTGTGGTGTGTGAAGTCAAAGAATGGATGTGTGTGAAGTCACAGAATGGAGGTGTGTGAAGTCAAAATGGAGGTGTGTGAAGTAAAGAATGGATGTGTTTGAAGTCATAGAATGGAGGTGTATGAAGTCATGGAATGGAGGTTTGTGAAGTCATAGAATAGAGGTGTGAAGTCAGAGAATGGAGGTATGGGAAGTCAGAATGCAGGTGTGTGAAGTCATAGAATGGAGGTGTGTGAAGTCATAGATTGGAAGTGTGTGAAGTCATAAATTGGAGGTGTGTGAAGTCACAGAGGGAGGTGTGTGAAGTCACAGAATGGAGTTCTGTGAAGTCACAGTGGAGGTGTGTGAAGTCATAGAATGGAGGTGTGTGAAGTCAAAGAATGGAGGTGTGTGAAGTCATAGAATGGAGTTGTGTGAAGTCACAGCATGGAGGTGTGTGAAGTCAGAATGGAGATGTGTGAAGTCATAGAATGGAGGTGTGTGAAGTCACAATGAAGGTGTGTGAACTCATACAATGGAGGTGGGTGAAGTCACAATGCAGGTGTGTGAAGTCATAGAATGGAGTTGTGTGAACTCAGAAAGGAGATGTGTGAAGTCACAGAATAGAGGTGTGTGAAGTCATATAATGGAGGTGTGTGAAGTCACAGAATGGAGGTGTGTGAATTCATAGAATGGAGGTGTGTGAAGTCATAGAATGGAGGTGTGTGAAGTCACAGAATGGAGGTGTGTGAAGTAACAGAATGGAGGTGTGTGAAGTCACAGAATGGAAGTGGGTGAACTCACAATGGAGGTGTGTGAAGTCACAGAAAGGAGGTGTGTGAAGTGAGAAGGGAGGTGTGTGAAGTCACAGAATGGAGATGTGTGAACTCAGAATGGAGGTGTGGGAAGTCACAGAATGGAGACTTGTGAAGTCATAGAATGGAGGTGTGTGAAGTCACAGAATGGAGGTGTGTGAAGTCAGAATGGAGGTGTGAAGTTATAGAATAGAGGTGGGTGAAGTCATAGAAAGGAGTTGTGGGAAGTCATAGAATAGAGGACTGTGAAGTCATAGAATGGAGGTGAGTGAAGTCACAGATCCGAGGTCTGTGAAGTCATAGAATGGAGCTGTGTGGTTTCAGAATTGAGGAGTGTGAAGTCCTAGAATGGATGTGTGTGAACTCATAGAATGGAGGTGTGTGACGTCACAATGGAAGTGTGTGAAGTCACAGAATGGAGGTGTGTGAAGTCAGATATTGGAGGTGTGTGAAGTCAGAATGGAGGTGTGTGAAGTCACAGAATGGAGGTGTGTGAACTCAGAATGGAGGTGTTTGAAGTCATAGATGGAGGTGTGTGAAGTCACAGTATGGAGGTGTGTGAAATCATAGAATGAAATTTTGTGAATTCACAGAATGGAGCTGTGTGAAGTCAGAATGGAGGAGTGTGAAGTCATACGAATAGAGGTGTGTGAAGTCAGAATGGAGGTGTGTGAACTCATAGAATGGACGTGTGTGAAGTCACAATGGAGGTGTGTGAAGACAGAGAATGGAGGTGTGTGAAATCATAGAATGGAGGTGTGTGAAGTCATAGAATGGAGGTTTGTGAAGTCACAGAATGGAGGTGTGTGAAGTCAGAATGGAGCTGTGTGAAGTCATAGCATAGAGGAGTGTGAAGTCATAGAATGGAGGTGAGTGAAGTCACAGATCCGAGGTCTGTGAAGTCATAGAATGGAGCTGTGTGATGTCAGAATTGAGGAATGTGAAGTCCTAGAATGGATGTGTGTGAAGTCATAGAATGGAGGTCTGTGAAGTCATAGAATGGAGGTTTGTGAAGTCACAGAATGGAGGTGTGTGAAGTCATATATTGGAGGTCTGTGAAGTCAGAATGGAGGTGTGTGAAGTCACAGAATGGAGGTGTGTGAAGTCATAGAATGGAAGTGTCTGAAGTCATAGAATGGATGTTTGTGAAGTAAGAATGAAGGTGTGTGAAGTCATAGAATGGAAGTGTGTGAAGTCACAGAATGGAGGTGTGTGAAGTCATAGAATGGAGGTGTGTGAAGTCAGAATGGAGGTGTGTGAAGTCATAGAATGGAGGTGTGTGAAGTCAGAATGGAGGTGTGTGAACTCATAGAATGGAGGTGTGTGAAGTCACAATGGAGATGTGTGAAGTCATAGAATGGAGGTGTGTGAAGTCACAGAATGGAGATGTGTGAAGTCATAGAATGGAGCTGTGTGAAGTCAGATTGGAGGTGTGTGAAGTCACAGAATGGAGGTGTGTGAAGTCACAGAATGGAGGTGTGTGAAGTCACAGAATGGAGGTGTGTGAAGTCATAGAATGGAGGTGTGTGAAGTCAGAATGGAGTTGAATGAAGTCATAGAATGGAGGTGTGTGATGTCAGAATGGAGGAGTGTGAAGTCATAGAATGGAGGTGTGTGAAGTCAGAATGGAGGTGTGTGAACTCATAGAATGGAGGTGTGTGAAGTCACAATGGAGGTGTGTGAAGTCATAGAATGGAGGTGTGTGAAGTCACAGAATGGAGGTGTATGAAGTCACAGAATGGAGCTGTGTGAAGTCAGATTGGAGGTGTATGAAGTCACAGAATGGAGGTGTGTGAACTCAGAATGGAGGTGTGTGAAGTCACAGAATGGAGGTGTGTGAAGTCATAGAATGGAGGTGTGTGAAGTCATAGAATGGAAGTGTGTGAAGTCATAGAATGGAAGTGTGTGAAGTCATAGAATGGAGGTGTGTGAAGTAAGAATGGAGGTGTGTGAAGTCACAGAATGGAGGTGTGTGAAGTCCTAGAATGGAAGTGTGTGAAGTCATAGAATGGAGGTGTGTGAAGTCACAGAATGGAGGTGTGGGAACTCAAAATGGAGGTTTGAGAAGTCACAGAATGGAGGTGTGAAATCATAGAATGGAAGTGTGTGAAGTCATAGAATGGAGGTTTGTGAAGTAAGAATGGAGGTGTGTGAAGTCATCGAATGGAGTTGTGTGAACTCAGAATGGAGGTGTGTGATGTCATAGATGGTGGTGTGTGAAGTCATAGTATGGAGGTGTGTGAAATCATAGAATGGAGTTTTGTGAATTCACAGAATGGAGGTGAGTGAAGTCACAGATTCGAGGTCTGTGAAGTCATAGAATGCAGGTGTGTGAAGTCAGAATGGAGGTGTGTGAAGTCATAAAATGGAGGTTTGTGAACTCGTAGAATGGAGGTGTGTGACGTCACAATGGAAGTGTGTGAAGTTACAGAATGGAGGTGTGTGAAGTCAAAATGGAGGTGTGTGAACTCAAAGAATGGAGGTGTGTGAACTCATAGAATGGAGGTGTGTGAAGTCATGGAATGGAGGTGTGTGAAGTCCAAGAATGGAGGTGTCTGAAGTCAAACAGTGGAGGTGTGTGAAGTCACAGAATGGAGGTGTGTGAAATCACAGAATGGAGGTGTGTGAAGTCACAGAATGGAGGTGTGTGAAGTCAAAATGGAGGTGTGTGAACTCAAAGAATGGAGGTGTGTGAACTCAAAAAATGGAGGTGTGTGAAGTCATGGAATGGATGTGTGTGAAGTCCAAGAATGGAGGTGTCTGAAGTCAAACAATGGAGGTGTGTGAAGTCACAGAATGGAGGTGTGTGAAGTCACAGAATGGAGGTGTGTGAAGTCACAGAATGGAGGTGTGTGAAGTCAAAATGGTGGTGTGTCAATTCATAAATGGATGTGTGTGAAGTCAGAAGGCAGCAGAGTGAAGTCATAGAATGGAGGTGGGTGAAGGCAGAATGGAAGTGTGTGAACTCGTAGAATGGAGGTGTGTGAAGTGAAAATGGAGGTGTGTGAAGTCATAGAATGGTGGTTTTTGATGTCAAAGAAGGGAGGTGTGTGAAGTCATAGACTGGAGGTGTGTGAACCCAGATTGGAGGTGTGTGAAATCACAGAAAGCAGGTGTGTCAACTCAGAAACGAGGTGTGTGAAGTCATAGAATGGAGGTGTGTGAAGTCATAGAATCGAAGTGTGTGAACTCATAGAATGGAGGTGTGTGAAGTCAGAATGGAGATGTGTGAAGTCATAGAATGGAGGTGTGTGAAGTCATACAATGGATGTGTGTGAAGTCATAATGCAGGTGTGTGAACTCATAGAATTGAGGTGGGTGAAGTCACAATGCAGGTGTATGAAGTCATAGAATGGAGGTGTGTGAAGTCATAGAATGGAGGTGGTGAAGTGAAAGAATGGAGGTGTGTGAAGTCATAGAATGGAGGTGTGTGAAGTCACAGAATGGTGGTGTGTGAAGTCATAGATTGGAGGGGTGTGAAGTCATAGAATGGAGGTGTGTTAAGTCATAGAATGGAGGTGTGGAAGTCACAGAATGGAGGTGTGTGAAGTCACAGAATGGAGGTGTGTGAACTGAGAATGGAGGTGTGTGAAGTCACAGAATGGAGGTGTGTGAAGTCATACAATGGAGGTGTGTGAAGTCACAGAATGGAGGGGTGTGAATTCATAGAAGGGAGGTGTGTGAAGTCATAGAATGGAGGTGTGTGAAGTCACATAATGGAGGCGTGTGAAGTCACAGAATGGAAGTGTGTGAAGACACAGAATGGAAGTGGGTGAACTCACAATGGAGGTGTGTGAAGTCACAGAATGGAGGTGTGTGAATTCATAGAAGGGAGGTGTGTGAAGTCATAGAATGGAGGTGTGTGAAGTCACAGAATGGAAGAGTGTGAAGTCAAAATGGAGGTGTGTGAAGTCAGAGAATGGAGGTGTGTGAAGTCAATGAATGGACTTGTGTGAAGTCAAAATTGTGGTGTGTGAAGTCAAAGAATGGATGTGTGTGAAGTCACAGAATGGAGGTGTGTGAAGTCAAAATGGAGGTGTGTGAAGTAAAGAATGGATGTGTTTGAAGTCATAGAATGGAGGTGTATGAAGTCATGGAATGGAGGTTTGTGAAGTCATAGAATAGAGGTGTGAAGTCAGAGAATGGAGGTGTGGGAAGTCAGAATGCAGGTGTGTGAAGTCATAGAATGGAGGTGTGTGAAGTCATAGATTGGAAGTGTGTGAAGTCATAAATTGGAGGTGTGTGAAGTCACAGAGGGAGGTGTGTGAAGTCACAGAATGGAGTTCTGTGAAGTCACAGTGGAGGTGTGTGAAGTCATAGAATGGAGGTGTGTGAAGTCAAAGAATGGAGGTGTGTGAAGTCATAGAATGGAGTTGTGTGAAGTCACAGCATGGAGGTGTGTGAAGTCAGAATGGAGATGTGTGAAGTCATAGAATGGAGGTGTGTGAAGTCACAATGCAGGTGTGTGAACTCATACAATGGAGGTGGGTGAAGTCACAATGCAGGTGTGTGAAGTCATAGAATGGAGTTGTGTGAACTCAGAAAGGAGATGTGTGAAGTCACAGAATAGAGGTGTGTGAAGTCATATAATGGAGGTGTGTGAAGTCACAGAATGGAGGTGTGTGAATTCATAGAATGGAGGTGTGTGAAGTCATAGAATGGAGGTGTGTGAAGTCACAGAATGGAGGTGTGTGAAGTAACAGAATGGAGGTGTGTGAAGTCACAGAATGGAAGTGGGTGAACTCACAATGGAGGTGTGTGAAGTCACAGAAAGGAGGTGTGTGAAGTGAGAAGGGAGGTGTGTGAAGTCACAGAATGGAGATGTGTGAACTCAGAATGGAGGTGTGGGAAGTCACAGAATGGAGACTTGTGAAGTCATAGAATGGAGGTGTGTGAAGTCATAGAATGGAGGTGTGTGAAGTCACAGAATGGAGGTGTGTGAAGTCAGAATGGAGGTGTGAAGTTATAGAATAGAGGTGGGTGAAGTCATAGAAAGGAGTTGTGGGAAGTCATAGAATAGAGGAGTGTCAAGTCATAGAATGGAGGTGAGTGAAGTCACAGATCCGAGGTCTGTGAAGTCATAGAATGGAGCTGTGTGGTTTCAGAATTGAGGAGTGTGAAGTCCTAGAATGGATGTGTGTGAACTCATAGAATGGAGGTGTGTGACGTCACAATGGAAGTGTGTGAAGTCACAGAATGGAGGTGTGTGAAGTCATATATTGGAGGTGTGTGAAGTCAGAATGGAGGTGTGTGAAGTCACAGAATGGAGGTGTGTGAACTCAGAATGGAGGTGTTTGAAGTCATAGATGGAGGTGTGTGAAGTCACAGTATGGAGGTGTGTGAAATCATAGAATGGAATTTTGTGAATTCACAGAATGGAGCTGTGTGAAGTCAGAATGGAGGAGTGTGAAGTCATAGAATAGAGGTGTGTGAAGTCAGAATGGAGGTGTGTGAACTCATAGAATGGACGTGTGTGAAGTCACAATGGAGGTGTGTGAAGACAGAGAATGGAGGTGTGTGAAATCATAGAATGGAGGTGTGTGAAGTCATAGAATGGAGGTTTGTGAAGTCACAGAATGGAGGTGTGTGAAGTCAGAATGGAGCTGTGTGAAGTCATAGCATAGAGGAGTGTGAAGTCATAGAATGGAGGTGAGTGACGTCACAGATCCGAGGTCTGTGAAGTCATAGAATGGAGCTGTGTGATGTCAGAATTGAGGAATGTGAAGTCCTAGAATGGATGTGTGTGAAGTCATAGAATGGAGGTCTGTGAAGTCATAGAATGGTGGTTTGTGAAGTCACAGAATGGAGGTGTGTGAAGTCATATATTGGAGGTCTGTGAAGTCAGAATGGAGGTGTGTGAAGTCACAGAATGGAGGTGTGTGAACTCAGAATGGAGTTGTTTGAAGTCATAGAAGGAGGTGTGTGAAGTCACAGTATGGAGGTGTGTGAAATCATAGAATGGAATTTTGTGAATTCACAGAATGGAGCTGTGTGAAGTCAGAATGGAGGAGTGTGAAGTCATAGAATGGGGGTGTGTGAAGTCAGAATGGAGGTGTGTGAACTCATAGAATGGACGTGTGTGATGTCACAATGGAGGTGTGTGAAGACAGAGAATGGAGGTGTGTGAAGTCACAGAATGGAGGTGTGTGAAGTCATAGAATGGAGGTGTGTGAAGTCATAGAATGGAGGTGTGTGAAGTCATAGAATGGATGTTTCAGTAATAAGAATGAACTTGTGTGAAGTCATAGAATGGAGGTGTGTGAAGTCAAAATGGAGGTGTGTGAACTCATAGAATGGAGGTGTGTGAAGTCACAGAATGGAGGTGTGTGAAGTCAGAATGGAGGTGTGAAGTGATAGAATGGGGGTGGGTGAAGTCATGGAAAGCAGGTGTGGGAAGTCATAGAATGGAGAAGTGTGAAGTCATAGAGTGGAGGTGAGTGAAGTCACATATTCAAAGTCTGTGAAGTCATAGAATGGAGGTTTGTGAAGTCAGAATGGAGGTGTATGAACTCTTAGAATGGAGGTGTGTGAAGTCACAATGGAGGTGTGTGAAGTCATAGAATGGGGGTGTGTGAAATCAGAGAATGGAGGTGTGTGAAGTCAGAATGCAGGTGTGTAAAGTCATAGAATGGAGGTGTGTGAAGTCATAGAATGGAGGTGTGTGAAGTCATAGATTGGAAGCGTGTGAAGTCATAGAATGGAGGTGTGTGAAGTCATAGATTGAAGGTGTGGGGAAGTCATAGTATGGAGGTGTGTGAAGTCACAGAAATGGAGGTGTGTGAAGTCACAGAATGGAGTTGTGTGAAGTCACAATGGAGGTGTGTGAAGTCATAGGATGGAGGTGTGTGAAATCAAAGAATGGAGGTTTGTGAAGTCATAGAATGGATTGTGTGTGAAATCACAGAAAGGAGTTGTGTGAAGTCACAGAATGGTGGTGTGTAAGTCACAGAGTGGAGGTTTGTGAAGTCATAGAATGGAGGTGTGTGAAGTCACAGAATGCAGGTGTGTGAAGTCAGAATAGAGGTGTTCGAAGTCAAGAATGGAGGTGTGTGAAGTCAGAATGGAGCTGTGTGAAGTCATAGAATGGATGTGTGTGAAGACAGAATGGAGGTGTGTGAACTCATAGAATGGAGGTGTATGAAGTCACAATGGAGGTGTGTGAAGTCACAGAATGGATGTGTGTGAACTCAGAAAGGAGGTGTGTGAAGTCATAGAATGGAGGTCTGTGAAGTCATAGAATGGAGGTGTGTGAAATCATAGAATGGAGGTGTGTGAAGTCACAGAATGGAGGTTTGTGAATACAGAATGGAGGTGTGTGAAGACAGAATGGAGGTGTGTGAAGTCAGATAATGGAGGTGTGTGAAGTCACAATGCAGGTGTGTGAAGTCATAGAATGGAGGTGTGTGAAGTCATAGAATGGAGGTGTTGAAGTGACAGAATGGAGGTGTGTGAAGTCATAGAATGGAGGTGTGTGAAGTCACAGAATGGTGGTGTGTGAAGTCATACAATGGAGGTGTGTGAAGTCACAGAATGGAGGGGTGTGAATTCATAGAAGGGAGGTGTGTGAAGTCATAGAATGGAGGTGTGTGAAGTCACATAATGGAAGTGTGTGAAGTCAGAGAATGGAGGTGTGTGAAGACACAGAATGGAAGTGGGTGAACTCACAATGGAGGTGTGTGAAGTCACAGAATGGAGGTGTGTAAATTCATAGAAGGGAGGTGTGTGAAGTCATAGATTGGAGGTGTGTGAAGTCACAGAATGAAAGTGTGTGAAGTCAAATTGGAGGTGTGTGAAGTCAGAGAATGGAGGTGTGTGAAGTCAATGAATGGACTTGTGTGAAGTCAAAATTGTGGTGTGTGAAGTCAAAGAATGGATGTGTGTGGAGTCACAGAATGGAGGTGTGTGAAGTCAAAATGGAGGTGTGTGAAGTCAAAGAATGGATGTGTTTGAAGTCATAGAATGGAGGTGTATGAAGTCATGGAATGGAGGTGTGTGAAGTCAAACATTGGAAGTGTGTGAAGTTACAGAATGGAGGTGTGTGAAGTCATAGAATGGAGGTGTGTGAAGTCATAGAATGGAGGTGTGTGAAGTCAGAGAATGGAGGTGTGTGAAGTCAGAATGCAGGTGTGTGAAGACATAGAATGGAGGTGTGTGAAGTCATAGATTGGAAGTGTGTGAAGTCATAAATTGGAGGTGTGTGAAGTCACAGAGGGAGGTGTGTGAAGTCAAAGAATGGAGTTCTGTGAAGTCACAGTGGAGGTGTGTGAAGTCATAGAATGGAGCTGTGTGAAGTCAGAATGGAGGAGTGTGAAGTCATAGAATGGAGGTGTGTGAAGTCAGAATGGAGGTGTGTGAACTCATAGAATGGACGTGTGTGAAGTCACAATGGAGGTGTGTGAAGACAGAGAATGGAGGTGTGTGAAGTCACAGAATGGAGGTGTGAAGTCATAGAATGGAGGTGTTTGAAGTCATAGGATGGAGGTGTGTGAAATCATAGAATGGATGTTTCTGAAGTAAGAATGAAGGTGTGTGAAGTCATAGAATGGAGGTGTGTGAAGTCAAAATGGAGGTGTGTGAACTCATAGAATGGAGGTGTGTGAAGTCACAGAATGGAGGTGTGTGAAGTCAGAATGGAGGAGTGAAGTCATAGAATGGGGGTGGGTGAAGTCATGGAAAGGAGGTGTGGGAAGTCATAGAATGGAGAAGTGTTAAGTCATAGAGTGGAGGTGAGTGAAGTCACATATTCAAAGTCTGTGAAGTCATAGAATGGAGGTTTGTGAAGTCAGAATGGAGGTGTATGAACTCATAGAATGGAGGTGTGTGAAGTCACAATGGAGGTGTGTGAAGTCATAGAATGGGGGTGTGTGAAATCAGAGAATGGAGGTGTGTGAAGTCAGAATGCAGGTGTGTGAAGTCATAGAATGGAGGTGTGTGAAGTCATAGATTGGAGGTGTGTGAAGTCATAGATTGGAAGCGTGTGACGTCATAGAATGGAGGTGTGTGAAGTCATAGATTGAAGGTGTGGGGAAGTCATAGTATGGAGGTGTGTGAAGTCACAGAATGGAGGTGTGTGAAGTCACAGAATGGAGCTGTGTGAAGTCACAAGGGAGGTGTGTGAAGTCATAGGATGGAGGTGTGTGAAATCAAAGAATGGAGGTTTGTGAAGTCATAGAATGGATTGTGTGTGAAATCCGAGAATGGAGGTGTGTGAAGTCACAGAATGGAGGTGTGTAAAGTCACAGAGTGGAGGTGTGTGAAGTCACAGAATGGAGGTTTGTGAAGTCATAGAATGCAGGTGTGTGAAGTCAGAATAGAGGTGTGCGAAGTCATAGAATGGAGGTGTGTGAAGTCAGAATGGAGCTGTGTGAAGTCATAGAATGGAAGTGTGTGAAGTCAGAATGGAGGTGTGTGAACTCATAGAATGGAGGTGTATGAAGTCAAAATGGAGGTGTGTGAAGTCACAGAATGGATGTGTGTGAACTCATAAATGAGGTGTGTGAAGTCATAGAATGGAGGTCTGTGAAGTCATAGAATGGAGGTTTGTGAAATCATAGAATGGAGGTGTGTGAAGTCACAGAATTCATGTGTGTGAAGACAGAATGGAGGTGTGTGAAGTCAGAATGGAGGTGTGTGAAGTCAGATAATGGAGGTGTGTGAAGTCACAATGCAGGTGTGTGAACTCATAGAATGGAGGTGTGTGAAGTAACAATGTAGGTTTCTGAAGTCATAGAATGGAGGTGTGTGAAGTCATAAAATGGAGGTGTGTGAAGTCATAGAATGGAAGTGTGTGAAGTCATAGAATGGAGGTTTGTGAAGTAAGAATGGAGGTGTGTGAAGTCACCGAATGGAGTTGTGTGAGCTCAGAATGGAGGTGTGTGAAGTCAGAGAATGGAGGTGTTTGAAGTCATAGAATGGAGGTGTGTGAAGTCACAGAATGGAGGTATCTGAAGTCAGAATCGAGGTGTGAAGTCATAGAATAGAGGTGGGTGAAGTCATAGAAAGGAGGTGTGGGAAGTCATAGAATGGAGCAGTGTGAAGTCATAGAATGGAGGTGAGTGAAGTCAGAGATTCGAGGTCTGTGAAGTCATAGAATGGAGGTGTGTGAAGTCAGAATGGAGGTATGTGAAGTCATAGAATAGAGGTGTGTGAATTCATAGAATGGAGGTGTGTGTCGTCACAATGGAAGTGTGTGAAGTCACAGAATGGAGGTGTGTGAAGTCATACATTGGTGTGTGAAGTCAGAATGGAGGTGTGTGAAGTCACAGAATTGAGGTGTGTGAACTCAGAATGGAGGTGTGTGAAGTCATAGATGGAGGTGTGTGAAGTCATAGTATGGAGGTGTGTGAAATCATAGAATGGAGTTTTGTGAATTCAGAGAATGGAGGAGTGTTTAGTCAGAATGGCGGAGAGTGAAGTCATAGAATGGAGGTGTGTGAAGTTAGAATGGAGGTGTGTGAACTCATAGAATGGGGGTGTGTGAAGTCACAATGGAGGTGTGTGAAGACATAGAATGGAGGTGTGTGAAGTCACAGAATGGAGGTGTGTGAAGTCATAGAATGGAGGTGTGTGAAGTCACAGAATGGAGGTGTGTGACGTCATAGAATGGACCTGTGTGAGTTCAGAATGGAGGTGTGTGAAGTCATCGAATGGAGGTGTGTGCAGTCATAGAATGGATGTTTCTGAAGTAGGAATGAAGGTGTGTGAAGTTATAGAATGAAGGTGTGTGAAGTCATAGAATGGAGCTGTGTGATGTCAGAATTGAGGAATGTGAAGTCCTAGAATGGATGTGTGTGAAGTCATAGAATGGAGGTCTGTGAAGTCATAGAATGGAGGTTTGTGAAGTCACAGAATGGAGGTGTGTGAAGTCATATATTGGAGGTGTGTGAAGTCAGAATGGAGGTGTGTGAAGTCACAGAATGGAGGTGTGTGAAGTCATAGAATGGAGGTGTGTGAAATCATAGAATGGAATTTTGTGAATTCACAGAATGGAGCTGTGTGAAGTCAGAATGGAGGAGTGTGAAGTCATAGAATGGGGGTGTGTGAAGTCAGAATGGAGGTGTGTGAACTCATAGAATGGACGTGTGTGATGTCAAAATGGAGGTGTGTGAAGACAGAGAATGGAGGTGTGTGAAGTCACAGAATGGAGGTGTGTGAAGTCATAGAATGGAGGTGTGTGAAGTCATAGAATGGAGGTGTGTGAAGTCATAGAATGGATGTTTCAGTAATAAGAATGAAGGTGTGTGAAGTCATAGAATGGAGGTGTGTGAAGTCAAAATGGAGGTGTGTGAACTCATAGAATGGAGGTGTGTGAAGTCACAGAATGGAGGTGTGTGAAGTCAGAATGGAGGTGTGAAGTCATAGAATGGGTGTGGGTGAAGTCATGGAAAGCAGGTGTGGGAAGTCATAGAATGGAGAAGTGTGAAGTCATAGAGTGGAGGTGAGTGAAGTCACATATTCAAAGTCTGTGAAGTCATAGAATGCAGGTTTGTGAAGTCAGAATGGAGGTGTATGAACTCATAGAATGGAGGTGTGTGAACTCACAATGGAGGTGTGTGAAGTCATAGAATGGGGGTGTGTGAAATCAGAGAATGGAGGTGTGTGAAGTCATAGATTGGAAGCGTGTGAAGTCATAGAATGGAGGTGTGTGAAGTCATAGATTGAAGGTGTGGGGAAGTCATAGTATGGAGGTGTGTGAAGTCACACAAATGGAGGTGTGTGAAGTCACAGAATGGAGTTGTGTGAAGTCACAATGGAGGTGTGTGAAGTCATAGGATGGAGGTGTGTGAAATCCAAGAATGGAGGTTTGTGAAGTCATAGAATGGATTGTGTGTGAAATCACAGAAAGGAGTTGTGTGAAGTCACAGAATGGTGGTGTGTAAGTCACAGAGTGGAGGTTTGTGAAGTCATAGAATGGAGGTGTGTGAAGTCACAGAATGCAGGTGTGTGAAGTCAGAATAGATGTGTTCGAAGTCAAGAATGGAGGTGTGTGAAGTCAGAATGGAGCTGTGTGAAGTCATAGAATGGATGTGTGTGAAGACAGAATGGAGGTGTGTGAACTCATAGAATGGAGGTGTATGAAGTCACAATGGAGGTGTGTGAAGTCACAGAATGGATGTGTGTGAACTCAGAAAGGAGGTGTGTGAAGTCATAGAATGGAGGTCTGTGAAGTCATAGAATGGAGGTGTGTGAAATCATAGAATGGAGGTGTGTGAAGTCACAGAATGGAGGTTTGTGAAGACAGAATGGAGGTGTGTGAAGACAGAATGGAGGTGTGTGAAGTCAGATAATGGAGGTGTGTGAAGTCACAATGCAGGTGTGTGAAGTCATAGAATGGAGGTGTGTGAAGTCATAGAATGGAGGTGTTGAAGTGACAGAATGGAGGTGTGTGAAGTCATAGAATGGAGGTGTGTGAAGTCACAGAATGGTGGTGTGTGAAGTCATAGAATGGAGGGGTGTGAAGTCATAGAATGGAGGTGTGTTAAGTCATAGAATGGAGGTGTGTAAGTCACAGAATGGAGGTGTGTGAACTGAGAATGGAGGTGTGTGAAGTCACAGAATGGAGGTGGGTGAAGTCATACAATGGAGCTGTGTGAACTCACCGAATGGAGGGGTGTGAATTCATAGAAGGGAGGTGTGTGAAGTCATAGAATGGAGGTGTGTGAAGTCACATAATGGAGGTGTGTGAAGTCACAGAATGGAGGTGTGAGAAGACACAGAATGGAAGTGGGTGAACTCACAATGGAGGTGTGTGAAGTCACAGAATGGAGGTGTGTGCATTCATAGAAGGGAGGTGTGTGAAGTCATAGAATGGAGGTGTGTGAAGTCACAGAATGGAAGTGTGTGAAGTCAAAATGGAGGTGTGTGAAGTCACAGAATGGAGGTGTGTGAAGTCAATGAATGGACTTGTGTGAAGTCAAAATTGTGGTGTGTGAAGTCACAGAATGGAGGTGTGTGAAGTCACAGAATGGAGGTGTGTGAACTGAGAATGGAGGTGTGTGAAGTCACAGAATGGAGGTGTGTGAAGTCATACAATGGAGGTGTGTGAATTCACAGAATGGAGGGGTGTGAATTCATAGAAGGGAGGTGTGTGAAGTCATAGAATGGAGGTGTGTGAAGTCACATAATGGAAGTGTGTGAAGTCACAGAATGGAGATGTGTGAAGACACAGAATGGAAGTGGGTGAACTCACAATGGAGGTGTGTGAAGTCACAGAATGGAGGTGTGTGAATTCATAGAAGGGAGGTGTGTGAAGTCATAGATTGGAGGTGTGTGAAGTCACAGAATGGAAGTGTGTGAAGTCAAATTGGAGGTGTGTGAAGTCAGAGAATGGAGGTGTGTGAACTCAATGAATGGACTTGTGTGAAGTCAAAATTGTGGTGTGTGAAGTCAAAGAATGGATGTGTGTGGAGTCACAGAATGGAGGTGTGTGAAGTCAAAATGGAGGTGTGTGAAGTCAAAGAATGGATGTGTTTGAAGTCATAGAATGGAGGTGTATGAAGTCATGGAATGGAGGTGTGTGAAGTCAAACATTGGAAGTGTGTGAAGTTACAGAATGGAGGTGTGTGAAGTCATAGAATGGAGGTGTGTGAAGTCATAGAATGGAGGTGTGTGAAGTCAGAGAATGGAGGTGTGTGAAGTCAGAATGCAGGTGTGTGAAGTCATAGAATGGAGGTGTGTGAAGTCAGAATGGAGCTGTGTGAAGTCATAGAATGGAAGTGTGTGAAGTCAGAATGGAGGTGTGTGAACTCATAGAATGGAGGTGTATGAAGTCAAAATGGAGGTGTGTGAAGTCACAGAATGGATGTGTGTGAACTCATAAATGAGGTGTGTGAAGTCATAGAATGGAGGTCTGTGAAGTCATAGAATGGAGGTTTGTGAAATCATAGAATGGAGGTGTGTGAAGTCACAGAATTCATGTGTGTGAAGACAGAATGGAGGTGTGTGAAGTCAGATAATGGAGGTGTGTGAAGTCACAATGCAGGTGTGTGAACTCATAGAATGGAGGTGTGTGAAGTAACAATGTAGGTTTCTGAAGTCATAGAATGGAGGTGTGTGAAGTCATAATATGGAGGTGTGTGAAGTCATAGAATGGAAGTGTGTGAAGTCATAGAATGGAGGTTTGTGAAGTAAGAATGGAGGTGTGTGAAGTCACCGAATGGAGTTGTGTGAGCTCAGAATGGAGGTGTGTGAAGTCAGAGAATGGAGGTGTTTGAAGTCATAGAATGGAGGTGTGTGAAGTCACAGAATGGAGGTATCTGAAGTCAGAATCGAGGTGTGAAGTCATAGAATAGAGGTGGGTGAAGTCATAGAAAGGAGGTGTGGGAAGTCATAGAATGGAGCAGTGTGAAGTCATAGAATGGAGGTGAGTGAAGTCAGAGATTTGAGGTCTGTGAAGTCATAGAATGGAGGTTTGTGAAGTCAGAATGGAGGTATGTGAAGTCATAGAATAGAGGTGTGTGAATTCATAGAATGGAGGTGTGTGTCGTCACAATGGAAGTGTGTGAAGTCACAGAATGGAGGTGTGTGAAGTCATACATTGGTGTGTGAAGTCAGAATGGAGGTGTGTGAAGTCACAGAATTGAGGTGTGTGAACTCAGAATGGAGGTGTGTGAAGTCATAGATGGAGGTGTGTGAAGTCATAGTATGGAGGTGTGAGAAATCATAGAATGGAGTTTTGTGAATTCACAGAATGGTGGAGTGTGAAGTCAGAATGGCGGAGAGTGAGGTCATAGAATGGAGGTGTGTGAAGTTAGAATGGAGGTGTGTGAACTCATAGAATGGGGGTGTGTGAAGTCACAATGGAGGTGTGTGAAGACATAGAATGGAGGTGTGTGAAGTCACAGAATGGAGGTGTGTGAAGTCATAGAATGGAAGTGTGTGAAGTCACAGAATGGATGTTTGTGAAGTAAGAATGAAGGTGTGTGAAGTCATAGAATGGAAGTGTGTGAAGTCACAGAATGGAGGTGTGTGACGTCATAGAATGGACCTGTGTGAGTTCAGAATGGAGGTGTGTGAAGTCATCGAATGGAGGTGTGTGCAGTCATAGAATGGATGTTTCTGAAGTAGGAATGAAGGTGTGTGAAGTCATAGAATGAAGGTGTGTGAAGTCATAGAATGGAGGTGTGTGAAGTCAAAATGGAGGTGTGTGAACTCAAAGAATGGAGGTGTGTGAACTCATAGAATGGAGGTGTGTGAAGTCATGGAATGGAGGTGTGTGAAGTCCAAGAATGGAGGTGTGGGAAGTCAAACAATGGAGGTGTGTGAAGTCACAGAATGGAGGTGTGTGAAGTCACAGAAAGGAGGTGTGTGAAGTCAAAATGGTGGTGTGTGAATTCATAAATGGAGGTGTGTGAAGTCAGAAGGCAGCAGAGTGAAGTCATAGAATGGAGGTGGGTGAAGGCAGAATGGAAGTGTGTGAACTCGTAGAATGGAGGTGTGTGAAGTGAAAATGGAGGTGTGTGAAGTCATAGAATGGTGGTTTTTTATGTCAAAGATAGGAGGTGTGTGAAGTCATAGACTGGAGGTGTGTGAACTCAGATTGGAGGTGTGTGAAATCACAGAAAGCAGGTGTGTCAACTCAGAAACGAGGTGTGTGAAGTCATAGAATGGAGGTGTGTGAAGTCATAGAATCGAAGTGTGTGAAATCATAGAATGGAGGTGTGTGAAGTCAGAATGGAGATGTGTGAAGTCATAGAATGGAGGTGTGTGAAGTCATAGAATGGAGCTGTGTGAAGTCCTACAATGGATGTGTGTGAAGTCATAATGCAGGTGTGTGAACTCATAGAATTGAGGTGGGTGAAGTAACAATGCAGGTGTATGAAGTCATAGAATGGAGGTGTGTGAAGTCATGGAATGGAGGTGGTGAAGTGAAAGAATGGAGGTGTGTGAAGTCATAGAATGGAGGTGTGTGAAGTCACAGAATGGTGGTGTGTGAAGTCATAGATTGGAGGGGTGTGAAGTCATAGAATGGAGGTGTGGAAGTCACAGAATGGAGGTGTGTGAAGTCACAGAATGGAAGTGTGTGAACTGAGAATGGAGGTGTGTGAAGTCACAGAATGGAGGTTTGTGAAGTCATACAATGGAGGTGTGTGAGGTCACAGAATGGAGGGGTGTGAATTCATAGAAGGGAGGTGTGTGAAGTCATAGAATGGAGGTGTGTGAAGTCACATAATGGAGGTGTGTGAAGTCACAGAATGGAGGTGTGTGAAGACACAGAATGGAAGTGGGTGAACTCACAATGGAGGTGTGTGAAGTCACAGAATGGAGGTGTGTGAATTCATAGAAGGGAGGTGTGTGAAGTCATAGAATGGAGGAGTGTGAAGTCACAGAATGGAAGTGTGTGAAGTCAAAATGGAGGTGTGTGAAGTCAGAGAATGGAGGTGTGTGAAGTCAATGAATGGACTTGTGTGAAGTCAAAATTGTGGTGTGTGAAGTCAAAGAATGGATGTGTGTGAAGTCACAGAATGGAGGTGTGTGAAGTCAAAATGGAGGTGTGTGAAGTCAAAGAATGGATGTGTTTGAAGTCATAGAATGGAGGTGTATGAAGTCATGGAATGGAGGTGTGTGAAGTCAAACATTGGAAGTGTGTGAAGTTACAGAATGGAGGTGTGTGAAGTCATAGAATGGAGATGTGTGAAGTCAGAGAATGGCGGTGTGTGAAGTCAGAATGCAGGTGTGTGAAGTCATATAATGGAGGTGTGTGAAGTCATAGATTGGAAGTGTGTGAAGTCATAGATTGGAGGTGTGTGAAATCACAGAGGGAGGTGTGTGAAGTCACAGAATGGAGTTCTGTGAAGTCACAGTGGAGGTGTGTGAAGTCATAGAATGGAGGTGAGTGAAGTCAAAGAATGGAGGTGTGTGAAGTCATAGAATGGAGGTGTGTGAAGTCACAGCATGGAGATGTGTGAAGTCAGAATGGAGATGTGTGAAGTCATAGAATGGAGGTGTGTGAAGTCACAATGCAGGTGTGTGAACTCATAGAATGGAGGTGGGTGAAGTCACAATGCAGGTGTGGGAATTCATAGAATGGAGTTGTGTGAACTCAGAAAGAGGTGTGTGGAGTCACAGAATAGAGGTGTGTGAAGTCATGCAATGGAGGTGTGTGAAGTCACGGAATGGAGGTGTGTGAATTCATAGAATGGAGGTGTGTGAAGTCATAGAATGGAGGTGTGTGAAGTCACAGAATGGAGGTGTGTGAAGTCACAGAATGGAGGTGTGTGAAGTCACAGAATGGAAGTGGGGGAACTCACAATGGAGGTGTGTGAAGTCACAGAAGGGAGGTGTGTGAAGTCAGAAGAGAGGTGTGTGAAGTCACAGAATGGAGATGTGTGAACTCAGAATGGAGGTGTGGGAAGTCACAGAATGGAGGTTTGTGAAGTCATAGAATGGAGGTATGTGAGGTCATAGAATGTATGTTTCCGAAGTAAGAATGAAGGTGTGTGAAGTCATAGAATGGAGGTGTGTGAAGTCAAAATGGAGGTGTGTGAACTCATAGAATGGAGGTGTGTGAAGTCACAGAATGGAGGTGTGTGAAGTCACAGAATGGAGGTGTGTGAAGTCAGAATGGAGGTGTGAAGTCATAGAATAGAGGAGTGTGAAGTCATAGAATGGAGGTGAGTGAAGTCACAGATCCGAGGTCTGTGAAGTCATAGAATGGAGCTGTGTGATGTCAGAATTGAGGAGTGTGAAGTCCTAGAATGGATGTGTGTGAACTTATAGAATGGAGGTGTGTGACGTCACAGTGGATGTGTGTGAAGTCACAGAATGGAGGTGTGTAAAGTCATATATTGGAGGTGTGTGAAGTCAGAATGGAGGTGTGTGACGTCACAGAATGGAGGTGTGTGAACTCAGAATGGAGGTGTTTGAAATCATAGATGGAGGTGTGTGAAGTCACATTATGGAGGTGTGTGAAATCATAGAATGGAGTTTTGTGAATTCACAAAATGGAGCTGTGTGAAGTCAGAATGGAGGAGTGTGAAGTCATAGAATGGAGGTGTGTGAAGTCAGAATGGAGGTGTGTGAACTCACAGAATGGACGTGTGTGAAGTCACAATGGAGGTGTGTGAAGACATAGAATGGAGGTGTGTGAAGTCACAGAATGGAGGTGTGTGAAGTCATAGAATGGAGGTGTGTGAAGTCACAGAATGGAGGTGTGTGAAGTCATAGAATGGATGTTTCTGAAGTAAGAATGAAGGTGTGTGAAGTCATAGAATGGAGGTGTGTGAAGACAGAGAATGGAGGTGTGTGAACTCATAGAATGCAGGTGTGTGAAGTCACAGAATGGAGGCGTGTGAAGTCAAAATGGAGGTGTGAAGTCATAGAATGGGGGTGGGTGAAGTCATGGAAAGGAGGTGTGGGAAGTCATAGAATGGAGAAGTGTGAAGTCATAGAGTGGAGGTGAGTGAAGTCACATATTCAAAGTCTGTGAAGTCATAGAATGGAGGTTTGTGAAGTCAGAATGGAGGTGTATGAACTCATAGAATGGAGGTGTGTGAAGTCACAATGGAGGTGTGTGAAGTCATAGAATGGGGGTGTGAGAAATCAGAGAATGGAGGTGTGTGAAGTCAGAATGCAGGTGTGTGAAGTCATAGAATGGAGGTGTGTGAAGTCATAGAATGGAGGTGGGTGAAGTCATAGAATGGAAGCGTGTGAAGTCATAGAATGGAGGTGTGTGAAGTCATAGATTGAAGGTGTGGGGAAGTCATAGTATGGAGGTGTGTGAAGTCACAGAATGGAGGTGTGTGAAGTCACAGAATGGAGTTTTGTGAATTCAGAGAATGGAGGAGTGTTTAGTCAGAATGGCGGAGAGTGAAGTCATAGAATGGAGGTGTGTGAAGTTAGAATGGAGGTGTGTGAACTCATAGAATGGGGGTGTGTGAAGTCACAATGGAGGTGTGTGAAGACATAGAATGGAGGTGTGTGAAGTCACAGAATGGAGGTGTGTGAAGTCATAGAATGGAGGTGTGTGAAGTCACAGAATGGAGGTGTGTGACGTCATAGAATGGACCTGTGTGAGTTCAGAATGGAGGTGTGTGAAGTCATCGAATGGAGGTGTGTGCAGTCATAGAATGGATGTTTCTGAAGTAGGAATGAAGGTGTGTGAAGTCATAGAATGAAGGTGTGTGAAGTCATAGAATGGAGCTGTGTGATGTCAGAATTGAGGAATGTGAAGTCCTAGAATGGATGTGTGTGAAGTCATAGAATGGAGGTCTGTGAAGTCATAGAATGGAGGTTTGTGAAGTCACAGAATGGAGGTGTGTGAAGTCATATATTGGAGGTGTGTGAAGTCAGAATGGAGGTGTGTGAAGTCACAGAATGGAGGTGTGTGAAGTCATAGAATGGAGGTGTGTGAAATCATAGAATGGAATTTTGTGAATTCACAGAATGGAGCTGTGTGAAGTCAGAATGGAGGAGTGTGAAGTCATAGAATGGGGGTGTGTGAAGTCAGAATGGAGGTGTGTGAACTCATAGAATGGACGTGTGTGATGTCAAAATGGAGGTGTGTGAAGACAGAGAATGGAGGTGTGTGAAGTCACAGAATGGAGGTGTGTGAAGTCATAGAATGGAGGTGTGTGAAGTCATAGAATGGAGGTGTGTGAAGTCATAGAATGGATGTTTCAGTAATAAGAATGAAGGTGTGTGAAGTCATAGAATGGAGGTGTGTGAAGTCAAAATGGAGGTGTGTGAACTCATAGAATGGAGGTGTGTGAAGTCACAGAATGGAGGTGTGTGAAGTCAGAATGGAGGTGTGAAGTCATAGAATGGGTGTGGGTGAAGTCATGGAAAGCAGGTGTGGGAAGTCATAGAATGGAGAAGTGTGAAGTCATAGAGTGGAGGTGAGTGAAGTCACATATTCAAAGTCTGTGAAGTCATAGAATGCAGGTTTGTGAAGTCAGAATGGAGGTGTATGAACTCATAGAATGGAGGTGTGTGAAGTCACAATGGAGGTGTGTGAAGTCATAGAATGGGGGTGTGTGAAATCAGAGAATGGAGGTGTGTGAAGTCATAGATTGGAAGCGTGTGAAGTCATAGAATGGAGGTGTGTGAAGTCATAGATTGAAGGTGTGGGGAAGTCATAGTATGGAGGTGTGTGAAGTCACACAAATGGAGGTGTGTGAAGTCACAGAATGGAGTTGTGTGAAGTCACAATGGAGGTGTGTGAAGTCATAGGATGGAGGTGTGTGAAATCCAAGAATGGAGGTTTGTGAAGTCATAGAATGGATTGTGTGTGAAATCACAGAAAGGAGTTGTGTGAAGTCACAGAATGGTGGTGTGTAAGTCACAGAGTGGAGGTTTGTGAAGTCATAGAATGGAGGTGTGTGAAGTCACAGAATGCAGGTGTGTGAAGTCAGAATAGATGTGTTCGAAGTCAAGAATGGAGGTGTGTGAAGTCAGAATGGAGCTGTGTGAAGTCATAGAATGGATGTGTGTGAAGACAGAATGGAGGTGTGTGAACTCATAGAATGGAGGTGTATGAAGTCACAATGGAGGTGTGTGAAGTCACAGAATGGATGTGTGTGAACTCAGAAAGGAGGTGTGTGAAGTCATAGAATGGAGGTCTGTGAAGTCATAGAATGGAGGTGTGTGAAATCATAGAATGGAGGTGTGTGAAGTCACAGAATGGAGGTTTGTGAAGACAGAATGGAGGTGTGTGAAGACAGAATGGAGGTGTGTGAAGTCAGATAATGGAGGTGTGTGAAGTCACAATGCAGGTGTGTGAAGTCATAGAATGGAGGTGTGTGAAGTCATAGAATGGAGGTGTTGAAGTGACAGAATGGAGGTGTGTGAAGTCATAGAATGGAGGTGTGTGAAGTCACAGAATGGTGGTGTGTGAAGTCATAGAATGGAGGGGTGTGAAGTCATAGAATGGAGGTGTGTTAAGTCATAGAATGGAGGTGTGTAAGTCACAGAATGGAGGTGTGTGAACTGAGAATGGAGGTGTGTGAAGTCACAGAATGGAGGTGGGTGAAGTCATACAATGGAGCTGTGTGAACTCACCGAATGGAGGGGTGTGAATTCATAGAAGGGAGGTGTGTGAAGTCATAGAATGGAGGTGTGTGAAGTCACATAATGGAGGTGTGTGAAGTCACAGAATGGAGGTGTGAGAAGACACAGAATGGAAGTGGGTGAACTCACAATGGAGGTGTGTGAAGTCACAGAATGGAGGTGTGTGCATTCATAGAAGGGAGGTGTGTGAAGTCATAGAATGGAGGTGTGTGAAGTCACAGAATGGAAGTGTGTGAAGTCAAAATGGAGGTGTGTGAAGTCACAGAATGGAGGTGTGTGAAGTCAATGAATGGACTTGTGTGAAGTCAAAATTGTGGTGTGTGAAGTCACAGAATGGAGGTGTGTGAAGTCACAGAATGGAGGTGTGTGAACTGAGAATGGAGGTGTGTGAAGTCACAGAATGGAGGTGTGTGAAGTCATACAATGGAGGTGTGTGAATTCACAGAATGGAGGGGTGTGAATTCATAGAAGGGAGGTGTGTGAAGTCATAGAATGGAGGTGTGTGAAGTCACATAATGGAAGTGTGTGAAGTCACAGAATGGAGATGTGTGAAGACACAGAATGGAAGTGGGTGAACTCACAATGGAGGTGTGTGAAGTCACAGAATGGAGGTGTGTGAATTCATAGAAGGGAGGTGTGTGAAGTCATAGATTGGAGGTGTGTGAAGTCACAGAATGGAAGTGTGTGAAGTCAAATTGGAGGTGTGTGAAGTCAGAGAATGGAGGTGTGTGAAGTCAATGAATGGACTTGTGTGAAGTCAAAATTGTGGTGTGTGAAGTCAAAGAATGGATGTGTGTGGAGTCACAGAATGGAGGTGTGTGAAGTCAAAATGGAGGTGTGTGAAGTCAAAGAATGGATGTGTTTGAAGTCATAGAATGGAGGTGTATGAAGTCATGGAATGGAGGTGTGTGAAGTCAAACATTGGAAGTGTGTGAAGTTACAGAATGGAGGTGTGTGAAGTCATAGAATGGAGGTGTGTGAAGTCATAGAATGGAGGTGTGTGAAGTCAGAGAATGGAGGTGTGTGAAGTCAGAATGCAGGTGTGTGAAGTCATAGAATGGAGGTGTGTGAAGTCAGAATGGAGCTGTGTGAAGTCATAGAATGGAAGTGTGTGAAGTCAGAATGGAGGTGTGTGAACTCATAGAATGGAGGTGTATGAAGTCAAAATGGAGGTGTGTGAAGTCACAGAATGGATGTGTGTGAACTCATAAATGAGGTGTGTGAAGTCATAGAATGGAGGTCTGTGAAGTCATAGAATGGAGGTTTGTGAAATCATAGAATGGAGGTGTGTGAAGTCACAGAATTCATGTGTGTGAAGACAGAATGGAGGTGTGTGAAGTCAGAATGGAGGTGTGTGAAGTCAGATAATGGAGGTGTGTGAAGTCACAATGCAGGTGTGTGAACTCATAGAATGGAGGTGTGTGAAGTAACAATGTAGGTTTCTGAAGTCATAGAATGGAGGTGTGTGAAGTCATAATATGGAGGTGTGTGAAGTCATAGAATGGAAGTGTGTGAAGTCATAGAATGGAGGTTTGTGAAGTAAGAATGGAGGTGTGTGAAGTCACCGAATGGAGTTGTGTGAGCTCAGAATGGAGGTGTGTGAAGTCAGAGAATGGAGGTGTTTGAAGTCATAGAATGGAGGTGTGTGAAGTCACAGAATGGAGGTATCTGAAGTCAGAATCGAGGTGTGAAGTCATAGAATAGAGGTGGGTGAAGTCATAGAAAGGAGGTGTGGGAAGTCATAGAATGGAGCAGTGTGAAGTCATAGAATGGAGGTGAGTGAAGTCAGAGATTTGAGGTCTGTGAAGTCATAGAATGGAGGTTTGTGAAGTCAGAATGGAGGTATGTGAAGTCATAGAATAGAGGTGTGTGAATTCATAGAATGGAGGTGTGTGTCGTCACAATGGAAGTGTGTGAAGTCACAGAATGGAGGTGTGTGAAGTCATACATTGGTGTGTGAAGTCAGAATGGAGGTGTGTGAAGTCACAGAATTGAGGTGTGTGAACTCAGAATGGAGGTGTGTGAAGTCATAGATGGAGGTGTGTGAAGTCATAGTATGGAGGTGTGAGAAATCATAGAATGGAGTTTTGTGAATTCACAGAATGGTGGAGTGTGAAGTCAGAATGGCGGAGAGTGAGGTCATAGAATGGAGGTGTGTGAAGTTAGAATGGAGGTGTGTGAACTCATAGAATGGGGGTGTGTGAAGTCACAATGGAGGTGTGTGAAGACAGAGAATGGAGGTGTGTGAAGTCACAGAATGGAGGTGTGTGAAGTCATAGAATGGAAGTGTGTGAAGTCACAGAATGGATGTTTGTGAAGTAAGAATGAAGGTGTGTGAAGTCATAGAATGGAAGTGTGTGAAGTCACAGAATGGAGGTGTGTGACGTCATAGAATGGACCTGTGTGAGTTCAGAATGGAGGTGTGTGAAGTCATCGAATGGAGGTGTGTGCAGTCATAGAATGGATGTTTCTGAAGTAGGAATGAAGGTGTGTGAAGTCATAGAATGAAGGTGTGTGAAGTCATAGAATGGAGGTGTGTGAAGTCAAAATGGAGGTGTGTGAACTCAAAGAATGGAGGTGTGTGAACTCATAGAATGGAGGTGTGTGAAGTCATGGAATGGAGGTGTGTGAAGTCCAAGAATGGAGGTGTGGGAAGTCAAACAATGGAGGTGTGTGAAGTCACAGAATGGAGGTGTGTGAAGTCACAGAATGGAGGTGTGTGAAGTCAAAATGGTGGTGTGTGAATTCATAAATGGAGGTGTGTGAAGTCAGAAGGCAGCAGAGTGAAGTCATAGAATGGAGGTGGGTGAAGGCAGAATGGAAGTGTGTGAACTCGTAGAATGGAGGTGTGTGAAGTGAAAATGGAGGTGTGTGAAGTCATAGAATGGTGGTTTTTTATGTCAAAGATAGGAGGTGTGTGAAGTCATAGACTGGAGGTGTGTGAACTCAGATTGGAGGTGTATGAAATCACAGAAAGCAGGTGTGTCAACTCAGAAACGAGGTGTGTGAAGTCATAGAATGGAGGTGTGTGAAGTCATAGAATCGAAGTGTGTGAAATCATAGAATGGAGGTGTGTGAAGTCAGAATGGAGATGTGTGAAGTCATAGAATGGAGGTGTGTGAAGTCATAGAATGGAGCTGTGTGAAGTCCTACAATGGATGTGTGTGAAGTCATAATGCAGGTGTGTGAACTCATAGAATTGAGGTGGGTGAAGTAACAATGCAGGTGTATGAAGTCATAGAATGGAGGTGTGTGAAGTCATGGAATGGAGGTGGTGAAGTGAAAGAATGGAGGTGTGTGAAGTCATAGAATGGAGGTGTGTGAAGTCACAGAATGGTGGTGTGTGAAGTCATAGATTGGAGGGGTGTGAAGTCATAGAATGGAGGTGTGGAAGTCACAGAATGGAGGTGTGTGAAGTCACAGAATGGAAGTGTGTGAACTGAGAATGGAGGTGTGTGAAGTCACAGAATGGAGGTTTGTGAAGTCATACAATGGAGGTGTGTGAGGTCACAGAATGGAGGGGTGTGAATTCATAGAAGGGAGGTGTGTGAAGTCATAGAATGGAGGTGTGTGAAGTCACATAATGGAGGTGTGTGAAGTCACAGAATGGAGGTGTGTGAAGACACAGAATGGAAGTGGGTGAACTCACAATGGAGGTGTGTGAAGTCACAGAATGGAGGTGTGTGAATTCATAGAAGGGAGGTGTGTGAAGTCATAGAATGGAGGAGTGTGAAGTCACAGAATGGAAGTGTGTGAAGTCAAAATGGAGGTGTGTGAAGTCAGAGAATGGAGGTGTGTGAAGTCAATGAATGGACTTGTGTGAAGTCAAAATTGTGGTGTGTGAAGTCAAAGAATGGATGTGTGTGAAGTCACAGAATGGAGGTGTGTGAAGTCAAAATGGAGGTGTGTGAAGTCAAAGAATGGATGTGTTTGAAGTCATAGAATGGAGGTGTATGAAGTCATGGAATGGAGGTGTGTGAAGTCAAACATTGGAAGTGTGTGAAGTTACAGAATGGAGGTGTGTGAAGTCATAGAATGGAGATGTGTGAAGTCAGAGAATGGCGGTGTGTGAAGTCAGAATGCAGGTGTGTGAAGTCATATAATGGAGGTGTGTGAAGTCATAGATTGGAAGTGTGTGAAGTCATAGATTGGAGGTGTGTGAAATCACAGAGGGAGGTGTGTGAAGTCACAGAATGGAGTTCTGTGAAGTCACAGTGGAGGTGTGTGAAGTCATAGAATGGAGGTGTGTGAAGTCAAAGAATGGAGGTGTGTGAAGTCATAGAATGGAGGTGTGTGAAGTCACAGCATGGAGATGTGTGAAGTCAGAATGGAGATGTGTGAAGTCATAGAATGGAGGTGTGTGAAGTCACAATGCAGGTGTGTGAACTCATAGAATGGAGGTGGGTGAAGTCACAATGCAGGTGTGGGAATTCATAGAATGGAGTTGTGTGAACTCAGAAAGAGGTGTGTGGAGTCACAGAATAGAGGTGTGTGAAGTCATGCAATGGAGGTGTGTGAAGTCACGGAATGGAGGTGTGTGAATTCATAGAATGGAGGTGTGTGAAGTCATAGAATGGAGGTGTGTGAAGTCACAGAATGGAGGTGTGTGAAGTCACAGAATGGAGGTGTGTGAAGTCACAGAATGGAAGTGGGGGAACTCACAATGGAGGTGTGTGAAGTCACAGAAGGGAGGTGTGTGAAGTCAGAAGAGAGGTGTGTGAAGTCACAGAATGGAGATGTGTGAACTCAGAATGGAGGTGTGGGAAGTCACAGAATGGAGGTTTGTGAAGTCATAGAATGGAGGTATGTGAGGTCATAGAATGTATGTTTCCGAAGTAAGAATGAAGGTGTGTGAAGTCATAGAATGGAGGTGTGTGAAGTCAAAATGGAGGTGTGTGAACTCATAGAATGGAGGTGTGTGAAGTCACAGAATGGAGGTGTGTGAAGTCACAGAATGGAGGTGTGTGAAGTCAGAATGGAGGTGTGAAGTCATAGAATAGAGGAGTGTGAAGTCATAGAATGGAGGTGAGTGAAGTCACAGATCCGAGGTCTGTGAAGTCATAGAATGGAGCTGTGTGATGTCAGAATTGAGGAGTGTGAAGTCCTAGAATGGATGTGTGTGAACTTATAGAATGGAGGTGTGTGACGTCACAGTGGATGTGTGTGAAGTCACAGAATGGAGGTGTGTAAAGTCATATATTGGAGGTGTGTGAAGTCAGAATGGAGGTGTGTGACGTCACAGAATGGAGGTGTGTGAACTCAGAATGGAGGTGTTTGAAATCATAGATGGAGGTGTGTGAAGTCACATTATGGAGGTGTGTGAAATCATAGAATGGAGTTTTGTGAATTCACAAAATGGAGCTGTGTGAAGTCAGAATGGAGGAGTGTGAAGTCATAGAATGGAGGTGTGTGAAGTCAGAATGGAGGTGTGTGAACTCACAGAATGGACGTGTGTGAAGTCACAATGGAGGTGTGTGAAGACATAGAATGGAGGTGTGTGAAGTCACAGAATGGAGGTGTGTGAAGTCATAGAATGGAGGTGTGTGAAGTCACAGAATGGAGGTGTGTGAAGTCATAGAATGGATGTTTCTGAAGTAAGAATGAAGGTGTGTGAAGTCATAGAATGGAGGTGTGTGAAGACAGAGAATGGAGGTGTGTGAACTCATAGAATGCACGTGTGTGAAGTCACAGAATGGAGGCGTGTGAAGTCAAAATGGAGGTGTGAAGTCATAGAATGGGGGTGGGTGAAGTCATGGAAAGGAGGTGTGGGAAGTCATAGAATGGAGAAGTGTGAAGTCATAGAGTGGAGGTGAGTGAAGTCACATATTCAAAGTCTGTGAAGTCATAGAATGGAGGTTTGTGAAGTCAGAATGGAGGTGTATGAACTCATAGAATGGAGGTGTGTGAAGTCACAATGGAGGTGTGTGAAGTCATAGAATGGGGGTGTGAGAAATCAGAGAATGGAGGTGTGTGAAGTCAGAATGCAGGTGTGTGAAGTCATAGAATGGAGGTGTGTGAAGTCATAGAATGGAGGTGGGTGAAGTCATAGAATGGAAGCGTGTGAAGTCATAGAATGGAGGTGTGTGAAGTCATAGATTGAAGGTGTGGGGAAGTCATAGTATGGAGGTGTGTGAAGTCACAGAATGGAGGTGTGTGAAGTCACAGAATGGAGCTGTGTGAAGTCACAATGGAGGTGTGTGAAGTCATAGGAAGGAGGTGTGTGAAATCAAAGAATGGAGGTTTGTGAAGTCATAGAATGGAATGTGTGTGAAATCAGATAATGGAGGTGTGTGAAGTCACAGAATGCAGGTGTGTAAAGTCACAGAGTGGAGGTGTGTGAAGTCACAGAATGGAGGTTTGTGAAGTCATAGAATGGAGGTGTGTGAAGTCACAAACAGGTGTGTGAAGTCAGAATAGAGGTGTGCTAAGTCAGAGAATGGAGGTGTGTGAAGTTAGAATGGAGCTGTGTGAAGTCATAGAATGGAAGTGTGTGAAGTCAGAATGGAGGTGTGTGAACTCATAGAATGGAGGTGTATGAAGTCACAATGGAGGTGTGTGAAGTCACAGAATGGATGTGTGTGAACTCATAAAGGAGGTGTGTGAAGTCATAGAATGGAGGTCTGTGAAGTCATAGAATGGAGGTTTGTGAAATCATAGAATGGAGGTGTGTGAAGTCACAGAATTCATGTGTGTGAAGACAGAATGGAGGTGTGTGAAGTCAGAATGGAGGTGTGTGAAGTCAGATAATGGAGGTGTGTGAAGTCACAATGTAGGTGTGTGAACTCATAGAATGGAGGTGTGTGAAGTAACAATGTAGGTTTCTGAAGTCATAGAATGGAGGTGTGTGAAGTCATAGAATGGAGGTGTGTGAAGTCACATAATGGAGGTGTGTGAAGTCACAGAATGGAGGTGTGTGAAGACACAGAATGGAAGTGGGTGAACTCACAATGGAGGTGTGTGAAGTCACAGAATGGAGGTGTGTGAATTCATAGAAGGGAGGTGTGTGAAGTCATAGAATGGAGGAGTGTGAAGTCACAGAATGGAAGTGTGTGAAGTCAAAATGGAGGTGTGTGAAGTCAGAGAATGGAGGTGTGTGAAGTCAATGAATGGACTTGTGTGAAGTCAAAATTGTGGTGTGTGAAGTCAAAGAATGGATGTGTGTGAAGTCACAGAATGGAGGTGTGTGAAGTCAAAATGGAGGTGTGTGAAGTCAAAGAATGGATGTGTTTGAAGTCATAGAATGGAGGTGTATGAAGTCATGGAATGGAGGTGTGTGAAGTCAAACATTGGAAGTGTGTGAAGTTACAGAATGGAGGTGGGTGAAGTCATAGAATGGAGATGTGTGAAGTCAGAGAATGGCGGTGTGTGAAGTCAGAATGCAGGTGTGTGAAGTCATATAATGGAGGTGTGTGAAGTCATAGATTGGAAGTGTGTGAAGTCATAGATTGGAGGTGTGTGAAATCACAGAGGGAGGTGTGTGAAGTCACAGAATGGAGTTCTGTGAAGTCACAGTGGAGGTGTGTGAAGTCATAGAATGGAGGTGTGTGAAGTCAAAGAATGGAGGTGTGTGAAGTCATAGAATGGAGGTGTGTGAAGTCACAGCATGGAGATGTGTGAAGTCAGAATGGAGATGTGTGAAGTCATAGAATGGAGGTGTGTGAAGTCACAATGCAGGTGTGTGAACTCATAGAATGGAGCTGGGTGAAGTCACAATGCAGGTGTGGGAATTCATAGAATGGAGTTGTGTGAACTCAGAAAGAGGTGTGTGGAGTCACAGAATAGAGGTGTGTGAAGTCATGCAATGGAGGTGTGTGAAGTCACGGAATGGAGGTGTGTGAATTCATAGAATGGAGGTGTGTGAAGTCATAGAATGGAGGTGTGTGAAGTCACAGAATGGAGGTGTGTGAAGTCACAGAATGGAGGTGTGTGAAGTCACAGAATGGAAGTGGGGGAACTCACAATGGAGGTGTGTGAAGTCACAGAAGGGAGGTGTGTGAAGTCAGAAGAGAGGTGTGTGAAGTCACAGAATGGAGATGTGTGAACTCAGAATGGAGGTGTGGGAAGTCACAGAATGGAGGTTTGTGAAGTCATAGAATGGAGGTATGTGAGGTCATAGAATGTATGTTTCCGAAGTAAGAATGAAGGTGTGTGAAGTCATAGAATGGAGGTGTGTGAAGTCAAAATGGAGGTGTGTGAACTCATAGAATGGAGGTGTGTGAAGTCACAGAATGGAGGTGTGTGAAGTCACAGAATGGAGGTGTGTGAAGTCAGAATGGAGGTGTGAAGTCATAGAATAGAGGAGTGTGAAGTCATAGAATGGAGGTGAGTGAAGTCACAGATCCGAGGTCTGTGAAGTCATAGAATGGAGCTGTGTGATGTCAGAATTGAGGAGTGTGAAGTCCTAGAATGGATGTGTGTGAACTTATAGAATGGAGGTGTGTGACGTCACAGTGGATGTGTGTGAAGTCACAGAATGGAGGTGTGTAAAGTCATATATTGGAGGTGTGTGAAGTCAGAATGGAGGTGTGTGACGTCACAGAATGGAGGTGTGTGAACTCAGAATGGAGGTGTTTGAAATCATAGATGGAGGTGTGTGAAGTCACATTATGGAGGTGCGTGAAATCATAGAATGGAGTTTTGTGAATTCACAAAATGGAGCTGTGTGAAGTCAGAATGGAGGAGTGTGAAGTCATAGAATGGAGGTGTGTGAAGTCAGAATGGAGGTGTGTGAACTCACAGAATGGACGTGTGTGAAGTCACAATGGAGGTGTGTGAAGACATAGAATGGAGGTGTGTGAAGTCACAGAATGGAGGTGTGTGAAGTCATAGAATGGAGGTGTGTGAAGTCACAGAATGGAGGTGTGTCAAGTCATAGAATGGATGTTTCTGAAGTAAGAATGAAGGTGTGTGAAGTCATAGAATGGAGGTGTGTGAAGACAGAGAATGGAGGTGTGTGAACTCATAGAATGCAGGTGTGTGAAGTCACAGAATGGAGGTGTGTGAAGTCAAAATGGAGGTGTGAAGTCATAGAATGGGGGTGGGTGAAGTCATGGAAAGGAGGTGTGGGAAGTCATAGAATGGAGAAGTGTGAAGTCATAGAGTGGAGGTGAGTGAAGTCACATATTCAAAGTCTGTGAAGTAATAGAATGGAGGTTTGTGAAGTCAGAATGGAGGTGTATGAACTCATAGAATGGAGGTGTGTGAAGTCACAATGGAGGTGTGTGAAGTCATAGAATGGGGGTGTGAGAAATCAGAGAATGGAGGTGTGTGAAGTCAGAATGCAGGTGTGTGAAGTCATAGAATGGAGGTGTGTGAAGTCATAGAATGGAGGTGGGTGAAGTCATAGAATGGAAGCGTGTGAAGTCATAGAATGGAGGTGTGTGAAGTCATAGATTGAAGGTGTGGGGAAGTCATAGTATGGAGGTGTGTGAAGTCACAGAATGGAGGTGTGTGAAGTCACAGAATGGAGCTGTGTGAAGTCACAATGGAGGTGTGTGAAGTCATAGGAAGGAGGTGTGTGAAATCAAAGAATGGAGGTTTGTGAAGTCATAGAATGGAATGTGTGTGAAATCAGATAATGGAGGTGTGTGAAGTCACAGAATGCAGGTGTGTAAAGTCACAGAGTGGAGGTGTGTGAAGTCACAGAATGGAGGTTTGTGAAGTCATAGAATGGAGGTGTGTGAAGTCACAGAACAGGTGTGTGAAGTCAGAATAGAGGTGTGCTAAGTCAGAGAATGGAGGTGTGTGAAGTTAGAATGGAGCTGTGTGAAGTCATAGAATGGAAGTGTGTGAAGTCAGAATGGAGGTGTGTGAACTCATAGAATGGAGGTGTATGAAGTCACAATGGAGGTGTGTGAAGTCACAGAATGGATGTGTGTGAACTCATAAAGGAGGTGTGTGAAGTCATAGAATGGAGGTCTGTGAAGTCATAGAATGGAGGTTTGTGAAATCATAGAATGGAGGTGTGTGAAGTCACAGAATTCATGTGTGTGAAGACAGAATGGAGGTGTGTGAAGTCAGAATGGAGGTGTGTGAAGTCAGATAATGGAGGTGTGTGAAGTCACAATGTAGGTGTGTGAACTCATAGAATGGAGGTGTGTGAAGTAACAATGTAGGTTTCTGAAGTCATAGAATGGAGGTGTGTGAAGTCATAGAATGGAGGTGAGTGAAGTCACAGATCCGAGGTCTGTGAGGTCATAGAATGGAGCTATGTGATGTCAGAATTGAGGAGTGTGAAGTCCTAGAATGGATGTGTGTGAACTTATAGAATGGAGGTGTGTGACGTCACAGTGGATGTGTGTGAAGTCACAGAATGGAGGTGTGTAAAGTCATATATTGGAGGTGTGTGAAGTCAGAATGGAGGTGTGTGACGTCACAGAATGGAGGTGTGTGAACTCAGAATGGAGGTGTTTGAAATCATAGATGGAGGTGTGTGAAGTCACAGTATGGAGGTGTGTGAAATCATAGAATGGAGTTTTGTGAATTCACAGAATGGAGCTGTGTGAAGTCAGAATATGAGGAGTGTGAAGTCATAGAATGGAGGTGTGTGAAGTCAGAATGGAGGTGTGTGAACTCACAGAATGGACGTGTGTGAAGTCACAATGGAGGTGTGTGAAGACATAGAATGGAGGTGTGTGAAGTCACAGAATGGAGGTGTGTGAAGTCATAGAATGGAGGTGTGTGAAGTCACAGAATGGAGGTGTGTGTAGTCATAGAATGGATGTTTCTGAAGTAAGAATGAAGGTGTGTGAAGTCATAGAATGGAGGTGTGTGAAGTCAAAATGGGGTGTGTGAACTCATAGAATGCAGGTGTGTGAAGTCACAGAATGGAGGTGTGTGAAGTCAAAATGGAGGTGTGAAGTCATAGAATGGGGGTGGGTGAAGTCATGGAAAGGAGGTGTGGGAAGTCATAGAATGGAGAAGTGTGAAGTCATAGAGTGGAGGTGAGTGAAGTCACCTATTCAAAGTCTGTGAAGTCATAGAATGGAGGTTTGTGAAGTCAGAATGGAGGTGTATGAACTCATAGAATGGAGGTGTGTGAAGTCACAATGGAGGTGTGTGAAGTCATAGAATGGGGGTGTGAGAAATCAGAGAATGGAGGTGTGTGAAGTCAGAATGCAGGTGTGTGAAGTCATAGAATGGAGGTGTGTGAAGTCATAGAATGGAGGTGGGTGAAGTCATAGAATGGAAGCGTGTGAAGTCATAGAATGGAGGTGTGTGAAGTCATAGATTGAAGGGGGGGAGTCATAGTATGGAGGTGTGTGAAGTCACAGAATGGAGGTGTGTGAAGTCACAGAATGGAGCTGTGTGAAGTCACAATGGAGGTGTGTGAAGTCATAGGAAGGAGGTGTGTGAAATCAAAGAATGGAGGTTTGTGAAGTCATAGAATGGAATGTGTGTGAAATCAGATAATGGAGGTGTGTGAAGTCACAGAATGCAGGTGTGTAAAGTCACAGAGTGGAGGTGTGTGAAGTCACAGGATGGAGGTGTGTGAAGTCATAGAATGGAGGTGTGTGAAGTCACAAACAGGTGTGTGAAGTCAGAATAGAGGTGTGCTAAGTCAGAGAATGGAGGTGTGTGAAGTCAGAATGGAGCTGTGTGAAGTCATAGAATGGAAGTGTGTGAAGTCAGAATGGAGGTGTGTGAACTCATAGAATGGAGGTGTATGAAGTCACAATGGAGGTGTGTGAAGTCACAGAATGGATGTGTGTGAACTCATAAAGGAGGTGTGTGAAGTCATAGAATGGAGGTCTGTGAAGTCATAGAATGGAGGTTTGTGAAATCATAGAATGGAGGTGTGTGAAGTCACAGAATTCATGTGTGTGAAGACAGAATGGAGGTGTGTGAAGTCAGAATGGAGGTGTGTGAAGTCAGATAATGGAGGTGTGTGAAGTCACAATGTAGGTGTGTGAACTCATAGAATGGAGGTGTGTGAAGTAACAATGTAGGTTTCTGAAGTCATAGAATGGAGGTGTGTGAAGTCATAGAATGGAGGTGAGTGAAGTCACAGATCCGAGGTCTGTGAGGTCATAGAATGGAGCTATGTGATGTCAGAATTGAGGAGTGTGAAGTCCTAGAATGGATGTGTGTGAACTTATAGAATGGAGGTGTGTGACGTCACAGTGGATGTGTGTGAAGTCACAGAATGGAGGTGTGTAAAGTCATATATTGGAGGTGTGTGAAGTCAGAATGGAGGTGTGTGACGTCACAGAATGGAGGTGTGTGAACTCAGAATGGAGGTGTTTGAAATCATAGATGGAGGTGTGTGAAGTCACAGTATGGAGGTGTGTGAAATCATAGAATGGAGTTTTGTGAATTCACAGAATGGAGCTGTGTGAAGTCAGAATATGAGGAGTGTGAAGTCATAGAATGGAGGTGTGTGAAGTCAGAATGGAGGTGTGTGAACTCACAGAATGGACGTGTGTGAAGTCACAATGGAGGTGTGTGAAGACATAGAATGGAGGTGTGTGAAGTCACAGAATGGAGGTGTGTGAAGTCATAGAATGGAGGTGTGTGAAGTCACAGAATGGAGGTGTGTGTAGTCATAGAATGGATGTTTCTGAAGTAAGAATGAAGGTGTGTGAAGTCATAGAATGGAGGTGTGTGAAGTCAAAATGGGGTGTGTGAACTCATAGAATGCAGGTGTGTGAAGTCACAGAATGGAGGTGTGTGAAGTCAAAATGGAGGTGTGAAGTCATAGAATGGGGGTGGGTGAAGTCATGGAAAGGAGGTGTGGGAAGTCATAGAATGGAGAAGTGTGAAGTCATAGAGTGGAGGTGAGTGAAGTCACCTATTCAAAGTCTGTGAAGTCATAGAATGGAGGTTTGTGAAGTCAGAATGGAGGTGTATGAACTCATAGAATGGAGGTGTGTGAAGTCACAATGGAGGTGTGTGAAGTCATAGAATGGGGGTGTGAGAAATCAGAGAATGGAGGTGTGTGAAGTCAGAATGCAGGTGTGTGAAGTCATAGAATGGAGGTGTGTGAAGTCATAGAATGGAGGTGGGTGAAGTCATAGAATGGAAGCGTGTGAAGTCATAGAATGGAGGTGTGTGAAGTCATAGATTGAAGGGGGGGAGTCATAGTATGGAGGTGTGTGAAGTCACAGAATGGAGGTGTGTGAAGTCACAGAATGGAGCTGTGTGAAGTCACAATGGAGGTGTGTGAAGTCATAGGAAGGAGGTGTGTGAAATCAAAGAATGGAGGTTTGTGAAGTCATAGAATGGAATGTGTGTGAAATCAGATAATGGAGGTGTGTGAAGTCACAGAATGCAGGTGTGTAAAGTCACAGAGTGGAGGTGTGTGAAGTCACAGGATGGAGGTGTGTGAAGTCATAGAATGGAGGTGTGTGAAGTCACAAACAGGTGTGTGAAGTCAGAATAGAGGTGTGCTAAGTCAGAGAATGGAGGTGTGTGAAGTCAGAATGGAGCTGTGTGAAGTCATAGAATGGAAGTGTGTGAAGTCAGAATGGAGGTGTGTGAACTCATAGAATGGAGGTGTATGAAGTCACAATGGAGGTGTGTGAAGTCACAGAATGGATGTGTGTGAACTCATAAAGGAGGTGTGTGAAGTCATAGAATGGAGGTCTGTGAAGTCATAGAATGGAGGTTTGTGAAATCATAGAATGGAGGTGTGTGAAGTCACAGAATTCATGTGTGTGAAGACAGAATGGAGGTGTGTGAAGTCACAATGTAGGTGTGTGAACTCATAGAATGGAGGTGTGTGAAGTAACAATGTAGGTTTCTGAAGTCATAGAATGGAGGTGTGTGAAGTCATAGAATGGAGGTGTGTGAAGTCATAGAATCGAAGTGTGTGAAGTCATAGAATGGAGGTTTGTGAAGTAAGAATGGAGGTGTGTGAAGTCACCGAATGGAGTTGTGTGAGCTCAGAATGGAGGTGTGTGAAGTCAGAGAATGGAGGTGTTTGAACTCATAGAATGGAGGTGTGTGAAGTCACAGAATGGAGGTATCTGAAGTCAGAATCGAGGTGTGAAGTCATAGAATAGAGGTGGGTGAAGTCATAGAAAGGAGGTGTGGGAAGTCATAGAATGGAGCAGTTTGAAGTCATAGAATGGAGGTGAGTGAAGTCACAGATTCGAGGTCTATGAAGTCATGGAATGGAGGTGTGTGAAGTCAGAATGGAGGTATGTGAAGTCATAGAATAGAGGAGTGTGAACTCATAGAATGGTGGTGTGTGTCGTCACAATGGAAGTGTGTGAAGTCAGAGAATGGAGGTGTGTGAAGTCATACATTGGTGTGTGAAGTCAGAATGGAGGTGTGTGAAGTCACAGAATTGAGGTGTGTGAACTCAGAATGGAGGTGTGTGAAGTCATAGATGGAGGTGTGTGAAGTCATAGTATGGATGTGTGTGAAATCATAGAATGGAGTTTTGTGAATTCACAGAATGGAGGAGTGTGAAGTCAGAATGGCGGAGTGTGAAGTCATAGAATGGAGGTGTGTGAAGTTAGAATGGAGGTGTGTGAACTCATAGAATGGAGGTGTGTGAAGTCACAATTTAGGTGTGTGAAGACATAGAATGGAGGTGTGTGAAGTCACAGAATGGAGGTGTGTGAAGTCATAGAATGGAGGTGTGTGAAGTCACAGAATGGATGTTTGTGAAGTAAGAATGAAGGTGTGTGAAGTCATAGAATGGAAGTGTGTGAAGTCACAGAATGGAGATGTGTGCATTCATAGAATGGATGTTTCTGAAGAAGGAATGAAGGTGTGTGAAGTCATAAAATGGAGGTCTGTGAAGTCAAAATGGAGGTGTGTGACCTCAAAGAATGGAGGTGTGTGAACTCATAGAATGGAGGTGTGTGAAGTCATTGAATGGAGGTGTGTGAAGTCCAAGAATGGAGGTGTGTGAAGTCAAACAATGGAGGTGTGTGAAGTCACACAATGGAGGTGTGTGAAATCACAGAATGGAGGTGTGTGAAGTCACAGAATGGAGGTGTGTGAAGTCAAAATGGTGGTGTGAGAATTGACAAATGGAGGTGTGTGAAGTCAGAAGGCAGCTGAGTGAAGTCATAGAATGGAGGTGGGTGAAGGCAGAATGGAAGTGTTTGAACTCGTAGAATGGAGGTTTGTGAAGTCAAAATGGAGGTGTGAAGTCAGAGAACGGTGGTTTTTGATGTCAAAGAATGGAGGTGTGTGAAGTCATAGACTGGAGGTGTGTGAACTCAGATTGGAAGTGTGTGAAGTCACAGAATGGAGGTGTGTGAAGTCATAGAATGGAGGTGTGTGAAATCATAGAATGGACGTGTATGAAGTCAAACAATGGAACTGTGTGAAGTCATAGAATGGAGGTGTGAGAAATCACAAAATGGAGATGTGTGTAGTCACAGAGTGGAGGTGTGTAAAGTCACAGAGTGGAGGTGTGTGAAGTCTCAGAATGGAGGAGTGTGAAGTCATAGAATGGAGGTGTGTGAAGTCACAGAATTGAGGTGTGTGAACTAATAGAATGGCGGAGTGTGAAGTCATAGAGTGGAGGTGTGTGAAGTCACAGATGGAAGTGTGTGAAGTCACAGAATGGAGGTGTGTGAAGTCACAGAATGGAGGTGTGTGAACCCAGAATGGAGGTGTGTGCATTCAGAGAAGGGAGGTTTGTGAAGTCATAGAATGGATATATCTGAAGTAAGAATGAAGGTGTGTGAAGTCCTAGAATGGAGGTATGTGAAGTCAAAATGGAGGTGTGTGAAGTCAAACAATGGAGGTGTGTGAAGTCACAGAATGGAGGTGTGTGAAGTCACAGAATGAAAGTGTGTGAAGTCAAAATTGAGGTGTGTGAAGTCAGAGAATGGAGGTGTGTGAAGTCAAAGAATGGAGGTGTGTGAAGTCATAGATTGGAAGCGTGTGAAGTCACAGAAAGGAGGTGTGTGAAGTCACAGAATGGAGTTGTGTGAAGTCACAATGGATGTGTGTGAAGTCATAGAATGGATTGTGTGTGAAATCACAGAATGGAGATGTGTGAAGTCACAGAGTGGAGGTGTGTAAAGTCTCAGAGTGGAGGTGTGTGAAGTCACAGAATGGAGGTTTGTGAAGTCATAGAGTGGAGGTGTGTGAAGTCACAGAATGCAGGTGTGTGAAGTCAGAATAGAGGTGTGCGAAGTCATAGAATGGAGGTGTGTGAAGTCAGAATGGAGCTGTGTGAAGTCATAGAATGGATGTGTGTGAAGTCAGAATGGAGGTGTGTGAACTCATAGAATGGAGGTGTATGAAGTCACAATGGAGGTGTGTGAAGTCACAGAATGGATGTGTGTGAACTCAGAAAGGAGGTGTGTGAAGTCATAGAATGGAGGTCTGTGAAGTCATAGAATGGAGGTGTGTGAAATCATAGAATGGATGTGTGTGAAGTCACAGAATTGAGGTGTGTGCAGTCAGAATGGAGGTGTGTGAAGTCAGAATGGAGGTGTGTGAAGTCAGATAATGGAGGTGTGTGAAGTCACAATGAAGGTGTGTGAACTCATAGAATGGAGGTGTGTGAAGTAACAATGTAGGTTTCTGAAGTCATAGAATGGAGGTGTGTGAAGTCATAGAATGGAGGTGTTTGAAGTCACAGAATGGAGGTGTGTGATGTCATAGAATGGAGGTGTGTGCAGTCACAGAATGGAGGTGTGTGAAGGCATAGAAAGGAGGTGTGTGAAGTCATAGAATGGAGGTGTGTGAAGTCACAGAATGGAGGTGTGTGAAGTCACAGTATGGAGGTGTGTGAACTCAGATTTGAGGTGTGTGAAATCACAGAATGGAGGTGTGTGAAGTCATAGAAGGAGGTGTGTGAAGTCACAGAATGGAGGTGTGTGAAGACACAGAATGGAGGTGTGTGAACTCAGAGTGGAGGTGTGTGAAGACACAGAATGGAGGTGTGTGAAGTCATAGAATGGAAGTGTGTGAATTCATAGAATGGAGGTGTGTGAAGTCACAGAATGGAGGTGTCTGAAGTCATAGAATGGATGTTGCTGAAGTAAAAGTGAAGGTGTGTGAACTCATAGAATAGAGGTATGTGAACTCATAGAATGGAGGTGTGTGAATTCATGGAACGGAGGTGTGTGATGTCAAAAAATGGAGGTGTATGATGTCAAACAATGGAAGTGTGTGAAGTCATAGAATTGAGGTTTGTGAAGTCTTAGAATGGAGGTGTGTGAAGTCAAAGAATGGAGGTGTGTGAAGTCACAGAAGGGAGGTGTGTGAAGTCACAGAATGGAGGTGTGTAAAGTCACAGAGTGGAGGTGTGTGAAGGCACAGAATGGAGGGGTGTGAAGTCAGAATAGAGGTGTACGAAGTCATAGAATGGAGGTGTGTGAAGTCACAATGGAGATGTGTGAATTCATAGAATGGTGGTTTTTGAAGTCACAGAATGGATGTGTGTGAAGTCAAAGAATGGAGGTGTATGAAGTCAGATTGGAGGTATGTGAAGTCAAAGAATGGAGGTGTGTCAACTCCGAAATGAGGTATGTGAAGTCATAGAATGGAGGTGTGTGAAGTCATAGAATGGAGGTGTGTGAAGTCACAGAATGGAGCTGTGTGAAGTCAGAATGGAGGAGTGTGAAGTCATAGAATGGAAGTGTGTGAAGTCATAGAATGGAGGTGTGTGAAGTAAGAATGGAGGTGTGTGAAGTCACAGAATGGAGGTGTGTGATGTCCTGGAATGAAGTGTGTGAAGTCATAGAATGGAGGTGTGTGAAGTCACAGAATGGAGGTGTGTGAACTCAAAATGGAGGTGTGAGAAGTCACAGAATGGAAGTGTGTGAAGTCATAGAATGGAAGTGTGTGAAGTCATAGAATGGAGGTTTGTGAAGTAAGAATGGAGGTGTGTGAAGTCACCGAATGGAGTTGTGTGAACTCAGAATGGAGGTGTGTGATGTCATAGATGGTGGTGTGTGAAGTCATAGTATGGAGGTGTGTGAAATCATAGAATGGAGTTTTGTGAATTCACAGAATGAAGGTGAGTGAAGTCACAGATTCGAGGTCTGTGAAGTCATAGAATGCAGATGTGTGAAGTCAGAATGGAGGTGTGTGAAGTCATAAAATGGAGGTTTGTGAACTCGTAGAATGGAGGTGTGTGACGTCACAATTGAAGTGTGTGAAGTTACAGAATGGAGGTGTGTGAAGTCATACATTGGTGTGTGAAGTCAGAATGGAGGTATGTGAAGTCAAAGAATGGAGGTTTGTGAACTCAGAATGGAGGTGTGTGATGTCATAGATGGTGGTGTGTGAAGTCATAGTATGGAGGTGTGTGAAATCTTAGAATGGAGTTTTGTGAATTCACAGAATGGAGGAGTGTGAAGTCAGAATGGCGGAGTGTGAAGTGTTAGAATGGAGGTCTGTGAGGTTAGAATGGAGGTGTGTGAAGTCATAGAATGGAGGTGTGTTAATTCACAATGGAGGTGTGTGAAGATATAGAATGGAGGTGTGTGAAGTCACAGAATGGAGGTGTGTGAAGTCATAGAATGGAAGTGTCTGAAGTCATAGAATGGATGTTTGTGAAGTAAGAATGAAGGTGTGTGAAGTCATAGAATGGAAGTGTGTGAAGTCACAGAATGGAGGTGTGTGAAGTCACAGAATGGAGATTTGTGAAGTCATAGAATGGAGGTGCGTGAAGTCATAGAATGGATGTTTCTGAAGTAAGAATGAAGGTGTGTGAAGTCATAGAATGGAGGTGTGTGAAGTCAAACAATAAAGGTGTGTGAAGTCACAGAATGGAGGTGTGTGAAGTCAAAAAGGTGGTGTGTAGAGTCACAAATGGAGGTTTGTGAACTCAAAGAACGGAGGTGTGTGAAGTCTAAGAATGGAGGTGTGTGAAGTCATCGAATGGAGGTGTGCGAAGTCATGGAATGGAGGTGTGTGAAGTCACAGAATGGAGGTTTGTGAAGTCAGAATGGAGTTGTGTGAAGTCATAGAATGGAGGTGTGTGAAGTCAGAATGGAGGTGTGTGAAGTCATAGAATGGAGGTGTGTGAAGTCAGAATGGAGGTGTGTGAACTCATAGAATGGAGGTGTGTGAAGTCACAATGGAGATGTGTGAAGTCATAGAATGGAGGTGTGTGAAGTCACAGAATGGAGATGTGTGAAGTCATAGAATGGAGCTGTGTGAAGTCAGATTGGAGGTGTGTGAAGTCACAGAATGGAAGTGGGTGAAGTCACAGAATGGAGGTGTGTGAAGTCACAGAATGGAGGTGTGTGAAGTCATAGAATGGAGGTGTGTGAAGTCAGAATGGAGTTGAATGAAGTCATAGAATGGAGGTGTGTGATGTCAGAATGGAGGAGTGTGAAGTCATAGAATGGAGGTGTGTGAAGTCAGAATGGAGGTGTGTGAACTCATAGAATGGAGGTGTGTGAAGTCACAATGGAGGTGTGTGAAGTCATAGAATGGAGGTGTGTGAAGTCACAGAATGGAGGTGTATGAAGTCATAGAATGGAGCTGTGTGAAGTCAGATTGGAGGTGTATGAAGTCACAGAATGGAGGTGTGTGAACTCAGAATGGAGGTGTGTGAAGTCACAGAATGGAGGTGTGTGAAGTCATAGAATGGAGGTGTGTGAAGTCATAGAATGGAAGTGTGTGAAGTCATAGAATGGAGGTGTGTGAAGTCACAGAATGGAGGTGTGTGAACTCAAAATGGAGGTTTGAGTAGTCACAGAATGGAGGTGTGAAGTCATAGAATGGAAGTGTGTGAAGTCATAGAATGGAGGTTTGTGAAGTAAGAATGGAGGTGTGTGAAGTCACCGAATGGAGTTGTGTGAACTCAGAATGGAGGTGTGTGATGTCATAGATGGTGGTGTGTGAAGTCATAGTATGGAGGTGTATGAAATCATAGAATGGAGTTTTGTGAATTCACAGAATGGAGGTGTGTGAACTCAGAATGGAGGTGTGTGAAGTCACAGAATGGAGGTGTGTGAAGTCATAGAATGGAGGTGTGTGAAGTCATAGAATGGAAGTGTGTGAAGTCATAGAATGGAGGTGTGTGAAGTCACAGAATGGAGGTGTGTGAACTCAAAATGGAGGTTTGAGTAGTCACAGAATGGAGGTGTGAAGTCATAGAATGGAAGTGTGTGAAGTCATAGAATGGAGGTTTGTGAAGTAAGAATGGAGGTGTGTGAAGTCACCGAATGGAGTTGTGTGAACTCAGAATGGAGGTGTGTGATGTCATAGATGGTGGTGTGTGAAGTCATAGTATGGAGGTGTATGAAATCATAGAATGGAGTTTTGTGAATTCACAGAATGGAGGTGTGTGAACTCAGAATGGAGGTGTGTGAAGTCACAGAATGGAGGTGTGTGAAGTCATAGAATGGAGGTGTGTGAAGTCATAGAATGGAAGTGTGTGAAGTCATAGAATGGAGGTGTGTGAAGTCACAGAATGGAGGTGTGTGAACTCAAAATGGAGGTTTGAGTAGTCACAGAATGGAGGTGTGAAGTCATAGAATGGAAGTGTGTGAAGTCATAGAATGGAGGTTTGTGAAGTAAGAATGGAGGTGTGTGAAGTCACCGAATGGAGTTGTGTGAACTCAGAATGGAGGTGTGTGATGTCATAGATGGTGGTGTGTGAAGTCATAGTATGGAGGTGTGTGAAATCATAGAATGGAGTTTTGTGAATTCACAGAATGGAGGTGTGTGAAGTCACAGATTCGAGGTCTGTGAAGTCATAGAATGCAGGTGTGTGAAGTCAGAATGGAGGTGTGTGAAGTCATAAAATGGAGGTTTGTGAACTCGTAGAATGGAGGTGTGTGACGTCACAATGGAAGTGTGTGAAGTTACAGAATGGAGGTGTGTGAAGTCATACATTGGTGTGTGAAGTCAGAATGAAGGTATGTGAAGTCAAAGAATGGAGGTTTGTGAAGTCAGAATGGAGGTGTGTGATGTCATAGATGGTGGTGTGTGAAGTCATAGTATGGAGGTGTGTGAAATCATAGAATGGAGTTTTGTGAATTCACAGAATGGAGGAGTGTGAAGTCAGAATGGCGGAGTGTGAAGTGTTAGAATGGAGGTCTGTGAGGTTAGAATGGAGGTGTGTGAACTCATAGAATGGAGGTGTGTTAATTCACAATGGAGGTGTGTGAAGATATAGAATGGAGGTTTGTGAAGTCACAGAATGGAGGTGTGTGAAGTCATAGAATGGAAGTGTCTGAAGTCATAGAATGGATGTTTGTGAAGTAAGAATGAAGGTGTGTGAAGTCATAGAATGGAAGTGTGTGAAGTCACAGAATGGAGGTGTGTGAAGTCACAGAATGGAGATTTGTGAAGTCATAGAATGGAGGTGCGTGAAGTCATAGAATGGATGTTTCTGAAGTAAGAATGAAGGTGTGTGAAGTCATAGAATGGAGGTGTGTGAAGTCAAACAATAAAGGTGTGTGAAGTCACAGAATGGAGGTGTGTGAAGTCAAAAAGGTGGTGTGTAGAGTCACAAATGGAGGTTTGTGAACTCAAAGAACGGAGGTGTGTGAAGTCTAAGAATGGAGGTGTGTGAAGTCATCGAATGGAGGTGTGCGAAGTCATGGAATGGAGGTGTGTGAAGTCACAGAATGGAGGTTTGTGAAGTCAGAATGGAGTTGTGTGAAGTCATAGAATGGAGGTGTGTGAAGTCAGAATGGAGGTGTGTGAAGTCATAGAATGGAGGTGTGTGAAGTCAGAATGGAGGTGTGTGAACTCATAGAATGGAGGTGTGTGAAGTCACAATGGAGATGTGTGAAGTCATAGAATGGAGGTGTGTGAAGTCACAGAATGGAGATGTGTGAAGTCATAGAATGGAGCTGTGTGAAGTCAGATTGGAGGTGTGTGAAGTCACAGAATGGAAGTGGGTGAAGTCATAGAATGGAGGTGTGTGAAGTCACAGAATGGAGGTGTGTGAAGTCATAGAATGGAGGTGTGTGAAGTCAGAATGGAGTTGAATGAAGTCATAGAATGGAGGTGTGTGATGTCAGAATGGAGGAGTGTGAAGTCATAGAATGGAGGTGTGTGAAGTCAGAATGGAGGTGTGTGAACTCATAGAATGGAGGTGTGTGAAGTCACAATGGAGGTGTGTGAAGTCATAGAATGGAGGTGTGTGAAGTCACAGAATGGAGGTGTATGAAGTCATAGAATGGAGCTGTGTGAAGTCAGATTGGAGGTGTATGAAGTCACAGAATGGAGGTGTGTGAACTCAGAATGGAGGTGTGTGAAGTCACAGAATGGAGGTGTGTGAAGTCATAGAATGGAGGTGTGTGAAGTCATAGAATGGAAGTGTGTGAAGTCATAGAATGGAGGTGTGTGAAGTCACAGAATGGAGGTGTGTGAACTCAAAATGGAGGTTTGAGTAGTCACAGAATGGAGGTGTGAAGTCATAGAATGGAAGTGTGTGAAGTCATAGAATGGAGGTTTGTGAAGTAAGAATGGAGGTGTGTGAAGTCACCGAATGGAGTTGTGTGAACTCAGAATGGAGGTGTGTGATGTCATAGATGGTGGTGTGTGAAGTCATAGTATGGAGGTGTGTGAAATCATAGAATGGAGTTTTGTGAATTCACAGAATGGAGGTGTGTGAAGTCACAGATTCGAGGTCTGTGAAGTCATAGAATGCAGGTGTGTGAAGTCAGAATGGAGGTGTGTGAAGTCATAAAATGGAGGTTTGTGAACTCGTAGAATGGAGGTGTGTGACGTCACAATGGAAGTGTGTGAAGTTACAGAATGGAGGTGTGTGAAGTCATACATTGGTGTGTGAAGTCAGAATGGAGGTATGTGAAGTCAAAGAATGGAGGTTTGTGAAGTCAGAATGGAGGTGTGTGATGTCATAGATGGTGGTGTGTGAAGTCATAGTATGGAGGTGTGTGAAATCATAGAATGGAGTTTTGTGAATTCACAGAATGGAGAAGTGTGAAGTCAGAATGGCGGAGTGTGAAGTGTTAGAATGGAGGTCTGTGAGGTTAGAATGGAGGTGTGTGAACTCATAGAATGGAGGTGTGTTAATTCACAATGTAGGTGTGTGAAGATATAGAATGGAGGTGTGTGAAGTCACAGAATGGAGGTGTGTGAAGTCATAGAATGGAAGTGTCTGAAGTCATAGAATGGATGTTTGTGAAGAATGAAGGTGTGTGAAGTCATAGAATGGAAGTTTGTGAAGTCACAGAATGGAGGTGTGTGAAGTCACAGAATGGAGATATGTGAAGGCATAGAATGGAGGTGCGTGAAGTCATAGAATGGATGTTTCTGAGGTAAGAATGAAGGTGTGTGAAGTCATAGAATGGAGGTGTGTGAAGTCAAACAATAAAGGTGTGTGAAGTCACAGAATGGAGGTGTGTGAAGTCAAAAAGGTGGTGTGTAGAGTCACAAATGGAGGTTTGTGAACTCGAAGAATGGAGGTGTGTGAAGTCTAAGAATGGAGGTGTGTGAAGTCATCGAATGGAGGTGTGCGAAGTCATGGAATGGAGGTGTGTGAAGTCACAGAATGGAGGTGTGTGAAGTCAGAATGGAGTTGTGTGAAGTCATAGAATGGAGGTGTGTGAAGTCAGAATGGAGGTGTGTGAAGTCATAGAATGGAGGTGTGTGAAGTCAGAATGGAGGTGTGTGAACTCATAGAATGGAGGTGTGTGAAGTCACAATGGAGATGTGTGAAGTCATAGAATGGAGGTGTGTGAAGTCACAGAATGGAGATGTATGAAGTCATAGAATGGAGCTGTGTGAAGTCAGATTGGAGGTGTGTGAAGTCACAGAATGGAGTTGTGTGAACACAGAATGGAGGTGTGTGAAGTCACAGAATGGAGGTGTGTGAAGTCATAGAATGGAGGTGTGTGAAGTCAGAATGGAGTTGAATGAAGTCATAGAATGGAGGTGTGTGATGTCAGAATGGAGGAGTGTGAAGTCATAGAATGGAGGTGTGTGAAGTCAGAATGGAGGTGTGTGAACTCATAGAATGGAGGTGTGTGAAGTCACAATGGAGGTGTGTGAAGTCATAGAATGGAGGTGTGTGAAGTCACAGAATGGAGGTGTATGAAGTCATACAATGGAGCTGTGTGAAATCAGATTGGAGGTGTGTGATGTCACAGAATGGAGGTGTGTGAACTCAGAATGGAGGTGTGTGAAGTCACAGAATGGAGGTGTGTGAAGTCATAGAATGGAGGTGTGTGAAGTCATAGAATGGAGGTGCGTGAAGTCAGAGAGTGGATGTTTGTGAAGTAAGAATGAAGGTGTGTTAAGTCATAGAATGGAGGTGTGTGAAGGCACAGAATGGAGGTGTGTGCAGTCATGGAATGGAGCTGTGTGAAGTTAGAATGGAGGTGTGTGAAGTCATAGAATGGAGGTGTGTGAACTCACAATGGAGTAGTGTGAAATCAAAGAATGGTGGTGTGTGAAGTCAAAGAATGGAAGTGTGTGAAGTCATAGAATGGAAGTGTGTGAAGTCATAGAATGGAGGTGTGTGAAGCCATAGAATGGAGGTGTGTGAAGTCACAGAATTGAGGTTTGTGAGGTCAGAATGGAGGTGTGTGAAGTCAGAATGGAGGTTTGTGAAGTCATAGAATGGAGGTGTGTGAAGTCATAGAATGGAGGTGTGTGAAGTCATAGAATGGAGGTGTGTGAAGTCACAGAATTGATGTTTGTGAAGTCAGAAAGGAGGTGTGTGAACTCACAATGGAGGTGTGTGAAGTCAAATAATGGAGATGTGTGAAGTCACAGAGTTGATGTTTGTGAAGTCAGAATGGAGGTGTGTGAAGTCAGAATGGAGGTGTGTGAAGTCATAGAATGGAGGTGTGTGAAGTCACATTGCAGGTGTGTGAACTCATAGAATGGAGATGTGTGAAGTCACAGAATGGAGGTGTATGAAGTCATAGAATGGAGGTGTGTGAAGTCATAGAATGGAGGTGTGTGAAGTCATAGAATGGAGGTGTGTGAAGTCATACAATGGACGTTTGTGAACTCACAGAAGGGAGGTCTGTAAAGTCATAGAATGGATGTTTTTGAAGTAAGAATGTAGGGGTGTGAAGTCATAGAATGGAGGTGTGTGAAGTCAAAATGGTGGTATGTGAACTCATAGAATGGATGTGTGTGAACTGATAGAGTGGAGGTGTGTGAAGTCATGGAATGGAGGTGTGTGAAGTCAAAGAATGGAGGTATGTGAAGTCAAACAATGGAGGTGTGCGAAGTCACAGAATTGAGGTTTGTGAAGTCAAAGAATGGAAGTGTGTGAAGTCAAAATGGAGGTGTGTGAAGTCACAGAATGGAGGTTTGTGAAGTCACAGAATGGAGGTTTGTGAAGTCAAAGTGGTGGTGTGTAAATTCACAAATGGAGGTGTGTGAAGTCACAGAATGTAGGTGTGTGAACTCAAAATGGAGGTTTGTGAAGTGAAAGAATGGAGGTGTGTGAAGTCATAGAATGAAGGTGTGTGAAGTCACAGAATGAAGGTGTGTTAAGTCACAGAACGGAGGTGTGTGAACTCAGAATGAAGGTGTGTGAAGTCCCAGAATGGAGGTGTGGGAAGTCATAGAATGGAGTTGTGTGAAGTCACAGAATGGAGATGTGTGAATTCATAGAATCGAGGTGTGTGAAGTCATAGAATGGAGGTGTGTGAAGTCACAAAATGGAGGTGTGTGAAGTCACAGAATGGAGGTGTGTGAAGTCACAGAATGGAGGTGAGTGAACTCACAACGGAGGTGTGAGAAGTCAAAGAATGGAGGTGTGTGAAGTCATAGAATGGAAGTGTGTGAAGTCATAGAATGAAAGTGTGTGAAGCCAGAATTGAGGTGTGTAAAGACACAGAATTGAGGTGTGTGAACTCAGAATGAAGGTGTGTGAATTCAAAGAATGGAGGTTTGTGAAGTCATAGAATGGAGGTGTATGAAGTCATAGAATGGATGTTTCTGAAGTAGAATGGAGGTGTGGGAAGTCCTAGAATGGAGTTGTGTGAAGTCAAAATGGAGGTGTGCGAACTCATAAAATGGAGATGAGTGAAGTCATGGAAAGGACGTGTGTGAAGTCCAAAAATGGAGGTGTGTGAAGTCAAACAATGGTGGTGTGTGAAGTCATAGAACGGAGGTGTGTGAAGTCAAAGAATGGAAGTGTGTGAGGTCAAAATGGAGGTGTGTGAAGTCACAGAATGGAGGTGTGTGAAGTCACAGAATGGAGGTGTGTGAAGTCATCCAAAGGAGGTGTGTGAAGTCATGGAATGGAGGTGTGTGAAGTCACAGAATGGCGGTGTGTGAAGTCAGAATGGAGTTGTGTGAAGTCATAGAATGTAGGTGTGTGAAGTCAAAATGGAGGTGTGTGAGTCATAGAATGGAGGTGTGTGAAGTCAGAATTGAGGTGTGTGAACTCATAGAATGGAGGTGTGAAGTCACAATGGAGGTGGTGAGTCATAATATTGAGGTGTGTGAAGTCAGAATGGAGGTGTGTGAACTCATAGAGTGGAGGTGTGAATTCACAATGGAGGTGTGTGAAGTCATAGAATGGAGGTGTGTGAAGTGACAGTATGGAGGTGTGTGAAATCATAGAATGGAGCTGTGTGAAGTCAGATTTGAGGAGTGTGAATTCACAGAATGGAGGTGTGTGAACTCAGAATGGAGGTTTGTGAAGTCACAGAATGGAGGTGTGAAGTCATAGAATGGAGGTGTGTGAAGTCATAGAATGGACTTGTGTGAAGTCATAATGGAGGTGTGTGAAGTCACAGAACTGAGGTGTGTGAAGTCACAGATGGAGGTGTGTGAAGTCATAGAATGGAGGTGTGTGAAGTGATAGAATTGATGTTTGTGAAGTAAGAATGAAGGTGTGTTAAGTCATTGAATGGTGGTGTTTGAAGACACAGAGGGAGGTGTGTGAAGTCACAGAATGGAGGTGTGTGAACTCACAATGGAGTTGTGTGAAGTCAAAGAATGGAGGTGTGTGAAGTCATAGAATGGAAGTGTGTGAAGTCATAGAATGAATGTGTGTGAAGCCAGAATTGAGGTGTGTGAAGTCACAGAATTGAGGTGTGTGTACTCAGAATGAAGGTGTGTGAAGTCACAGAATGGAGGTTTCTGAAGTAGAATGGAGGTGTGTGAAGTCATAGAATGGAGGTGTGTGAAGTCAAAATGGAGGTGTGCGAACTCATAACATGGAGATGTGTGAAGTCATGGAAAGGAGGTGTGTGAAGTCCAAAAATGGAGGTGTGTGAAGTCAAACAATGGTGGTGTGTGAAGTCACAGAATGGAGGTGTGTAGTCAAAGAATGGAAGTGTGTGAAGTCAAAATCGAGGTGTGTGAAGTCACAGAATGGAGGTGTGTGAAGTCACAGAATGGAGGTGTGTGAAGTCATAGAATGGAGGTGTGTGAAGTCACAGAATTGAGGTGTGTGAAGTCACAGAATGGAGTTGTGTGAAGTCACAGAATGGAGGTGTGTGAAGTCATAGAATGGAGGTGTGTGAAGTCATAGAATGGAGGTGTGTGAAGTCACAGAAGTGATGTTTGTGAAGTCAGAATGGAGGTGTGTGAACTCACAATGGAGGTGTGTGAAGTCAAAGAATGGAGGTGTGTGAAGTCACAGAATTGATGTTTGTAAAGTCAAAATGGAGGTGTGTGAAGTAAGAATGGAGGTGTGTGAAGTCATAGAATGGAGGTGTGTGAAGTCATAGAATGGAGGTGTGTGAGGTCATAGAATGGACGTTGGTGAACTCATAGAATGGAGGTCTGTAAAGTTATAGAATGGATGTTTTGAAGTAAAACTGTAGAGGTGTGAAGTCATAGAATGGAGGTGTGTGCAATCAAAATGGTGGTATGTGAACTCATAGAATGGATGTGTGTGAACTGATAGAGTGGAGGTGTGTGAAGTCATGGAATGGAGGTGTGTGAAATCAAAGAATGGAGGTGTGTGAAGTCAAACAATGGAGGTATGCGAAGTCACAGAATGGAGGTGTGTGAAGTCACAGAATGGAAGTGTGTGAAGTCAAAATGGAGGTGTGTGAAGTCACAGAATGGAGGTTTGTGAAGTCACAGAATGGAGGTTTGTGAAGTCAAAATGGTGGTGTATAAAGTCACAAATGGAGGTGTGTGAAGTCACAGAATGTAGGTGTGTGAACTCAAAATGGAGGTGTGTGAAGTGAAAGAATGGAGGTGTGCGAAGTCAAAGAATGGAGGTGTGTGAAGTCATAGAATGGAGGTGTGTGAAGTCATAAAATGGAGGTGTGTGAAGTCATAGAATGAAGGTGTGTGAAGTCCCAGAATGAAGGTGTGTTAAGTCACAGAATGGGGTGTGTGAACTCAGAATGGAGGTGTGTGAAGTCCCAGAATGGAGGTGTGGGAAGTCATAGAATGGAGTTGTGTGAACTCACAGAATGGAGATGTGTGAATTCATAGAATCGAGGTGTGTGAAGTCATAGAATGGAGGTGTGTGAAGTCACAGAACGGAGGTGTGTGAAGTCTCAGAATGGAGGTGTATGAAGTCACAGAATGGAGATGTGTGAACTCACAATGGAGGTGTGTGAAGTCAAAGAATGGAGGTTTGTGAAGTCATAGAATGGAGGTGTATGAAGTCATAGAACGGATGTTTCTGAAGTAGAATGGAGGTGTGTGAAGTCATAGAATGGAGGTGTGTGAAGTCAAAATTGATGTGTGCGAACTCATAAAAAGTAGATGAGTGAAGTCATGGAAAGGAGGTGTGTGAAGTCCAAAAATGGAGGTGTGTGAAGTCAAACAATGGTGGTGTGTGAAGTCACAGAATGGAGGTGTGTGAAGTCCAAGAATGGAAGTGTGTGAAGTCAAAATGGAGGTGTGTGAAGTCACAGAATGGAGGTGTGTGAAGTCACAGAATGGAGATGTGTGACGTCATCGAAAGGAGGTGTGTAAAGTCACAATGGAGGTGTGTGAAGTCATAGAATGGAGGTGTGTGAAGACACAGTATGGAGGTGTGTGAAATCATAGAATGGAGCTGTGTGAAGTCACATTTGAGGAGTGTGAAGTCACAGAATGGAGGTGTGTGAACTAAAATGGAGGTGTGTGAAGTCACAGAATGGAGGTGTGAAGTCATAGAATGGAGGTGTGTGAAGTCACAGAATGGAGGTGTGTGAAGGCATAATGGAGGTCTGTGAAGTCACAGAATTGAGGTGTGTGAAGTCACAGATGGAGGTGTGGGAAGTCATAGAATGGAGGTTTGTGAAGTCATAGAATGGAGGTGTGTGAAGTCATAGAATTGATGTTTGTGAAGTAAGAATGAAGGTGTGTTAAGTCATAGAATGGGGGTGTTTGAAGGCACAGAATGGAGGTGTGTGAAGTCACAGAATGGAGCTGTGTGAACTCACAATGGAGGTGTGTGAAGTCAAAGAATGGAGATGTGTGAAGTCATAGAATGGAATTGTGTGAAGTTATAGAATGGAGGTGTGGGAAGCCAGAATTGAGGTGTGTGAAGTCACAGAATGGAGATATGTGAAGTCACAGAATGGAGATGTGTGACGTCACAGAATGAAGGTGTGTGAAGTCACAGAATGGAGGTGTGTGAACTCACAATGGAGGTGTGTGAAGTCAAAGAATGGAAGTGTGTGAAGTCATAGAATGGAAGTGTGTGAAGTCATAGAATGAAGGTGTGTGAAGCCAGAATTGAGGTGTGTGAAGTCACAGAACTTTGGTGTGTGAACTCAGAATGAAGGTGTGTTAAGTCATAGAATGGAGGTGTTTGAAGGCACAGAATGGAGGTGTGTGAAGTCATAGAATGGAGATGTGTTAAGTCAGAATGGAGGTGTGTGAAGTCATAGAATGGAGGTGTGTGAACTCACAATGGAGTTGTGTGAAGTCAAAGAATGGAGGAGTGTGAAGTCATAGAATGGAATTGTGTGAAGTTATAGAATGGAGGTGTGGGAAGCCAGAATTGAGGTGTGTGAAGTCACAGAATGGAGATATGTGAAGTCACAGAATGGAGATGTGTGACGTCACAGAATGAAGGTGTGTGAAGTCACAGAATGTAGGTGTGTGAACTCATAATGGAGGTGTGTGAAGTCAAACAATAAAGGTGTGTGAAGTCAAACAATAAAGGTTTGTGAAGTCACAGAATGGAGGTCTGTGAAGTCACAGAAGGGAGGTGTGTTTTGTCACAGAATGGAGGTGTGTGAAGTCAGAGAATGGAGGTGTGTGAACCCAGAATGGAGGTGTGTGAAGTCACAGAACGGAGATTTGTGAAGTCATAGACTGGAAGTACGTGAGGTCATAGAATGGATGTTTCTGAAGTAAGAATGAAGGTGCGTGAAGTCATAGAATGGAGGTGTGTGAAGTCAAAATGGAGGTGTGTGAATTCATAGAATGGAGGTGTGTGAATTCATAGAATGGAGGTGTGTGAAGTTTTGGAATGGAGGTGTGTGAAGTCAAAGAATGGAGGTGTGTGAGGTCAAACAATAAAGGTGTGTGAAGTCACAGAATGGAGGTGTGTGAAATCACAGAATGGAGGTGTGTGAAGTCAAAAAGGTGGTGTGTAGAGTCACCAATGGAGGTGTGTGAACTCATAGAATGGAGGTGTGTGAAGTCAAAGAATGGAGGTGTGTGAAGTCATAGAATAGAGGTGTGTGAAGTCATAGAATGGATGTTTCTGAAGTAGAATGAAGGTGTGTCAAGTAATAGAATGTAGGTGTGTGAAGTCAAAATGGAGGTGTGTGAACTCATAAAATGGAGATGTGTGAAGTCATGGAATGGAGGTGTATGAAGTCATAGAATGTAGGTGTGTGAAGTCACAGAATGGAGGTGTGTGAAGTCACAGAGGGGGGTGTGTGAAGTCACAGAATGAAGGTGTGTGAACTCACAATGGAGGTGTGTGAAGTCACAGAATGGAGGTGTGTGAAGTCAAACAATAAAGGTGTGTGAAGTCACAGAATGGAGGTCTGTGAAGTCATAGAATGGAGGTGTGTTAAGTCACAGAATGGAGGTGTGTGAACTCAGAGAATGGAGGTGTGTGAACTCAGAATGGAGGTGTGTTAAGTCACAGAACGGAGATTTGTGAAGTCATAGATGGGAGGTGCGTGAAGTCATAGAATGGATATTTCTGAAGTAAGAATGAAGGTGTGTGAAGTCAAAATGGAGGTGTGTGAACTCATAGAATGGAGGTGTGTGAACTCATAGAATGGAGGTGTGTGAAGTCATGGAATGGAGGTGTGTGAAGTCAAAGAATGTAGGTGTGTGAAGTCAAACAATAAAGGTGTGTGAAGTCACAGAATGGAGGTGTGTGAAATCCAGAATGGAGGTTTGTGAAGTAAAAAAGTTGGTGTGTAGAATCACAAATGGAGGTGTTTTAACTCATAGAATGGAGGTGTGTGAAGTCAAAGAATAAAGGTGTGTGAAGTCATCGAATGGAGGTGTGGGAAGTCATGGAATGGAATTGTGTGAAGTCACAGAATGGAGGTGTGTGAAGTCAGAATGGAGTTGTGTATAGTCATAGAATGGAGGTGTGTAAAGTCAGAATGGAGGTATGTGATGTCAGAATGGAGGTGTGTGAAGTCATAGAATGGAGGTGTGTGAAGTCAGAATGGAGGTGTATGAACTAATAGAATGGACGAGTGTGAAGTCACAATGGAGGTGTGTGAAGTCATAGAATGGAGGTGTGTGAAGTCACAGAATGGAGGTGTGTGAAGTCATAGAATGGAGCTGTGTGAAGTCAGATTGGAGGTGTGTGAAGTCACAGAATGGAGGTGTGTGAACTCAGAATGGAGGTGTGTGAAGTCAGAGAATGGAGGTGTGTGAGGTCATGGAATGGAGGTGTGTAAAGTCATAGAATGGAGGTGTGTGAGGTCATAATATAGGTGTGTGAAGTCACAGAATTGAAATGTGTGAAGTCACAGAATGGAGGTGTGTGAAGTCATAGAATGGAGGTGTGTGAAGTCATAGAATGGAGGTGTGTGAAGTCATAGATTGGATGTTTGTGAAGTAAGAATGAAGGTGTGTTAAGTCCTAGAATGGAGATGTGTGAAGGCAGAGAATGGAGGTGTGTAAAGTCATAGAATGGAGCTGTGTGAAGTCAGAATGGAGGTGTGTGAAGTCATAGAATGAAGGTGTGTGAACTCACAATGGAGATGTGTGAAGTCAAAGAATGGAGGTGTGTGAAGTCAAAGAATGGAAGTGTGTGAAGTCATAGAATGGAGGTGTGTGAAGTCATAGAATGGAGGTGTGTGAAGTCATAGAATGGAGGTGTGTGAAGTCACAGAATTGATGTTTGTGAAGTCAGAATGGAGATGTGTGAAGTCAGAATGGAGGTTTGTGAAGTCATAGAATGGAGGTGTGTGAAGTCGTGGAATGGATGTGTGTGAAGTCACAGAATTGATGTTTGTGAAGTCAGAATGGACGTGTGTGAACTCACAATGGAGGTGTGTGAAGTCAAAGAATGGAGGTCTGTGAAGTCACAGAATTGATGTTTGTGAAGTCAGAATGGAGGTGTGTGAAGTCAGAATGGAGGTGTGTGAAGTCATAGAATGGAGGTGTGTGAAGTCACAATGCAGGTGTGTGAACTCATAGAATGGTGGTTTGTGAAGTCACAGAATGGAGGTGTGTGAAGTCATAGAATGGAGGTGTGTGAAGTCATGGAATGGAGGTGTGTGAAGTCAAAGAATGTAGGTGTGTGAAGTCAAACAATAAAGGTGTGTGAAGTCACAGAATGGAGGTGTGTGAAATCCAGAATGGAGGTTTGTGAAGTAAAAAAGTTGGTGTGTAGAATCACAAATGGAGGTGTTTTAACTCATAGAATGGAGGTGTGTGAAGTCAAAGAATAAAGGTGTCTGAAGTCATCGAATGGAGGTGTGGGAAGTCATGGAATGGAATTGTGTGAAGTCACAGAATGGAGGTGTGTGAAGTCAGAATGGAGTTGTGTATAGTCATAGAATGGAGGTGTGTAAAGTCAGAATGGAGGTATGTGATGTCAGAATGGAGGTGTGTGAAGTCATAGAATGGAGGTGTGTGAAGTCAGAATGGAGGTGTGTGAACTAATAGAATGGAGGAGTGTGAAGTCACAATGGAGGTGTGTGAAGTCATAGAATGGAGGTGTGTGAAGTCACAGAATGGAGGTGTGTGAAGTCATAGAATGGAGCTGTGTGAAGTCAGATTGGAGGTGTGTGAAGTCACAGAATGGAGGTGTGTGAACTCAGAATGGAGGTGTGTGAAGTCAGAGAATGGAGGTGTGTGAGGTCATGGAATGGAGGTGTGTAAAGTCATAGAATGGAGGTGTGTGAGGTCATAATATAGGTGTGTGAAGTCACAGAATTGAAATGTGTCAAGTCACAGAATGGAGGTGTGTGAAGTCATAGAATGGAGGTGTGTGAAGTCATAGAATGGAGGTGTGTGAAGTCATAGATTGGATGTTTGTGAAGTAAGAATGAAGGTGTGTTAAGTCCTAGAATGGAGATGTGTGAAGGCAGAGAATGGAGGTGTGTGAAGTCATAGAATGGAAGTGTGTGAAGTCATAGAATGGAGGTGTGTGAAGTCATAGAATGGAGGTGTGTGAAGTCATAGAATGGAGGTGTGTGAAGTCACAGAATTGATGTTTGTGAAGTCAGAATGGAGATGTGTGAAGTCAGAATGGAGGTTTGTGAAGTCATAGAATGGAGGTGTGTGAAGTCGTGGAATGGATGTGTGTGAAGTCACAGAATTGATGTTTGTGAAGTCAGAATGGACGTGTGTGAACTCACAATGGAGGTGTGTGAAGTCAAAGAATGGAGGTCTGTGAAGTCACAGAATTGATGTTTGTGAAGTCAGAATGGAGGTGTGTGAAGTCAGAATGGAGGTGTGTGAAGTCATAGAATGGAGGTGTGTGAAGTCACAATGCAGGTGTGTGAACTCATAGAATGGTGGTTTGTGAAGTCACAGAATGGAGGTGTGTGAAGTCATAGAATGGAGGTGTGTGAAGTCATAGAATGGAGGTGTGTGAAGTCATAGAATGGAGTTGTGTGAAGTCATAGAATGGAGGAGTGTGAAGTCATAGAATGGAGGTTTGTGAAGTCATGGAATGGAGGTGGGTGAATTCATACAATGGATGTTCCTGAAGTAAGAATGTAGGTGTGTGAAGTCATAGAATGGAGGTGTGTGAAGTCAAAAAGGTGGTGTGTGAACTCATAGAATGGATGTGTGTGAACTGATAGAGTAGAGGTGTGTGAAGTCATGGAATGGAGGCGTGTGAAGTCAAAGAATGGAGGTGTGTGAAGTCAAACAATGGAGGTGTGCGAAGTCACAGAATGGAGGTGTGTGAATTCACAGAATGGAAGTGTGTGAAGTCAAAATGGAGGTGTGTGAAGTCACAGAATGGAGGTGTGTGAAGTCGCAGAATGGAGGTGTGTGAAGTCAAAATGGTGGTGTGTAACGTCACAAATGGAGGTGTGTGAAGTCACAGAATGTATGTGTGTGAACTCAAAATGGAGGTGTGTGAAGTCAAAGAATGGAGGTGTGTGAAGTCATAGAATGTACGTGTGTGAAATCATAGAATGAAGGTGTGTGAAGTCACGGAATGAAGGTATGTTAAGTCACAGAACGGAGGTGTTTGACCTCAGAATGGAGGTGTGTGAAGTCCCAGAATGGAGGTGTGGGAAGTCATAGAATGGAGTTGTGTGAAGTCACAGAATGGAGATGTGTGAATTCATAGAATGGAGGTGTGTGAAGTCATACAATGGAGGTGTCTGAAGTCACAGAATGGAGGTGTGTGAAGTCAAAGAATGGAGGTGTGTGAAGTCACAGAATGGAGGTGTGTGAAGTCAAAGAATGGAGGTGTGTGAAGTCATAGAATAGAGGTGTGTGAAGTCATAGAATGGATGTTTCTGAAGTAGAATGAAGGTGTGTCAAGTAATAGAATGTAGGTGTGTGAAGTCAAAATGGAGGTTTGTGTACTCATAAAATGGAGATGTGTGAAGTCATGGAATGGAGGTGTATGAAGTCATAGAATGTAGGTGTGTGAAGTCACAGAATGGAGGTGTGTGAAGTCACAGAGGGGGGTGTGTGAAGTCACAGAATGAAGGTGTGTGAACTCAAAATGGAGGTGTGTGAAGTCACAGAATGGAGGTGTGTGAAGTCAAACAATAAAGGTGTGTGAAGTCACAGAATGGAGGTCTGTGAAGTCATAGAATGGAGGTGTGTTAAGTCACAGAATGGAGGTGTGTGAACTCAGAGAATGGAGGTGTGTGAACTCAGAATGGAGGTGTGTTAAATCACAGAACGGAGATTCGTGAAGTCATAGATTGGAGGTGCGTGAAGTCATAGAATGGATGTTTCTGAAGTAAGAATGAAGGTGTGTGAAGTCAAAATGGAGGTGTGTGAACTCATAGAATGGAGGTGTGTGAACTCATAGAATGGAGGTGTGTGAAGTCATGGAATGGAGGTGTGTGAAGTCAAAGAATGGAGGTGTGTGAAGTCAAACAATAAAGGTGTGTGAAGTCACAGAATGGAGGTGTGTGAAATCACAGAATGGAGGTTTGTGAAGTAAAAAAGTTGGTGTGTAGAGTCACAAATGGAGGTGTTTTAACTCATAGAATGGAGGGGTGTGAAGTCAAAGAATAAAGATGTGTGAAGTCATCAAATGGAGGTGTGGGAAGTCATGGAATGGAATTGTGTGAAGTCACAGAATGGAGGTGTGTGAAATCAGAATGGAGTTGTGTATAGTCATAGAATGGAGGTGTGTTAAGTCAGAATGGAGGTATGTGAAGTCAGAATGGAGGTGTGTGAAGTCATAGAATGGAGGTGTGTGAAGTCATAGAATGGAGGTGTGTGAAGTCATAGATTGGATGTTTGTGAAGTAAGAATGAAGGTGTGTTAAGTCCTAGAATGGAGATGTGTGAATGCAGAGAATGGAGGTGTGTGAAGTCATAGAATGGAGCTGTGTGAAGTCAGAATGGAGGTGTGTGAAGTCATAGAATGAAGGTGTGTGAACTCACAATGGAGATGTGTGAAGTCAAAGAATGGAGGTGTGTGAAGTCAAAGAATGGAAGTGTGTGAAGTCATAGAATGGAGGTGTGTAAAGTCATAGAATGGAGGTGTGTGAAGTCACAGAATTGATGTTTGTGAAGTCAGAATGGAGATGTGTGAAGTCAGAATGGAGGTTTGTGAAGTCATAGAATGGAGGTGTGTGAAATTCGTGGAATGGATGTGTGTGAAGTCACAGAATTGATGTTTGTGAAGTCAGAATGGACGTGTGTGAACTCACAATGGAGGTGTGTGAAGTCAAAGAATGGAGGTCTGTGAAGTCACAGAATTGATGTTTGTGAAGTCAGAATGGAGGTGTGTGAAGTCAGAATGGAGGTGTGTGAAGTCATAGAATGGAGGTGTGTGAAGTCACAATGCAGGTGTGTGAACTCATAGAATGGTGGTTTGTGAAGTCACAGAATGGAGGTGTGTGAAGTCATAGAATGGAGGTGTGTGAAGTCATGGAATGGAGGTGTGTGAAGTCAAAGAATGTAGGTGTGTGAAGTCAAACAATAAAGGTGTGTGAAGTCACAGAATGGAGGTGTGTGAAATCCAGAATGGAGGTTTGTGAAGTAAAAAAGTTGGTGTGTAGAATCACAAATGGAGGTGTTTTAACTCATAGAATGGAGGTGTGTGAAGTCAAAGAATAAAGGTGTCTGATGTCATCGAATGGAGGTGTGGGAAGTCATGGAATGGAATTGTGTGAAGTCACAGAATGGAGGTGTGTGAAGTCAGAATGGAGTTGTGTATAGTCATAGAACGGAGGTGTGTAAAGTCAGAATGGAGGTATGTGATGTCAGAATGGAGGTGTGTGAAGTCATAGAATGGAGGTGTGTGAAGTCAGAATGGAGGTGTGTGAACTAATAGAATGGAGGAGTGTGAAGTCACAATGGAGGTGTGTGAAGTCATAGAATGGAGGTGTGTGAAGTCACAGAATGGAGGTGTGTGAAGTCATAGAATGGAGCTGTGTGAAGTCAGATTGGAGGTGTGTGAAGTCACAGAATGGAGGTGTGTGAACTCAGAATGGAGGTGTGTGAAGTCAGAGAATGGAGGTGTGTGAGGTCATGGAATGGAGGTGTGTAAAGTCATAGAATGGAGGTGTGTGAGGTCATAATATAGGTGTGTGAAGTCACAGAATTGAAATGTGTCAAGTCACAGAATGGAGGTGTGTGAAGTCATAGAATGGAGGTGTGTGAAGTCATAGAATGGAGGTGTGTGAAGTCATAGATTGGATGTTTGTGAAGTAAGAATGAAGGTGTGTTAAGTCCTAGAATGGAGATGTGTGAAGGCAGAGAATGGAGGTGTGTGAAGTCATAGAATGGAAGTGAGTGAAGTCATAGAATGGAGGTGTGTGAAGTCATAGAATGGAGGTGTGTGAAGTCATAGAATGGAGGTGTGTGAAGTCACAGAATTGATGTTTGTGAAGTCAGAATGGAGATGTGTGAAGTCAGAATGGAGGTTTGTGAAGTCATAGAATGGAGGTGTGTGAAGTCGTGGAATGGATGTGTGTGAAGTCACAGAATTGATGTTTGTGAAGTCAGAATGGACGTGTGTGAACTCACAATGGAGGTGTGTGAAGTCAAAGAATGGAGGTCTGTGAAGTCACAGAATTGATGTTTGTGAAGTCAGAATGGAGGTGTGTGAAGTCAGAATGGAGGTGTGTGAAGTCATAGAATGGAGGTGTGTGAAGTCACAATGCAGGTGTGTGAACTCATAGAATGGTGGTTTGTGAAGTCACAGAATGGAGGTGTGTGAAGTCATAGAATGGAGGTGTGTGAAGTCATAGAATGGAGGTGTGTGAAGTCATAGAATGGAGTTGTGTGAAGTCATAGAATGGAGGAGTGTGAAGTCATAGAATGGAGGTTTGTGAAGTCATGGAATGGAGGTGGGTGAATTCATACAATGGATGTTCCTGAAGTAAGAATGTAGGTGTGTGAAGTCATAGAATGGAGGTGTGTGAAGTCAAAAAGGTGGTGTGTGAACTCATAGAATGGATGTGTGTGAACTGATAGAGTAGAGGTGTGTGAAGTCATGGAATGGAGGCGTGTGAAGTCAAAGAATGGAGGTGTGTGAACTCAAACAATGGAGGTGTGCGAAGTCACAGAATGGAGGTGTGTGAATTCACAGAATGGAAGTGTGTGAAGTCAAAATGGAGGTGTGTGAAGTCACAGAATGGAGGTGTGTGAAGTCGCAGAATGGAGGTGTGTGAAGTCAAAATGGTGGTGTGTAACGTCACAAATGGAGGTGTGTGAAGTCACAGAATGTATGTGTGTGAACTCAAAATGGAGGTGTGTGAAGTCAAAGAATGGAGGTGTGTGAAGTCATAGAATGTACGTGTGTGAAATCATAGAATGAAGGTGTGTGAAGTCACGGAATGAAGGTATGTTAAGTCACAGAACGGAGGTGTTTGACCTCAGAATGGAGGTGTGTGAAGTCCCAGAATGGAGGTGTGGGAAGTCATAGAATGGAGTTGTGTGAAGTCACAGAATGGAGATGTGTGAATTCATAGAATGGAGGTGTGTGAAGTCATACAATGGAGGTGTCTGAAGTCACAGAATGGAGGTGTGTGAAGTCAAAGAATGGAGGTGTGTGAAGTCACAGAATGGAGGTGTGTGAAGTCAAAGAATGGAGGTGTGTGAAGTCATAGAATAGAGGTGTGTGAAGTCATAGAATGGATGTTTCTGAAGTAGAATGAAGGTGTGTCAAGTAATAGAATGTAGGTGTGTGAAGTCAAAATGGAGGTGTGTGTACTCATAAAATGGAGATGTGTGAAGTCATGGAATGGAGGTGTATGAAGTCATAGAATGTAGGTGTGTGAAGTCACAGAATGGAGGTGTGTGAAGTCACAGAGGGGGGTGTGTGAAGTCACAGAATGAAGGTGTGTGAACTCACAATGGAGGTGTGTGAAGTCACAGAATGGAGGTGTGTGAAGTCAAACAATAAAGGTGTGTGAAGTCACAGAATGGAGGTCTGTGAAGTCATAGAATGGAGGTGTGTTAAGTCACAGAATGGAGGTGTGTGAACTCAGAGAATGGAGGTGTGTGAACTCAGAATGGAGGTGTGTTAAATCACAGAACGGAGATTCGTGAAGTCATAGATTGGAGGTGCGTGAAGTCATAGAATGGATGTTTCTGAAGTAAGAATGAAGGTGTGTGAAGTCAAAATGGAGGTGTGTGAACTCATAGAATGGAGGTGTGTGAACTCATAGAATGGAGGTGTGTGAAGTCATGGAATGGAGGTGTGTGAAGTCAAAGAATGGAGGTGTGTGAAGTCAAACAATAAAGGTGTGTGAAGTCACAGAATGGAGGTGTGTGAAATCACAGAATGGAGGTTTGTGAAGTAAAAAAGTTGGTGTGTAGAGTCACAAATGGAGGTGTTTTAACTCATAGAATGGAGGGGTGTGAAGTCAAAGAATAAAGATGTGTGAAGTCATCGAATGGAGGTGTGGGAAGTCATGGAATGGAATTGTGTGAAGTCACAGAATGGAGGTGTGTGAAATCAGAATGGAGTTGTGTATAGTCATAGAATGGAGGTGTGTTAAGTCAGAACGGAGGTATGTGAAGTCAGAATGGAGGTGTGTGAAGTCATAGAATGGAGGTGTGTGAAGTCATAGAATGGAGGTGTGTGAAGTCATAGATTGGATGTTTGTGAAGTAAGAATGGAGGTGTGTGAAGTCATAGAATGAAGGTGTGTGAACTCACAATGGAGATGTGTGAAGTCAAAGAATGGAGGTGTGTGAAGTCAAAGAATGGAAGTGTGTGAAGTCATAGAATGGAGGTGTGTGAAGTCATAGAATGGAGGTGTGTGAAGTCATAGAATGGAGGTGTGCGAAGTCACAGAATTGATGTTTGTGAAGTCAGAATGGAGATGTGTGAAGTCAGAATGGAGGTTTGTGAAGTCATAGAATGGAGGTGTGTGAAGTCGTGGAATGGATGTGTGTGAAGTCACAGAATTGATGTTTGTGAAGTCAGAATGGACGTGTGTGAACTCACAATGGAGGTGTGTGAAGTCAAAGAATGGAGGTCTGTGAAGTCACAGAATTGATGTTTGTGAAGTCAGAATGGAGGTGTGTGAAGTCAGAATGGAGGTGTGTGAAGTCATAGAATGGAGGTGTGTGAAGTCACAATGCAGGTGTGTGAACTCATAGAATGGTGGTTTGTGAAGTCACAGAATGGAGGTGTGTGAAGTCATAGAATGGAGGTGTGTGAAGTCATGGAATGGACGTGTGTGAAGTCAAAGAATGTAGGTGTGTGAAGTCAAACAATAAAGGTGTGTGAAGTCACAGAATGGAGGTGTGTGAAATCCAGAATGGAGGTTTGTGAAGTAAAAAAGTTAGTGTGTAGAATCACAAATGGAGGTGTTTTAACTCATAGAATGGAGGTGTGTGAAGTCAAAGAATAAAGGTGTCTGAAGTCATCGAATGGAGGTGTGGGAAGTCATGGAATGGAATTGTGTGAAGTCACAGAATGGAGGTGTGTGAAGTCAGAATGGAGTTGTGTATAGTCATAGAATGGAGGTGTGTAAAGTCAGAATGGAGGTATGTGATGTCAGAATGGAGGTGTGTGAAGTCATAGAATGGAGGTGTGTGAAGTCAGAATGGAGGTGTGTGAACTAATAGAATGGAGGAGTGTGAAGTCACAATGGAGGTGTGTGAAGTCATAGAATGGAGGTGTGTGAAGTCACAGAATGGAGGTGTGTGAAGTCATAGAATGGAGCTGTGTGAAGTCAGATTGGAGGTGTGTGAAGTCACAGAATGGAGGTGTGTGAACTCAGAATGGAGGTGTGTGAAGTCAGAGAATGGAGGTGTGTGAGGTCATGGAATGGAGGTGTGTAAAGTCATAGAATGGAGGTGTGTGAGGTCATAATATATGTGTGTGAAGTCACAGAATTGAAATGTGTCAAGTCACAGAATGGAGGTGTGTGAAGTCATAGAATGGAGGTGTGTGAAGTCATAGAATGGAGGTGTGTGAAGTCATAGATTGGATGTTTGTGAAGTAAGAATGAAGGTGTGTTAAGTCCTAGAATGGAGATGTGTGAAGGCAGAGAATGGAGGTGTGTGAAGTCATAGAATGGAAGTGTGTGAAGTCATAGAATGGAGGTGTGTGAAGTCATAGAATGGAGGTGTGTGAAGTCATAGAATGGAGGTGTGTGAAGTCACAGAATTGATGTTTGTGAAGTCAGAATGGAGATGTGTGAAGTCAGAATGGAGGTTTGTGAAGTCATAGAATGGAGGTGTGTGAAGTCGTGGAATGGATGTGTGTGAAGTCACAGAATTGATGTTTGTGAAGTCAGAATGGACGTGTGTGAACTCACAATGGAGGTGTGTGAAGTCAAAGAATGGAGGTCTGTGAAGTCACAGAATTGATGTTTGTGAAGTCAGAATGGAGGTGTGTGAAGTCAGAATGGAGGTGTGTGAAGTCATAGAATGGAGGTGTGTGAAGTCACAATGCAGGTGTGTGAACTCATAGAATGGTGGTTTGTGAAGTCACAGAATGGAGGTGTGTGAAGTCATAGAATGGAGGTGTGTGAAGTCATAGAATGGAGGTGTGTGAAGTCATAGAATGGAGTTGTGTGAAGTCATAGAATGGAGGAGTGTGAAGTCATAGAATGGAGGTTTGTGAAGTCATGGAATGGAGGTGGGTGAATTCATACAATGGATGTTCCTGAAGTAAGAATGTAGGTGTGTGAAGTCATAGAATGGAGGTGTGTGAAGTCAAAAAGGTGGTGTGTGAACTCATAGAATGGATGTGTGTGAACTGATTGAGTAGAGGTGTGTGAAGTCATGGAATGGAGGCGTGTGAAGTCAAAGAATGGAGGTGTGTGAAGTCAAACAATGGAGGTGTGCGAAGTCACAGAATGGAGGTGTGTGAATTCACAGAATGGAAGTGTGTGAAGTCAAAATGGAGGTGTGTGAAGTCACACAATGGAGGTGTGTGAAGTCGCAAAATGGAGGTGTGTGAAGTCAAAATGGTGGTGTGTAACGTCACAAATGGAGGTGTGTGAAGTCACAGAATGTATGTGTGTGAACTCAAAATGGAGGTGTGTGAAGTCAAAGAATGGAGGTGTGTGAAGTCATAGAATGTACGTGTGTGAAATCATAGAATGAAGGTGTGTGAAGTCACGGAATGAAGGTATGTTAAGTCACAGAACGGAGGTGTTTGACCTCAGAATGGAGGTGTGTGAAGTCCCAGAATGGAGGTGTGTGAAGTCACAGAGGGGGGTGTGTGAAGTCACAGAATGAAGGTGTGTGAACTCACAATGGAGGTGTGTGAAGTCACAGAATGGAGGTGTGTGAAGTCAAACAATAAAGGTGTGTGAAGTCACAGAATGGAGGTCTGTGAAGTCATAGAATGGAGGTGTGTTAAGTCACAGAATGGAGGTGTGTGAACTCAGAGAATGGAGGTGTGTGAACTCAGAATGGAGGTGTGTTAAATCACAGAACGGAGATTCGTGAAGTCATAGATTGGAGGTGCGTGAAGTCATAGAATGGATGTTTCTGAAGTAAGAATGAAGGTGTGTGAAGTCAAAATGGAGGTGTGTGAACTCATAGAATGGAGGTGTGTGAACTCATAGAATGGAGGTGTGTGAAGTCATGGAATGGAGGTGTGTGAAGTCAAAGAATGGAGGTGTGTGAAGTCAAACAATAAAGGTGTGTGAAGTCACAGAATGGAGGTGTGTGAAATCACAGAATGGAGGTTTGTGAAGTAAAAAAGTTGGTGTGTAGAGTCACAAATGGAGGTGTTTTAACTCATAGAATGGAGGGGTGTGAAGTCAAAGAATAAAGATGTGTGAAGTCATCGAATGGAGGTGTGGGAAGTCATGGAATGGAATTGTGTGAAGTCACAGAATGGAGGTGTGTGAAATCAGAATGGAGTTGTGTATAGTCATAGAATGGAGGTGTGTTAAGTCAGAACGGAGGTATGTGAAGTCAGAATGGAGGTGTGTGAAGTCATAGAATGGAGGTGTGTGAAGTCATAGAATGGAGGTGTGTGAAGTCATAGATTGGATGTTTGTGAAGTAAGAATGGAGGTGTGTGAAGTCATAGAATGAAGGTGTGTGAACTCACAATGGAGATGTGTGAAGTCAAAGAATGGAGGTGTGTGAAGTCAAAGAATGGAAGTGTGTGAAGTCATAGAATGGAGGTGTGTGAAGTCATAGAATGGAGGTGTGTGAAGTCATAGAATGGAGGTGTGCGAAGTCACAGAATTGATGTTTGTGAAGTCAGAATGGAGATGTGTGAAGTCAGAATGGAGGTTTGTGAAGTCATAGAATGGAGGTGTGTGAAGTCGTGGAATGGATGTGTGTGAAGTCACAGAATTGATGTTTGTGAAGTCAGAATGGACGTGTGTGAACTCACAATGGAGGTGTGTGAAGTCAAAGAATGGAGGTCTGTGAAGTCACAGAATTGATGTTTGTGAAGTCAGAATGGAGGTGTGTGAAGTCAGAATGGAGGTGTGTGAAGTCATAGAATGGAGGTGTGTGAAGTCACAATGCAGGTGTGTGAACTCATAGAATGGTGGTTTGTGAAGTCACAGAATGGAGGTGTGTGAAGTCATAGAATGGAGGTGTGTGAAGTCATGGAATGGACGTGTGTGAAGTCAAAGAATGTAGGTGTGTGAAGTCAAACAATAAAGGTGTGTGAAGTCACAGAATGGAGGTGTGTGAAATCCAGAATGGAGGTTTGTGAAGTAAAAAAGTTGGTGTGTAGAATCACAAATGGAGGTGTTTTAACTCATAGAATGGAGGTGTGTGAAGTCAAAGAATAAAGGTGTCTGAAGTCATCGAATGGAGGTGTGGGAAGTCATGGAATGGAATTGTGTGAAGTCACAGAATGGAGGTGTGTGAAGTCAGAATGGAGTTGTGTATAGTCATAGAATGGAGGTGTGTAAAGTCAGAATGGAGGTATGTGATGTCAGAATGGAGGTGTGTGAAGTCATAGAATGGAGGTGTGTGAAGTCAGAATGGAGGTGTGTGAGGTCATGGAATGGAGGTGTGTAAAGTCATAGAATGGAGGTGTGTGAGGTCATAATATATGTGTGTGAAGTCACAGAATTGAAATGTGTCAAGTCACAGAATGGAGGTGTGTGAAGTCATAGAATGGAGGTGTGTGAAGTCATAGAATGGAGGTGTGTGAAGTCATAGATTGGATGTTTGTGAAGTAAGAATGAAGGTGTGTTAAGTCCTAGAATGGAGATGTGTGAAGGCAGAGAATGGAGGTGTGTGAAGTCATAGAATGGAAGTGTGTGAAGTCATAGAATGGAGGTGTGTGAAGTCATAGAATGGAGGTGTGTGAAGTCATAGAATGGAGGTGTGTGAAGTCACAGAATTGATGTTTGTGAAGTCAGAATGGAGATGTGTGAAGTCAGAATGGAGGTTTGTGAAGTCATAGAATGGAGGTGTGTGAAGTCGTGGAATGGATGTGTGTGAAGTCACAGAATTGATGTTTGTGAAGTCAGAATGGACGTGTGTGAACTCACAATGGAGGTGTGTGAAGTCAAAGAATGGAGGTCTGTGAAGTCACAGAATTGATGTTTGTGAAGTCAGAATGGAGGTGTGTGAAGTCAGAATGGAGGTGTGTGAAGTCATAGAATGGAGGTGTGTGAAGTCACAATGCAGGTGTGTGAACTCATAGAATGGTGGTTTGTGAAGTCACAGAATGGAGGTGTGTGAAGTCATAGAATGGAGGTGTGTGAAGTCATAGAATGGAGGTGTGTGAAGTCATAGAATGGAGTTGTGTGAAGTCATAGAATGGAGGAGTGTGAAGTCATAGAATGGAGGTTTGTGAAGTCATAGAATGGATGTTTCTGAAGTAGAATGAAGGTGTGTCAAGTAATAGAATGTAGGTGTGTGAAGTCAAAATGGAGGTGTGTGTACTCATAAAATGGAGATGTGTGAAGTCATGGAATGGAGGTGTATGAAGTCATAGAATGTAGGTGTGTGAAGTCACAGAATGGAGGTGTGTGAAGTCACAGAGGGGGGTGTGTGAAGTCACAGAATGAAGGTGTGTGAACTCACAATGGAGGTGTGTGAAGTCACAGAATGGAGGTGTGTGAAGTCAAACAATAAAGGTGTGTGAAGTCACAGAATGGAGGTCTGTGAAGTCATAGAATGGAGGTGTGTTAAGTCACAGAATGGAGGTGTGTGAACTCAGAGAATGGAGGTGTGTGAACTCAGAATGGAGGTGTGTTAAATCACAGAACGGAGATTCGTGAAGTCATAGATTGGAGGTGCGTGAAGTCATAGAATGGATGTTTCTGAAGTAAGAATGAAGGTGTGTGAAGTCAAAATGGAGGTGTGTGAACTCATAGAATGGAGGTGTGTGAACTCATAGAATGGAGGTGTGTGAAGTCATGGAATGGAGGTGTGTGAAGTCAAAGAATGGAGGTGTGTGAAGTCAAACAATAAAGGTGTGTGAAGTCACAGAATGGAGGTGTGTGAAATCACAGAATGGAGGTTTGTGAAGTAAAAAAGTTGGTGTGTAGAGTCACAAATGGAGGTGTTTTAACTCATAGAATGGAGGGGTGTGAAGTCAAAGAATAAAGATGTGTGAAGTCATCGAATGGAGGTGTGGGAAGTCATGGAATGGAATTGTGTGAAGTCACAGAATGGAGGTGTGTGAAATCAGAATGGAGTTGTGTATAGTCATAGAATGGAGGTGTGTTAAGTCAGAATGGAGGTATGTGAAGTCAGAATGGAGGTGTGTGAAGTCATAGAATGGAGGTGTGTGAAGTCAGAATGGAGGTGTGTGAACTCATAGAATGGAGGAGTGTGAAGTCACAGTGGAGGTGTGTGAAGTCATAGAGTGGAGGTGTGTGAAGTCACAGAATGGAGGTGTGTGAAGTCATAGACTGGAGCTGTGTGAAGTCAGATTGGAGGTGTGTGAAGTTACAGAATGGAGGTGTGTGAACTCAGAATGGAGGTGTGTGAAGTCAGAGAATGGAGGTGTGTGAGGTCATGGAATGGAGGTGTGTAAAGTCATAGAATGGAGGTGTGTGAGGTCATAATATAGGTGTGCGAAGTCACAGAATTGAGATGTGTGAAGTCACAGAATGGAGGTGTGTGAAGTCATAGAATGGAGGTGTGTGAAGTCATAGAATGGAGGTGTGTGAAGTCATAGAATGGATGTTTGTGAAGTAAGAATGAAGGTGTGTTAAGTCCTAGAATGGAGATGTGTGAAGGCAGAGAATGGAGGTGTGTGAAGTCATAGAATGGAGCTGTGTGAAGTCAGAATGGAGGTGTGTGAAGTCACAGAATGAAGGTGTGTGAACTCACAATGGAGATGTGTGAAGTCAAAGAATGGAGGTGTGTGAAGTCAAAGAATGGAAGTGTGTGAAGTCATAGAATGGAGGTGTGTGAAGTCATAGAATGGAGGTGTGTGAAGTCATAGAATGGAGGTGTGTGAAGTCACAGAATTGATGTTTGTGAAGTCAGAATGGAGGTGTGTGAAGTCAGAATGGAGATTTGTGAAGTCATAGAATGGAGGTGTGTGAAGTCGTGGAATGGATGTGTGTGAAGTCACAGAATTGATGTTTGTGAAGTCAGAATGGACGTGTGTGAACTCACAATGGAGGTGTGTGAAGTCAAAGAATGGAGGTGTGTGAAGTCACAGAATTGATGTTTGTGAAGTCAGAATGGAGGTGTGTGAAGTCAGAATGGAGGTGTGTGAAGTCATAGAATGGAGGTGTGTGAAGTCACAATGCAGGTGTGTGAACTCATAGAATGGTGGTGTGTGAAGTCACAGAATGGAGGTGTGTGAATCATAGAATGGAGGTGTGTGAAGTCATAGAATGGAGTTGTGTGAAGTCATAGAATGGAGGTGTGTGAAGTCATAGAATGGAGGTGGGTGAATTCATACAATGGATGTTCCTGAAGTAAGAATGTAGGTGTGTGAAGTCATAGAATGGAGGTGTGTGAAGTCAAAAAGGTGGTGTGTGAACTCATAGAATGGATGTGTGTGAACTGGTAGAGTAGAGGTGTGTGAAGGCATGGAATGGAGGCGTGTGAAGTCAAAGAATGGAGGTGTGTGAAGTCAAACAATGAAGGTGTGCGAAGTCACAAAATGGAGGTGTGTGAAGTCACAGAATGGAAGTGTGTGAAGTCAAAATGGAGGTGTGTCAAGTCACAGAATGGAGGTGTGTGAAGTCACAGAATGGAGGTGTGTGAAGTCAAAATGGTGGTGTGTAACGTCACAAATGGAGGTGTGTGAAGTCACAGAATGTATGTGTGTGAACTCAAAATGGAGGTGTGTGAAGTCAAAGAATGGAGGTGTGCGAAGTCAAAGAATATAGGTGTGTGAATTCATAGAATTTAGGTGTGTGAAGTCATAGAATGTACGTGTGTGAAATCATAGAATGAAGGTGTGTGAAGTCACGGAATGAAGGTGTGTTAAGTCACAGAACGGAGGTGTGTGACCTCAGAATGGAAGTGTGTGAAGTCCCAGAATGGAGGTGTGGGAAGTCATAGAATGGAGTTGTGTGAAGTCACAGAATGGAGATGTGTGAATTCATAGAATGGAGGTGTGTGAAGTCATAGAATGGAGGTGTCTGAAGTCACAGAATGGAGGTGTGTGAAGTCAATGAATGGAGGTGTGTGAAGTCACAGAATGGAGGTGTGTGAAGTCAAAGAATGGAGGTGTGTGAAGTCACAGAATGGAGGTGTGTGAAGTCATAGAATGGAAGTGTGTGAAGTCCTAGAATGGAGGTGTGTGAAGCCAGAATTGAGGTGTGTGAAGTCACAGAATTGAGGTGTGTGAACTCTGAATGGAGGTGTGTGAAGTCACAGAATGAAGGTTTGTGAAATCATAGAATGGAGGTGTGTGAAGTCATAGAACGGATGTTTCTGAAGTAGAATGAAGGTGTGTGAAGTCATATAATGGAGGTGTGTGAAGTCAAAATGGAGGTGTGCGAACTCATAGAATGGAGGTTTGTGAAGTCATAGAATGGAGGTGTGTGAAGTCATGCAATGGAGGTGTGTGAAGTCAAAGAATGGAGGTGTGTGAAGTCAAACAATAGAGGTGTGTGAAGTCAAACAATGTTAATGTGTGTGAAGTCACAGAATGGAGGTGTGCGAATTCAAAGAATGGAAGTGTGTGAAGTCAAAATGGAGGTGTGTGAAGTAGCAGAATGGAGGTGTGTGAAGTCACAGAATGTAGGTGTGTGAAGTCATAGAATGGAGGTGTGTGAAGTCACAGAATGGAGGTGTGTGAAGTCACAGAATGGAGGTGTGTGAAGTCAAAATGGAGGTGTGTGAACTCATAGAATGGAGGTTTGTGAAGTCATAGAATGGAGGTGTGTGAAGTCATGCAATGGAGGTGTGTGAAGTCAAAGAATGGAGGTGTGTGAAGTCAAACAATAGAGGTGAGTGAAGTCACAGAATTGAGGTGTGTGAAATCACAGAATGGAGGTGTGTGAAGTCAAAAATGTGGTGTGTAGAGTCACAAATGGAGGTGTGTGAACTCATAGAATGGAGTTGTGTGAAGTCAAAGAATGGAGGTGTGTGAAGTCATCGAATGGAGGTGTGTGCAGTCACAGAATGGAGGTGTGTGAAGTCATAGAATGGAGGTGTGTGAAGGCATAGAATGGATGTTTCTGAATAAGAATGAATGTGTGTGAAGTCATAAAATGGAGGTGTATGAAGTCAAAATGGAGGTGTGTGAACTCATAGAATTGAGGTCTGAGAACTCATAGAATGGAGGTGTGTGAAGTCATGGAATAAAGTGTGTGAAGTCAAAGAATGCATTGTGTGAAGTCAAACAATTAAGGTGTGTGTAGTCACAGAATGGAGGTGTGTGAAATCACAGAATGGAGGTGTGTGAAGTCATGGAATGGAGGTGTGTGAAGTCACAGAATAGAGATGTGTGAGGTCAGAATGGAGTTGTGTGAAGTCATAGAATGGAGGTGTGTGAAGTCCCAAGGGAGGTGTGTGAAATCATAGAATGGAGGTGTGTGAAGTCATCGAATAGAGGTGTGTGAAGTCATGGAATGGATTTGTGTGAAGTCATGGAATGGAGGTGTGTGAAGTCACAGAATGGAAGTGTGTGAAGTCATAGAATGGAGGTGTGTGAAGTCATAGAATGGAGGTGTGTGAAGTCATAAATGGAGGTGTGTGAAGTCACAGAATTGATGTTTGTGAAGTCAGAATGGAGGTGTGTGAAGTCAGAATGGAGGTTTGTGAAGTCATAGAATGGAGGAGTGTGCAGTCGTAGAATGGATGTGTGTGAAGTCACAGAATTGATGTTTGTGAAGTCAGAATGGAGGCGTGTGAACTCACAATGGAGGTGTGTGAAATCAAAGAATGGAGGTGTGTGAAGTCACAGAATTGATGTTTGTGAAGTCAGAATGGAGGTGTGTGAAGTCAGAATGGAGGTGTGTGAAGTCATATAATGGAGGTGTGTGAAGTCACAATGCAGGTGTGTGAACTCATAGAATGGAGGTGTGTGAAATCACAGAATGGAGGTGTGTGAAGTCATAGAATTGAGGTGTGTGAAGTCATAGAATGGAGGTGTGTGAAGTCATAGAATGGAGGTGTGTGAAGTCAGAATGGGGGAGTTTGAAGTCATAGAATGGAGGTTTGTGAAGTCATAGAAAGGAGGTGGGTGAATTCATACAATGGATGTTCCCGAAGTAAGAATGTAGGTGTGTGAAGTCATAGAATGGAGGTGTGTGAAGTCACAAAGGTGGTGTGTGAACTCATAGAATGGATGTGTGTGAACTGATAGAGTAGAGGTGTGTGAAGTCATGGAATGGAGGTGTGTGAAGTCAAAGAATGGAGGTGTGTGAAGTCAAACAATGAAGGTGTGCGAAGTCACAAAATGGAGGTGTGTGAAGTCACAGAATGGAAGTGTGTGAAGTCAAAATGGAGGTGTGTGAAGTCACAGAATGGAGGTGTGTGAAGTCACAGAATGGAGGTGTGTGAAGTCAAAATGGTGGTGTGTAACGTCACAAATGGAGGTGTGTGAAGTCACAGAATGTATGTGTGTGAACTCAAAATGGAGGTGTGTGAAGTCAAAGAATGGAGGTGTGCGAAGTCAAAGAATATAGGTGTGTGAATTCATAGAATTTAGGTGTGTGAAGTCATAGAATGTACGTGTGTGAAATCATAGAATGAAGGTGGGTGAAGTCACGGAATGAAGGTGTGTTAAGTCACAGAACGGAGGTGTGTGACCTCAGAATGGAAGTGTGTGAAGTCCCAGAATGGAGGTGTGGGAAGTCATAGAATGGAGTTGTGTGAAGTCACAGAATGGAGATGTGTGAATTCATAGAATGGAGGTGTGTGAAGTCATAGAATGGAGGTGTCTGAAGTCACAGAATGGAGGTGTGTGAAGTCAATGAATGGAGGTGTGTGAAGTCACAGAATGGAGGTGTGTGAAGTCAAAGAATGGAGGTGTGTGAAGTCACAGAATGGAGGTGTGTGAAGTCATAGAATGGAAGTGTGTGAAGTCCTAGAATGGAGGTGTGTGAAGCCAGAATTGAGGTGTGTGAAGTCACAGAATTGAGGTGTGTAAACTCTGAATGGAGGTGTGTGAAGTCACAGAATGAAGGTTTGTGAAATCATAGAATGGAGGTGTGTGAAGTCATAGAACGGATGTTTCTGAAGTAGAATGAAGGTGTGTGAAGTCATATAATGGAGGTGTGTGAAGTCAAAATCGAGGTGTGCGAACTCATAGAATGGAGGTTTGTGAAGTCATAGAATGGAGGTGTGTGAAGTCATGCAATGGAGGTGTGTGAAGTCAAAGAATGGAGGTGTGTGAAGTCAAACAATAGAGGTGTGTGAAGTCAAACAATGTTAATGTGTGTGAAGTCACAGAATGGAGGTGTGCGAATTCAAAGAATGGAAGTGTGTGAAGTCAAAATGGAGGTGTGTGAAGTAGCAGAATGGAGGTGTGTGAAGTCACAGAATGTAGGTGTGTGAAGTCATAGAATGGAGGTGTGTGAAGTCAAAGAATGGAGGTGTGTGAAGTCACAGAATGGAGGTGTGTGAAGTCAAAATGGAGGTGTGTGAACTCATAGAATGGAGGTTTGTGAAGTCATAGAATGGAGGTGTGTGAAGTCATGCAATGGAGGTGTGTGAAGTCAAAGAATGGAGGTGTGTGAAGTCAAACAATAGAGGTGAGTGAAGTCACAGAATTGAGGTGTGTGAAATCACAGAATGGAGGTGTGTGAAGTCAAAAATGTGGTGTGTAGAGTCACCAATGGAGGTGTGTGAACTCATAGAATGGAGTTGTGTGAAGTCAAAGAATGGAGGTGTGTGAAGTCATGGAATGGAGGTGTGTGCAGTCACAGAATGGAGGTGTGTGAAGTCATAGAATGGAGGTGTGTGAAGGCATAGAATGGATGTTTCTGAATAAGAATGAATGTGTGTGAAGTCATAAAATGGAGGTGTATGAAGTCAAAATGGAGGTGTGTGAACTCATAGAATTGAGGTCTGAGAACTCATAGAATGGAGGTGTGTGAAGTCATGGAATAAAGGTGTGTGAAGTCAAAGAATGCATTGTGTGAAGTCAAACAATAAAGGTGTGTGTAGTCACAGAATGGAGGTGTGTGAAATCACAGAATGGAGGTGTGTGAAGTCATGGAATGGAGGTGTGTGAAGTCACAGAATAGAGATGTGTGAGGTCAGAATGGAGTTGTGTGAAGTCATAGAATGGAGGTGTGTGAAGTCCCAAGGGAGGTGTGTGAAATCATAGAATGGAGGTGTGTGAAGTCATCGAATAGAGGTGTGTGAAGTCATGGAATGGATTTGTGTGAAGTCATGGAATGGAGGTGTGTGAAGTCACAGAATGGAAGTGTGTGAAGTCATAGAATGGAGGTGTGTGAAGTCATAGAATGGAGGTGTGTGAAGTCATAAATGGAGGTGTGTGAAGTCACAGAATTGATGTTTGTGAAGTCAGAATGGAGGTGTTTGAAGTCAGAATGGAGGTTTGTGAAGTCATAGAATGGAGGTGTGTGCAGTCGTAGAATGGATGTGTGTGAAGTCACAGAATTGATGTTTGTGAAGTCAGAATGGAGGCGTGTGAACTCACAATGGAGGTGTGTGAAGTCAAAGAATGGAGGTGTGTGAAGTCACAGAATTGATGTTTGTGAAGTCAGAATGGAGGTGTGTGAAGTCAGAATGGAGGTGTGTGAAGTCATACAATGGAGGTGTGTGAAGTCACAATGCAGGTGTGTGAACTCATAGAATGGAGGTGTGTGAAATCACAGAATGGAGGTGTGTGAAGTCATAGAATTGAGGTGTGTGAAGTCATAGAATGGAGGTGTGTGAAGTCAGAATGGGGGAGTTTGAAGTCATAGAATGGAGGTTTGTGAAGTCATAGAATGGAGGTGGGTGAATTCATACAATGGATGTTCCCGAAGTAAGAATGTAGGTGTGTGAAGTCATAGAATGGAGGTGTGTGAAGTCACAAAGGTGGTGTGTGAACTCATAGAATGGATGTGTGTGAACTGATAGAGTAGAGGTGTGTGAAGTCATGGAATGGAGGTGTGTGAAGTCAAAGAATGGAGGTGTGTGAAGGCAAACAATGGAGGGGTGCGAAGTCACAGAATGGAGGTGTGTGAAGTCACAGAATGGAAGTGTGTGAAGTCAAAATGGAGGTGTGTGAAGTCACAGAATGCAGGTGTGTGAAGTCACAGAATGGAGGTGTGTGAAGTGAAATGATGGTGTGTAACGTCACAAATGGAGGTGTGTGAAGTCACAGAATGTATGTGTGTGAACTCAAAATGGAGGTGTGTGAAGTCAAAGAATGAAGGTCTGCGAAGTCAAAGAATATAGGTGTGTGAAGTCATAGAATGGAGGTGTTTGAAGTCATAGAATGGAGGTGTGTGAAATCATAGAATGAAGGTGTGTGAAGTCACGGAATGAAGGTGTGTTAAGTCACAGAACGGAGGTGTGTGACCTCAGAATGGAGGTGTGTGAAGTCCCAGAATGGAGATGTGTGAATTCATAGAATGGAGGTGTTTGAAGTTATAGAATGGAGGTGACGGAAGTCACAGAATGGAGGTGTGTGAAGTCAAAGAATGGAGGTGTGTGAAGTCAGAATGGAGGTGTGTGAAATCAGAATGGAGGTTTGTGAAGTCATAGAATGGAGGTCTGTGAAGTCGTGGAATGGATGTGTGTGAAGTCACAGAATTGATGTTTGTGAAGTCAGAATGGACGTGTGTGAACTCACAATGGAGGTGTGTGAAGTCAAAGAATGGAGGTGTGTGAAGTCACAGAATTGATGTTTGTGAAGTCAGAATGGAGGTGTGTGAAGTCAGAATGGAGGTGTGTGAAGTCATAGAATGGAGGTGTGTGAAGTCACAATGCAGGTGTGTGAACTCATAGAATGGTGGTGTGTGAAGTCACAGAATGGAGGTGTGTGAATCATAGAATGGAGGTGTGTGAAGTCATAGAATGGAGTTGTGTGAAGTCATAGAATGGAGGTGTGTGAAGTCATAGAATGGAGGTGGGTGAATTCATACAATGGATGTTCCTGAAGTAAGAATGTAGGTGTGTGAAGTCATAGAATGGAGGTGTGTGAAGTCAAAAAGGTGGTGTGTGAACTCATAGAATGGATGTGTGTGAACTGGTAGAGTAGAGGTGTGTGAAGGCATGGAATGGAGGCGTGTGAAGTCAAAGAATGGAGGTGTGTGAAGTCAAACAATGAAGGTGTGCGAAGTCACAAAATGGAGGTGTGTGAAGTCACAGAATGGAAGTGTGTGAAGTCAAAATGGTGGTGTGTGAAGTCACAGAATGGAGGTGTGTGAAGTCACAGAATGGAGGTGTGTGAAGTCAAAATGGTGGTGTGTAACGTCACAAATGGAGGTGTGTGAAGTCACAGAATGTATGTGTGTGAACTCAAAATGGAGGTGTGTGAAGTCAAAGAATGGAGGTGTGCGAAGTCAAAGAATATAGGTGTGTGAATTCATAGAATTTAGGTGTGTGAAGTCATAGAATGTACGTGTGTGAAATCATAGAATGAAGGTGTGTGAAGTCACGGAATGAAGGTGTGTTAAGTCACAGAACGGAGGTGTGTGACCTCAGAATGGAAGTGTGTGAAGTCCCAGAATGGAGGTGTGGGAGGTCATAGAATGGAGTTGTGTGAAGTCACAGAATGGAGATGTGTGAATTCATAGAATGGAGGTGTGTGAAGTCATAGAATGGAGGTGTCTGAAGTCACAGAATGGAGGTGTGTGAAGTCAATGAATGGAGGTGTGTGAAGTCACAGAATGGAGGTGTGTGAAGTCAAAGAATGGAGGTGTGTGAAGTCACAGAATGGAGGTGTGTGAAGTCATAGAATGGAAGTGTGTGAAGTCCTAGAATGGAGGTGTGTGAAGCCAGAATTGAGGTGTGTGAAGTCACAGAATTGAGGTGTGTGAACTCTGAATGGAGGTGTGTGAAGTCACAGAATGAAGGTTTGTGAAATCATAGAATGGAGGTGTGTGAAGTCATAGAACGGATGTTTCTGAAGTAGAATGAAGGTGTGTGAAGTCATATAATGGAGGTGTGTGAAGTCAAAATGGAGGTGTGCGAACTCATAGAATGGAGGTTTGTGAAGTCATAGAATGGAGGTGTGTGAAGTCATGCAATGGAGGTGTGTGAAGTCAAAGAATGGAGGTGTGTGAAGTCAAACAATAGAGGTGTGTGAAGTCAAACAATGTTAATGTGTGTGAAGTCACAGAATGGAGGTGTGCGAATTCAAAGAATGGAAGTGTGTGAAGTCAAAATGGAGGTGTGTGAAGTAGCAGAATGGAGGTGTGTGAAGTCACAGAATGTAGGTGTGTGAAGTCATAGAATGGAGGTGTGTGAAGTCACAGAATGGAGGTGTGTGAAGTCACAGAATGGAGGTGTGTGAAGTCAAAATGGAGGTGTGTGAACTCATAGAATGGAGGTTTGTGAAGTCATAGAATGGAGGTGTGTGAAGTCATGCAATGGAGGTGTGTGAAGTCAAAGAATGGAGGTGTGTGAAGTCAAACAATAGAGGTGAGTGAAGTCACAGAATTGAGGTGTGTGAAATCACAGAATGGAGGTGTGTGAAGTCAAAAATGTGGTGTGTAGAGTCACAAATGGAGGTGTGTGAACTCATAGAATGGAGTTGTGTGAAGTCAAAGAATGGAGGTGTGTGAAGTTATCGAATGGAGGTGTGTGCAGTCACAGAATGGAGGTGTGTGAAGTCATAGAATGGAGGTGTGTGAAGGCATAGAATGGATGTTTCTGAATAAGAATGAATGTGTGTGAAGTCATAAAATGGAGGTGTATGAAGTCAAAATGGAGGTGTGTGAACTCATAGAATTGAGGTCTGAGAACTCATAGAATGGAGGTGTGTGAAGTCATGGAATAAAGGTGTGTGAAGTCAAAGAATGCATTGTGTGAAGTCAAACAATAAAGGTGTGTGTAGTCACAGAATGGAGGTGTGTGAAATCACAGAATGGAGGTGTGTGAAGTCATGGAATGGAGGTGTGTGAAGTCACAGAATAGAGATGTGTGAGGTCAGAATGGAGTTGTGTGAAGTCATAGAATGGAGGTGTGTGAAGTCCCAAGGGAGGTGTGTGAAATCATAGAATGGAGGTGTGTGAAGTCATCGAATAGAGGTGTGTGAAGTCATGGAATGGATTTGTGTGAAGTCATGGAATGGAGGTGTGTGAAGTCACAGAATGGAAGTGTGTGAAGTCATAGAATGGAGGTGTGTGAAGTCATAGAATGGAGGTGTGTGAAGTCATAAATGGAGTTGTGTGAAGTCACAGAATTGATGTTTGTGAAGTCAGAATGGAGGTGTGTGAAGTCAGAATGGAGGTTTGTGAAGTCATAGAATGGAGGTGTGTGCAGTCGTAGAATGGATGTGTGTGAAGTCACAGAATTGATGTTTGTGAAGTCAGAATGGAGGCGTGTGAACTCACAATGGAGGTGTGTGAAATCAAAGAATGGAGGTGTGTGAAGTCACAGAATTGATGTTTGTGAAGTCAGAATGGAGGTGTGTGAAGTCAGAATGGAGGTGTGTGAAGTCATATAATGGAGGTGTGTGAAGTCACAATGCAGGTGTGTGAACTCATAGAATGGAGGTGTGTGAAATCACAGAATGGAGGTGTGTGAAGTCATAGATTTGAGGTGTGTGAAGTCATAGAATGGAGGTGTGTGAAGTCATAGAATGGAGGTGTGTGAAGTCAGAATGGGGGAGTTTGAAGTCATAGAATGGAGGTTTGTGAAGTCATAGAAAGGAGGTGGGTGAATTCATACAATGGATGTTCCCGAAGTAAGAATGTAGGTGTGTGAAGTCATAGAATGGAGGTGTGTGATGTCACAAAGGTGGTGTGTGAACTCATAGAATGGATGTGTGTGAACTGATAGAGTAGAGGTGTGTGAAGTCATGGAATGGAGGTGTGTGAAGTCAAAGAATGGAGGTGTGTGAAGGCAAACAATGGAGGGGTGCGAAGTCACAGAATGGAGGTGTGTGAAGTCACAGAATGGAAGTGTGTGAAGTCAAAATGGAGGTGTGTGAAGTCACAGAATTCAGGTGTGTGAAGTCACAGAATGGAGGTGTGTGAAGTGAAATGATGGTGTGTAATGTCACAAATGGAGGTGTGTGAAGTCACAGAATGTATGTGTGTGAACTCAAAATGGAGGTGTGTGAAGTCAAAGAATGGAGGTCTGCGAAGTCAAAGAATATAGGTGTGTGAAGTCATAGAATGGAGGTGTGTGAAGTCATAGAATGGAGGTGTGTGAAATCATAGAATGAAGGTGTGTGAAGTCACGGAATGAAGGTGTGTTAAGTCACACAACGGAGGTGTGTGACCTCAGAATGGAGGTGTGTGAAGTCCCAGAATGGAGATGTGTGAATTCATAGAATGGAAGTGTTTGAAGTTATAGAATGGAGGTGACGGAAGTCACAGAATGGAGGTGTGTGAAGTCAAAGAATGGAGGTGTGTGAAGTCACAGAATGGAGGTGTGTGAAGTCAAAGAATGGAGGTGTGTGAAGTCACAGAATTGATGTTTGTGAAGTCAGAATGGAGGTGTGTGAAGTCAGAATGGAGGTTTGTGAAGTCATAGAATGGAGGTGTGTGAAGTCGTGGAATGGATGTGTGTGAAGTCACAGAATTGATGTTTGTGAAGTCAGAATGGACGTGTGTGAACTCACAATGGAGGTGTGTGAAGTCAAAGAATGGAGGTGTGTGAAGTCACAGAATTGATGTTTGTGAAGTCAGAATGGAGGTGTGTGAAGTCAGAATGGAGGTGTGTGAAGTCATAGAATGGAGGTGTGTGAAGTCACAATGCAGGTGTGTGAACTCATAGAATGGTGGTGTGTGAAGTCACAGAATGGAGGTGTGTGAATCATAGAATGGAGGTGTGTGAAGTCATAGAATGGAGTTGTGTGAAGTCATAGAATGGAGGTGTGTGAAGTCATAGAATGGAGGTGGGTGAATTCATACAATGGATGTTCCTGAAGTAAGAATGTAGGTGTGTGAAGTCATAGAATGGAGGTGTGTGAAGTCAAAAAGGTGGTGTGTGAACTCATAGAATGGATGTGTGTGAACTGATAGAGTAGAGGTGTGTGAAGGCATGGAATGGAGGCGTGTGAAGCCAAAGAATGGAGGTGTGTGAAGTCAAACAATGAACGTGTGCGAAGTCACAAAATGGAGGTGTGTGAAGTCACAGAATGGAAGTGTGTGAAGTCAAAATGGAGGTGTGTGAAGTCACAGAATGGAGGTGTGTGAAGTCACAGAATGGAGGTGTGTGAAGTCAAAATGGTGGTGTGTAACGTCACAAATGGAGGTGTGTGAAGTCACAGAATGTATGTGTGTGAACTCAAAATGGAGGTGTGTGAAGTCAAAGAATGGAGGTGTGCGAAGTCAAAGAATATAGGTGTGTGAATTCATAGAATTTAGGTGTGTGAAGTCATAGAATGTACGTGTGTGAAATCATAGAATGAAGGTGTGTGAAGTCACGGAATGAAGGTGTGTTAAGTCACAGAACGGAGGTGTGTGACCTCAGAATGGAAGTGTGTGAAGTCCCAGAATGGAGGTGTGGGAAGTCATAGAATGGAGTTGTGTGAAGTCACAGAATGGAGATGTGTGAATTCATGGAATGGAGGTGTGTGAAGTCATAGAATGGAGGTGTCTGAAGTCACAGAATGGAGGTGTGTGAAGTCAATGAATGGAGGTGTGTGAAGTCACAGAATGGAGGTGTGTGAAGTCATAGAATGGAAGTGTGTGAAGTCCTAGAATGGAGGTGTGTGAAGCCAGAATTGAGGTGTGTGAAGTCACAGAATTGAGGTGTGTGAACTCTGAATGGAGGTGTGTGAAGTCACAGAATGAAGGTTTGTGAAATCATAGAATGGAGGTGTGTGAAGTCATAGAACGGATGTTTCTGAAGTAGAATGAAGGTGTGTGAAGTCATATAATGGAGGTGTGTGAAGTCAAAATGGAGGTGTGCGAACTCATAAAATGGAGATGTGTGAAGTCATGGAATGGAGGTGTGTGAAGTCCAAAAATAGAGGTGTGTGAAGTCAAACAATGTTAATGTGTGTGAAGTCACAGAATGGAGGTGTGCGAATTCAAAGAATGGAAGTGTGTGAAGTCAAAATGGAGGTGTGTGAAGTAGCAGAATGGAGGTGTGTGAAGTCACAGAATGTAGGTGTGTGAAGTCATAGAATGGAGGTGTGTGAAGTCACAGAATGGAGGTGTGTGAAGTCACAGAATGGAGGTGTGTGAAGTCAAAATGGAGGTGTGTGAACTCATTGAATGGAGGTTTGTGAAGTCATAGAATGGAGGTGTGTGAAGTCATGCAATGGAGGTGTGTGAAGTCAAAGAATGGAGGTGTGTGAAGTCAAACAATAGAGGTGAGTGAAGTCACAGAATTGAGGTGTGTGAAATCACAGAATGGAGGTGTGTGAAGTCAAAAATGTGGTGTGTAGAGTCACAAATGGAGGTGTGTGAACTCATAGAATGGAGTTGTGTGAAGTCAAAGAATGGAGGTGTGTGAAGTCATGGAATGGAGGTGTGTGCAGTCACAGAATGGAGGTGTGTGAAGTCATAGAATGGAGGTGTGTGAAGTCATAGAATGGATGTTTCTGAATAAGAATGAATGTGTGTGAAGTCATAAAATGGAGGTGTATGAAGTCAAAATGGAGGTGTGTGAGCTCATAGAATTGAGGTCTGAGAACTCATAGAATGGAGGTGTGTGAAGTCATGGAATAAAGGTGTGTGAAGTCAAAGAATGCATTGTGTGAAGTCAAACAATTAAGGTGTGTGTAGTCACAGAATGGAGGTGTGTGAAATCACAGAATGGAGGTGTGTGAAGTCATGGAATGGAGGTGTGTGAAGTCACAGAATAGAGATGTGTGAGGTCAGAATGGAGTTGTGTGAAGTCATAGAATGGAGGTGTGTGAAGTCCCAAGGGAGGTGTGTGAAATCATAGAATGGAGGTGTGTGAAGTCATCGAATAGAGGTGTGTGAAGTCATGGAATGGATTTGTGTGAAGTCATGGAATGGAGGTGTGTGAAGTCACAGAATGGAAGTGTGTGAAGTCATAGAATGGAGGTGTGTGAAGTCATAGAATGGAGGTGTGTGAAGTCATAAATGGAGGTGTGTGAAATCACAGAATTGATGTTTGTGAAGTCAGAATGGAGGTGTTTGAAGTCAGAATGGAGGTTTGTGAAGTCATAGAATGGAGGTGTGTGCAGTCGTAGAATGGATGTGTGTGAAGTCACAGAATTGATGTTTGTGAAGTCAGAATGGAGGCGTGTGAACTCACAATGGAGGTGTGTGAAGTCAAAGAATGGAGGTGTGTGAAGTCACAGAATTGATGTTTGTGAAGTCAGAATGGAGGTGTGTGAAGTCAGAATGGAGGTGTGTGAAGTCATACAATGGAGGTGTGTGAAGTCACAATGCAGGTGTGTGAACTCATAGAATGGAGGTGTGTGAAATCACAGAATGGAGGTGTGTGAAGTCATAGAATGGAGGTGTGTGAAGTCAGAATGGGGGAGTTTGAAGTCATAGAATGGAGGTTTGTGAAGTCATAGAATGGAGGTGGGTGAATTCATACAATGGATGTTCCCGAAGTAAGAATGTAGGTGTGTGAAGTCATAGAATGGAGGTGTGTGAAGTCACAAAGGTGGTGTGTGAACTCATAGAATGGATGTGTGTGAACTGATAGAGTAGAGGTGTGTGAAGTCATGGAATGGAGGTGTGTGAAGTCAAAGAATGGAGGTGTGTGAAGGCAAACAATGGAGGGGTGCGAAGTCACAGAATGGAGGTGTGTGAAGTCACAGAATGGAAGTGTGTGAAGTCAAAATGGAGGTGTGTGAAGTCACAGAATGCAGGTGTGTGAAGTCACAGAATGGAGGTGTGTGAAGTGAAATGATGGTGTGTAACGTCACAAATGGAGGTGTGTGAAGTCACAGAATGTATGTGTGTGAACTCAAAATGGAGGTGTGTGAAGTCAAAGAATGGAGGTCTGCGAAGTCAAAGAATATAGGTGTGTGAAGTCATAGAATGGAGGTGTTTGAAGTCATAGAATGGAGGTGTGTGAAATCATAGAATGAAGGTGTGTGAAGTCACGGAATGAAGGTGTGTTAAGTCACAGAACGGAGGTGTGTGACCTCAGAATGGAGGTGTGTGAAGTCCCAGAATGGAGATGTGTGAATTCATAGAATGGAGGTGTTTGAAGTTATAGAATGGAGGTGACGGAAGTCACAGAATGGAGGTGTGTGAAGTCAAAGAATGGAGGTGTGTGAAGTCAGAATGGAGGTGTGTGAAATCAGAATGGAGGTTTGTGAAGTCATAGAATGGAGGTCTGTGAAGTCGTGGAATGGATGTGTGTGAAGTCACAGAATTGATGTTTGTGAAGTCAGAATGGACGTGTGTGAACTCACAATGGAGGTGTGTGAAGTCAAAGAATGGAGGTGTGTGAAGTCACAGAATTGATGTTTGTGAAGTCAGAATGGAGGTGTGTGAAGTCAGAATGGAGGTGTGTGAAGTCATAGAATGGAGGTGTGTGAAGTCACAATGCAGGTGTGTGAACTCATAGAATGGTGGTGTGTGAAGTCACAGAATGGAGGTGTGTGAATCATAGAATGGAGGTGTGTGAAGTCATAGAATGGAGTTGTGTGAAGTCATAGAATGGAGGTGTGTGAAGTCATAGAATGGAGGTGGGTGAATTCATACAATGGATGTTCCTGAAGTAAGAATGTAGGTGTGTGAAGTCATAGAATGGAGGTGTGTGAAGTCAAAAAGGTGGTGTGTGAACTCATAGAATGGATGTGTGTGAACTGGTAGAGTAGAGGTGTGTGAAGGCATGGAATGGAGGCGTGTGAAGTCAAAGAATGGAGGTGTGTGAAGTCAAACAATGAAGGTGTGCGAAGTCACAAAATGGAGGTGTGTGAAGTCACAGAATGGAAGTGTGTGAAGTCAAAATGGTGGTGTGTGAAGTCACAGAATGGAGGTGTGTGAAGTCACAGAATGGAGGTGTGTGAAGTCAAAATGGTGGTGTGTAACGTCACAAATGGAGGTGTGTGAAGTCACAGAATGTATGTGTGTGAACTCAAAATGGAGGTGTGTGAAGTCAAAGAATGGAGGTGTGCGAAGTCAAAGAATATAGGTGTGTGAATTCATAGAATTTAGGTGTGTGAAGTCATAGAATGTACGTGTGTGAAATCATAGAATGAAGGTGTGTGAAGTCACGGAATGAAGGTGTGTTAAGTCACAGAACGGAGGTGTGTGACCTCAGAATGGAAGTGTGTGAAGTCCCAGAATGGAGGTGTGGGAGGTCATAGAATGGAGTTGTGTGAAGTCACAGAATGGAGATGTGTGAATTCATAGAATGGAGGTGTGTGAAGTCATAGAATGGAGGTGTCTGAAGTCACAGAATGGAGGTGTGTGAAGTCAATGAATGGAGGTGTGTGAAGTCACAGAATGGAGGTGTGTGAAGTCAAAGAATGGAGGTGTGTGAAGTCACAGAATGGAGGTGTGTGAAGTCATAGAATGGAAGTGTGTGAAGTCCTAGAATGGAGGTGTGTGAAGCCAGAATTGAGGTGTGTGAAGTCACAGAATTGAGGTGTGTGAACTCTGAATGGAGGTGTGTGAAGTCACAGAATGAAGGTTTGTGAAATCATAGAATGGAGGTGTGTGAAGTCATAGAACGGATGTTTCTGAAGTAGAATGAAGGTGTGTGAAGTCATATAATGGAGGTGTGTGAAGTCAAAATGGAGGTGTGCGAACTCATAGAATGGAGGTTTGTGAAGTCATAGAATGGAGGTGTGTGAAGTCATGCAATGGAGGTGTGTGAAGTCAAAGAATGGAGGTGTGTGAAGTCAAACAATAGAGGTGTGTGAAGTCAAACAATGTTAATGTGTGTGAAGTCACAGAATGGAGGTGTGCGAATTCAAAGAATGGAAGTGTGTGAAGTCAAAATCGAGGTGTGTGAAGTAGCAGAATGGAGGTGTGTGAAGTCACAGAATGTAGGTGTGTGAAGTCATAGAATGGAGGTGTGTGAAGTCACAGAATGGAGGTGTGTGAAGTCACAGAATGGAGGTGTGTGAAGTCAAAATGGAGGTGTGTGAACTCATAGAATGGAGGTTTGTGAAGTCATAGAATGGAGGTGTGTGAAGTCATGCAATGGAGGTGTGTGAAGTCAAAGAATGGAGGTGTGTGAAGTCAAACAATAGAGGTGAGTGAAGTCACAGAATTGAGGTGTGTGAAATCACAGAATGGAGGTGTGTGAAGTCAAAAATGTGGTGTGTAGAGTCACAAATGGAGGTGTGTGAACTCATAGAATGGAGTTGTGTGAAGTCAAAGAATGGAGGTGTGTGAAGTCATGGAATGGAGGTGTGTGCAGTCACAGAATGGAGGTGTGTGAAGTCATAGAATGGAGGTGTGTGAAGGCATAGAATGGATGTTTCTGAATAAGAATGAATGTGTGTGAAGTCATAAAATGGAGGTGTATGAAGTCAAAATGGAGGTGTGTGAACTCATAGAATTGAGGTCTGAGAACTCATAGAATGGAGGTGTGTGAAGTCATGGAATAAAGGTGTGTGAAGTCAAAGAATGCATTGTGTGAAGTCAAACAATAAAGGTGTGTGTAGTCACAGAATGGAGGTGTGTGAAATCACAGAATGGAGGTGTGTGAAGTCATAGAATGGAGGTGTGTGAAGTCCCAAGGGAGGTGTGTGAAATCATAGAATGGAGGTGTGTGAAGTCATCGAATAGAGGTGTGTGAAGTCATGGAATGGATTTTTGTGAAGTCATGGAATGGAGGTGTGTGAAGTCACAGAATGGAAGTGTGTGAAGTCATAGAATGGAGGTGTGTGAACTCATAGAATGGAGGTGTGTGAAATCACAGAATGGAGGTGTGTGAAGTCATAGAATTGAGGTGTGTGAAGTCATAGAATGGAGGTGTGTGAAGTCATAGAATGGAGGTGTGTGAAGTCAGAATGGGGGAGTTTGAAGTCATAGAATGGAGGTTTGTGAAGTCATAGAAAGGAGGTGGGTGAATTCATACAATGGATGTTCCCGAAGTAAGAATGTAGGTGTGTGAAGTCATAGAATGGAGGTGTGTGATGTCACAAAGGTGGTGTGTGAACTCATAGAATGGATGTGTGTGAACTGATAGAGTAGAGGTGTGTGAAGTCATGGAATGGAGGTGTGTGAAGTCAAAGAATGGAGGTGTGTGAAGGCAAACAATGGAGGGGTGCGAAGTCACAGAATGGAGGTGTGTGAAGTCACAGAATGGAAGTGTGTGAAGTCAAAATGGAGGTGTGTGAAGTCACAGAATGCAGGTGTGTGAAGTCACAGAATGGAGGTGTGTGAAGTGAAATGATGGTGTGTAATGTCACAAATGGAGGTGTGTGAAGTCAAAGAATGTATGTGTGTGAACTCAAAATGGAGGTGTGTGAAGTCAAAGAATGGAGGTCTGCGAAGTCAAAGAATATAGGTGTGTGAAGTCATAGAATGGAGGTGTGTGAAGTCATAGAATGGAGGTGTGTGAAATCATAGAATGAAGGTGTGTGAAGTCACGGAATGAAGGTGTGTTAAGTCACAGAACGGAGGTGTGTGACCTCAGAATGGAGGTGTGTGAAGTCCCAGAATGGAGATGTGTGAATTCATAGAATGGAGGTGTTTGAAGTTATAGAATGGAGGTGACGGAAGTCACAGAATGGAGGTGTGTGAAGTCAAAGAATGGAGGTGTGTGAAGTCACAGAATGGAGGTGTGTGAAGTCAAAGAATGGAGGTGTGTGAAGTCACAGAATGGAGATGTGTGAATTCATAGAATGGATGTTTGTGAAGTAAGAATGAAGGTGTGTTAAGTCCTAGAATGGAGATGTGTGAAGGCAGAGAATGGAGGTGTGAGAAGTCATAGAATGGAGCTGTGTGAAGTCAGAATGGAGGTGTGTGAAGTCACAGAATGAAGGTGTGTGAACTCACAATGGAGATGTGTGAAGTCAAAGAATGGAGGTGTGTGAAGTCAAAGAATGGAAGTGTGTGAAGCCATAGAATGGAGGTGTGTGAAGTCATAGAATGGAGGTGTGTGAAGTCATAGAATGGAGGTGTGTGAAGTCACAGAATTGATGTTTGTGAAGTCAGAATGGAGGTGTGTGAAGTCAGAATGGAGGTTTGTGAAGTCATAGAATGGAGGTGTGTGAAGTCGTGGAATGGATGTGTGTGAAGTCACAGAATTGATGTTTGTGAAGTCAGAATGGACGTGTGTGAACTCACAATGGAGGTGTGTGAAGTCAAAGAATGGAGGTGTGTGAAGTCACAGAATTGATGTTTGTGAAGTCAGAATGGAGGTGTGTGAAGTCAGAATGGAGGTGTGTGAAGTCATAGAATGGAGGTGTGTGAAGTCACAATGCAGGTGTGTGAACTCATAGAATGGTGGTGTGTGAAGTCACAGAATGGAGGTGTGTGAATCATAGAATGGAGGTGTGTGAAGTCATAGAATGGAGTTGTGTGAAGTCATAGAATGGAGGTGTGTGAAGTCATAGAATGGAGGTGGGTGAATTCATACAATGGATGTTCCTGAAGTAAGAATGTAGGTGTGTGAAGTCATAGAATGGAGGTGTGTGAAGTCAAAAAGGTGGTGTGTGAACTCATAGAATGGATGTGTGTGAACTGATAGAGTAGAGGTGTGTGAAGGCATGGAATGGAGGCGTGTGAAGCCAAAGAATGGAGGTGTGTGAAGTCAAACAATGAACGTGTGCGAAGTCACAAAATGGAGGTGTGTGAAGTCACAGAATGGAAGTGTGTGAAGTCAAAATGGAGGTGTGTGAAGTCACAGAATGGAGGTGTGTGAAGTCACAGAATGGAGGTGTGTGAAGTCAAAATGGTGGTGTGTAACGTCACAAATGGAGGTGTGTGAAGTCACAGAATGTATGTGTGTGAACTCAAAATGGAGGTGTGTGAAGTCAAAGAATGGAGGTGTGCGAAGTCAAAGAATATAGGTGTGTGAATTCATAGAATTTAGGTGTGTGAAGTCATAGAATGTACGTGTGTGAAATCATAGAATGAAGGTGTGTGAAGTCACGGAATGAAGGTGTGTTAAGTCACAGAACGGAGGTGTGTGACCTCAGAATGGAAGTGTGTGAAGTCCCAGAATGGAGGTGTGGGAAGTCATAGAATGGAGTTGTGTGAAGTCACAGAATGGAGATGTGTGAATTCATGGAATGGAGGTGTGTGAAGTCATAGAATGGAGGTGTCTGAAGTCACAGAATGGAGGTGTGTGAAGTCAATGAATGGAGGTGTGTGAAGTCACAGAATGGAGGTGTGTGAAGTCATAGAATGGAAGTGTGTGAAGTCCTAGAATGGAGGTGTGTGAAGCCAGAATTGAGGTGTGTGAAGTCACAGAATTGAGGTGTGTGAACTCTGAATGGAGGTGTGTGAAGTCACAGAATGAAGGTGTGTGAAATCATAGAATGGAGGTGTGTGAAGTCATAGAACGGATGTTTCTGAAGTAGAATGAAGGTGTGTGAAGTCATATAATGGAGGTGTGTGAAGTCAAAATGGAGGTGTGCGAACTCATAAAATGGAGATGTGTGAAGTCATGGAATGGAGGTGTGTGAAGTCCAAAAATAGAGGTGTGTGAAGTCAAACAATGTTAATGTGTGTGAAGTCACAGAATGGAGGTGTGCGAATTCAAAGAATGGAAGTGTGTGAAGTCAAAATGGAGGTGTGTGAAGTAGCAGAATGGAGGTGTGTGAAGTCACAGAATGTAGGTGTGTGAAGTCATAGAATGGAGGTGTGTGAAGTCACAGAATGGAGGTGTGTGAAGTCACAGAATGGAGGTGTGTGAAGTCAAAATGGAGGTGTGTGAACTCATTGAATGGAGGTTTGTGAAGTCATAGAATGGAGGTGTGTGAAGTCATGCAATGGAGGTGTGTGAAGTCAAAGAATGGAGGTGTGTGAAGTCAAACAATAGAGGTGAGTGAAGTCACAGAATTGAGGTGTGTGAAATCACAGAATGGAGGTGTGTGAAGTCAAAAATGTGGTGTGTAGAGTCACAAATGGAGGTGTGTGAACTCATAGAATGGAGTTGTGTGAAGTCAAAGAATGGAGGTGTGTGAAGTCATGGAATGGAGGTGTGTGCAGTCACAGAATGGAGGTGTGTGAAGTCATAGAATGGAGGTGTGTGAAGTCATAGAATGGATGTTTCTGAATAAGAATGAATGTGTGTGAAGTCATAAAATGGAGGTGTATGAAGTCAAAATGGAGGTGTGTGAACTCATAGAATTGAGGTCTGAGAACTCATAGAATGGAGGTGTGTGAAGTCATGGAATAAAGGTGTGTGAAGTCAAAGAATGCATTGTGTGAAGTCAAACAATAAAGGTGTGTGAAGTCACAGAATGGAGGTGTGTGAAATCACAGAATGGAGGTGTATGAAGTCATGGAATGGAGGTGTGTGAAGTCACAGAATAGAGATGTGTGAAGTCAGAATGGAGTTGTGTGAAGTCATAGAATGGAGGTGTGTGAAGTCCCAAGGGAGGTGTGTGAAATCATAGAATGGAGGTGTGTGAAGTCATCGAATAGAGGTGTGTGAAGTCATGGAATGGATTTTTGTGAAGTCATGGAATGGAGGTGTGTGAAGTCACAGAATGGAAGTGTGTGAAGTCATAGAATGGAGGTGTGTGAAGTCATAGAATGGAGGTGTGTGAAGTCATAAATGGAGGTGTGTGAAGTCACAGAATTGATGTTTGTGAAGTCAGAATGGAGGTGTGTGAAGTCAGAATGGAGGTTTGTGAAGTCATAGAATGGAGGTGTGTGCAGTCGTAGAATGGATGTGTGTGAATTCACAGAATTGATGTTTGTGAAGTCAGAATGGAGGCGTGTGAACTCACAATGGAGGTGTGTGAAGTCAAAGAATGGAGGTGTGTGAAGTCACAGAATTGATGTTTGTGATGTCAGAATGGAGGTGTGTGAAGTCAGAATGGAGGTGTGTGAAGTCATACAATGGAGGTGTGTGAAGTCACAATGCAGGTGTGTGAACTCATAGAATGGAGGTGTGTGAAATCACAGAATGGAGGTGTGTGAAGTCATAGAATGGAGGTGTGTGAAGTCATAGAATGGAGGTGTGTGAAGTCATAGAATGGAGGTGTGTGAAGTCAGAATGGGGGAGTTTGAAGTCATAGAATGGAGGTGGGTGAATTCATACAATAGATGTTCCCGAAGTAAGAATGTAGGTGTGTGAAGTCATAGAATGGAGGTGTGTGAAGTCAAAGAATGGAGGTGTGTGAAGGCAAACTATGGAGGGGTGCGAAGTCACAGAATGGAAGTGTGTGAAGTCAAAATGGAGGTGTGTGAAGTCACAGAATGCAGGTGTGTGAAGTCACAGAATGGAGGTGTGTGAAGTGAAATGGTGGTGTGTAACGTCACAAATGGAGGTGTGTGAAGTCACAGAATGTATGTGTGTGAACTCAAAATGGAGGTGTGTGAAGTCAAAGAATGGAGGTCTGCGAAGTCAAAGAATATAGGTGTGTGAAGTCATAGAATGGAGGTGTGTGAAGTCATAGAATGTAGGTGTGTGAAATCATAGAATGAAGGTGTGTGAAGTCACGGAATGAAGGTGTGTTAAGTCACAGAACGGAGGTGTGTGACCTCAGAATGGAGGTGTGTGAAGTCCCAGAATGGAGGTGTGGGAAGTCATAGAATGGAGTTGTGTGAAGTCACAGAATGGAGATGTGTGAATTCATAGAATGGAGGTGTTTGAAGTTATAGAATGGAGGTGACGGAAGTCACAGAATGGAGGTGTGTGAAGTCAAAGAATGGAGGTGTGTGAAGTCTCAGAATGGAGGTCTGTGAAGTCAAAGAATGGAGGTGTGTGAAGTCACAGAATGGAGGTGTGTGAAGTCATAGAATGGAAGTATGTGAAGTCATAGAATGGAGGTGTGTGAAGCCAGAATTGAGGTATGTGAAGTCACAGAATTGAGGTGTGTGAACTCAGAATGGAGGTGTGTGAAGTCACAGAATGAAGGTTTGTGAAATCATAGAATGGAGGTGTGTGAAGTCATAGAACGGATGTTTCTGAAGTAGAATGAAGGTGTGTGAAGTCAGAGAATGGAGGTGTGTGAAGTAAAAATGGAGGTGTGCGAACTCATAAAATGGAGATGTGTGAAGTCATGGAATGGAGGTGTGTGAAGTCCAAAAATAGAGGTGTGTGAAGTCAAACAATGTTAATGTGTGTGAAGTCACAGAATGAAGGTGTGTGAATTCAAAGAATGGAGGTGTGTGAAGTCACAGAATGGAGGTATGTGAAATCACAGAATGGAGGTGTGTGAAGTCAAAAAGGTGGTGTGTAGAGTCACCAATGGAGGTGTGTGATCTCGTAGAATGGAGGTGTGTGAAGTCAAAGAATGGAGGTGTGTGAAGGCATCGAATGGAGGTGTGTGAAGTCATGGAATGGAGGTGTGTGAAGTCACAGAATGCAGGTATGTGAAGTCAGAATGGAGTTGTGTGAAGTTATAGAATGGAGGTGTGTGAAGTCAGAATGGAGGTGTGTGATGTCATAGAATGGAGGTGTGTGAAGACAGAATGGAGGTGTGTGAACTCATAGAATGGAGGTGTGTGAAGTCATAGAATGGAGGTGTGTGAAGTCATAGAATGGATGTTTGTGAAGTAAGAATGAAGGTGTGTGAAGTCAGAATGGAGGTTTGTGAAGTCATAGAATGGAGGTGTGTGCAGTCGTAGAATGGATGTTTGTGAAGTCACAGAATTGATGTTTGTGAAGTCAGAATGGAGGCGTGTGAACTCACAATGGAGGTGTGTGAAGTCAAAGAATGGAGGTGTGTGAAGTCACAGAATTGATGTTTGTGATGTCAGAATGGAGGTGTGTGAAGTCAGAATGGAGGTGTGTGAAGTCATACAATGGAGGTGTGTGAAGTCACAATGCAGGTGTGTGAACTCATAGAATGGAGGTGTGTGAAATCACAGAATGGAGGTGTGTGAAGTCATAGAATGGAGGTGTGTGAAGTCATAGAATGGAGGTGTGTGAAGTCATAGAATGGAGGTGTGTGAAGTCAGAATGGGGGAGTTTGAAGTCATAGAATGGAGGTGGGTGAATTCATACAATGGATGTTCCCGAAGTAAGAATGTAGGTGTGTGAAGTCATAGAATGGAGGTGTGTGAAGTCAAAAAGGTGGTGTGTGAACTCATAGAATGGATGTGGGTGAACTGATAGAGTAGAGGTGTGTGAAGTCATGGAATGGAGGTGTGTGAAGTCAAAGAATGGAGGTGTGTGAAGGCAAACTATGGAGGGGTGCGAAGTCACAGAATGGAGGTGTGTGAAGTCACAGAATGGAAGTGTGTGAAGTCAAAATGGAGGTGTGTGAAGTCACAGAATGCAGGTGTGTGAAGTCACAGAATGGAGGTGTGTGAAGTGAAATGGTGGTGTGTAACGTCACAAATGGAGGTGTGTGAAGTCACAGAATGTATGTGTGTGAACTCAAAATGGAGGTGTGTGAAGTCAAAGAATGGAGGTCTGCGAAGTCAAAGAATATAGGTGTGTGAAGTCATAGAATGGAGGTGTGTGAAGTCATAGAATGTAGGTGTGTGAAATCATAGAATGAAGGTGTGTGAAGTCACGGAATGAAGGTGTGTTAAGTCACAGAACGGAGGTGTGTGACCTCAGAATGGAGGTGTGTGAAGTCCCAGAATGGAGGTGTGGGAAGTCATAGAATGGAGTTGTGTGAAGTCACAGAATGGAGATGTGTGAATTCATAGAATGGAGGTGTTTGAAGTTATAGAATGGAGGTGACGGAAGTCACAGAATGGAGGTGTGTGAAGTCAAAGAATGGAGGTGTGTGAAGTCTCAGAATGGAGGTCTGTGAAGTCAAAGAATGGAGGTGTGTGAAGTCACAGAATGGAGGTGTGTGAAGTCATAGAATGGAAGTATGTGAAGTCATAGAATGGAGGTGTGTGAAGCCAGAATTGAGGTATGTGAAGTCACAGAATTGAGGTGTGTGAACTCAGAATGGAGGTGTGTGAAGTCACAGAATGAAGGTTTGTGAAATCATAGAATGGAGGTGTGTGAAGTCATAGAACGGATGTTTCTGAAGTAGAATGAAGGTGTGTGAAGTCAGAGAATGGAGGTGTGTGAAGTAAAAATGGAGGTGTGCGAACTCATAAAATGGAGATGTGTGAAGTCATGGAATGGAGGTGTGTGAAGTCCAAAAATAGAGGTGTGTGAAGTCAAACAATGTTAATGTGTGTGAAGTCACAGAATGAAGGTGTGTGAATTCAAAGAATGGAGGTGTGTGAAGTCACAGAATGGAGGTATGTGAAATCACAGAATGGAGGTGTGTGAAGTCAAAAAGGTGGTGTTTAGAGTCACCAATGGAGGTGTGTGACCTCGTAGAATGGAGGTGTGTGAAGTCAAAGAATGGAGGTGTGTGAAGGCATCGAATGGAGGTGTGTGAAGTCATGGAATGGAGGTGTGTGAAGTCACAGAATGCAGGTATGTGAAGTCAGAATGGAGTTGTGTGAAGTTATAGAATGGAGGTGTGTGAAGTCAGAATGGAGGTGTGTGATGTCATAGAATGGAGGTGTGTGAAGACAGAATGGAGGTGTGTGAACTCATAGAATGGAGGTGTGTGAAGTCATAGAATGGAGGTGTGTGAAGTCATAGAATGGATGTTTGTGAAGTAAGAATGAAGGTGTGTTAAGTCCTAGAATGGAGATGTGTGAAGGCAGAGAATGGAGGTGTGTGAAGTCATAGAATGGAGCTGTGTGAAGTCAGAATGGAGGTGTGTGAAGTCATAGAATGAAGGTGTGTGAACTCACAATGGAGATGTGTGAAGTCAAAAATGGAGTTGTGTGAAGTCAAAGAATGGAAGTGTGTGAAGTCATAGAATGGAGGTGTGTGAAGTCATAGAATGGAGGTGTGTGAAGTCATAGAATGGAGATGTGTGAAGTCACAGAATTGATGTTTGTGAAGTCAGAATGGAGGTGTGTGAAGTCAGAATGGAGGTTTGTGAAGTCATAGAATGGAGGTGTGTGAAGTCGTAGAATGGATGTGTGTGAAGTCACAAAATTGATGTTTGTGAAGTCAGAATGGAGGTGTGTGAACTCACAATGGAGGTGTGTGAAGTCAAAGAATGGAGGTGTGTGAAGCCACAGAATTGTTGTTTGTGAAGTCAGAATGGAGGTGTGTGAAGTCATAGAATGGAGGTGTGTGAAGTCACAATGCAGGGGTGTGAACTCATAGAATGGAGGTGTGTGAAGTCTCAGAATGAAGGTGTGTGAAGTCATAGAATGGAGGTGTGTAAAGTCATAGAATTGAGGTGTGTGAAGTCATAGAATGGAGGTGTGTGAAGTCATAGAATGGAGGAGTGTGAAGTCATAGAATGGAGGTTTGTGAAGTCATAGAATGGAGGTGGGTGAATTCATACAATGGATGTTCCTGAAGTAAGAATGTAGGTGTGTGAAGTCATAGAATGGAGGTGTGTGAAGTCAAAATGGTGGTGTGTGAACTCATAGAATGGATGTGTGTGAACTGATAGAGTAGAGGTGTGTGAAGTCATGGAATGGAGGTGTGTGAAGTCAAAGAATGGAGGTGTGTGAAGTCAAACAATGGAGGTGTGCGAAGTCACAGAATGGAGGTGTGTGAAGTCACAGAATGGAAGTGTGTGAAGTCAAAATGGAGGTGTGTTAAGACAAAGAATGGAGGTGTGCGAAGTCAAAAAATATAGGTGTGTGAAGTCACAGAATGGAGGTTTGTGAAGTCACAGAATGGAGGTGTGTGAAGTCAAAATGGTGGTGTGTAACATCACAAATGGAGGTGTGTGAAGTCACAGAATGTATGTGTATGAACTCAAAATGGAGGTGTGTTAAGACAAAGAATGGAGGTGTGCGAAGTCAAAGAATATAGGTGTGTGAAGTCATAGAATGGAGGTGTGTGAAGTCATAGAATGTAGGTGTGTGAAATCATAGAATGAAGGTGTGTGAAGTCAGGGAATGAAGGTGTATTAAGTCACAGAACGGAGGTGTGTGACCTCAGAATGGAGGTGTGTGAAGTCCCAGAATGGAGGTGTGGGAAGTTATAGAATGGAGTTGTGTGAAGTCACAGAATGGAGATGTGTGAATTCATAGAATGGAGGTGTGTGAATTCATAGAATGGAGGTGTCTGAAGTCACAGAATGGAGGTGTGTGAAGTCAAAGAATGGAGGTGTGTGAAGTCACAGAATGGAGGTGTGTGAAGTCAAAGAATGGAGGTGTGTGAAGTCAAAGAATGGAGGTGTGTGAAGTCATAGAATGGAAGTGTGTGAAGTCCAAGAATGGAGGTGTGTGAAGCCAGAATTGAGGTGTGTGAAGTCACAGAATTGAGGTGTGTGAACTCAGAATGGAGGTGTGTGAAGTCACAGAATGAAGGTTTGTGAAATCATAGAATGGAGGTGTGTGAAGTCATAGAACGGATGTTTCTGAAGTAGAATGAAGGTGTATGAAGTCATAGAATGGAGGAGTGTGAAGTCAAAATGGAGGTGTGCGAACTCATAAAATGGAGATGTGTGAAGTCATGGAATGGAGGTGTGTGAAGTCCAAAAATAGAGGTGTGTGAAGTCAAACAATGTTAATGTGTGTGAAGTCACAGAATGGAGGTGTGTGAATTCAAAGAATGGAAGTGTGTGAAGTCAAAATGGAGGTGTGTGAAGTAACAGAATGGAGGTTTGTGAAGTCACAGAATGTAGGTGTGTGAAGTCATAGAATGGAGGTGTGTGAAGTAAAAATGGAGGTGTGCGAACTCATAAAATGGAGATGTGTGAAGTCATGGAATGGAGGTGTGTGAAGTCCAAAAATAGAGGTGTGTGAAGTCAAACAATGTTAATGTGTGTGAAGTCACAGAATGAAGGTGTGTGAATTCAAAGAATGGAGGTGTGTGAAGTCACAGAATGGAGGTATGTGAAATCACAGAATGGAGGTGTGTGAAGTCAAAAAGGTGGTGTGTAGAGTCACCAATGGAGGTGTGTGACCTCGTAGAATGGAGGTGTGTGAAGTCAAAGAATAGAGGTGTGTGAAGGCATCGAATGGAGCTGTGTGAAGTCATGGAATGGAGGTGTGTGAAGTCACAGAATGCAGGTATGTGAAGTCAGAATGGAGTTGTGTGAAGTTATAGAATGGAGGTGTGTGAAGTCAGAATGGAGGTGTGTGATGTCATAGAATGGAGGTGTGTGAAGACAGAATGGAGGTGTGTGAACTCATAGAATGGAGGTGTGTGAAGTCATAGAATGGAGGTGTGTGAAGTCATAGAATGGATGTTTGTGAAGTAAGAATGAAGGTGTGTTAAGTCCTAGAATGGAGATGTGTGAAGGCAGAGAATGGAGGTGTGTGAAGTCATAGAATGGAGCTGTGTGAAGTCAGAATGGAGGTGTGTGAAGTCATAGAATGAAGGTGTGTGAACTCACAATGGAGATGTGTGAAGTCAAAGAATGGAGTTGTGTGAAGTCAAAGAATGGAAGTGTGTGAAGTCATAGAATGGAGGTGTGTGAAGTCATAGAATGGAGGTGTGTGAAGTCATAGAATGGAGATGTGTGAAGTCACAGAATTGATGTTTGTGAAGTCAGAATGGAGGTGTGTGAAGTCAGAATGGAGGTTTGTGAAGTCATAGAATGGAGGTGTGTGAAGTCGTAGAATGGATGTGTGTGAAGTCACAAAATTGATGTTTGTGAAGTCAGAATGGAGGTGTGTGAACTCACAATGGAGGTGTGTGAAGTCAAAGAATGGAGGTGTGTGAAGCCACAGAATTGTTGTTTGTGAAGTCAGAATGGAGGTGTGTGAAGTCATAGAATGGAGGTGTGTGAAGTCACAATGCAGGGGTGTGAACTCATAGAATGGAGGTGTGTGAAGTCTCAGAATGAAGGTGTGTGAAGTCATAGAATGGAGGTGTGTAAAGTCATAGAATTGAGGTGTGTGAAGTCATAGAATGGAGGTGTGTGAAGTCATAGAATGGAGGAGTGTGAAGTCATAGAATGGAGGTTTGTGAAGTCATAGAATGGAGGTGGGTGAATTCATACAATGGATGTTCCTGAAGTAAGAATGTAGGTGTGTGAAGTCATAGAATGGAGGTGTGTGAAGTCAAAATGGTGGTGTGTGAACTCATAGAATGGATGTGTGTGAACTGATAGAGTAGAGGTGTGTGAAGTCATGGAATGGAGGTGTGTGAAGTCAAAGAATGGAGGTGTGTGAAGTCAAACAATGGAGGTGTGCGAAGTCACAGAATGGAGGTGTGTGAAGTCACAGAATGGAAGTGTGTGAAGTCAAAATGGAGGTGTGTTAAGACAAAGAATGGAGGTGTGCGAAGTCAAAGAATATAGGTGTGTGAAGTCACAGAATGGAGGTGTGTGAAGTCACAGAATGGAGGTGTGTGAAGTCAAAATGGTGGTGTGTAACATCACAAATGGAGGTGTGTGAAGTCACAGAATGTATGTGTATGAACTCAAAATGGAGGTGTGTTAAGACAAAGAATGGAGGTGTGCGAAGTCAAAGAATATAGGTGTGTGAAGTCATAGAATGGAGGTGTGTGAAGTCATAGAATGTAGGTGTGTGAAATCATAGAATGAAGGTGTGTGAAGTCAGGGAATGAAGGTGTATTAAGTCACAGAACGGAGGTGTGTGACCTCAGAATGGAGGTGTGTGAAGTCCCAGAATGGAGGTGTGGGAAGTCATAGAATGGAGTTGTGTGAAGTCACAGAATGGAGATGTGTGAATTCATAGAATGGAGGTGTGTGAATTCATAGAATGGAGGTGTCTGAAGTCACAGAATGGAGGTGTGTGAAGTCAAAAAATGGAGGTGTGTGAAGTCACAGAATGGAGGTGTGTGAAGTCAAAGAATGGAGGTGTGTGAAGTCAAAGAATGGAGGTGTGTGAAGTCATAGAATGGAAGTGTGTGAAGTCCAAGAATGGAGGTGTGTGAAGCCAGAATTGAGGTGTGTGAAGTCACAGAATTGAGGTGTGTGAACACAGAATGGAGGTGTGTGAAGTCACAGAATGAAGGTTTGTGAAATCATAGAATGGAGGTGTGTGAAGTCATAGAACGGATGTTTCTGAAGTAGAATGAAGGTGTATGAAGTCATAGAATGGAGGAGTGTGAAGTCAAAATGGAGGTGTGCGAACTCATAAAATGGAGATGTGTGAAGTCATGGAATGGAGGTGTGTGAAGTCCAAAAATAGAGGTGTGTGAAGTCAAACAATGTTAATGTGTGTGAAGTCACAGAATGGAGGTGTGTGAATTCAAAGAATGGAAGTGTGTGAAGTCAAAATGGAGGTGTGTGAAGTAACAGAATGGAGGTTTGTGAAGTCACAGAATGTAGGTGTGTGAAGTCATAGAATGGAGGTGTGTGAAGTCACAGAATGGAGGTGTGTGAAGTCACAGAATGGAGGTGTGTGAAGTCAAAATGGAGGTGTGTGAACTCATAGAATGGAGGTTTGTGAAGTCTTAGAATGGAGGTGTGTGAAGTCATGCAATGGAGGTGTGTGAAGTCAAAGAATGGAGGTGTGTGAAGTCAAACAATAAAGGTGTGCGAAGTCACAGAATTGAGGTGTGTGAAGTCACAGAATGGAGGTGTGTGAAGTCAAAAATGTGGTGTGTAGAGTCACAAATGGAGGTGTGTGAACTCATAGAATGGAGGTGTGTGAAGTCAAAGAATGGAGGTTTGTGAAGTCATGGAATGGAGGTGTGTGCAGTCACAGAATGGAGGTGTGTGAAGTCATAGAATGGAGGTGTGTGAAGTCATAAAATGGATGTTTCTGAATAAGAATGAATGTGTGTGAAGTCATAAAATGGAGGTGTATGAAGTCAAAATGGAGGTGTGTGAACTCATAGAATGGTGGTCTGAGAACTCATAGAATGGAGGTGTGTGAAGTCATGGAATAAAGGTGTGTGAAGTCAAAGAATGCATTGTGTGAAGTCAAACAATAAAGGTGTGTGAAGTCACAGAATGGAGGTGTGTGAAATCACAGAATGGAGGTGTGTGAAGTCATGGAATGGAGGTGTGTGAAGTCACAGAATGGAGGTGTGTGAAGTCAGAATGGAGTTGTGTGAAGTCATAGAATGGAGGTGTGTGAAGTCACAAGGGAGGTGTGTGAAATAATAGAATGGAGGTGTGTGAAGTCATCGAATGGAGGTGTGTGAAGTCATGGAATGGATTTGTGTGAAGTCATGGAATGGAGGTGTGTGAAGTCACAGAATGGAGGTGTGTGAAGTCAGAATGGAGTTGTGTGAAGTCATAGAATGGAGGTGTGTGAAGGCACAAGGGAGGTGTGTGAAATCATAGAATGGAGGTGTGTAAAGTCACAGTATGGAGGTGTGTGAAGTCATAGAATGGAGCTGTGTGAAGTCAGATTGGAGGTGTGTGAAGACACAGAATGGATGTGTGTGAACTCAGAATGGAGGTGTGTGAAATCACAGAGTGGAGGTGTGAAGTCATGGAATGGAGGTGTGTGAAGTCATAGAATGGAGGTGTGTGAAGTCATAATGGAGGTGTGTGAAGTCACAGAATTGAGGTGTGTGAAGTCACAGAATGGAGGTGTGTGAAGTCATAGAATGGAGGTGTGTGAAGTCATAGAATGCAGGTGTGTGATCATAGAATGGATGTTTGTGAAGTAAGAATGAAGGTGTGTTAAGTCATAGAATGGAGGTGTGTGAAGGCACAGAATGGAGGTGTGTGAAGTCATAGAATGGAGCTATATGAAGTCATAATGGAGGTGTGTGAAGTCATAGAATGGAGGTGTGTGAAATCACAATGGAGGTGTGTGAAGTAAAAGAATGCAGGTGTGTGAAGTCATAGAAAGGAATTGTGTGAAGTCATAGAATGGAGGTGTGAAGCCAGAATTGAGGTGTGTGAAGTCACAGAATTGAGGTGTGTGAACTCAGAATGGAGGTGTGTGAAGTCACAGAATGGAGGTTTGTAAAGTCATAGAATGGATGTGTGTGAAGCCATAGAATGGATGTTTCTGAAGTAGAATGAAGGTGTGTGAAGTCATAGAATGTAGGTGTGTGAAGTCAAAATGGAGGTGTGCGAACTCATAAAATGGAGATGCGTGAAGTCATGGAATGGAGGTGTGTGAAGTCCAAAAATGGAGGTGTGTGAAGTCAAACAATGGTGGTGTGTGAAGTCACAGAATGGAGGTGTGTGAAGTCAAAGAATGGAAGTGTGTGAAGTCAAAATTGAGGTGTGTGAAGTCACAGAATGGAGGTGTGTGAAGTCATAAAATGGAGGTGTGTGAAGTCACAGATAGTAGATGTGTGTAGTCACAGAATGGAGGTGTGTGAAGTCACAGAATGGAGGTGTGTGAAGTCACAGAATGGAGGTGTGTGAACTCACAATGGAGGTGTGTGAAGTCCCAGAATGGAGGTGTGTGAAGTCAAACAATAAAGGTGTGTGAAGTCACAGAATGGAGGTCTGTGAAGTCATAGAATGGAGGTGTGTTAAGTCACAGAATGGAGGTGTGTGAATTCAGAGAATGGAGGTGTGTGAACTCAGAATGGAGGTGTGTGAACTCCGAATGGAGGTGTGTGAAATCACAGAACAGAGATTTGTGAAGTCATAGAATGGAAGTGCGTGAAGTCCTATAATGGATGTTTCTGAAGTAAGAATGAAGGTGTGTGAAGTCATAGAATGGAGGTGTGTGAAGTCAAAATGGAGGTGTGTGAACTCATAGAATGGAGGTGTGTGAACTCATGTAATGGAGGTGTGTGAAGTCATGGAAAGGAGGTGTGTGAAGTCAAAGAATGCAGGTGTGTGAAGTCAAACAATAAAGGTGTGTGAAGTCACAGAATGGAGGTGTGTGAACTCATAGAATGGAGGTGTGTGAAGTCAGAATGGAGTTGTGTGAAGTTATAGAATGGAGGTGTGTGAAGTCAGAATGGAGGTGTGTGATGTCATAGAATGGAGGTGTGTGAAGTCATGGAAAGGAGGTGTGTGAAGTCAAAGAATGGAGGTGTGTGAAGTCAAACAATAAAGGTGTGTGAAGTCACAGAATGGAGGTATGTGAAATCACAGAATGGAGTTGTGTGAAGTCAAAAAGGTGGTGTGTAGAGTCACAAATGGAGGTGTGTGAACTCATAGAATGGAGGTGTGTGAAGTCAAAGAATGGAGGTGTGTGTAGGCATCTAATGGAGGTGTGTGAAGTCATGGAATGGATGTGTGTGAAGTCACAGAATGGAGGTGTGTGAAGTCAGAATGGAGTTGTGTGAAGTTATAGAATGGAGATGTGTGAAGTCAGAATGGAGGTGTGTGATGTCATAGAATGGAGGTGTGTGAAGACAGAATGGAGGTGTGTGAACTCATAGAATGGAGGTGTGTGAAGGCACAATGGAGGTATGTGAAGTCATAGAATGGTGGTGTGTGAAGTCACAGAATGGAGGTGTGGAAGTCATAGAATGGAGGTGTGTGAAGTCATAGAATGGAGGTGTGTGAAGTCATAGAATGAATGTTTGTGAAGAAAGAATGAAGGTGTGTTAAGTCATAAAATGTAGATGTTGAAGGCACAGAATGGAGGTGTGTGAAGTCATAGAATGGAGCTGTGTGAAGTCAGAATGGAGGTGTGTGAAGTCATAGAATGGAGGTGTGTGAACTCACAATGGAGATGTGTGAAGTCAAAAAATGGAGGTGTGTGAAGTCACAGAACTGATGTTTGTGAAGTCAGAATGGAGGTGTGTGAAGTCAGAATGGAGGTTTGTGAAGTCATAGAATGGAGGTGTGTGAAGTCGTAGTATGGAGGTTTGTGAAGTCATAGAATGGAGGTGTGTGAAGTCACAGAACTGATGTTTGTGAATTCAGAATGGAGGTGTGTGAACTCACAATGGAGGTGTGTGAAGCGAAAGAATGGAGGTGTGTAAAGTCACAGAATTGATGTTTGTGAAGTCAGAATGGAGGTGTGTGAAGTCAGAATGGAGGTGTGTGAAGTCACAATGCACGTGTGTGAACTCATAGAATGGAGCTGTGTGAAGTCACACTGGAGGTGTGTGAAGTCGTAGAATGGAGGTGTGTGAAGTCAAAGAATGGAGTTGTGTGAAGTCACAGAATGGAGCTGTGTGAAGTCAGATTGGAGTTGTGTGAAGTCACAGAATGGAGGTGTGTGAACTCAGAATGGAAGTGTGTGAAGTCACAGAATGAAGGTGTGTGAAGTCATAGAATGGAGGTGTGTGAAGTCATAGAATGGATGTGTGTGAAGTCATAATGGAGGTGTGTGAAGTCACAGAATTGAGGTGTGTGAAGTCACAGAATGGAGGTTTGTGAAGTCACAGAATGGAGGTGTGTGAAGTCATAGAATGGAGGTGTGTAAAGTCATAGAATGGATGTTTGTGAAGTAAGAATGAAGGTGTGTTAAATCATAGAATGGAGGTGTGTGAAGGCACAGAATGGAGGTGTGTGAAGTCATAGAATGGAGCTGTTTGAAGTCAGAATGGAGGTGTGTGAAGTCACAGAATGGAGGTGTGTGAACTCAGAATGGAGGTGTGTGAAGTCACAGAATGTAGGTGTGTGAAGTCACAGAATGGAGGTGTGTGAACTCAGAATGGAGGTGAGTGAAGCCACAGAATGGAGGTGTGTGAAGTCATAGAATGGAAGTGCGTGAAGTCCTATAATGGATGTTTCTGAAGTAAGAATGAAGGTGTGTGAAGTCATAGAATGGAGGTGTGTGAAGTCAAAATGGAGGTGTGTGAACTCATAGAATGGAGGTGTGTGAACTCATGTAATGGAGGTGTGTGAAGTCATGGAAAGGAGGTGTGTGAAGTCAAAGAATGCAGGTGTGTGAAGTCAAACAATAAAGGTGTGTGAAGTCACAGAATGGAGGTGTGTGAACTCATAGAATGGAGGTGTGTGAAGTCAGAATGGAGTTGTGTGAAGTTATAGAATGGAGGTGTGTGAAGTCAGAATGGAGGTGTGTGATGTCATAGAATGGAGGTGTGTGAAGTCATGGAAAGGAGGTGTGTGAAGTCAAAGAATGGAGGTGTGTGAAGTCAAACAATAAAGGTGTGTGAAGTCACAGAATGGAGGTATGTGAAATCACAGAATGGAGGTGTGTGAAGTCAAAAAGGTGGTGTGTAGAGTCACAAATGGAGGTGTGTGAACTCATAGAATGGAGGTGTGTGAAGTCAAAGAATGGAGGTGTGTGTAGGCATCTAATGGAGGTGTGTGAAGTCATGGAATGGATGTGTGTGAAGTCACAGAATGGAGGTGTGTGAAGTCAGAATGGAGTTGTGTGAAGTTATAGAATGGAGATGTGTGAAGTCAGAATGGAGGTGTGTGATGTCATAGAATGGAGGTGTGTGAAGACAGAATGGAGGTGTGTGAACTCATAGAATGGAGGTGTGTGAAGGCACAATGGAGGTATGTGAAGTCATAGAATGGTGGTGTGTGAAGTCACAGAATGGAGGTGTGGAAGTCATAGAATGGAGGTGTGTGAAGTCATAGAATGGAGGTGTGTGAAGTCATAGAATGAATGTTTGTGAAGAAAGAATGAAGGTGTGTTAAGTCATAAAATGTAGATGTTGAAGGCACAAAATGGAGGTGTGTGAAGTCATAGAATGGAGCTGTGTGAAGTCAGAATGGAGGTGTGTGAAGTCATAGAAAGGAGGTGTGTGAACTCACAATGGAGATGTGTGAAGTCAAAAAATGGAGGTGTGTGAAGTCACAGAATTGATGTTTGTGAAGTCAGAATGGAGGTGTGTGAAGTCAGAATGGAGGTTTGTGAAGTCATAGAATGGAGGTGTGTGAAGTCGTAGTATGGAGGTGTGTGAAGTCATAGAATGGAGGTGTGTGAAGTCACAGAACTGATGTTTGTGAATTCAGAATGGAGGTGTGTGAACTCACAATGGAGGTGTGTGAAGCGAAAGAATGGAGGTGTGTGAAGTCACAGAATTGATGTTTGTGAAGTCAGAATGGAGGTGTGTGAAGTCAGAATGGAGGTGTGTGAAGTCATAGAATGGAGGTGTGTGAAGTCACAATGCACGTGTGTGAACTCATAGAATGGAGCTGTGTGAAGTCACAATGGAGGTGTGTGAAGTCATAGAATGGAGGCGTGTGAAGTCAAAGAATGGAGTTGTGTGAAGTCACAGAATGGAGCTGTGTGAAGTCAGATTGGAGTTGTGTGAAGTCACAGAATGGAGGTGTGTGAACTCAGAATGGAAGTGTGTGAAGTCACAGAATGAAGGTGTGTGAAGTCATAGAATGGAGGTGTGTGAAGTCATAGAATGGATGTGTGTGAAGTCATAATGGAGGTGTGTGAAGTCACAGAATTGAGGTGTGTGAAGTCACAGAATGGAGGTTTGTGAAGTCACAGAATGGAGGTGTGTGAAGTCATAGAATGGAGGTGTGTAAAGTCATAGAATGGATGTTTGTGAAGTAAGAATGAAGGTGTTTTAAATCATAGAATGGAGGTGTGTGAAGGCACAGAATGGAGGTGTGTGAAGTCATAGAATGGAGCTGTTTGAAGTCAGAATGGAGGTGTGTGAAGTCACAGAATGGAGGTGTGTGAACTCAGAATGGAGGTGTGTGAAGTCCCAGAATGGCGGTGTGGGAAGTCATAGAATGGAGTTGTGTGAAGTCACAGAATGGAGATGTGTGAATTCATAGAATGGAGGTGTGTGAAGTCATAGAATGGAGGTGTCTGAAGTCACAGAATGGAGGTGTGTGAAGTCAAAGAATGGAGGTGTGTGAAGTCACAGAATGGAGGTGTGTGAAGTCAAAGAATGGAGGTCTGTGAAGTCAAAGAATGGAGGTGTGTGAAGTCATAGAATGGAAGTGTGTGAAGTCATAGAATGGAGGTGTGTGAAGCCAGAATTGAGGTGTGTGAAGTCATAGAATTGAGGTGTGTGAACTCAGAATGGAGGTGTGTGAAGTCACAGAATGAAGGTTTGTGAAATCATAGAATGGAGGTGTGTGAAGTCATAGAACGGATGTTTCTGAAGTAGAATGAAGGTGTGTGAAGTCATAGAATGGAGGTGTGTGAAGTCAAAATGGAGGTGTGCGAACTCATAAAATGGAGATGTGTGAAGTCATGGAATGGAGGTGTGTGAAGTCCAAAAATAGAGGTGTGTGAAGTCAAACAATGTTAATGTGTGTGAAGTCACAGAATGGAGGTGTGCGAATTCAAAGAATGGAAGTGTGTGAAGTCAAAATGGAGGTGTGTGAAGTAACAGAATGGAGGTGTGTGAAGTCACAGAATGTAGGTGTGTGAAGTCATAGAATGGAGGTGTGTGAAGTCACAGAATGGAGGTGTGTGAAGTCACAGAATGGAGGTGTGTGAAGTCAAAATGGAGGTGTGTGAACTCATAGAATGGAGGTTTGTGAAGTCATAGAATGGAGGTGTGTGAAGTCATGCAATGGAGGTGTGTGAACTCAAAGAATGGAGGTGTGTGAAGTCAAACAATAAAGGTGTGTGAAGTCACAGAATTGAGGTGTGTGAAATCACAGAATGGAGGTGTGTGAAGTCAAAAATGTAGTGTGTGGAGTCACAAATGGAGGTGTGTGGACTCATAGAATGGAGGTGTGTGAAGTCAAAGAATGGAGGTGTGTGAAGTCATGCAATGGAGGTGTGTGCAGTCACAGAATTGAGGTGTGTGAAGTCATAGAATGGAGGTGTGTGAAGTCATAGAAAGGATGTTTCTGAATAAGAATAAATGTGTGTGAAGTCATAAAATGGAGATGTATGAAGTCAAAATGGAGGTGTGTGAACTCACAGAATGGTGGTCTGAGAAATCATAGAATGGAGGTGTGTGAAGTCATGGAATAAAGGTGTGTGAAGTCAAAGAATGCATTGTGTGAAGTCAAACAATAAAGGTGTGTGAAGTCACAGAATGTAGTTGTGTGAAATCACAGAATGGAGGTGTGTGAAGTCATGGAATGGAGGTGTGTGAAGTCACAGAATGGAAGTGTGTGAAGTCAGAATGGAGTTGTGTGAAGTCATAGAATGGAGGTGTGTGAAGTCACAAGGGAGGTGTGTCAAATAATAGAATGGAGGTGTGTGAGGTCATCGAATGGAGGTGTGTGAAATCATGGAATGGATTTGTGTGAAGTCATTGAATGGAGGTGTGTGAAGTCACAGAATGGAGGTGTGTGAAGTCAGAATGGAGTTGTGTGAAGTCATAGAATGGAGGTGTGTGAAGTCACAAGGGAGGTGTGTGAAATCATAGAATGGAGGTGTGTAAAGTCACAGTATGGAGGTGTGTGAAGTCATAGAATGGAGCTGTGTGAAGTCAGATTGGAGGTGTGTGAAGACACAGAATGGATGTGTGTGAACTCAGAATGGAGGTGTGTGAAATCACAGAATGGATGTATGAAGTCATAGAATGGAGGTGTGGGAAGTCATAGAATGGAGGTGTGTGACGTCATAATGGAGGTGTGTGAAGTCACAGAATTGAGGTGTGTGAAGTCACAGAATGGAGGTGTGTAAAGTCATAGAATGGAGGTGTGTGAAGTCATAGAATGGAGGTGTGTGATCATAGAATGGAGGTGTGTGAAGGCAAAGAATGGAGGTGTGTGATGTCATAGAATGGAGGTGTGTGAAGTCATGGAAAGGAGGTGTGTGAAGTCAAAGAATGGAGGTGTGTGAAGTCAAACAATAAAGGTGTGTGAAGTCACAGAATGGAGGTATGTGAAATCACAGAATGGAGGTGTGTGAAGTCAAAAAGGTGGTGTGTAGAGTCACAAATGGAGGTGTGTGAACTCATAGAATGGAGGTGTGTGAAGTCAAAGAATGGAGGTGTGTGTAGGCATCGAATGGAGGTGTGTGAAGTCATGGAATGCAGGTGTGTGAAGTCACAGAATGGAGGTGTGTGAAGTCAGAATGGAGTTGTGTGAAGTTATAGAATGGAGGTGTGTGAAGTCAGAATGGAGGTGTGTGATGTCATAGAATGGAGGTGTGTGAAGACAGAATGGAGGTGTGTGAACTCATAGAATGGAGGTGTGTGAAGTCACAATGGAGGTATGTGAAGTCATAGAATGGTGGTGTGTGAAGTCATAGAATGGAGGTGTGTGAAGTCATAGAATGGAGGTTTGTGAAGTCATTGAATGAATGTTTGTGAAGAAAGAATGAAGGTGTGTTAAGTCATAAAATGGAGATGTGTGAAGGCACAGAATGGAGGTGTGTGAAGTCATAGAATGGAGCTGTGTGGAGTCAGAATGGAGGTGTGTGAAGTCATAGAATGGAGGTGTGTGAACTCACAATGGAGATGTGTGAAGTCAAAAAATGGAGGTGTGTGAAGTCAAAGAATGGAAGTGTCTGAAGTCATAGAATGGAGGTGTGTGAAGTCATAGAATGGAGGTGTGTAAAGTCATAGAATGGAGGTGTGTGAAGTCACAGAATTTATGTTTGTGAAGTCAGAATGGAGGTGTGTGATGTCAGAATGGAGGTTTGTGAAGTCATAGAATGGAGGTGTGTGAAGTCGTAGTATGGAGGTGTGTGAAGTCATAGAATGGAGGTGTGTGAAGTCACAGAATTGATGTTTGTGAATTCAGAATGGAGGTTTGTGAACTCACAATGGAGGTGTGTGAAGCGAAAGAATGGAGGTGTGTGAAGTCACAGAATTGATGTTTGTGAAGTCAGAATGGAGGTGTGTGAAGTCAGAATGGAGGTGTTTGAAGTCATAGAATGGAGGTGTGTGAAGTCACAATGCACGTGTGTGAACTCATAGAATGGAGGTGTCTGAAGTCAGAATGGAGTTGTGTGAAGTCATAGAATGGAGGTGTGTGAAGTCAGAATGGAGGTGTGTGAAGTCATAGAATGGATTTGTGTGAAGTCAGAATGGAGGTGTGTGAAATCAGAGAATGGAGCTGTGTGAAGTCACAATGGAGGTGTGTGAAGTCATAGAATGGAGGTGTGTGAAGTCATAGAATGGAGCTGTGTGAAGTCAGATTGGAGTTGTGTGAAGTCACAGAATGGAGGTGTGTGAACTCAGAATGGAGGTGTGTGAAGTCACAGAATGAAGGTGTGTGAAGTCAGAGAATGGAGGTGTGTGAAGTCATAGAATGGATGTTTGTGAAGTAAGAATGAAAGTGTGTTAAATCATAGAATGGAGGTGTGTGAAGGCACAGAATGGAGGTGTGTGAAGTCATAGAATGGAGCTGTTTGAAGTCAGAATGGAGGTGTGTGAAGTCACAGAATGGAGGTGTGTGAACTCAGAATGGTGGTGTGTGAAATCACAGAATGGAGGTGTGTTAAGTCACAGAACGGAGGTGTTTCAACTCAGAATGGAGGTGTGTGAAATCACAGAATGGAGGTGTGTGAAGTCATAGAATGGAGGTGTGTGAACTCATAGAATGGAGGTGTGGGAAGGCATAGAGTGGAGCTGTGTGAAGTCAGATTGGAGGTGTGCGAAATCACAGAATGGAGGTGTGTGAAGTCATTGAATGGAGCTGGGTGTAGTCAGAATGGAGGTGTGTGAAGTCTCAGAATTGAGGTGTGTGAACTCATAGAATGGAGGTGTGTGAAGTCAAAGAATGGAGGTGCGTGTAGGCATCTAATGGAGGTGTGTGAAGTCATGGAATGGATGTGTGTGAAGTCACAGAATGGAGGTGTGTGAAGTCAGAATGGAGTTGTGTGAAGTTATAGAATGGAGATGTGTGAAGTCAGAATGGAGGTGTGTGATGTCATAGAATGGAGGTGTGTGAAGACAGAATGGAGGTGTGTGAACTCATAGAATGGAGGTGTGTGAAGGCACAATGGAGGTATGTGAAGTCATAGAATGGTGGTGTGTGAAGTCACAGAATGGAGGTGTGGAAGTCATAGAATGGAGGTGTGTGAAGTCATAGAATGGAGGTGTGTGAAGTCATAGAATGAATGTTTGTGAAGAAAGAATGAAGGTGTGTTAAGTCATAAAATGTAGATGTTGAAGGCACAGAATGGAGGTGTGTGAAGTCATAGAATGGAGCTGTGTGAAGTCAGAATGGAGGTGTGTGAAGTCATAGAATGGAGGTGTGTGAACTCACAATGGAGATGTGTGAAGTCAAAAAATGGAGGTGTGTGAAGTCACAGAATTGATGTTTGTGAAGTCAGAATGGAGGTGTGTGAAGTCAGAATGGAGGTTTGTGAAGTCATAGAATGGAGGTGTGTGAAGTCGTAGTATGGAGGTGTGTGAAGTCATAGAATGGAGGTGTGTGAAGTCACAGAACTGATGTTTGTGAATTCAGAATGGAGGTGTGTGAACTCACAATGGAGGTGTGTGAAGCGAAAGAATGGAGGTGTGTGAAGTCACAGAATTGATGTTTGTGAAGTCAGAATGGAGGTGTGTGAAGTCAGAATGGAGGTGTGTGAAGTCATAGAATGGAGGTGTGTGAAGTCACAATGCACGTGTGTGAACTCATAGAATGGAGCTGTGTGAAGTCACACTGGAGGTGTGTGAAGTCATAGAATGGAGGTGTGTGAAGTCAAAGAATGGAGTTGTGTGAAGTCACAGAATGGAGCTGTGTGAAGTCAGATTGGAGTTGTGTGAAGTCACAGAATGGAGGTGTGTGAACTCAGAATGGAAGTGTGTGAAGTCACAGAATGAAGGTGTGTGAAGTCATAGAATGGAGGTGTGTGAAGTCATAGAATGGATGTGTGTGAAGTCATAATGGAGGTGTGTGAAGTCACAGAATTGAGGTGTGTGAAGTCACAGAATGGAGGTTTGTGAAGTCACAGAATGGAGGTGTGTGAAGTCATAGAATGGAGGTGTGTAAAGTCATAGAATGGATGTTTGTGAAGTAAGAATGAAGGTGTGTTAAATCATAGAATGGAGGTGTGTGAAGGCACAGAATGGAGGTGTGTGAAGTCATAGAATGGAGCTGTTTGAAGTCAGAATGGAGGTGTGTGAAGTCACAGAATGGAGGTGTGTGAACTCAGAATGGAGGTGTGTGAAGTCACAGAATGTAGGTGTGTGAAGTCACAGAATGGAGGTGTGTGAACTCAGAATGGAGGTGAGTGAAGCCACAGAATGGAGGTGTGTGAAGTCATAGAATGGAAGTGCGTGAAGTCCTATAATGGATGTTTCTGAAGTAAGAATGAAGGTGTGTGAAGTCATAGAATGGAGGTGTGTGAAGTCAAAATGGAGGTGTGTGAACTCATAGAATGGAGGTGTGTGAACTCATGTAATGGAGGTGTGTGAAGTCATGGAAAGGAGGTGTGTGAAGTCAAAGAATGCAGGTGTGTGAAGTCAAACAATAAAGGTGTGTGAAGTCACAGAATGGAGGTGTGTGAACTCATAGAATGGAGGTGTGTGAAGTCAGAATGGAGTTGTGTGAAGTTATAGAATGGAGGTGTGTGAAGTCAGAATGGAGGTGTGTGATGTCATTGAATGGAGGTGTGTGAAGTCATGGAAAGGAGGTGTGTGAAGTCAAAGAATGGAGGTGTGTGAAGTCAAACAATAAAGGTGTGTGAAGTCACAGAATGGAGGTATGTGAAATCACAGAATGGAGGTGTGTGAAGTCAAAAAGGTGGTGTGTAGAGTCACAAATGGAGGTGTGTGAACTCATAGAATGGAGGTGTGTGAAGTCAAAGAATGGAGGTGTGTGTAGGCATCTAATGGAGGTGTGTGAAGTCATGGAATGGATGTGTGTGAAGTCACAGAATGGAGGTGTGTGAAGTCAGAATGGAGTTGTGTGAAGTTATAGAATGGAGATGTGTGAAGTCAGAATGGAGGTGTGTGATGTCATAGAATGGAGGTGTGTGAAGACAGAATGGAGGTGTGTGAACTCATAGAATGGAGGTGTGTGAAGGCACAATGGAGGTATGTGAAGTCATAGAATGGTGGTGTGTGAAGTCACAGAATGGAGGTGTGGAAGTCATAGAATGGAGGTGTGTGAAGTCATAGAATGGAGGTGTGTGAAGTCATAGAATGAATGTTTGTGAAGAAAGAATGAAGGTGTGTTAAGTCATAAAATGTAGATGTTGAAGGCACAAAATGGAGGTGTGTGAAGTCATAGAATGGAGCTGTGTGAAGTCAGAATGGAGGTGTGTGAAGTCATAGAAAGGAGGTGTGTGAACTCACAATGGAGATGTGTGAAGTCAAAAAATGGAGGTGTGTGAAGTCACAGAATTGATGTTTGTGAAGTCAGAATGGAGGTGTGTGAAGTCAGAATGGAGGTTTGTGAAGTCATAGAATGGAGGTGTGTGAAGTCGTAGTATGGAGGTGTGTGAAGTCATAGAATGGAGGTGTGTGAAGTCACAGAACTGATGTTTGTGAATTCAGAATGGAGGTGTGTGAACTCACAATGGAGGTGTGTGAAGCGAAAGAATGGAGGTGTGTGAAGTCACAGAATTGATGTTTGTGAAGTCAGAATGGAGGTGTGTGAAGTCAGAATGGAGGTGTGTGAAGTCATAGAATGGAGGTGTGTGAAGTCACAATGCACGTGTGTGAACTCATAGAATGGAGCTGTGTGAAGTCACAATGGAGGTGTGTGAAGTCATAGAATGGAGGCGTGTGAAGTCAAAGAATGGAGTTGTGTGAAGTCACAGAATGGAGCTGTGTGAAGTCAGATTGGAGTTGTGTGAAGTCACAGAATGGAGGTGTGTGAACTCAGAATGGAAGTGTGTGAAGTCACAGAATGAAGGTGTGTGAAGTCATAGAATGGAGGTGTGTGAAGTCATAGAATGGATGTGTGTGAAGTCATAATGGAGGTGTGTGAAGTCACAGAATTGAGGTGTGTGAAGTCACAGAATGGAGGTTTGTGAAGTCACAGAATGGAGGTGTGTGAAGTCATAGAATGGAGGTGTGTAAAGTCATAGAATGGATGTTTGTGAAGTAAGAATGAAGGTGTTTTAAATCATAGAATGGAGGTGTGTGAAGGCACAGAATGGAGGTGTGTGAAGTCATAGAATGGAGCTGTTTGAAGTCAGAATGGAGGTGTGTGAAGTCACAGAATGGAGGTGTGTGAACTCAGAATGGAGGTGTGTGAAGTCCCAGAATGGCGGTGTGGGAAGTCATAGAATGGAGTTGTGTGAAGTCACAGAATGGAGATGTGTGAATTCATAGAATGGAGGTGTGTGAAGTCATAGAATGGAGGTGTCTGAAGTCACAGAATGGAGGTGTGTGAAGTCAAAGAATGGAGGTGTGTGAAGTCACAGAATGGAGGTGTGTGAAGTCAAAGAATGGAGGTCTGTGAAGTCAAAGAATGGAGGTGTGTGAAGTCATAGAATGGAAGTGTGTGAAGTCATAGAATGGAGGTGTGTGAAGCCAGAATTGAGGTGTGTGAAGTCATAGAATTGAGGTGTGTGAACTCAGAATGGAGGTGTGTGAAGTCACAGAATGAAGGTTTGTGAAATCATAGAATGGAGGTGTGTGAAGTCATAGAACGGATGTTTCTGAAGTAGAATGAAGGTGTGTGAAGTCATAGAATGGAGGTGTGTGAAGTCAAAATGGAGGTGTGCGAACTCATAAAATGGAGATGTGTGAAGTCATGGAATGGAGGTGTGTGAAGTCCAAAAATAGAGGTGTGTGAAGTCAAACAATGTTAATGTGTGTGAAGTCACAGAATGGAGGTGTGCGAATTCAAAGAATGGAAGTGTGTGAAGTCAAAATGGAGGTGTGTGAAGTAACAGAATGGAGGTGTGTGAAGTCACAGAATGTAGGTGTGTGAAGTCATAGAATGGAGGTGTGTGAAGTCACAGAATGGAGGTGTGTGAAGTCACAGAATGGAGGTGTGTGAAGTCAAAATGGAGGTGTGTGAACTCATAGAATGGAGGTTTGTGAAGTCATAGAATGGAGGTGTGTGAAGTCATGCAATGGAGGTGTGTGAACTCAAAGAATGGAGGTGTGTGAAGTCAAACAATAAAGGTGTGTGAAGTCACAGAATTGAGGTGTGTGAAATCACAGAATGGAGGTGTGTGAAGTCAAAAATGTAGTGTGTGGAGTCACAAATGGAGGTGTGTGGACTCATAGAATGGAGGTGTGTGAAGTCAAAGAATGGAGGTGTGTGAAGTCATGCAATGGAGGTGTGTGCAGTCACAGAATTGAGGTGTGTGAAGTCATAGAATGGAGGTGTGTGAAGTCATAGAAAGGATGTTTCTGAATAAGAATAAATGTGTGTGAAGTCATAAAATGGAGATGTATGAAGTCAAAATGGAGGTGTGTGAACTCACAGAATGGTGGTCTGAGAAATCATAGAATGGAGGTGTGTGAAGTCATGGAATAAAGGTGTGTGAAGTCAAAGAATGCATTGTGTGAAGTCAAACAATAAAGGTGTGTGAAGTCACAGAATGTAGTTGTGTGAAATCACAGAATGGAGGTGTGTGAAGTCATGGAATGGAGGTGTGTGAAGTCACAGAATGGAAGTGTGTGAAGTCAGAATGGAGTTGTGTGAAGTCATAGAATGGAGGTGTGTGAAGTCACAAGGGAGGTGTGTCAAATAATAGAATGGAGGTGTGTGAGGTCATCGAATGGAGGTGTGTGAAATCATGGAATGGATTTGTGTGAAGTCATTGAATGGAGGTGTGTGAAGTCACAGAATGGAGGTGTGTGAAGTCAGAATGGAGTTGTGTGAAGTCATAGAATGGAGGTGTGTGAAGTCACAAGGAGGTGTGTGAAATCATAGAATGGAGGTGTGTAAAGTCACAGTATGGAGGTGTGTGAAGTCATAGAATGGAGCTGTGTGAAGTCAGATTGGAGGTGTGTGAAGACACAGAATGGATGTGTGTGAACTCAGAATGGAGGTGTGTGAAATCACAGAATGGATGTATGAAGTCATAGAATGGAGGTGTGGGAAGTCATAGAATGGAGGTGTGTGACGTCATAATGGAGGTGTGTGAAGTCACAGAATTGAGGTGTGTGAAGTCACAGAATGGAGGTGTGTAAAGTCATAGAATGGAGGTGTGTGAAGTCATAGAATGGAGGTGTGTGATCATAGAATGGAGGTGTGTGAAGGCAAAGAATGGAGGTGTGTGATGTCATAGAATGGAGGTGTGTGAAGTCATGGAAAGGAGGTGTGTGAAGTCAAAGAATGGAGGTGTGTGAAGTCAAACAATAAAGGTGTGTGAAGTCACAGAATGGAGGTATGTGAAATCACAGAATGGAGGTGTGTGAAGTCAAAAAGGTGGTGTGTAGAGTCACAAATGGAGGTGTGTGAACTCATAGAATGGAGGTGTGTGAAGTCAAAGAATGGAGGTGTGTGTAGGCATCGAATGGAGGTGTGTGAAGTCATGGAATGCAGGTGTGTGAAGTCACAGAATGGAGGTGTGTGAAGTCAGAATGGAGTTGTGTGAAGTTATAGAATGGAGGTGTGTGAAGTCAGAATGGAGGTGTGTGATGTCATAGAATGGAGGTGTGTGAAGACAGAATGGAGGTGTGTGAACTCATAGAATGGAGGTGTGTGAAGTCACAATGGAGGTATGTGAAGTCATAGAATGGTGGTGTGTGAAGTCATAGAATGGAGGTGTGTGAAGTCATAGAATGGAGGTGTGTGAAGTCATAGAATGAATGTTTGTGAAGAAAGAATGAAGGTGTGTTAAGTCATAAAATGGAGATGTGTGAAGGCACAGAATGGAGGTGTGTGAAGTCATAGAATGGAGCTGTGTGGAGTCAGAATGGAGGTGTGTGAAGTCATAGAATGGAGGTGTGTGAACTCACAATGGAGATGTGTGAAGTCAAAAAATGGAGGTGTGTGAAGTCAAAGAATGGAAGTGTCTGAAGTCATAGAATGGAGGTGTGTGAAGTCATAGAATGGAGGTGTGTAAAGTCATAGAATGGAGGTGTGTGAAGTCACAGAATTTATGTTTGTGAAGTCAGAATGGAGGTGTGTGATGTCAGAATGGAGGTTTGTGAAGTCATAGAATGGAGGTGTGTGAAGTCGTAGTATGGAGGTGTGTGAAGTCATAGAATGGAGGTGTGTGAAGTCACAGAATTGATGTTTGTGAATTCAGAATGGAGGTTTGTGAACTCACAATGGAGGTGTGTGAAGCGAAAGAATGGAGGTGTGTGAAGTCACAGAATTGATGTTTGTGAAGTCAGAATGGAGGTGTGTGAAGTCAGAATGGAGGTGTTTGAAGTCATAGAATGGAGGTGTGTGAAGTCACAATGCACGTGTGTGAACTCATAGAATGGAGGTGTCTGAAGTCAGAATGGAGTTGTGTGAAGTCATAGAATGGAGGTGTGTGAAGTCAGAATGGAGGTGTGTGAAGTCATAGAATGGATTTGTGTGAAGTCAGAATGGAGGTGTGTGAAATCAGAGAATGGAGCTGTGTGAAGTCACAATGGAGGTGTGTGAAGTCATAGAATGGAGGTGTGTGAAGTCATAGAATGGAGCTGTGTGAAGTCAGATTGGAGTTGTGTGAAGTCACAGAATGGAGGTGTGTGAACTCAGAATGGAGGTGTGTGAAGTCACAGAATGAAGGTGTGTGAAGTCAGAGAATGGAGGTGTGTGAAGTCATAGAATGGATGTTTGTGAAGTAAGAATGAAAGTGTGTTAAATCATAGAATGGAGGTGTGTGAAGGCACAGAATGGAGGTGTGTGAAGTCATAGAATGGAGCTGTTTGAAGTCAGAATGGAGGTGTGTGAAGTCACAGAATGGAGGTGTGTGAACTCAGAATGGTGGTGTGTGAAATCACAGAATGGAGGTGTGTTAAGTCACAGAACGGAGGTGTTTCAACTCAGAATGGAGGTGTGTGAAATCACAGAATGGAGGTGTGTGAAGTCATAGAATGGAGGTGTGTGAACTCATAGAATGGAGGTGTGGGAAGGCATAGAGTGGAGCTGTGTGAAGTCAGATTGGAGGTGTGCGAAATCACAGAATGGAGGTGTGTGAAGTCATTGAATGGAGCTGGGTGTAGTCAGAATGGAGGTGTGTGAAGTCTCAGAATTGAGGTGTGTGAACTCATAGAATGGAGGTGTGTGAAGTCAAAGAATGGAGGTGCGTGTAGGCATCTAATGGAGGTGTGTGAAGTCATGGAATGGATGTGTGTGAAGTCACAGAATGGAGGTGTGTGAAGTCAGAATGGAGTTGTGTGAAGTTATAGAATGGAGATGTGTGAAGTCAGAATGGAGGTGTGTGATGTCATAGAATGGAGGTGTGTGAAGACAGAATGGAGGTGTGTGAACTCATAGAATGGAGGTGTGTGAAGGCACAATGGAGGTATGTGAAGTCATAGAATGGTGGTGTGTGAAGTCACAGAATGGAGGTGTGGAAGTCATAGAATGGAGGTGTGTGAAGTCATAGAATGGAGGTGTGTGAAGTCATAGAATGAATGTTTGTGAAGAAAGAATGAAGGTGTGTTAAGTCATAAAATGTAGATGTTGAAGGCACAGAATGGAGGTGTGTGAAGTCATAGAATGGAGCTGTGTGAAGTCAGAATGGAGGTGTGTGAAGTCATAGAATGGAGGTGTGTGAACTCACAATGGAGATGTGTGAAGTCAAAAAATGGAGGTGTGTGAAGTCACAGAATTGATGTTTGTGAAGTCAGAATGGAGGTGTGTGAAGTCAGAATGGAGGTTTGTGAAGTCATAGAATGGAGGTGTGTGAAGTCGTAGTATGGAGGTGTGTGAAGTCATAGAATGGAGGTGTGTGAAGTCACAGAACTGATGTTTGTGAATTCAGAATGGAGGTGTGTGAACTCACAATGGAGGTGTGTGAAGCGAAAGAATGGAGGTGTGTGAAGTCACAGAATTGATGTTTGTGAAGTCAGAATGGAGGTGTGTGAAGTCAGAATGGAGGTGTGTGAAGTCATAGAATGGAGGTGTGTGAAGTCACAATGCACGTGTGTGAACTCATAGAATGGAGCTGTGTGAAGTCACACTGGAGGTGTGTGAAGTCATAGAATGGAGGTGTGTGAAGTCAAAGAATGGAGTTGTGTGAAGTCACAGAATGGAGCTGTGTGAAGTCAGATTGGAGTTGTGTGAAGTCACAGAATGGAGGTGTGTGAACTCAGAATGGAAGTGTGTGAAGTCACAGAATGAAGGTGTGTGAAGTCATAGAATGGAGGTGTGTGAAGTCATAGAATGGATGTGTGTGAAGTCATAATGGAGGTGTGTGAAGTCACAGAATTGAGGTGTGTGAAGTCACAGAATGGAGGTTTGTGAAGTCACAGAATGGAGGTGTGTGAAGTCATAGAATGGAGGTGTGTAAAGTCATAGAATGGATGTTTGTGAAGTAAGAATGAAGGTGTGTTAAATCATAGAATGGAGGTGTGTGAAGGCACAGAATGGAGGTGTGTGAAGTCATAGAATGGAGCTGTTTGAAGTCAGAATGGAGGTGTGTGAAGTCACAGAATGGAGGTGTGTGAACTCAGAATGGAGGTGTGTGAAGTCACAGAATGTAGGTGTGTGAAGTCACAGAATGGAGGTGTGTGAACTCAGAATGGAGGTGAGTGAAGCCACAGAATGGAGGTGTGTGAAGTCATAGAATGGAAGTGCGTGAAGTCCTATAATGGATGTTTCTGAAGTAAGAATGAAGGTGTGTGAAGTCATAGAATGGAGGTGTGTGAAGTCAAAATGGAGGTGTGTGAACTCATAGAATGGAGGTGTGTGAACTCATGTAATGGAGGTGTGTGAAGTCATGGAAAGGAGGTGTGTGAAGTCAAAGAATGCAGGTGTGTGAAGTCAAACAATAAAGGTGTGTGAAGTCACACAATGGAGGTGTGTGAACTCATAGAATGGAGGTGTGTGAAGTCAGAATGGAGTTGTGTGAAGTTATAGAATGGAGGTGTGTGAAGTCAGAATGGAGGTGTGTGATGTCATTGAATGGAGGTGTGTGAAGTCATGGAAAGGAGGTGTGTGAAGTCAAACAATGGAGGTGTGTGAAGTCAAACAATAAAGGTGTGTGAAGTCACAGAATGGAGGTATGTGAAGTCACAGAATGGAGGTGTGTGAAGTCAAAAAGGTGGTGTGTAGAGTCACAAATGGAGGTGTGTGAACTCATAGAATGGAGGTGTGTGAAGTCAAAGAATGGAGGTGTGTGTAGGCATCTAATGGAGGTGTGTGAAGTCATGGAATGGATGTGTGTGAAGTCACAGAATGGAGGTGTGTGAAGTCAGAATGGAGTTGTGTGAAGTTATAGAATGGAGATGTGTGAAGTCAGAATGGAGGTGTGTGATGTCATAGAATGGAGGTGTGTGAAGACAGAATGGAGGTGTGTGAACTCATAGAATGGAGGTGTGTGAAGGCACAATGGAGGTATGTGAAGTCATAGAATGGTGGTGTGTGAAGTCACAGAATGGAGGTGTGGAAGTCATAGAATGGAGGTGTGTGAAGTCATAGAATGGAGGTGTGTGAAGTCATAGAATGAATGTTTGTGAAGAAAGAATGAAGGTGTGTTAAGTCATAAAATGTAGATGTTGAAGGCACAGAATGGAGGTGTGTGAAGTCATAGAATGGAGCTGTGTGAAGTCAGAATGGAGGTGTGTGAAGTCATAGAATGGAGGTGTGTGAACTCACAATGGAGATGTGTGAAGTCAAAAAATGGAGGTGTGTGAAGTCACAGAATTGATGTTTGTGAAGTCAGAATGGAGGTGTGTGAAGTCAGAATGGAGGTTTGTGAAGTCATAGAATGGAGGTGTGTGAAGTCGTAGTATGGAGGTGTGTGAAGTCATAGAATGGAGGTGTGTGAAGTCACAGAACTGATGTTTGTGAATTCAGAATGGAGGTGTGTGAACTCACAATGGAGGTGTGTGAAGCGAAAGAATGGAGGTGTGTGAAGTCACAGAATTGATGTTTGTGAAGTCAGAATGGAGGTGTGTGAAGTCAGAATGAGGTGTGTGAAGTCATAGAATGGAGGTGTGTGAAGTCACAATGCACGTGTGTGAACTCATAGAATGGAGCTGTGTGAAGTCACAATGGAGGTGTGTGAAGTCATAGAATGGAGGCGTGTGAAGTCAAAGAATGGAGTTGTGTGAAGTCACAGAATGGAGCTGTGTGAAGTCAGATTGGAGTTGTGTGAAGTCACAGAATGGAGGTGTGTGAACTCAGAATGGAAGTGTGTGAAGTCACAGAATGAAGGTGTGTGAAGTCATAGAATGGAGGTGTGTGAAGTCATAGAATGGATGTGTGTGAAGTCATAATGGAGGTGTGTGAAGTCACAGAATTGAGGTGTGTGAAGTCACAGAATGGAGGTTTGTGAAGTCAGAGAATGGAGGTGTGTGAAGTCATAGAATGGAGGTGTGTAAAGTCATAGAATGGATGTTTGTGAAGTAAGAATGAAGGTGTGTTAAATCATAGAATGGAGGTGTGTGAAGGCACAGAATGGAGGTGTGTGAAGTCATAGAATGGAGCTGTTTGAAGTCAGAATGGAGGTGTGTGAAGTCACAGAATGGAGGTGTGTGAACTCAGAATGGAGGTGTGTGAAGTCACAGAATGTAGGTGTGTGAAGTCACAGAATGGAGGTGTGTGAACTCAGAATGGAGGTGAGTGAAGCCACAGAATGGAGGTGTGTGAAGTCATAGAATGGAAGTGCGTGAAGTCCTATAATGGATGTTTCTGAAGTAAGAATGAAGGTGTGTGAAGTCATAGAATGGAGGTGTGTGAAGTCAAAATGGAGGTGTGTGAACTCATAGAATGGAGGTGTGTGAACTCATGTAATGGAGGTGTGTGAAGTCATGGAAAGGAGGTGTGTGAAGTCAAAGAATGCAGGTGTGTGAAGTCAAACAATAAAGGTGTGTGAAGTCACAGAATGGAGGTGTGTGAACTCATAGAATGGAGGTGTGTGAAGTCAGAATGGAGTTGTGTGAAGTTATAGAATGGAGGTGTGTGAAGTCAGAATGGAGGTGTGTGATGTCATAGAATGGAGGTGTGTGAAGTCATGGAAAGGAGGTGTGTGAAGTCAAAGAATGGAGGTGTGTGAAGTCAAACAATAAAGGTGTGTGAAGTCACAGAATGGAGGTATGTGAAATCACAGAATGGAGGTGTGTGAAGTCAAAAAGGTGGTGTGTAGAGTCACAAATGGAGGTGTGTGAACTCATAGAATGGAGGTGTGTGAAGTCAAAGAATGGAGGTGTGTGTAGGCATCTAATGGAGGTGTGTGAAGTCATGGAATGGATGTGTGTGAAGTCACAGAATGGAGGTGTGTGAAATCAGAATGGAGTTGTGTGAAGTTATAGAATGGAGATGTGTGAAGTCAGAATGGAGGTGTGTGATGTCATAGAATGGAGGTGTGTGAAGACAGAATGGAGGTGTGTGAACTCATAGAATGGAGGTGTGTGAAGGCACAATGGAGGTATGTGAAGTCATAGAATGGTGGTGTGTGAAGTCACAGAATGGAGGTGTGGAAGTCATAGAATGGAGGTGTGTGAAGTCATAGAATGGAGGTGTGTGAAGTCATAGAATGAATGTTTGTGAAGAAAGAATGAAGGTGTGTTAAGTCATAAAATGTAGATGTTGAAGGCACAGAATGGAGGTGTGTGAAGTCATAGAATGGAGCTGTGTGAAGTCAGAATGGAGGTGTGTGAAGTCATAGAATGGAGGTGTGTGAACTCACAATGGAGATGTGTGAAGTCAAAAAATAGAGGTGTGTGAAGTCACAGAATTGATGTTTGTGAAGTCAGAATGGAGGTGTGTGAAGTCAGAATGGAGGTTTGTGAAGTCATAGAATGGAGGTGTGTGAAGTCGTAGTATGGAGGTGTGTGAAGTCATAGAATGGAGGTGTGTGATGTCACAGAACTGATGTTTGTGAATTCAGAATGGAGGTGTGTGAACTCACAATGGAGGTGTGTGAAGCGAAAGAATGGAGGTGTGTGAAGTCACAGAATTGATGTTTGTGAAGTCAGAATGGAGGTGTGTGAAGTCAAAATGGAGGTGTGTGAACTCATAGAATGGAGGTGTGTGAACTCATGTAATGGAGGTGTGTGAAGTCATGGAAAGGAGGTGTGTGAAGTCAAAGAATGCAGGTGTGTGAAGTCAAACAATAAAGGCGTGTGAAGTCACAGAATGGAGGTGTGTGAACTCATAGAATGGAGGTGTGTGAAGTCAGAATGGAGTTGTGTGAAGTTATAGAATGGAGGTGTGTGAAGTCAGAATGGAGGTGTGTGATGTCATAGAATGGAGGTGTGTGAAGTCATGGAAAGGAGGTGTGTGAAGTCAAAGAATGGAGGTATGTGAAGTCAAACAATAAAGGTGTGTGAAGTCACAGAATGGAGGTATGTGAAATCACAGAATGGAGGTGTGTGAAGTCAAAAAGGTGGTGTGTAGAGTCACAAATGGAGGTGTGTGAACTCATAGAATGGAGGTGTGTGAAGTCAAAGAATGGAGGTGTGTGTAGTCATCTAATGGAGGTGTGTGAAGTCATGGAATGGATGTGTGTGAAGTCACAGAATGGAGGTGTGTGAAGTCAGAATGGAGTTGTGTGAAGTTATAGAATGGAGATGTGTGAAGTCAGAATGGAGGTGTGTGATGTCATAGAATGGAGGTGTGTGAAGACAGAATGGAGGTGTGTGAACTCATAGAATGGAGGTGTGTGAAGGCACAATGGAGGTATGTGAAGTCATAGAATGGTGGTGTGTGAAGTCACAGAATGGAGGTGTGGAAGTCATAGAATGGAGGTGTGTGAAGTCATAGAATGGAGGTGTGTGAAGTCATAGAATGAATGTTTGTGAAGAAAGAATGAAGGTGTGTTAAGTCATAAAATGTAGATGTTGAAGGCACAGAATGGAGGTGTGTGAAGTCATAGAATGGAGCTGTGTGAAGTCAGAATGGAGGTGTGTGAAGTCATAGAATGGAGGTGTGTGAACTCACAATGGAGATGTGTGAAGTCAAAAAATAGAGGTGTGTGAAGTCACAGAATTGAGGTTTGTGAACTCACAATGGAGTTGTGTGAAGTCATAGAATGGAGGTGTGTGAAGTCACAAGGGAGGTGTGTGAAATCATAGAATGGAGGTGTGTAAAGTCACAGTATGGAGGTGTGTGAAGTCATAGAATGGAGCTGTGTGAAGTCAGATTGGAGGTGTGTGAAGACACAGAATGGATGTGTGTGAACTCAGAATGGAGGTGTGTGAAATCACAGAATGGATGTATGAAGTCATAGAATGGAGGTGTGGGAAGTCATAGAATGGAGGTGTGTGACGTCATAATGGAGGTGTGTGAAGTCACAGAATTGAGGTGTGTGAAGTCACAGAATGGAGGTGTGTAAAGTCATAGAATGGAGGTGTGTGAAGTCATAGAATGGAGGTGTGTGATCATAGAATGGAGGTGTGTGAAGGCAAAGAATGGAGGTGTGTGATGTCATAGAATGGAGGTGTGTGAAGTCATGGAAAGGAGGTGTGTGAAGTCAAAGAATGGAGGTGTGTGAAGTCAAACAATAAAGGTGTGTGAAGTCACAGAATGGAGGTATGTGAAATCACAGAATGGAGGTGTGTGAAGTCAAAAAGGTGGTGTGTAGAGTCACAAATGGAGGTGTGTGAACTCATAGAATGGAGGTGTGTGAAGTCAAAGAATGGAGGTGTGTGTAGGCATCGAATGGAGGTGTGTGAAGTCATGGAATGCAGGTGTGTGAAGTCACAGAATGGAGGTGTGTGAAGTCAGAATGGAGTTGTGTGAAGTTATAGAATGGAGGTGTGTGAAGTCAGAATGGAGGTGTGTGATGTCATAGAATGGAGGTGTGTGAAGACAGAATGGAGGTGTGTGAACTCATAGAATGGAGGTGTGTGAAGTCACAATGGAGGTATGTGAAGTCATAGAATGGTGGTGTGTGAAGTCATAGAATGGAGGTGTGTGAAGTCATAGAATGGAGGTGTGTGAAGTCATAGAATGAATGTTTGTGAAGAAAGAATGAAGGTGTGTTAAGTCATAAAATGGAGATGTGTGAAGGCACAGAATGGAGGTGTGTGAAGTCATAGAATGGAGCTGTGTGGAGTCAGAATGGAGGTGTGTGAAGTCATAGAATGGAGGTGTGTGAACTCACAATGGAGATGTGTGAAGTCAAAAAATGGAGGTGTGTGAAGTCAAAGAATGGAAGTGTCTGAAGTCATAGAATGGAGGTGTGTGAAGTCATAGAATGGAGGTGTGTAAAGTCATAGAATGGAGGTGTGTGAAGTCACAGAATTTATGTTTGTGAAGTCAGAATGGAGGTGTGTGATGTCAGAATGGAGGTTTGTGAAGTCATAGAATGGAGGTGTGTGAAGTCGTAGTATGGAGGTGTGTGAAGTCATAGAATGGAGGTGTGTGAAGTCACAGAATTGATGTTTGTGAATTCAGAATGGAGGTTTGTGAACTCACAATGGAGGTGTGTGAAGCGAAAGAATGGAGGTGTGTGAAGTCACAGAATTGATGCTTGTGAAGTCAGAATGGAGGTGTGTGAAGTCAGAATGGAGGTGTTTGAAGTCATAGAATGGAGGTGTGTGAAGTCACAATGCACGTGTGTGAACTCATAGAATGGAGGTGTCTGAAGTCAGAATGGAGTTGTGTGAAGTCATAGAATGGAGGTGTGTGAAGTCAGAATGGAGGTGTGTGAAGTCATAGAATGGATTTGTGTGAAGTCAGAATGGAGGTGTGTGAAATCAGAGAATGGAGCTGTGTGAAGTCACAATGGAGGTGTGTGAAGTCATAGAATGGAGGTGTGTGAAGTCATAGAATGGAGCTGTGTGAAGTCAGATTGGAGTTGTGTGAAGTCACAGAATGGAGGTGTGTGAACTCAGAATGGAGGTGTGTGAAGTCACAGAATGAAGGTGTGTGAAGTCAGAGAATGGAGGTGTGTGAAGTCATAGAATGGATGTTTGTGAAGTAAGAATGAAAGTGTGTTAAATCATAGAATGGAGGTGTGTGAAGGCACAGAATGGAGGTGTGTGAAGTCATAGAATGGAGCTGTTTGAAGTCAGAATGGAGGTGTGTGAAGTCACAGAATGGAGGTGTGTGAACTCAGAATGGTGGTGTGTGAAATCACAGAATGGAGGTGTGTTAAGTCACAGAACGGAGGTGTTTCAACTCAGAATGGAGGTGTGTGAAATCACAGAATGGAGGTGTGTGAAGTCATAGAATGGAGGTGTGTGAACTCATAGAATGGAGGTGTGGGAAGGCATAGAGTGGAGCTGTGTGAAGTCAGATTGGAGGTGTGCGAAATCACAGAATGGAGGTGTGTGAAGTCATTGAATGGAGCTGGGTGTAGTCAGAATGGAGGTGTGTGAAGTCTCAGAATTGAGGTGTGTGAACTCATAGAATGGAGGTGTGTGAAGTCAAAGAATGGAGGTGCGTGTAGGCATCTAATGGAGGTGTGTGAAGTCATGGAATGGATGTGTGTGAAGTCACAGAATGGAGGTGTGTGAAGTCAGAATGGAGTTGTGTGAAGTTATAGAATGGAGATGTGTGAAGTCAGAATGGAGGTGTGTGATGTCATAGAATGGAGGTGTGTGAAGACAGAATGGAGGTGTGTGAACTCATAGAATGGAGGTGTGTGAAGGCACAATGGAGGTATGTGAAGTCATAGAATGGTGGTGTGTGAAGTCACAGAATGGAGGTGTGGAAGTCATAGAATGGAGGTGTGTGAAGTCATAGAATGGAGGTGTGTGAAGTCATAGAATGAATGTTTGTGAAGAAAGAATGAAGGTGTGTTAAGTCATAAAATGTAGATGTTGAAGGCACAGAATGGAGGTGTGTGAAGTCATAGAATGGAGCTGTGTGAAGTCAGAATGGAGGTGTGTGAAGTCATAGAATGGAGGTGTGTGAACTCACAATGGAGATGTGTGAAGTCAAAAAATGGAGGTGTGTGAAGTCACAGAATTGATGTTTGTGAAGTCAGAATGGAGGTGTGTGAAGTCAGAATGGAGGTTTGTGAAGTCATAGAATGGAGGTGTGTGAAGTCGTAGTATGGAGGTGTGTGAAGTCATAGAATGGAGGTGTGTGAAGTCACAGAACTGATGTTTGTGAATTCAGAATGGAGGTGTGTGAACTCACAATGGAGGTGTGTGAAGCGAAAGAATGGAGGTGTGTGAAGTCACAGAATTGATGTTTGTGAAGTCAGAATGGAGGTGTGTGAAGTCAGAATGGAGGTGTGTGAAGTCATAGAATGGAGGTGTGTGAAGTCACAATGCACGTGTGTGAACTCATAGAATGGAGCTGTGTGAAGTCACACTGGAGGTGTGTGAAGTCATAGAATGGAGGTGTGTGAAGTCAAAGAATGGAGTTGTGTGAAGTCACAGAATGGAGCTGTGTGAAGTCAGATTGGAGTTGTGTGAAGTCACAGAATGGAGGTGTGTGAACTCAGAATGGAAGTGTGTGAAGTCACAGAATGAAGGTGTGTGAAGTCATAGAATGGAGGTGTGTGAAGTCATAGAATGGATGTGTGTGAAGTCATAATGGAGGTGTGTGAAGTCACAGAATTGAGGTGTGTGAAGTCACAGAATGGAGGTTTGTGAAGTCACAGAATGGAGGTGTGTGAAGTCATAGAATGGAGGTGTGTAAAGTCATAGAATGGATGTTTGTGAAGTAAGAATGAAGGTGTGTTAAATCATAGAATGGAGGTGTGTGAAGGCACAGAATGGAGGTGTGTGAAGTCATAGAATGGAGCTGTTTGAAGTCAGAATGGAGGTGTGTGAAGTCACAGAATGGAGGTGTGTGAACTCAGAATGGAGGTGTGTGAAGTCACAGAATGTAGGTGTGTGAAGTCACAGAATGGAGGTGTGTGAACTCAGAATGGAGGTGAGTGAAGCCACAGAATGGAGGTGTGTGAAGTCATAGAATGGAAGTGCGTGAAGTCCTATAATGGATGTTTCTGAAGTAAGAATGAAGGTGTGTGAAGTCATAGAATGGAGGTGTGTGAAGTCAAAATGGAGGTGTGTGAACTCATAGAATGGAGGTGTGTGAACTCATGTAATGGAGGTGTGTGAAGTCATGGAAAGGAGGTGTGTGAAGTCAAAGAATGCAGGTGTGTGAAGTCAAACAATAAAGGTGTGTGAAGTCACAGAATGGAGGTGTGTGAACTCATAGAATGGAGGTGTGTGAAGTCAGAATGGAGTTGTGTGAAGTTATAGAATGGAGGTGTGTGAAGTCAGAATGGAGGTGTGTGATGTCATTGAATGGAGGTGTGTGAAGTCATGGAAAGGAGGTGTGTGAAGTCAAAGAATGGAGGTGTGTGAAGTCAAACAATAAAGGTGTGTGAAGTCACAGAATGGAGGTATGTGAAATCACAGAATGGAGGTGTGTGAAGTCAAAAAGGTGGTGTGTAGAGTCACAAATGGAGGTGTGTGAACTCATAGAATGGAGGTGTGTGAAGTCAAAGAATGGAGGTGTGTGTAGGCATCTAATGGAGGTGTGTGAAGTCATGGAATGGATGTGTGTGAAGTCACAGAATGGAGGTGTGTGAAGTCAGAATGGAGTTGTGTGAAGTTATAGAATGGAGATGTGTGAAGTCAGAATGGAGGTGTGTGATGTCATAGAATGGAGGTGTGTGAAGACAGAATGGAGGTGTGTGAACTCATAGAATGGAGGTGTGTGAAGGCACAATGGAGGTATGTGAAGTCATAGAATGGTGGTGTGTGAAGTCACAGAATGGAGGTGTGGAAGTCATAGAATGGAGGTGTGTGAAGTCATAGAATGGAGGTGTGTGAAGTCATAGAATGAATGTTTGTGAAGAAAGAATGAAGGTGTGTTAAGTCATAAAATGTAGATGTTGAAGGCACAGAATGGAGGTGTGTGAAGTCATAGAATGGAGCTGTGTGAAGTCAGAATGGAGGTGTGTGAAGTCATAGAATGGAGGTGTGTGAACTCACAATGGAGATGTGTGAAGTCAAAAAATGGAGGTGTGTGAAGTCACAGAATTGATGTTTGTGAAGTCAGAATGGAGGTGTGTGAAGTCAGAATGGAGGTTTGTGAAGTCATAGAATGGAGGTGTGTGAAGTCGTAGTATGGAGGTGTGTGAAGTCATAGAATGGAGGTGTGTGAAGTCACAGAACTGATGTTTGTGAATTCAGAATGGAGGTGTGTGAACTCACAATGGAGGTGTGTGAAGCGAAAGAATGGAGGTGTGTGAAGTCACAGAATTGATGTTTGTGAAGTCAGAATGGAGGTGTGTGAAGTCAGAATGAGGTGTGTGAAGTCATAGAATGGAGGTGTGTGAAGTCACAATGCACGTGTGTGAACTCATAGAATGGAGCTGTGTGAAGTCACAATGGAGGTGTGTGAAGTCATAGAATGGAGGCGTGTGAAGTCAAAGAATGGAGTTGTGTGAAGTCACAGAATGGAGCTGTGTGAAGTCAGATTGGAGTTGTGTGAAGTCACAGAATGGAGGTGTGTGAACTCAGAATGGAAGTGTGTGAAGTCACAGAATGAAGGTGTGTGAAGTCATAGAATGGAGGTGTGTGAAGTCATAGAATGGATGTGTGTGAAGTCATAATGGAGGTGTGTGAAGTCACAGAATTGAGGTGTGTGAAGTCACAGAATGGAGGTTTGTGAAGTCAGAGAATGGAGGTGTGTGAAGTCATAGAATGGAGGTGTGTAAAGTCATAGAATGGATGTTTGTGAAGTAAGAATGAAGGTGTGTTAAATCATAGAATGGAGGTGTGTGAAGGCACAGAATGGAGGTGTGTGAAGTCATAGAATGGAGCTGTTTGAAGTCAGAATGGAGGTGTGTGAAGTCACAGAATGGAGGTGTGTGAACTCAGAATGGAGGTGTGTGAAGTCACAGAATGTAGGTGTGTGAAGTCACAGAATGGAGGTGTGTGAACTCAGAATGGAGGTGAGTGAAGCCACAGAATGGAGGTGTGTGAAGTCATAGAATGGAAGTGCGTGAAGTCCTATAATGGATGTTTCTGAAGTAAGAATGAAGGTGTGTGAAGTCATAGAATGGAGGTGTGTGAAGTCAAAATGGAGGTGTGTGAACTCATAGAATGGAGGTGTGTGAACTCATGTAATGGAGGTGTGTGAAGTCATGGAAAGGAGGTGTGTGAAGTCAAAGAATGCAGGTGTGTGAAGTCAAACAATAAAGGTGTGTGAAGTCACAGAATGGAGGTGTGTGAACTCATAGAATCGAGGTGTGTGAAGTCAGAATGGAGTTGTGTGAAGTTATAGAATGGAGGTGTGTGAAGTCAGAATGGAGGTGTGTGATGTCATAGAATGGAGGTGTGTGAAGTCATGGAAAGGAGGTGTGTGAAGTCAAAGAATGGAGGTGTGTGAAGTCAAACAATAAAGGTGTGTGAAGTCACAGAATGGAGGTATGTGAAATCACAGAATGGAGGTGTGTGAAGTCAAAAAGGTGGTGTGTAGAGTCACAAATGGAGGTGTGTGAACTCATAGAATGGAGGTGTGTGAAGTCAAAGAATGGAGGTGTGTGTAGGCATCTAATGGAGGTGTGTGAAGTCATGGAATGGATGTGTGTGAAGTCACAGAATGGAGGTGTGTGAAATCAGAATGGAGTTGTGTGAAGTTATAGAATGGAGATGTGTGAAGTCAGAATGGAGGTGTGTGATGTCATAGAATGGAGGTGTGTGAAGACAGAATGGAGGTGTGTGAACTCATAGAATGGAGGTGTGTGAAGGCACAATGGAGGTATGTGAAGTCATAGAATGGTGGTGTGTGAAGTCACAGAATGGAGGTGTGGAAGTCATAGAATGGAGGTGTGTGAAGTCATAGAATGGAGGTGTGTGAAGTCATAGAATGAATGTTTGTGAAGAAAGAATGAAGGTGTGTTAAGTCATAAAATGTAGATGTTGAAGGCACAGAATGGAGGTGTGTGAAGTCATAGAATGGAGCTGTGTGAAGTCAGAATGGAGGTGTGTGAAGTCATAGAATGGAGGTGTGTGAACTCACAATGGAGATGTGTGAAGTCAAAAAATAGAGGTGTGTGAAGTCACAGAATTGATGTTTGTGAAGTCAGAATGGAGGTGTGTGAAGTCAGAATGGAGGTTTGTGAAGTCATAGAATGGAGGTGTGTGAAGTCGTAGTATGGAGGTGTGTGAAGTCATAGAATGGAGGTGTGTGATGTCACAGAACTGATGTTTGTGAATTCAGAATGGAGGTGTGTGAACTCACAATGGAGGTGTGTGAAGCGAAAGAATGGAGGTGTGTGAAGTCACAGAATTGATGTTTGTGAAGTCAGAATGGAGGTGTGTGAAGTCAAAATGGAGGTGTGTGAACTCATAGAATGGAGGTGTGTGAACTCATGTAATGGAGGTGTGTGAAGTCATGGAAAGGAGGTGTGTGAAGTCAAAGAATGCAGGTGTGTGAAGTCAAACAATAAAGGCGTGTGAAGTCACAGAATGGAGGTGTGTGAACTCATAGAATGGAGGTGTGTGAAGTCAGAATGGAGTTGTGTGAAGTTATAGAATGGAGGTGTGTGAAGTCAGAATGGAGGTGTGTGATGTCATAGAATGGAGGTGTGTGAAGTCATGGAAAGGAGGTGTGTGAAGTCAAAGAATGGAGGTATGTGAAGTCAAACAATAAAGGTGTGTGAAGTCACAGAATGGAGGTATGTGAAATCACAGAATGGAGGTGTGTGAAGTCAAAAAGGTGGTGTGTAGAGTCACAAATGGAGGTGTGTGAACTCATAGAATGGAGGTGTGTGAAGTCAAAGAATGGAGGTGTGTGTAGTCATCTAATGGAGGTGTGTGAAGTCATGGAATGGATGTGTGTGAAGTCACAGAATGGAGGTGTGTGAAGTCAGAATGGAGTTGTGTGAAGTTATAGAATGGAGATGTGTGAAGTCAGAATGGAGGTGTGTGATGTCATAGAATGGAGGTGTGTGAAGACAGAATGGAGGTGTGTGAACTCATAGAATGGAGGTGTGTGAAGGCACAATGGAGGTATGTGAAGTCATAGAATGGTGGTGTGTGAAGTCACAGAATGGAGGTGTGGAAGTCATAGAATGGAGGTGTGTGAAGTCATAGAATGGAGGTGTGTGAAGTCATAGAATGAATGTTTGTGAAGAAAGAATGAAGGTGTGTTAAGTCATAAAATGTAGATGTTGAAGGCACAGAATGGAGGTGTGTGAAGTCATAGAATGGAGCTGTGTGAAGTCAGAATGGAGGTGTGTGAAGTCATAGAATGGAGGTGTGTGAACTCACAATGGAGATGTGTGAAGTCAAAAAATAGAGGTGTGTGAAGTCACAGAATTGATGTTTGTGAAGTCAGAATGGAGGTGTGTGAAGTCAGAATGGAGGTTTGTGAAGTCATAGAATGGAGGTGTGTGAAGTCGTAGTATGGAGGTGTGTGAAGTCATAGAATGGAGGTGTGTGAAGTCACAGAACTGATGTTTGTGAATTCAGAATGGAGGTGTGTGAACTCACAATGGAGGTGTGTGAAGCGAAAGAATGGAGGTGTGTGAAGTCACAGAATTGATGTTTGTGAAGTCAGAATGGAGGTGTGTGAAGTCAGAATGGAGGTGTGTGAAGTCATAGAATGGAGGTGTGTGAAGTCACAATGCACGTGTGTGAACTCATAGAATGGAGCTGTGTGAAGTCACAATGGAGGTGTGTGAAGTCATAGAATGGAGGCGTGTGAAGTCAAAGAATGGAGTTGTGTGAAGTCACAGAATGGAGCTGTGTGAAGTCAGATTGGAGTTGTGTGAAGTCACAGAATGGAGGTGTGTGAACTCAGAATGGAAGTGTGTGAAGTCACAGAATGAAGGTGTGTGAAGTCATAGAATGGAGGTGTGTGAAGTCATAGAATGGATGTGTGTGAAGTCATAATGGAGGTGTGTGAAGTCACAGAATTGAGGTGTGTGAAGTCACAGAATGGAGGTTTGTGAAGTCAGAGAATGGAGGTGTGTGAAGTCATAGAATGGAGGTGTGTAAAGTCATAGAATGGATGTTTGTGAAGTAAGAATGAAGGTGTGTTAAATCATAGAATGGAGGTGTGTGAAGGCACAGAATGGAGGTGTGTGAAGTCATAGAATGGAGCTGTTTGAAGTCAGAATGGAGGTGTGTGAAGTCACAGAATGGAGGTGTGTGAACTCAGAATGGAGGTGTGTGAAGTCCCAGAATGGCGGTGTGGGAAGTCATAGAATGGAGTTGTGTGAAGTCACAGAATGGAGATGTGTGAATTCATAGAATGGAGGTGTGTGAAGTCATAGAATGGAGGTGTCTGAAGTCACAGAATGGAGGTGTGTGAAGTCAAAGAATGGAGGTGTGTGAAGTCACAGAATGGAGGTGTGTGAAGTCAAAGAATGGAGGTCTGTGAAGTCAAAGAATGGAGGTGTGTGAAGTCATAGAATGGAAGTGTGTGAAGTCATAGAATGGAGGTGTGTGAAGCCAGAATTGAGGTGTGTGAAGTCATAGAATTGAGGTGTGTGAACTCAGAATGGAGGTGTGTGAAGTCACAGAATGAAGGTTTGTGAAATCATAGAATGGAGGTGTGTGAAGTCATAGAACGGATGTTTCTGAAGTAGAATGAAGGTGTGTGAAGTCATAGAATGGAGGTGTGTGAAGTCAAAATGGAGGTGTGCGAACTCATAAAATGGAGATGTGTGAAGTCATGGAATGGAGGTGTGTGAAGTCCAAAAATAGAGGTGTGTGAAGTCAAACAATGTTAATGTGTGTGAAGTCACAGAATGGAGGTGTGCGAATTCAAAGAATGGAAGTGTGTGAAGTCAAAATGGAGGTGTGTGAAGTAACAGAATGGAGGTGTGTGAAGTCACAGAATGTAGGTGTGTGAAGTCATAGAATGGAGGTGTGTGAAGTCACAGAATGGAGGTGTGTGAAGTCACAGAATGGAGGTGTGTGAAGTCAAAATGGAGGTGTGTGAACTCATAGAATGGAGGTTTGTGAAGTCATAGAATGGAGGTGTGTGAAGTCATGCAATGGAGGTGTGTGAACTCAAAGAATGGAGGTGTGTGAAGTCAAACAATAAAGGTGTGTGAAGTCACAGAATTGAGGTGTGTGAAATCACAGAATGGAGGTGTGTGAAGTCAAAAATGTAGTGTGTAGAGTCACAAATGGAGGTGTGTGGACTCATAGAATGGAGGTGTGTGAAGTCAAAGAATGGAGGTGTGTGAAGTCATGGAATGGAGGTGTGTGCAGTCACAGAATTGAGGTGTGTGAAGTCATAGAATGGAGGTGTGTGAAGTCATAGAAAGGATGTTTCTGAATAAGAATAAATGTGTGTGAAGTCATAAAATGGAGATGTATGAAGTCAAAATGGAGGTGTGTGAACTCATAGAATGGTGGTCTGAGAAATCATAGAATGGAGGTGTGTGAAGTCATGGAATAAAGGTGTGTGAAGTCAAAGAATACATTGTGTGAAGTCAAACAATAAAGGTGTGTGAAGTCACAGAATGGAGTTGTGTGAAATCACAGAATGGAGGTGTGTGAAGTCATGGAATGGAGGTGTGTGAAGTCACAGAATGGAAGTGTGTGAAGTCAGAATGGAGTTGTGTGAAGTCATAGAATGGAGTTGTGTGAAGTCACAAGGGAGGTGTGTCAAATAATAGAATGGAGGTGTGTGAGGTCATCGAATGGAGGTGTGTGAAATCATGGAATGGATTTGTGTGAAGTCATTGAATGGAGGTGTGTGAAGTCACAGAATGGAGGTGTGTGAAGTCAGAATGGAGTTGTGTGAAGTCATAGAATGGAGGTGTGTGAAGTCACAAGGGAGGTGTGTGAAATCATAGAATGGAGGTGTGTAAAGTCACAGTATGGAGGTGTGTGAAGTCATAGAATGGAGCTGTGTGAAGTCAGATTGGAGGTGTGTGAAGACACAGAATGGATGTGTGTGAACTCAGAATGGAGGTGTGTGAAATCACAGAATGGATGTATGAAGTCATAGAATGGAGGTGTGGGAAGTCATAGAATGGAGGTGTGTGACGTCATAATGGAGGTGTGTGAAGTCACAGAATTGAGGTGTGTGAAGTCACAGAATGGAGGTGTGTAAAGTCATAGAATGGAGGTGTGTGAAGTCATAGAATGGAGGTGTGTGACCATAGAATGGAGGTGTGTGAAGGCAAAGAATGGAGGTGTGTGATGTCATAGAATGGAGGTGTGTGAAGTCATGGAAAGGAGGTGTGTGAAGTCAAAGAATGGAGGTGTGTGAAGTCAAACAATAAAGGTGTGTGAAGTCACAGAATGGAGGTATGTGAAATCACAGAATGGAGGTGTGTGAAGTCAAAAAGGTGGTGTGTAGAGTCACAAATGGAGGTGTGTGAACTCATAGAATGGAGGTGTGTGAAGTCAAAGAATGGAGGTGTGTGTAGGCATCGAATGGAGGTGTGTGAAGTCATGGAATGCAGGTGTGTGAAGTCACAGAATGGAGGTGTGTGAAGGCAGAATGGAGTTGTGTGAAGTAATAGAATGGAGGTGTGTGAAGTCAGAATGGAGGTGTGTGATGTCATAGAATGGAGGTGTGTGAAGACAGAATGGAGGTGTGTGAACTCATAGAATGGAGGTGTGTGAAGTCACAATGGAGGTATGTGAAGTCATAGAATGGTGGTGTGTGAAGTCATAGAATGGAGGTGTGTGAAGTCATAGAATGGAGGTGTGTGAAGTCATAGAATGAATGTTTGTGAAGAAAGAATGAAGGTGTGTTAAGTCATAAAATGGAGATGTGTGAAGGCACAGAATGGAGGTGTGTGAAGTCATAGAATGGAGCTGTGTGGAGTCAGAATGGAGGTGTGTGAAGTCATAGAATGGAGGTGTGTGAACTCACAATGGAGATGTGTGAAGTCAAAAAATGGAGGTGTGTGAAGTCAAAGAATGGAAGTGTCTGAAGTCATAGAATGGAGGTGTGTGAAGTCATAGAATGGAGGTGTGTAAAGTCATAGAATGGAGGTGTGTGAAGTCACAGAATTTATGTTTGTGAAGTCAGAATGGAGGTGTGTGAAGTCAGAATGGAGGTTTGTGAAGTCATAGAATGGAGGTGTGTGAAGTCGTAGTATGGAGGTGTGTGAAGTCATAGAATGGAGGTGTGTGAAGTCACAGAATTGATGTTTGTGAATTCAGAATGGAGGTTTGTGAACTCACAATGGAGGTGTGTGAAGCGAAAGAATGGAGGTGTGTGAAGTCACAGAATTGATGTTTGTGAAGTCAGAATGGAGGTGTGTGAAGTCAGAATGGAGGTGTTTGAAGTCATAGAATGGAGGTGTGTGAAGTCACAATGCACGTGTGTGAACTCATAGAATGGAGGTGTCTGAAGTCAGAATGGAGTTGTGTGAAGTCATAGAATGGAGGTGTGTGAAGTCAGAATGGAGGTGTGTGAAGACATAGAATGGATTTGTGTGAAGTCAGAATGGAGGTGTGTGAAATCAGAGAATGGAGCTGTGTGAAGTCACAATGGAGGTGTGTGAAGTCATAGAATGGAGGTGTGTGAAGTCAAAGAATGGAGGTGTGTGAAGTCATAGAATGGACCTGTGTGAAGTCAGATTGGAGTTGTGTGAAGTCACAGAATGGAGGTGTGTGAACTCAGAATGGAGGTGTGTGAAGTCACAGAATGAAGGTGTGTGAAGTCAGAGAATGGAGGTGTGTGAAGTCATAGAATGGATGTTTGTGAAGTAAGAATGAAAGTGTGTTAAATCATAGAATGGAGGTGTGTGAAGGCACAGAATGGAGGTGTGTGAAGTCATAGAATGGACCTGTTTGAAGTCAGAATGGAGGTGTGTGAAGTCACAGAATGGAGGTGTGTGAACTCAGAATGGTGGTGTGTGAAATCACAGAATGGAGGTGTGTTAAGTCACAGAACGGAGGTGTTTGAACTCAGAATGGAGGTGTGTGAAATCACAGAATGGAGGTGTGTGAAGTCATAGAATGGAGGTGTGTGAACTCATAGAATGGAGGTGTGGGAAGGCATAGAGTGGAGCTGTGTGAAGTCAGATTGGAGGTGTGCGAAATCACAGAATGGAGGTGTGTGAAGTCATTGAATGGAGCTGGGTGTAGTCAGAATGGAGGTGTGTGAAGTCTCAGAATTGAGGTGTGTGAACTCAGAACGGAGGTGTGTGAAGTCACAGAATCTAGGTGTGTGAAGTCATAGAATGGAGGTGTGTGAAGTCATAGAATGGAGGTGTGTGAAGTCATAATGGAGGTGTGTGAAGTCACAGAATTGAGGTATGTGAAGTCACAGAATGGAGGTGTGTGAAGTCATAGAATGGAGGTGTGTGAAGTCAGAACGGAGGTGTGTGAAATCATAGAATGGAGTTGTGTGAAGTCAAAGAATGGAGGTTTGTGAAGTCATCGAATGGAGGTGTGTGAAGTCATGGAATGGAGGTGTGTGAAGTCACAGAATGGAGGTGTGTGAAGTCAGAATGGACTTGTGTGAAGTCATAGAATGGAGGTGTGTGAAGTCAGAATGGAGGTGTGTGAAGTCATAGAATGGAGGTGTGTGAAGCCAGAATGGAGGTGTGTGAACTCATAGAGTGGAGGTGTGTGAAGTCACAATGGACGTGTGTGAAATCATAGAATGGAGGTGTGTGAAGTCACAGCATGGAGGTTTGTGAAGTCAAAGAATGAAGCTGTGTGAAGTGAGAATTGAGGTGTGTGAAGTCACAGAATGGAGGTGTGTGAACTCAGAATGGAGGTGTGTGAAGTCACAGAATGGATGTGTGAAGTCATAGAATGGAGGTGTGTGAAGTCATAGAATGGAGGTGTGTGAAGTCATAGAATGGAGGTGTGTGATCATAGAATGGATGTTTGTGAAGTAGGAATGAAGGTGTGTTAAGTCATAGAATGGAGGTGTGTGAAGGCACAGATTGGAGGTGTGTGAAGTCATAGAATGGAGGTGTGTGAAGTCATAATGGAGGTGTGTGAAGTCATAGAAAGGAATTGTGTGAAGTCATAGAATGGAGGTGTGTGAAGCCAGAATTGAGGTGTGTGAAGTCAGAGAATTGCGGTGTGTCAACTCAGAATGGAGGTGTGTGAAGACACAGAATGGAGGTTTGTGAAGTCATAGAATGGAGGTGTGTGAAGTCATAGAATGGATCTTTCTGAAGTAGATTGAAGGTGTGTGAAGTCACAGAATGGAGGTGTGTGAAGTCAAAATGGAGGTGTGCGAACTCATAAAATGGAGATGTGTGAAATCATGGAATGGAGGTGTGTGAAGTCCAAAAATGGAGGTGTGTGAAGTCAAACAATTGTGGTGTGTGAAGTCACAGAATGGAGGTGTGGAAGGCATCGAATGGAGGTGTGTGAAGTCACGGAATGGAGGTGTGTGAAGTCACAGAATGGAGGTGTGTGAAGTCAGAATGGAGTTGTGTGAAGTCATAGAATGGAGGTGTGTGAAGTCAGAATGGAGGTGTGTGAAGTCATAGAATGGAGGTGTGTGAAGTCAGAATGGAGGTCTGTGAACTCATAGAATGGAGGTGTGTGAAGTCACAATGGCGGTATGTGAAGTCATAGAATGGTGGTGTGTGAAGTCACAGAATGGAGGTGTGGAAGTCAAAGAATGGAGGTGTGTGAAGACAGAATGGAGGTGTGTGAAGTCATAGAATGGAGGTGTGTGAAGTCATAGAATGGAGGTGTGTGAAGTCATAATGTAGATGTGTGAAGTCACAGAATTGAGGTGTGTGAAGTCACAAAATCGAGGTGTGTGAAGTCAAAGAATGGAGCTGTGTGAAGTCAGAATGGAGCTGTGTGAAGTCATAGAATGGAGGTGTGTGAACTCACAATGGAGATGTGTGAAGTCAAAAAATGGAGGTGTGTGAAGTCAAAGAATGGAAGTGTGTGAAGTAATAGAATGGAGGTGTGTGAAGTCATAGAATGGAGGTGTGTGAACTCATAGAATGGAGGTTTGTGAAGTCACAAAATTGATGTTTGTGAAGTCAGTATGGAGGTGTGTGAAGTCAGAATGGAGGTTTGTGAAGTCATAGAATGGAGGTGTGTGAAGTCATAGAATGGAGGTGTGTGAAGTAATAGAATGGAGGTGTGTGAAGTCACAGAATTGATGTTTGTGAATTCAGAATGGAGGTGTGTGAACTCACAATGGAGGTGTGTGAAGTCAAAGAATGGATGTGTGTGAAGTCACAGAATTGATGTTTGTGAAGTCAGCATGGAGGGGTGTGAAGTCAGAATGGAGGTATGTGAAGTCATAGAATGGAGTTGTGTGAAGTCACAATGCACGTGTGTGAACTGATAGAATGGAGGTGTCTGAAGTCAGAATGGAGTTGTGTGAAGTCACAGAATGGAGGTGTGTGAAGTCAGAATGGACTTGTGTGAAGTCATAGAATGGAGGTGTGTGAAGTCAGAATGGAGGTGTGCGAAGTCATAGAATGGAGGGGTGTGAAGTCAGAATGGAGGTGTGTGAACTCATAGAATGGAGATCTGTGAAGTCACACTGGAGATGTTTGAAATCATAGAATGGAGGTGTGTGAAGTCACAGTATGGACGTGTGTGAAGTCATAGAATGAAGCTGTGTGAAGTGAGAATTGAGGTGTGTGAAGTCACAGAATGGAGGTGTGTGAACTCAGAATGGAGGTGTGTGAAATCACAGAATGGAGGTGTGAAGTCATAGAATGGAGATGTGTGAAGTCATAGAATGCAGGTGTGTGAAGTCATAATGGAGGTGTGTGAAGTCACAGAATTGAGGTGTGTGAAGTCACTGAATGGAGGTGTGTGAAGTCATAGAATGGAGGTGTGTGAAGTCATAGAATGGAGGTGTGTGATCATAGAATGGATGTTTGTGAAGTAAGAATGAAGGTGTGTTAAGTCATAGAATGGAGGTGTGTGAAGGCACAGATTGGAGGTGTGTGAAGTCATAGAATGGAGCTGTGTGAAGTCATAATGGAGGTGTGTGAAGTCACAGAATGGAGGTGTGTGAACTCACAATGGAGGTGTGTGAAGTCAAAGAATGGAGGTGTGTGAAGTCATAGAAAGGAATTGTGTGAAGTCAGAGAATGGAGGTGTGTGAAGCCAGAATTGAGGTGTGTGAAGTCAGAGAATTGAGGTGTGTGAACTCAGAATGTAGGTGTGTGAAGACACAGAATGGAGGTTTCTGAAGTCATAGAATGGAGGTGTGTGATGTCATAGAATGGATGTTTCTGAAGTAGAATGAACGTGTGTGAAGTCACAGAATGGAGGTGTGTGAAGTCAAAATGGAGGTGTGCGAACTCATAAAATGGAGATGTGTGAAGTCATGGAATGGAGGTGTGTGAAGTCCAAAAATGGAGGTGTGTGAAGTCAAACAATAGTGGTGTGTGAAGTCACAGAATGGAGGTGTGTGAAGGCATCGAATGGAGGTGTGTGAAGTCACAGAATGGAGGTGTGTGAAGTCAGAATGGAGTTGTATGAAGTCATAGAATGGAGGTGTGTGAAGTCAGTATGGAGGTGTGTGAACTCATAGAATGGAGGTGTGTGAAGTCCAAATGGAGGTGTGCGAACTCATAAAATGGAGATGCGTGAAGTCATGGAATGGAGGTGTGTGAAGTACAAAAATGGAGGTGTGTGAAGTCAAACATTGGTGGTGTGTGAAGTCACAGAATGGAGGTGTGTGAAGTCACAGAATTAATGTTTGTGAATTCAGAATGGAGGTGTGTGAACTCACAATGGAGGTGTGCGAAGTCACAGAATGGAGTTGTGTGAAGTCATTGAATGGAGCTGGGTGAAGTTAGAATGGAGGTGTGTGAAGTCACAGAATGGAGGTGTGTGAACTCAGAACGGAGGTGTGTGAAGTCACAGAATCTAGGTGTGTGAAGTCATAGAATGGAGGTGTGTGAAGTCATAGAATGGAGGTGTGTGAAGTCATAATGGAGGTGTGTGAAGTAACAGAATTGAGGTATGTGAAGTCACAGATTGGAGGTGTGTGAAGTCAAAACGGAGGTGTGTGAAATCATAGAATGGAGGTATGTGAAGTCAAAGAATGGAGGTGTGTGAAGTCATCGAATGGAGGTGTGTGAAGTCTTGGAATGGAGGTGTGTGAAGTCAAAACGGAGGTGTGTGAAATCATAGAATGGAGGTATGTGAAGTCATAGAATGGAGGTGTGTGAAGTCAGAATGGAGGTGTGTGAAGTCATAGAATGGAGGTGTGTGAAGTCAGAATGGAGGTGTGTGAACTCACAGAATGGAGGTGTGTGAAGTCACAGCATATAGGTGTGTGAAGTCATAGAATGAAGCTGTGTGAAGTGAGAATTGAGGTGTGTGAAGTCATAGAATGGCGGTGTGTCAAGTCATAATGGAGGTGTGTGAAGTCACAGAATTGAGGTGTGTGAAGTCACTGAATGGAGGTGTGTGAAGTCATAGAATGGAGGTGTGTGAAGTCATAGAATGGAGGTGTGTGATCATAGAATGGATGTTTGTGAAGTAAGAATGAAGGTGTGTTAAGTCATAGAATGGAGGTGTGTGAAGGCACAGATTGGAGGTGTGTGAAGTCATAGAATGAAGCTGTGTGAAATCATAATGGAGGTGTGTGAAGTCATAGAAAGGAATTGTGTGAAGTCATAGAATGGAGGTGTGTGAAGCCAGAATTGAGGTGTGTGAAGTCAGAGAATTGAGGTGTGTGAACTCAGAATGGAGTTGTGTGAAGACACAGAATGGAGGTTTGTGAAGTCATAGAATGGAGGTGTGTGAAGTCATAGAATGGATGTTTCTGAAGTAGAATGAAGGTGTGTGAAGTCACAGAATGGAGGTGTGTGAAGTCAAAATGGAGGTGTGCGAACTTATAAAATGGAGATGTGTGAAGTCATGGAATGGAGGTGTGTGAAGTCCAAAAATGGAGGTGTGTGAAGTCAAACAATGGTGGTGTGTGAAGTCACAGAATGGAGGTGTGTGAAGGCATCGAATGGAGTTGTGTGAAGTCATGGAATGGAGTTGTGTGAAGTCATAGAATGGAGGTGTGTGAAGTCAGAATGGAGGTGTGTGAAGTAATAGAATGGAGGTGTGTGAAGTCAGAATGGAGGTGTGTGAACTCATAGAATGGAGGTGTGTGAAGTCACAATGGGGGTATGTGAAGTCATAGAATGGTGGTGTGTGAAGTCACAGAATGGAGGTGTGGAAGTCTTAGAATGGAGGTGTGTGAAGGCAGAATGGAGGTGTGTGAAATCATAGAATGGAGGTGTGTGAAGTCATAGAATGGAGGTGTGTGAAGTCCAAAAATGGAGGTGTGTGAAGTCAAACAATAGTGGTGTGTGAAGTCACAGAATGGAGGTGTGTGAAGTCATAGAATGGAGGTGTGTGAAGTCATAGAATGGAGGTGTGTGAAGTCATAGAATGGAGGTTTGTGAAGTCACAGAATTGATGTTTGTGAAGTCAGAATGGAGGTGTGTGAAGTCAGAATGGAAGTTTGTGAAGTCATAGAATGGAGGTGTGTGAAGTCATAGAATGGAGGTGTGTGAAGTCATAGAATGGAGGTGTGTGAAGTCACAGAATGGAGGTGTGTGAAATCACAGATACCAGATGTGTGTAGTCACAGAATGGAGTTGTGTGAAGTCATAGAATGGAGGTGTGTGAAGTCAGAATGGAGGTGTGTGAAGTCATAGAATGGAGGTGTGTGAAGTCAGAATGGAGGTCTGTGAACTCATAGAATGGAGATGTATGAAGTCACAATGGCGGTAGGTGAATTCATAGAATGGTGGTGTGTGAAGTCACAGAATGGAGGTGTGGAAGTCATAGAATGGAGGTGTGTGAAGTCAGAATGGAGGTGTGTGAAGTCATAGAATGGAGGTGTGTGAAGTCATAGAATGGAGGTGTGTGAAGTCATAATGTAGATGTGTGAAGTCACAGAATTGAGGTGTGTGAAGTCACAAAATGCAGGTGTGTAAAGTCATAGAATGGAGGTGTGTGAAGTCATAGAATGGAGATGTGTGAAGTCATCGAATGAATGTTTGTGAAGTAAGAATGAAGGTGTGTTAAGTCATAAAATGGAGATGTGTGAAGGCACAGAATGGAGGTGTGTGAAGTCATAGAATGGAGCTGTGTGAAGTCAGAATGGAGGTGTGTGAAGTCATAGAATGGAGGTGTGTGAACTCACAATGGAGATGTGTGAAGTCAAAAAATGGAGGTGTATGAAGTCAAAGAATGGAAGTGTGTGAAGTCATAGAATGCAGGTGTGTGAAGTCATAGAATGGAGGTGTGTGAATTCATAGAATGGAGGTTTGTGAAGTCACAGAATTGATGTTTGTGAAGTCAGAATGGAGGTGTGTGAAGCCAGAATGGAGGTTTGTGAAGTCATAGAATGGAGGTGTGTGAAGTCATAGAATGGAGGTGTGTGAAGTCATAGAATGGAGGTGTGTGAAGTCACAGAATTGATGTTTGTGAATTCAGAATGGAGGTGTGTGAACTCACAATGGAGGTGTGCGAAGTCAAAGAATGGAGTTGTGTGAAGTCATTGAATGGAGCTGGGTGAAGTCAGAATGGAGGTGTGTGAAGTCACAGAATTGAGGTGTGTGAACTCAGAACGGAGGTGTGTGAAGTCACAGAATCTAGGTGTGTGAAGTCATAGAATGGAGGTGTGTGAAGTCATAGAATGGAGGTGTGTGAAGTCATAATGGAGGTGTGTGAAGTCACAGAATGGAGGTGTGTGAAGTCAGAACGGAGGTGTGTGAAATCATAGAATGGAGGTATGTGAAGTCAAAGAATGGAGGTGTGTGAAGTCATCGAATGGAGGTGTGTGAATTCTTGGAATGGAGGTGTGTGAAGTCACAGATTGGAGGTGTGTGAAGTAAGAATGGACTTGTGTGAAGTCATAGAATGGAGGTGTGTGAAGTCAGAATGGAGGTGTGTGAAGTCATAGAATGGAGGTGTGTGAAGTCAGAATGGAGGTGTGTGAACTCATAGAATGGAGGTGTGTGAAGTCACAATGGAGGTGTGTGAAATCATAGAATGGAGGTGTGTGAAGTCACAGCATGGAGGTGTGTGAAGTCATAGAATGAAGCTGTGTGAAGTGAGAATTGAGGTGTGTGAAGTCACAGAATGGAGGTGTGTGAACTCAGAATGGAGGTGTGTGAAGTCACAGAATGGAGGTGTGAAGTCATAGAATGGAGGTGTGTGAAGTCATAGAATGGAGGTGTGTGAAGTCATAATGGAGGTGTGTGAAGACACAGAATTGAGGTGTGTGAAGTCACTGAATGGAGGTGTGTGAAGTCATAGAATGGAGGTGTGTGAAGTCATAGAATGGAGGTGTGTGATCATAGAATGGATGTTTGTGAAGTAAGAATGAAGGTGTGTTAAGTCATCGAATGGAGGTGTGTGAAGGCACAGATTGGAGGTGTGTGAAGTCATAGAATGGAGCTGTGTGAAGTCATAATGGAGGTGTGTGAAGTCATAGAAAGGAATTGTGTGAAGTCATAGAATGGAGGTGTGTGAAGCCAGAATTGAGGTGTGTGAAGTCAGAGAATTGAGGTGTGTGAACTCAGAATGGAGTTGTGTGAAGACACAGAATGGAGGTTTGTGAGGTCATAGAATGGAGGTGTGTGAAGTCATAGAATGGATGTTTCTGAAGTAGAATGAAGGTGTGTGAAGTCACAGAATGGAGGTGTGTGAAGTCAAAATGGAGGTGTGCGAACTTATAAAATGGAGATGTGTGAAGTCATGGAATGGAGGTGTGTGAAGGCACAGATTGGAGGTGTGTGAAGGCATCGAATGGAGTTGTGTGAAGTCATGGAATGGAGTTGTGTGAAGTCATAGAATGGAGGTGTGTGAAGTCAGAATGGAGGTGTGTGAAGTAATAGAATGGAGGTGTGTGAAGTCAGAATGGAGGTGTGTGAACTCGTAGAATGGAGGTGTGTGAAGTCACAATGGGGGTATGTGAAGTCATAGAATGGTGGTGTGTGAAGTCACAGAATGGAGGTGTGGAAGTCTTAGAATGGAGGTGTGTGAAGTCACAGAATTGAGGTGTGTGAAGTCACTGAATGGAGGTGTGTGAAGTCATAGAATGGAGGTGTGTGAAGTCATAGAATGGAGGTGTGTGAAGTCATAGAATGGATGTTTGTGAAGTAAGAATGAAGGTGTGTTAAGTCATAGAATGGAGGTGTGTGAAGGCACAGATTGGAGGTGTGTGAAGTCATAGAATGGAGCTGTGTGAAGTCATAATGGAGGTGTGTGAAGTCATAGAATGGAGGTGTGTGAACTCACAATGGAGGTGTGTGAAGTCAAAGAATGGAGGTGTGTGAAGTCATAGAAAGGAATTGTGTGAAGTCATAGAGTGGAGGTGTGTGAACCCAGAATTGAGGTGTGTGAAGTCAGAGAATTGCGGTGTGTGAACTCAGAATGGAGGTGTGTGAAGACACAGAATGGAGGTTTGTGAAGTCATAGAATGGAGGTGTGTGAAGTCATAGAATGGATGTTTCTGAAGTAGATTGAAGGTGTGTGAAGTCACAGAATGGAGGTGTGTGAAGTCAAAATGGAGGTGTGCGAACTCATAAAATGGAGATGTGTGAAGTCATGGAATGGAGGTGTGTGAAGGCCAAAAATGGAGGTGTGTGAAGTCAAACAATGGTGCTGTGTGAAGTCACAGAATGGAGGTGTGTGAAGGCATCGAATGAAGGTGTGTGAAGTCATGGAATGGAGGTGTGTGAAGTCACAGAATGGAGGTGTGTGAGGTAAGAATGGAGTTGTGTGAAGTCATAGAATGGAGGTGTGTGAAGTCAGAATGGAGGTATGTGAAGTCATAGAATGGAGGTGTGTGAAGTCAGAATGGAGTTCTGTGAACTCATAGAATGGAGGTGTGTGAAATCACAATGGAGGTATGTGAAGTCATAGAATGGTGGTGTGTGAAGTCACAGAATGGAGGTGTGGAAGTCATAGAATGCAGGTGTGTGAAGTCAGAATGGAGGTGTGTGAAGTCATAGAATGGAGGTGTGTGAAGTCATAGAATGGACGTGTGTGAAGTCATAATATAGATATGTGAAGTCACAGAATTGAGGTGTGTGAAGTCACAAAATGGAGGTGTGTAAAGTCATAGAATGGAGGTGTGTGAAGTCATAGAATGGAGGTGTGTGAAGTCATAGAATGAATGTTTGTGAAGTAAGAATTAAGATGTGTTAAGTCATAAAATGGAGATGTGTGAAGGCACAGAATGGAGGTGTGTGAAGTCAAAGAATGGAGCTGTGTGAAGTCAGAATGGAGGTGTGTGAAGTCATAAAATGGAGGTGTGTGAACTCACAATGGAGATGTGTGAAGTCAAAAAATGTAGGTGTGTGAAGTCAAAGAATGGAAGTGTGTGAAGTCATAGAATGGAGGTGTGTGAAGTCATAGAATGGAGGTGTGTGAAGTCATAGAATGGAGGTTTGTGAAGTCACAGAATTGATGTTTGTGAAGTCAGAATGGAGGTGTGTGAAGTCAGAGTGGAGGTTTGTGAAGTCATGGAATGGAGGTGTGTGAAGTCATAGAATGCAGGTGTGTGAAATCAAAGAATGGAGGTGTGTGAAGTCACAGAATTGATGTTTGTGAATTCAGAATGGAGGTGTGTGAACTCACAATGGAGGTGTGTGAATTCAAAGAATGGAGGTGTGTGAAGTCACAGAATTGATGTTTGTGAACTCAGCATGGAGGTGTGTGAAGTCAGAATGGAGGTGTGTGAACTCACAATGGAGGTGTGTGAAGTCAAAGAATGGAGGTGTGTGAAGTCATATAAAGGAATTGTGTGAAGTCATAGAATGGAGGTGTGTGAAGCGAGAATTCAGGTGTGTGAAGTCAGAGAATTGAGGTGTGTGAACTCAGAATGGAGTTGTGTGAAGACACAGAATGGAGGTTTGTGAAGTCATAGAATGGAGGTGTGTTAAGTCATAGAATGGATGTTTCTGAAGTAGAATGAAGGTGTGTGAAGTCACAGAATGGAGGTGTGTGAAGTCAAATTGGAGGTGTGCGAACTCATAAAATGGAGATGTTTGAAGTCATGGAATGGAGGTGTGTGAAGGCACAGATTGGAGGTGTGTGAAGTCATAGAATGGAGCTGTGTGAAGTCATAATGGAGGTGTGTGAAGTCACAGAATGGAGGTGTGTGAACTCACAATGGAGGTGTGTGAAGTCAAAGAATGGAGGTGTGTGAAGTCATAGAAAGGAATTGTGTGAAGTCATAGAATGGAGGTGTGTGAAGCCAGAATTGAGGTTTGTGAAGTCAGAGAATTGAGGTGTGTGAACTCAGAATGGAGGTGTGTGAAGACACAGAATGGAGGTTTGTGAAGTCATAGAATGGAGGTGTGTGATGTCATAGAATGGATGTTTCTGAAGTAGAATGAAAGTGTGTGAAGTCACAGAATGGAGGTGTGTGAGGTCAAAATGGAGGTGTGCGAACTCATAAAATGGAGATGTGTGAAGTCATGGAATGGAGGTGTGTGAAGTCCAAAAATGGAGGTGTGTGAAGTCAAACAATAGTGGTGTGTGAAGTCACAGAATGGAGGTGTGTGAAGGCATCGAATGGAGGTGTGTGAAGTCACAGAATGGAGGTGTGTGAAGTCAGAATGGAGTTGTATGAAGTCATAGAATGGAGGTGTGTGAAGTCAGAATGGAGGTGTGTGAAGTCACAGAATGGAGGTGTGTGAAGTCACAGAATTGATGTTTGTGAAGTCAGCATGGAGGGGTGTGAAGTCAGAATGGAGGTATGTGAAGTCATAGAATGGAGGTGTGTGAAGTCACAATGCACGTGTGTGAACTCATAGAATGGAGGTGTCTGAAGTCAGAATGGAGTTGTGTGAAGTCACAGAATGGAGGTGTGTGAAGTCAGAATGGACTTGTGTGAAGTCATAGAATGGAGGTGTGTGAAGTCAGAATGGAGGTGTGCGAAGTCATAGAATGGAGGTGTGTGAAGTCAGAATGGAGGTGTGTGAACTCATAGAATGGAGATCTGTGAAGTCACACTGGAGGTGTGTGAAATCATAGAATGGAGGTGTGTGAAGTCACAGTATGGAGGTGTGTGAAGTCATAGAATGAAGCTGTGTGAAGTGAGAATTGAGGTGTGTGAAGTCACAGAATGGAGGTGTGTGAACTCAGAATGGAGGTGTGTGAAATCACAGAATGGAGGTGTGAAGTCATAGAATGGGGATGTGTGAAGTCATAGAATGCAGGTGTGTGAAGTCATAATAGAGGTGGGTGAAGTCATAGAATTGAGGTGTGTGAAGTCACTGAATGGAGGTGTGTGAAGTCATAGAATGGAGGTGTGTGAAGTCATAGAATGGAGGTGTGTGATCATAGAATGGATGTTTGTGAAGTAAGAATGAAGGTGTGTTAAGTCATAGAATGGAGGTGTGTGAAGTCACAGAATGGAGGTGTGTGAAGTCATAGAATGAGGCTGTGTGAAGTCATAATGGAGGTGTGTGAAGGCATAGAATGGAGGTGTGTGAAGTAATAGAATGGAGGTGTGTGAAGTCAGAATGGAGGTGTGTGAACTCGTAGAATGGAGGTGTGTGAAGTCATAGAATGGAGGTGTGTGAAGTCATAGAATGGAGGTTTGTGAAGTCACAGAATTGATGTTTGTGAAGTCAGAATGGAGGTGTGTGAAGTCAGAATGGAAGTGTGTGAAGTCACAAAATGGAGGTGTGTGAAGTCATAGAATGGAGGTTTGTGAAGTCATAGAATTTAGGTGTGTGTAGTCACAGAATGGAGTTGTGTGAAGTCATAGAATGGAGGTGTGTGAAATCATAGAATGGAGGTGTGTGAAGTCACAGCATGGAGGTGTGTGAAGTCATAGAATGAAGCTGTGTGAAGTGAGAATTGAGGTGTGTGAAGTCATAGAATGGAGGTGTGTGAAGTCATAATGGAGGTGTGTGAAGTCACAGAATTGAGGTGTGTGAAGTCACTGAATGGAGGTGTGTGAAGTCATAGAATGGAGGTGTGTGAAGTCATAGAATGGAGGTGTGTGATCATAGAATGGATGTTTGTGAAGTAAGAATGAAGGTGTGTTAAGTCATAGAATGGAGGTGTGTGAAGGCACAGATTGGAGGTGTGTGAAGTCATAGAATGGAGCTGTGTGAAATCATAATGGAGGTGTGTGAAGTCATAGAAAGGAATTGTGTGAAGTCATAGAATGGAGGTGTGTGAAGCCAGAATTGAGGTGTGTGAAGTCAGAGAATTGAGGTGTGTGAACTCAGAATGGAGTTGTGTGAAGACACAGAATGGAGGTTTGTGAAGTCATAGAATGGAGGTGTGTGAAGTCATAGAATGGATGTTTCTGAAGTAGAATGAAGGAGTGTGAAGTCACAGAATGGAGGTGTGTGAAGTCAAAATGGAGGTGTGCGAACTTATAAAATGGAGATGTGTGAAGTCATGGAATGGAGGTGTGTGAAGTCCAAAAATGGAGGTGTGTGAAGTCAAACAATGGTGGTGTGTGAAGTCACAGAATGGAGGTGTGTGAAGGCATCGAATGGAGTTGTGTGAAGTCATGGAATGGAGTTGTGTGAAGTCATAGAATGGAGGTGTGTGAAGTCAGAATGGAGGTGTGTGAAGTAATAGAATGGAGGTGTGTGAAGTCAGAATGGAGGTGTGTGAACTCGTAGAATGGAGGTGTGTGAAGTCACAATGGGGGTATGTGAAGTCATAGAATGGTGGTGTGTGAAGTCACAGAATGGAGGTGTGGAAGTCTTAGAATGGAGGTGTGTGAAGGCAGAATGGAGGTGTGTGAAATCATAGAATGGAGGTGTGTGAAGTCATAGAATGGAGGTGTGTGAAGTCCAAAAATGGAGGTGTGTGAAGTCAAACAATAGTGGTGTGTGAAGTCACAGAATGGAGGTGTGTGAAGTCATAGAATGGAGGTGTGTGAAGTCATAGGATGGAGGTGTGTGAAGTCATAGAATGGAGGTTTGTGAAGTCACAGAATTGATGTTTGTGAAGTCAGAATGGAGGTGTGTGAAGTCAGAATGGAAGTTTGTGAAGTCATAGAATGGAGGTGTGTGAAGTCATAGAATGGAGGTGTGTGAAGTCATAGAATGGAGGTGTGTGAAGTCACAGAATGGAGGTGTGTGAAGTCACAGATAGCAGATGTGTGTAGTCACAGAATGGAGTTGTGTGAAGTCATAGAATGGAGGTGTGTGAAGTCAGAATGGAGGTGTGTGAAGTCATAGAATGGAGGTGTGTGAAGTCAGAATGGACGTCTGTGAACTCATAGAATGGAGATGTGTGAAGTCACAATGGCGGTAGGTGAATTCATAGAATGGTGGTGTGTGAAGTCACAGAATGGAGGTGTGGAAGTCATAGAATGCAGGTGTGTGAAGTCAGAATGGAGGTGTGTGAAGTCATAGAATGGAGGTGTGTGAAGTCATAGAATGGAGGTGTGTGAAGTCATAATGTAGATGTGTGAAGTCACAGAATTGAGGTGTGTGAAGTCACAAAATGCAGGTGTGTAAAGTCATAGAATGGAGGTGTGTGAAGTCATAGAATGGAGATGTGTGAAGTCATCGAATGAATGTTTGTGAAGTAAGAATGAAGGTGTGTTAAGTCATAAAATGGAGATGTGTGAAGGCACAGAATGGAGGTGTGTGAAGTCATAGAATGGAGCTGTGTGAAGTCAGAATGGAGGTGTGTGAAGTCATAGAATGGAGGTGTGTGAACTCACAATGGAGATGTGTGAAGTCAAAAAATGGACGTGTATGAAGTCAAAGAATGGAAGTGTGTGAAGTCATAGAATGCAGGTGTGTGAAGTCATAGAATGGAGGTGTGTGAATTCATAGAATGGAGGTTTGTGAAGTCACAGAATTGATGTTTGTGAAGTCAGAATGGAGGTGTGTGAAGCCAGAATGGAGGTTTGTGAAGTCATAGAATGGAGGTGTGTGAAGTCATAGAATGGAGGTGTGTGAAGTCATAGAATGGAGGTGTGTGAAGTCACAGAATTGATGTTTGTGAATTCAGAATGGAGGTGTGTGAACTCACAATGGAGGTGTGCGAAGTCACAGAATGGAGTTGTGTGAAGTCATTGAATGGAGCTGGGTGAAGTCAGAATGGAGGTGTGTGAAGTCACAGAATTGAGGTGTGTGAACTCAGAACGGAGGTGTGTGAAGTCACAGAATCTAGGTGTGTGAAGTCATAGAATGGAGGTGTGTGAAGTCATAGAATGGAGGTGTGTGAAGTCATAATGGAGGTGTGTGAAGTCACAGAATGTAGGTGTGTGAAGTCAGAACGGAGGTGTGTGAAATCATAGAATGGAGGTATGTGAAGTCAACGAATGGAGGTGTGTGAAGTCATCGAATGGAGGTGTGTGAAGTCTTGGAATGGAGGTGTGTGAAGTCACAGATTGGAGGTGTGTGAAGTCAGAATGGACTTGTGTGAAGTCATAGAATGGAGGTGTGTGAAGTCAGAATGGAGGTGTGTGAAGTCATAGAATGGAGGTGTGTGAGGTCAGAATGGAGGTGTGTGAACTCATAGAATGGAGGTGTGTGAAGTCACAATGGAGGTGTGTGAAATCATAGAATGGAGGTGTGTGAAGTCACAGCATGGAGGTGTGTGAAGTCATAGAATGAAGCTGTGTGAAGTGAGAATTGAGGTGTGTGAAGTCACAGAATGGAGGTGTGTGAACTCAGAATGGAGGTGTGTGAAGTCACAGAATGGAGGTGTGAAGTCATAGAATGGAGGTGTGTGAAGTCATAGAATGGAGGTGTGTGAAGTCATAATGGAGGTGTGTGAAGACACAGAATTGAGGTGTGTGAAGTCACTGAATGGAGGTGTGTGAAGTCATAGAATGGAGGTGTGTGAAGTCATAGAATGGAGGTGTGTGATCATAGAATGGATGTTTGTGAAGTAAGAATGAAGGTGTGTTAAGTCATCGAATGGAGGTGTGTGAAGGCACAGATTGGAGGTGTGTGAAGTCATAGAATGGAGCTGTGTGAAGTCATAATGGAGGTGTGTGAAGTCATAGAAAGGAATTGTGTGAAGTCATAGAATGGAGGTGTGTGAAGCCAGAATTGAGGTGTGTGAAGTCAGAGAATTGAGGTGTGTGAACTCAGAATGGAGTTGTGTGAAGACACAGAATGGAGGTTTGTGAGGTCATAGAATGGAGGTGTGTGAAGTCATAGAATGGATGTTTCTGAAGTAGAATGAAGGTGTGTGAAGTCACAGAATGGAGGTGTGTGAAGTCAAAATGGAGGTGTGCGAACTTATAAAATGGAGATGTGTGAAGTCATGGAATGGAGGTGTGTGAAGTCCAAAAATGGAGGTGTGTGAAGTCAAACAATGGTGGTGTGTGAAGTCACAGAATGGACGTGTGTGAAGGCATCGAATGGAGTTGTGTGAAGTCATGGAATGGATTTGTGTGAAGTCATAGAATGGAGGTGTGTGAAGTCAGAATGGAGGTGTGTGAAGTAATAGAATGGAGGTGTGTGAAGTCAGAATGGAAGTGTGTGAACTCGTAGAATGGAGGTGTGTGAAGTCACAATGGGGGTATGTGAAGTCATAGAATGGTGGTGTGTGAAGTCACAGAATGGAGGTGTGGAAGTCTTAGAATGGAGGTGTGTGAAGTCACAGAATTGAGGTGTGTGAAGTCACTGAATGGAGGTGTGTGAAGTCATAGAATGGAGGTGTGTGAAGTCATAGAATGGAGGTGTGTGAAGTCATAGAATGGATGTTTGTGAAGTAAGAATGAAGGTGTGTTAAGTCATAGAATGGAGGTGTGTGAAGGCACAGATTGGAGGTGTGTGAAGTCATAGAATGGAGCTGTGTGAAGTCATAATGGAGGTGTGTGAAGTCATAGAATGGAGGTGTGTGAACTCACAATGGAGGTGTGTGAAGTCAAAGAATGGAGGTGTGTGAAGTCATAGAAAGGAATTGTGTGAAGTCATAGAGTGGAGGTGTGTGAACCCAGAATTGAGGTGTGTGAAGTCAGAGAATTGCGGTGTGTGAACTCAGAATGGAGGTGTGTGAAGACACAGAATGGAGGTTTGTGAAGTCATAGAATGGAGGTGTGTGAAGTCATAGAATGGATGTTTCTGAAGTAGATTGAAGGTGTGTGAAGTCACAGAATGGAGGTGTGTGAAGTCAAAATGGAGGTGTGCGAACTCATAAAATGGAGATGTGTGAAGGCATGGAATGGAGGTGTGTGAAGGCCAAAATTGGAGGTGTGTGTAGTCAAACAATGGTGGTGTGTGAAGTCACAGAATGGAGGTGTGTGAAGGCATCGAATGAAGGTGTGTGAAGTCATGGAATGGAGGTGTGTGAAGTCACAGAATGGAGGTGTGTGAGGTAAGAATGGAGTTGTGTGAAGTCATAGAATGGAGGTGTGTGAAGTCAGAATGGAGGTATGTGAAGTCATAGAATGGAGGTGTGTGAAGTCAGAATGGAGTTCTGTGAACTCATAGAATGGAGGTGTGTGAAATCACAATGGAGGTATGTGAAGTCATAGAATGGTGGTGTGTGAAGTCACAGAATGGAGGTGTGGAAGTAATAGAATGCAGGTGTGTGAAGTCAGAATGGAGGTGTGTGAAGTCATAGAATGGAGGTGAGTGAAGTCATAGAATGGAGGTGTGTGAAGTCATAATGTAGATGTGTGAAGTCACAGAATTGAGGTGTGTGAAGTCACAAAATGCAGGTGTGTAAAGTCATAGAATAGAGGTGTGTGAAGTCATAGAATGGAGGTGTGTGAAGTCATCGAATGAATGTTTGTGAAGTAAGAATTAAGATGTGTTAAGTCATAAAATGGAGATGTGTGAAGGCACAGAATGGAGGTGTGTGAAGTCAAAGAATGGAGCTGTGTGAAGTCAGAATGGAGGTGTGTGAAGTCATAGAATGGAGGTGTGTGAACTCACAATGGAGATGTGTGAAGTCAAAAAATGGAGGTGTGTGAAGTCAAAGAATGGAAGTGTGTGAAGTCATAGAATGGAGGTGTGTGAAGTCATAGAATGGAGGTGTGTGAAGTCACAGAATTGATGTTTGTGAAGTCAGAATGGAGGTGTGTGAAGTCAGAATGGAGGTTTGTGAAGTCATGGAATGGAGGTGTGTGAAGTCATAGAATGCAGGTGTGTGAAATCAAAGAATGGAGGTGTGTTTTCACAGAATTGATGTTTGTGAATTCAGAATGGAGGTGTGTGAACTCACAATGGAGGTGTGTGAATTCAAAGAATGGAGGTGTGTGAAGTCACAGAATTGATGTTTGTGAAGTCAGCATGGAGGTGTGTGAAGTCAGAATGGAGGTGTGTGAACTCACAATGGAGGTGTGTGAAGTCAAAGAATGGAGGTGTGTGAAGTCATATAAAGGAATTGTGTGAAGTCATAGAATGGAGGTGTGTGAAGCGAGAATTCAGGTGTGTGAAGTCAGAGAATTGAGGTGTGTGAACTCAGAATGGAGGTGTGTGAAGACACAGAATGGAGGTTTGTGAAGTCATAGAATGGAGGTGTGTTAAGTCATAGAATGGATGTTTCTGAAGTAGAATGAAGGTGTGTGAAGTCACAGAATGGAGGTGTGTGAAGTCAAAATGGAGGTGTGCGAACTCATAAAATGGAGATGTGTGAAGTCATGGAATGGAGGTGTGTGAAGGCACAGATTGGAGGTGTGTGAAGTCATAGAATGGAGCTGTGTGAAGTCATAATGGAGGTGTGTGAAGTCACAGAATGGAGGTGTGTGAACTCACAATGGAGGTGTGTGAAGTCAAAGAATGGAGGTGTGTGAAGTCATAGAAAGGAATTGTGTGAAGTCATAGAATGGAGGTGTGTGAAGCCAGAATTGAGGTGTGTGAAGTCAGAGAATTGAGGTGTGTGAACTCAGAATGGAGGTGTTTGAAGACACAGAATGGAGGTTTGTGAAGTCATAGAATGCAGGTGTGTGATGTCATAGAATGGATGTTTCTGAAGTAGAATGAAAGTGTGTGAAGTCACAGAATGGAGGTGTGTGAAGTCAAAATGGAGGTGTGCGAACTCATAAAATGGAGATGTGTGAAGTCATGGAATGGAGGTGTGTGAAGTCCAAAAATGGAGGTGTGTGAAGTCAAACAATAGTGGTGTGTGAAGTCACAGAATGGAGGTGTGTGAAGGCATCGAATGGAGGTGTGTGAAGTCACAGAATGGAGGTGTGTGAAGTCAGAATGGAGTTGTATGAAGTCATAGAATGGAGGTGTGTGAAGTCAGAATGGAGGTGTGTGAACTCATAGAATGGAGGTGTGTGAAGTCCAAATGGAGGTGTGCGAACTCATAAAATGGAGATGCGTGAAGTCATGGAATGGAGGTGTGTGAAGTACAAAAATGGAGGTGTGTGAAGTCAAACAATGGTGGTGTGTGAAGTCACAGAATGGAGGTGTGTGAAGTCACAGAATTGATGTTTGTGAATTCAGAATGGAGGTGTGTGAACTCACAATGGAGGTGTGCGAAGTCACAGAATGGAGTTGTGTGAAGTCATTGAATGGAGCTGGGTGAAGTTAGAATGGAGGTGTGTGAAGTCACAGAATGGAGGTGTGTGAACTCAGAACGGAGGTGTGTGAAGTCACAGAATCTAGGTGTGTGAAGTCATAGAATGGAGGTGTGTGAAGTCATAGAATGGAGGTGTGTGAAGTCATAATGGAGGTGTGTGAAGTAACAGAATTGAGGTATGTGAAGTCACAGAATGGAGGTGTGTGAAGTCAGAACGGAGGTGTGTGAAATCATAGAATGGAGGTATGTGAAGTCAAAGAATGGAGGTGTGTGAAGTCATCGAATGGAGGTGTGTGAAGTCTTGGAATGGAGGTGTGTGAAGTCACAGATTGGAGGTGTGTGAAGTCAGAATGGACTTGTGTGAAGTCATAGAATGGAGGTGTGTGAAGTCAGAATGGAGGTGTGTGAAGTCATAGAATGGAGGTGTGTGAAGTCAGAATGGAGGTGTGTGAACTCATAGAATGGAGGTGTGTGAAGTCACAATGGAGGTGTGTGAAATCATAGAATGGAGGTGTGTGAAGTCACAGCATGGAGGTGTGTGAAGTCATAGAATGAAGCTGTGTGAAGTGAGAATTGAGGTGTGTGAAGTCATAGAATGGAGGTGTGTGAAGTCATAATGGAGGTGTCTGAAGTCACAGAATTGAGGTGTGTGAAGTCACTGAATGGAGGTGTGTGAAGTCATAGAATGGAGGTGTGTGAAGTCATAATGGAGGTGTGTGAAGTCATAGAATGGATGTTTGTGAAGTAAGAATGAAGTTGTGTTAAGTCATAGAATGGAGGTGTGTGAAGGCACAGATTGGAGGTGTGTGAAGTCATAGAATGGAGCTGTGTTAAGTCATAATGGAGGTGTGTGAAGTCATAGAATGGAGGTGTGTGAACTCACAATGGAGGTGTGTGAAGTCAAAGAATGGAGGTGTGTGAAGTCATAGAAAGGAATTGTGTGAAGTCATAGAGTGGAGGTGTGTGAACCCAGAATTGAGGTGTGTGAAGTCAGAGAATTGCGGTGTGTGAACTCAGAATGGAGGTGTGTGAAGACACAGAATGGAGGTTTGTGAAGTCATAGAATGGAGGTGTGTGAAATCATAGAATGGATGTTTCTGAAGTAGATTGAAGGTGTGTGAAGTCACAGAATGGAGGTGTGTGAAGTCAAAATGGAGGTGTGCGAACTCATAAAATGGAGATGTGTGAAGTCATGGAATGGAGGTGTGTGAAGGCCAAAAATGGAGGTGTGTGAAGTCAAACAATGGTGGTGTGTGAAGTCACAGAATGGAGGTGTGTGGAGGCATCGAATGAAGGTGTGTGAAGTCATGGAATGGAGGTGTGTGAAGTCACAGAATGGAGGTGTGTGAAGTAAGAATGGAGTTGTGTGAAGTCATAGAATGGAGGTGTGTGAAGTCAGAATGGAGGTATGTGAAGTCATAGAATGGAGGTGTGTGAAGTCAGAATGGAGTTCTGTGAACTCATAGAATGGAGGTGTGTGAAATCACAATGGAGGTATGTGAAGTCATAGAATGGTGGTGTGTGAAGTCACAGAATGGAGGTGTGGAAGTCATAGAATGCAGGTGTGTGAAGTCAGAATGGAGGTGTGTGAAGTCATAGAATGGAGGTGTGTGAAGTCATAGAATGGAGGTGTGTGAAGTCATAATGTAGATGTGTGAAGTCGCAGAATTGAGGTGTGTGAAGTCACAAAATGGAGGTGTGTAAAGTCATAGAATGGAGGTGTGTGAAGTCATAGAATGGAGGTGTGTGAAGTCATCGAATGAATGTTTGTGAAGTAAGAATTAAGATGTGTTAAGTCATAAAATGGAGATGTGTGAAGGCACAGAATGGAGGTGTGTGAAGTCAAAGAATGGAGCTGTGTGAAGTCAGAATGGAGGTGTGTGAAGTCATAGAATGGAGGTGTGTGAACTCACAATGGAGATGTGTGAAGTCAAAAAATGGAGGTGTGTGAAGTCAAAGAATGGAAGTGTGTGAAGTCATAGAATGGAGGTGTGTGAAGTCATAGAATGGAGGTTTGTGAAGTCACAGAATTGATGTTTGTGAAGTCAGAATGGAGGTGTGTGAAGTCAGAATGGAGGTTTGTGAAGTCATGGAATGGAGGTGTGTGAAGTCATAGAATGCAGGTGTGTGAAGTCAAAGAATGGAGGTGTGTGAAGTCACAGAATTGAGGTTTGTGAATTCAGAATGGAGGTGTGTGAACTCACAATGGAGGTGTGTGAATTCAAAGAATGGAGGTGTGTGAAGTCACAGAACTGATGTTTGTGAAGTCAGCATGGAGGTGTGTGAAGTCAGAATGGAGGTGTGTGAACTCACAATGGAGGTGTGTGAAGTCAAAGAATGGAGGTGTGTGAAGTCATATAAAGGAGTTGTGTGAAGTCGTAGAATGGAGGTGTGTGAAGCGAGAATTCAGGTGTGTGAAGTCAGAGAATTGAGGTGTGTGAACTCAGAACGGAGGTGTGTGAAGACACACAATGGAGGTTTGTGAAGTCATAGAATGGAGGTGTGTTAAGTCATAGAATGGATGTTTCTGAAGTAGAATGAAGGTGTGTGAAGTCACAGAATGCAGGTGTGTGAAGTCAAAATGGAGGTGTGCGAACTCATAAAATGGAGATGTGTGAAGTCATGGAATGGAGGTGTGTGAAGGCACAGATTGGAGGTGTGTGAAGTCATAGAATGGAGCTGTGTGAAGTCATAATGGAGGTGTGTGAAGTCACAGAATGGAGGTGTGTGAACTCACAATGGAGGTGTGTGAAGTCAAAGAATGGAGGTGTGTGATGTCATAGAAAGGAATTGTGTGAAGTCATAGAATGGAGGTGTGTGAAGCCAGAATTGAGGTGTGTGAAGTCAGAGAATTGAGGTGTGTGAACTCAGAATGGAGGTGTGTGAAGACACAGAATGGAGGTTTGTAAAGTCATAGAATGGAGGTGTGTGATGTCATAGAATGGATGTTTCTGAAGTAGAATGAAAGTGTGTGAAGTCACAGAATGGAGGTGTGTGAAGTCAAAATGGAGGTGTGCGAACTCATAAAATGGAGATGTGTGAAGTCATGGAATGGAGGTGTGTGAAGTCCAAAAATGGAGGTGTGTGAAGTCAAACAATAGTGGTGTGTAAAGTCACAGAATGGAGGTGTGTGAAGGCATCGAATGGAGGTGTGTGAAGTCACAGAATGGAGGTGTGTGAAGTCAGAATGGAGTTGTATGAAGTCATAGAATGGAGGTGTGTGAAGTCAGAATGGAGGTGTGTGAACTCATAGAATGGAGGTGTGTGAAGTCCAAATGGAGGTGTGCGAACTCATAAAATGGAGATGCGTGAAGTCATGGAATGGAGGTGTGTGAAGTACAAAAATGGAGGTGTGTGAAGTCAAACAATCGTGGTGTGTGAAGTCACAGAATGGAGGTGTGTGAAGTCAAAGAATTGATGTTTGTAAATTCAGAATGGAGGTGTGTGAACTCACAATGGAGGTGTGCGAAGTCACAGAATGGAGTTGTGTGAAGTCATTGAATGGAGCTGGGTGAAGTTAGAATGGAGGTGTGTGAAGTCACAGAATGGAGGTGTGTGAACTCAGAACGGAGGTGTGTGAAGTCACAGAATCTAGGTGTGTGAAGTCATAGAATGGAGGTGTGTGAAGTCATAGAATGGAGGTGTGTGAAGTCATAATGGAGGTGTGTGAAGTAACAGAATTGAGGTATGTGAAGTCACAGAATGGAGGTGTGTGAAGTCAGAACGGAGGTGTGTGAAATCATAGAATGGAGGTATGTGAAGTCAAAGAATGGAGGTGTGTGAAGTCATCGAATGGAGGTGTGTGAAGTCTTGGAATGGAGGTGTGTGAAGTCACAGATTGGAGGTGAGTGAAGTCAGAATGGACTTGTGTGAAGTCATACAATGGAGGTGTGTGAAGTCAGAATGGAGGTGTGTGAAGTCATAGAATGGAGGTGTGTGAAGTCAGAATGGAGGTGTGTGAACTCATAGAATGGAGGTGTGTGAAGTCACAATGGAGGAGTGTGAAATCATAGAATGGAGGTGTGTGAAGTCACAGCATGGAGGTGTGTGAAGTCATAGAATGAAGCTGTGTGAAGTGAGAATTGAGGTGTGTGAAGTCATAGAATGGAGGTGTGTGAAGTCATAATGGAGGTGTGTGAAGTCACAGAATTGAGGTGTGTGAAGTCACTGAATGGAGGTGTGTGAAGTCATAGAATGGAGGTGTGTGAAGTCATAATGGAGGTGTGTGAAGTCATAGAATGGATGTTTGTGAAGTAAGAATGAAGGTGTGTTAAGTCATAGAATGGAGGTGTGTGAAGGCACAGATTGGAGGTGTGTGAAGTCATAGAATGGAGCTGTGTGAAGTCATAATGGAGGTGTGTGAAGTCATAGAATGGAGGTGTGTGAACTCACAATGGAGGTGTGTGAAGTCAAAGAATGGAGGTGTGTGAAGTCATAGAAAGGAATTGTGTGAAGTCATAGAGTGGAGGTGTGTGAACCCAGAATTGAGGTGTGTGAAGTCAGAGAATTGCGGTGTGTGAACTCAGAATGGAGGTGTGTGAAGACACAGAATGGAGGTTTGTGAAGTCATAGAATGGAGGTGTGTGAAGTCATAGAATGGATGTTTCTGAAGTAGATTGAAGGTGTGTGAAGTCACAGAATGGAGGTGTGTGAAGTCAAAATGGAGGTGTGCGAACTCATAAAATGGAGATGTGTGAAGTCATGGAATGGAGGTGTGTGAAGGCCAAAAATGGAGGTGTGTGAAGTCAAACAATGGTGGTGTGTGAAGTCACAGAATGGAGGTGTGTGAAGGCATCGAATGAAGGTGTGTGAAGTCATGGAATGGAGGTGTGTGAAGTCACAGAATGGAGGTGTGTGAAGTAAGAATGGAGTTGTGTGAAGTCATAGAATGGAGGTGTGTGAAGTCAGAATGGAGGTATGTGAAGTCATAGAATGGAGGTGTGTGAAGTCAGAATGGAGTTCTGTGAACTCATAGAATGGAGGTGTGTGAAATCACAATGGAGGTATGTGAAGTCATAGAATGGTGGTGTGTGAAGTCACAGAATGGAGGTGTGGAAGTCATAGAATGCAGGTGTGTGAAGTCAGAATGGAGGTGTGTGAAGTCATAGAATGGAGGTGTGTGAAGTCATAGAATGGAGGTGTGTGAAGTCATAATGTAGATGTGTGAAGTCACAGAATTGAGGTGTGTGAAGTCACAAAATGGAGGTGTGTAAAGTCATAGAATGGAGGTGTGTGAAGTCATAGAATGGAGGTTTGTGAAGTCATTGAATGAATGTTTGTGAAGTAAGAATTAAGATGTGTTAAGTCATAAAATGGAGATGTGTGATGGCACAGAATGGAGGTGTGTGAAGTCAAAGAATGGAGCTGTGTGAAGTCAGAATGGAGGTGTGTGAAGTCATAGAATGGAGGTGTGTGAACTCACAATGGAGATGTGTGAAGTCAAAAAATGGAGGTGTGTGAAGTCAAAGAATGGAAGTGTGTGAAGTCATAGAATGGAGGTGTGTGAAGTCATAGAATGGAGGTGTGTGAAGTCATAGAATGGAGGTTTGTGAAGTCACAGAATTGATGTTTGTGAAGTCAGAATGGAGGTGTGTGAAGTCAGAATGGAGGTTTGTGAAGTCATGGAATGGAGGTGTGTGAAGTCATAGAATGCAGGTGTGTGAAGTCAAAGAATGGAGGTGTGTGAAGTCACAGAATTGATGTTTGTGAATTCAGAATGGAGGTGTGTGAACTCACAATGGAGGTGTGTGAATTCAAAGAATGGAGGTGTGTGAAGTCACAGAATTGATGTTTGTGAAGTCAGCATGGAGGTGTGTGAAGTCAGAATGGAGGTGTGTGAACTCACAATGGAGGTGTGTGAAGTCAAAGAATGGAGGTGTGTGAAGTCATATAAAGGAATTGTGTGAAGTCATAGAATGGAGGTGTGTGAAGCCAGAATTGAGGTGTGTGAAGTCAGAAAATTGAGGTGTGTGAACTCAGAATGGAGTTGTGTGAAGACACAGAATGGAGGTTTGTGAAGTCATAGAATGGAGGTGTGTGAAGTCATAGAATGGATGTTTCTGAAGTAGAATGAAGGTGTGTGAAGTCACAGAATGGAGGTGTGTGAAGTCAAATGGAGGTGTGCGAACTTATAAAATGGAAATGTGTGAAGTCATGGAATGGAGGTGTGTGAAGTCCAAAAATGGAGGTGTGTGAAGTCAAACAATGGTGGTGTGTGAAGTCACAGAATGGAGGTGTGTGAAGGCATCGAATGGAGTTGTGTGAAGTCATGGAATGGATTTGTGTGAAGTCATAGAATGGAGGTGTGTGAAGTCAGAATGGAGGTGTGTGAAGTAATAGAATGGAGGTGTGTGAAGTCAGAATGGAGGTGTGTGAACTCATAGAATGGAGGTGTGTGAAGTCACAATGGGGGTATGTGAAGTCATAGAATGATGGTGTGTGAATTCACAGAATGGAGGTGTGGAAGTCTTAGAATGGAGGTGTGTGAAGGCAGAATGGAGGTGTGTGAAATCATAGAATGGAGGTGTGTGAAGTCATAGAATGGAGGTGTGTGAAGTCCAAAAATGGAGGTGTGTGAAGTCAAACAATAGTGGTGTGTGAAGTCACATAATGGAGGTGTGTGAAGTCATAGAATGGAGGTGTGTGAAGTCATAGAATGGAGGTTTGTGAAGTCACAGAATTGATGTTTGTGAAGTCAGAATGGAGGTGTGTGAAGTCAGAATGGAAGTTTGTGAAGTCATATAATGGAGGTGTGTGAAGTCATAGAATGGAGGTGTGTGAAGTCACAGAATGGAGGTGTGTGAAGTCACAGATAGCAGATGTGTGTAGTCACAGAATGGAGTTGTGTGAAGTCATAGAATGGAGGTGTGTGAAGTCAGAATGGAGGTGTGTGAAGTCATAGAATGGAGGTGTGTGAAGTCAGAATGGAGGTCTGTGAACTCATAGAATGGAGATGTGTGAAGTCACAATGGCGGTAGGTGAATTCATAGAATGGTGGTGTGTGAAGTCACAGAATGGAGGTGTGGAAGTCATAGAATGGAGGTGTGTGAAGTCAGAATGGAGGTGTGTGAAGTCATAGAATGGAGGTGTGTGAAGTCATAGAATGGAGGTGTGTGAAGTCATAATGTAGATGTGTGAAGTCACAGAATTGAGGTGTGTGAAGTCACAAAATGGAGGTGTGTAAAGTCATAGAATGGAGGTGTGTGAAGTCATAGAATGGAGGTGTGTGAAGTCATAGAATGGAGGTGTGTGAAGTCATAATGTAGATGTGTGAAGTCACAGAATTGAGATGTGTGAAGTCACAAAATGGAGGTGTGTAAAGTCATAGAATGGAGGTGTGTGAAGTCATTGAATGGAGCTGGGTGAAGTTAGAATGGAGGTGTGTGAAGTCACAGAATGGAGGTGTGTGAACTCAGAACGGAGGTGTGTGAAGTCACAGAATCTAGGTGTGTGAAGTCATTTAATGGAGGTGTGTGAAGTCATAGAATGGAGGTGTGTGAAGTCATAATGGAGGTGTGTGAAGTAACAGAATTGAGGTATGTGAAGTCACAGAATGGAGGTGTGTGAAGTCAGAACGGAGGTGTGTGAAATCATAGAATGGAGGTATGTGAAGTCAAAGAATGGAGGTGTGTGAAGTCATCGAATGGAGGTGTGTGAAGTCTTGGAATGGAGGTGTGTGAAGTCACAGATTGGAGGTGTGTGAAGTCAGAATGGACTTGTGTGAAGTCATACAATGGAGGTGTGTGAAGTCAGAATGGAGGTGTGTGAAGTCATAGAATGGAGGTGTGTGAAGTCAGAATGGAGGTGTGTGAACTCATAGAATGGAGGTGTGTGAAGTCACAATGGAGGAGTGTGAAATCATAGAATGGAGGTGTGTGAAGTCACAGCATGGAGGTGTGTGAAGTCATAGAATGAAGCTGTGAGAAGTGAGAATTGAGGTGTGTGAAGTCATAGAATGGAGGTGTGTGAAGTCATAATGGAGGTGTGTGAAGTCACAGAATTGAGGTGTGTGAAGTCACTGAATGGAGGTGTGTGAAGTCATAGAATGGAGGTGTGTGAAGTCATAATGGAGGTGTGTGAAGTCATAGAATGGATGTTTGTGAAGTAAGAATGAAGGTGTGTTAAGTCATAGAATGGAGGTGTGTGAAGGCACAGATTGGAGGTGTGTGAAGTCATAGAATGGAGCTGTGTGAAGTCATAATGGAGGTGTGTGAAGTCAAAGAATGGAGGTGTGTGAAGTCATAGAAAGGAATTGTGTGAAGTCATAGAGTGGAGGTGTGTGAACCCAGAATTGAGGTGTGTGAAGTCAGAGAATTGCGGTGTGTGAACTCAGAATGGAGGTGTGTGAAGACACAGAATGGAGGTTTGTGAAGTCATAGAATGGAGGTGTGTGAAGTCATAGAATGGATGTTTCTGAAGTAGATTGAAGGTGTGTGAAGTCACAGAATGGAGGTGTGTGAAGTCAAAATGGAGGTGTGCGAACTCATAAAATGGAGATGTGTGAAGTCATGGAATGGAGGTGTGTGAAGGCCAAAAATGGAGGTGTGTGAAGTCAAACAATGGTGGTGTGTGAAGTCACAGAATGGAGGTGTGTGAAGGCATCGAATGAAGGTGTGTGAAGTCATGGAATGGAGGTGTGTGAAGTCACAGAATGGAGGTGTGTGAGGTAAGAATGGAGTTGTGTGAAGTCATAGAATGGAGGTGTGTGAAGTCAGAATGGAGGTATGTGAAGTCATAGAATGGAGGTGTGTGAAGTCAGAATGGAGTTCTGTGAACTCATAGAATGGAGGTGTGTGAAATCACAATGGAGGTATGTGAAGTCATAGAATGGTGGTGTGTGAAGTCACAGAATGGAGGTGTGGAAGACATAGAATGCAGGTGTGTGAAGTCAGAATGGAGGTGTGTGAAGTCATAGAATGGAGGTGTGTGAAGTCATAGAATGGAGGTGTGTGAAGTCATAATGTAGATGTGTGAAGTAACAGAATTGAGGTGTGTGAAGTCACAAAATGGAGGTGTGTAAAGTCATAGAATGGAGGTGTGTGAAGTCATAGAATGGAGGTTTGTGAAGTCATTGAATGAATGTTTGTGAAGTAAGAATTAAGATGTGTTAAGTCATAAAATGGAGATGTGTGATGGCACAGAATGGAGGTGTGTGAAGTCAAAGAATGGAGCTGTGTGAAGTCAGAATGGAGGTGTGTGAAGTCATAGAATGGAGGTGTGTGAACTCACAATGGAGATGTGTGAAGTCAAAAAATGGAGGTGTGTGAAGTCAAAGAATGGAAGTGTGTGAAGTCATAGAATGGAGGTGTGTGAAGTCATAGAATGGAGGTGTGTGAAGTCATAGAATGGAGGTTTGTGAAGTCACAGAATTGATGTTTGTGAAGTCAGAATGGAGGTGTGTGAAGTCAGAATGGAGGTTTGTGAAGTCATGGAATGGAGGTGAGTGAAGTCATAGAATGCAGGTGTGTGAAGTCAAAGAATGGAGGTGTGTGAAGTCATAGAATTGATGTTTGTGAATTCAGAATGGAGGTGTGTGAACTCACAATGGAGGTGTGTGAATTCAAAGAATGGAGGTGTGTGAAGTCACAGAATTGATGTTTGTGAAGTCAGCATGGAGGTGTGTGAAGTCAGAATGGAGGTGTGTGAACTCACAATGGAGGTGTGTGAAGTCAAAGAATGGAGGTGTGTGAAGTCATATAAAGGAATTGTGTGAAGTCATAGAATGGAGGTGTGTGAAGCCAGAATTGAGGTGTGTGAAGTCAGAAAATTGAGGTGTGTGAACTCAGAATGGAGTTGTGTGAAGACACAGAATGGAGGTTTGTGAAGTCATAGAATGGAGGTGTGTGAAGTCATAGAATGGATGTTTCTGAAGTAGAATGAAGGTGTGTGAAGTCACAGAATGGAGGTGTGTGAAGTCAAATGGAGGTGTGCGAACTTATAAAATGGAAATGTGTGAAGTCATGGAATGGAGGTGTGTGAAGTCCAAAAATGGAGGTGTGTGAAGTCAAACAATGGTGGTGTGTGAAGTCACAGAATGGAGGTGTGTGAAGGCATCGAATGGAGTTGTGTGAAGTCATGGAATGGAGTTGTGTGAAGTCATAGAATGGAGGTGTGTGAAGTCAGAATGGAGGTGTGTGAAGTAATAGAATGGAGGTGTGTGAAGTCAGAATGGAGGTGTGTGAACTCATAGAATGGAGGTGTGTGAAGTCACAATGGGGGTATGTGAAGTCATAGAATGATGGTGTGTGAAGTCACAGAATGGAGGTGTGGAAGTCTTAGAATGGAGGTGTGTGAAGGCAGAATGGAGGTGTGTGAAATCATAGAATGGAGGTGTGTGAAGTCATAGAATGGAGGTGTGTGAAGTCCAAAAATGGAGGTGTGTGAAGTCAAACAATAGTGGTGTGTGAAGTCAAAGAATGGAGGTGTGTGAAGTCATAGAATGGAGGTGTGTGAAGTCATAGAATGGAGGTGTGTGAAGTCATAGAATGGAGGTTTGTGAAGTCACAGAATTGATGTTTGTGAAGTCAGAATGGAGGTGTGTGAAGTCAGAATGGAAGTTTGTGAAGTCATAGAATGGAGGTGTGTGAAGTCATAGAATGGAGGTGTGTGAAGTCACAGAATGGAGGTGTGTGAAGTCACAGATAGCAGATGTGTGTAGTCACAGAATGGAGTTGTGTGAAGTCATAGAATGGAGGTGTGTGAAGTCAGAATGGAGGTGTGTGAAGTCATAGAATGGAGGTGTGTGAAGTCAGAATGGAGGTCTGTGAACTCATAGAATGGAGATGTGTGAAGTCACAATGGCGGTAGGTGAATTCTCAGAATGGTGGTGTGTGAAGTCACAGAATGGAGGTGTGGAAGTCATAGAATGGAGGTGTGTGAAGTCAGAATGGAGGTGTGTGAAGTCATAGAATGGAGGTGTGTGAAGTCATAGAATGGAGGTGTGTGAAGTCATAATGTAGATGTGTGAAGTCACAGAATTGAGGTGTGTGAAGTCACAAAATGGAGGTGTGGAAGTCATAGAATGGAGGTGTGTGAAGTCAGAATGGAGGTGTGTGAAGTCATAGAATGGAGGTGTGTGAAGTCATAGAATGGAGATGTGTGAAGTCATCGAATGAATGTTTGTGAAGTAAGAATGAAGGTGTCTTAAGTCATAAAATGGAGATGTGTGAAGGCACAGAATGGAGGTGTGTGAAGTCATAGAATGGAGCTGTGTGAAGTCAGAATGGAGGTGTGTGAAGTCATAGAATGGAGGTGTGTGAACTCACAATGGAGATGTGTGAAGTCAAAAAATGGAGGTGTATGAAGTCAAAGAATGGAAGTGTGTGAAGTCATAGAATGCAGGTGTGTGAAGTCATAGAATGGAGGTGTGTGAATTCATAGAATGGAGGTTTGTGAAGTCACAGAATTGATGTTTGTGAAGTCAGAATGGAGGTGTGTGAAGCCAGAATGGAGGTTTGTGAAGTCATAGAATGGAGGTGTGTGAAGTCATAGAATGGAGGTGTGTGAAGTCATAGAATGGAGGTGTGTGAAGTCACAGAATTGATGTTTGTGAATTCAGAATGGAGGTGTGTGAACTCACAATGGAGGTGTGCGAAGTCACAGAATGGAGTTGTGTGAAGTCATTGAATGGAGCTGGGTGAAGTCAGAATGGAGGTGTGTGAAGTCACAGAATTGAGGTGTGTGAACTCAGAATGGAGGTGTGTGAAGTCACGGAATCTGGGTGTGTGAAGTCATAGAATGGAGGTGTGTGAAGTCATAGAATGGAGGTGTGTGAAGTCATAATGGAGGTGTGTGAAGTAACAGAATTGAGGTATGTGAAGTCACAGAATGGAGGTGTGTGAAGTCAGAACGGAGGTGTGTGAAATCATAGAATGGAGGTATGTGAAGTCAAAGAATGGAGGTGTGTGAAGTCATCGAATGGAGGTGTGTGAAGTCTTGGAATGGAGGTGTGTGAAGTCACAGATTGGAGGTGTGTGAAGTCAGAATGGACTTGTGTGAAGTCATAGAATGGAGGTGTGTGAAGTCAGAATGGAGGTGTGTGAAGTCATAGAATGGAGGTGTGTGAAGTCAGAATGGAGGTGTGTGAACTCATAGAATGGAGGTGTGTGAAGTCACAATGGAGGTGTGTGAAATCATAGAATGGAGGTGTGTGAAGTCACAGCATGGAGGTGTGTGAAGTCATAGAATGAAGCTGTGTGAAGTGAGAATTGAGGTGTGTGAAGTCACAGAATGGAGGTGTGTGAACTCAGAATGGAGGTGTGTGAAGTCACAGAATGGAGGTGTGAAGTCATAGAATGGAGGTGTGTGAAGTCATAGAATGGAGGTGTGTGAAGTCATAATGGAGGTGTGTGAAGACACAGAATTGAGGTGTGTGAAGTCACTGAATGGAGGTGTGTGAAGTCATAGAATGGAGGTGTGTGAAGTCATAGAATGGAGGTGTGTGATCATAGAATGGATGTTTGTGAAGTAAGAATGAAGGTGTGTTAAGTCATCAAATGGAGGTGTGTGAAGGCACAGATTGGAGGTGTGTGAAGTCATAGAATGGAGCTGTGTGAAGTCAGAATGGAGGTGTGTGCAGTCATAGAATGGAGGTGTGTGAACTCACAATGGAGATGTGTGAAGTCAAAAAATGGAGGTGTGTGAAGTCAGAGAATTGAGGTGTGTGAACTCAGAATGGAATTGTGTGAAGACACAGAATGGAGGTTTGTGAAGTCATAGAATGGAGGTGTGTGAAGTCATAGAATGGATGTTTCTGAAGTAGAATGAAGGTGTGTGAAGTCACAGAATGGAGGTGTGTGAAGTCAAATTGGAGGTGTGCGAACTTATAAAATGGAGATGTGTGAAGTCATGGAATGGAGGTGTGTGAAGTCCAAAAATGGAGGTGTGTGAAGTCAAACAATGGTGGTGTGTGAAGTCACAGAATGGAGGTGTGTGAAGGCATCGAATGGAGTTGTGTGAAGTCATGGAATGGAGTTGTGTGAAGTCATAGAATGGAGGTGTGTGAAGTCAGAATGGAGGTGTGTGAAGTAATAGAATGGAGGTGTGTGAAGTCAGAATGGAGGTGTGTGAACTCATAGAATGGAGGTGTGTGAAGTCACAATGGGGGTATGTGAAGTCATAGAATGGTGGTGTGTGAAGTCACAGAATGGAGGTGTGGAAGTCTTAGAATGGAGGTATGTGAAGTCAGAATGGAGGTGTGTGAAGTCATAGAATGGAGGTGTGTGAAGTCATAGAATGGAGGTGTGTGAAGTCATAGAATGGAGGTGTGTGAAGTCATAGAATGGATGTTTGTGAAGTAAGAATGAAGGTGTGTTAAGTCATAGAATGGAGGTGTGTGAAGGCACAGATTGGAGGTGTGTGAAGTCATAGAATGGAGCTGTGTGAAGTCATAATGGAGGTGTGTGAAGTCATAGAATGGAGGTGTGTGAACTCACAATGGAGGTGTGTGAAGTCAAAGAATGGAGGTGTGTGAAGTCATAGAAAGGAATTGTGTGAAGTCATAGAGTGGAGGTGTGTGAACCCAGAATTGAGGTGTGTGAAGTCAGAGAATTGCGGTGTGTGAACTCAGAATGGAGGTGTGTGAAGACACAGAATGGAGGTTTGTGAAGGCATAGAATGGAGGTGTGTGAAGTCATAGAATGGATGTTTCTGAAGTAGATTGAAGGTGTGTGAAGTCACAGAATGGAGGTGTGTGAAGTCAAAATGGAGGCGTGCGAACTCATAAAATGGAGATGTGTGAAGTCATGGAATGGAGGTGTGTGAAGGCCAAAAATGGAGGTGTGTGAAGTCAAACAATGGTGGTGTGTGAAGTCACAGAATGGAGGTGTGTGAAGGCATCGAATGAAGGTGTGTGAAGTCATGGAATGGAGGTGTGTGAAGTCACAGAATGGAGGTGTGTGAAGTAAGAATGGAGTTGTGTGAAGTCATAGAATGGAGGTGTGTGAAGTCAGAATGGAGGTATGTGAAGTCATAGAATGGAGGTGTGTGAAGTCAGAATGGAGTTCTGTGAACTCATAGAATGGAGGTGTGTGAAATCACAATGGAGGTATGTGAAGTCATAGAATGGTGGTGTGTGAAGTCACAGAATGGAGGTGTGGAAGTCATAGAATGCAGGTGTGTGAAGTCAGAATGGAGGTGTGTGAAGTCATAGAATGGAGGTGTGTGAAGTCATAGAATGGAGGTGTGTGAAGTCATAATGTAGATGTGTGAAGTCACAGAATTGAGGTGTGTGAAGTCACAAAATGGAGGTGTGTAAAGTCATAGAATGGAGGTGTGTGAAGTCATAGAATGGAGGTGTGTGAAGTCATCGAATGAATGTTTGTGAAGTAAGAATTAAGATGTGTTAAGTCATAAAATGGAGATGTGTGATGGCACAGAATGGAGGTGTGTGAAGTCAAAGAATGGAGCTGTGTGAAGTCAGAATGGAGGTGTGTGAAGTCATAGAATGGAGGTGTGTGAACTCACAATGGAGATGTGTGAAGTCAAAAAATGGAGGTGTGTGAAGTCAAAGAATGGAAGTGTGTGAAGTCATAGAATGGAGGTGTGTGAAGTCATAGAATGGAGGTTTGTGAAGTCACAGAATTGATGTTTGTGAAGTCAGAATGGAGGTGTGTGAAGTCAGAATGGAGGTTTGTGAAGTCATGGAATGGAGGTGTGTGAAGTCATAGAATGCAGGTGTGAAGTCAAAGAATGGAGGTGTGTGAAGTCATAGAATTGATGTTTGTGAATTCAGAATGGAGGTGTGTGAACTCACAATGGAGGTGTGTGAATTCAAAGAATGGAGGTGTGTGAAGTCACAGAATTGATGTTTGTGAAGTCAGCATGGAGGTGTGTGAAGTCAGAATGGAGGTGTGTGAACTCACAATGGAGGTGTGTGAAGTCAAAGAATGGAGGTGTGTGAAGTCATATAAAGGAATTGTGTGAAGTCATAGAATGGAGGTGTGTGAAGCGAGAATTCAGGTGTGTGAAGTCAGAGAATTGAGGTGTGTGAACTCAGAATGGAGGTGTGTGAAGACACAGAATGGAGGTTTGTGAAGTCATAGAATGGAGGTGTGTTAAGTCATAGAATGGATGTTTCTGAAGTAGAATGAAGGTGTGTGAAGTCCAAAAATGGAGGTGTATGAAGTCAGACAATGGTGGTCTGTGAAGTCATAGAATGGAGGTGTGTTAAGTCACAGAATGGAGGTGTGTGAACTCAGAGAATGGAGGTGTGTGAACTCAGAATGGAGGTGTGTGAAGTCACAGGATGGAGATTTGTGAAAACATAAAATGGAAGTGTGTGACGTCATAGAATGGATGTTTCTGAAGTAAGAATGAAGGTGTGTGAAGTCATAGAATGGAGGTGTGTGAAGTCAAAATGGAGGTGTGTGAACTCATAGAATGGAGGTGTGAGATCTCATAGAATGGAGGTGTGTGAAGTCATGGAATGGAGATGTGTGAAGTCACAGAATGGAGGTGTGTGAAATCACAGAATGGAAGTGTGTGAAGTCAAAAAGGTGGTGTGTAGAGTCACAAATGGAGGTGTGTGAAATCATAGAATGTAGGTGTGTGAAGTCAAAGAATGGAGGTGTGTGAAGTCATAGAATGGAGGTGTGTGAAGTCGTGGAATGGAGGTGTGTGAAGTCACAGAGTGGAGGTGTGTGAAGTCAGAATGGAGCTGTGTGAAGTCAAGGAATGGAGGTGTGTGAAGTCAGAATGGAGGTGTGTGAAGTCATAGAATGGAGGTGTGTGAAGTCACAGACTGGAGGTGTGTGAAGTCATAGAATGGAGGTGTTGAAATCACAGAATGGAGGTGTGGGAAGTCAGAGAATGGAGCTGTGTGAAGTCAGAATGGAGGTGTGCGATGTCACAGAATGGAGGTGCGTGAAGTCATTTTATGGAGCTGTGTGAAATCAGAATGGAGGTGTGTAAAGTCACAGAGTGGAGGTGTGTGAACTCAGAATGGAGGTGTGTGAAGTCACAGAATCTAGGTGTGTGAAGTCATAGAATGGAGGTGTGTGAAGTCATAGAATGGAGGTGTGTGAAGTCATAGAATGGGGGTGTGTGAAGTCAAATTGGAGGTGTGTGAAATCACAGAATGGAGGTGTGTCAACTCAGAAATGAGGAGTGTGAAGTCATAGAATGGAAGTGCGTGAAGTCATAGAATGGATATTTCTGAAGTAAGAATGAAGGTGTGTGAAGTCATAGAATGGAGGTGTGTGAAGTCAAAATGGAGGTGTGTGAACTCATAGAATGGAGGTGTGTGAACTCATAGAATGGAGGTGTGTGAAGTCATGGAATGGAGGTGTGTGAAGTCAAAGATTGGAGGTGTGTGAAGTCAAACAATAAAGGTGTGTGAAGTCACAGAATGGAGGTGTGTGAAATCACAGAATGGAGGTGTGTGAAGTAAAAAAGGTGTTGTGTAGAGTCACAAATGGAGGTGTGTGAATTCATAGAATGGAGGTGTGTGAAGTCAAAGAATGGAGGTGTGTGAAGTCACAGAATGGAGGTGTGTGAAGTCAGAATGGAGCTGTGTGAAGTCATAGAATGGAGGTGTGTGAAGTCAGAATGGAGGTGTGTGAAGTCATAGAATGGAGGTGTGTGAAGTCAGAATGGAGGTGAGTGAACTCATGGAATGGAGGTGTGTGAAGTCACAATGGAGGTGTGTGAAGTCATAGAATGGAGGTGTGTGAAGTCACAGAATGGAGGTGTGAGAAATCATAGAATGGAGGTGTGTGAAGTCATAAGGAAGTGTGTGAAGTCACAGAATGGAGGTGTGTGAAGTCACAGAATGGAGGTGTGTGAACTCACAATGGAGGTGTGTGAAGTCAAAGAATGGAGGTGTGTGAAGTCATAGAATGGAATTGTGAGAAGTCATAGAATGGAGGTGTGTGAAGTGAGAATTGAGGTGTGTGAAGTCACGGAATTGAGGTGTGTGAACTCAGAATGGAGGTGTGTGAAGTCACAGAATGGAGGTTTGTGAAGTCATAGAATGGAGGTGTGTGAAGTCATAGAATGGATGTTTCTGAAGTAAAATGAAAATGTGTGAACGCATAGAATGGAGGTGTGTGAAGTCAAAATGGAGGTGTGCGAACTCATAAAATGGAGATGTGTGAAGTCATGGAATGGAGGTGTGTGAAGTCCAAGAATATAGGTGTGTGAAGTCAAACAATGGTGGTGTGTGAAGTCACAGAACGCAGGTGTATTAAGACAAAGAATGGAAGTGTGTGAAGTCAAAATGGAGGTGTGTGAAGTCACAGAATGGAGGTGTGTGAAGTCACAGAATGAAGGCGTTTGAAGTCAAAATTGTGCTGTGTGAAGTCACAAATTTAGGTGTCTGAAGTCAGAATGCAGCTGTGTGAAGTCATAGAATGGAGGTGTGTGAAGTCAGAATGGAGGTGTGTGAACTCATAGAATGGAGTGTGTGAAGTCACAATGGGGGTGTGTGAAGTCATAGAATGGGGGTGTGTGAAGTCAAATTGGAGGTGTGTGAAATCACAGAACGGAGGTGTGTCAACTCAGAAATGAGGAGTGTGAAGTCATAGAATGGAAGTGCGTGAAGTCATAGAATGGATGTTTCTGAAGTAAGAATGAAGGTGTGTGAAATCATAGAATGGAGGTGTGTGAAGTAAAAATGGAGGTGTGTGAACTCATAGAATGGAGGTGTGTGAACTCATAGAATGGAGGTGTGTGAACTCATGGAATGGAGGTGTGTGAAGTCAAAGAATGGAGGTGTGTGAAGTCAAACAATAAAGGTGTGTGAAGTCACAGAATGGAGGTGTGTGAAGTCCAAAATTGGAGGTGTGTGAAGTCAAACAATAGTGGTGTGTGAAGTCACAGAATGGAGGTGTGTGAAGTCATAGAATGGAGGTGTGTGAAGTCATAGAATGGAGGTGTGTGAAGTCATAGAATGGAGGTTTGTGAAGTCACAGAATTGATGTTTGTGAAGTCAGAATGGAGGTGTGTGAAGTCAGAATGGAAGTTTGTGAAGTCATAGAATGGAGGTGTGTGAAGTCATAGAATGGAGGTGTGTGAAGTCACAGAATGGAGGTGTGTGAAGTCACAGACTGGAGGTGTGTGAAGTCTTAGAATGGAGGTGTGTGAAATCACAGAATGGAGGTGTGGGAAGTCAGAGAATGGAGCTGTGTGAAGTCAGAATGGAGGTGTGCGTTGTCACAGAATGGAGGTGTGTGAAGTCATTTTATGGAGCTCTGTGAAATCAGAATGGAGGTGTGTAAAGTCACAGAATGGAGGTGTGTGAACTCAGAATGGAGGTGTGTGAAGTCACAGAATCTAGGTGTGTGAAGTCATAGAATGGAGGTGTGTGAAGTCATAGAATGGAGGTGTGTGAAGTCATAGAATGGGGGTATGTGAAGTCAAATTGGAGGTGTGTGAAATCACAGAATGGAGGTGTGTCAACTCAGAAATGAGGAGTGTGAAGTCATAGAATGGAAGTGTGTGAAGTCATAGAATGGATGTTTCTGAAGTAAGAATGAAGGTGTGTGAAGTCATAGAATGGAGGTGTGTGAAGTCAAAATGGAGGTGTGTGAACTCATAGAATTGAGGTGTGTGAACTCATAGAATGGAGGTGTGTGAAGTCATGGAATGGAGGTGTGTGAAGTCAAAGATTGGAGGTGTGTGAAGTCAAACAATAAAGGTGTGTGAAGTCACAGAATGGAGGTGTGTGAAATCACAGAATGGAGGTGTGTGAAGTCAAAAAGGTGTTGTGTAGAGTCACAAATGGAGGTGTGTGATCTCATAGAATGGATGTGTGTGAAGTCAAAGAATGGAGGTGTGTGAAGTCACAGAATGGAGGTGTGTGAAGTCAGAATGGACCTGTGTGAAGTCATAGAATGGAGGTGTGTGAAGTCAGAATGGAGGTGTGTGAAGTCATAGAATGGAGGTGTGTGAAGTCAGAATGGAGGTGAGTGAACTCATGGAATGGAGGTGTGTGAAGTCACAATGGAGGTGTGTGAAGTCATAGAATGGAGGTGTGTGAAGTCACAGAATGGAGGTGTGTGAAGTCATAGAATTAAGCTGTGTGAAGTCAGATTGGAGGTGTGTGAAGTCAAAATGGAGGTGTGTGAACTCATAGAATGGAGGTGTGTGAACTCATAGAATGGAGGTGTGTGAACTCATGGAATGGAGGTGTGTGAAGTCAAAGAATGGAGGTGTGTGAAGTCAAACAATAAAGGTGTGTGAAGTCACAGAATGGAGGTGTGTGGAATCACAGAATGGAGGTGTGTGAAATAAAAAGGTGGTGTGTAGAGTCACAAATGGAGGTGTGTGAACTCATAGAATGGAGGTGTGTGAAGTCAAAGAATGGAGGTGTGTGAAGTCATCGAATGGAGGTGTGTGAAGTCATGGAATGGAGGTGTGTGAAGTCACAGATTGGAGGTGTGTGAAGTCAGAATGGAGTTGTGTGAAGTCAAGGAATGGAGGTGTGTGAAGTCAGAATGGAGGTGTGTGAAGTCATAGAATGGAGGTGTGTGAAGTCACAGACTGGAGGTGTGTGAAGTCATAGAATGGAGGTGTGTGAAATCACAGAATGGAGGTGTGGGAAGTCAGAGAATGGAGCTGTGTGAAGTCAGAATGGAGGTGTGCGATGTCACAGAATGGAGGTGTGTGAAGTCATTTTATGGAGCTCTGTGAAATCAGAATGGAGGTGTGTAAAGTCACAGAATGGAGGTGTGTGAACTCAGAATGGAGGTGTGTGAAGTCACAGAATCTAGGTGTGTGAAGTCATAGAATGGAGGTGTGTGAAGTCATAGAATGGAGGTGTGTGAAGTCATAGAATGGGGGTGTGTGAAGTCAAATTGGAGGTGTGTGAAATCACAGAATGGAGGTGTGTCAACTCAGAAATGAGGAGTGTGAAGTCATAGAATGGAAGTGCGTGAAGTCATAGAATGGATGTTTCTGAAGTAAGAATGAAGGTGTGTGAAGTCATAGAATGGAGGTGTGTGAAGTCAAAATGGAGGTGTGTGAACTCATAGAATTGAGGTGTGTGAACTCATAGAATGGAGGTGTGTGAAGTCATGGAATGGAGGTGTGTGAAGTCAAAGATTGGAGGTGTGTGAAGTCAAACAATAAAGGTGTGTGAAGTCACAGAATGGAGGTGTGTGAAATCACAGAATGGAGGTGTGTGAAGTCAAAAAGGTGTTGTGTAGAGTCACAAATGGCGGTGTGTGACCTCATAGAATGGATGTGTGTGAAGTCAAAGAATGGAGGTGTGTGAAGTCACAGAATGGAGGTGTGTGAAGTCAGAATGGACCTGTGTGAAGTCATAGAATGGAGGTGTGTGAAGTCAGAATGGAGGTGTGTGAAGTCATAGAATGGAGGTGTGTGAAGTCAGAATGGAGGTGAGTGAACTCATGGAATGGAGGTGTGTGAAGTCACAATGGAGGTGTGTGAAGTCATAGAATGGAGGTGTGTGAAGTCACAGAATGGAGGTGTGTGAAGTCATAGAATTAAGCTGTGTGAAGTCAGATTGGAGGTGTGTGAAGTCACAGAATGGAGGTGTGTGAACTCAGAATGGAGGTGTGTGAAGTCACAGAATGGAGCTGTGAAGTCATAGAATGGAGGTGTGTGAAGTCATAGAATGGATGTGTGTGAAGTCATAAGGAAGTGTGTGAAGTCACAGAATTGAGGTGTGTGAACTCACAGAAAGGAGGTGTGTGAAGTCATAGAATGGTGGTGTGTGAAGTCATAGAATGGATGTTTGTTAAGTAAGAATGAAGGTGTGTTAAGACATAGAATGGAGGTGTGTGAAGGCACAGAATGGAGGTGTGTGAAGTCATATAATGGAGCTGTGTGAAGTCAGAATGGAGGTTTGTGAAGTCACAGAATGGAGGTGTGTGAACTCAGAATGGAGGTGTGTGAAGTCACAGAATGGAGGTGTGTTAAGTCACAGAACGGAGGTGTTGGAACTCAGAATGGAGGTGTGTGAAGTCACAGAATGGAGGTGTGTGAAGTCATAGAATGGAGGTGTGTGAAATCATGGAAAGGAGGTGTGGGAAGTCAGAGAATGGATCTGTGTGAAGTCAGAATGGAGATGTGCGAAGTCACAGAATGGAGGTGTGTGATGTCATTTTATGGAGCTATGTAAAGTCAGAACGGAGGTGTGTGAACTCAGATTGGAGGTGTGGGAAGTCAGAATGGAGGTGTGTGAAGTTATGGAATGGAGGTGTGTAAAGTCACAGAATGGAGGGATGTGTAGTCAAAGACTGGAGGTGTGTGAAGTCATAGAATGGAGGTGTGTGAAGTCATAGAATGGAGGTGTGTGAAGTCACAGAATGAAGGTGCGTTAAGTCACAGAATCGAGGTTTGTGAACTCAGAATGGAGGTGTGTGAATTCATAGAATGGAGGTGTGGGAAGTTGTAGAATGGAGTTGTGTGAAGTCACAGAATGGAGGTGTGTGAATTAATAGAATGGAGGTGTGTGAAATCATAGAATGGAGGTGTGTGAAGTCACAGAATGGAGGTGTGTGAAGTCACAGAACGGAGGTGTTGGAACTCAGAATGGAGGTGAGTGAAGTCACAGAATGGAGGTGTGTGAAGTCATAGAATGGAGGTGTGTGAAATCATAGAATGGAGGTGTGGGAAGTCAGAGAATGGAGCTGTGTGAAGTCAGAATGGAGGAGTGCGAAGTCACAGAATGGAGGTGTGTGAAGTCATTTTATGGAGGTGTGTGAAGTCAGAAAGGATGTGTGTGAACTCAGATTGGAGGTGTGGGAAGTCACAATGGAGGTTTGTGAAGTTATAGAATGGAGGTGTGTGAAGTCACAGAATGGAGTGGTGTGAAGTCAAAGACTGGAGGTGTGTGAAGTCATAGAATGGAGGTGTGTGAAGTCATAGAATGGACGTGTGTGAAGTCACAGAATGAAGGTGCGTTAAGTCACAGAATCGAGGTTTGTGAACTCAGAATGGAGGTGTGTGAAGTCACAGAATGGAGGTGTGGGAAGTTATAGAATGGAGTTGTGTGAAGTCACAGAATGGAGGTGTGTGAATTAATAGAATGGAGGTGTGAGAAATCATAGAATGGAGGTGTGTGAAGTCACAGAATGGAGGTGTGTGAACTCACAGAAAGGAGGTGTGTGAAGTCATAGAATGGAGGTGTGTGAAGTCATAGAATGGATGTTTGTTAAGTAAGAATGAAGGTGTGTTAAGACATAGAATGGAGGTGTGTGAAGGCACAGAATGGAGGTGTGTGAAGTCATATAATGGAGGTGTGTGAAGTCAGAATGGAGGTTTGTGAAGACACAGAATGGAGGTGTGTGAACTCAGAATGGAGGTGTGTGAAGTCACAGAATGGAGGTGTGTTAAGTTACAGAACGGAGGTGTTGGAACTCAGAATGGAGGTGTGTGAAGTCACAGAATGGAGGTGTGTGAAGTCATAGAATGGAGGTGTGTGAAATCATAGAAAGGAGGTGTGGGAAGTCAGAGAATGGAGCTGTGTGAAGTCAGAATGGAGGTGTGCGAAGTCACAGAATGGAGGTGTGTGATGTCATTTTATGGAGCTGTGTGAAGTCAGAACGGAGGTGGGTGAACTCAGATTGGAGGTGTAGGGAAGTCACAATGGAGGTGTTTGAAGTTATAGAATGGAGTTGTGTAAAGTCACAGAATGGAGGGGTGTGTAGTCAAAGACTGGAGGTGTGTGAAGTCATAGAATGGAGGTGTGTGAAGTCATAGAATGGAGGTGTGTGAAGTCACAGAATGAAGGCGCGTTAAGTCACAGAATCGAGGTTTGTGAACTCAGAATGGAGGTGTGTGAAGTCACAGAATGGAGGTGTGGGAAGTTTTAGAATGGAGTTGTGTGAAGTCACAGAATGGAGGTGTGTGAATTAATAGAATGGAGGTGTGAGAAATCATAAAATGGAGGTGTGTGAAGTCACAGAATGGAGGTGTGTGAAGTCACACAATGGAGGTGTCTGAAGTCACAGAATGGAGGTGTGTGAACTCACAATGGAGGTGTGTGAAGTCAAAGAATGGAGGTGTGTGAATTCATAGAATGGAATTGTGTGAAGTCATAGAATGGAGGTGTGTGAAGTGAGAATTGAGGTGTCTGAAGTCACAGAATGGAGGTGTGTGAACTCAGAATGGAGGTGTGTGAAGTCACAGAATGGAGGTGTGTTAAGTCACAGAACGGAGGTGTTGGAACTCAGAATGGAGGTGTGTGAAGTCACAGAATGGAGGTGTGTGAAGTCATAGAATGGAGGTGTGTGAAATCATAGAATGGAGGTGTGGGAAGTCAGAGAATGGAGCTGTGTGAATTCAGAATGGAGGAGTGCGAAGTCACAGAATGGAGGTGTGTGAAGTCATTTTATGGAGCTGTGTGAAGTCAGAAAGGATGTGTGTGAACTCAGATTGGAGGTGTGGGAAGTCACAATGGAGGTTTGTGAAGTTATAGAATGGAGGTGTGTAAAGTCACAGAATGGAGGGGTGTGAAGTCAAAGACTGGAGGTGTGTGAAGTCATAGAATGGAGGTGTGTGAAGTCATAGAATGGACGTGTGTGAAGTCACAGAATGAAGGTGCTTTAAGTCAGAGTCGAGGTTTGTGAACTCAGAATGGAGGTGTGTGAAGTCACAGAATGGAGGTGTGGGAAGTTATAGAATGGAGTTGTGTGAAGTCACAGAATGGAGGTGTGTGAATTAATAGAATGGAGGTGTGAGAAATCATAGAATGGAGGTGTGTGAAGTCACAGAATGGAGGTGTGTGAGGTCACAGAATGGAAGTGTGTGAAGTCACGGAATGGAGGTGTGTGAACTCACAATGGAGGTGTGTGAAGTCAAAGAATGGAGGTGTGTGAAGTCATAGAATGGAATTGTGTGAAGTCATAGAATGGAGGTGTGTGAAGTGAGAATTGAGGTGTGTGAAGTCACGGAATTGAGGTGTGTGAACTCAGAATGGAGGTGTGTGAAGTCTCAGAATGGAGTTTTGTGAAGTCATAGAATGGAGGTGTGTGAAGTCATAGAATGGATGTTTCTGTAGTAGAATGAAGGTGTGTGAACTCATAGAATGGAGGTGTGTGAAGTCAAAATGGAGGTGTGTGAACTCATAAAATGGAGATGTGTGAAGTCATGGAATGGAGGTGTGTGAAGTCCAAGAATATAGGTGTGTGAAGTCAAACAATGGTGGAGTGTGAAGTCACAGAATGCAGGTGTGTTAAGTCAAAGAATGGAAGTGTGTGAAGTCAAAATGAAGGTGTGTGAAGTCACAGAATGGAGGTGTGTGAAGTCACAGAATGAAGGTGTTTGAAGTCAAAATTGTGGTGTGTTAAGTCACAGAACGGAGGTGTCTGAAGTCAGAATGCAGCTGTGTGAAGTCATAGAATGGAGGTGTGTGAAGTCAGAATGAAGGTGTGTGAACTCATAGAATGGAGTGTGTGATGTCACAATGGGGGTGTGAGAAGTCATAGAATGGGGGTGTGTGAAGTCAAATTGGAGGTGTGTGAAATCACAGAATAGAAGTGTGTCAACTCAGAAATGAGGAGTGTGAAGTCATAGAATGGAAGTGCGTGAAGTCATAGAATGGATGTTTCTGAAGTAAGAATGAAGGTGTGTGAAGTCAGAGAATGGAGGTGTGTGAAGTCAAAGTGGAGGTGTGTGAACTCATAGAATGGAGGTGTGTGAACTCATAGAATGGAGGTGTGTGAAGTCATGGAATGGAGGTGTGTGAAGTCAAAGAATGGAGGTGTGTGAAGTCAAAAAATAAAGGTGTGTGAAGTCACAGAATGGACGTGTGGGAAATCAAAGAATGGAGGTGTGTGAAGTCAAAAAGGTGTTGTGTAGAGTCACAAATGAAGGTGTGTGAACTCATGGAATGGAGGTGTGTAAAGTCATGGGATGGTGGTGTGTGAAGTCACAGAATGGAGGTGTGTGAAGTCATAGAATGGAGCTGTGTGAAGTCAGATTTGAGGTGTGTGAAGTCACAGAATGGAGGTGTGTGAACTCAGAATGGAGGTGTGTGAAGTCACAGAACGGAGGTGTGTGAAGTCATAGAATGGATGTGTGTGAAGTCATAATGGAGGTGTGTGAAGTCACAGAATTGAGGTGTGTGAAGTCAGAGAATGGAGGTGTGTGAAGTCATAGAATGGAGGTGTGTGAAGTCATAGGATGGAGGTGTGTGAATTCATAGAATGGAAGTGTGTGAAATCATAGTATGGAGGTGAGTGAAGTCAAAGAATTGAGGTTTGTGAAGTCAGAATGGAGATGTGTGAAGTCAGGATGGAGGTGGGTGAAGTCACAGAATGGAGGTGTGGGAACTCAGAATGGAGGTGTGTGGTCACAGAACGGAGGTTTGTGAAGTCATAGAATGGAGGTGCGTGAAGTCATAGAATGGATGTTTCTGAAGTGAGAATGTAGGTGTATGAAGTCAAAGAATGGAGGTGTGTGAAGTCAAAATGGAGGTGTGTGAACTCATAGAATGGAGGTGTGTGAACTCATAGAATGGAGGTGTGTGAAGTCAAAGAATGGAGGTGTGTGAAGTCAAACAATAAAGGTGTGTGAAGTCACAGAATGGAGGTGTGTGAACTCACAGAATGGAGGTGCATGCAGTCAAAGAATGGAGGTGTGTGAATTCATCAAATGGAGGTGTGTGAAGTCATGGAATGGAGGTGTGTGAAGTGAGATGGATTTGTGTGAAGTCACAGAATGGAGGTGTGTGAAGTCAGAATGGAGGTGTGTGAAGTCATAGAATGGAGGTGTGTGAAGTCAGAATGGAGGTGTGTGAACTCATGGAATGGAGGTGTGTGAAGTCACAATGCAGGTATGCGAAGTCATAGAATGGAGGTGAGTGAGGTCATAGAATGGAGGTGTGTGAAGTCACAGAATGGAGGTGTGTGAAGTCATAGAATGGATGTTTGTTAAGTAAGAATGAAGGTGTGTTAAGTCATAGAATGGAGGTTTGTGAAGGCACAGAATGGAGGTGTGTGAAGTCATAGAATGTAGCTGTGTGAAGTCAGAATGGAGGTGTGTGAAGTCACAGAATGGAGGTGTGTGAACTCAGGATGAAAGTGTGTGAAGTCACAGAATGGAGGTGTGTTAAGTCACAGAACGGAGGTGTTTGAACTCAGAATGGAGGTGTGTGAAGTCACAGAATGGAGGTGTGTGAAGTCATAAAATGGAGGTGTGTGAAATCATAGAATGGAGGTGTGGGAAGTCAGAGAATGGAGCTGTGTGAATTCAGAATGGAGGTGTGCGATGTCACAGAATGGAGGTGTGTGAAGTCATAGAATGGAGGTGTGTGAAGTCATAGAATGGATGTGTGTGAAGTCATAATGGAGGTGTGTGAAGTCACAGAATGGAGGTGTGTGAAGTCATAGAATGGAGCTGTGTGAAGTCAGATTGGAGGTGTGTGAAGTCACAGAATGGAGGTGTGTGAACTCAGAATGGAGGTGTGTGAAGTCACAGAACTGAGGTGTGTGAAGTCATAGGATGGAGGTGTGTGAAGTCATAGAATGGATGTGTGTGAAGTCATAATGGAGGTGTGTGAAGTCACAGAATTGAGGTGCGTGAAGTCACAGAATGGAGGTGTGTGAAGTCATAGAATGCAGGTGTGTGAAGTCATAGAATGGAGGTGTGTGAAGTCATAGAATGGATGTTTGTTAAGTAAGAATGAAGGTGTGTTAAATCATAGAATGGAGGTGTGTGAAGGCACAGAATGGAGGTGTGTGAAGTCATAGAATGGAGCTGTGTGAAGATAGAATAGAGGTGTGTGAAGTCACAGAATGGAGGTGTGTGAACTCAGAATGGAGGTGTGTGAAGTCACAGAATGGAGGTGTGTTAAGTCACAGAATGGAGGTGTGTGAACTCAGAATGGAGGTGTGTGAAGTCACAGAATCTAGGTGTGTGAAGTCATAGAATGGAGGTGTGTGAAGTCATAGAATGGAAGTGTGTGAAGTCATAACGGAGGTGTGTGAACTAAGATTGGAGGTGTGGGAAGTCACAATGGAGGTGTGTGAAGTTATAGAATGGAGGTGTGTGAAGTCACAGAATGGAGGGGTGTGAAGTCAAAGACTGGAGGTGTGTGAAGTCATAGAATGGAGGTGTGTGAACTCATAGAATGGAGGTGTGTGAAGTCACTGAATGAAGGTGCGTTAAGTCACAGAATGGAGGTTTGTGAACTCAGAATGGAGGTGTGTGAAGTCACAGAATGGAGGTGTGGGAAGTCATAGAATGGAGTTGTGTGAAGTCATAGAATGGAGGTGTGTGAATTAATAGAATGGAGGTGTGAGAAATCATAGAATGGAGGTGTGTGAAGTCACAGAATGGAGGTGTGTGAAGTCACAGAATGGAGGTGTGTGAACTCACAATGGAGGTGTGTGAAGTCAAAGAATGGAGGTGTGTGAAGTCATAGAATGCAATTGTGTGAAGTCATAGAATGGAGGTGTGTGAAGTGAGAATTGAGGTGTGTGAAGTCACGGAATTGAGGTGTGTGAACTCAGAATTGAGGTGTGTGAAGTCACAGAATGGAGGTTTGTGAAGTCATAGAATGGAGGTGTGTGAAGTCATAGAATGGATGTTTCTGAAGTAGAATGAAGGTGTGTGAAGTCATAGAATGGAGGTGTGTGAAGTCAAAATGGAGGTGTGTGAACTCATAAAATGGAGATGTGTGAAGTCATGGAATGGAGGTGTGTGAAGTCACAGAATGGAGGTGTGGGAAGTCATAGAATGGAGTTGTGTGAAGTCACAGAATGGAGGTGTGTGAATTAATAGAATGGAGGTGTGAGAAATCATAGAATGGAGGTGTGTGAAGTCACAGAATGGAGGTGTGTGAAGTCATAGAATGGAGCTGTGTGAAGTCAGATTGGAGGTGTGTGAAGTCACAGAATGGAGGTGTGTGAACTCAGAATGGAGGTGTGCGAAGTCACAGAACTGATGTGTGTGAAGTCCTAGAATGTAGGTGTGTGAAGTCATAGAATGGATGTGTGTGAAGTCATAATTGAGGTGTGTGAATTCACAGATTGAGGTGCGTAAAGTCACAGAATGGAGGTGTGTGAAGTCATAGAATGGAGGTGTGTGAAGTCATAGAATGGAGGTGTGTGAAGTCATAGAATGGATGTTTGTTAAGTAAGAAAGAAGGTGTGTTAAGTCATAGAATGGAGGTGTGTGAAGGCACAGAATGGAGGTGTGTGAAGTCATAGAATGGAGCTGTGTGAAGATAGAATGGAGGTGTGTGAAGTCACAGAATGGAGGTGTGTGAACTCAGAATGGAGGTGTGTGTAGTCACAGAATGGAGGTGTGTTAAGTCACAGAATGGAGGTGTGTGAACTCAGAATGGAGGTGTGTGAAGTCACAGAATCTAGGTGTGGGAAGTCATAGAATGGAAGTTTGTGAAGTCATAGAATGGAAGTGTGTGAAGTCAGAACGGAGGTGTGTGAACTCAGATGGGAGGTGTGGGAAGTCACAATGGAGGTGTGTGAAGTTATAGAATGGAGGTGTGTGAAGTCACAGAATGGAGGGGTGTGAAGTCAAAGACTGGAGGTGTGTGAAGTCATAGAATGGAGGTGTGTGAAGTCATAGAATGGAGGTGTGTGAAGTCACAGAATGAAGGTGCGTTAAGTCACAGAATGGAGGTTTGTGAACTCAGAATGGAGGTGTGTGAAGTCACAGAATGGAGGTGTGGGAAGTCATAGAATGGAGTTGTGTGAAGTCACGGAATGGAGGTGTGTGAATTAATAGAATGGAGGTGTGAGAAATCATAGAATGGAGGTGTGTGAAGTCACAGAATGGAGGTGTGTGAAGTCACAGAATGGAGGTGTGTGAACTCACAATGGAGGTGTGTGAAGTCAAAGAATGGAGGTGTGTGAAGTCATAGAATGGAATTGTGTGAAGTCATAGAATGGAGGTGTGTGAAGTGAGAATTGAGGTGTGTGAAGTCACGGAATTGAGGTGTGTGAACTCAGAATTGAGGTGAGTGAAGTTACAGAATGGAGGTTTGTGAAGTCATAGAATGGAGGTGTGTGAAGTCATAGAATGGATGTTTCTGAAGTAGAATGAAGGTGTGTGAACTCATAGAATGGAGGTGTGTGAAGTCAAAATGGAGGTGTGTGAACTCATAAAATGGAGATGTGTGAAGTCATGGAATGGAGGTGTGTGAAGTCCAAGAATATAGGTGTGTGAAGTCAAACAATGGTGGTGTGTGAAATCACAGAATGCAGGTGTGTTAAGTCAAAGAATGGAAGTGTGTGAAGTCAAAACGGAGGTGTGTGAAGTCACAGAATGGAGGTGTGTGAAGTCACAGAATGAATGTGTTTGAAGTCAAAATTGTGGTGTGTGAAGTCACAAATGGAGGTGTCTGAAGTCAGAATGCAGCTGTGTGAAGTCATAGAATGGAGGTGTGTGATGTCAGAATGGAGGTGTGTGAACTCATAGAATGGAGTGTGTGAAGTCACAATGGGGGTGTGTGAAGTCATAGAATGGGGGTGTGTGAAGTCAAATTGGGGGTGTGTGAAATCACAGAATATAGGTGTGTCAACTCAGAAATGAGGAGTGTGAAGTCATAGAATGGAAGTGCGTGAAGTCATAGAATGGATGTGTCTGAAATAAGAATGAAGGTGTGTGAAGTCAGAGAATGGATGTGTGTGAAGTCAAAATGGAGGTGTGTGAACTCATAGAATGGAGATGTGTGAACTCATAGAATGGAGGTGTGTGAAGTCATGGAATGGAGGTGTGTGAAATCAAAGAATGGAGGTGTGTGAAGTCAAAAAGGTGTTGTGTAGAGTCACAAATGGAGGTGTGTGAACTCATAGAATGGAGGTGTGTGAAGTCAAAGAATGGAGGTGTGTGAAGTCATCGAATGGAGGTGTGTGAAGTCATGGAATGGAGGTGTGTGAAGTCACAGAATGGAGGTGTGTGAAGTCATACAATGGAGCTGTGTGAAGTCAGATTGGAGGTGTGTGAAGTCACAAAATGGAGATGTGTGAACTCAGAATGGAGGTGTGTGAAGTCACAGAACGGAGGTGTGTGAAATCATAGGATGGAGTTGTGCGAAGGCACAAATGGAGGTGTGTGAAGTCATAGAATGGAGGTGTGTGAAGTCATAGAATGGAATTGTGTGAAGTCATAGAATGGAGGTGTGTGAAGTGAGAATTGAGGTGTGTGAAGTCACGGAATTGAGGTGTGTGAACTCAGAATTGAGGTGTGTGAAGTCACAGAATGGAGGTTTGTGAAGTCATAGAATGGAGGTCTGTGAAGTCATAGAATGGATGTTTCTGAAGTAGAATGAAGTTGTGTGAACTCATAGAATGGAGGTGTGTGAAGTCAAAATGGAGGTGTGTGAACTCATAAAATGGAGATGTGTGAAGTCATGGAATGGAGGTGTGTGAAGTCCAAGAATATAGGTGTGTGAAGTCAAACAATGGTGGTGTGTGAAATCACAGAATGCAGATGTGTTAAGTCAAAGAATGGAAGTGTGTGAAGTCAAAATGGAGGTGTGTGAAGTCACAGAATGGAGGTGTGTGAAGTCACAGAATGAATGTTTGAAGTCAAAATTGTGGTGTGTGAAGTCACAAATGGAGGTGTCTGAAGTCAGAATGCAGCTGTGTGAAGTCATAGAATGGAGGTGTGTGATGTCAGAATGGAGGTGTGTGAAGTCATAGAATGGAGTGTGTGAAGTCACAATGGGGGTGTGTGAAGTCATAGAATGGGGGTGTGTGAAGTCAAATTGGGGGTGTGTGAAATCACAGAATATAGGTGTGTCAACTCAGAAATGAGGTGTGTGAAGTCACAGAATGGAGGTGTGTGAACTCAGAATGGAGGTGTGTGAAGTCACAGAACGGAGGTGTGTGAAGTCATAGAATGGATGTGTGTGAAGTTATAATGGAAGTGTGTGAAGTCACAGAATTGAGGTGTGTGAAGTCAGAGAATGGAGGTGTGTGACGTCATAGAATGGAGGTGTGTGAAGTCATAGGATGGAGGTGTGTGAAGTCATAGAATGGATGTTTGTTAAGTAAGAATGAAGGTGTGTTAAGTCATAGAATGGATGCGTGCGAAGGCACAAATGGAGGTGTGTGAAGTCATAGAATGGAGCTATGTGAAGTCAGAATGGAGGTGTGTGAAGTCACAGAATGGAGGTGTGTGAACTCACAATGGAGTTGTGTGAAGTCAAAGAATGGAGGTGTGTGAAGTCGTAGAATGGATTTGTGTGAAGTCACAGAATGGAGGTGTGTGAATTAATAGAATGGAGGTGTGAGAAATCATAGAATGGAGGTGTGTGAAGTCACAGAATGGAGGTGTGTGAAGTCACAGAATGGAGGTGTGTGAACTCACAATGGAGGTGTGTGAAGTCAAAGAATGGAGGTGTGTGAAGTCATAGAATGCAATTGTGTGAAGTCATAGAATGGAGGTGTGTGAAGTGAGAATTGAGGTGTGTGAAGTCACGGAATTGAGGTGTGTGAACTCAGAATTGAGGTGTGTGAAGTCACAGAATGGAGGTTTGTGAAGTCATAGAATGGAGGTGTGTGAAGTCATAGAATGGATGTTTCTGAAGTAGAATGAAGGTGTGTGAAGTCATAGAATGGAGGTGTGTGAAGTCAAAATGGAGGTGTGTGAACTCATAAAATGGAGATGTGTGAAGTCATGGAATGGAGGTGTGTGAAGTCACAGAATGGAGGTGTGGGAAGTCATAGAATGGAGTTGTGTGAAGTCACAGAATGGAGGTGTGTGAATTAATAGAATGGAGGTGTGAGAAATCATAGAATGGAGGTGTGTGAAGTCACAGAATGGAGGTGTGTGAAGTCATAGAATGGAGCTGTGTGAAGTCAGATTGGAGGTGTGTGAAGTCACAGAATGGAGGTGTGTGAACTCAGAATGGAGGTGTGCGAAGTCACAGAACTGATGTGTGTGAAGTCATAGAATGTAGGTGTGTGAAGTCATAGAATGGATGTGTGTGAAGTCATAATTGAGGTGTGTGAATTCACAGATTGAGGTGCGTAAAGTCACAGAATGGAGGTGTGTGAAGTCATAGAATGGAGGTGTGTGAAGTCATAGAATGGAGGTGTGTGAAGTCATAGAATGGATGTTTGTTAAGTAAGAAAGAAGGTGTGTTAAGTCATAGAATGGAGGTGTGTGAAGGCACAGAATGGAGGTGTGTGAAGTCATAGAATGGAGCTGTGTGAAGATAGAATGGAGGTGTGTGAAGTCACAGAATGGAGGTGTGTGAACTCAGAATGGAGGTGTGTGTAGTCACAGAATGGAGGTGTGTTAAGTCACAGAATGGAGGTGTGTGAACTCAGAATGGAGGTGTGTGAAGTCACAGAATCTAGGTGTGGGAAGTCATAGAATGGAGGTTTGTGAAGTCATAGAATGGAAGTGTGTGAAGTCAGAACGGAGGTGTGTGAACTCAGATGGGAGGTGTGGGAAGTCACAATGGAGGTGTGTGAAGTTATAGAATGGAGGTGTGTGAAGTCACAGAATGGAGGGGTGTGAAGTCAAAGACTGGAGGTGTGTGAAGTCATAGAATGGAGGTGTGTGAAGTCATAGAATGGAGGTGTGTGAAGTCACAGAATGAAGGTGCGTTAAGTCACAGAATGGAGGTTTGTGAACTCAGAATGGAGGTGTGTGAAGTCACAGAATGGAGGTGTGGGAAGTCATAGAATGGAGTTGTGTGAAGTCACGGAATGGAGGTGTGTGAATTAATAGAATGGAGGTGTGAGAAATCATAGAATGGAGGTGTGTGAAGTCACAGAATGGAGGTGTGTGAAGTCACAGAATGGAGGTGTGTGAACTCACAATGGAGGTGTGTGAAGTCAAAGAATGGAGGTGTGTGAAGTCATAGAATGGAATTGTGTGAAGTCATAGAATGGAGGTGTGTGAAGTGAGAATTGAGGTGTGTGAAGTCACGGAATTGAGGTGTGTGAACTCAGAATTGAGGTGAGTGAATTTACAGAATGGAGGTTTGTGAAGTCATAGAATGGAGGTGTGTGAAGTCATAGAATGGATGTTTCTGAAGTAGAATGAAGGTGTGTGAACTCATAGAATGGAGGTGTGTGAAGTCAAAATGGAGGTGTGTGAACTCATAAAATGGAGATGTGTGAAGTCATGGAATGGAGGTGTGTGAAGTCAAAGAATATAGGTGTGTGAAGTCAAACAATGGTGGTGTGTGAAATCACAGAATGCAGGTGTGTTAAGTCAAAGAATGGAAGTGTGTGAAGTCAAAACGGAGGTGTGTGAAGTCACAGAATGGAGGTGTGTGAAGTCACAGAATGAATGTGTTTGAAGTCAAAATTGTGGTGTGTGAAGTCACAAATGGAGGTGTCTGAAGTCAGAATGCAGCTGTGTGAAGTCATAGAATGGAGGTGTGTGATGTCAGAATGGAGGTGTGTGAACTCATAGAATGGAGTGTGTGAAGTCACAATGGGGGTGTGTGAAGTCATAGAATGGGGGTGTGTGAAGTCAAATTGGGGGTGTGTGAAATCACAGAATATAGGTGTGTCAACTCAGAAATGAGGAGTGTGAAGTCATAGAATGGAAGTGCGTGAAGTCATAGAATGGATGTGTCTGAAATAAGAATGAAGGTGTGTGAAGTCAGAGAATGGATGTGTGTGAAGTCAAAATGGAGGTGTGTGAACTCATAGAATGGAGATGTGTGAACTCATAGAATGGAGGTGTGTGAAGTCATGGAATGGAGGTGTGTGAAATCAAAGAATGGAGGTGTGTGAAGTCAAAAAGGTGTTGTGTAGAGTCACAAATGGAGGTGTGTGAACTCATAGAATGGAGGTGTGTGAAGTCAAAGAATGGAGGTGTGTGAAGTCATCGAATGGAGGTGTGTGAAGTCATGGAATGGAGGTGTGTGAAGTCACAGAATGGAGGTGTGTGAAGTCATACAATGGAGCTGTGTGAAGTCAGATTGGAGGTGTGTGAAGTCACAAAATGGAGATGTGTGAACTCAGAATGGAGGTGTGTGAAGTCACAGAACGGAGGTGTGTGAAATCATAGGATGGAGTTGTGCGAAGGCACAAATGGAGGTGTGTGAAGTCATAGAATGGAGGTGTGTGAAGTCATAGAATGGAATTGTGTGAAGTCATAGAATGGAGGTGTGTGAAGTGAGAATTGAGGTGTGTGAAGTCACGGAATTGAGGTGTGTGAACTCAGAATTGAGGTGTGTGAAGTCACAGAATGGAGGTTTGTGAAGTCATAGAATGGAGGTCTGTGAAGTCATAGAATGGATGTTTCTGAAGTAGAATGAAGTTGTGTGAACTCATAGAATGGAGGTGTGTGAAGTCAAAATGGAGGTGTGTGAACTCATAAAATGGAGATGTGTGAAGTCATGGAATGGAGGTGTGTGAAGTCCAAGAATATAGGTGTGTGAAGTCAAACAATGGTGGTGTGTGAAATCACAGAATGCAGATGTGTTAAGTCAAAGAATGGAAGTGTGTGAAGTCAAAATGGAGGTGTGTGAAGTCACAGAATGGAGGTGTGTGAAGTCACAGAATGAATGTTTGAAGTCAAAATTGTGGTGTGTGAAGTCACAAATGGAGGTGTCTGAAGTCAGAATGCAGCTGTGTGAAGTCATAGAATGGAGGTGTGTGATGTCAGAATGGAGGTGTGTGAAGTCATAGAATGGAGTGTGTGAAGTCACAATGGGGGTGTGTGAAGTCATAGAATGGGGGTGTGTGAAGTCAAATTGGGGGTGTGTGAAATCACAGAATATAGGTGTGTCAACTCAGAAATGAGGTGTGTGAAGTCACAGAATGGAGGTGTGTGAACTCAGAATGGAGGTGTGTGAAGTCACAGAACGGAGGTGTGTGAAGTCATAGAATGGATGTGTGTGAAGTTATAATGGAAGTGTGTGAAGTCACAGAATTGAGGTGTGTGAAGTCAGAGAATGGAGGTGTGTGACGTCATAGAATGGAGGTGTGTGAAGTCATAGGATGGAGGTGTGTGAAGTCATAGAATGGATGTTTGTTAAGTAAGAATGAAGGTGTGTTAAGTCATAGAATGGATGCGTGCGAAGGCACAAATGGAGGTGTGTGAAGTCATAGAATGGAGCTATGTGAAGTCAGAATGGAGGTGTGTGAAGTCACAGAATGGAGGTGTGTGAACTCACAATGGAGTTGTGTGAAGTCAAAGAATGGAGGTGTGTGAAGTCGTAGAATGGATTTGTGTGAAGTCATGGAATGGAGGTGTGTGAAGTGAGAATTGAGGTGTGTGAAGTCACGGAATTGAAGTGTGTGAACTCAGAATGGAGGTGTGTGAAGTCACAGAATGGAGGTTTGTGAAGTCATAGAATGGAGGTGTGTGAAGTCATAGAATGGATGTTTCTGAAGTAGAATGAAGGTGTGTGAAGTCATAGAATGGAGGTGTGTGAAGTCAAAATGGAGGTGTGTGAACTCATAAAATGGAGATGTGTGAAGTCATGGAATGGAGGTGTGTGAAGTCCAAGAATATAGGTGTGTGAAGTCAAACAATGGTGGTGTGTGAAGTCACAGAATGAAGGTGTGTTAACTCAAAGAATGGAAGTGTGTGAAGTCAAAATGGAGGTGTGTGAAGTCACAGAATGGAGGTGTGTGAAGTCAGAGAATGAAGGTGTCTGAAGTCAGAATGCAGCTTTGTGAAGCCATAGAATGGAGGTGTGTGAAGTCAGAATGGAGGTGTGTGAACTCATAGAATGGAGTGTGTGAAGTCACAATGGGGGTATGTGAAGTCACAGAATGGGGGTGTGTGAAGTCAAATTGGAGGTGTGTGAAATCACAGAATGGAGGTGTGTCAACTCAGAAATGAGGTGAGTGAAGTCATAGAATGGAGTTGTGTGAATTCATAGAATGGAAGTGTGTGAAATCATAGAATGGAGGTGTGTGAAGTCAAAGAATTGAGGTTTGTGAAGTCAGAATGGAGGTGTGTGAAGTCAGGATGGAGGTGGGTGAAGTCACAGAATGGAGGTGTGGGAACTCAGAATGGAGGTGTGTGGTCACAGAACAGAGGTTTGTGAACTCATAGAATGGAGGTGCGTGAAGTCATAGAATGGATGTTTCTGAAGTGAGAATGTAGGTGTATGAAGTCAAAGAATGGAGGTGTGTGAAGTCAAAATGGAGGTGTGTGAACTCATAGAATGGAGGTGTGTGAACTCATAGAATGGAGGTGTGTGAAGTCATGGAATGGAGGTGTGTGAAGTCAAAGAATGGAGGTATGTGAAGTCAAACAATAAAGGTGTGTGAAGTCACAGAATGGAGGTGTGTGAACTCATAGAATGGAGGTGCATGAAGTCAAAGAATGGAGGTGTGTGAATTCATCGAATGGAGGTGTGTGAAGTCATGGAATGGAGGTGTGTGAAGTGAGATGGAGTTGTGTGAAGTCATAGAATGGAGGTGTGTGAAGTCAGAATGGAGGTGTGTGAAGTCATAGAATGGAGGTGTGTGAAGTCAGAATGGAGGTGTGTGAACTCATAGAATGGAGGTGTGTGAAGTCACAATGTAGGTGTGCGAAGACATAGAATGGAGGTGTGTGAGGTCATAGAATGGAGGTGTGTGAAGTCATAGAATGGATGTTTGTTAAGTAAGAATGAAGGTGTGTTAAGTCATAGAATGGAGGTGTGTGAAGGCACAGAATGGAGGTGTGTGAAGTCATAGAATGGAGGTATGTGAACTCAGAATGGAGGTGTGTGAAGTCACAGAATGGAGGTGTGTTAAGTCACAGAACGGAGGTGTTTGAACTCAGAATGGAGGTGTGTGAAGTCACAGAATGGAGGTGTGTGAAGTCATAGAATGGAAGTGTGTGAAGTCAGAACGGAGGTGTGTGAACTCAGATTGGAGGTGTGGGAAGTCACAATGGAGGTGTGTGAGGTTATAGAATGGAAGTGTGTGAAGTCACAGAATGGAGGGGTGTGAACTCATAGAATGGAGGTGTGTGAAGTCACAGAATGAAGGTGCGTTAAGTCACAGAATGGAGGTTTGTGAACTCAGAATGGAGGTGTGTGAAGTCACAGAATGGAGGTGTTTGAACTCACAATGGAGGTGTGTGAAGTTAAAGAATGGAGGTGTGTGAAGTCGTAGAATGGATTTGTGTGAAGTCATAGAATGGAGGTGTGTGAAGTGAGAATTGAGGTGTGTGAAGTCACGGAATTGAGGTGTGTGAACTCAGAATGGAGGTGTGTGAAGTCACAGAATGGAGGTTTGTGAAGTCATAGAATGGAGGTGTGTGAAGTCATAGAATGGATGTTTCTGAAGTAGAATGAAGGTTTCTGAAGTCATAGAATGGAGGTGTGTGAAGTCAAAATGGAGGTGTGTGAACTCATAAAATGGAGATGTGTGAAGTCATGGAATGGAGGTGTGTGAAGTCCAAGAATATAGGTGTGTGAAGTCAAACAATGGTGGTGTGTGAAGTCACAGAATGCAGGTGTGTTAACTCAAAGAATGGAAGTGTGTGAAGTCAAAATGGAGGTGTGTGAAGTCACAGAATGGAGGTGTGTGAAGTCAGAGAATGAAGGTGTCTGAAGTCAGAATGCAGCTGTGTGAAGCCATAGAATGGAGGTGTGTGAAGTCAGAATGGAGGTGTGTGAACTCATAGAATGGATTGTGTGAAGTCACAATGGGGGTGTGTGAAGTCACAGAATGGGGGTGTGTGAAGTCAAATTGGAGGTGTGTGAAATCACAGAATGGAGGTGTGTCAACTCAGAAATGAGGTGAGTGAAGTCATAGAATAGAGTTGTGTGAATTCATAGAATGGAAGTGTGTGAAATCATAGAATGGAGGTGTGTGAAGTCAAAGAATTGAGGTTTGTGAAGTCAGAATGGAGGTGTGTGAAGTCAGGATGGAGGTGGGTGAAGTCACAGAATGGAGGTGTGGGAACTCAGAATGGAGGTGTGTGGTCACAGAACGGAGGTTTGTGAACTCATAGAATGGAGGTGCGTGAAGTCATAGAATGGATGTTTCTGAAGTGAGAATGTAGGTGTATGAAGTCAAAGATTGGAGGTGTGTGAAGTCAAAATGGAGGTGTGTGAACTCATAGAATGGAGGTGTGTGAACTCATAGAATGGAGGTGTGTGAAGTCATGGAATGGAGGTGTGTGAAGTCAAAGAATGGAGGTATGTGAAGTCAAACAATAAAGGTGTGTGAAGTCACAGAATGGAGGTGTGTGAACTCATAGAATGGAGGTGCATGAAGTCAAAGAATGGAGGTGTGTGAATTCATCGAATGGAGGTGTGTGAAGTCATGGAATGGAGGTGTGTGAAGTGAGATGGAGTTGTATGAAGTCATAGAATGGAGGTGTGTGAAGTCAGAATGGAGGTGTGTGAAGTCATAGAATGGAGGTGTGTGAAGTCAGAATGGAGGTGTGTGAACTCATAGAATGGAGGTGTGTGAAGTCACAATGCAGGTGTGCGAAGACATAGAATGGAGGTGTGTGAGGTCATAGAATGGAGGTGTGTGAAGTCACAGAACGGAGGTGTGTGAAGTCATAGAATGGATGTTTGTTAAGTAAGAATGAAGGTGTGTTAAGTCATAGAATGGAGGTGTGTGAAGGCACAGAATGGAGGTGTGTGAAGTCACAGAATGGAGGTATGTGAACTCAGAATGGAGGTGTGTGAAGTCACAGAATGGAGGTGTGTTAAGTCACAGAACGGAGGTGTTTGAACTCAGAATGGAGGTGTGTGAAGTCACAGAATGGAGGTGTGTGAAATCATAGAATGGCGGTGTGGGAAGTCAGAGAATGGAGCTGTGTGAAGTCAGAATGGAGGTGTGCGAAGTCACAGAATGGAGGTGTGTGAAGTCATAGAATGGAGGTGTGTGAAGTCATAGAATGAATGTGTGTGAAGTCATAATGGAGGTGTGTGAAGTCACAGAATGGAGGTGTGTGAAGTCATAGAATGGCGCTGTGTGAAGTCAAATTGGAGGTGTGTGAAGTCACAGAAAAGAGGTGTGTTAAGTCACAGAACGGAGGTGTTTGAACTCAGAATGGAGGTGTGTGAAGTCACAGAATGGAGGTGTGTGAAGTCATACAATGGAGCTGTGTGAAGTCAGATAGGAGGTGTGTGAAGTCACAGAATGGAGGTGTGTGAACTCAGAATGGAGGTGTGTGAAGTCACAGAACTGAGGTGTGTGAAGTCAATGAATGGAGGTGTGTGAAGTCATAGAATGGATGTGTGTGAAGTCATAATGGCGGTGTGTGAAGTCACAGAATTGAGGTGCGTGAAGTCACAGAATGGAGGTGTGTGAAGTCATAGAATGGAGGTGTGTGAAGTCATAGAATGGAGGTGTGTAAAGTCATAGAATGGATGTTTGTTAAGTAAGAATTAAGGTGTGTTAAGTCATAGAATGGAGGTGTGTGAAGGCACAGAATGGAGGTGTGTGAAGTCATAGAATGGAGCTGTGTGAAGTTAGAATGGAGGTGTGTGAAGTCACAGGACGGAGGTGTGTGAACTCAGAATGGAGGTGTGTAAAGTCACAGAATGGAGGTGTGTTAAGTCACAGAATGGAGGTGTGTGAACTCAGAATGAAGGTGTGTGAAGTCACAGAATCTAGATGTGGGAAGTCATAGAATGGAGGTGTGTGAAGTCAAAGAATGGAGGTATGTGAAGTCAAACAATAAAGGTGTGTGAAGTCACAGAATGGAGGTGTGTGAACTCATAGAATGGAGGTGCATGAAGTCAAAGAATGGAGGTGTGTGAATTCATCTAATGGAGGTGTGTGAAGTCATGGAATGGAGGTGTGTGAAGTGAGATGTAGTTGTGTGAAGTCATAGAATGGAGGTGTGTGAAGTCAGTAGGGAGGTGTGTGAACTCATAGAATGGAGGTGTGTGAAGTCACAATGCAGGTGTGCGAAGACATAGAATGGAGGTGTGTGAGGTCATAGAATGGAGGTGTGTGAACTCACAGAATGGAGGTGTGTGAAGTCATAGAATGGATGTTTGTTAAGTAAGAATCAAGGTGTGTTAAGTCATAGAATGGAGGTGTGTGAAGGCACAGAATGGAGGTGTGTGAAGTCATAGAATGGAGGTGTGTGAACTCAGAATGGAGGTGTGTGAAGTCACAGAATGGAGGTGTGTTAAGTCACAGAACGGAGGTGTTTGAACTCAGAATGGAGCTGTGTGAAGACAGAATGGAGGTGTGCGAAGTCACAGAATGGAGGTGTGTGAAGTCATAGAATGGAGGTGTGTGAAGTCATAGAATGGAGGTGTGTGAAGTCATAATGGAGGTGTGTGAAGTCACAGAATGGAGTTGTGGGAAGTCATAGAATGGAGCTGTGTGAAGTCAGATTGGAGGTGTGTGAAGTCACAGAATGGAGGTGTGTTAAGTCATAGAACGGAGGTGTTTGAACTCAGAATGGAGGTGTGTGAAGTCACAAATGGAGGTGTGTGAAGTCATAGAATGGAGCTGTGTGAAGTCAGATTGGAGGTGTGTGAAGTCACAGAATGGAGGTGTGTGAACTCAGAATGGAGGTGTGTGAAGTCACAGAACTGAGGTGTGTGAAGTCATAGAATGGAGGTGTGTGAAGTCATCGAATGGAGGTGTGTGAAGTCATGGAATGGAGGTGTGTGAAGTCACAGAATGGAGGTGTGTGAAGTCATACAATGGAGCTGTGTGAAGTCAGATTGGAGGTGTGTGAAGTCACAGAATGGAGATGTGTGAACTCAGAATGGAGGTGTGTGAAGTCACAGAACGGAGGTGTGTGAAGTCATAGGATGGAGGTGTGCGAAGGCACAAATGGAGGTGTGTGAAGTCATAGAACGGAGGTGTGTGAAGTGAGAATTGAGGTGTGTGAAGTCACGGAATTGAGGTGTGTGAACTCAGAATTGAGGTGTGTGAAGTCACAGAATGGAGGTTTGTGAAGTCATAGAATGGAGGTCTGTGAAGTCATAGAATGGATGTTTCTGAAGTAGAATGAAGGTGTGTGAACTCATAGAATGGAGGTGTGTGAAGTCAAAATGGAGGTGTGTGAACTCATAAAATGGAGATGTGTGAAGTCATGGAATGGAGGTGTGTGAAGTCCAAGAATATAGGTGTGTGAAGTCAAACAATGGTGGTGTGTGAAATCACAGAATGCAGATGTGTTAAGTCAAAGAATGGAAGTGTGTGAAGTCAAAATGGAGGTGTGTGAAGTCACAGAATGGAGGTGTGTGAAGTCACAGAATGAATGTTTGAAGTCAAAATTGTGGTGTGTGAAGTCACAAATGGAGGTGTCTGAAGTCAGAATGCAGCTGTGTGAAGTCATAGAATGGAGGTGTGTGATGTCAGAATGGAGGTGTGTGAAGTCATAGAATGGAGTGTGTGAAGTCACAATGGGGGTGTGTGAAGTCATAGAATGGGGGTGTGTGAAGTCAAATTGGGGGTGTGTGAAATCACAGAATATAGGTGTGTCAACTCAGAAATGAGGTGTGTAAGTCACAGAATGGAGGTGTGTGAACTCAGAATGGAGTTGTGTGAAGTCACAGAACGGAGGTGTGTGAAGTCATAGAATGGATGTGTGTGAAGTTATAATGGAAGTGTGTGAAGTCACAGAATTGAGGTGTGTGAAGTCAGAGAATGGAGGTGTGTGAAGTCATAGAATGGAGGAGTGTGAAGTCATAGGATGGAGGTGTGTGAAGTAATAGAATGGATGTTTGTTAAGTAAGAATGAAGGTGTGTTAAGTCATAGAATGGATGTGTGCGAAGGCACAAATGGAGGTGTGTGAAGTCATAGAATGGAGCTATGTGAAGTCAGAATGGAGGTGTGTGAAGTCACAGAATGGAGGTGTGTGAACTCACAATGGAGGTGTGTCAACTCAATAATGAGGTGAGTGAAGTCATAGAATGGAGTTGTGTGAATTCATAGAATGGAAGTGTGTGAAATCATAGCATGGAGGTGTGTGAAGTCAAAGAATTGAGGTTTGTGAAGTCAGAATGGAGGTGTGTGAAGTCAGGATGGAGGTGGGCGAAGTCACAGAATGGAGGTGTGGGAACTCAGAATGGAGGTGTGTGGTCACAGAACGGAGGTTTGTGAACTCATAGAATGGAGGTGCGTGAAGTCATAGAATGGATGTTTCTGAAGTGAGAATGTAGGTGTATGAAGTCAAAGAATGGAGGTGTGTGAAGTCAAAATGGAGGTGTGTGAACTCATAGAATGGAGGTGTGTGAACTCATAGAATGGAGGTGTGTGAAGTCATGGAATGGAGGTGTGTGAAGTCAAAGAATGGAGGTATGTGAAGTCAAACAATAAAGGTGTGTGAAGTCACAGAATGGAGGTGTGTGAACTCATAGAATGGAGGTGCATGAAGTCAAAGAATGGAGGTGTGTGAATTCATCGAATGGAGGTGTGTGAAGTCATGGAATGGAGGTGTGTGAAGTGAGATGGAGTTGTATGAAGTCATAGAATGGAGGTGTGTGAAGTCAGAATGGAGGTGTGTGAAGTCATAGAATGGAGGTGTGTGAAGTCAGAATGGAGGTGTGTGAACTCATAGAATGGAGGTGTGTGAAGTCACAATGCAGGTGTGCGAAGACATAGAATGGAGGTGTGTGAGGTCATAGAATGGAGGTGTGTGAAGTCACAGAACGGAGGTGTGTGAAGTCATAGAATGGATGTTTGTTAAGTAATAATGAAGGTGTGTTAAGTCATAGAATGGAGGTGTGTGAAGGCACAGAATGGAGGTGTGTGAAGTCATAGAATGGAGGTATGTGAACTCAGAATGGAGGTGTGTGAAGTCACACAATGGAGGTGTGTTAAGTCACAGAACGGAGGTGTTTGAACTCAGAATGGAGGTGTGTGAAGTCACAGAATGGAGGTGTGTGAAATCATAGAATGGAGGTGTGGGAAGTCAGAGAATGGAGCTGTGTGAAGTCAGAATGGAGGTGTGCGAAGTCACAGAATGGAGGTGTGTGAAGTCATAGAATGGAGGTGTGTGAAGTCATAGAATGAATGTGTGTGAAGTCATAATGGAGGTGTGTGAAGTCACAGAATGGAGGTGTGTGAAGTCATAGAATGGAGCTGTGTTAAGTCAGATTGGAGGTGTGTGAAGTCACAGAAAAGAGGTGTGTTAAGTCACAGAACGGAGGTGTTTGAACTCAGAATGGAGGTGTGTGAAGTCACAGAATGGAGGTGTGTGAAGTCATACAATGGAGCTGTGTGAAGTCAGATAGGAGGTGTGTGAAGTCACAGAATGGAGGTGTGTGAACTCAGAATGGAGGTGTGTGAAGTCACAGAACTGAGGTGTGTGAAGTCAATGAATGGAGGTGTGTGAAGTCATAGAATGGATGTGTGTGAAGTCATAATGGAGGTGTGTGAAGTCACAGAATTGAGGTGCGTGAAGTCACAGAATGGAGGTGTGTGAAGTCATAGAATGGAGGTGTGTGAAGTCATAGAATGGAGGTGTGTAAAGTCATAGAATGGATGTTTGTTAAGTAAGAATTAAGGTGTGTTAAGTCATAGAATGGAGGTGTGTGAAGGCACAGAATGGAGGTGTGTGAAGTCATAGAATGGAGCTGTGTGAAGTTAGAATGGAGGTGTGTGAAGTCACAGGACGGAGGTGTGTGAACTCAGAATGGAGGTGTGTAAAGTCACAGAATGGAGGTGTGTTAAGTCACAGAATGGAGGTGTGTGAACTCAGAATGAAGGTGTGTGAAGTCACAGAATCTAGATGTGTGAAGTCATAGAATGGAGGTGTGTGAAGTCAAAGATGGAGGTATGTGAAGTCAAACAATAAAGGTGTGTGAAGTCACAGAATGGAGGTGTGTGAACTCATAGAATGGAGGTGCATGAAGTCAAAGAATGGAGGTGTGTGAATTCATCTAATGGAGGTGTGTGAAGTCATGGAATGGAGGTGTGTGAAGTGAGATGTAGTTGTGTGAAGTCATAGAATGGAGGTGTGTGAAGTCAGAATGGAGGTGTGTGAAGTCATAGAATGGAGGTGTGTGAAGTCAGTAGGGAGGTGTGTGAACTCATAGAATGGAGGTGTGTGAAGTCACAATGCAGGTGTGCGAAGACATAGAATGGAGGTGTGTGAGGTCATAGAATGGAGGTGTGTGAAGTCACAGAATGGAGGTGTGTGAAGTCATAGAATGGATGTTTGTTAAGTAAGAATCAAGGTGTGTTAAGTCATAGAATGGAGGTGTGTGAAGGCACAGAATGGAGGTGTGTGAAGTCATAGAATGGAGGTGTGTGAACTCAGAATGGAGGTGTGTGAAGTCACAGAATGGAGGTGTGTTAAGTCACAGGACGGAGGTGTTTGAACTCAGAATGGAGCTGTGTGAAGACAGAATGGAGGTGTGCGAAGTCACAGAATGGAGGTGTGTGAAGTCACAGAATGGAGGTGTGTGAAGTCACAGAATGAATGTTTGAAGTCAAAATTGTGGTGTGTGAAGTCACAAATGGAGGTGTCTGAAGTCAGAATGCAGCTGTGTGAAGTCATAGAATGGAGGTGTGTGATGTCAGAATGGAGGTGTATGAAGTCAAAGAATGGAGTGTGTGAAGTCACAATGGGGGTGTGTGAAGTCATAGAATGGAGGTGTGTGATGTCAGAATGGAGGTGTGTGAAGTCATAGAATGGAGTGTGTGAAGTCACAATGGGGGTGTGTGAAGTCATAGAATGGGGGTGTGTGAAGTCAAATTGGGGGTGTGTGAAATCACAGAATATAGGTGTGTCAACTCAGAAATGAGGTGTGTGAAGTCACAGAATGGAGGTGTGTGAACTCAGAATGGAGGTGTGTGAAGTCACAGAACGGAGGTGTGTGAAGTCATAGAATGGATGTGTGTGAAGTTATAATGGAAGTGTGTGAAGTCACAGAATTGAGGTGTGTGAAGTCAGAGAATGGAGGTGTGTGAAGTCATAGAATGGAGGAGTGTGAAGTCATAGGATGGAGGTGTGTGAAGTAATAGAATGGATGTTTGTTAAGTAAGAATGAAGGTGTGTTAAGTCATAGAATGGATGTGTGCGAAGGCACAAATGGAGGTGTGTGAAGTCATAGAATGGAGCTATGTGAAGTCAGAATGGAGGTGTGTGAAGTCACAGAATGGAGGTGTGTGAACTCACAATGGAGTTGTGTCAACTCAGAAATGAGGTGAGTGAAGTCATAGAATGGAGTTGTGTGAATTCATAGAATGGAAGTGTGTGAAATCATAGAATGGAGGTGTGTGAAGTCAAAGAATTGAGGTTTGTGAAGTCAGAATGGAGGTGTGTGAAGTCAGGATGGAGGTGGGCGAAGTCACAGAATGGAGGTGTGGGAACTCAGAATGGAGGTGTGTGGTCACAGAACGGAGGTTTGTGAACTCATAGAATGGAGGTGCGTGAAGTCATAGAATGGATGTTTCTGAAGTGAGAATGTAGGTGTATGAAGTCAAAGAATGGAGGTGTGTGAAGTCAAAATGGAGGTGTGTGAACTCATAGAATGGAGGTGTGTGAACTCATAGAATGGAGGTGTGTGAAGTCATGGAATGGAGGTGTGTGAAGTCAAAGAATGGAGGTATGTGAAGTCAAACAATAAAGGTGTGTGAAGTCACAGAATGGAGGTGTGTGAACTCATAGAATGGAGGTGCATGAAGTCAAAGAATGGAGGTGTGTGAATTCATCGAATGGAGGTGTGTGAAGTCATGGAATGGAGGTGTGTGAAGTGAGATGGAGTTGTATGAAGTCATAGAATGGAGGTGTGTGAAGTCAGAATGGAGGTGTGTGAAGTCATAGAATGGAGGTGTGTGAAGTCAGAATGGAGGTGTGTGAACTCATAGAATGGAGGTGTGTGAAGTCACAATGCAGGTGTGCGAAGACATAGAATGGAGGTGTGTGAGGTCATAGAATGGAGGTGTGTGAAGTCACAGAACGGAGGTGTGTGAAGTCATAGAATGGATGTTTGTTAAGTAAGAATGAAGGTGTGTTAAGTCATAGAATGGAGGTGTGTGAAGGCACAGAATGGAGGTGTGTGAAGTCATAGAATGGAGGTATGTGAACTCAGAATGGAGGTGTGTGAAGTCACAGAATGGAGGTGTGTTAAGTCACAGAACGGAGGTGTTTGAACTCAGAATGGAGGTGTGTGAAGTCACAGAATGGAGGTGTGTGAAATCATAGAATGGCGGTGTGGGAAGTCAGAGAATGGAGCTGTGTGAAGTCAGAATGGAGGTGTGCGAAGTCACAGAATGGAGGTGTGTGAAGTCATAGAATGGAGGTGTGTGAAGTCATAGAATGAATGTGTGTGAAGTCATAATGGAGGTGTGTGAAGTCACAGAATGGAGGTGTGTGAAGTCATAGAATGGCGCTGTGTGAAGTCAGATTGGAGGTGTGTGAAGTCACAGAAAAGAGGTGTGTTAAGTCACAGAACGGAGGTGTTTGAACTCAGAATGGAGGTGTGTGAAGTCACAGAATGGAGGTGTGTGAAGTCATACAATGGAGCTGTGTGAAGTCAGATAGGAGGTGTGTGAAGTCACAGAATGGAGGTGTGTGAACTCAGAATGGAGGTGTGTGAAGTCACAGAACTGAGGTGTGTGAAGTCAATGAATGGAGGTGTGTGAAGTCATAGAATGGATGTGTGTGAAGTCATAATGGAGGTGTGTGAAGTCACAGAATTGAGGTGCGTGAAGTCACAGAATGGAGGTGTGTGAAGTCATAGAATGGAGGTGTGTGAAGTCATAGAATGGAGGTGTGTAAAGTCATAGAATGGATGTTTGTTAAGTAAGAATTAAGGTGTGTTAAGTCATAGAATGGAGGTGTGTGAAGGCACAGAATGGAGGTGTGTGAAGTCATAGAATGGAGCTGTGTGAAGTTAGAATGGAGGTGTGTGAAGTCACAGGACGGAGGTGTGTGAACTCAGAATGGAGGTGTGTAAAGTCACAGAATGGAGGTGTGTTAAGTCACAGAATGGAGGTGTGTGAACTCAGAATGAAGGTGTGTGAAGTCACAGAATCTAGATGTGTGAAGTCATAGAATGGAGGTGTGTGAAGTCAAAGATGGAGGTATGTGAAGTCAAACAATAAAGGTGTGTGAAGTCACAGAATGGAGGTGTGTGAACTCATAGAATGGAGGTGCATGAAGTCAAAGAATGGAGGTGTGTGAATTCATCTAATGGAGGTGTGTGAAGTCATGGAATGGAGGTGTGTGAAGTGAGATGTAGTTGTGTGAAGTCATAGAATGGAGGTGTGTGAAGTCAGAATGGAGGTGTGTGAAGTCATAGAATGGAGGTGTGTGAAGTCAGTAGGGAGGTGTGTGAACTCATAGAATGGAGGTGTGTGAAGTCACAATGCAGGTGTGCGAAGACATAGAATGGAGGTGTGTGAGGTCATAGAATGGAGGTGTGTGAAGTCACAGAATGGAGGTGTGTGAAGTCATAGAATGGATGTTTGTTAAGTAAGAATCAAGGTGTGTTAAGTCATAGAATGGAGGTGTGTGAAGGCACAGAATGGAGGTGTGTGAAGTCATAGAATGGAGGTGTGTGAACTCAGAATGGAGGTGTGTGAAGTCACAGAATGGAGGTGTGTTAAGTCACAGGACAGAGGTGTTTGAACTCAGAATGGAGCTGTGTGAAGACAGAATGGAGGTGTGCGAAGTCACAGAATGGAGGTGTGTGAAGTCACAGAATGGAGGTGTGTGAAGTCACAGAATGAATGTTTGAAGTCAAAATTGTGGTGTGTGAAGTCACAAATGGAGGTGTCTGAAGTCAGAATGCAGCTGTGTGAAGTCATAGAATGGAGGTGTGTGATGTCAGAATGGAGGTGTATGAAGTCAAAGAATGGAGTGTGTGAAGTCACAATGGGGGTGTGTGAAGTCATAGAATGGAGGTGTGTGATGTCAGAATGGAGGTGTGTGAAGTCATAGAATGGAGTGTGTGAAGTCACAATGGGGGTGTGTGAAGTCATAGAATGGGGGTGTGTGAAGTCAAATTGGGGGTGTGTGAAATCACAGAATATAGGTGTGTCAACTCAGAAATGAGGTGTGTGAAGTCACAGAATGGAGGTGTGTGAACTCAGAATGGAGGTGTGTGAAGTCACAGAACGGAGGTGTGTGAAGTCATAGAATGGATGTGTGTGAAGTTATAATGGAAGTGTGTGAAGTCACAGAATTGAGGTGTGTGAAGTCAGAGAATGGAGGTGTGTGAAGTCATAGAATGGAGGAGTGTGAAGTCATAGGATGGAGGTGTGTGAAGTAATAGAATGGATGTTTGTTAAGTAAGAATGAAGGTGTGTTAAGTCATAGAATGGATGTGTGCGAAGGCACAAATGGAGGTGTGTGAAGTCATAGAATGGAGCTATGTGAAGTCAGAATGGAGGTGTGTGAAGTCACAGAATGGAGGTGTGTGAACTCACAATGGAGTTGTGTCAACTCAGAAATGAGGTGAGTGAAGTCATAGAATGGAGTTGTGTGAATTCATAGAATGGAAGTGTGTGAAATCATAGAATGGAGGTGTGTGAAGTCAAAGAATTGAGGTTTGTGAAGTCAGAATGGAGGTGTGTGAAGTCAGGATGGAGGTGGGCGAAGTCACAGAATGGAGGTGTGGGAACTCAGAATGGAGGTGTGTGGTCACAGAACGGAGGTTTGTGAACTCATAGAATGGAGGTGCGTGAAGTCATAGAATGGATGTTTCTGAAGTGAGAATGTAGGTGTATGAAGTCAAAGAATGGAGGTGTGTGAAGTCAAAATGGAGGTGTGTGAACTCATAGAATGGAGGTGTGTGAACTCATAGAATGGAGGTGTGTGAAGTCATGGAATGGAGGTGTGTGAAGTCAAAGAATGGAGGTATGTGAAGTCAAACAATAAAGGTGTGTGAAGTCACAGAATGGAGGTGTGTGAACTCATAGAATGGAGGTGCATGAAGTCAAAGAATGGAGGTGTGTGAATTCATCGAATGGAGGTGTGTGAAGTCATGGAATGGAGGTGTGTGAAGTGAGATGGAGTTGTATGAAGTCATAGAATGGAGGTGTGTGAAGTCAGAATGGAGGTGTGTGAAGTCATAGAATGGAGGTGTGTGAAGTCAGAATGGAGGTGTGTGAACTCATAGAATGGAGGTGTGTGAAGTCACAATGCAGGTGTGCGAAGACATAGAATGGAGGTGTGTGAGGTCATAGAATGGAGGTGTGTGAAGTCACAGAACGGAGGTGTGTGAAGTCATAGAATGGATGTTTGTTAAGTAAGAATGAAGGTGTGTTAAGTCATAGAATGGAGGTGTGTGAAGGCACAGAATGGAGGTGTGTGAAGTCATAGAATGGAGGTATGTGAACTCAGAATGGAGGTGTGTGAAGTCACAGAATGGAGGTGTGTTAAGTCACAGAACGGAGGTGTTTGAACTCAGAATGGAGGTGTGTGAAGTCACAGAATGGAGGTGTGTGAAATCATAGAATGGCGGTGTGGGAAGTCAGAGAATGGAGCTGTGTGAAGTCAGAATGGAGGTGTGCGAAGTCACAGAATGGAGGTGTGTGAAGTCATAGAATGGAGGTGTGTGAAGTCATAGAATGAATGTGTGTGAAGTCATAATGGAGGTGTGTGAAGTCACAGAATGGAGGTGTGTGAAGTCATAGAATGGCGCTGTGTGAAGTCAGATTGGAGGTGTGTGAAGTCACAGAAAAGAGGTGTGTTAAGTCACAGAACGGAGGTGTTTGAACTCAGAATGGAGGTGTGTGAAGTCACAGAATGGAGGTGTGTGAAGTCATACAATGGAGCTGTGTGAAGTCAGATAGGAGGTGTGTGAAGTCACAGAATGGAGGTGTGTGAACTCAGAATGGAGGTGTGTGAAGTCACAGAACTGAGGTGTGTGAAGTCAATGAATGGAGGTGTGTGAAGTCATAGAATGGATGTGTGTGAAGTCATAATGGCGGTGTGTGAAGTCACAGAATTGAGGTGCGTGAAGTCACAGAATGGAGGTGTGTGAAGTCATAGAATGGAGGTGTGTGAAGTCATAGAATGGAGGTGTGTAAAGTCATAGAATGGATGTTTGTTAAGTAAGAATTAAGGTGTGTTAAGTCATAGAATGGAGGTGTGTGAAGGCACAGAATGGAGGTGTGTGAAGTCATAGAATGGAGCTGTGTGAAGTTAGAATGGAGGTGTGTGAAGTCACAGAACGGAGGTGTGTGAACTCAGAATGGAGGTGTGTAAAGTCACAGAATGGAGGTGTGTTAAGTCACAGAATGGAGGTGTGTGAACTCAGAATGAAGGTGTGTGAAGTCACAGAATCTAGATGTGGGAAGTCATAGAATGGAGGTGTGTGAAGTCAAAGAATGGAGGTATGTGAAGTCAAACAATAAAGGTGTGTGAAGTCACAGAATGGAGGTGTGTGAACTCATAGAATGGAGGTGCATGAAGTCAAAGAATGGAGGTGTGTGAATTCATCTAATGGAGGTGTGTGAAGTCATGGAATGGAGGTGTGTGAAGTGAGATGTAGTTGTGTGAAGTCATAGAATGGAGGTGTGTGAAGTCAGTAGGGAGGTGTGTGAACTCATAGAATGGAGGTGTGTGAAGTCACAATGCAGGTGTGCGAAGACATAGAATGGAGGTGTGTGAGGTCATAGAATGGAGGTGTGTGAAGTCACAGAATGGAGGTGTGTGAAGTCATAGAATGGATGTTTGTTAAGTAAGAATCAAGGTGTGTTAAGTCATAGAATGGAGGTGTGTGAAGGCACAGAATGGAGGTGTGTGAAGTCATAGAAAGGAGGTGTGTGAACTCAGAATGGAGGTGTTTGAAGTCACAGAATGGAGGTGTGTTAAGTCACAGAACGGTGGTGTTTGAACTCAGAATGGAGCTGTGTGAAGACAGAATGGAGGTGTGCGAAGTCACAGAATGGAGGTGTGTGAAGTCATAGAATGGAGGTGTGTGAAGTCATAGAATGGAGGTGTGTGAAGTCATAATGGAGGTGTGTGAAGTCACAGAATGGAGTTGTGGGAAGTCATAGAATGGAGCTGTGTGAAGTCAGATTGGAGGTGTGTGAAGTCACAGAATGGAGGTGTGTTAAGTCATAGAACGGAGGTGTTTGAACTCAGAATGGAGGTGTGTGAAGTCACAAATGGAGGTGTGTGAAGTCATAGAATGGAGCTGTGTGAAGTCAGATTGGAGGTGTGTGAAGTCACAGAATGGAGGTGTGTGAACTCAGAATGGAGGTGTGTGAAGTCACAGAACTGAGGTGTGTGAAGTCATAGAATGGAGGTGTGTGAAGTCATCGAATGGAGGTGTGTGAAGTCATGGAATGGAGGTGTGTGAAGTCACAGAATGGAGGTGTGTGAAGTCATACAATGGAGCTGTGTGAAGTCAGATTGGAGGTGTGTGAAGTCATAGAATGGAGATGTGTGAACTCAGAATGGAGGTGTGTGAAGTCACAGAACGGAGGTGTGTGAAGTCATAGGATGGAGGTGTGCGAAGGCACAAATGGAGGTGTGTGAAGTCATAGAATGGAGGTGTGTGAAGTGAGAATTGAGGTGTGTGAAGTCACGGAATTGAGGTGTGTGAACTCAGAATTGAGGTGTGTGAAGTCACAGAATGGAGGTTTGTGAAGTCATAGAATGGAGGTCTGTGAAGTCATAGAATGGATGTTTCTGAAGTAGAATGAAGGTGTGTGAACTCATAGAATGGAGGTGTGTGAAGTCAAAATGGAGGTGTGTGAACTCATAAAATGGAGATGTGTGAAGTCATGGAATGGAGGTGTGTGAAGTCCAAGAATATAGGTGTGTGAAGTCAAACAATGGTGGTGTGTGAAATCACAGAATGCAGGTGTGTTAAGTCAAAGAATGGAAGTGTGTGAAGTCAAAATGGAGGTGTGTGAAGTCACAGAATGGAGGTGTGTGAAGTCACAGAATGAATGTTTGAAGTCAAAATTGTGGTGTGTGAAGTCACAAATGGAGGTGTCTGAAGTCAGAATGCAGCTGTGTGAAGTCATAGAATGGAGGTGTGTGATGTCAGAATGGAGGTGTGTGAAGTCATAGAATGGAGTGTGTGAAGTCACAATGGGGGTGTGTGAAGTCATAGAATGGGGGTGTGTGAAGTCAAATTGGGGGTGTGTGAAATCACAGAATATAGGTGTGTCAACTCAGAAATGAGGTGTGTGAAGTCACAGAATGGAGGTGTGTGAACTCAGAATGGAGTTGTGTGAAGTCACAGAACGGAGGTGTGTGAAGTCATAGAATGGATGTGTGTGAAGTTATAATGGAAGTGTGTGAAGTCACAGAATTGAGGTGTGTGAAGTCAGAGAATGGAGGTGTGTGAAGTCATAGCATGGAGGAGTGTGAAGTCATAGGATGGAGGTGTGTGAAGTAATAGAATGGATGTTTGTTAAGTAAGAATGAAGGTGTGTTAAGTCATAGAATGGATGTGTGCGAAGGCACAAATGGAGGTGTGTGAAGTCATAGAATGGAGCTATGTGAAGTCAGAATGGAGGTGTGTGAAGTCACAGAATGGAGGTGTGTGAACTCACAATGGAGGTGTGTCAACTCAGAAATGAGATGAGTGAAGTCATAGAATGGAGTTGTGTGAATTCATAGAATGGAAGTGTGTGAAATCATAGCATGGAGGTGTGTGAAGTCAAAGAATTGAGGTTTGTGAAGTCAGAATGGAGGTGTGTGAAGTCAGGATGGAGGTGGGCGAAGTCACAGAATGGAGGTGTGGGAACTCAGAATGGAGGTGTGTGGTCACAGAACGGAGGTTTGTGAACTCATAGAATGGAGGTGCGTGAAGTCATAGAACGGATGTTTCTGAAGTGAGAATGTAGGTGTATGAAGTCAAAGAATGGAGGTGTGTGAAGTCAAAATGGAGGTGTGTGAACTCATAGAATGGAGGTGTGTGAACTCATAGAATGGAGGTGTGTGAAGTCATGGAATGGAGGTGTGTGAAGTCAAAGAATGGAGGTATGTGAAGTCAAACAATAAAGGTGTGTGAAGTCACAGAATGGAGGTGTGTGAACTCATAGAATGGAGGTGCATGAAGTCAAAGAATGGAGGTGTGTGAATTCATCGAATGGAGGTGTGTGAAGTCATGGAATGGAGGTGTGTGAAGTGAGATGGAGTTGTATGAAGTCATAGAATGGAGGTGTGTGAAGTCAGAATGGAGGTGTGTGAAGTCATAGAATGGAGGTGTGTGAAGTCAGAATGGAGGTGTGTGAACTCATAGAATGGAGGTGTGTGAAGTCACAATGCAGGTGTGCGAAGACATAGAATGGAGGTGTGTGAGGTCATAGAATGGAGGTGTGTGAAGTCACAGAACGGAGGTGTGTGAAGTCATAGAATGGATGTTTGTTAAGTAATAATGAAGGTGTGTTAAGTCATAGAATGGAGGTGTGTGAAGGCACAGAATGGAGGTGTGTGAAGTCATAGAATGGAGGTATGTGAACTCAGAATGGAGGTGTGTGAAGTCACAGAATGGAGGTGTGTTAAGTCACAGAACGGAGGTGTTTGAACTCAGAATGGAGGTGTGTGAAGTCACAGAATGGAGGTGTGTGAAATCATAGAATGGAGGTGTGGGAAGTCAGAGAATGGAGCTGTGTGAAGTCAGAATGGAGGTGTGCGAAGTCACAGAATGGAGGTGTGCGAAGTCATAGAATGGAGGTGTGTGAAGTCATACAATGAATGTGTGTGAAGTCATAATGGAGGTGTGTGAAGTCACAGAATGGAGGTGTGTGAAGTCATAGAATGGAGCTGTGTTAAGTCAGATTGGAGGTGTGTGAAGTCACAGAAAAGAGGTGTGTTAAGTCACAGAACGGAGGTGTTTGAACTCAGAATGGAGGTGTGTGAAGTCACAGAATGGAGGTGTGTGAAGTCATACAATGGAGCTGTGTGAAGTCAGATAGGAGGTGTGTGAAGTCACAGAATGGAGGTGTGTGAACTCAGAATGGAGGTGTGTGAAGTCACAGAACTGAGGTGTGTGAAGTCAATGAATGGAGGTGTGTGAAGTCATAGAATGGATGTGTGTGAAGTCATAATGGCGGTGTGTGAAGTCACAGAATTGAGGTGCGTGAAGTCACAGAATGGAGGTGTGTGAAGTCATAGAATGGAGGTGTGTGAAGTCATAGAATGGAGGTGTGTAAAGTCATAGAATGGATGTTTGTTATGTAAGAATTAAGGTGTGTTAAGTCATAGAATGGAGGTGTGTGAAGGCACAGAATGGAGGTGTGTGAAGTCATAGAATGGAGCTGTGTGAAGTTAGAATGGAGGTGTGTGAAGTCACAGAACGGAGGTGTGTGAACTCAGAATGGAGGTGTGTAAAGTCACAGAATGGAGGTGTGTTAAGTCACAGAATGGAGGTGTGTGAACTCAGAATGAAGGTGTGTGAAGTCACAGAATCTAGATGTGTGAAGTCATAGAATGGAGGTGTGTGAAGTCAAAGATGGAGGTATGTGAAGTCAAACAATAAAGGTGTGTGAAGTCACAGAATGGAGGTGTGTGAACTCATAGAATGGAGGTGCATGAAGTCAAAGAATGGAGGTGTGTGAATTCATCTAATGGAGGTGTGTGAAGTCATGGAATGGAGGTGTGTGAAGTGAGATGTAGTTGTGTGAAGTCATAGAATGGAGGTGTGTGAAGTCAGAATGGAGGTGTGTGAAGTCATAGAATGGAGGTGTGTGAAGTCAGTAGGGAGGTGTGTGAACTCATAGAATGGAGGTGTGTGAAGTCACAATGCAGGTGTGCGAAGACATAGAATGGAGGTGTGTGAGGTCATAGAATGGAGGTGTGTGAAGTCACAGAATGGAGGTGTGTGAAGTCATAGAATGGATGTTTGTTAAGTAAGAATCAAGGTGTGTTAAGTCATAGAATGGAGGTGTGTGAAGGCACAGAATGGAGGTGTGTGAAGTCATAGAATGGAGGTGTGTGAACTCAGAATGGAGGTGTGTGAAGTCACAGAATGGAGGTGTGTTAAGTCACAGAACGGAGGTGTTTGAACTCAGAATGGAGCTGTGTGAAGACAGAATGGAGGTGTGCGAAGTCACAGAATGGAGGTGTGTGAAGTCACAGAATGGAGGTGTGTGAAGTCACAGAATGAATGTTTGAAGTCAAAATTGTGGTGTGTGAAGTCACAAATGGAGGTGTCTGAAGTCAGAATGCAGCTGTGTGAAGTCATAGAATGGAGGTGTGTGATGTCAGAATGGAGGTGTGTGAAGTCATAGAATGGAGTGTGTGAAGTCACAATGGGGGTGTGTGAAGTCATAGAATGGAGGTGTGTGATGTCAGAATGGAGGTGTGTGAAGTCATAGAATGGAGTGTGTGAAGTCACAATGGGGGTGTGTGAAGTCATAGAATGGGGGTGTGTGAAGTCAAATTGGGGGTGTGTGAAATCACAGAATATAGGTGTGTCAACTCAGAAATGAGGTGTGTGAAGTCACAGAATGGAGGTGTGTGAACTCAGAATGGAGGTGTGTGAAGTCACAGAACGGAGGTGTGTGAAGTCATAGAATGGATGTGTGTGAAGTTATAATGGAAGTGTGTGAAGTCACAGAATTGAGGTGTGTGAAGTCAGAGAATGGAGGTGTGTGAAGTCATAGAATGGAGGAGTGTGAAGTCATAGGATTGAGGTGTGTGAAGTAATAGAATGGATGTTTGTTAAGTAAGAATGAAGGTGTGTTAAGTCATAGAATGGATGTGTGCGAAGGCACAAATGGAGGTGTGTGAAGTCATAGAATGGAGCTATGTGAAGTCAGAATGGAGGTGTGTGAAGTCACAGAATGGAGGTGTGTGAACTCACAATGGAGGTGTGTCAACTCAGAAATGAGGTGAGTGAAGTCATAGAATGGAGTTGTGTGAATTCATAGAATGGAAGTGTGTGAAATCATAGAATGGAGGTGTGTGAAGTCAAAGAATTGAGGTTTGTGAAGTCAGAATGGAGGTGTGTGAAGTCAGGATGGAGGTGGGCGAAGTCACAGAATGGAGGTGTGGGAACTCAGAATGGAGGTGTGTGGTCACAGAACGGAGGTTTGTGAACTCATAGAATGGAGGTGCGTGAAGTCATAGAATGGATGTTTCTGAAGTGAGAATGTAGGTGTATGAAGTCAAAGAATGGAGGTGTGTGAAGTCAAAATGGAGGTGTGTGAACTCATAGAATGGAGGTGTGTGAACTCATAGAATGGAGGTGTGTGAAGTCATGGAATGGAGGTGTGTGAAGTCAAAGAATGGAGGTATGTGAAGTCAAACAATAAAGGTGTGTGAAGTCACAGAATGGAGGTGTGTGAACTCATAGAATGGAGGTGCATGAAGTCAAAGAATGGAGGTGTGTGAATTCATCGAATGGAGGTGTGTGAAGTCATGGAATGGAGGTGTGTGAAGTGAGATGGAGTTGTATGAAGTCATAGAATGGAGGTGTGTGAAGTCAGAATGGAGGTGTGTGAAGTCATAGAATGGAGGTGTGTGAAGTCAGAATGGAGGTGTGTGAACTCATAGAATGGAGGTGTGTGAAGTCACAATGCAGGTGTGCGAAGACATAGAATGGAGGTGTGTGAGGTCATAGAATGGAGGTGTGTGAAGTCACAGAACGGAGGTGTGTGAAGTCATAGAATGGATGTTTGTTAAGTAAGAATGAAGGTGTGTTAAGTCATAGAATGGAGGTGTGTGAAGGCACAGAATGGAGGTGTGTGAAGTCACAGAATGGAGGTATGTGAACTCAGAATGGAGGTGTGTGAAGTCACAGAATGGAGGTGTGTTAAGTCACAGAACGGAGGTGTTTGAACTCAGAATGGAGGTGTGTGAAGTCACAGAATGGAGGTGTGTGAAATCATAGAATGGAGGTGTGGGAAGTCAGAGAATGGAGCTGTGTGAAGTCAGAATGGAGGTGTGCGAAGTCACAGAATGGAGGTGTGTGAAGTCATAGAATGGAGGTGTGTGAAGTCATAGAATGAATGTGTGTGAAGTCATAATGGAGGTGTGTGAAGTCACAGAATGGAGGTGTGTGAAGTCATAGAATGGAGCTGTGTGAAGTCAGATTGGAGGTGTGTGAAGTCACAGAAAAGAGGTGTGTTAAGTCACAGAACGGAGGTGTTTGAACTCAGAATGGAGGTGTGTGAAGTCACAGAATGGAGGTGTGTGAAGTCATACAATGGAGCTGTGTGAAGTCAGATAGGAGGTGTGTGAAGTCACAGAATGGAGGTGTGTGAACTCAGAATGGAGGTGTGTGAAGTCACAGAACTGAGGTGTGTGAAGTCAATGAATGGAGGTGTGTGAAGTCATAGAATGGATGTGTGTGAAGTCATAATGGAGGTGTGTGAAGTCACAGAATTGAGGTGCGTGAAGTCACAGAATGGAGGTGTGTGAAGTCATAGATTGGAGGTGTGTGAAGTCATAGAATGGAGGTGTGTAAAGTCATAGAATGGATGTTTGTTATGTAAGAATTAAGGTGTGTTAAGTCATAGAATGGAGGTGTGTGAAGGCACAGAATGGAGGTGTGTGAAGTCATAGAATGGAGCTGTGTGAAGTTAGAATGGAGGTGTGTGAAGTCACAGAACGGAGGTGTGTGAACTCAGAATGGAGGTGTGTAAAGTCACAGAATGGAGGTGTGTTAAGTCACAGAATGGAGGTGTGTGAACTCAGAATGAAGGTGTGTGAAGTCACAGAATCTAGATGTGTGAAGTCATAGAATGGAGGTGTGTGAAGTCAAAGATGGAGGTATGTGAAGTCAAACAATAAAGGTGTGTGAAGTCACAGAATGGAGGTGTGTGAACTCATAGAATGGAGGTGCATGAAGTCAAAGAATGGAGGTGTGTGAATTCATCTAATGGAGGTGTGTGAAGTCATGGAATGGAGGTGTGTGAAGTGAGATGTAGTTGTGTGAAGTCATAGAATGGAGGTGTGTGAAGTCAGAATGGAGGTGTGTGAAGTCATAGAATGGAGGTGTGTGAAGTCAGTAGGGAGGTGTGTGAACTCATAGAATGGAGGTGTGTGAAGTCACAATGCAGGTGTGCGAAGACATAGAATGGAGGTGTGTGAGGTCATAGAATGGAGGTGTGTGAAGTCACAGAATGGAGGTGTGTGAAGTCATAGAATGGATGTTTGTTAAGTAAGAATCAAGGTGTGTTAAGTCATAGAATGGAGGTGTGTGAAGGCACAGAATGGAGGTGTGTGAAGTCATAGAATGGAGGTGTGTGAACTCAGAATGGAGGTGTGTGAAGTCACAGAATGGAGGTGTGTTAAGTCACAGAACGGAGGTGTTTGAACTCAGAATGGAGCTGTGTGAAGACAGAATGGAGGTGTGCGAAGTCACAGAATGGAGGTGTGTGAAGTCATAGAATGGAGGTGTGTGAAGTCATAGAATGGAGGTGTGTGAAGTCATAATGGAGGTGTGTGAAGTCACAGAATGGAGTTGTGGGAAGTCATAAAATGGAGCTGTGTGAAGTCAGATTGGATGTGTGTGAAGTCACAGAATGGAGGTGTGTTAAGTCATAGAACGGAGGTGTTTGAACTCAGAATGGAGGTGTGTGAAGTCACAAATGGAGGTGTGTGAAGTCATAGAATGGAGCTGTGTGAAGTCAGATTGGAGGTGTGTGAAGTCACAGAATGGAGGTGTGTGAACTCAGAATGGAGGTGTGTGAAGTCACAGAACTGAGGTGTGTGAAGTCATAGAATGGAGGTGTGTGAAGTCATCGAATGGAGGTGTGTGAAGTCATGGAATGGAGGTGTGTGAAGTCACAGAATGGAGGTGTGTGAAGTCATACAATGGAGCTGTGTGAAGTCAGATTGGAGGTGTGTGAAGTCACAGAATGGAGATGTGTGAACTCAGAATGGAGGTGTGTGAAGTCACAGAACGGAGGTGTGTAAAGTCATAGGATGGAGGTGTGCGAAGGCACAAATGGAGGTGTGTGAAGTCATAGAATGGAGGTGTGTGAAGTCATAGAATGGAATTGTGTGAAGTCATAGAATGGAGGTGTGTGAAGTGAGAATTGAGGTGTGTGAAGTCACGGAATTGAGGTGTGTGAACTCAGAATTGAGGTGTGTGAAGTCACAGAATGGAGGTTTGTGAAGTCATAGAATGGAGGTCTGTGAAGTCATAGAATGGATGTTTCTGAAGTAGAATGAAGGTGTGTGAACTCATAGAATGGAGGTGTGTGAAGTCAAAATGGAGGTGTGTGAACTCATAAAATGGAGATGTGTGAAGTCATGGAATGGAGGTGTGTGAAGTCCAAGAATATAGGTGTGTGAAGTCAAACAATGGTGGTGTGTGAAATCACAGAATGCAGATGTGTTAAGTCAAAGAATGGAAGTGTGTGAAGTCAAAATGGAGGTGTGTGAAGTCACAGAATGGAGGTGTGTGAAGTCACAGAATGAATGTTTGAAGTCAAAATTGTGGTGTGTGAAGTCACAAATGGAGGTGTCTGAAGTCAGAATGCAGCTGTGTGAAGTCATAGAATGGAGGTGTGTGATGTCAGAATGGAGGTGTGTGAAGTCATAGAATGGAGTGTGTGAAGTCACAATGGGGGTGTGTGAAGTCATAGAATGGGGGTGTGTGAAGTCAAATTGGGGGTGTGTGAAATCACAGAATATAGGTGTGTCAACTCAGAAATGAGGTGTGTGAAGTCACAGAATGGAGGTGTGTGAACTCAGAATGGAGGTGTGTGAAGTCACAGAACGGAGGTGTGTGAAGTCATAGAATGGATGTGTGTGAAGTTATAATGGAAGTGTGTGAAGTCACAGAATTGAGGTGTGTGAAGTCAGAGAATGGAGGTGTGTGAAGTCATAGAATGGAGGTGTGTGAAGTCATAGGATGGAGGTGTGTGAAGTAATAGAATGGATGTTTGTTAAGTAAGAATGAAGGTGTGTTAAGTCATAGAATGGATGTGTGCGAAGGCACAAATGGAGGTGTGTGAAGTCATAGAATGGAGCTATGTGAAGTCAGAATGGAGGTGTGTGAAGTCACAGAATGGAGGTGTGTGAACTCACAATGGAGGTGTGTCAACTCAGAAATGAGGTGAGTGAAGTCATAGAATGGAGTTGTGTGAATTCATAGAATGGAAGTGTGTGAAATCATAGAATGGAGGTGTGTGAAGTCAAAGAATTGAGGTTTGTGAAGTCAGAATGGAGGTGTGTGAAGTCAGGATGGAGGTGGGCGAAGTTACAGAATGGAGGTGTGGGAACTCAGAATGGAGGTGTGTGGTCACAGAACGGAGGTTTGTGAACTCATAGAATGGAGGTGCGTGAAGTCATAGAATGGATGTTTCTGAAGTGAGAATGTAGGTGTATGAAGTCAAAGAATGGAGGTGTGTGAAGTCAAAATGGAGGTGTGTGAACTCATAGAATGGAGGTGTGTGAACTCATAGAATGGAGGTGTGTGAAGTCATGGAATGGAGGTGTGTGAAGTCAAAGAATGGAGGTATGTGAAGTCAAACAATAAAGGTGTGTGAAGTCACAGAATGGAGGTGTGTGAACTCATAGAATGGAGGTGCATGAAGTCAAAGAATGGAGGTGTGTGAATTCATCGAATGGAGGTGTGTGAAGTCATGGAATGGAGGTGTGTGAAGTGAGATGGAGTTGTATGAAGTCATAGAATGGAGGTGTGTGAAGTCAGAATGGAGGTGTGTGAAGTCATAGAATGGAGGTGTGTGAAGTCAGAATGGAGGTGTGTGAACTCATAGAATGGAGGTGTGTGAAGTCACAATGCAGGTGTGCGAAGACATAGAATGGAGGTGTGTGAGGTCATAGAATGGAGGTGTGTGAAGTCACAGAACGGAGGTGTGTGAAGTCATAGAATGGATGTTGGTTAAGTAAGAATGAAGGTGTGTTAAGTCATAGAATGGAGGTGTGTGAAGGCACAGAATGGAGGTGTGTGAAGTCATAGAATGGAGGTATGTGAACTCAGAATGGAGGTGTGTGAAGTCACAGAATGGAGGTGTGTTAAGTCACAGAACGGAGGTGTTTGAACTCAGAATGGAGGTGTGTGAAGTCACAGAATGGAGGTGTGTGAAATCATAGAATGGAGGTGTGGGAAGTCAGAGAATGGAGCTGTGTGAAGTCAGAATGGAGGTGTGCGAAGTCACAGAATGGAGGTGTGTGAAGTCATAGAATGGAGGTGTGTGAAGTCATAGAATGAATGTGTGTGAAGTCATAATGGAGGTGTGTGAAGTCACAGAATGGAGGTGTGTGAAGTCATAGAATGGCGCTGTGTGAAGTCAGATTGGAGGTGTGTGAAGTCACAGAAAAGAGGTGTGTTAAGTCACAGAACGGAGGTGTTTGAACTCAGAATGGAGGTGTGTGAAGTCACAGAATGGAGGTGTGTGAAGTCATACAATGGAGCTGTGTGAAGTCAGATAGGAGGTGTGTGAAGTCACAGAATGGAGGTGTGTGAACTCAGAATGGAGGTGTGTGAAGTCACAGAACTGAGGTGTGTGAAGTCAATGAATGGAGGTGTGTGAAGTCATAGAATGGATGTGTGTGAAGTCATAATGGAGATGTGTGAAGTCACAGAATTGAGGTGCGTGAAGTCACAGAATGGAGGTGTGTGAAGTCATAGAATGGAGGTGTGTGAAGTCATAGAATGGAGGTGTGTAAAGTCATAGAATGGATGTTTGTTAAGTAAGAATTAAGGTGTGTTAAGTCATAGAATGGAGGTGTGTGAAGGCACAGAATGGAGGTGTGTGAAGTCATAGAATGGAGCTGTGTGAAGTTAGAATGGAGGTGTGTGAAGTCACAGAACGGAGGTGTGTGAACTCAGAATGGAGGTGTGTAAAGTCACAGAATGGAGGTGTGTTAAGTCACAGAATGGAGGTGTGTGAACTCAGAATGAAGGTGTGTGAAGTCACAGAATCTAGATGTGTGAAGTCATAGAATGGAGGTGTGTGAAGTCAAAGAATGGAGGTATGTGAAGTCAAACAATAAAGGTGTGTGAAGTCACAGAATGGAGGTGTGTGAACTCAGAATGGAGGTGTGTGAAGTCACAGAATGGAGGTGTGTTAAGTCACAGAACGGAGGTGTTTGAACTCAGAATGGAGCTGTGTGAAGACAGAATGGAGGTGTGCGAAGTCACAGAATGGAGGTGTGTGAAGTCATAGAATGGAGGTGTGTGAAGTCATAGAATGGAGGTGTGTGAAGTCATAATGGAGGTGTGTGAAGTCACAGAATGGAGTTGTGGGAAGTCATAGAATGGAGCTGTGTGAAGTCAGATTGGAGGTGTGTGAAGTCACAGAATGGAGGTGTGTTAAGTCATAGAACGGAGGTGTTTGAACTCAGAATGGAGGTGTGTGAAGTCACAAATGGAGGTGTGTGAAGTCATAGAATGGAGCTGTGTGAAGTCAGATTGGAGGTGTGTGAAGTCACAGAATGGAGGTGTGTGAACTCAGAATGGAGGTGTGTGAAGTCACAGAACTGAGGTGTGTGAAGTCATAGAATGGAGGTGTGTGAAGTCATCGAATGGAGGTGTGTGAAGTCATGGAATGGAGGTGTGTGAAGTCACAGAATGGAGGTGTGTGAAGTCATACAATGGAGCTGTGTGAAGTCAGATTGGAGGTGTGTGAAGTCACAGAATGGAGATGTGTGAACTCAGAATGGAGGTGTGTGAAGTCACAGAACGGAGGTGTGTGAAGTCATAGGATGGAGGTGTGCGAAGGCACAAATGGAGGTGTGTGAAGTCATAGAATGGAGGTGTGTGAAGTCATAGAATGGAATTGTGTGAAGTCATAGAATGGAGGTGTGTGAAGTGAGAATTGAGGTGTGTGAAGTCACGGAATTGAGGTGTGTGAACTCAGAATTGAGGTGTGTGAAGTCACAGAATGGAGGTTTGTGAAGTCATAGAATGGAGGTCTGTGAAGTCATAGAATGGATGTTTCTGAAGTAGAATGAAGGTGTGTGAACTCATAGAATGGAGGTGTGTGAAGTCAAAATGGAGGTGTGTGAACTCATAAAATGGAGATGTGTGAAGTCATGGAATGGAGGTGTGTGAAGTCCAAGAATATAGGTGTGTGAAGTCAAACAATGGTGGTGTGTGAAATCACAGAATGCAGATGTGTTAAGTCAAAGAATGGAGGTGTGTGATGTCAGAATGGAGGTGTGTGAAGTCACAGAATGGAGGTGTGTGAAGTCACAGAATGAATGTTTGAAGTCAAAATTGTGGTGTGTGAAGTCACAAATGGAGGTGTCTGAAGTCAGAATGCAGCTGTGTGAAGTCATAGAATGGAGGTGTGTGATGTCAGAATGGAGGTGTGTGAAGTCATAGAATGGAGTGTGTGAAGTCACAATGGGGGTGTGTGAAGTCATAGAATGGGGGTGTGTGAAGTCAAATTGGGGGTGTGTGAAATCACAGAATATAGGTGTGTCAACTCAGAAATGAGGTGTGTGAAGTCACAGAATGGAGGTGTGTGAACTCAGAATGGAGGTGTGTGAAGTCACAGAACGGAGGTGTGTGAAGTCATAGAATGGATGTGTGTGAAGTTATAATGGAAGTGTGTGAAGTCACAGAATTGAGGTGTGTGAAGTCAGAGAATGGAGGTGTGTGAAGTCATAGAATGGAGGTGTGTGAAGTCATAGGATGGAGGTGTGTGAAGTAATAGAATGGATGTTTGTTAAGTAAGAATGAAGGTGTGTTAAGTCATAGAATGGATGTGTGCGAAGGCACAAATGGAGGTGTGTGAAGTCATAGAATGGAGCTATGTGAAGTCAGAATGGAGGTGTGTGAAGTCACAGAATGGAGGTGTGTGAACTCACAATGGAGGTGTGTCAACTCAGAAATGAGGTGAGTGAAGTCATAGAATGGAGTTGTGTGAATTCATAGAATGGAAGTGTGTGAAATCATAGAATGGAGGTGTGTGAAGTCAAAGAATTGAGGTTTGTGAAGTCAGAATGGAGGTGTGTGAAGTCAGGATGGAGGTGGGCGAAGTTACAGAATGGAGGTGTGGGAACTCAGAATGGAGGTGTGTGGTCACAGAACGGAGGTTTGTGAACTCATAGAATGGAGGTGCGTGAAGTCATAGAATGGATGTTTCTGAAGTGAGAATGTAGGTGTATGAAGTCAAAGAATGGAGGTGTGTGAAGTCAAAATGGAGGTGTGTGAACTCATAGAATGGAGGTGTGTGAACTCATAGAATGGAGGTGTGTGAAGTCATGGAATGGAGGTGTGTGAAGTCAAAGAATGGAGGTATGTGAAGTCAAACAATAAAGGTGTGTGAAGTCACAGAATGGAGGTGTGTGAACTCATAGAATGGAGGTGCATGAAGTCAAAGAATGGAGGTGTGTGAATTCATCGAATGGAGGTGTGTGAAGTCATGGAATGGAGGTGTGTGAAGTGAGATGGAGTTGTATGAAGTCATAGAATGGAGGTGTGTGAAGTCAGAATGGAGGTGTGTGAAGTCATAGAATGGAGGTGTGTGAAGTCAGAATGGAGGTGTGTGAACTCATAGAATGGAGGTGTGTGAAGTCACAATGCAGGTGTGCGAAGACATAGAATGGAGGTGTGTGAGGTCATAGAATGGAGGTGTGTGAAGTCACAGAACGGAGGTGTGTGAAGTCATAGAATGGATGTTTGTTAAGTAAGAATGAAGGTGTGTTAAGTCATAGAATGGAGGTGTGTGAAGGCACAGAATGGAGGTGTGTGAAGTCATAGAATGGAGGTATGTGAACTCAGAATGGAGGTGTGTGAAGTCACAGAATGGAGGTGTGTTAAGTCACAGAACGGAGGTGTTTGAACTCAGAATGGAGGTGTGTGAAGTCACAAAATGGAGGTGTGTGAAATCATAGAATGGAGGTGTGGGAAGTCAGAGAATGGAGCTGTGTGAAGTCAGAATGGAGGTGTGCGAAGTCACAGAATGGAGGTGTGTGAAGTCATAGAATGGAGGTGTGTGAAGTCATAGAATGAATGTGTGTGAAGTCATAATGGAGGTGTGTGAAGTCACAGAATGGAGGTGTGTGAAGTCATAGAATGGCGCTGTGTGAAGTCAGATTGGAGGTGTGTGAAGTCACAGAAAAGAGGTGTGTTAAGTCACAGAACGGAGGTGTTTGAACTCAGAATGGAGGTGTGTGAAGTCACAGAATGGAGGTGTGTGAAGTCATACAATGGAGCTGTGTGAAGTCAGATAGGAGGTGTGTGAAGTCACAGAATGGAGGTGTGTGAACTCAGAATGGAGGTGTGTGAAGTCACAGAACTGAGGTGTGTGAAGTCAATGAATGGAGGTGTGTGAAGTCATAGAATGGATGTGTGTGAAGTCATAATGGAGGTGTGTGAAGTCACAGAATTGAGGTGCGTGAAGTCACAGAATGGAGGTGTGTGAAGTCATAGAATGGAGGTGTGTGAAGTCATAGAATGGAGGTGTGTAAAGTCATAGAATGGATGTTTGTTAAGTAAGAATTAAGGTGTGTTAAGTCATAGAATGGAGGTGTGTGAAGGCACAGAATGGAGGTGTGTGAAGTCATAGAATGGAGCTGTGTGAAGTTAGAATGGAGGTGTGTGAAGTCACAGAACGGAGGTGTGTGAACTCAGAATGGAGGTGTGTAAAGTCACAGAATGGAGGTGTGTTAAGTCACAGAATGGAGGTGTGTGAACTCAGAATGAAGGTGTGTGAAGTCACAGAATCTAGATGTGTGAAGTCATAGAATGGAGGTGTGTGAAGTCAAAGAATGGAGGTATGTGAAGTCAAACAATAAAGGTGTGTGAAGTCACAGAATGGAGGTGTGTGAACTCATAGAATGGAGGTGCATGAAGTCAAAGAATGGAGGTGTGTGAATTCATCGAATGGAGGTGTGTGAAGTCATGGAATGCAGGTGTGTGAAGTGAGATGGAGTTGTGTGAAGTCATAGAATGGAGGTGTGTGAAGTCCGAATGGAGGTGTGTGAAGTCATAGAATGGAGGTGTGTGAAGTCAGAATGGAGGTGTGTGAAGTCATAGAATGGAGGTGTGTGAAGTCAGTAGGGAGGTGTGTGAACTCATAGAATGGAGGTGTGTGAAGTCACAATGCAGGTGTGCGAAGACATAGAATGGAGGTGTGTGAGGTCATAGAATGGAGGTGTGTGAAGTCACAGAATGGAGGTGTGTGAAGTCATAGAATGGATGTTTGTTAAGTAAGAATCAAGGTGTGTTAAGTCATAGAATGGAGGTGTGGGAAGGCACAGAATGGAGGTGTGTGAAGTCATAGAATGGAGGTGTGTGAACTCAGAATGGAGGTGTGTGAAGTCACAGAATGGAGGTGTGTTAAGTCACAGAACGGAGGTGTTTGAACTCAGAATGGAGCTGTGTGAAGACAGAATGGAGGTGTGCGAAGTCACAAAATGGAGGTGTGTGAAGTCATAGAATGGAGGTGTGTGAAGTCATAGAATGGAGGTGTGTGAAGTCATAATGGAGGTGTGTGAAGTCACAGAATGGAGTTGTGGGAAGTCATAGAATGGAGCTGTGTGAAGTCAGATTGGAGGTGTGTGAAGTCACAGAATGGAGGTGTGTTAAGTCATAGAACGGAGGTGTTTGAACTCAGAATGGAGGTGTGTGAAGTCACAAATGGAGGTGTGTGAAGTCATAGAATGGAGCTGTGTGAAGTCAGATTGGAGGTGTGTGAAGTCACAGAATGGAGGTGTGTGAACTCAGAATGGAGGTGTGTGAAGTCACAGAACTGAGGTGTGTGAAGTCATAGAATGGAGGTGTGTGAAGTCATCGAATGGAGGTGTGTGAAGTCATGGAATGGAGGTGTGTGAAGTCACAGAATGGAGGTGTGTGAAGTCATACAATGGAGCTGTGTGAAGTCAGATTGGAGGTGTGTGAAGTCACAGAATGGAGATGTGTGAACTCAGAATGGAGGTGTGTGAAGTCACAGAACGGAGGTGTGTGAAGTCATAGGATGGAGGTGTGCGAAGGCACAAATGGAGGTGTGTGAAGTCATAGAATGGAGGTGTGTGAAGTCATAGAATGGAATTGTGTGAAGTCATAGAATGGAGGTGTGTGAAGTGAGAATTGAGGTGTGTGAAGTCACGGAATTGAGGTGTGTGAACTCAGAATTGAGGTGTGTGAAGTCACAGAATGGAGGTTTGTGAAGTCATAGAATGGAGGTCTGTGAAGTCATAGAATGGATGTTTCTGAAGTAGAATGAAGGTGTGTGAACTCATAGAATGGAGGTGTGTGAAGTCAAAATGGAGGTGTGTGAACTCATAAAATGGAGATGTGTGAAGTCATGGAATGGAGGTGTGTGAAGTCCAAGAATATAGGTGTGTGAAGTCAAACAATGGTGGTGTGTGAAATCACAGAATGCAGATGTGTTAAGTCAAAGAATGGAAGTGTGTGAAGTCAAAATGGAGGTGTGTGAAGTCACAGAATGGAGGTGTGTGAAGTCACAGAATGAATGTTTGAAGTCAAAATTGTGGTGTGTGAAGTCACAAATGGAGGTGTCTGAAGTCAGAATGCAGCTGTGTGAAGTCATAGAATGGAGGTGTGTGATGTCAGAATGGAGGTGTGTGAAGTCATAGAATGGAGTGTGTGAAGTCACAATGGGGGTGTGTGAAGTCATAGAATGGGGGTGTGTGAAGTCAAATTGGGGGTGTGTGAAATCACAGAATATAGGTGTGTCAACTCAGAAATGAGGTGTGTGAAGTCACAGAATGGAGGTGTGTGAACTCAGAATGGAGGTGTGTGAAGTCACAGAACGGAGGTGTGTGAAGTCATAGAATGGATGTGTGTGAAGTTATAATGGAAGTGTGTGAAGTCACAGAATTGAGGTGTGTGAAGTCAGAGAATGGAGGTGTGTGAAGTCATAGAATGGAGGTGTGTGAAGTCATAGGATGGAGGTGTGTGAAGTAATAGAATGGATGTTTGTTAAGTAAGAATGAAGGTGTGTTAAGTCATAGAATGGATGTGTGCGAAGGCACAAATGGAGGTGTGTGAAGTCATAGAATGGAGCTATGTGAAGTCAGAATGGAGGTGTGTGAAGTCACAGATTGGAGGTGTGTGAACTCACAATGGAGGTGTGTCAACTCAGAAATGAGGTGAGTGAAGTCATAGAATGGAGTTGTGTGAATTCATAGAATGGAAGTGTGTGAAATCATAGAATGAAGGTGTGTGAAGTCAAAGAACTGAGGTTTGTGAAGTCAGAATGGAGGTGTGTGAAGTCAGGATGGAGGTGGGCGAAGTCACAGAATGGAGGTGTGGGAACTCAGAATGGAGGTGTGTGGTCACAGAACGGAGGTTTGTGAACTCATAGAATGGAGGTGCGTGAAGTCATAGAATGGATGTTTCTGAAGTGAGAATGTAGGTGTATGAAGTCAAAGAATGGAGGTGTGTGAAGTCAAAATGGAGGTGTGTGAACTCATAGAATGGAGGTGTGTGAACTCATAGAATGGAGGTGTGTGAAGTCATGGAATGGAGGTGTGTGAAGTCAAAGAATGGAGGTATGTGAAGTCAAACAATAAAGGTGTGTGAAGTCACAGAATGGAGGTGTGTGAACTCATAGAATGGAGGTGCATGAAGTCAAAGAATGGAGGTGTGTGAATTCATCGAATGGAGGTGTGTGAAGTCATGGAATGGAGGTGTGTGAAGTGAGATGGAGTTGTGTGAAGTCATAGAATGGAGGTGTGTGAAGTCAGAATGGAGGTGTGTGAAGTCATAGAATGGAGGTGTGTGAAGTCAGAATGGAGGTGTGTGAACTCATAGAATGGAGGTGTGTGAAGTCACAATGCAGGTGTGCGAAGACATAGAATGGAGGTGTGTGAGGTCATAGAATGGAGGTGTGTGAAGTCACAGGATGGAGGTGTGTGAAGTCATAGAATGGATGTTTGTTAAGTAAGAATGAAGGTGTGTTAAGTCATAGAATGGAGGTGTGTGAAGGCACAGAATGGAGGTGTGTGAAGTCATAGAATGGAGGTATGTGAACTCAGAATGGAGGTGTGTGAAGTCACAGAATGGAGGTGTGTTAAGTCACAGAACGGAGGTGTTTGAACTCAGAATGGAGGTGTGTGAAGTCACAGAATGGAGGTGTGTGAACTCAGATTGGAGGTGTGGGAAGTCACAATGGAGGTGTGTGAGGTTATAGAATGGAAGTGTGTGAAGTCACAGAATGGAGGGGTGTGAACTCATAGAATGGAGGTGTGTGAAGTCACAGAATGAAGGTGCGTTAAGTCACAGAATGGAGGTTTGTGAACTCAGAATGGAGGTGTGTGAAGTCACAGAATGGAGGTGTTTGAACTCACAATGGAGGTGTGTGAAGTCAAAGAATGGAGGTGTGTGAAGTCGTAGAATGGATTTGTGTGAAGTCATAGAATGGAGGTGTGTGAAGTGAGAATTGAGGTGTGTGAAGTCACGGAATTGAGGTGTGTGAACTCAGAATGGAGGTGTGTGAAGTCACAGAATGGAGGTTTGTGAAGTCATAGAATGGAGGTGTGTGAAGTCATAGAATGGATGTTTCTGAAGTAGAATGAAGGTTTGTGAAGTCATAGAATGGAGGTGTGTGAAGTCAAAATGGAGGTGTGTGAATTCATAAAATGGAGATGTGTGAAGTCATGGAATGGAGGTGTGTGAAGTCCAAGAATATAGGTGTGTGAAGTCAAACAATGGTGGTGTGTGAAGTCACAGAATGCAGGTGTGTTAACTCAAAGAATGGAAGTGTGTGAAGTCAAAATGGAGGTGTGTGAAGTCACAGAATGGAGGTGTGTGAAGTCAGAGAATGAAGGTGTCTGAAGTCAGAATGCAGCTGTGTGAAGCCATAGAATGGAGGTGTGTGAAGTCAGAATGGAGGTGTGTGAACTCATAGAATGGATTGTGTGAAGTCACAATGGGGGTGTGTGAAGTCACAGATTGGGGGTGTGTGAAGTCAAATTGGAGGTGTGTGAAATCACAGAATGGAGGTGTGTCAACTCAGAAATGAGGTGAGTGAAGTCATAGAATAGAGTTGTGTGAATTCATAGAATGGAAGTGTGTGAAATCATAGAATGGAGGTGTGTGAAGTCAAAGAATTGAGGTTTGTGAAGTCAGAATGGAGGTGTGTGAAGTCAGGATGGAGGTGGGTGAAGTCACAGAATGGAGGTGTGGGAACTCAGAATGGAGGTGTGTGGTCACAGAACGGAGGTTTGTGAACTCATAGAATGGAGGTGCGTGAAGTCATAGAATGGATGTTTCTGAAGTGAGAATGTAGGTGTATGAAGTCAAAGAATGGAGGTGTGTGAAGTCAAAATGGAGGTGTGTGAACTCATAGAATGGAGGTGTGTGAACTCATAGAATGGAGGTGTGTGAAGTCATGGAATGGAGGTGTGTGAAGTCAAAGAATGGAGGTATGTGAAGTCAAACAATAAAGGTGTGTGAAGTCACAGAATGGAGGTGTGTGAACTCATAGAATGGAGGTGCATGAAGTCAAAGAATGGAGGTGTGTGAATTCATCGAATGGAGGTGTGTGAAGTCATGGAATGGAGGTGTGTGAAGTGAGATGGAGTTGTATGAAGTCATAGAATGGAGGTGTGTGAAGTCAGAATGGAGGTGTGTGAAGTCATAGAATGGAGGTTTGTGAAGTCAGAATGGAGGTGTGTGAACTCATAGAATGGAGGTGTGTGAAGTCACAATGCAGGTGTGCGAAGACATAGAATGGAGGTGTGTGAGGTCATAGAATGGAGGTGTGTGAAGTCACAGAACGGAGGTGTGTGAAGTCATAGAATGGATGTTTGTTAAGTAAGAATGAAGGTGTGTTAAGTCATAGAATGGAGGTGTGTGAAGGCACAGAATGGAGGTGTGTGAAGTCATAGAATGGAGGTATGTGAACTCAGAATGGAGGTGTGTGAAGTCACAGAATGGAGGTGTGTTAAGTCACAGAACGGAGGTGTTTGAACTCAGAATGGAGGTGTGTGAAGTCACAGAATGGAGGTGTGTGAAATCATAGAATGGAGGTGTGGGAAGTCAGAGAATGGAGCTGTGTGAAGTCAGAATGGAGGTGTGCGAAGTCACAGAATGGAGGTGTGTGAAGTCATAGAATGGAGGTGTGTGAAGTCATAGAATGAATGTGTGTGAAGTCATAATGGAGGTGTGTGAAGTCACAGAATGGAGGTGTGTGAAGTCATAGAATGGCGCTGTGTGAAGTCAGATTGGAGGTGTGTGATGTCACAGAAAAGAGGTGTGTTAAGTCACAGAACGGAGGTGTTTGAACTCAGAATGGAGGTGTGTGAAGTCACAGAATGGAGGTGTGTGAAGTCATAGAATGGAGGTGTGTGAAGTCATAGAATGGATGTTTCTGAAGTAGAATGAAGGTTTGTGAAGTCATAGAATGGAGGTGTGTGAAGTCAAAATGGAGGTGTGTGAATTCATAAAATGGAGATGTGTGAAGTCATGGAATGGAGGTGTGTGAAGTCCAAGAATATAGGTGTGTGAAGTCAAACAATGGTGGTGTGTGAAGTCACAGAATGCAGGTGTGTTAACTCAAAGAATGGAAGTGTGTGAAGTCAAAATGGAGGTGTGTGAAGTCACAGAATGGAGGTGTGTGAAGTCAGAGAATGAAGGTGTCTGAAGTCAGAATGCAGCTGTGTGAAGCCATAGAATGGAGGTGTGTGAAGTCAGAATGGAGGTGTGTGAACTCATAGAATGGATTGTGTGAAGTCACAATGGGGGTGTGTGAAGTCACAGATTGGGGGTGTGTGAAGTCAAATTGGAGGTGTGTGAAATCACAGAATGGAGGTGTGTCAACTCAGAAATGAGGTGAGTGAAGTCATAGAATAGAGTTGTGTGAATTCATAGAATGGAAGTGTGTGAAATCATAGAATGGAGGTGTGTGAAGTCAAAGAATTGAGGTTTGTGAAGTCAGAATGGAGGTGTGTGAAGTCAGGATGGAGGTGGGTGAAGTCACAGAATGGAGGTGTGGGAACTCAGAATGGAGGTGTGTGGTCACAGAACGGAGGTTTGTGAACTCATAGAATGGAGGTGCGTGAAGTCATAGAATGGATGTTTCTGAAGTGAGAATGTAGGTGTATGAAGTCAAAGAATGGAGGTGTGTGAAGTCAAAATGGAGGTGTGTGAACTCATAGAATGGAGGTGTGTGAACTCATAGAATGGAGGTGTGTGAAGTCATGGAATGGAGGTGTGTGAAGTCAAAGAATGGAGGTATGTGAAGTCAAACAATAAAGGTGTGTGAAGTCACAGAATGGAGGTGTGTGAACTCATAGAATGGAGGTGCATGAAGTCAAAGAATGGAGGTGTGTGAATTCATCGAATGGAGGTGTGTGAAGTCATGGAATGGAGGTGTGTGAAGTGAGATGGAGTTGTATGAAGTCATAGAATGGAGGTGTGTGAAGTCAGAATGGAGGTGTGTGAAGTCATAGAATGGAGGTTTGTGAAGTCAGAATGGAGGTGTGTGAACTCATAGAATGGAGGTGTGTGAAGTCACAATGCAGGTGTGCGAAGACATAGAATGGAGGTGTGTGAGGTCATAGAATGGAGGTGTGTGAAGTCACAGAACGGAGGTGTGTGAAGTCATAGAATGGATGTTTGTTAAGTAAGAATGAAGGTGTGTTAAGTCATAGAATGGAGGTGTGTGAAGGCACAGAATGGAGGTGTGTGAAGTCATAGAATGGAGGTATGTGAACTCAGAATGGAGGTGTGTGAAGTCACAGAATGGAGGTGTGTTAAGTCACAGAACGGAGGTGTTTGAACTCAGAATGGAGGTGTGTGAAGTCACAGAATGGAGGTGTGTGAAATCATAGAATGGAGGTGTGGGAAGTCAGAGAATGGAGCTGTGTGAAGTCAGAATGGAGGTGTGCGAAGTCACAGAATGGAGGTGTGTGAAGTCATAGAATGGAGGTGTGTGAAGTCATAGAATGAATGTGTGTGAAGTCATAATGGAGGTGTGTGAAGTCACAGAATGGAGGTGTGTGAAGTCATAGAATGGCGCTGTGTGAAGTCAGATTGGAGGTGTGTGATGTCACAGAAAAGAGGTGTGTTAAGTCACAGAACGGAGGTGTTTGAACTCAGAATGGAGGTGTGTGAAGTCACAGAATGGAGGTGTGTGAAGTCATACAATGGAGCTGTGTGAAGTCAGATAGGAGGTGTGTGAAGTCACAGAATGGAGGTGTGTGAACTCAGAATGGAGGTGTGTGAAGTCACAGAACTGAGGTGTGTGAAGTCAATGAATGGAGGTGTGTGAAGTCATAGAATGGATGTGTGTGAAGTCATAATGGAGGTGTGTGAAGTCACAGAATTGAGGTGCGTGAAGTCACAGAATGGAGGTGTGTGAAGTCATAGAATGGAGGTGTGTGAAGTCATAGAATGGAGGTGTGTAAAGTCATAGAATGGATGTTTGTTAAGTAAGAATTAAGGTGTGTTAAGTCATAGAATGGAGGTGTGTGAAGGCACAGAATGGAGGTGTGTGAAGTCATAGAATGGAGCTGTGTGAAGTTAGAATGGAGGTGTGTGAAGTCACAGAACGGAGGTGTGTGAACTCAGAATGGAGGTGTGTAAAGTCACAGAATGGAGGTGTGTTAAGTCACAGAATGGAGGTGTGTGAACTCAGAATGAAGGTGTGTGAAGTCACAGAATCTAGATGTGTGAAGTCATAGAATGGAGGTGTGTGAAGTCAAAGAATGGAGGTATGTGAAGTCAAACAATAAAGGTGTGTGAAGTCACAGAATGGAGGTGTGTGAACTCATAGAATGGAGGTGCATGAAGTCAAAGAATGGAGGTGTGTGAATTCATCTAATGGAGGTGTGTGAAGTCATGGAATGGAGGTGTGTGAAGTGAGATGTAGTTGTGTGAAGTCATAGAATGGAGGTTTGTGAAGTCAGAATGGAGGTGTGTGAAGTCATAGAATGGAGGTGTGTGAAGTCAGTAGGGAGGTGTGTGAACTCATAGAATGGAGGTGTGTGAAGTCAAAATGCAGGTGTGCGAAGACATAGAATGGAGGTGTGTGAGGTCATAGAATGGAGGTGTGTGAAGTCACAGAATGGAGGTGTGTGAACTCATAGAATGGATGTTTGTTAAGTAAGAATCAAGGTGTGTTAAGTCATAGAATGGAGGTGTGTGAAGGCACAGAATGGAGGTGTGTGAAGTCATAGAATGGAGGTGTGTGAACTCAGAATGGAGGTGTGTGAAGTCACAGAATGGAGGTGTGTTAAGTCACAGAACGGAGGTGTTTGAACTCAGAATGGAGCTGTGTGAAGTCAGAATGGAGGTGTGCGAAGTCACAGAATGGAGGTGTGTGAAGTCATAGAATGGAGGTGTGTGAAGTCATAGAATGGAGGTGTGTGAAGTCATAATGGAGGTGTGTGAAGTCACAGAATGGAGTTGTGGGAAGTCATAGAATGGAGCTGTGTGAAGTCAGATTGGAGGTGTGTGAAGTCACAGAATGGAGGTGTGTTAAGTCATAGAACGGAGGTGTTTGAACTCAGAATGGAGGTGTGTGAAGTCACAAATGGAGGTGTGTGAAGTCATAGAATGGAGCTGTGTGAAGTCAGATTGGAGGTGTGTGAAGTCACAGAATGGAGGTGTGTGAACTCAGAATGGAGGTGTGTGAAGTCACAGAACTGAGGTGTGTGAAGTCATAGAATGGAGGTGTGTGAAGTCATAGAATGGATGTGTGTGAAGTCATAATGGAAGGGTGTGAAGTCACAGAATTGTGGTGCGTGAAGTCACAGAGTGGAGGTGTGTGAAGTCATAGAATGGAGGTGTGTGAAGTCATAGAATGGAGGTGTGTGAAGTCATAGAATGGAGCTGTGTGAAGTCAGAATGGAGGTGTGTGAAGTCACAGAATCGATGTGTGTGAACTCAGAATGGAGGTGTGTGAAGTCACAGAATGGAGGTGTGTTAAGTCACAGAATGGAGGTGTGTGAACTCAGAATGGAGGTGTGTGAAGTCACAGAATCTAGGCGTGTGAAGTCATAGAATGGAGGTGTGTGAAGTCATAGAATAGAGGTGTGTGAAGTCATAATGGAGGCGTGTGAAGTCACAGAATTGAGGTGTGTGAAGTCACAGAATGGAGGTGTGTGAAGTCATAGAATGGAAGTGTGTGAAGTCAGAACGGAGGTGTGTGAACTCAGATTGGAAGTGTGGGAAGTCACAATGGAGGTGTGTGAAGTTATAGAATGGAGGTGTGTGAAGTCACAGAATGGAGGTGTGTGAAGTCATAGAATAGAGCTGTGTGAAGTCAGATTGGAGGTGTGTGAAGTCACAGAATGGAGGTGTGTTAAGTCACAGAATGGAGGTGTGTGAACTCAGAATGGAGGTGTGTGAAGTCACAGAATCTAGGCGTGTGAAGTCATAGAATGGATGTGTGTGAAGTCATAGAATGGAGGTGTGTGAAGTCATAATGGAGGCGTGTGAAGTCACAGAATTGAGGTGTGTGAAGTCACAGAATGGAGGTGTGTGAAGTCATAGAATGGAAGTGTGTGAAGTCAGAACGGAGGTGTGCGAACTCAGATTGGAGGTGTGGGAAGTCACAATGGAGGTGTGTGAAGTTATAGAATGGAGGTGTGTGAAGTCGCAGAATGGAGGTGTGTGAACTCAAAATGGAGGTGTTTGAAGTCACAAAATTGAGGTGTGTGAAGTCATAGAATGGAGCTGTGTGAAGTCAGATTGGAGGTGTGTGAAGTCACAGAATGGAGGTGTGTGAAATCAGAATGGAGGTGTGTGAAGTCACAGAATTGAGGTGTGTGAAGTCATAGAATGGAGGTGTGTGAAGTCATAATGGAGGCGTGTTAAGTCACAGAATTGAGGTGTGTGAAGTCACAGAATGGAGGTGTGTGAAGTCATAGAATGGAAGTGTGTGAAGTCAGAACGGTGGTGTGTGAACTCAGATTGGAGGTGTGGGAAGTCACAATGGAGGTGGGTGAAGTTATAGAATGGAGGTGTGTGAAGTCACAGAATGGAGGGGTGTGAACTCATAGAATGGAGGTGTGTGAAGTCACAGAATGAAGGTGCGTTAAGTCACAGAATGGAGGTTTGTGAACTCAGAATGGAGGTGTGTGAAGTCACAGAATAGAGGTGTGGGAAGTCATAGAATGGAGTTGTGTGAAGTCACAGAATGGAGGTGTGTGAATTAATTGAATGGAGGTGTGAGAAATCATAGAATGGAGGTGTGTGAAGTTACAGAATGGAGGGGTGTGAAGTCACAGAATGGAGGTGTGTGAAGTCACAGAATGGAGGTTTGTGAAGGGAGAATGGAGGTGTGTGAAGTCACAGAATGGATGTGTGTGAAGTCAGAAAGGAGGTGTGTGAAGTCACAGAATGGAGGTGTGTTAAGTCACAGAATGGAGGTGTGTGAACTCAGAATGGAGGTGTGTGAATTCATAGAATGGAGGTGTGAGAAGTCGTAGAATGGAATTGTGTGAAGTCATAGAATGGAGGTGTGTGAAGTGAGAATTGAGGTGTGTGAAGTCACAGAATGGATGTGTGTGAAGTCAGAAAGGAGGTGTGTGAAGTCACAGAATGGAGGTGTGTGAAGTCACAGAATAGAGGTGTGGGAAGTCATAGAATGGAGGTGTGTGAATTCATAGAATGGAGGTGTGAGAAGTCGTAGAATGGAATTGTGTGAAGTCATAGAATGGAGGTGTGTGAAGTGAGAATTGAGGTGTGTGAAGTCACGGAATTGAGGTGTGTGAACTCAGAATGGAGGTGTGTGAAGTCACTGAATGGAGGTTTGTGAAGTCATAGAATGGAGGTGTGTGAAGTCATAGAATGGATGTTTCTGAAGTAGAATGAAGGTGTGTGAAGTCATAGAATGGAGGTGTGTGAAGTCACAGAATTCAGGTGTGTGAAGTCACAGAATGGAGGTTTGTGAAGTCGTAGAATGGAATTGTGTGAAGTCATAGAATGGAGGTGTGTGAAGTGAGAATTGAGGTATGTGAAGTCACGGAATTGAGGTGTGTGAACTCAAAATGGAGGTGTGTGAAGTCACAGAATGGAGGTTTGTGAAGTCATAGAATGGAGGTGTGTGAAGTCACAGAATGGATGTTTCTGAAGTAGAATGAAGGTGTGTGAAGTCATAGAATAGAGGTGTGTGAAGTCAAAATGGAGGTGTGTGAACTCATAAAATGGAGATGTGTGGAGTCATGGAATGGAGGTGTGTGAAGTCCAAGATTATAGGTGTGTGAAGTCAAACACTGGTGGTGTGTGAAGTCACAGAATGCAGGTGTGTTAAGTCAAAGAATGGAAGTGTGTGAAGTCAAAATGGAGGTGTGTGAAGTCACAGAATGGAGGTGTGTGAAGTCAGAGAATGAAGGTGTCTGAAGTCAGAATGCAGCTGTGTGAAGCCATAGAATGGAGGTGTGTGAAGTCAGAATGGAGGTGTGTGAACAGATAGAATGGAGTGTGTGAAGTCACAATGGGGGTGTGTGAAGTCACAGAATGGGGGTGTGTGAAGTCAAATTGGAAGTGTGTGAAATCACAGAATGGAGGTGTGTCAACTCAGAAATGAGGTGAGTGAAGTCATAGAATGGAGGTGTGTGAATTCATAGAATGGAAGTGTGTGAAATCATAGAATGGAGGTGTGTGAAGTCAAAGAATTGAGGTTTGTGAAGTCAGAATGGAGGTGTGTGAAATCAGGATGGAGGTGGGTGAAGTCACAGAGTGGAGGTGTGGGAACTCAGAATGGAGGTGTGTGGTCACAGAACGGAGGTTTGTGAAGTCATAGAATGGTGGTGCGTGAAGTCATAGAATGGATGTTTCTGAAGTGAGAATGTAGGTGTATGAAGTCAAAGAATGGAGGTGTGTGAAGTCAAAATGGAGGTGTGTGAACTCATAGAATGGAGGTGTGTGAACTCATAGAATGGAGGTGTGTGAAGTCATGGAATGGAGGTGTGTGAAGTCAAAGAATGGAGGTGTGTGAAGTCAAACAATAAAGGTGTGTGAAGTCACAGAATGGAGGTGTGTGAACTCATAGAATGGAGGTGCATGAAGTCAAAGAATGGAGGTGTGTGAATTCATCGAATGGAGGTGTGTGAAGTCATGGAATGGAGGTGTGTGAAGTCCGAATGGAGGTGTGTGAAGTCATAGAATGGAGGTGTGTGAAGTCAGAATGGAGGTGTGTGAACTCATGGAATGGAGGTGTGTGAAGTCACAATGCAGGTGTGCGAAGTCATAGAATGGAGGTGTGTGAGGTCATAGAATGGAGGTGTGTGAAGTCACAGAATGGAGGTGTGTGAAGTCATAGAATGGATGTTTGTTAAGTAAGAATGAAGGTGTGTTAAGTCATAGAATGGAGGTGTGTGAAGGCACAGAATGGAGGTGTGTGAAGTCATAGAAAGGAGCTGTGTGAAGTCAGAATGGAGGTGTGTGAAGTCAAAGAATGGAGGTGTGTGAACTCAGAATGAAGGTGTGTGAAGTCACAGAATGGAGGTGCGTTAAGTCACAGAACGGAGGTGTGTGAACTCATAGAATGGAGGTGCATGAAGTCAAAGAATGGAGGTGTGTGAATTCATCGAATGGAGGTGTGTGAAGTCATGGAATGGAGGTGTGTGAAGTGAGATGGAGTTGTGTGAAGTCATAGAATGAAGGTGTGTGAAGTCAGAATGGAGGTGTGTGAAGTCATAGAATGTAGGTGTGGGAACTCAGAATGGAGGTGTGTGGTCACAGAACGGAGGTTTGTGAAGTCATAGAATGGAGGTGCGTGAAGTCATAGAATGGATGTTTCTGAAGTGAGCATCTAGGTGTATGAAGTCAAAGAATGGAGGTGTGTGAAGTCAAAATAGAGGTGTGTGAACTCATAGAATGGAGGTGTGTGAACTCATAGAATGGAGGTGTGTGAAGTCATGGAATGGAGGTGTGTGAAGTCAAAGAATGGAGGTGTGTGAAGTCAAACAATAAAGGTGTGTGAAGTCACAGAATGGAGGTGTGTGAACTCATAGAATGGAGGTGCATGAAGTCAAAGAATGGAGGTGTGTGAATTCATCAAATGGAGGTGTGTGAAGTCATGGAATGGAGATGTGTGAAGTGAGATGGAGTTGTGTGAAGTCATAGAATGGAGGTGTGTGAAGTCAGAATGGAGGTGTGTGAAGTCATAGAATGGAGGTGTGTGAAGTCAGAATGGAGGTGTGTGAACTCATAGAATGGAGGTGTGTGAAGTCACAATGCAGGTGTGCGAGGTCATAGAATGGAGGTGTGTGAGGTCATAGAATGGAGGTGTGTGAAGTCACAGAATGGATGTGTGAAGTCATAGAATGGATGTTTGTTAAGTAAGAATGAAGGTGTGTTAAGTCATAGAATGGAGGTGTTTGAAGGCACAGAATGGAGGTGTGTGAAGTCATAGAATGCAGCTGTGTGAAGTCAGAATGGAGGTGTGTGAAGTCACAGAATGGAGGTGTGGGAAGTCAGAGAATGGAGCTGTGTGAAGTCAGAATGGAGGTGTGCGAAGTCACAGAATGGAGGTTTGTGAAGTCAAAGAATGGAGGTGTGTGAAGTCATAGAATGGATGTGTGTGAAGTCATAATGGAGGTGTGTGAAGTCACAGAATGGAGGTGTGGGAAGTCATAGAATGGAGCTGTGTGAAGTCAGATTGGAGGTGTGTGAAGTCACAGAATGGAGGTGTGTTAAGTCACAGAACGGAGGTGTTTGAACTCATAATGGAGGTGTGTGAAGTCAAAGAATGGAGGTGTGTGAAGTCATAGAATGGAGCTGTGTGAAGTCAGATTGGAGGTGTGTGAAGTCACAGAATGGAGGTGTGTAAACTCAGAATGGAGGTGTGTTAAGTCACAGAACTGAGGTGTGTGTAGTCATAGAATGGAGGTGTGTGAAGTCATAGAATGGATGTGTGTGAAGTCAAAATGGAGGTGTGTGAAGTCACAGAATTGAGGTGCGTGAAGTCACAGAATGGCGGTGTGTTAAGTCACAGAACAGAGGTGTTTGAACTCAGAATGGAGGTGTGTGAAGTCACAGAATGGAGGGGTGTGAACTCATAGAATGGAGGTGTGTGAAGTCACAGAATGAAGGTGCGTTAAGTCACAGAATGGAGGTTTGTGAACTCAGAATGGAGGTGTGTGAAGTCACAGAATAGAGGTGTGGGAAGTCATAGAATGGAGTTGTGTGAAGTCACAGAATGGAGGTCTGTCAATTAATAGAATGGAGGTGTGAGAAATCATAGAATGGAGGTGTGTAAAGTCACAGAAGGGAGGTGTGTGAAGTCACAGAAGGGAGGTGTGTGAAGTCACAGATTGAGGTGTGTGAACTCACATTGGAGGTGTGTGAAGTCACAGAATGGAGGTTTGTGAAGTCAGAATGGAGGTGTGTGAAGTCACAGAATGGAGGTGTGTGAACTCAGAATGGAGGTGTGTGAAGTCACAGAATCTAGGCGTGTGAAGTCATAGAATGGAGGTGTGTGAAGTCATAGAATGGAGGTGTGTGAAGTCGTAGAATGGAATTGTGTGAAGTCATAGAATGGAGGTGTGTGAAGTGAGAATTGAGGTGTGTGAAGTCACGGAATTGAGGTGTGTGAACTCAGAATGGAGGTGTGTGAAGTCACAGAATGGAGGTTTGTGAAGTCATAGAATGGAGGTGTGTGAAGTCATAGAATGGATGTTTCTGAAGTAGAATGAAGGTGTGTGAAGTCATAGAATGGAGGTGTGTGAAGTCAAAATGGAGGTGTGTGAACTCATAAAATGGAGATGTGTGAAGTCATGGAATGGAGGTATGTGAAGTCCAAGAATATAGGTGTGTGAAGTCAAACAATGGTGGTGTGTGAAGCCACAGAATGCAGGTGTGTTAAGTCAAAGAATGGAAGTGTGTGAAATCAAAATGGAGGTGTGTGAAGTCACAGAATGGAGGTGTGTGAAGTCACAGAATGAAGTTGTCTGAAGTCAGAATGCAGCTGTGTGAAGCCATAGAATGGAAGTGTGTGAAGTCAGAATGGAGGTGTGTGAACTCATAGAATGGAGTGTGTGAAGTCACAATGGGGGTGTGTGAAGTCACAGAATGGGGGTGTGTGAAGTCAAATTGGAGGTGTGTGAAATCACAGAATGTAGGTGTGTCAACTCAGAAATGAGGTGAGTGAAGTCATAGAATGGAGGTGTGTGAAATCATAGAATGGAATTGTGTGAAATCATAGAATGGAGGTGTGTGAAGTCAAAGAATTGAGGTTTGTGAAGTCAGAATGGAGGTGCGTGAAGTCAGGATGGAGGTGGGTGAAGTCACAGAGTGGAGGTGTTGGAACTCAGAATGGAGGTGTGTGGTCACAGAACGGAGATTGCTGAAGTCATAGAAAGGTGGTGCGTGAAGTCATAGAATGGATGTTTCTGAAGTGAGAATGTAGGTGTATGAAGTCAAAGAATGGAGGTGTGTGAAGTCAAAATGGAGGTGTGTGAACTCATAGAATGGAGGTGTGTGAACTCATAGAATGGAGGTGTATGAAGTCATGGAATGGAGGTGTGTGAAGTCAAAGAATGGAGGTGTGTGAAGTCAAACAATAAAGGTGTGTGAAGTCACAGAATGGAGGTGTGTGAACTCATAGAATGGAGGTGCATGAAGTGAAAGAATGGAGGTGTGTGAAATCATCGAATGGAGGTGTGTGAAGTCATGGAATGGAGGTGTGTGAAGTGAGATGGAGTTGTGTGAAGTCATAGATTGGAGGTGTGTGAAGTTAGAATGGAGGTGTGTAAAGTCATAAAATGGAGGTGTGTGAAGTCAGAATGGAGGTGTGTGAACTCATAGAATGGAGGTGTGTGAAGTCACAATGCAGGTGTGCGAAGTCATAGAATGGAGGTGTGTGAGGTCATAGAATGGAGGTGTGTGAAGTCACAGAATGGAAGTGTGTGAAGTCATAGAATGGATGTTTGTTAAGTAAGAATGAAGGTGTGTTAAGTCATAGAATGGAGGTGTGTGAAGGCACAGAATGGAGGTGTGTGAAGTCATAGAATGGAGCTGTGTGAAGTCAGAATGGAGGTGTGTGAAGTCACAGAATGGAGGTGTGTGAACTCAGAATGAAGGTGTGTGAAGTCACAGAATGGAGGTGCGTTAAGTCACAGAACGGAGGTGTGTGAACTCATAGAATGGAGGTGCATGAAGTCAAAGAATGGAGGTGTGTGAATTCATCGAATAGAGGTGTGTGAAGTCATGCAATGGAGGTGTGTGAAGTGAGATGGAGTGGTGTGAAGTCATAGAATGGAGGTGTGTGAAGTCAGAATGGAGGTGTGTGAAGTCATAGAATGGAGGTGTGGGCACTCAGAATGGAGGTGTGTGGTCACAGAACGGAGGTTTGTGAAGTCATAGAATGGAGGTGCGTGAAGTCATAGAATGGATGTTTCTGAAGTGAGAATGTAGGTGTATGAAGTCAAAGAATGGAGGTGTGTGAAGTCAAAATGGTGGTGTGTGAACTCATAGAATGGAGGTGTGTGAACTCATAGAATGGAGGTGTGTGAAGTCATGGAATGGAGGTGTGTGAAGTCAAAGAATGGAGGTGTGTGAAGTCAAACAACAAAGGTGTGTGAAGTCAGAGAATGGAGGTGTGTGAACTCATAGAATGGAGTTGCATGAAGTCAAAGAATGGAGGTGTGTGAATTCATCGAATGGAGGTGTGTGAAGTCATGGAATGGAGGTGTGTGAAGTGAGATGGAGTTGTGTGAAGTCATAGAAAGGAGGTGTGTGAAGTCAGAATGGAGGTGTGTGAAGTCATAGAATGGAGGTGTGTGAAGTCAGAATGGAGGTGTGTGAACTCATAGAATGGAGGTGTGTGAAGTCACAATGCAGGTGTGCGAGGTCATAGAATGGAGGTGTGTGAGGTCATAGAATGGAGGTGTGTGAAGTCACAGAATGGAGGTGTGTGAAGTCATAGAATGGATGTTTGTTAAGTAAGAATGAAGGTGTGTTAAGTCATAGAATGGAGGTGTGTGAAGTCATAATGGAGGTGTGTGAAGTCACAGAATGGAGGTGTGGGAAGTCATAGAATGGAGCTGTGTGAAGTCAGATTGGAGGTGTGTGAAGTCACAGAATGGAGGTGTGTTAAGTCACAGAACGGAGGTGTTTGAACTCAGAATGGAGGTGTGTGAAGTCACAGAATGGAGGTGTGTGAAGTCATAGAATGGAACTGTGTGAAGTCAGATTGGAGGTGTGTGAAGTCACAGAATGGAGGTGTGTGAACTCAGAATGGAGGTGTGTGAAGTCACAGAACTGAGGTGTGTGAAGTCATAGAATGGAGGTGTGTGAAGTCATAGAATGGATGTGTGTGAAGTCAAAATGGAGGTGTGTGAAGTCACAGAATTGAGGTGCGTGAAGTCACAGAATGGAGGTGTGTGAAGTCATAGAATGGAGGTGTGTGAAGTCATAGAATAGAGGTGTGTGACGTCATAGAATGGAGTTGTGTGAAGTCAGAATTGAGGTGTGTGAAGTCACAGAATGGATGTGTGTGAACTCAGAAAGGAGGTGTGTGAAGTCACAGAATGGAGGTGTGTTATGTCACAGAATGGAGGTGTGTGAACTCAGAATGGAAGTGTGTGAAGTCACAGAATCTAGGCGTGTGAAGTCATAGAATGGAGGTGTGTGAAGTCATAGAATGGAGTTGTGTGAAGTCATAATGGAGGCGTGTGAAGTCACAGAATTGAGGTGTGTGAAGTCACAGAATGGAGGTGTGTGAAGTCATAGAATGGAAGTGTGTGAAGTCAGAACGGAGGTGTGTGAACTCAGATTGGAGGTGTGGGAAGTCACAATGGAGGTGTGTGAAGTTATAGAATGGAGGTGTGTGAAGTCATAGAATAGGGCTGTGTGAAGTCAGATTGGAGGTGTGTGAAGTCACGGAATGGAGGTGTGTTAAGTCACAGAATGGATGTGTGTGAACTCAGAAAGGAGGTGTGTGAAGTCACAGAATGGAGTTGTGTTAAGTCAGAGAATGGAGGTGTGTGAACTCAGAATTGAGGTGTGTGAAGTCACAGATCTAGGCGTGTGAAGTCATAGAATGGAGGTGTGTGAAGTCATAGAATGGAGGTGTGTGAAGTCATAATGGAGGCGTGTGAAGTCACAGAATTGAGGTGTGTGAAGTCACAGAATGGAGGTGTGTGAAGTCATAGAATGGAAGTGTGTGAAGTCAGAAGGGAGGTGTGTGAACTCAGATTGGAGGTGTAGGAAGTCACAATGGAGGTGTGTGAAGTTATAGAATGGAGGTGTGTGAAGTCACAGAATGGAGGTGTGTGAACTCGTAGAATGGAGGTGTGTGAAGTCAGATTGGAGGTGTGTGAAGTCACAGTATGGAGGTGTGTGAACTCAGAATGGAGGTGTTTGAAATCACAGAATTGAGGTGTGTGAAGTCATAGAATGGAGCTGTGTGAAGTCAGATTGGAGGTGTGTGAAGTCACAGAATGGAGGTGTGTGAACTCAGAATGGAGGTGTGTGAAGTCACAGAATTGAGGTGTGTGAAGTCATAGAATGGAGGTGTGTGAAGTCATAGAATGGATGTGTGTGAAGTCATAATGGAGGTGTGTGAAGTCACAGAATTGAGGTGTGTGAAGTCACAGAATGGAGGTGTGTGAAGTCATAGAATGGAAGTGTGTGAAGTCATAGAATGGAGGTGTGTGAAGTCATAGAATGGATGTTTGTTAAGTAAGAATGAAGGTGTGTTAAGTCATAGAATGGAGGTGTGTGAAGGCACAGAATGGAGGTGTGTCAAGTCATAGAATGGAGCTGTGTGAAGTTAGAATGGAGGTGTGTGAAGTCACAGAATGGATGTGTGTGAACTCAGAATGGAGGTGCGTGAAGTCACAGAATGGAGGTGTGTTAAGTCACAGAATGGAGGTGTGTGAACTCAGAATGGAGGTGTGTGAAGTCACAGAATCTAGGCGTGTGAAGTCATAGAATGGAGGTGTGTGAAGTCATAGAATGGAGGTGTGTGAAGTCATAATGGAGGCGTGTGAAGTCACAGAATTGAGGTGTGTGAAGTCACAGAATGGAGGTGTGTGAAGTCATAGAATGGAAGTGTGTGAAGTCAGAACGGAGGTGTGTGAACTCAGATTGGAGGTGTGGAAAGTCACAATGGAGGTGTGTGAAGTTATAGAATGGAGGTGTGTGAAGTCACAGAATGGAGGGGTGTGAACTCATAGAATGGAGGTGTGTGAAGTCACAGAATGAAGGTGCGTTAAGTCACAGAATGGAGGTTTGTGAACTCAGAATGGAGGTGTGTGAAGTCACAGAATAGAGGTGTGGGAAGTCATAGAATGGAGTTGTGTGAAGTCACAGAATGGAGGTGTGTGAATTAATAGAATGGAGGTGTGAGAAATCATAGAATGGAGGTGTGTGAAGTCACAGAATGGAGGGGTGTGAAGTCACAGAATGGAGGTGTGTGAAGTCACAGAATGGAGGTTTGTGAAGTCAGAATGGAGGTGTGTGAAGTCACAGAATGGATGTGTGTGAAGTCAGAAAGGAGGTGTGTGAAGTCACAGAATGCAGGTGTGTTAAGTCACAGAATGGAGGTGTGTGAACTCACAATGGAGGTGTGTGAAGTCACAGAATCTAGGCGTGTAAAGTCATAGAATGGAGGTGTGTGAAGTCATAGAATGGAGGTGTGTGAAGTCGTAGAATGGAATTGTGTGAAGTCATAGAATGGAGGTGTGTGAAGTGAGAATTGAGGTGTGTGAAGTCACGGAATTGAGGTGTGTGAACTCAGAATGGAGGTGTGTGAAGTCACAGAATTGAGGTTTGTGAAGTCATAGAATGGAGGTGTGTGAAGTCATAGAATGGATGTTTCTGAAGTAGAATGAAGGTGTGTGAAGCCATAGAATGGAGGTGTGTGAAGTCACAGAATTGAGGTGTGTGAAGTCACAGAATGGAGGTGTGTGAAGTCGTAGAATGGAATTGTGTGAAGTCATAGAATGGAGGTGTGTGAAGTGAGAATTGAGGTATGTGAAGTCACGGAATTGAGGTGTGTGAACTTAGAATGGAGGTGTGTGAAGTCACAGAATGGAGGTTTTTGAAGTAGAATGAAGGTGTGTGAAGTCATAGAATGGAGGTGTGTGAAATCAAAATGGAGGTGTGTGAACTCATAAAATGGAGATGTGTGGAGTCATGGAATGGAGGTGTGTGAAGTCCAAGAATATAGGTGTGTGAAGTCAAACAATGGTGGTGTGTGAAGTCACAGAATGCAGGTGTGTTAAGTCAAAGAATGGAAGTGTGTGAAGTCAAAATGGAGGTGTGAGAAGTCACAGAATGGAGGTGTGTGAAGTCAGAGAATGAAGGTGTCTGAAGTCAGAATGCAGCTGTGTGAAGCCATAGAATGGAGGTGTGTGAAGTCAGAATGGAGGTGTGTGAACTCATAGAATGGAGTGTGTGAAGTCACAATGGGGGTGTGTGAAGTCACAGAATGGGGGTGTGTGAAGTCAAATTGGAAGTGTGTGAAATCACAGAATGGAGGTGTGTCAACTCAGAAATGAAGTGAGTGAAGTCATAGAATGGAGGTGTGTGAATTCATAGAATGGAAGTGTGTGAAATCATAGAATGGAGGTGTGTGAAGTCAAAGAATTGAGGTTTGTGAAGTCAGAATGGAGGTGTGTGAAGTCAGGATGGAGGTGGGTGAAGTCACAGAGTGGAGGTGTGGGAACTCAGAATGGAGGTGTGTGGTCACAGAACGGAGGTTGGTGAAGTCATAGAATGGAGGTGCGTGAAGTCATAGAATGGATGTTTCTGAAGTGAGAATGTAGGTGTATGAAGTCAAAGAATGGAGGTGTGTGAAGTCAAAATGGAGGTGTGTGAACTCATAGAATGGAAGTGTGTGAAGTCATGGAATGGAGGTGTGTGAAGTCAAAGAATGGAGGTGTGTGAAGTCAAACAATAAAGGTGTGTGAAGTCACAGAATGGAGGTGTGTGAACTCATAGAATGGAGGTGCATGAAGTCAAAGAATGGAGGTGTGTGAATTCATCAAATGGAGGTGTGTGAAGTCATGGAATGGAGGTGTGTGAAGTGAGATGGAGTTGTGTGAAGTCATAGAATGGAGGTGTGTGAAGTCCGAATGGAGGTGTGTGAAGTCATAGAATGGAGGTGTGTGAAGGCACAGAATGGAGGTGTGTGAAGTCATAGAAAGGAGCTGTGTGAAGTCAGAATGGAGGTGTGTGAAGTCAAAGAATGGAGGTGTGTGAACTCAGAATGAAGGTGTGTGAAGTCACAGAATGGAGGTGCGTTAAGTCACAGAACGGAGGTGTGTGAACTCATAGAATGGAGGTGCATGAAGTCAAAGAATGGAGGTGTGTGAATTCATCGAATGGAGGTGTGTGAAGTCATGGAATGGAGGTGTGTGAAGTGAGATGGAGTTGTGTGAAGTCATAGAATGGAGGTGTGTGAAGTCAGAATGGAGGTGTGTGAAGTCATAGAATGGAGGTGTGGGAACTCAGAATGGAGGTGTGTGGTCACAGAACGGAGGTTTGTGAAGTCATAGAATGGATGTTTGTTAAGTAAGAATGAAGGTGTGTTAAGTCATAGAATGGAGGTGTTTGAAGGCACAGAATGGAGGTGTGTGAAGTCATAGAATGCAGCTGTGTGAAGTCAGAATGGAGGTGTGTGAAGTCACAGAATGGAGGTGTGGGAAGTGAGAGAATGGAGCTGTGTGAAGTCAGAATGGAGGTGTGCGAAGTCACAGAATGGAGGTGTGTGAAGTCATAGAATGGAGGTGTGTGAAGTCATAGAATGGATATGTGTGAAGTCATAATGGAGGTGTGTGAAGTCACAGAATGGAGGTGTGGGAAGTCATAGAATGGAGCTGTGTGAAGTCAGATTGGAGGTGTGTGAAGTCACAGAATGGAGGTGTGTTAAGTCACAGAACGGAGGTGTTTGAACTCAGAATGGAGGTGTGTGAAGTCAAAGAATGGAGGTGTGTGAAGTCATAGAATGGAGCTGTGTGAAGTCAGATTGGAGGTGTGTGAAGTCACAGAATGGAGGTGTGTGAACTCAGAATGGAGGTGTGTGAAGTCACAGAACTGAGGTGTGTGAAGTCATAGAATGGAGGTGTGTGAAGTCATAGAATGGATGTGTGTGAAGTCAAAATGGAGGTGTGTGAAGTCACAGAATTGAGGTGCGTGAAGTCACAGAATGGCGGTGTGTTAAGTCACAGAACGGAGGTGTTTGAACTCAGAATGTAGATGTGTGAAGTCACAGAATGGAGGGGTGTGAACTCATAGAATGGAGGTGTGTGAAGGCACAGAATGAAGGTGCATTAAGTCACAGAATGGAGGTTTGTGAACTCAGAATGGAGGTGTGTGAAGTCACAGAATAGAGGTGTGGGAAGTCATAGAATGGAGTTGTGTGAAGTCACAGAATGGAGGTGTGTGAATTAATAGAATGGAGGTGTGAGAAATCATAGAATGGAGGTGTGTAAAGTCACAGAAGGGAGGTGTGTGAAGTCACAGAAGGGAGGTGTGTGAAGTCACAGAATGGAGGTTTGTGAAGTCAGAATGGAGGTGTGTGAAGTCACCGAATGGAGTTGTGTGAACTCAGAATGGAGGTGTGTGAAGTCACAGAATCTAGGCGTGTGAAGTCATAGAATGGAGGTGTGTGAAGTCATAGAATGGAGGTGTGTGAAGTCGTAGAATGGAATTGTGTGAAGTCATAGAATGGAGGTGTGTGAAGTGAGAATTGAGGTGTGTGAAGTCACGGAATTGAGGTGTGTGAAGTCATAGAATGGAGGTGTGTGAAGTCAAAATGGAGGTGGGTGAACTCATAAAATGGAGATGTGTGAAGTCATGGAATGGAGGTATGTGAAGTCCAAGAATATAGGTGTGTGAAGTCAAACAATGGTGGTATGTGAAGCCACAGAATGCAGGTGTGTTAAGTCAAAGAATGGAAGTGTGTGAAGTCAAAATGGAGGTGTGTGAAGTCACAGAATGGATGTGTGTGAAGTCACAGAATGAAGGTGTCTGAAGTCAGAATGCAGCTGTGTGAAGCCATAGAATGGAGGTGTGTGAAGTCAGAATGGAGGTGTGTGAACTCATAGAATGGAGTGTGTGAAGTCACAATGGGGGTGTGTGAAGTCACAGAATGGGGGTGTGTGAAGTCAAATTGGAGGTGTGTGAAATCACAGAATGGAGGTGTGTCAACTCAGAAATGAGGTGTGTGAAGTCATAGAATGGAGGTGTGTGAAGTCAAAGAATTGAGGTTTGTGAAGTCAGAATGGAGGTGTGTGAAGTCAGGATGGAGGTGGGTGAAGTCACAGAGTGGAGGTGTGGGAACTCAGAATGGAGGTGTGTGGTCACAGAACGGAGGTTGGTGAAGTCATAGAATGGAGGTGCGTGAAGTCATAGAATGGATGTTTCTGAAGTGAGAATGTAGGTGTATGAAGTCAAAGAATGGAGGTGTGTGAAGTCAAAATGGAGGTGTGTGAACTCATAGAATGGAAGTGTGTGAAGTCATGGAATGGAGGTGTGTGAAGTCAAAGAATGGAGGTGTGTGAAGTCAAACAATAAAGGTGTGTGAAGTCACAGAATGGAGGTGTGTGAACTCATAGAATGGAGGTGCATGAAGTCAAAGAATGGAGGTGTGTGAATTCATCAAATGGAGGTGTGTGAAGTCATGGAATGGAGGTGTGTGAAGTGAGATGGAGTTGTGTGAAGTCATAGAATGGAGGTGTGTGAAGTCCGAATGGAGGTTTGTGAAGTCATAGAATGGAGGTGTGTGAAGTCAGAATGGAGGTGTGTGAACTCACAGAATGGAGGTGTGTGAAGTCCCAATGCAGGTGTGCGAAGTCATAGAATGGAGGTGTATGAGGTCATAGAATGGAGGTGTGTGAAGTCACAGAATGGAGGTGTGTGAAGTCATAGAATGGATGTTTGTTAAGTAAGAATGAAGGTGTGTTAAGTCATAGAATGGAGGTGTGTGAAGGCACAGATTGGAGGTGTGTGAAGTCATAGAAAGGAGCTGTGTGAAGTCAGAATGGAGGTGTGTGAAGTCAAAGAATGGAGGTGTGTGAACTCAGAATGAAGGTGTGTGAAGTCACAGAATGGAGGTGCGTTAAGTCACAGAACGGAGGTGTGTGAAGTCATAGAATGGAGGTGCATGAAGTCAAAGAATGGAGGTGTGTGAATTCATCGAATGGAGGTGTGTGAAGTCATGGAATGGAGGTGTGTGAAGTGAGATGGAGTTGCGTGAAGTCATAGAATGGAGGTGTGTGAAGTCAGAATGGAGGTGTGTGAAGTCATAGAATGGAGGTGTGGGAACTCAGAATGGAGGTGTGTGGTCACAGAACGGAGGTTTGTGAAGTCATAGAATGGATGTTTGTTAAGGAAGAATGAAGGTGTGTTAAGTCATAGAATGGAGGTGTTTGAAGGCACAGAATGGAGGTGTGTGAAGTCATAGAATGCAGCTGTGTGAAGTCAGAATGGAGGTGTGTGAAGTCACAGAATGGAGGTGTGGGAAGTCAGAGAATGGAGCTGTATGAAGTCAGAATGGAGGTGTGCGAAGTCACAGAATGGAGGTGTGTGAAGTCATAGAATGGAGGTGTGTGAAGTCATAGAATGGATGTGTGTGAAGTCATAATGGAGGTGTGTGAAGTCACAGAATGGAGGTGTGGGAAGTCATAGAATGGAGCTGTGTGAATTCAGATTGGAGGTGTGTGAAGTCACAGAATGGAGGTGTGTTAAGTCACAGAACGGAGGTGTTTGAACTCAGAATGGAGGTGTGTGAAGTCAAAGAATGGAGGTGTGTGAAGTCATAGAATGGAGCTGTGTGAAGTCAGATTGGAGGTGTGTGAAGTCACAGAATGGAGGTGTGTGAACTCAGAATGGAGGTGTGTGAAGTCACAGAACTGAGGTGTGTGAAGTCATAGAATGGAGGTGTGTGAAGTCATAGAATGGATGTGTGTGAAGTCAAAATGGAGGTGTGTGAAGTCACAGAATTGAGGTGCGTGAAGTCACAGAATGGCGGTGTGTTAAGTCACAGAACGGAGGTGTTTGAACTCAGAATGTAGATGTGTGAAGTCACAGAATGGAGGGGTGTGAACTCATAGAATGGAGGTGTGTGAAGTCACAGAATGAAGGTGCATTAAGTCACAGAATGGAGGTTTGTGAACTCATAATGGAGGTGTGTGAAGTCACAGAATAGAGGTGTGGGAAGTCATAGAATGGAGTTGTGTGAAGTCACAGAATGGAGGTGTGTGAATTAATAGAATGGAGGTGTGAGAAATCATAGAATGGAGGTGTGTAAAGTCACAGAAGGGAGGTGTGTGAAGTCACAGAAGGGAGGAGTGTGAAGTCACAGAATGGAGGTTTGTGAAGTCAGAATGGAGGTGTGTGAAGTCACAGAATGGAGGTGTGTGAACTCAGAATGGAGGTGTGTGAAGTCACAGAATCTAGGCGTGTGAAGTCATAGAATGGAGGTGTGTGAAGTCATAGAATGGAGGTGTGTGAAGTCGTAGAATGGAATTGTGTGAAGTCATAGAATGGAGGTGTGTGAAGTGAGAATTGAGGTGTGTGAAGTCACGGAATTGAGGTGTGTGACCTCAGAATGGAGGTGTGTGAAGTCACAGAATGGAGGTTTGTGAAGTCATAGAATGGAGGTGTGTGAAGTCATAGAATGGATGTTTCTGAAGGAGAATGAAGGTGTGTGAAGTCATAGAATGGAGGTGTGTGAAGTCAAAATGGAGGTGTGTGAACTCATAAAATGGAGATGTGTGAAATCATGGAATGGAGGTATGTGAAGTCCAAGAATATAGGTGTGTGAAGTCAAACAATGGTGGTATGTGAAGCCACAGAATGCAGGTGTGTTAAGTCAAAGAATGGAAGTGTGTGAAGTCAAAATGGAGGTGTGTGAAGTCACAGAATGGATGTGTGTGAAGTCACAGAATGAAGGTGTCTGAAGTCAGAATGCAGCTGTGTGAAGCCATAGAATGGAGGTGTGTGAAGTCAGAATGGAGGTGTGTGACCTCATAGAATGGAGTGTGTGAAGTCACAATGGGGGTGTGTGAAGTCACAGAATGGGGGTGTGTGAAGTCAAATTGGAGGTGTGTGAAATCACAGAATGGAGGTGTGTCAACTCAGAAATGAGGTGTGTGAAGTCATAGAATGGAGGTGTGTGAAGTCAAAGAATTGAGGTTTGTGAAGTCAGAATGGAGGTGTGTGAAGTCAGGATGGAGGTGGGTGAAGTCACAGAGTGGAGGTGTGGGAACTCAGAATGGAGGTGTGTGGTCACAGAACGGAGGTTGGTGAAGTCATAGAATGGAGGTGCGTGAAGTCATAGAATGGATGTTTCTGAAGTGAGAATGTAGGTGTATGAAGTCAAAGAATGGAGGTGTGTGAAGTCAAAATGGAGGTGTGTGAACTCATAGAATGGAAGTGTGTGAAGTCATGGAATGGAGGTGTGTGAAGTCAAAGAATGGAGGTGTGTGAAGTCAAACAATAAAGGTGTGTGAAGTCACAGAATGGAGGTGTGTGAACTCATAGAATGGAGGTGCATGAAGTCAAAGAATGGAGGTGTGTGAATTCATCAAATGGAGGTGTGTGAAGTCATGGAATGGAGGTGTGTGAAGTGAGATGGAGTTGTGTGAAGTCATAGAATGGAGGTGTGTGAAGTCCGAATGGAGGTTTGTGAAGTCATAGAATGGAGGTGTGTGAAGTCAGAATGGAGGTGTGTGAACTCACAGAATGGAGGTGTGTGAAGTCCCAATGCAGGTGTGCGAAGTCATAGAATGGAGGTGTATGAGGTCATAGAATGGAGGTGTGTGAAGTCACAGAATGGAGGTGTGTGAAGTCATAGAATGGATGTTTGTTAAGTAAGAATGAAGGTGTGTTAAGTCATAGAATGGAGGTGTGTGAAGGCACAGATTGGAGGTGTGTGAAGTCATAGAAAGGAGCTGTGTGAAGTCAGAATGGAGGTGTGTGAAGTCAAAGAATGGAGGTGTGTGAACTCAGAATGAAGGTGTGTGAAGTCACAGAATGGAGGTGCGTTAAGTCACAGAACGGAGGTGTTTGAACTCATAGAATGGAGGTGCATGAAGTCAAAGAATGGAGGTGTGTGAATTCATCGAATGGAGGTGTGTGAAGTCATGGAATGGAGGTGTGTGAAGTGAGATGGAGTTGCGTGAAGTCATAGAATGGAGGTGTGTGAAGTCAGAATGGAGGTGTGTGAAGTCATAGAATGGAGGTGTGGGAACTCAGAATGGAGGTGTGTGGTCACAGAACGGAGGTTTGTGAAGTCATAGAATGGATGTTTGTTAAGGAAGAATGAAGGTGTGTTAAGTCATAGAATGGAGGTGTTTGAAGGCACAGAATGGAGGTGTGTGAAGTCATAGAATGCAGCTGTGTGAAGTCAGAATGGAGGTGTGTGAAGTCACAGAATGGAGGTGTGGGAAGTCAGAGAATGGAGCTGTATGAAGTCAGAATGGAGGTGTGCGAAGTCACAGAATGGAGGTGTGTGAAGTCATAGAATGGAGGTGTGTGAAGTCATAGAATGGATGTGTGTGAAGTCATAATGGAGGTGTGTGAAGTCACAGAATGGAGGTGTGGGAAGTCATAGAATGGAGCTGTGTGAATTCAGATTGGAGGTGTGTGAAGTCACAGAATGGAGGTGTGTTAAGTCACAGAACGGAGGTGTTTGAACTCAGAATGGAGGTGTGTGAAGTCAAAGAATGGAGGTGTGTGAAGTCATAGAATGGAGCTGTGTGAAGTCAGATTGGAGGTGTGTGAAGTCACAGAATGGAGGTGTGTGAACTCAGAATGGAGGTGTGTGAAGTCACAGAACTGAGGTGTGTGAAGTCATAGAATGGAGGTGTGTGAAGTCATAGAATGGATGTGTGTGAAGTCAAAATGGAGGTGTGTGAAGTCACAGAATTGAGGTGCGTGAAGTCACAGAATGGCGGTGTGTTAAGTCACAGAACGGAGGTGTTTGAACTCAGAATGTAGATGTGTGAAGTCACAGAATGGAGGGGTGTGAACTCATAGAATGGAGGTGTGTGAAGTCACAGAATGAAGGTGCATTAAGTCACAGAATGGAGGTTTGTGAACTCATAATGGAGGTGTGTGAAGTCACAGAATAGAGGTGTGGGAAGTCATAGAATGGAGTTGTGTGAAGTCACAGAATGGAGGTGTGTGAATTAATAGAATGGAGGTGTGAGAAATCATAGAATGGAGGTGTGTAAAGTCACAGAAGGGAGGTGTGTGAAGTCACAGAAGGGAGGAGTGTGAAGTCACAGAATGGAGGTTTGTGAAGTCAGAATGGAGGTGTGTGAAGTCACAGAATGGAGGTGTGTGAACTCAGAATGGAGGTGTGTGAAGTCACAGAATCTAGGCGTGTGAAGTCATAGAATGGAGGTGTGTGAAGTCATAGAATGGAGGTGTGTGAAGTCGTAGAATGGAATTGTGTGAAGTCATAGAATGGAGGTGTGTGAAGTGAGAATTGAGGTGTGTGAAGTCACGGAATTGAGGTGTGTGACCTCAGAATGGAGGTGTGTGAAGTCACAGAATGGAGGTTTGTGAAGTCATAGAATGGAGGTGTGTGAAGTCATAGAATGGATGTTTCTGAAGGAGAATGAAGGTGTGTGAAGTCATAGAATGGAGGTGTGTGAAGTCAAAATGGAGGTGTGTGAACTCATAAAATGGAGATGTGTGAAATCATGGAATGGAGGTATGTGAAGTCCAAGAATATAGGTGTGTGAAGTCAAACAATGGTGGTATGTGAAGCCACAGAATGCAGGTGTGTTAAGTCAAAGAATGGAAGTGTGTGAAGTCAAAATGGAGGTGTGTGAAGTCACAGAATGGATGTGTGTGAAGTCACAGAATGAAGGTGTCTGAAGTCAGAATGCAGCTGTGTGAAGCCATAGAATGGAGGTGTGTGAAGTCAGAATGGAGGTGTGTGAACTCATAGAATGGAGTGTGTGAAGTCACAATGGGGGTGTGTGAAGTCACAGAATGGGGGTGTGTGAAGTCAAATTGGAGGTGTGTGAAATCACAGAATGGAGGTGTGTCAACTCAGAAATGAGGTGTGTGAAGTCATAGAATGGAGGGGTGTGAAATCATAGAATGGAAGTGTGTGAAATCATAGAATGGAGGTGTGTGAAGTCAAAAAATTGAGGTTTGTGAAGTCAGAATGGAGGTGTGTGAAGTCAGGATGGAGGTGGGTGAAGTCACAGAGTGGAGGTGTGGGAACTCAGAATGGAGGTGTGTGGTCACAGAACGGAGGTTGGTGAAGTCATAGAAAGGAGGTGCGTGAAGTCATAGAATGGATGTTTCTGAAGTGAGAATGTAGGTGTATGAAGTCAAAGAATGGAGGTGTGTGAATTCAAAATGGAGGTGTGTGAACTCATAGAATGGAGGTGTGTGAACTCATAGAATGGAGGTGTGTGAAGTCATGGAATGGAGGTGTGTGAAGTCAAAGAATGGAGGTGTGTGAAGTCAAACAATAAAGGTGTGTGAAGTCACAGAATGGAGGTGTGTGAACTCATAGAATGGAGGTGCATGAAGTCAAAGAATGGAGGTGTGTGAATTCATCGAATGGAGGTGTGTGAAGTCATGGAATGCAGGTGTGTGAAGTGAGATGGAGTTGTGTGAAGTCATAGAATGGAGGTGTGTGAAGTCCGAATGGAGGTGTGTGAAGTCATAGAATGGAGGGGTGTGAAGTCAGAATGGAGGTGTGTGAACTCATAGAATGGAGGTGTGTGAAGTCACAATGCAGGTGTGCGAAGTCATAGAATGGAGGTGTGTGAGGTCATAGAATGGAGGTGTGTGAAGTCACAGAATGGAGGTGTGTGAAGTCATAGAATGGATGTTTGTTAAGTAAGAATGAAGGTGTGTTAAGTCATAGAATGGAGGTGTGTGAAGGCACAGAATGGTGGTGTGTGAAGTCATAGAATGGAGCTGTGTGAAGTCACAATGGAGGTGTGTGAAGTCACAGAATGGAGGTGTGTGAACTCAGAATGAAGGTGTGTGAAGTCACAGAATGGAGGTGCGTTAAGTCACAGAACGGAGGTGTGTGAACTCATAGAATTGAGGTGCTTGAAGTCAAAGAATGGAGGTGTGTGAATTCATCGAATGGAGGTGTGTGAAGTCATGGAATGGAGGTGTGTGAAGTGAGATGGAGTTGTGTGAAGTCATAGAATGGAGGTGTGTGAAGTCAGAATGGAGGTGTGTGAAGTCATAGAATGGTGGTGTGGGAACTCAGAATGGAGGTGTGTGGTCACAGAACGGAGGTTTGTGAAGTCATAGAATGGAGGTGCGTGAAGTCATAGAATGGATGTTTCTGAAGTGAGAATGTAGGTGTATGAAGTCAAAGAATGGAGGTGTGTGAAGTCAAAATGGTGGTGTGTGAACTCATAGAATGGAGGTGTGTGAACTCATAGAATGGAGGTGTGTGAAGTCATGGAATGGAGGTGTGTGAAGTCAAAGAATGGAGGTGTGTGAAGTCAAACAATAAAGGTGTGTGAAGTCACAGAATGGAGGTGTGTGAACTCATAGAATGGAGGTGCATGAAGTCAAAGAATGGAGGTGTGTGAATTCATCGAATGGAGGTGTGTGAAGTCATGGAATGGAGGTGTGTGAAGTGAGATGGAGTTGTGTGAAGTCATAGAATGGAGGTGTGTGAAGTCCGAATGGAGGTGTGTGAAGTCATAGAATGGAGGGGTGTGAAGTCAGAATGGAGGTGTGTGAACTCATAGAATGGAGGTGTGTGAAGTCACAATGCAGGTGTGCGAAGTCATAGAATGGAGGTGTGTGAGGTCATAGAATGGAGGTGTGTGAAGTCACAGAATGGAGGTGTGTGAAGTCATAGAATGGATGTTTGTTAAGTAAGAATGAAGGTGTGTTAAGTCATAGAATGGAGGTGTGTGAAGGCACAGAATGGTGGTGTGTGAAGTCATAGAATGGAGCTGTGTGAAGTCACAATGGAGGTGTGTGAAGTCACAGAATGGAGGTGTGTGAACTCAGAATGAAGGTGTGTGAAGTCACAGAATGGAGGTGCGTTAAGTCACAGAACGGAGGTGTGTGAACTCATAGAATTGAGGTGCATGAAGTCAAAGAATGGAGGTGTGTGAATTCATCGAATGGAGGTGTGTGAAGTCATGGAATGGAGGTGTGTGAAGTGAGATGGAGTTGTGTGAAGTCATAGAATGGAGGTGTGTGAAGTCAGAATGGAGGTGTGTGAAGTCATAGAATGGTGGTGTGGGAACTCAGAATGGAGGTGTGTGGTCACAGAACGGAGGTTTGTGAAGTCATAGAATGGAGGTGCGTGAAGTCATAGAATGGATGTTTCTGAAGTGAGAATGTAGGTGTATGAAGTCAAAGAATGGAGGTGTGTGAAGTCAAAATGGTGGTGTGTGAACTCATAGAATGGAGGTGTGTGAACTCATAGAATGGAGGTGTGTGAAGTTATGGAATGGAGGTGTGTGAAGTCAAAGAATGGAGGTGTGTGAATTCATCGAATGGAGGTGTGTGAAGTCATGGAATGGAGGTGTGTGAAGTGAGATGGAGTTGTGTGAAGTCATAGAAAGGAGGTGTGTGAAGTCAGAATGGAGGTGTGTGAAGACATAGAATGGAGGTGTGTGAAGTCAGAATGGAGGTGTGTGAACTCATAGAATGGAGGTGTGTGAAGTCAAAATGCAGGTGTGCGAGGTCATAGAATGGAGGTGTGTGAGGTCACAGAATGGAGGTGTGTGAAGTCATAGAATGGATGTTTGTTAAGTAAGAATGAAGGTGCGTTAAGTCATAGAATGGAGGTGTGGGAAGTCATAGAATGGAGCTGTGTGAAGTCAGATTGGAGGTGTGTGAAGTCACAGAATGGAGGTGTGTTAAGTCACAGAACGGAGGTGTTTGAACTCAGAATGGAGGTGTGTGAAGTCACAGAATGGAGGTGTGTGAAGTCATAGAATGGAGCTGTGTGAAGTCAGATTGGAGGTGTGTGAAGTCACAGAATGGAGGTGTGTGAACTCAGAATGGAGGTGTGTGAAGTCACAGAACTGAGGTGTGTGAAGTCAAAATGGAGGTGTGTGAAGTCACAGAATTGAGGTGCGTGTAGTCACAGAATGGAGGTGTGTGAAGTCATAGAATGGAGGTGTGTGAAGTCATAGAATGGAGGTGTGTGAAGTCATAGAATGGAGCTGTGTGAAGTCAGAATGGAGGTGTGTGAAGTCACAGAATGGATGTGTGTGAACTCATAAAGGAGGTGTGTGAAATCAGAGAATGGAGGTGTGTTAAGTCACAAAATGGAGGTGTGTAAACTCAGAATGGAGGTGTGTGAAGTCACAGAATCTAGGCGTGTGAAGTCATAGAATGGAGGTGTGTGAAGTCATATAATGGAGGTGTGTGAAGTCATAATGGAGGCGTGTGAAGTCACAGAATTGAGGTGTGTGAAGTCAGAACGGAGGTGTGTGAACTCAGATTGGAGGTGTGTTAAGTCACAATGGAGGTGTGTGAAGTTATAGAATGGAGGTGTGTGAAGTCACAGAACGGAGGTGTGTGAAGTCATAGAATAGAGCTGTGTGAAGTCAGATTGGAGGTGTGTGAAGTCACAGAATGGAGGTGTGTGAACTCAGAATGGAGGTGTTTGAAGTCACAGAATTGAGGTGTGTGAAGTCATAGAATGGAGCTGTGTGAAGTCAGATTGGAGGTGTGTGAAGTCACAGAATGGAGGTGTGTGAACTCAGAATGGAGGTGTGTGAAGTCACAGAATTGAGGTGTGTGAAGTCATAGAATGGAGGTGTGTGAAGTCATACAATGGATGTGTGTGAAGTCATAATGGAGGTGTGTGAAGTCACAGAATTGAGGTGTGTGAAGTCACAGAATGGAGGTGTGTGAAGTCATAGAATGGAGGTGTGTGAAGTCATAGAATGGATGTTTGTTAAGTAAGAATGAAGGTGTGTTAAGTCATAGAATGGAGGTGTGTGAAGGCACAGAATGGAGGTGTGTCAAGTCATAGAATGGAGCTGTGTGAAGTCAGAATGGAGGTGTGTGAAGTCACAGAATGGATGTGTGTGAACTCAGAATGGAGGTGTGTGATGTCACAGAATGGAGGTGTGTTAAGTCACAGAATGGAGGTGTGTGAACTCAGAATGGAGGTGTGTGAAGTCACAGAATCTAGGCGTGTGAAGTCATAGAATGGAGGTGTGTGAAGTCATAGAATGGAGGTGTGTGAAGTCATAATGGAGGCGTGTGAAGTCACAGAATTGAGGTGTGTGAAGTCACAGAATGGAGGTGTGTGAAGTCATAGAATGGAAGTGTGTGTAGTCAGAACGGAGGTGTGTGAACTCAGATTGGAGGTGTGTGAAGTCACAATGGAGGTGGGTGAAGTTATAGAATGGAGGTGTGTGAAGTCACAGAATGGAGGGGTGTGAACTCATAGAATGGAGGTGTGTGAAGTCACAGAATGAAGGTGCGTTAAGTCACAGAATGGAGGTTTGTGAACTCAGAATGGAGGTGTGTGAAGTCACAGAATAGAGGTGTGGGAAGTCATAGAATGGAGTTGTGTGAAGTCACAGAATGGAGGTGTGTGAATTAATAGAATGGAGGTGTGAGAAATCATAGAATGGAGGTGTGTGAATTCACAGAATGGAGGTGTGTGAAGTCACAGAATGGAGGTGTGTGAAGTCACAGAATGGAGGTGTGTGAACTCACAATGGTGGTGTGTGAAGTCACAGAATGGAGGTTTGTGAAGTCAGAATGGAGCTGTGTGAAGTCACAGAATGGATGTGTGTGAACTCAGAAAGGAGGTGTGTGAAGTCACAGAATCTAGGCGTGTGAAGTCATAGAATGGAGGTGTGTGAAGTCATAGAATGGAGGTGTGTGAAGTCCTAGAATTGAATTGTGTGAAGTCATAGAATGGAGGTGTGTGAAGTGAGAATTGAGGTGTGTGAAGTCACGGAATTGAGGTGTGTGAACTCAGAATGGAGGTGTGTGAAATCACAGAATGGAGGTTTTTGAAGTCATAGAATAGAGGTGTGTGAAGTCATAGAATGGATGTTTCTGAAGTAGAATGAAAGTGTGTGAAGTCAGAGAATGGAGGTGTGTGAAGTCAGAGAATTGAGGTGTGTGAAGTCACAGAATGGAGGTGTGTGAAGTCGTAGAATGGAATTGTGTGAAGTCATAGAATGGAGGTGTGTGAAGTGAGAATTGAGGTGTGTGAAGTCACGGAATTGAGGTTTGTGAACTCAGAATGGAGGTGTGTGAAGTCACAGAATGGAGGTTTGTGAAGTCATAGAATGGAGGTGTGTGAAGTCATAGAATGGATGTTTCTGAAGTAGAATGAAGGTGTGTGAAGTCATAGAATGGAGGTGTGTGAAGTCAAAATGGAGGTGTGTGAACTCATAAAATGGAGATGTGTGAAGTCATGGAATGGAGGTGTGTGAAGTCCAAGAATATAGGTGTGTGAAGTCAAACAATGGTGGTGTGTGAAGTCACAGAATGCAGGTGTGTTAAGTCAAAGAATGGAAGTGTGTGAAGTCAAAATGGAGGTGTGTGAAGTCACAGAATGGAGGTTTGTGAAGTCAGAGAATGAAGGTGTCTGAAGTCAGAATGCAGCTGTGTGAAGCCATAGAATGGAGGTGTGTGAAGTCAGAATGGAGGTGTGTGCACTCATAGAATGGAGTGTGTGAAGTCACAATGGGGGTGTGTGAAGTCACAGAATGGGAGTGTGTGAAATCAAATTGGAGGTGTGTGAAATCACAGAATGGAGGTGTGTCAACTCAGAAATGTGTTGAGTGAAGTCATAGAATGGATGTTTGTTAAGTAAGAATGAAGGTGTATTAAGTCATAGAATGGAGGTGTGTGAAGGCACAGAATGGAGGTGTGTGAAGTCATAGAATGGAGCTGTGTGAAGTCAGAATGGAGGTGTGTGAAGTCACAGAATGGAGGTGAGTGAACTCAGAATGGAGGTGTGTGAAGTCACAGAATGGAGGTGTGTTAAGTCACAGAACGGAGATGTTTGAACTCAGAATGGAGGTGTGTGAAGTCATAGAATGGAGGTGTGTGAAATCATAGAATGGAGGTGTGGGAAGTCAGAGAATGGAGCTGTGTGAAGTCAGAATGGAGGTGTGCGAAGTCAGAGAATGGAGGTGTGTGAAGTCATAGAATGGAGGTGTGTGAAGTCATAGAATGGATGTGTGTGAAGTCATAATGGAGGTGTGTGAAGTCACAGAATAGAGGTGTGTGAAGTCATAGAATGGAGCTGTGTGAAGTCAGAATGGAGGTGTGTGAAGTCAGAATGGAGGTGTGTGAACTCATAGAATGGAGTGTGTGAAGTCACAATGGGGGTGTGTGAAGTCACAGAATGGGGGTGTGTGAAGTCAAATTGGAGGTGTGTGAAATCAGAGAATGGAGGTGTGTCAACTCAGAAATGAGGTGTGTGAAGTCATAGAATGGAGGTGTGTGAAATCATAGAATGGAAGTGTGTGAAATCATAGAATGGAGGTGTGTGAAGTCAAAGAATTGAGGTTTGTGAAGTCAGAATGGAGGTGTGTGAAGTCAGGATGGAGGTGGGTGAAGTCACAGAGTGGAGGTGTGGGAACTCAGAATGGAGGTGTGTGGTCACAGAACGGAGGTTGGTGAAGTCATAGAAAGGAGGTGCGTGAAGTCATAGAATGGATGTTTCTGAAGTGAGAATGTAGGTGTATGAAGTCAAAGAATGGAGGTGTGTGAATTCAAAATGGAGGTGTGTGAACTCATAGAATGGAGGTGTGTGAACTCATAGAATGGAGGTGTGTGAAGTCATGGAATGGAGGTGTGTGAAGTCAAAGAATGGAGGTGTGTGAAGTCAAACAATAAAGGTGTGTGAAGTCACAGAATGGAGGTGTGTGAACTCATAGAATGGAGGTGCATGAAGTCAAAGAATGGAGGTGTGTGAATTCATCGAATGGAGGTGTGTGAAGTCATGGAATGCAGGTGTGTGAAGTGAGATGGAGTTGTGTGAAGTCATAGAATGGAGGGGTGTGAAGTCAGAATGGAGGTGTGTGAACTCATAGAATGGAGGTGTGTGAAGTCACAATGCAGGTGTGCGAAGTCATAGAATGGAGGTGTGTGAGGTCATAGAATGGAGGTGTGTGAAGTCACAGAATGGAGGTGTGTGAAGTCATAGAATGGATGTTTGTTAAGTAAGAATGAAGGTGTGTTAAGTCATAGAATGGAGGTGTGTGAAGGCACAGAATGGTGGTGTGTGAAGTCATAGAATGGAGCTGTGTGAAGTCACAATGGAGGTGTGTGAAGTCACAGAATGGAGGTGTGTGAACTCAGAATGAAGGTGTGTGAAGTCACAGAATGGAGGTGCGTTAAGTCACAGAACGGAGGTGTGTGAACTCATAGAATTGAGGTGCATGAAGTCAAAGAATGGAGGTGTGTGAATTCATCGAATGGAGGTGTGTGAAGTCATGGAATGGAGGTGTGTGAAGTGAGATGGAGTTGTGTGAAGTCATAGAATGGAGGTGTGTGAAGTCAGAATGGAGGTGTGTGAAGTCATAGAATGGTGGTGTGGGAACTCAGAATGGAGGTGTGTGGTCACAGAACGGAGGTTTGTGAAGTCATAGAATGGAGGTGCGTGAAGTCATAGAATGGATGTTTCTGAAGTGAGAATGTAGGTGTATGAAGTCAAAGAATGGAGGTGTGTGAAGTCAAAATGGTGGTGTGTGAACTCATAGAATGGAGGTGTGTGAACTCATAGAATGGAGGTGTGTGAAGTTATGGAATGGAGGTGTGTGAAGTCAAAAAATGGAGGTGTGTGAAGTCAAACAACAAAGGTGTGTGAAGTCAGAGAATGGAGGAGTGTGAACTCATAGAATGGAGGTGCATGAAGTCAAAGAATGGAGGTGTGTGAATTCATCGAATGGAGGTGTGTGAAGTCATGGAATGGAGGTGTGTGAAGTGAGATGGAGTTGTGTGAAGTCATAGAAAGGAGGTGTGTGAAGTCAGAATGGAGGTGTGTGAAGACATAGAATGGAGGTGTGTGAAGTCAGAATGGAGGTGTGTGAACTCATAGAATGGAGGTGTGTGAAGTCACAATGCAGGTGTGCGAGGTCATAGAATGGAGGTGTGTGAGGTCACAGAATGGAGGTGTGTGAAGTCATAGAATGGATGTTTGTTAAGTAAGAATGAAGGTGCGTTAAGTCATAGAATGGAGGTGTGGGAAGTCATAGAATGGAGCTGTGTGAAGTCAGATTGGAGGTGTGTGAAGTCACAGAATGGAGGTGTGTGAAGTCACAGAATGGAGGTGTGTGAAGTCATAGAATGGAAGTGTGTGAAGTCATAGAATGGAGGTGTGTGAAGTCATAGAATGGATGTTTGTTAAGTAAGAATGATGGTGTGTTAAGTCATAGAATGGAGGTGTGTGAAGGCACAGAATGGAGGTATGTCAAGTCATAGAATGGAGCTGTGTGAAGTTAGAATGGAGGTGTGTGAAGTCACAGAATGGATGTGTGTGAACTCAGAATGGAGGTGCGTGAAGTCACAGAATGGAGGTGTGTTAAGTCACAGAATGGAGGTGTGTGAACTCAGAATGGAGGTGTGTGAAGTCACAGAATCTAGGCGTCTGAAGTCATAGAATGGAGGTGTGTGAAGTCATAGAATGGAGGTGTGTGAAGTCATAATGGAGGCGTGTGAAGTCACAGAATTGAGGTGTGTGAAGTCACAGAATGGAGGTGTGTGAAGTCATAGAATGGAAGTGTGTAAAGTCAGAACGGAGGTGTGTGAACTCAGATTGGAGGTGTGGAAAGTCACAATGGAGGTGTGTGAAGTTATAGAATGGAGGTGTGTGAAGTCACAGAATGGAGGGGTGTGAACTCATAGAATGGAGGTGTGTGAAGTCACAGAATGAAGGTGCGTTAAGTCACAGAATGGAGGTTTGTGAACTCAGAATGGAGGTGTGTGAAGTCACAGAATAGAGGTGTGGGAAGTCATAGAATGGAGTTGTGTGAAGTCACAGAATGGAGGTGTGTGAACTCAGAATGGAGGTGTGAGAAATCATAGAATGGAGGTGTGTGAAGTCACAGAATGGAGGGGTGTGAAGTCACAGAATTGAGGTGTGTGAAGTCACAGAATGGAGGATTGTGAAGTCAGAATGGAGGTGTGTGAAGTCACAGAATGGATGTGTGTGAAGTCAGAAAGGAGGTGTGTGAAGTCACAGAATGGAGGTGTGTTAAGTCACAGAATGGAGGTGTGTGAACTCACAATGGAGGTGTGTGAAGTCACAGAATCTAGGCGTGTAAAGTCATAGAATGGAGGTGTGTGAAGTCATAGAATGGAGGTGTGTGAAGTCGTAGAATGGAATTGTGTGAAGTCATAGAATGGAGGTGTGTGAAGTGAGAATTGAGGTGTGTGAAGTCACGGAATTGAGGTGTGTGAACTCAGAATGGAGGTGTGTGAAGTCACAGAATGGAGGTTTGTGAAGTCATAGAATGGAGGTGTGTGAAGTCACAGAATTGAGGTGTGTGAAGTCACAGAATGGAGGTGTGTGAAGTCGTAGAATGGAATTGTGTGAAGTCATAGAATGGAGGTGTGTGAAGTGAGAATTGAGGTATGTGAAGTCACGGAATTGAGGTGTGTGAACTTAGAATGGAGGTGTGTGAAGTCACAGAATGGAGGTTTGTGAAGTAGAATGAAGGTGTGTGAAGTCATAGAATGGAGGTGTGTGAAATCAAAATGGAGGTGTGTGAACTCATAAAATGGAGATGTGTGGAGTCATGGAATGGAGGTGTGTGAAGTCCAAGAATATAGGTGTGTGAAGTCAAACAATGGTGGTGTGTGAAGTCACAGAATGCAGGTGTGTTAAGTCAAAGAATGGAAGTGTGTGAAGTCAAAATGGAGGTGTGAGAAGTCACAGAATGGAGGTGTGTGAAGTCAGAGAATGAAGGTGTCTGAAGTCAGAATGCAGCTGTGTGAAGCCATAGAATGGAGGTGTGTGAAGTCAGAATGGAGGTGTGTGAACTCATAGAATGGAGTGTGTGAAGTCACAATGGGGGTGTGTGAAGTCACAGAATGGGGGTGTGTGAAGTCAAATTGGAAGTGTGTGAAATCACAGAATGGAGGTGTGTCAACTCAGAAATGAGGTGAGTGAAGTCATAGAATGGAGGTGTGTGAATTCATAGAATGGAAGTGTGTGAAATCATAGAATGGAGGTGTGTGAAGTCAAAGAATTGAGGTTTGTGAAGTCAGAATGGAGGTGTGTGAAGTCAGGATGGAGGTGGGTGAAGTCACAGAGTGGAGGTGTGGGAACTCAGAATGGAGGTGTGTGGTCACAGAACGGAGGTTGGTGAAGTCATAGAATGGAGGTGCGTGAAGTCATAGAATGGATGTTTCTGAAGTGAGAATGTAGGTGTATGAAGTCAAAGAATGGAGGTGTGTGAAGTCAAAATGGAGGTGTGTGAACTCATAGAATGGAAGTGTGTGAAGTCATGGAATGGAGGTGTGTGAAGTCAAAGAATGGAGGTGTGTGAAGTCAAACAATAAAGGTGTGTGAAGTCACAGAATGGAGGTGTGTGAACTCATAGAATGGAGGTGCATGAAGTCAAAGAATGGAGGTGTGTGAATTCATCAAATGGAGGTGTGTGAAGTCATGGAATGGAGGTGTGTGAAGTGAGATGGAGTTGTGTGAAGTCATAGAATGGAGGTGTGTGAAGTCCGAATGGAGGTGTGTGAAGTCATAGAATGGAGGTGTGTGAAGTCAGAATGGAGGTGTGTGAGGTCACAGAATGGAGGTGTGTGAAGTCCCAATGCAGGTGTGCGAAGTCATAGAATGGAGGTGTATGAGGTCATAGAATGGAGGTGTGTGAAGTCACAGAATGGAGGTGTGTGAAGTCATAGAATGGATGTTTGTTAAGTAAGAATGAAGGTGTGTTAAGTCATAGAATGGAGGTGTGTGAAGGCACAGAATGGAGGTGTGTGAAGTCATAGAAAGGAGCTGTGTGAAGTCAGAATGGAGGTGTGTGAAGTCAAAGAATGGAGGTGTGTGAACTCAGAATGAAGGTGTGTGAAGTCACAGAATGGAGGTGCGTTAAGTCACAGAACGGAGGTGTGTGAACTCATAGAATGGAGGTGCATGAAGTCAAAGAATGGAGGTGTGTGAATTCATCGAATGGAGGTGTGTGAAGTCATGGAATGGAGGTGTGTGAAGTGAGATGGAGTTGTGTGAAGTCATAGAATGGAGGTGTGTGAAGTCAGAATGGAGGTGTGTGAAGTCATAGAATGGAGGTGTGGGAACTCAGAATGGAGGTGTGTGGTCACAGAACGGAGGTTTGTGAAGTCATAGAATGGATGTTTGTTAAGTAAGAATGAAGGTGTGTTAAGTCATAGAATGGAGGTGTTTGAAGGCACAGAATGGAGGTGTGTGAAGTCATAGAATGCAGCTGTGTGAAGTCAGAATGGAGGTGTGTGAAGTCACAGAATGGAGGTGTGGGAAGTCAGAGAATGGAGCTGTGTGAAGTCAGAATGGAGGTGTGCGAAGTCACAGAATGGAGGTGTGTGAAGTCATAGAATGGAGGTGTGTGAAGTCATAGAATGGATGTGTGTGAAGTCATAATGGAGGTGTGTGAAGTCACAGAATGGAGGTGTGGGAAGTCATAGAATGGAGCTGTGTGAAGTCAGATTGGAGGTGTGTGAAGTCACAGAATGGAGGTGTGTTAAGTCACAGAACGGAGGTGTTTGAACTCAGAATGGAGGTGTGTGAAGTCAAAGAATGGAGGTGTGTGAAGTCATAGAATGGAGCTGTGTGAAGTCAGATTGGAGTTGTGTGAAGTCACAGAATGGAGGTGTGTGAACTCAGAATGGAGGTGTGTGAAGTCACAGAACTGAGGTGTGTGAAGTCATAGAATGGAGGTGTGTGAAGTCATAGAATGGATGTGTGTGAAGTCAAAATGGAGGTGTGTGAAGTCACAGAATTGAGGTGCGTGAAGTCACAGAATGGCGGTGTGTTAAGTCACAGAACGGAGGTGTTTGAACTCAGAATGTAGATGTGTGAAGTCACAGAATGGAGGGGTGTGAACTCATAGAATGGAGGTGTGTGAAGTCACAGAATGAAGGTGCATTAAGTCACAGAATGGAGGTTTGTGAACTCAGAATGGAGGTGTGTGAAGTCACAGAATAGAGGTGTGGGAAGTCATAGAATGGAGTTGTGTGAAGTCACAGAATGGAGGTGTGTGAATTAATAGAATGGAGGTGTGAGAAATCATAGAATGGAGGTGTGTAAAGTCACAGAAGGGAGGTGTGTGAAGTCACAGAAGGGAGGTGTGTGAAGTCACAGAATGGAGGTTTGTGAAGTCAGAATGGAGGTGTGTGAAGTCACCGAATGGAGTTGTGTGAACTCAGAATGGAGGTGTGTGAAGTCACAGAATCTAGGCGTGTGAAGTCATAGAATGGAGGTGTGTGAAGTCATAGAATGGAGGTGTGTGAAGTCGTAGAATGGAATTGTGTGAAGTCATAGAATGGAGGTGTGTGAAGTGAGAATTGAGGTGTGTGAAGTCACGGAATTGAGGTGTGTGAACTCAGAATGGAGGTGTGTGAAGTCACAGAATGGAGGTTTGTGAAGTCATAGAATGGAGGTGTGTGAAGTCATAGAATGGATGTTTCTGAAGGAGAATGAAGGTGTGTGAAGTCATAGAATGGAGGTGTGTGAAGTCAAAATGGAGGTGGGTGAACTCATAAAATGGAGATGTGTGAAGTCATGGAATGGAGGTATGTGAAGTCCAAGAATATAGGTGTGTGAAGTCAAACAATGGTGGTATGTGAAGCCACAGAATGCAGGTGTGTTAAGTCAAAGAATGGAAGTGTGTGAAGTCAAAATGGAGGTTTGTGAAGTCACAGAATGGATGTGTGTGAAGTCACAGAATGAAGGTGTCTGAAGTCAGAATGCAGCTGTGTGAAGCCATAGAATGGAGGTGTGTGAAGTCAGAATGGAGGTGTGTGAACTCATAGAATGGAGTGTGTGAAGTCACAATGGGGGTGTGTGAAGTCACAGAATGGGGGTGTGTGAAGTCAAATTGGAGGTGTGTGAAATCACAGAATGGAGGTGTGTCAACTCAGAAATGAGGTGTGTGAAGTCATAGAATGGAGGTATGTGAAGTCAAAGAATTGAGGTTTGTGAAGTCAGAATGGAGGTGTGTGAAGTCAGGATGGAGGTGGGTGAAGTCACAGAGTGGAGGTGTGGGAACTCAGAATGGAGGTGTGTGGTCACAGAACGGAGGTTGGTGAAGTCATAGAATGGAGGTGCGTGAAGTCATAGAATGGATGTTTCTGAAGTGAGAATGTAGGTGTATGAAGTCAAAGAATGGAGGTGTGTGAAGTCAAAATGGAGGTGTGTGAACTCATAGAATGGAAGTGTGTGAAGTCATGGAATGGAGGTGTGTGAAGTCAAAGAATGGAGGTGTGTGAAGTCAAACAATAAGGGTGTGTGAAGTCACAGAATGGAGGTGTGTGAACTCATAGAATGGAGGTGCATGAAGTCAAAGAATGGAGGTGTGTGAATTCATCAAATGGAGGTGTGTGAAGTCATGGAATGGAGGTGTGTGAAGTGAGATGGAGTTGTGTGAAGTCATAGAATGGAGGTGTGTGAAGTCCGAATGGAGGTGTGTGAAGTCATAGAATGGAGGTGTGTGAAGTCAGAATGGAGGTGTGTGAACTCACAGAATGGAGGTGTGTGAAGTCCCAATGCAGGTGTGCGAAGTCATAGAATGGAGGTGTATGAGGTCATAGAATGGAGGTGTGTGAAGTCACAGAATGGAGGTGTGTGAAGTCATAGAATGGATGTTTGTTAAGTAAGAATGAAGGTGTGTTAAGTCATAGAATGGAGGTGTGTGAAGGCACAGAATGGAGGTGTGTGAAGTCATAGAAAGGAGCTGTGTGAAGTCAGAATGGAGGTGTGTGAAGTCAAAGAATGGAGGTGTGTGAACTCAGAATGAAGGTGTGTGAAGTCACAGAATGGAGGTGCGTTAAGTCACAGAACGGAGGTGTGTGAACTCATAGAATGGAGGTGCATGAAGTCAAAGAATGGAGGTGTGTGAATTCATCGAATGGAGGTGTGTGAAGTCATGGAATGGAGGTGTGTGAAGTGAGATGGAGTTGTGTGAAGTCATAGAATGGAGGTGTGTGAAGTCAGAATGGAGGTGTGTGAAGTCATAGAATGGAGGTGTGGGAACTCAGAATGGAGGTGTGTGGTCACAGAACGGAGGTTTGTGAAGTCATAGAATGGATGTTTGTTAAGTAAGAATGAGGGTGTGTTAAGTCATAGAATGGAGGTGTTTGAAGGCACAGAATGGAGGTGTGTGAAGTCATAGAATGCAGCTGTGTGAAGTCAGAATGGAGGTGTGTGAAGTCACAGAATGGAGGTGTGGGAAGTCAGAGAATGGAGCTGTGTGAAGTCAGAATGGAGGGGTGCGAAGTCACAGAATGGAGGTGTGTGAAGTCATAGAATGGAGGTGTGTGAAGTCATAGAATCGATGTGTGTGAAGTCATAATGGAGGTGTGTGAAGTCACAGAATGGAGGTGTGGGAAGTCATAGAATGGAGCTGTGTGAAGTCAGATTGGAGGTGTGTGAAGTCACAGAATGGAGGTGTGTTAAGTCACAGAACGGAGGTGTTTGAACTCAGAATGGAGGTGTGTGAAGTCAAAGAATGGAGGTGTGTGAAGTCATAGAATGGAGCTGTGTGAAGTCAGATTGGAGGTGTGTGAAGTCACAGAATGGAGGTGTGTGAACTCAGAATGGAGGTGTGTGAAGTCACAGAACTGAGGTGTGTGAAGTCATAGAATGGAGGTGTGTGAAGTCAGAGAATGAAGGTGTCTGAAGTCAGAATGCAGCTGTGTGAAGCCATAGAATGGAGGTGTGTGAAGTCAGAATGGAGGTGTGTGAACTCATAGAATGGAGTGTGTGAAGTCACAATGGGGGTGTGTGAAGTCACAGAATGGGGGTGTGTGAAGTCAAATTGGAAGTGTGTGAAATCACAGAATGGAGGTGTGTCAACTCAGAAATGAGGTGAGTGAAGTCATAGAATGGAGGTGTGTGAATTCATAGAATGGAAGTGTGTGAAATCATAGAATGGAGGTGTGTGAAGTCAAAGAATTGAGGTTTGTGAAGTCAGAATGGAGGTGTGTGAAGTCAGGATGGAGGTGGGTTGCCGGAGCCAACCGGCAGCAAACCAGGGTTCGCAGATTGGGGTTCCTGAAATAGGGGGCAAGGACTAGGAAAAATTAGAAGAGAGACAAACAGATGGGGTTCAGGAGGGCTACAGCCCAAATCAGGAGCCACAGCTTAAGAAACCTGTCGCCCAAGACCATAGCCCAGTTTATTTCCAGTCCACAATCTTAAATACACATCTTTAAACTAGGGAACTGCCAGGGGCTACATTCGTACAAACAGTATCAAGTCTGAAATAGGTTGAATGAGAAGCTATCAAGTCCCAAACAGGTTAAATGAGAAGCTATTGACACAGCCCAAAATCATGATAAGAGCTTGTGTACTCAATTGTGCGGGTCCAAGGTCACTGACCCCACAGTCAGTCCCCAACATCTCCCCCGTCTTTATTTTAAAAGAAACACAAGTGCAATTTTTACTCTTTTCTATACCCCTAATTATCCTGTCACATTTTCCAAAAATGACTTTGGTCCCTTGGTCTAATTCTCTTCTCCGGGAAGACACCAAATGGCGGACGACGCCTGTGGGCCGCGGCGGCTTCCGAGGAGGCTTCAGTAGTGGCCTCCGGGGCCGAGGTCGCGGTCCTGGGAGAGGCCGGGGCGCGGCCGCGGGGCTCGCGGAGGCAAAGCCGAAGACAAGGAATGGATCCCCATCACCAAGCTGGGCCGCCTGGTTAAGGACATGAAGATCAAGTCTTTGGAGGAGATCTATCTGTTTTTCCCTTCCCAACAAGGAGTCTGAGATCATCGACTTCTTCCTGGGGGCGTCTCTCAAGGGCGAGGTGTTGAAAATCATGCCCGTGCAGAAGTAGACCCGTGCTGGCCAGCGCACCAGGTTCAAGGCATTTTCCTGATTGTCTGGGGAACTAAATCTCTGCAACCTTAAACAATGCTTTAGTTGTCAGATCCACAAACTTTCCTGAATTTGTGGCTGGAGTCAAATCAAACTTTACTCAGTTAGAACTTTAAACTACCACTATCACAGATGATTGACAAGTTCCTGCCCAGTTATGAAAGGCATGGGCATTAGTAAGGCATGCTTACAAACTATTCTATGACCTCCCGGCTCTGAATAATATTGAATGGCCAAGCACGAGTGACTCTAGGATCTGACACCATCTCTGCCATCACCGCAGAGGCTTTCTGCATCTGGATACTTCATAGTCCCAGTAGTGTCTCTCCACACAGGGATAAACATCCCATGGGCATTTCACTTGCTTGGTTGCTGGACTTGAACTCGGGGTCTGGGTACTGTCCCTCAGCTCTCCAGCTCAAGGCTAGCACTCTGCCACTTTGAGCTCCAAAGCAACTCTGCCTCAATTAGCACTCTGCTGCCAGATTAGACACCACAGTCTCACAGGGACTTTGCTTTGCCCGGGATTGGCTCAGAACTGCAGTTTTCAGATCAGTGAGTCCTATAAAAGGCCACGTTACTCCAATTAAAGCAACAAGGTGGTCAACACAGAAATAGTCTCTAAGCATGAGCTTACCTAGAACCTGGTAAAAGCCAAAGTTACATCTGAATAAGGATTGCTGTACTTCTCCATGGGCTAGCTGGAAGTTATTTGGTAGTCCTGATTTTCCCTTTTTCTCTTTCTTAAAACATTTAAGACAACTTCACTTTCAAATATTATTCAGAAACCCAATTCTAATGTTCTTTAAAACGTTTACACTTTTTAAACTTAAACACTTAACATTTTAGTCTTCATTTGCATTTGAAAAACCTTTAAGGGCTCAAGGCACTCCCTTTTCTCCAGGTCTCCTTGGGCTCAAGGAACGCCCTTTGCCTTCAAGCCTCCTTTTAGAAGAGGCTTTTTTTTTTTTCAGTTAAGATTGCTGCCTAGAACTCCCACAGTATAAACCCAAATATGTTTTTCCTTAATGCAAGAACTACAAACATCATCAGTGCACCAAAAATCTAAGTCTGAACTTAGTTTCCTCCTTTTTCTAAGATACATCCAATTGCAATCCAGTAACATGAAACCAAATCATACAGAGATAAATCTTTAAACATTCCTTTAAAATACTAATCACATTATCCACATTTTACCATTAGATTTCTAGTGTCAGTTTGCAAGAAAAGACAGACAGACAAAGTTTCTGACGTTAATGAACAATTTTACATTTAAATCTCTAATACATGTTTCCAAACTTTAACTTAAGGTAATAAATCCCAAATTCCCTAATACCTCTGTGCTAAACAGGATACAATGTTTACAGTGTAAACAGCTGTATGCCTTGCAATAAAATGCAGATTTCAGGATCTAGAATAATATTTACCAGTTTTTCTTTAAGACAATGCAATAATCCTTTGAGACATAGTAAACATTCAAACCTAATATTTTTGTTGAAGTTTTAAGCTTAGATTTACCCAATTGTCTTTAAGTATAAATTTATCCATTGTTTTATACAGCATGCTGACAATTTAACCCTGAACATGTTCACTCACTCATTCACACACATTCATACTCAAAGATCATAAAGCGCGCAAAATTAATATCGGCCGTTCAATTTCCGGAAGTTTGTGTCAAGAGAGTTTTGCCAATTTTACTCTTACAGATGAGAACCAGGTTCAAAACAAAACTTTTTGCAAGGCAACTTAGCTGGAATTTATTTTTCCAGGGCTTGTTACAACTGCAGACATGGGGGAGCGGCCATGCTAGGCCCAGAAATGTTCAAAAAAAATAACAAGGATGTGTGCTTGAGTATGCACAGAAAACCCATAAGGATCCATACTTAGAAATGGTACCAATTTTAAAGACAAAACTGGACAAGGAAAAACATGTAACACGAACAAGACAGAGAAACGGAGACTTTTAAATAATCAGACATTGACATATAACAAGAAAATTGGACTCAATCAGATACACTTAACACAAAAAACATGAGCTCAAATGAATGTTTTCACCAAACAGTTATTTTTAGATTTAGACATGTCTTGCTGGTGGGACTCTCAGGTATGCCTTGTTATCGACAAGAAACTCAGAAGGGGAGGGGGGGTCAAGGCGTCCCTTGACCACCCAGGCCTCTGTTTTAGGCCCACAGTGCACCTTTTCAAACAAACAAACAAAAATAAAATAAAATAAAAAGCAGACATACAAGGGGGTCGGCCGACTTCTACTTACCTCTGGAGGCCTTTGCTTTTCACCTGGGCATCTTTTACAAAAAGGTTATTAAGAAGAGGGATGGTAAAGACAAAATAATGTCACATATTAAATTGTGTAGAGTCAGTGAATATGTTAAAAGGTCCCTACATAATAGTAAAAGGGGGAGAAACACAGCTCATATGAATGTGTGGAACAAGTGGATCAGTAGCAGTCCCAATTGACATGCACAAATAACTCAGGTCCTACCCACGTCGCAGGATGCACCACTGGAGGGTTGGGGGTGTAGGCCCAGTGAGTCGCTGCTTGGATGGCCACTGTCACTCTCCACGATCCGAACGCAGCGTTCAGGCAGCCAGCGGGCGTCATTTTCTCCTTGTGAAAAAACACATACATGCCCTCGACCCCAGGTTAGAACAGGATCGGGTCCATGCCAAGCACCAGTTAGGGGATCCTTCCACTTTACTAAGGCAAAAGGAAGCTGCGCTCTTTTTTCCCAGAATCGCTGAGCAGCAGATATATTATTTGAATCCAAATTCAAAAAATTTAAAACAAATAAAGCACGATTAAGTATATTCACAGGGGTAGCGGGATATGACTCTCCTTTCTGTATTTTAGCAATTTGATGTTTTAATAATCCATTAGCTCTCTCCACGATACCCTAATCCTTGTCTCTGTGAGTGAGACTGGGGTTGGAGTGGCTCTGGCTCCCCCTGTGCTGCTCGGCCTAGTCCCCTAAAGGGGAGGAGGCCTTGATCAAGTAACTGCTTAGTGACCACAGCACTAGGACTAAACATATACACTCCCATTTTTTCCATGATATCACGACCCCATAAATTAATTGGCAGATGATCCAGGACAAATGGCTGAAAATGACCAGAGTGCCCTTCCTCATCTCTCCAAGTAAGAATCGCACTGCTCTGCTGTGGGTCAGTTGCATACCCCATCCCCTGTAGGGAAGTCATAGAGGTTGTCAGGGGCCATTGGGCTGGCCAATGTTTTTTAGATATCACAGACACATCTGCTCCAGTGTCTAATATTCCTTTAAAGGGCTTTTCTTGTATAAATATAGTCATCTCAGGCCTATCTTGTTTTATGCCTTGTACCCAATAGATATCAGAAGATCTAAATCCTCTCTGTCCACATGGGGAATTAGCAGTCTCCCCGGGGGGTAAAGGGACGAGTATTAGTTGTGCCAATTTTTGACCAGCTGGGATCGATACCACGTGTTTCGGGGCAGAGGCCATAACTTTGATTTCTCCAGTAAAATCCTGGTCAATATTGCCAGGTGTAATCTGTATCCCTTTAAGGGCTGAGCTACTTCGCCCTAACAGCAATCCAGCCACTCCTGGGGGAAGGGGACCGAAGACCCCCGTGGGGAGAGCTTGTGTCCCCATCTCTGGGGTCAATACTGAGCAGGTGGAGGAACAGAGGTCCAATCCTGCACTGCCTGGGGTGGCACGGAGGAGGCTGGAGACTGATCTTGGGGGGTTGTTAGAAGATGCACTTGTGGCCGAGAAGAGGGAGGGACTGCCCCATGGTTTTGCGGGGCCAGGGGCTGGCCCCCTCTCCAGTTTCCCGAAAGCGGGCGGCCATTGCGATCTGTTCTTGACCTGCAATCTTTAGCCCAGTGCTTCCCTTTACCACAGCGTGGACATGTGCCAGGTGATTTTTCTCTCTTTTGCCTGGCCTGGCGTGGGCATTGCGTCATCCAATGTCCTATTTGTCCACAAGAAAAGCAACGCCCTGGGGGTCTAGCATCCCGAGAATGCCGCTGACCTCTATATTTTAGAGACTCACTAACAGTCTTTCCTTGAGGAGCGGTGGCTAAAGTAAGGCCTTGTACATGGGAGGGTCCAATATCAGCACACAGTGAAATAAAGTCCGTGATTCCTCCCTTATTCCTATGGGGTCTGATAGCCGCCTGACAGGCGGCGTTGGCATTTTCATAGGCTATGTGTCTAACTATACTCTCCCTTGCATTCTCATCTTGTACTAGGCAGTCTGCAGTCTCCATTAATCGAGACAAAAATTCTAGATAAGGTTCATTCGGTCCCTGTTTAACTTCTACTAGATTTTTTGTACGATTGGAATTGCGTAACTTTTTCCAAGCCTCTCTCGCCGCAGCATTTATTTGTAAATAGGCCTCCTTTGCATAACCCAATTGATCTTCGGTGTTTTTATAGGTTCCCTCTCCTAACAACTGATCAACAGTGTAAGGCAGGTTCTTAGACCTATTTGTTTCAATTTTAGCCCGACACTGTGCAGTGAACTCTGTCTCCCATAATAAGTACTCTCCTGCACTAAGGCATGCCCTGGCAAGCCGCTTCCAGTCATTTGGGCATGCAATAACAGCACACGCGGCCTCCAATATTACTTGAGTGAAAGGGGCAGTTGGCCCATATTGGGAGCAGGCATTTTTTAAATCCTGTAATAGTTTAACAGGAACAGGCTGATGGTATACTTGTTCATCATGATCAACTAAACTAGGGAAGCATCGAGGCCCTGAAATACCTTCCCTCTCTCTAGCAGCCTGAGTCAGGTTTAATTGCGATGCACTGTGCCTGGTTGCAGTGCCTGTTAAAAGGGACTTGTTGCTAGGGCCTTTAGGCTTGCCTAAAGGTTGAGAAAGGCATTGAGGCCTTAAGGCTGCAGCCTGAGGCGGTGGGTGTGAGAGGTAGGATTTAGAATCAGAAACCATAGTGGCCTGAGGGTCATATCTCCTTCCTAATTCTGGGGGGGCTCTCTGCTCTTTCCCCATTTTAGACAGTAGATGCATGATTTCTTCTAACCTCTTTTCTATCGTAGCTATCCGGTCCTCCATCGGCTCATCATAACTTTCCTCCCTCATATTCAAATTTGAATTCTGATACTCAATATCTACTGGTTGTTGTTCCATTTTCAAGATCTCACTTAGACTCTCTTGGGCTGCGGCATATGGCTCAGCCTCAGGTTTTTCAGAAGGGTCCTTTAATTCATAAAGCTCCCTTAATTCAAGTTCAGCATTCTCATGTTGAGGATCCATGCCTTCACTTACTAAATTCCATACATCAATAGCCTCTACTGGGGTCTTTTCGGGGCCATATACATTATAATAATCTTTAATTCTTCTTCCTATCTGCTGCCAGGCTTTTTGGAATTCCTCCTCTATAGACCTCGGGCATGCCTCCTCGAGAAACTGTAGGAAGCTCTGAAGCACCCCTTTTTCCAACCACATTCCGTGGGCTTCAAGTAGGCCTGTTAAGATCGGTAAATATGACATATAGCTATTAACTTGACCCATAATTTTTTCTCCTGACTATACACTCTCCTAATAGTCCTACGACGTGTTACTCACCACAGGGGGGGGTCCTTCGCCTTCGTCCCAGATTTTCAGGGTCCCTGTTCGGGCGCCAGATGCCGGAGCCAACCGGCAGCAAACCAGGGTTCGCAGATTGGGGTTCCTGAAATAGGGGGCAAGGACTAGGAAAAATTAGAAGAGAGACAAACAGATGGGGTTCAGGAGGGCTACAGCCCAAATCAGGAGCCACAGCTTAAGAAACCTGTCGCCCAAGACCATAGCCCAGTTTATTTCCAGTCCACAATCTTAAATACACATCTTTAAACTAGGGAACTGCCAGGGGCTACATTCGTACAAACAGTATCAAGTCTGAAATAGGTTGAATGAGAAGCTATCAAGTCCCAAACAGGTTAAATGAGAAGCTATTGACACAGCCCAAAATCATGATAAGAGCTTGTGTACTCAATTGTGCGGGTCCAAGGTCACTGACCCCACAGTCAGTCCCCAACAGTGGGTGAAGTCACAGAGTGGAGGTGTGGGAACTCAGAATGGAGGTGTGTGGTCACAGAACGGAGGTTGGTGAAGTCATAGAATGGAGGTGCGTGAAGTCATAGAATGGATGTTTCTGAAGTGAGAATGTAGGTGTATGAAGTCAAAGAATGGAGGTGTGTGAAGTCAAAATGGAGGTGTGTGAACTCATAGAATGGAAGTGTGTGAAGTCATGGAATGGAGGTGTGTGAAGTCAAAGAATGGAGGTGTGTGAAGTCAAACAATAAAGGTGTGTGAAGTCACAGAATGGAGGTGTGTGAACTCATAGAATGGAGGTGCATGAAGTCAAAGAATGGAGGTGTGTGAATTCATCAAATGGAGGTGTGTGAAGTCATGGAATGGAGGTGTGTGAAGTGAGATGGAGTTGTGTGAAGTCATAGAATGGAGGTGTGTGAAGTCCGAATGGAGGTGTGTGAAGTCATAGAATGGAGGTGTGTGAAGTCAGAATGGAGGTGTGTGAACTCACAGAATGGAGGTGTGTGAAGTCCCAATGCAGGTGTGCGAAGTCATAGAATGGAGGTGTATGAGGTCATAGAATGGAGGTGTGTGAAGTCACAGAATGGAGGTGTGTGAAGTCATAGAATGGATGTTTGTTAAGTAAGAATGAAGGTGTGTTAAGTCATAGAATGGAGGTGTGTGAAGGCACAGAATGGAGGTGTGTGAAGTCATAGAAAGGAGCTGTGTGAAGTCAGAATGGAGGTGTGTGAAGTCAAAGAATGGAGGTGTGTGAACTCAGAATGAAGGTGTGTGAAGTCACAGAATGGAGGTGCGTTAAGTCACAGAACGGAGGTGTGTGAACTCATAGAATGGAGGTGCATGAAGTCAAAGAATGGAGGTGTGTGAATTCATCGAATGGAGGTGTGTGAAGTCATGGAATGGAGGTGTGTGAAGTGAGATGGAGTTGCATGAAGTCATAGAATGGAGGTGTGTGAAGTCAGAATGGAGGTGTGTGAAGTCATAGAATGGAGGTGTGGGAACTCAGAATGGAGGTGTCTGGTCACAGAACGGAGGTTTGTGAAGTCATAGAATGGATGTTTGTTAAGTAAGAATGAAGGTGTGTTAAGTCATAGAATGGAGGTGTTTGAAGGCACAGAATGGAGGTGTGTGAAGTCATAGAATGCAGCTGTGTGAAGTCAGAATGGAGGTGTGTGAAGTCACAGAATGGAGGTGTGGGAAGTCAGAGAATGGAGCTGTATGAAGTCAGAATGGAGGTGTGCGAAGTCACAGAATGGAGGTGTGTGAAGTCATAGAATGGAGGTGTGTGAAGTCATAGAATGGATGTGTGTGAAGTCATAATGGAGGTGTGTGAAGTCACAGAATGGAGGTGTGGGAAGTCATAGAATGGAGCTGTGTGAAGTCAGATTGGAGGTGTGTGAAGTCACAGAATGGAGGTGTGTTAAGTCACAGAACGGAGGTGTTTGAACTCAGAATGGAGGTGTGTGAAGTCAAAGAATGGAGGTGTGTGAAGTCATAGAATGGAGCTGTGTGAAGTCAGATTGGAGGTGTGTGAAGTCACAGAATGGAGGTGTGTGAACTCAGAATGGAGGTGTGTGAAGTCACAGAACTGAGGTGTGTGAAGTCATAGAATGGAGGTGTGTGAAGTCATAGAATGGATGTGTGTGAAGTCAAAATGGAGGTGTGTGAAGTCACAGAATTGAGGTGCGTGAAGTCACAGAATGGCGGTGTGTTAAGTCACAGAACGGAGGTGTTTGAACTCAGAATGTAGATGTGTGAAGTCACAGAATGGAGGGGTGTGAACTCATAGAATGGAGGTGTGTGAAGTCACAGAATGAAGGTGCATTAAGTCACAGAATGGAGGTTTGTGAACTCAGAATGGAGGTGTGTGAAGTCACAGAATAGAGGTGTGGGAAGTCATAGAATGGAGTTGTGTGAAGTCACAGAATGGAGGTGTGTGAATTAATAGAATGGAGGTGTGAGAAATCATAGAATGGAGGTGTGTAAAGTCACAGAAGGGAGGTGTGTGAAGTCACAGAAGGGAGGTGTGTGAAGTCACAGAATGGAGGTTTGTGAAGTCAGAATGGAGGTGTGTGAAGTCACAGAATGGAGGTGTGTGAACTCAGAATGGAGGTGTGTGAAGTCACAGAATCTAGGCGTGTGAAGTCATAGAATGGAGGTGTGTGAAGTCATAGAATGGAGGTGTGTGAAGTCGTAGAATGGAATTGTGTGAAGTCATATAATGGAGGTGTGTGAAGTGAGAATTGAGGTGTGTGAAGTCACGGAATTGAGGTGTGTGAACTCAGAATGGAGGTGTGTGAAGTCACAGAATGGAGGTTTGTGAAGTCATAGAATGGAGGTGTGTGAAGTCATAGAATGGATGTTTCTGAAGGAGAATGAAGGTGTGTGAAGTCATAGAATGGAGGTGTGTGAAGACAAAATGGAGGTGTGTGAACTCATAAAATGGAGATGTGTGAAATCATGGAATGGAGGTATGTGAAGTCCAAGAATATAGGTGTGTGAAGTCAAACAATGATGGTATGTGAAGCCACAGAATGCAGGTGTGTTAAGTCAAAGAATGGAAGTGTGTGAAGTCAAAATGGAGGTGTGTGAAGTCACAGAATGGATGTGTGTGAAGTCACAGAATGAAGGTGTCTGAAGTCAGAATGCAGCTGTGTGAAGCCATAGAATGGAGGTGTGTGAAGTCAGAATGGAGGTGTGTGAACTCATAGAATGGAGTGTGTGAAGTCACAATGGGGGTGTGTGAAGTCACAGAATGGGGGTGTGTGAAGTCAAATTGGAGGTGTGTGAAATCACAGAATGGAGGTGTGTCAACTCAGAAATGAGGTGTGTGAAGTCATAGAATGGAGGTGTGTGAAATCATAGAATGGAGGTGTGTGAAATCATAGAATGGAGGTGTGTGAAGTCAAAAAATTGAGGTTTGTGAAGTCAGAATGGAGGTGTGTGAAGTCAGGATGGAGGTGGGTGAAGTCACAGAGTGGAGGTGTGGGAACTCAGAATGGAGGTGTGTGGTCACAGAACGGAGGTTGGTGAAGTCATAGAAAGGAGGTGCGTGAAGTCATAGAATGGATGTTTCTGAAGTGAGAATGTAGGTGTATGAAGTCAAAGAATGGAGGTGTGTGAATTCAAAATGGAGGTGTGTGAACTCATAGAATGGAGGTGTGTGAACTCATAGAATGGAGGTGTGTGAAGTCATGGAATGGAGGTGTGTGAAGTCAAAGAATGGAGGTGTGTGAAGTCAAACAATAAAGGTGTGTGAAGTCACAGAATGGAGGTGTGTGAACTCATAGAATGGAGGTGCATGAAGTCAAAGAATGGAGGTGTGTGAATTCATCGAATGGAGGTGTGTGAAGTCATGGAATGGAGGTGTGTGAAGTGAGATGGAGTTGTGTGAAGTCATAGAATGGAGGTGTGTGAAGTCCGAATGGAGGTGTGTGAAGTCATAGAATGGAGGGGTGTGAAGTCAGAATGGAGGTGTGTGAACTCATAGAATGGAGGTGTGTGAAGTCACAATGCAGGTGTGCGAAGTCATAGAATGGAGGTGTGTGAGGTCATAGAATGGAGGTGTGTGAAGTCACAGAATGGAGGTGTGTGAAGTCATAGAATGGATGTTTGTTAAGTAAGAATGAAGGTGTGTTAAGTCATAGAATGGAGGTGTGTGAAGGCACAGAATGGTGGTGTGTGAAGTCATAGAATGGAGCTGTGTGAAGTCACAATGGAGGTGTGTGAAGTCACAGAATGGAGGTGTGTGAACTCAAAATGAAGGTGTGTGAAGTCACAGAATGGAGGTGCGTTAAGTCACAGAACGGAGGTGTGTGAACTCATAGAATTGAGGTGCATGAAGTCAAAGAATGGAGGTGTGTGAATTCATCGAATGGAGGTGTGTGAAGTCATGGAATGGAGATGTGTGAAGTGAGATGGAGTTGTGTGAAGTCATAGAATGGAGGTGTGTGAAGTCAGAATGGAGGTGTGTGAAGTCATAGAATGGTGGTGTGGGAACTCAGAATGGAGGTGTGTGGTCACAGAACGGAGGTTTGTGAAGTCATAGAATGGAGGTGCGTGAAGTCATAGAATGGATGTTTCTGAAGTGAGAATGTAGGTGTATGAAGTCAAAGAATGGAGGTGTGTGAAGTCAAAATGGTGGTGTGTGAACTCATAGAATGGAGGTGTGTGAACTCATAGAATGGAGGTGTGTGAAGTTATGGAATGGAGGTGTGTGAAGTCAAAAAATGGAGGTGTGTGAAGTCAAACAACAAAGGTGTGTGAAGTCAGAGAATGGAGGAGTGTGAACTCATAGAATGGAGGTGCATGAAGTCAAAGAATGGAGGTGTGTGAATTCATCGAATGGAGGTGTGTGAAGTCATGGAATGGAGGTGTGTGAAGTGAGATGGAGTTGTGTGAAGTCATAGAAAGGAGGTGTGTGAAGTCAGAATGGAGGTGTGTGAAGACACAGAATGGAGGTGTGTGAAGTCAGAATGGAGGTGTGTGAACTCATAGAATGGAGGTGTGTGAAGTCACAATGCAGGTGTGCGAGGTCATAGAATGGAGGTGTGTGAGGTCACAGAATGGAGGTGTGTGAAGTCATAGAATGGATGTTTGTTAAGTAAGAATGAAGGTGCGTTAAGTCATAGAATGGAGGTGTGGGAAGTCATAGAATGGAGCTGTGTGAAGTCAGATTGGAGGTGTGTGAAGTCACAGAATGGAGGTGTGTTAAGTCACAGAACGGAGGTGTTTGAACTCAGAATGGAGGTGTGTGAAGTCACAGAATGGAGGTGTGTGAAGTCATAGAATGGAGCTGTGTGAAGTCAGATTGGAGGTGTGTGAAGTCACAGAATGGAGGTGTGTGAACTCAGAATGGAGGTGTGTGAAGTCACAGAACTGAGGTGTGTGAAGTCAAAATGGAGGTGTGTGAAGTCACAGAATTGAGGTGCGTGTAGTCACAGAATGGAGGTGTGTGAAGTCATAGAATGGAGGTGTGTGAAGTCATAGAATGGAGGTGTGTGAAGTCATAGAATGGAGCTGTGTGAAGTCAGAATGGAGGTGTGTGAAGTCACAGAATGGATGTGTGTGAACTCATAAAGGAGGTGTGTGAAATCACAGAATGGAGGTGTGTTAAGTCACAAAATGGAGGTGTGTAAACTCAGAATGGAGGTGTGTGAAGTCACAGAATCTAGGCGTGTGAAGTCATAGAATGGATGTGTGTGAAGTCATATAATGGAGGTGTGTGAAGTCATAATGGAGGCGTGTGAAGTCACAGAATTGAGGTGTGTGAAGTCAGAACGGAGGTGTGTGAACTCAGATTGGAGGTGTGGGAAGTCACAATGGAGGTGTGTGAAGTTATAGAATGGAGGTGTGTGAAGTCACAGAACGGAGGTGTGTGAAGTCATAGAATAGAGCTGTGTGAAGTCAGATTGGAGGTGTGTGAAGTCACAGAATGGAGGTGTGTGAACTCAGAATGGAGGTGTTTGAAGTCACAGAATTGAGGTGTGTGAAGGCATAGAATGGAGCTGTGTGAAGTCAGATTGGAGGTGTGTGAAGTCACAGAATGGAGGTGTGTGAACTCAGAATGGAGGTGTGTGAAGTCACAGAATTGAGGTGTGTGAAGTCATAGAATGGAGGTGTGTGAAGTCATACAATGGATGTGTGTGAAGTCATAATGGAGGTGTGTGAAGTCACAGAATTGAGGTGTGTGAAGTCACAGAATGGAGGTGTGTGAAGTCATAGAATGGAGGTGTGTGAAGTCATAGAATGGATGTTTGTTAAGTAAGAATGAAGGTGTGTTAAGTCATAGAATGGAGGTGTGTGAAGGCACAGAATGGAGGTGTGTCAAGTCATAGAATGGAGCTGTGTGAAGTCAGAATGGAGGTGTGTGAAGTCACAGAATGGATGTGTGTGAACTCAGAATGGAGGTTTGTGATGTCACAGAATGGAGGTGTGTTAAGTCACAGAATGGAGGTGTGTGAACTCAGAATGGAGGTGTGTGAAGTCACAGAATCTAGGCGTGTGAAGTCATAGAATGGAGGTGTGTGAAGTCATAGAATGGAGGTGTGTGAAGTCATAATGGAGGCGTGTGAAGTCACAGAATTGAGGTGTGTGAAGTCACAGAATGGAGGTGTGTGAAGTCATAGAATGGAAGTGTGTGTAGTCAGAACGGAGGTGTGTGAACTCAGATTGGAGGTGTGTGAAGTCACAATGGAGGTGGGTGAAGTTATAGAATGGAGGTGTGTGAAGTCACAGAATGGAGGGGTGTGAACTCATAGAATGGAGGTGTGTGAAGTCACAGAATGAAGGTGCGTTAAGTCACAGAATGGAGGTTTGTGAACTCAGAATGGAGGTGTGTGAAGTCACAGAATAGAGGTGTGGGAAGTCATAGAATGGAGTTGTGTGAAGTCACAGAATGGAGGTGTGTGAATTAATAGAATGGAGGTGTGAGAAATCATAGAATGGAGGTGTGTGAAGTCACAGAATGGAGGTGTGTGAAGTCACAGAATGGAGGTGTGTGAAGTCACAGAATGGAGGTGTGTGAACTCACAATGGTGGTGTGTGAAGTCACAGAATGGAGGTTTGTGAAGTCAGAATGGAGCTGTGTGAAGTCACAGAATGGATGTGTGTGAACTCAGAAAGGAGGTGTGTGAAGTCACAGAATCTAGGCGTGTGAAGTCATAGAATGGAGGTGTGTGAAGTCATAGAATGGAGGTGTGTGAAGTCCTAGAATTGAATTGTGTGAAGTCATAGAATGGAGGTGTGTGAAGTGAGAATTGAGGTGTGTGAAGTCACGGAATTGAGGTGTGTGAACTCAGAATGGAGGTGTGTGAAATCACAGAATGGAGGTTTGTGAAGTCATAGAATGGAGGTGTGTGAAGTCATAGAATGGATGTTTCTGAAGTAGAATGAAAGTGTGTGAAGTCAGAGAATGGAGGTGTGTGAAGTCAGAGAATTGAGGTGTGTGAAGTCACAGAATGGAGGTGTGTGAAGTCGTAGAATGGAATTGTGTGAAGTCATAGAATGGAGGTGTGTGAAGTGAGAATTGAGGTGTGTGAAGTCACGGAATTGAGGTTTGTGAACTCAGAATGGAGGTGTGTGAAGTCACAGAATGGAGGTTTGTGAAGTCATAGAATGGAGGTGTGTGAAGTCATAGAATGGATGTTTCTGAAGTAGAATGAAGGTGTGTGAAGTCATAGAATGGAGGTGTGTGAAGTCAAAATGGAGGTGTGTGAACTCATAAAATGGAGATGTGTGAAGTCATGGAATGGAGGTGTGTGAAGTCCAAGAATATAGGTGTGTGAAGTCAAACAATGGTGGTGTGTGAAGTCACAGAATGCAGGTGTGTTAAGTCAAAGAATGGAAGTGTGTGAAGTCAAAATGGAGGTGTGTGAAGTCACAGAATGGAGGTTTGTGAAGTCAGAGAATGAAGGTGTCTGAAGTCAGAATGCAGCTGTGTGAAGCCATAGAATGGAGGTGTGTGAAGTCAGAATGGAGGTGTGTGAACTCATAGAATGGAGTGTGTGAAGTCACAATGGGGGTGTGTGAAGTCACAGAATGGGAGTGTGTGAAATCAAATTGGAGGTGTGTGAAATCACAGAATGGAGGTGTGTCAACTCAGAAATGTGTTGAGTGAAGTCATAGAATGGATGTTTGTTAAGTAAGAATGAAGGTGTATTAAGTCATAGAATGGAGGTGTGTGAAGGCACAGAATGGAGGTGTGTGAAGTCATAGAATGGAGCTGTGTGAAGTCAGAATGGAGGTGTGTGAAGTCACAGAATGGAGGTGTGTGAACTCAGAATGGAGATGTGTGAAGTCACAGAATGGAGGTGTGTTAAGTCACAGAACGGAGATGTTTGAACTCAGAATGGAGGTGTGTGAAGTCATAGAATGGAGGTGTGTGAAATCATAGAATGGAGGTGTGGGAAGTCAGAGAATGGAGCTGTGTGAAGTCAGAATGGAGGTGTGTGAAGTCAGAATGGAGGTGTGTGAAGTCATAGAATGGAGGTGTGTGAAGTCATAGAATGGATGTGTGTGAAGTCATAATGGAGGTGTGTGAAGTCACAGAATAGAGGTGTGTGAAGTCATAGAATGGAGCTGTGTGAAGTCAGAATGGAGGTGTGTGAAGTCAGAATGGAGGTGTGTGAACTCATAGAATGGAGTGTGTGAAGTCACAATGGGGGTGTGTGAAGTCACAGAATGGGGGTGTGTGAAGTCAAATTGGAGGTGTGTGAAATCACAGAATGGAGGTGTGTCAACTCAGAAATGAGGTGTGTGAAGTCATAGAATGGAGGTGTGTGAAATCATAGAATGGAAGTGTGTGAAATCATAGAATGGAGGTGTGTGAAGTCAAAGAATTGAGGTTTGTGAAGTCAGAATGGAGGTGTGTGAAGTCAGGATGGAGGTGGGTGAAGTCACAGAGTGGAGGTGTGGGAACTCAGAATGGAGGTGTGTGGTCACAGAACGGAGGTTGGTGAAGTCATAGAAAGGAGGTGTGTGAAGTCATAGAATGGATGTTTCTGAATTGAGAATGTATTTGTATGAAGTCAAAGAATGGAGGTGTGTGAATTCAAAATGGAGGTGTGTGAACTCATAGAATGGAGGTGTGTGAACTCATAGAATGGAGGTGTGTGAAGTCATGGAATGGAGGTGTGTGAAGTCAAAGAATGGAGGTGTGTGAAGTCAAACAATAAAGGTGTGTGAAGTCACAGAATGGAGGTGTGTGAACTCATAGAATGGAGGTGCATGAAGTCAAAGAATGGAGGTGTGTGAATTCATCGAATGGAGGTGTGTGAAGTCATGGAATGCAGGTGTGTGAAGTGAGATGGAGTTGTGTGAAGTCATAGAATGGAGGTGTGTGAAGTCCGAATGGAGGTGTGTGAAGTCATAGAATGGAGGGGTGTGAAGTCAGAATGGAGGTGTGTGAACTCATAGAATGGAGGTGTGTGAAGTCACAATGCAGGTGTGCGAAGTCATAGAATGGAGGTGTGTGAGGTCATAGAATGGAGGTGTGTGAAGTCACAGAATGGAGGTGTGTGAAGTCATAGAATGGATGTTTGTTAAGTAAGAATGAAGGTGTGTTAAGTCATAGAATGGAGGTGTGTGAAGGCACAGAATGGTGGTGTGTGAAGTCATAGAATGGAGCTGTGTGAAGTCACAATGGAGGTGTGTGAAGTCACAGAATGGAGGTGTGTGAACTCAGAATGAAGGTGTGTGAAGTCACAGAATGGAGGTGCGTTAAGTCACAGAACGGAGGTGTGTGAACTCATAGAATTGAGGTGCATGAAGTCAAAGAATGGAGGTGTGTGAATTCATCGAATGGAGGTGTGTGAAGTCATGGAATGGAGGTGTGTGAAGTGAGATGGAGTTGTGTGAAGTCATAGAATGGAGGTGTGTGAAGTCAGAATGGAGGTGTGTGAAGTCATAGAATGGTGGTGTGGGAACTCAGAATGGAGGTGTGTGGTCACAGAACGGAGGTTTGTGAAGTCATAGAATGGAGGTGCGTGAAGTCATACAATGGATGTTTCTGAAGTGAGAATGTAGGTGTATGAAGTCAAAGAATAGAGGTGTGTGAAGTCAAAATGGTGGTGTGTGAACTCATAGAATGGAGGTGTGTGAACTCATAGAATGGAGGTGTGTGAAGTTATGGAATGGAGGTGTGTGAAGTCAAAAAATGGAGGTGTGTGAAGTCAAACAACAAAGGTGTGTGAAGTCAGAGAATGGAGGAGTGTGAACTCATAGAATGGAGGTGCATGAAGTCAAAGAATGGAGGTGTGTGAATTCATCGAATGGAGGTGTTTGAAGTCATGGAATGGAGGTGTGTGAAGTGAGATGGAGTTGTGTGAAGTCATAGAAAGGAGGTGTGTGAAGTCATAGAATGGATGTGTGTGAAGTCATAATGGAGGTGTGTGAAGTCACAGAATGGAGGTGTGGGAAGTCATAGAATGGAGCTGTGTGAAGTCAGATTGGAGGTGTGTGAAGTCACAGAATGGAGGTGTGTTAAGTCACAGAACGGAGGTGTTTGAACTCAGAATGGAGGTGTGTGAAGTCAAAGAATGGAGGTGTGTGAAGTCATAGAATGGAGCTGTGTGAAGTCAGATTGGAGGTGTGTGAAGTCACAGAATGGAGGTGTGTGAACTCAGAATGGAGGTGTGTGAAGTCACAGAACTGAGGTGTGTGAAGTCATAGAATGGAGGTGTGTGAAGTCATAGAATGGATGTGTGTGAAGTCAAAATGGAGGTGTGTGAAGTCACAGAATTGAGGTGCGTGAAGTCACAGAATGGCGGTGTGTTAAGTCACAGAACGGAGGTGTTTGAACTCAGAATGTAGATGTGTGAAGTCACAGAATGGAGGGGTGTGAACTCATAGAATGGAGGTGTGTGAAGTCACAGAATGAAGGTGCATTAAGTCACAGAATGGAGGTTTGTGAACTCAGAATGGAGGTGTGTGAAGTCACAGAATAGAGGTGTGGGAAGTCATAGAATGGAGTTGTGTGAAGTCACAGAATGGAGGTGTGTGAATTAATAGAATGGAGGTGTGAGAAATCATAGAATGGAGGTGTGTAAAGTCACAGAAGGGAGGTGTGTGAAGTCACAGAAGGGAGGTGTGTGAAGTCACAGAATGGAGGTTTGTGAAGTCAGAATGGAGGTGTGTGAAGTCACAGAATGGAGGTGTGTGAACTCAGAATGGAGGTGTGTGAAGTCACAGAATCTAGGCGTGTGAAGTCATAGAATGGAGGTGTGTGAAGTCATAGAATGGAGGTGTGTGAAGTCGTAGAATGGAATTGTGTGAAGTCATATAATGGAGGTGTGTGAAGTGAGAATTGAGGTGTGTGAAGTCACGGAATTGAGGTGTGTGAACTCAGAATGGAGGTGTGTGAAGTCACAGAATGGAGGTTTGTGAAGTCATAGAATGGAGGTGTGTGAAGTCATAGAATGGATGTTTCTGAAGGAGAATGAAGGTGTGTGAAGTCATAGAATGGAGGTGTGTGAAGTCAAAATGGAGGTGTGTGAACTCATAAAATGGAGATGTGTGAAATCATGGAATGGAGGTATGTGAAGTCCAAGAATATAGGTGTGTGAAGTCAAACAATGGTGGTATGTGAAGCCACAGAATGCAGGTGTGTTAAGTCAAAGAATGGAAGTGTGTGAAGTCAAAATGGAGGTGTGTGAAGTCACAGAATGGATGTGTGTGAAGTCACAGAATGAAGGTGTCTGAAGTCAGAATGCAGCTGTGTGAAGCCATAGAATGGAGGTGTGTGAAGTCAGAATGGAGGTGTGTGAACTCATAGAATGGAGTGTGTGAAGTCACAATGGGGGTGTGTGAAGTCACAGAATGGGGGTGTGTGAAGTCAAATTGGAGGTGTGTGAAATCACAGAATGGAGGTGTGTCAACTCAGAAATGAGGTGTGTGAAGTCATAGAATGGAGGTGTGTGAAATCATAGAATGGAGGTGTGTGAAATCATAGAATGGAGGTGTGTGAACTCAAAAAATTGAGGTTTGTGAAGTCAGAATGGAGGTGTGTGAAGTCAGGATGGAGGTGGGTGAAGTCACAGAGTGGAGGTGTGGGAACTCAGAATGGAGGTTTGTGGTCACAGAACGGAGGTTGGTGAAGTCATAGAAAGGAGGTGCGTGAAGTCATAGAATGGATGTTTCTGAAGTGAGAATGTAGGTGTATGAAGTCAAAGAATGGAGGTGTGTGAATTCAAAATGGAGGTGTGTGAACTCATAGAATGGAGGTGTGTGAACTCATAGAATGGAGGTGTGTGAAGTCATGGAATGGAGGTGTGTGAAGTCAAAGAATGGAGGTGTGTGAAGTCAAACAATAAAGGTGTGTGAAGTCACAGAATGGAGGTGTGTGAACTCATAGAATGGAGGTGCATGAAGTCAAAGAATGGAGGTGTGTGAATTCATCGAATGGAGGTGTGTGAAGTCATGGAATGGAGGTGTGTGAAGTGAGATGGAGTTGTGTGAAGTCATAGAATGGAGGTGTGTGAAGTCCGAATGGAGGTGTGTGAAGTCATAGAATGGAGGGGTGTGAAGTCAGAATGGAGGTGTGTGAACTCATAGAATGGAGGTGTGTGAAGTCACAATGCAGGTGTGCGAAGTCATAGAATGGAGGTGTGTGAGGTCATAGAATGGAGGTGTGTGAAGTCACAGAATGGAGGTGTGTGAAGTCATAGAATGGATGTTTGTTAAGTAAGAATGAAGGTGTGTTAAGTCATAGAATGGAGGTGTGTGAAGGCACAGAATGGTGGTGTGTGAAGTCATAGAATGGAGCTGTGTGAAGTCACAATGGAGGTGTGTGAAGTCACAGAATGGAGGTGTGTGAACTCAAAATGAAGGTGTGTGAAGTCACAGAATGGAGGTGCGTTAAGTCACAGAACGGAGGTGTGTGAACTCATAGAATTGAGGTGCATGAAGTCAAAGAATGGAGGTGTGTGAATTCATCGAATGGAGGTGTGTGAAGTCATGGAATGGAGGTGTGTGAAGTGAGATGGAGTTGTGTGAAGTCATAGAATGGAGGTGTGTGAAGTCAGAATGGAGGTGTGTGAAGTCATAGAATGGTGGTGTGGGAACTCAGAATGGAGGTGTGTGGTCACAGAACGGAGGTTTGTGAAGTCATAGAATGGAGGTGCGTGAAGTCATAGAATGGATGTTTCTGAAGTGAGAATGTAGGTGTATGAAGTCAAAGAATGGAGGTGTGTGAAGTCAAAATGGTGGTGTGTGAACTCATAGAATGGAGGTGTGTGAACTCATAGAATGGAGGTGTGTGAAGTTATGGAATGGAGGTGTGTGAAGTCAAAAAATGGAGGTGTGTGAAGTCAAACAACAAAGGTGTGTGAAGTCAGAGAATGGAGGAGTGTGAACTCATAGAATGGAGGTGCATGAAGTCAAAGAATGGAGGTGTGTGAATTCATCGAATGGAGGTGTGTGAAGTCATGGAATGGAGGTGTGTGAAGTGAGATGGAGTTGTGTGAAGTCATAGAAAGGAGGTGTGTGAAGTCAGAATGGAGGTGTGTGAAGACACAGAATGGAGGTGTGTGAAGTCAGAATGGAGGTGTGTGAACTCATAGAATGGAGGTGTGTGAAGTCACAATGCAGGTGTGCGAGGTCATAGAATGGAGGTGTGTGAGGTCACAGAATGGAGGTGTGTGAAGTCATAGAATGGATGTTTGTTAAGTAAGAATGAAGGTGCGTTAAGTCATAGAATGGAGGTGTGGGAAGTCATAGAATGGAGCTGTGTGAAGTCAGATTGGAGGTGTGTGAAGTCACAGAATGGAGGTGTGTTAAGTCACAGAACGGAGGTGTTTGAACTCAGAATGGAGGTGTGTGAAGTCACAGAATGGAGGTGTGTGAAGTCATAGAATGGAGCTGTGTGAAGTCAGATTGGAGGTGTGTGAAGTCACAGAATGGAGGTGTGTGAACTCAGAATGGAGGTGTGTGAAGTCACAGAACTGAGGTGTGTGAAGTCAAAATGGAGGTGTGTGAAGTCACAGAATTGAGGTGCGTGTAGTCACAGAATGGAGGTGTGTGAAGTCATAGAATGGAGGTGTGTGAAGTCATAGAATGGAGGTGTGTGAAGTCATAGAATGGAGCTGTGTGAAGTCAGAATGGAGGTGTGTGAAGTCACAGAATGGATGTGTGTGAACTCATAAAGGAGGTGTGTGAAATCACAGAATGGAGGTGTGTTAAGTCACAAAATGGAGGTGTGTAAACTCAGAATGGAGGTGTGTGAAGTCACAGAATCTAGGCGTGTGAAGTCATAGAATGGATGTGTGTGAAGTCATATAATGGAGGTGTGTGAAGTCATAATGGAGGCGTGTGAAGTCACAGAATTGAGGTGTGTGAAGTCAGAACGGAGGTGTGTGAACTCAGATTGGAGGTGTGGGAAGTCACAATGGAGGTGTGTGAAGTTATAGAATGGAGGTGTGTGAAGTCACAGAACGGAGGTGTGTGAAGTCATAGAATAGAGCTGTGTGAAGTCAGATTGGAGGTGTGTGAAGTCACAGAATGGAGGTGTGTGAACTCAGAATGGAGGTGTTTGAAGTCACAGAATTGAGGTGTGTGAAGGCATAGAATGGAGCTGTGTGAAGTCAGATTGGAGGTGTGTGAAGTCACAGAATGGAGGTGTGTGAACTCAGAATGGAGGTGTGTGAAGTCACAGAATTGAGGTGTGTGAAGTCATAGAATGGAGGTGTGTGAAGTCATACAATGGATGTGTGTGAAGTCATAATGGAGGTGTGTGAAGTCACAGAATTGAGGTGTGTGAAGTCACAGAATGGAGGTGTGTGAAGTCATAGAATGGAGGTGTGTGAAGTCATAGAATGGATGTTTGTTAAGTAAGAATGAAGGTGTGTTAAGTCATAGAATGGAGGTGTGTGAAGGCACAGAATGGAGGTGTGTCAAGTCATAGAATGGAGCTGTGTGAAGTCAGAATGGAGGTGTGTGAAGTCACAGAATGGATGTGTGTGAACTCAGAATGGAGGTTTGTGATGTCACAGAATGGAGGTGTGTTAAGTCACAGAATGGAGGTGTGTGAACTCAGAATGGAGGTGTGTGAAGTCACAGAATCTAGGCGTGTGAAGTCATAGAATGGAGGTGTGTGAAGTCATAGAATGGAGGTGTGTGAAGTCATAATGGAGGCGTGTGAAGTCACAGAATTGAGGTGTGTGAAGTCACAGAATGGAGGTGTGTGAAGTCATAGAATGGAAGTGTGTGTAGTCAGAACGGAGGTGTGTGAACTCAGATTGGAGGTGTGTGAAGTCACAATGGAGGTGGGTGAAGTTATAGAATGGAGGTGTGTGAAGTCACAGAATGGAGGGGTGTGAACTCATAGAATGGAGGTGTGTGAAGTCACAGAATGAAGGTGCGTTAAGTCACAGAATGGAGGTTTGTGAACTCAGAATGGAGGTGTGTGAAGTCACAGAATAGAGGTGTGGGAAGTCATAGAATGGAGTTGTGTGAAGTCACAGAATGGAGGTGTGTGAATTAATAGAATGGAGGTTTGAGAAATCATAGAATGGAGGTGTGTGAAGTCACAGAATGGAGGTGTGTGAAGTCACAGAATGGAGGTGTGTGAAGTCACAGAATGGAGGTGTGTGAACTCACAATGGTGGTGTGTGAAGTCACAGAATGGAGGTTTGTGAAGTCAGAATGGAGCTGTGTGAAGTCACAGAATGGATGTGTGTGAACTCAGAAAGGAGGTGTGTGAAGTCACAGAATCTAGGCGTGTGAAGTCATAGAATGGAGGTGTGTGAAGTCATAGAATGGAGGTGTGTGAAGTCCTAGAATTGAATTGTGTGAAGTCATAGAATGGAGGTGTGTGAAGTGAGAATTGAGGTGTGTGAAGTCACGGAATTGAGGTGTGTGAACTCAGAATGGAGGTGTGTGAAATCACAGAATGGAGGTTTGTGAAGTCATAGAATGGAGGTGTGTGAAGTCATAGAATGGATGTTTCTGAAGTAGAATGAAAGTGTGTGAAGTCAGAGAATGGAGGTGTGTGAAGTCAGAGAATTGAGGTGTGTGAAGTCACAGAATGGAGGTGTGTGAAGTCGTAGAATGGAATTGTGTGAAGTCATAGAATGGAGGTGTGTGAAGTGAGAATTGAGGTGTGTGAAGTCACGGAATTGAGGTTTGTGAACTCAGAATGGAGGTGTGTGAAGTCACAGAATGGAGGTTTGTGAAGTCATAGAATGGAGGTGTGTGAAGTCATAGAATGGATGTTTCTGAAGTAGAATGAAGGTGTGTGAAGTCATAGAATGGAGGTGTGTGAAGTCAAAATGGAGGTGTGTGAACTCATAAAATGGAGATGTGTGAAGTCATGGAATGGAGGTGTGTGAAGTCCAAGAATATAGGTGTGTGAAGTCAAACAATGGTGGTGTGTGAAGTCACAGAATGCAGGTGTGTTAAGTCAAAGAATGGAAGTGTGTGAAGTCAAAATGGAGGTGTGTGAAGTCACAGAATGGAGGTTTGTGAAGTCAGAGAATGAAGGTGTCTGAAGTCAGAATGCAGCTGTGTGAAGCCATAGAATGGAGGTGTGTGAAGTCAGAATGGAGGTGTGTGAACTCATAGAATGGAGTGTGTGAAGTCACAATGGGGGTGTGTGAAGTCACAGAATGGGAGTGTGTGAAATCAAATTGGAGGTGTGTGAAATCACAGAATGGAGGTGTGTCAACTCAGAAATGTGTTGAGTGAAGTCATAGAATGGATGTTTGTTAAGTAAGAATGAAGGTGTATTAAGTCATAGAATGGAGGTGTGTGAAGGCACAGAATGGAGGTGTGTGAAGTCATAGAATGGAGCTGTGTGAAGTCAGAATGGAGGTGTGTGAAGTCACAGAATGGAGGTGTGTGAACTCAGAATGGAGATGTGTGAAGTCACAGAATGGAGGTGTGTTAAGTCACAGAACGGAGATGTTTGAACTCAGAATGGAGGTGTGTGAAGTCATAGAATGGAGGTGTGTGAAATCATAGAATGGAGGTGTGGGAAGTCAGAGAATGGAGCTGTGTGAAGTCAGAATGGAGGTGTGTGAAGTCAGAATGGAGGTGTGTGAAGTCATAGAATGGAGGTGTGTGAAGTCATAGAATGGATGTGTGTGAAGTCATAATGGAGGTGTGTGAAGTCACAGAATAGAGGTGTGTGAAGTCATAGAATGGAGCTGTGTGAAGTCAGAATGGAGGTGTGTGAAGTCAGAATGGAGGTGTGTGAACTCATAGAATGGAGTGTGTGAAGTCACAATGGGGGTGTGTGAAGTCACAGAATGGGGGTGTGTGAAGTCAAATTGGAGGTGTGTGAAATCACAGAATGGAGGTGTGTCAACTCAGAAATGAGGTGTGTGAAGTCATAGAATGGAGGTGTGTGAAATCATAGAATGGAAGTGTGTGAAATCATAGAATGGAGGTGTGTGAAGTCAAAGAATTGAGGTTTGTGAAGTCAGAATGGAGGTGTGTGAAGTCAGGATGGAGGTGGGTGAAGTCACAGAGTGGAGGTGTGGGAACTCAGAATGGAGGTGTGTGGTTACAGAACGGAGGTTGGTGAAGTCATAGAAAGGAGGTGCGTGAAGTCATAGAATGGATGTTTCTGAATTGAGAATGTATTTGTATGAAGTCAAAGAATGGAGGTGTGTGAATTCAAAATGGAGGTGTGTGAACTCATAGAATGGAGGTGTGTGAACTCATAGAATGGAGGTGTGTGAAGTCATGGAATGGAGGTGTGTGAAGTCAAAGAATGGAGGTGTGTGAAGTCAAACAATAAAGGTGTGTGAAGTCACAGAATGGAGGTGTGTGAACTCATAGAATGGAGGTGCATGAAGTCAAAGAATGGAGGTGTGTGAATTCATCGAATGGAGGTGTGTGAAGTCATGGAATGCAGGTGTGTGAAGTGAGATGGAGTTGTGTGAAGTCATAGAATGGAGGTGTGTGAAGTCCGAATGGAGGTGTGTGAAGTCATAGAATGGAGGGGTGTGAAGTCAGAATGGAGGTGTGTGAACTCATAGAATGGAGGTGTGTGAAGTCACAATGCAGGTGTGCGAAGTCATAGAATGGAGGTGTGTGAGGTCATAGAATGGAGGTGTGTGAAGTCACAGAATGGAGGTGTGTGAAGTCATAGAATGGATGTTTGTTAAGTAAGAATGAAGGTGTGTTAAGTCATAGAATGGAGGTGTGTGAAGGCACAGAATGGTGGTGTGTGAAGTCATAGAATGGAGCTGTGTGAAGTCACAATGGAGGTGTGTGAAGTCACAGAATGGAGGTGTGTGAACTCAGAATGAAGGTGTGTGAAGTCACAGAATGGAGGTGCGTTAAGTCACAGAACGGAGGTGTGTGAACTCATAGAATTGAGGTGCATGAAGTCAAAGAATGGAGGTGTGTGAATTCATCGAATGGAGGTGTGTGAAGTCATGGAATGGAGGTGTGTGAAGTGAGATGGAGTTGTGTGAAGTCATAGAATGGAGGTGTGTGAAGTCAGAATGGAGGTGTGTGAAGTCATAGAATGGTGGTGTGGGAACTCAGAATGGAGGTGTGTGGTCACAGAACGGAGGTTTGTGAAGTCATAGAATGGAGGTGCGTGAAGTCATACAATGGATGTTTCTGAAGTGAGAATGTAGGTGTATGAAGTCAAAGAATGGAGGTGTGTGAAGTCAAAATGGTGGTGTGTGAACTCATAGAATGGAGGTGTGTGAACTCATAGAATGGAGGTGTGTGAAGTTATGGAATGGAGGTGTGTGAAGTCAAAAAATGGAGGTGTGTGAAGTCAAACAACAAAGGTGTGTGAAGTCAGAGAATGGAGGAGTGTGAACTCATAGAATGGAGGTGCATGAAGTCAAAGAATGGAGGTGTGTGAATTCATCGAATGGAGGTGTTTGAAGTCATGGAATGGAGGTGTGTGAAGTGAGATGGAGTTGTGTGAAGTCATAGAAAGGAGGTGTGTGAAGTCAGAATGGAGGTGTGTGAAGACATAGAATGGAGGTGTGTGAAGTCAGAATGGAGGTGTGTGAACTCATAGAATGCAGGTGTGTGAAGTCACAATGCAGGTGTGCGAGGTCATAGAATGGAGGTGTGTGAGGTCACAGAATGGAGGTGTGTGAAGTCATAGAATGGATGTTTGTTAAGTAAGAATGAAGGTGCGTTAAGTCATAGAATGGAGGTGTGGGAAGTCATAGAATGGAGCTGTGTGAAGTCAGATTGGAGGTGTGTGAAGTCACAGAATGGAGGTGTGTTAAGTCACAGAACGGAGGTGTTTGAACTCAGAATGGAGGTGTGTGAAGTCACAGAATGGAGGTGTGTGAACTCAGAATGGAGGTGTGTGAAGTCACAGAACTGAGGTGTGTGAAGTCAAAATGGAGGTGTGTGAAGTCACAGAATTGAGGTGCGTGTAGTCACAGAATGGAGGTGTGTGAAGTCATAGAATGGAGGTGTGTGAAGTCATAGAATGGAGGTGTGTGAAGTCATAGAATGGAGCTGTGTGAAGTCAGAATGGAGGTGTGTGAAGTCACAGAATGGATGTGTGTGAACTCATAAAGGAGGTGTGTGAAATCACAGAATGGAGGTGTGTTAAGTCACAAAATGGAGGTGTGTAAACTCAGAATGGAGGTGTGTGAAGTCACAGAATCTAGGCGTGTGAAGTCATAGAATGGAGGTGTGTGAAGTCATATAATGGAGGTGTGTGAAGTCATAATGGAGGCGTGTGAAGTCACAGAATTGAGGTGTGTGAAGTCAGAACGGAGGTGTGTGAACTCAGATTGGAGGTGTGGGAAGTCACAATGGAGGTGTGTGAAGTTATAGAATGGAGGTGTGTGAAGTCACAGAACGGAGGTGTGTGAAGTCATAGAATAGAGCTGTGTGAAGTCAGATTGGAGGTGTGTGAAGTCACAGAATGGAGGTGTGTGAACTCAGAATGGTGGTGTTTGAAGTCACAGAATTGAGGTGTGTGAAGTCATAGAATGGAGCTGTGTGAACTCAGATTGGAGGTGTGTGAAGTCACAGAATGGAGGTGTGTGAACTCAGAATGGAGGTGTGTGAAGTCACAGAATTGAGGTGTGTGAAGTCATAGAATGGAGGTGTGTGAAGTCATACAATGGATGTGTGTGAAGTCATAATGGAGGTGTGTGAAGTCACAGAATTGAGGTGTGTGAAGTCACAGAAAGGAGGTGTGTGAAGTCATAGAATGGAGGTGTGTGAAGTCATAGAATGGATGTTTGTTAAGTAAGAATGAAGGTGTGTTAAGTCATAGAATGGAGGTGTGTGAAGGCACAGAATGGAGGTGTGTCAAGTCATAGAATGGAGCAGTGTGAAGTCAGAATGGAGGTGTGTGAAGTCACAGAATGGATGTGTGTGAACTCAGAATGGAGGTGTGTGATGTCACAGAATGGAGGTGTGTTAAGTCACAGAATGGAGGTGTGTGAACTCAGAATGGAGGTGTGTGAAGTCACAGAATCTAGGCGTGTGAAGTCATAGAATGGAGGTGTGTGAAGTCATAGAATGGAGGTGTGTGAAGTCATAATGGAGGCGTGTGAAGTCACAGAATTGAGGTGTGTGAAGTCACAGAATGGAGGTGTGTGAAGTCATAGAATGGAAGTGTGTGAAGTCAGAACGGAGGTGTGTGAACTCAGATTGGAGGTGTGTGAAGTCACAATGGAGGTGGGTGAAGTTATAGAATGGAGGTGTGTGAAGTCACCGAATGGAGGGGTGTGAACTCATAGAATGGAGGTGGGTGAAGTCACAGAATGAAGGTGCGTTAAGTCACAGAATGGAGGTTTGTGAACTCAGAATGGAGGTGTGTGAAGTCACAGAATAGAGGTGTGGGAAGTCATAGAATGGAGTTGTGTGAAGTCACAGAATGGAGGTGTGTGAATTAATAGAATGGAGGTGTGAGAAATCATAGAATGGAGGTGTGTGAAGTCACAGAATGGAGGTGTGTGAAGTCACAGAATGGAGGTGTGTGAAGTCACAGAATGGAGGTGTGTGAACTCACAATGGAGGTGTGTGAAGTCACAGAATGGAGGTTTGTGAAGTCAGAATGGAGGTGTGTGAAGTCACAGAATGGATGTGTGTGAACTCAGAAAGGAGGTGTGTGAAGTCACAGAATCTAGGCGTGTGAAGTCATAGAATGGAGGTGTGTGAAGTCACAGATTTGAGGTGTGTGAAGTCACAGAATGGAGGTGTGTGAAGTCATAGAATGGAGGTGTGTGACGTCATAGAATGGATGTTTGTTAAGTAAGAATGAAGGTGTGTTAAGTCATAGAATGGAGGTGTGTGAAGGCACAGAATGGAGGTGTGTCAAGTCATAGAATGGAGCTGTGTGAAGTCAGAATGGAGGTGTGTGAAGTCACAGAATGGATGTGTGTGAACTCAGAATGGAGGTGTGTGATGTCACAGAATGGAGGTGTGTTAAGTCACAGAATGGAGGTGTGTGAACTCAGAATGGAGGTGTGTGAAGTCACAGAATCTAGGCGTGTGAAGTCATAGAATGGAGGTGTGTGAAGTCATAGAATGGAGGTGTGTGAAGTCATAATGGAGGCGTGTGAAGTCACAGAATTGAGGTGTGTGAAGTCACAGAATGGAGGTGTGTGAAGTCATAGAATGGAAGTGTGTGTAGTCAGAACGGAGGTGTGTGAACTCAGATTGGAGGTGTGTGAAGTCACAATGGAGGTGGGTGAAGTTATAGAATGGAGGTGTGTGAAGTCACAGAATGGATGTGTGTGAACTCAGAAAGGAGGTGTGTGAAGTCACAGAATCTAGGCGTGTGAAGTCATAGAATGGAGGTGTGTGAAGTCATAGAATGGAGGTGTGTGAAGTCCTAGAATTGAATTGTGTGAAGTCATAGAATGGAGGTGTGTGAAGTGAGAATTGAGGTGTGTGAAGTCACGGAATTGAGGTGTGTGAACTCAGAATGGAGGTGTGTGAAATCACAGAATGGAGGTTTGTGAAGTCATAGAATGGAGGTGTGTGAAGTCATAGAATGGATGTTTCTGAAGTAGAATGAAAGTGTGTGAAGTCAGAGAATGGAGGTGTGTGAAGTCAGAGAATTGAGGTGTGTGAAGTCACAGAATGGAGGTGTGTGAAGTCGTAGAATGGAATTGTGTGAAGTCATAGAATGGAGGTGTGTAAAGTGAGAATTGAGGTGTGTGAAGTCACGGAATTGAGGTTTGTGAACTCAGAATGGAGGTGTGTGAAGTCACAGAATGGAGGTTTGTGAAGTCATAGAATGGAGGTGTGTGAAGTCATAGAATGGATGTTTCTGAAGTAGAATGAACGTGTGTGAAGTCATAGAATGGAGGTGTGTGAAGTCAAAATGGAGGTGTGTGAACTCATAAAATGGAGATGTGTGAAGTCATGGAATGGAGGTGTGTGAAGTCCAAGAATATAGGTGTGTGAAGTCAAACAATGGTGGTGTGTGAAGTCACAGAATGCAGGTGTGTTAAGTCAAAGAATGGAAGTGTGTGAAGTCAAAATGGAGGTGTGTGAAGTCACAGAATGGAGGTTTGTGAAGTCAGAGAATGAAGGTGTCTGAAGTCAGAATGCAGCTGTGTGAAGCCATAGAATGGAGGTGTGTGAAGTCAGAATGGAGGTGTGTGAACTCATAGAATGGAGTGTGTGAAGTCACAATGGGGGTGTGTGAAGTCACAGAATGGGAGTGTGTGAAATCAAATTGGAGGTGTGTGAAATCACAGAATGGAGGTGTGTCAACTCAGAAATGTGTTGAGTGAAGTCATAGAATGGATGTTTGTTAAGTAAGAATGAAGGTGTATTAAGTCATAGAATGGAGGTGTGTGAAGGCACAGAATGGAAGTGTGTGAAGTCATAGAATGGAGCTGTGTGAAGTCAGAATGGAGGTGTGTGAAGTCACAGAATGGAGGTGTGTGAACTCAGAATGGAGGTGTGTGAAGTCACAGAATGGAGGTGTGTTAAGTCACAGAACGGAGACGTTTGAACTCAGAATGGAGGTGTGTGAAGTCATAGAATGGAGGTGTGTGAAATCATAGAATGGAGGTGTGGGAAGTCAGAGAATGGAGCTGTGTGAAGTCAGAATGGAGTTGTGCGAAGTCAGAGATTGGAGGTGTGTGAAGTCATAGAATGGAGGTGTGTGAAGTCATAGAATGGATGTGTGTGAAGTCATAATGGAGGTGTGTGAAGTCACAGAATAGAGGTGTGTGAAGTCATAGAATGGAGCTGTGTGAAGTCAGATTGGAGGTGTGTGAAGTCACAGAATGGAGGTGTGTTAAGTCACAGAACGGAGGTGTTTGAACTCAGAATGGAGGTGTGTGAAGTCACAAAATGGAGGTGTGTGAAGTCATAGAATGGAGCTGTGTGAAGTCAGATTGGAGGTGTGTGAAGTCACAGAATGGAGGTGTGTGACCTCAGAATGGAGGTGTGTGAAGTCACAGAACTGAGGTGTGTGAAGTCATAGAATGGAGGTGTTTGAAGCCATAGAATGGATGTGTGTGAAGTCAAAATGGAGGTGTGTGAAGTCACAGAATTGAGGTGCGTGTAGTCACAGAATGGAGGTGTGTGAAGTCATAGAATGGAGGTGTGTGAAGTCATAGAATGGAGGTGTGTGAAGTCACAGAATGGATGTGTGTGAACTCATAAAGGAGGTGTGTGAAATCACAGAATGGAGGTGTGTTAAGTCACAAAATGGAGGTGTGTAAACTCAGAATGGAGGTGTGTGAAGTCACAGAATCTAGGCGTGTGAAGTCATAGAATGGAGGTGTGTGAAGTCATATAATGGAGGTGTGTGAAGTCATAATGGAGGCGTGTGAAGTCACAGAATTGAGGTGTGTGAAGTCAGAACGGAGGTGTGTGAACTCAGATTGGAGGTGTGGGAAGTCACAATGGAGGTGTGTGAAGTTATAGAATGGAGGTGTGTGAAGTCACAGAACGGAGGTGTGTGAAGTCATAGAATAGAGCTGTGTGAAGTCAGATTGGAGGTGTGTGAAGTCACAGAATGGAGGTGTGTGAACTCAGAATGGAGGTGTTTGAAGTCACAGAATTGAGGTGTGTGAAGTCATAGAATGGAGCTGTGTGAAGTCAGATTGGAGGTGTGTGAAGTCACAGAATGGAGGTGTGTGAACTCAGAATGGAGGTGTGTGAAGTCACAGAATTGAGGTGTGTGAAGTCACAGAATGGAGGTGTGTGAAGTCATACAATGGATGTGTGTGAAGTCATAATGGAGGTGTGTGAAGTCACAGAATTGAGGTGTGTGAAGTCACAGAATGGAGGTGTGTGAAGTCATAGAATGGAGGTGTGTGAAGTCATAGAATGGATGTTTGTTAAGTAAGAATGAAGGTGTGTTAAGTCATAGAATGGAGGTGTGTGAAGTCACAGAATGGATGTGTGTGAACTCAGAATGGAGGTGTGTGATGTCACAGAATGGAGGTGTGTTAAGTCACAGAATGGAGGTGTGTGAACTCAGAATGGAGGTGTGTGAAGTCACAGAATCTAGGCGTGTGAAGTCATAGAATGGAGGTGTGTGAAGTCATAGAATGGAGGTGTGTGAAGTCATAATGGAGGCGTGTGAAGTCACAGAATTGAGGTGTGTGAAGTCACAGAATGGAGGTGTGTGATGTCATAGAATGGAAGTGTGTGTAGTCAGAACGGAGGTGTGTGAACTCAGATTGGAGGTGTGTGAAGTCACAATGGAGGTGGGTGAAGTTATAGAATGGAGGTGTGTGAAGTCACAGAATGGAGGGGTGTGAACTCATAGAATGGAGGTGGGTGAAGTCACAGAATGAAGGTGCGTTAAGTCACAGAATGGAGGATTGTGAACTCAGAATGGAGGTGTGTGAAGTCACAGAATAGAGGTGTGGGAAGTCATAGAATGGAGTTGTGTGAAGTCACAGAATGGAGGTGTGTGAATTAATAGAATGGAGGTGTGAGAAATCATAGAATGGAGGTGTGTGAAGTCACAGAATGGAGGTGTGTGAAGTCACAGAATGGAGGTGTGTGAAGTCACAGAATGGAGGTGTGTGAACTCACAATGGAGGTGTGTGAAGTCACAGATTGGAGGTTTGTGAAGTCAGAATGGAGGTGTGTGAAGTCACAGAATGGATGTGTGTGAACTCAGAAAGGAGGTGTGTGAAGTCACAGAATGGAGGTGTGTTAAGTCACAGAATGGAGGTTTGTGAACTCAGAATGGAGGTGTGTGAAGTCACAGAATCTAGGCGTGTGAAGTCATAGAATGGAGGTGTGTGAAGTCATAGAATGGAGGTGTGTGAAGTCATAGAATGGAGGTGTGTGAAGTCATAGAATGGAGCTGTGTGAAGTGAGAATGGAGGTGTGTGAAGTCACAGAATGGATGTGTGTGAACTCAGAAAGGAGGTGTGTGAAGTCACAGAATGGAGGTGTGTTAAGTCACAGAATGTAGGTGTGTGAACTCAGAATGGAGGTGTGTGAAGTCACAGAATCTAGGCGTGTGAAGTCATAGAATGGATGTGTGTGAAGTTATAGAATGGAGGTGTGTGAAGTCATAATGGAGGCGTGTGAAGTCACAGAATTGAGGTGTGTGAAGTCACAGAATGGAGGTGTGTGAAGTCATAGAATGGAAGTGTGTGAAGTCAGAACGGAGCTGTGTGAACAAAGATTGGAGGTGTGGGAAGTCACAATGGAGGTGTGTGAAGTTATAGAATGGAGGTGTGTGAAGTCACAGAATGGAGGGGTGTGAACTCATAGAATGGAGGTGTGTGAAGTCACAGAATGAAGGTGCGTTAAGTCACAGAATGGAGGTTTGTGAACTCAGAATGGAGGTGTGTGAAGTCACAGAATGGAGGTGTGGGAAGTCATAGAATGGAGTTGTGTGAAGTCACAGAATGGAGGTGTGTGAATTAATAGAAATGAGGTGTGAGAAATCATAGAATGGAGGTGTGTGAAGTCATAGAATGGAGGTGTGTGAAGTCACAGAATGGAGGTGTGTGAAGTCACAGAATGGAGGTGTGTGAACTCACAATGGTGGTGTGTGAAGTCAAAGAATGGAGGTGTGTGAAGTCATAGAATGGAGCTGTGTGAAGTCAGAATGGAGGTGTGTGAAGTCACAGAATGGATGTGTGTGAACTCAGAAAGGAGGTGTGTGAAGTCACAGAATGGAGGTGTGTTAAGTCACAGAATGGAGGTGTGTGAACACAGAATGGAGGTGTGTGAAGTCACAGAATCTAGGCGTGTGAAGTCATAGAATGGATGTGTGTGAAGTCATAGAATGGAGGTGTGTGAAGTCATAATGGAGGCGTGTGAAGTCACAGAATGGAGGTGTGTGAAGTCACAGAATGAAGGTGTCTGAAGTCAGAATGCAGCTGTGTGAAGCCATAGAATGGAGGTGTGTGAAGTCAGAATGGAGGTGTGTGAACTCATAGAATGGAGTGTGTGAATGCAAAATGGGAGTGTGTGAAGTCATAGAATGGGGGTGTGTGAAGTCAAAATGGAGGTGTGTGAAATCAGAGAATGGAGGTGTGTCAACTCAGAAATGAGGTGTGTGAAGTAATAGAATGGAGGTGTGTGAATTCATAGAATGGAAGTGTGTGAAATCATAGAATGGAGGTGTGTGAAATCAAAGAATTGAGGATTGTGAAGTCAGAATGGAGGTGTGTGAAGTCAGGATGGAGGTGGGTGTAGTCACAGAATGGAGGTGTGGGAACTCAGAATGGAGGTGTGTGGTCACAGAACGGAAGTTTGTGAAGTAATAGAATGGAGGTGCGTGAAGTCATAGAATGGATGTTTCTGAAGTGAGAATGAAGGTGTATGAAGTCAAAGAATGGAGGTGTGTGAAGTCAAAATGGAGGTGTGTGAACTCATAGAATGGAGGTGTGTGAACTCATAGAATGGAGGTGTGTGAAGTCATGGAATGGAGGTGTCTGATGTCAAAGAATGGAGTTGTGTGAAGTCAAACAATAAAGGTGTGTGAAGTCACAGAATGGAGGTGTGTGAACTCATAGAATGGAGGTGCATGAAGTCAAAGAATGGAGGTCTGTGAATTCATCGAATGGAGGTGTGTGAAGTCATGGAATGGAGGTGTGTGAAGTCAGATGCAGTTGTGTGAAGTCATAGAATGGAGGTGTGTGAAGTCAAAGAATGGAGGTGTGTGAAGTCAAACAATAAAGGTGTGTGAAGTCACAGAATGGAGGTGTGTGAAGTCATAGAATGGAGGTGTGTGAAGTCACAGAATGGAGGTGTGTGAAGTCATAGAATGGAGGTTTGTGAAGTCATAGAATTCAGGTGTGTGATGTCACAGAATGGAAGTGTGTGAAGTCACAGAATGGAGGTGTGTGAAATCACAAAATGGAGGTGTGTGAACTCAGAATGGAGGTGTGTGAAGTCACAGAATGGAGGTGTGTGAAGTCATAGAATGGATTTGTGTGAAGTCACACAATGGTGGTGTGTGAAGTCATAGAATGGAGGTGTGAGAAGTCATGGAATGGAGGTGTGTGAAGTAAGAGAATGGAGGTGTTTGACGTCAGAGAATGCAGGTGTGTGAAATCAGAATGGAGGTGTGTGAAGTCACAGAATGGAGGTGTGTGAAGTCAGAATAGATTTGTGCGAAGTCATCGAATGGAGCTGTGTGAAGTCATAGAATGGAGGTGAGTGAAGTCAGAATGGCGGTGTGTGAACATAGAATGATGGTGTGTGAAGTCACAATGGAGGTTTGTGAAGTCATAGAATGGAGGTTTTTGAAGTCACAGAATGGAAGTGTGTGAAGTCATAGAATGGAGGTGTGTGAAGTCAGAACGGAGGTGTGTGAACTCAGATTGGAGGTGTGGGAAGTCATAATGGAGGTGTGTGAAGTTATATAATGGAGGTGTGTGAAGTCACAGAATGGAGGGGTGTGAAATCAAAGACTGGAGGTGTGTGAAGTCATAGAATGGAGGTGTGTGAAGTTATAGAATGGAGGTGTGTGAAGTCACAGAATGGAGGTGTGGGAAGTCATAGTATGGAGTTCTGTGAAGTCAAAGAATGGAGGTGTGTGAATTAATAGAATGGAGGTGTGAGAAATCATAGAATGGAGGTGTGTGAAGTCACAGAATGGAGGTGTGTGAAGTCACAGAATGGAGGTGTGTGAAGTCACAGAATGGAGGTTTGTGAAGTCAGAATGGAGCTGTGTGAAGTCACAGAATGGATGTGTGTGAACTCAGAAAGGAGGTGTGTGAAGTCACAGAATCTAGGCGTGTGAAGTCATAGAATGGAGGTGTGTGAAGTCATAGAATGGAGGTGTGGGAAGTCCTAGAATTGAATTGTGTGAAGTCATAGAATGGAGGTGTGTGAAGTGAGAATTGAGGTGTGTGAAGTCACGGAATTGAGGTGTGTGAACTCAGAATGGAGGTGTGTGAAATCACAGAATGGAGGTTTGTGAAGTCATAGAATGGAGGTGTGTGAAGTCATAGAATGGATGTTTCTGAAGTAGAATGAAAGTGTGTGAAGTCAGAGAATGGAGGTGTGTGAAGTCAGAGAATTGAGGTGTGTGAAGTCACAGAATGGAGGTGTGTGAAGTCGTAGAATGGAATTGTGTGAAGTCATAGAATGGAGGTGTGTGAAGTGAGAATTGAGGTGTGTGAAGTCACGGAATTGAGGTTTGTGAACTCAGAATGGAGGTGTGTGAAGTCACAGAATGGAGGTTTGTGAAGTCATAGAATGGAGGTGTGTGAAGTCATAGAATGGATGTTTCTGAAGTAGAATGAACGTGTGTGAAGTCATAGAATGGAGGTGTGTGAAGTCAAAATGGAGGTGTGTGAACTCATAAAATGGAGATGTGTGAAGTCATGGAATGGAGGTGTGTGAAGTCCAAGAATATAGGTGTGTGAAGTCAAACAATGGTGGTGTGTGAAGTCACAGAATGCAGGTGTGTTAAGTCAAAGAATGGAAGTGTGTGAAGTCAAAATGGAGGTGTGTGAAGTCACAGAATGGAGGTTTGTGAAGTCAGAGAATGAAGGTGTCTGAAGTCAGAATGCAGCTGTGTGAAGCCATAGAATGGAGGTGTGTGAAGTCAGAATGGAGGTGTGTGAACTCATAGAATGGAGTGTGTGAAGTCACAATGGGGGTGTGTGAAGTCACAGAATGGGAGTGTGTGAAATCAAATTGGAGGTGTGTGAAATCACAGAATGGAGGTGTGTCAACTCAGAAATGTGTTGAGTGAAGTCATAGAATGGATGTTTGTTAAGTAAGAATGAAGGTGTATTAAGTCATAGAATGGAGGTGTGTGAAGGCACAGAATGGAGGTGTGTGAAGTCATAGAATGGAGCTGTGTGAAGTCAGAATGGAGGTGTGTGAAGTCACAGAATGGAGGTGTGTGAACTCAGAATGGAGATGTGTGAAGTCACAGAATGGAGGTGTGTTAAGTCACAGAACGGAGATGTTTGAACTCAGAATGGAGGTGTGTGAAGTCATAGAATGGAGGTGTGTGAAATCATAGAATGGAGGTGTGGGAAGTCAGAGAATGGAGCTGTGTGAAGTCAGAATGGAGGTGTGTGAAGTCAGAATGGAGGTGTGTGAAGTCATAGAATGGAGGTGTGTGAAGTCATAGAATGGATGTGTGTGAAGTCATAATGGAGGTGTGTGAAGTCACAGAATAGAGGTGTGTGAAGTCATAGAATGGAGCTGTGTGAAGTCAGAATGGAGGTGTGTGAAGTCAGAATGGAGGTGTGTGAACTCATAGAATGGAGTGTGTGAAGTCACAATGGGGGTGTGTGAAGTCACAGAATGGGGGTGTGTGAAGTCAAATTGGAGGTGTGTGAAATCACAGAATGGAGGTGTGTCAACTCAGAAATGAGGTGTGTGAAGTCATAGAATGGAGGTGTGTGAAATCATAGAATGGAAGTGTGTGAAATCATAGAATGGAGGTGTGTGAAGTCAAAGAATTGAGGTTTGTGAAGTCAGAATGGAGGTGTGTGAAGTCAGGATGGAGGTGGGTGAAGTCACAGAGTGGAGGTGTGGGAACTCAGAATGGAGGTGTGTGGTCACAGAACGGAGGTTGGTGAAGTCATAGAAAGGAGGTGCGTGAAGTCATAGAATGGATGTTTCTGAATTGAGAATGTATTTGTATGAAGTCAAAGAATGGAGGTGTGTGAATTCAAAATGGAGGTGTGTGAACTCATAGAATGGAGGTGTGTGAACTCATAGAATGGAGGTGTGTGAAGTCATGGAATGGAGGTGTGTGAAGTCAAAGAATGGAGGTGTGTGAAGTCAAACAATAAAGGTGTGTGAAGTCACAGAATGGAGGTGTGTGAACTCATAGAATGGAGGTGCATGAAGTCAAAGAATGGAGGTGTGTGAATTCATCGAATGGAGGTGTGTGAAGTCATGGAATGCAGGTGTGTGAAATGAGATGGAGTTGTGTGAAGTCATAGAATGGAGGTGTGTGAAGTCCGAATGGAGGTGTGTGAAGTCATAGAATGGAGGGGTGTGAAGTCAGAATGGAGGTGTGTGAACTCATAGAATGGAGGTGTGTGAAGTCACAATGCAGGTGTGCGAAGTCATAGAATGGAGGTGTGTGAGGTCATAGAATGGAGGTGTGTGAAGTCACAGAATGGAGGTGTGTGAAGTCATAGAATGGATGTTTGTTAAGTAAGAATGAAGGTGTGTTAAGTCATAGAATGGAGGTGTGTGAAGGCACAGAATGGTGGTGTGTGAAGTCATAGAATGGAGCTGTGTGAAGTCACAATGGAGGTGTGTGAAGTCATAGAATGGAGGTGTGTGAAGTTATAGAATGGAGGTGTGTGAAGTCACAGAATGGAGGTGTGGGAAGTCATAGTATGGAGTTCTGTGAAGTCAAAGAATGGAGGTGTGTGAATTAATAGAATGGAGGTGTGAGAAATCATAGAATGGAGGTGTGTGAAGTCACAGAATGGAGGTGTGTGAAGTCACAGAATGGAGGTGTGTGAAGTCACAGAATGGAGGTTTGTGAAGTCAGAATGGAGCTGTGTGAAGTCACAGAATGGATGTGTGTGAACTCAGAAAGGAGGTGTGTGAAGTCACAGAATCTAGGCGTGTGAAGTCATAGAATGGAGGTGTGTGAAGTCATAGAATGGAGGTGTGGGAAGTCCTAGAATTGAATTGTGTGAAGTCATAGAATGGAGGTGTGTGAAGTGAGAATTGAGGTGTGTGAAGTCACGGAATTGAGGTGTGTGAACTCAGAATGGAGGTGTGTGAAATCACAGAATGGAGGTTTGTGAAGTCATAGAATGGAGGTGTGTGAAGTCATAGAATGGATGTTTCTGAAGTAGAATGAAAGTGTGTGAAGTCAGAGAATGGAGGTGTGTGAAGTCAGAGAATTGAGGTGTGTGAAGTCACAGAATGGAGGTGTGTGAAGTCGTAGAATGGAATTGTGTGAAGTCATAGAATGGAGGTGTGTGAAGTGAGAATTGAGGTGTGTGAAGTCACGGAATTGAGGTTTGTGAACTCAGAATGGAGGTGTGTGAAGTCACAGAATGGAGGTTTGTGAAGTCATAGAATGGAGGTGTGTGAAGTCATAGAATGGATGTTTCTGAAGTAGAATGAAGGTGTGTGAAGTCATAGAATGGAGGTGTGTGAAGTCAAAATGGAGGTGTGTGAACTCATAAAATGGAGATGTGTGAAGTCATGGAATGGAGGTGTGTGAAGTCCAAGAATATAGGTGTGTGAAGTCAAACAATGGTGGTGTGTGAAGTCACAGAATGCAGGTGTGTTAAGTCAAAGAATGGAAGTGTGTGAAGTCAAAATGGAGGTGTGTGAAGTCACAGAATGGAGGTTTGTGAAGTCAGAGAATGAAGGTGTCTGAAGTCAGAATGCAGCTGTGTGAAGCCATAGAATGGAGCTGTGTGAAGTCAGAATGGAGGTGTGTGAACTCATAGAATGGAGTGTGTGAAGTCACAATGGGGGTGTGTGAAGTCACAGAATGGGAGTGTGTGAAATCAAATTGGAGGTGTGTGAAATCACAGAATGGAGGTGTGTCAACTCAGAAATGTGTTGAGTGAAGTCATAGAATGGATGTTTGTTAAGTAAGAATGAAGGTGTATTAAGTCATAGAATGGAGGTGTGTGAAGGCACAGAATGGAGGTGTGTGAAGTCATAGAATGGAGCTGTGTGAAGTCAGAATGGAGGTGTGTGAAGTCACAGAATGGAGGTGTGTGAACTCAGAATGGAGATGTGTGAAGTCACAGAATGGAGGTGTGTTAAGTCACAGAACGGAGATGTTTGAACTCAGAATGGAGGTGTGTGAAGTCATAGAATGGAGGTGTGTGAAATCATAGAATGGAGGTGTGGGAAGTCAGAGAATGGAGCTGTGTGAAGTCAGAATGGAGGTGTGTGAAGTCAGAATGGAGGTGTGTGAAGTCATAGAATGGAGGTGTGTGAAGTCATAGAATGGATGTGTGTGAAGTCATAATGGAGGTGTGTGAAGTCACAGAATAGAGGTGTGTGAAGTCATAGAATGGAGCTGTGTGAAGTCAGAATGGAGGTGTGTGAAGTCAGAATGGAGGTGTGTGAACTCATAGAATGGAGTGTGTGAAGTCACAATGGGGGTGTGTGAAGTCACAGAATGGGGGTGTGTGAAGTCAAATTGGAGGTGTGTGAAATCACAGAATGGAGGTGTGTCAACTCAGAAATGAGGTGTGTGAAGTCATAGAATGGAGGTGTGTGAAATCATAGAATGGAAGTGTGTGAAATCATAGAATGGAGGTGTGTGAAGTCAAAGAATTGAGGTTTGTGAAGTCAGAATGGAGGTGTGTGAAGTCAGGATGGAGGTGGGTGAAGTCACAGAGTGGAGGTGTGGGAACTCAGAATGGAGGTGTGTGGTCACAGAACGGAGGTTGGTGAAGTCATAGAAAGGAGGTGCGTGAAGTCATAGAATGGATGTTTCTGAATTGAGAATGTATTTGTATGAAGTCAAAGAATGGAGGTGTGTGAATTCAAAATGGAGGTGTGTGAACTCATAGAATGGAGGTGTGTGAACTCATAGAATGGAGGTGTGTGAAGTCATGGAATGGAGGTGTGTGAAGTCAAAGAATGGAGGTGTGTGAAGTCAAACAATAAAGGTGTGTGAAGTCACAGAATGGAGGTGTGTGAACTCATAGAATGGAGGTGCATGAAGTCAAAGAATGGAGGTGTGTGAATTCATCGAATGGAGGTGTGTGAAGTCATGGAATGCAGGTGTGTGAAATGAGATGGAGTTGTGTGAAGTCATAGAATGGAGGTGTGTGAAGTCCGAATGGAGGTGTGTGAAGTCATAGAATGGAGGGGTGTGAAGTCAGAATGGAGGTGTGTGAACTCATAGAATGGAGGTGTGTGAAGTCACAATGCAGGTGTGCGAAGTCATAGAATGGAGGTGTGTGAGGTCATAGAATGGAGGTGTGTGAAGTCACAGAATGGAGGTGTGTGAAGTCATAGAATGGATGTTTGTTAAGTAAGAATGAAGGTGTGTTAAGTCATAGAATGGAGGTGTGTGAAGGCACAGAATGGTGGTGTGTGAAGTCATAGAATGGAGCTGTGTGAAGTCACAATGGAGGTGTGTGAAGTCACAGAATGGAGGTGTGTGAACTCAGAATGAAGGTGTGTGAAGTCACAGAATGGAGGTGCGTTAAGTCACAGAACGGAGGTGTGTGAACTCATAGAATTGAGGTGCATGAAGTCAAAGAATGGAGGTGTGTGAATTCATCGAATGGAGGTGTGTGAAGTCATGGAATGGAGGTGTGTGAAGTGAGATGGAGTTGTGTGAAGTCATAGAATGGAGGTGTGTGAAGTCAGAATGGAGGTGTGTGAAGTCATAGAATGGTGGTGTGGGAACTCAGAATGGAGGTGTGTGGTCACAGAACGGAGGTTTGTGAAGTCATAGAATGGAGGTGCGTGAAGTCATAGAATGGATGTTTCTGAAGTGAGAATGTAGGTGTATGAAGTCAAAGAATGGAGGTGTGTGAAGTCAAAATGGTGGTGTGTGAACTCATAGAATGGAGGTGTGTGAACTCATAGAATGGAGGTGTGTGAAGTTATGGAATGGAGGTGTGTGAAGTCAAAAAATGGAGGTGTGTGAAGTCAAACAACAAAGGTGTGTGAAGTCAGAGAATGGAGGAGTGTGAACTCATAGAATGGAGGTGCATGAAGTCAAAGAATGGAGGTGTGTGAATTCATCGAATGGAGGTGTGTGAATTCATGGAATGGAGGTGTGTGAAGTGAGATGGAGTTGTGTGAAGTCATAGAAAGGAGGTGTGTGAAGTCAGAATGGAGGTGTGTGAAGACATAGAATGGAGGTGTGTGAAGTCAGAATGGAGGTGTGTGAACTCATAGAATGGAGGTGTGTGAAGTCACAATGCAGGTGTGCGAGGTCATAGAATGGAGGTGTGTGAGGTCACAGAATGGAGGTGTGTGAAGTCATAGAATGGATGTTTGTTAAGTAAGAATGAAGGTGCGTTAAGTCATAGAATGGAGGTGTGGGAAGTCATAGAATGGAGCTGTGTGAAGTCAGATTGGAGGTGTGTGAAGTCACAGAATGGAGGTGTGTTAAGTCACAGAACGGAGGTGTTTGAACTCAGAATGGAGGTGTGTGAAGTCACAGAATGGAGGTGTGTGAAGTCATAGAATGGAGCTGTGTGAAGTCAGATTGGAGGTGTGTGAAGTCACAGAATGGAGGTGTGTGAACTCAGAATGGAGGTGTGTGAAGTCACAGAACTGAGGTGTGTGAAGTCAAAATGGAGGTGTGTGAAGTCACAGAATTGAGGTGCGTGTAGTCACAGAATGGAGGTGTGTGAAGTCATAGAATGGAGGTGTGTGAAGTCATAGAATGGAGGTGTGTGAAGTCATAGAATGGAGCTGTGTGAAGTCAGAATGGAGGTGTGTGAAGTCACAGAATGGATGTGTGTGAACTCATAAAGGAGGTGTGTGAAATCACAGAATGGAGGTGTGTTAAGTCACAAAATGGAGGTGTGTAAACTCAGAATGGAGGTGTGTGAAGTCACAGAATCTAGGCGTGTGAAGTCATAGAATGGAGGTGTGTGAAGTCATATAATGGAGGTGTGTGAAGTCATAATGGAGGCGTGTGAAGTCACAGAATTGAGGTGTGTGAAGTCAGAACGGAGGTGTGTGAACTCAGATTGGAGGTGTGGGAAGTCACAATGGAGGTGTGTGAAGTTATAGAATGGAGGTGTGTGAAGTCACAGAACGGAGGTGTGTGAAGTCATAGAATAGAGCTGTGTGAAGTCAGATTGGAGGTGTGTGAAGTCACAGAATGGAGGTGTGTGAACTCAGAATGGAGGTGTTTGAAGTCACAGAATTGAGGTGTGTGAAGTCATAGAATGGAGCTGTGTGAACTCAGATTGGAGGTGTGTGAAGTCACAGAATGGAGGTGTGTGAACTCAGAATGGAGGTGTGTGAAGTCACAGAATTGAGGTGTGTGAAGTCATAGAATGGAGGTGTGTGAAGTCGTACAATGGATGTGTGTGAAGTCATAATGGAGGTGTGTGAAGTCACAGAATTGAGGTGTGTGAAGTCACAGAAAGGAGGTGTGTGAAGTCATAGAATGGAGGTGTGTGAAGTCATAGAATGGATGTTTGTTAAGTAAGAATGAAGGTGTGTTAAGTCATAGAATGGAGGTGTGTGAAGGCACAGAATGGAGGTGTGTCAAGTCATAGAATGGAGCAGTGTGAAGTCAGAATGGAGGTGTGTGAAGTCACAGAATGGATGTGTGTGAACTCAGAATGGAGGTGTGTGATGTCACAGAATGGAGGTGTGTTAAGTCACAGAATGGAGGTGTGTGAACTCAGAATGGAGGTGTGTGAAGTCACAGAATCTAGGCGTGTGAAGTCATAGCATGGAGGTGTGTGAAGTCATAGAATGGAGGTGTGTGAAGTCATAATGGAGGCGTGTGAAGTCACAGAATTGAGGTGTGTGAAGTCACAGAATGGAGGTGTGTGAAGTCATAGAATGGAAGTGTGTGAAGTCAGAACGGAGGTGTGTGAACTCAGATTGGAGGTGTGTGAAGTCACAATGGAGGTGGGTGAAGTTATAGAATGGAGGTGTGTGAAGTCACAGAATGGAGGGGTGTGAACTCATAGAATGGAGGTGGGTGAAGTCACAGAATGAAGGTGCGTTAAGTCACAGAATGGAGGTTTGTGAACTCAGAATGGAGGTGTGTGAAGTCACAGAATAGAGGTGTGGGAAGTCATAGAATGGAGTTGTGTGAAGTCACAGAATGGAGGTGTGTGAATTAATAGAATGGAGGTGTGAGAAATCATAGAATGGAGGTGTGTGAAGTCACAGAATGGAGGTGTGTGAAGTCACAGAATGGAGGTGTGTGAAGTCACAGAATGGAGGTGTGTGAACTCACAATGGAGGTGTGTGAAGTCACAGAATGGAGGTTTGTGAAGTCAGAATGGAGGTGTGTGAAGTCACAGAATGGATGTGTGTGAACTCAGAAAGGAGGTGTGTGAAGTCACAGAATCTAGGCGTGTGAAGTCATAGAATGGAGGTGTGTGAAGTCACAGATTTGAGGTGTGTGAAGTCAAAGAATGGAGGTGTGTGAAGTCATAGAATGGAGGTGTGTGACGTCATAGAATGGATGTTTGTTAAGTAAGAATGAAGGTGTGTTAAGTCATAGAATGGAGGTGTGTGAAGGCACAGAATGGAGGTGTGTCAAGTCATAGAATGGAGCTGTGTGAAGTCAGAATGGAGGTGTGTGAAGTCACAGAATGGATGTGTGTGAACTCAGAATGGAGGTGTGTGATGTCACAGAATGGAGGTGTGTTAAGTCACAGAATGGAGGTGTGTGAACTCAGAATGGAGGTGTGTGAAGTCACAGAATCTAGGCGTGTGAAGTCATAGAATGGAGGTGTGTGAAGTCATAGAATGGAGGTTTGTGAAGTCATAATGGAGGCGTGTGAAGTCACAGAATTGAGGTGTGTGAAGTCACAGAATGGAGGTGTGTGAAGTCATAGAATGGAAGTGTGTGTAGTCAGAACGGAGGTGTGTGAACTCAGATTGGAGGTGTGTGAAGTCACAATGGAGGTGGGTGAAGTTATAGAATGGAGGTGTGTGAAGTCACAGAATGGAGGGGTGTGAACTCATAGAATGGAGGTGTGTGAAGTCACAGAATGAAGGTGCGTTAAGTCACAGAATGGAGGTTTGTGAACTCAGAATGGAGGTGTGTGAAGTCACAGAATAGAGGTGTGGGAAGTCATAGAATGGAGTTGTGTGAAGTCACAGAATGGAGGTGTGTGAATTAATAGAATGAAGGTGTGAGAAATCATAGAATGGAGGTGTGTGAAGTCACAGAATGGAGGTGTGTGAAGTCACAGAATGGAGGTGTGTGAACTCACAATGGTGGTGTGTGAAGTCACAGAATGGAGGTTTGTGAAGTCAGAATGGATCTGTGTGAAGTCACAGAATGGATGTGTGTGAACTCAGAAAGGAGGTGTGTGAAGTCACAGAATCTAGGCGTGTGAAGTCATAGAATGGAGGTGTGTGAAGTCATAGAATGGAGGTGTGTGAAGTCCTAGAATTGAATTGTGTGAAGTCATAGAATGGAGGTGTGTGAAGTGAGAATTGAGGTGTGTGAAGTCACGGAATTGAGGTGTGTGAACTCAGAATGGAGGTGTGTGAAATCACAGAATGGAGGTGTGTGAAGTCATAGAATGGATGTTTTTGAAGTAGAATGAAAGTGTGTGAAGTCAGAGAATGGAGGTGTGTGAAGTCAGAGAATTGAGGTGTGTGAAGTCACAGAATGGAGGTGTGTGAAGTCGTAGAATGGAATTGTGTGAAGTCATAGAATGGAGGTGTGTAAAGTGAGAATTGAGGTGTGTGAAGTCACGGAATTGAGGTTTGTGAACTCAGAATGGAGGTGTGTGAAGTCACAGAATGGAGGTTTGTGAAGTCATAGAATGGAGGTGTGTGAAGTCATAGAATGGATGTTTCTGAAGTAGAATGAACGTGTGTGAAGTCATAGAATGGAGGTGTGTGAAGTCAAAATGGAGGTGTGTGAACTCATAAAATGGAGATGTGTGAAGTCATGGAATGGAGGTGTGTGAAGTCCAAGAATATAGGTGTGTGAAGTCAAACAATGGTGGTGTGTGAAGTCACAGAATGCAGGTGTGTTAAGTCAAAGAATGGAAGTGTGTGAAGTCAAAATGGAGGTGTGTGAAGTCACAGAATGGAGGTTTGTGAAGTCAGAGAATGAAGGTGTCTGAAGTCAGAATGCAGCTGTGTGAAGCCATAGAATGGAGGTGTGTGAAGTCAGAATGGAGGTGTGTGAACTCATAGAATGGAGTGTGTGAAGTCACAATGGGGGTGTGTGAAGTCACAGAATGGGAGTGTGTGAAATCAAATTGGAGGTGTGTGAAATCACAGAATGGAGGTGTGTCAACTCAGAAATGTGTTGAGTGAAGTCATAGAATGGATGTTTGTTAAGTAAGAATGAAGGTGTATTAAGTCATAGAATGGAGGTGTGTGAAGGCACAGAATGGAAGTGTGTGAAGTCATAGAATGGAGCTGTGTGAAGTCAGAATGGAGGTGTGTGAAGTCACAGAATGGAGGTGTGTGAACTCAGAATGGAGGTGTGTGAAGTCACAGAATGGAGGTGTGTTAAGTCACAGAACGGAGATGTTTGAACTCAGAATGGAGGTGTGTGAAGTCATAGAATGGAGGTGTGTGAAATCATAGAATGGAGGTGTGGGAAGTCAGAGAATGGAGCTGTGTGAAGTCAGAATGGAGGTGTGCGAAGTCAGAGAATGGAGGTGTGTGAAGTCATAGAATGGAGGTGTGTGAAGTCATAGAATGGATGTGTGTGAAGTCATAATGGAGGTGTGTGAAGTCACAGAATAGAGGTGTGTGAAGTCATAGAATGGAGCTGTGTGAAGTCAGATTGGAGGTGTGTGAAGTCACAGAATGGAGGTGTGTTAAGTCACAGAACGGAGGTGTTTGAACTCAGAATGGAGGTGTGTGAAGTCACAGAATGGAGGTGTGTGAAGTCATAGAATGGAGCTGTGTGAAGTCAGATTGGAGGTGTGTGAAGTCACAGAATGGAGGTGTGTGACCTCAGAATGGAGGTGTGTGAAGTCACAGAACTGAGGTGTGTGAAGTCATAGAATGGAGGTGTTTGAAGCCATAGAATGGATGTGTGTGAAGTCAAAATGGAGGTGTGTGAAGTCACAGAATTGAGGTGCGTGTAGTCACAGAATGGAGGTGTGTGAAGTCATAGAATGGAGGTGTGTGAAGTCATAGAATGGAGGTGTGTGAAGTCACAGAATGGATGTGTGTGAACTCATAAAGGAGGTGTGTGAAATCACAGAATGGAGGTGTGTTAAGTCACAAAATGGAGGTGTGTAAACTCAGAATGGAGGTGTGTGAAGTCACAGAATCTAGGCGTGTGAAGTCATAGAATGGAGGTGTGTGAAGTCATATAATGGAGGTGTGTGAAGTCATAATGGAGGCGTGTGAAGTCACAGAATTGAGGTGTGTGAAGTCAGAACGGAGGTGTGTGAACTCAGATTGGAGGTGTGGGAAGTCACAATGGAGGTGTGTGAAGTTATAGAATGGAGGTGTGTGAAGTCACAGAACGGAGGTGTGTGAAGTCATAGAATAGAGCTGTGTGAAGTCAGATTGGAGGTGTGTGAAGTCACAGAATGGAGGTGTGTGAACTCAGAATGGAGGTGTTTGAAGTCACAGAATTGAGGTGTGTGAAGTCATAGAATGGAGCTGTGTGAAGTCAGATTGGAGGTGTGTGAAGTCACAGAATGGAGGTGTGTGAACTCAGAATGGAGGTGTGTGAAGTCACAGAATTGAGGTGTGTGAAGTCACAGAATGGAGGTGTGTGAAGTCATACAATGGATGTGTGTGAAGTCATAATGGAGGTGTGTGAAGTCACAGAATTGAGGTGTGTGAAGTCACAGAATGGAGGTGTGTGAAGTCATAGAATGGAGGTGTGTGAAGTCATAGAATGGATGTTTGTTAAGTAAGAATGAAGGTGTGTTAAGTCATAGAATGGAGGTGTGTGAAGTCACAGAATGGATGTGTGTGAACTCAGAATGGAGGTGTGTGATGTCACAGAATGGAGGTGTGTTAAGTCACAGAATGGAGGTGTGTGAACTCAGAATGGAGGTGTGTGAAGTCACAGAATCTAGGCGTGTGAAGTCATAGAATGGAGGTGTGTGAAGTCATAGAATGGAGGTGTGTGAAGTCATAATGGAGGCGTGTGAAGTCACAGAATTGAGGTGTGTGAAGTCACAGAATGGAGGTGTGTGATGTCATAGAATGGAAGTGTGTGTAGTCAGAACGGAGGTGTGTGAACTCAGATTGGAGGTGTGTGAAGTCACAATGGAGGTGGGTGAAGTTATAGAATGGAGGTGTGTGAAGTCACAGAATGGAGGGGTGTGAACTCATAGAATGGAGGTGTGTGAATTCACAGAATGAAGGTGCGTTAAGTCACAGAATGGAGGATTGTGAACTCAGAATGGAGGTGTGTGAAGTCACAGAATAGAGGTGTGGGAAGTCATAGAATGGAGTTGTGTGAAGTCACAGAATGGAGGTGTGTGAATTAATAGAATGGAGGTGTGAGAAATCATAGAATGGAGGTGTGTGAAGTCACAGAATGGAGGTGTGTGAAGTCACAGAATGGAGGTGTGTGAAGTCACAGAATGGAGGTGTGTGAACTCACAATGGAGGTGTGTGAAGTCACAGATTGGAGGTTTGTGAAGTCAGAATGGAGGTGTGTGAAGTCACAGAATGGATGTGTGTGAACTCAGAAAGGAGGTGTGTGAAGTCACAGAATGGAGGTGTGTTAAGTCACAGAATGGAGGTTTGTGAACTCAGAATGGAGGTGTGTGAAGTCACAGAATCTAGGCGTGTGAAGTCATAGAATGGAGGTGTGTGAAGTCATAGAATGGAGGTGTGTGAAGTCATAGAATGGAGCTGTGTGAAGTGAGAATGGAGGTGTGTGAAGTCACAGAATGGATGTGTGTGAACTCAGAAAGGAGGTGTGTGAAGTCACAGAATGGAGGTGTGTGAAGTCACAGAATGGAGGTGTGTGAACTCACAATGGAGGTGTGTGAAGTCACAGATTGGAGGTTTGTGAAGTCAGAATGGAGGTGTGTGAAGTCACAGAATGGATGTGTGTGAACTCAGAAAGGAGGTGTGTGAAGTCACAGAATGGAGGTGTGTGAAGTCATAGAATGGATGTTTGTTAAGTAAGAATGAAGGTGTGTTAAGTCATAGAATGGAGGTGTGTGAAGGCACAGAATGGAGGTGTGTCAAGTCATAGAATGGAGCAGTGTGAAGTCAGAATGGAGGTGTGTGAAGTCACAGAATGGATGTGTGTGAACTCAGAATGGAGGTGTGTGATGTCACAGAATGGAGGTGTGTTAAGTCACAGAATGGAGGTGTGTGAACTCAGAATGGAGGTGTGTGAAGTCACAGAATCTAGGCGTGTGAAGTCATAGAATGGAGGTGTGTGAAGTCATAGAATGGAGGTGTGTGAAGTCATAATGGAGGCGTGTGAAGTCACAGAATTGAGGTGTGTGAAGTCACAGAATGGAGGTGTGTGAAGTCATAGAATGGAAGTGTGTGAAGTCAGAACGGAGGTGTGTGAACTCAGATTGGAGGTGTGTGAAGTCACAATGGAGGTGGGTGAAGTTATAGAATGGAGGTGTGTGAAGTCACAGAATGGAGGGGTGTGAACTCATAGAATGGAGGTGGGTGAAGTCACAGAATGAAGGTGCGTTAAGTCACAGAATGGAGGTTTGTGAACTCAGAATGGAGGTGTGTGAAGTCACAGAATAGAGGTGTGGGAAGTCATAGAATGGAGTTGTGTGAAGTCACAGAATGGAGGTGTGTGAATTAATAGAATGGAGGTGTGAGAAATCATAGAATGGAGGTGTGTGAAGTCACAGAATGGAGGTGTGTGAAGTCACAGAATGGAGGTGTGTGAAGTCACAGAATGGAGGTGTGTGAACTCACAATGGAGGTGTGTGAAGTCACAGAATGGAGGTTTGTGAAGTCAGAATGGAGGTGTGTGAAGTCACAGAATGGATGTGTGTGAACTCAGAAAGGAGGTGTGTGAAGTCACAGAATCTAGGCGTGTGAAGTCATAGAATGGAGGTGTGTGAAGTCACAGATTTGAGGTGTGTGAAGTCACAGAATGGAGGTGTGTGAAGTCATAGAATGGAGGTGTGTGACGTCATAGAATGGATGTTTGTTAAGTAAGAATGAAGGTGTGTTAAGTCATAGAATGGAGGTGTGTGAAGGCACAGAATGGAGGTGTGTCAAGTCATAGAATGGAGCTGTGTGAAGTCAGAATGGAGGTGTGTGAAGTCACAGAATGGATGTGTGTGAACTCAGAATGGAGGTGTGTGATGTCACAGAATGGAGGTGTGTTAAGTCACAGAATGGAGGTGTGTGAACTCAGAATGGAGGTGTGTGAAGTCACAGAATCTAGGCGTGTGAAGTCATAGAATGGAGGTGTGTGAAGTCATAGAATGGAGGTGTGTGAAGTCATAATGGAGGCGTGTGAAGTCACAGAATTGAGGTGTGTGAAGTCACAGAATGGAGGTGTGTGAAGTCATAGAATGGAAGTGTGTGTAGTCAGAACGGAGGTGTGTGAACTCAGATTGGAGGTGTGTGAAGTCACAATGGAGGTGGGTGAAGTTATAGAATGGAGGTGTGTGAAGTCACAGAATGGAGGGGTGTGAACTCATAGAATGGAGGTGTGTGAAGTCACAGAATGAAGGTGCGTTAAGTCACAGAATGGAGGTTTGTGAACTCAGAATGGAGGTGTGTGAAGTCACAGAATAGAGGTGTGGGAAGTCATAGAATGGAGTTGTGTGAAGTCACAGAATGGAGGTGTGTGAATTAATAGAATGGAGGTGTGAGAAATCATAGAATGGAGGTGTGTGAAGTCACAGAATGGAGGTGTGTGAAGTCACAGAATGGAGGTGTGTGAAGTCACAGAATGGAGGTGTGTGAACTCACAATGGTGGTGTGTGAAGTCACAGAATGGAGGTTTGTGAAGTCAGAATGGAGCTGTGTGAAGTCACAGAATGGATGTGTGTGAACTCAGAAAGGAGGTGTGTGAAGTCACAGAATCTAGGCGTGTGAAGTCATAGAATGGAGGTGTGTGAAGTCATAGAATGGAGGTGTGTGAAGTCCTAGAATTGAATTGTGTGAAGTCATAGAATGGAGGTGTGTGAAGTGAGAATTGAGGTGTGTGAAGTCACGGAATTGAGGTGTGTGAACTCAGAATGGAGGTGTGTGAAATCACAGAATGGAGGTGTGTGAAGTCATAGAATGGATGTTTTTGAAGTAGAATGAAAGTGTGTGAAGTCAGAGAATGGAGGTGTGTGAAGTCAGAGAATTGAGGTGTGTGAAGTCACAGAATGGAGGTGTGTGAAGTCGTAGAATGGAATTGTGTGAAGTCATAGAATGGAGGTGTGTAAAGTGAGAATTGAAGTGTGTGAAGTCACGGAATTGAGGTTTGTGAACTCAGAATGGAGGTGTGTGAAGTCACAGAATGGAGGTTTGTGAAGTCATAGAATGGAGGTGTGTGAAGTCATAGAATGGATGTTTCTGAAGTAGAATGAACGTGTGTGAAGTCATAGAATGGAGGTGTGTGAAGTCAAAATGGAGATGTGTGAACTCATAAAATGGAGATGTGTGAAGTCATGGAATGGAGGTGTGTGAAGTCCAAGAATATAGGTGTGTGAAGTCAAACAATGGTGGTGTGTGAAGTCACAGAATGCAGGTGTGTTAAGTCAAAGAATGGAAGTGTGTGAAGTCAAAATGGAGGTGTGTGAAGTCACAGAATGGAGGTTTGTGAAGTCAGAGAATGAAGGTGTCTGAAGTCAGAATGCAGCTGTGTGAAGCCATAGAATGGAGGTGTGTGAAGTCAGAATGGAGGTGTGTGAACTCATAGAATGGAGTGTGTGAAGTCACAATGGGGGTGTGTGAAGTCACAGAATGGGAGTGTGTGAAATCAAATTGGAGGTGTGTGAAATCACAGAATGGAGGTGTGTCAACTCAGAAATGTGTTGAGTGAAGTCATAGAATGGATGTTTGTTAAGTAAGAATGAAGGTGTATTAAGTCATAGAATGGAGGTGTGTGAAGGCACAGAATGGAAGTGTGTGAAGTCATAGAATGGAGCTGTGTGAAGTCAGAATGGAGGTGTGTGAAGTCACAGAATGGAGGTGTGTGAACTCAGAATGGAGGTGTGTGAAGTCACAGAATGGAGGTGTGTTAAGTCACAGAACGGAGATGTTTGAACTCAGAATGGAGGTGTGTGAAGTCATAGAATGGAGGTGTGTGAAATCATAGAATGGAGGTGTGGGAAGTCAGAGAATGGAGCTGTGTGAAGTCAGAATGGAGGTGTGCGAAGTCAGAGAATGGAGGTGTGTGAAGTCATAGAATGGAGGTGTGTGAAGTCATAGAATGGATGTGTGTGAAGTCATAATGGAGGTGTGTGAAGTCACAGAATAGAGGTGTGTGAAGTCATAGAATGGAGCTGTGTGAAGTCAGATTGGAGGTGTGTGAAGTCACAGAATGGAGGTGTGTTAAGTCACAGAACGGAGGTGTTTGAACTCAGAATGGAGGTGTGTGAAGTCACAGAATGGAGGTGTGTGAAGTCATAGAATGGAGCTGTGTGAAGTCAGATTGGAGGTGTGTGAAGTCACAGAATGGAGGTGTGTGACCTCAGAATGGAGGTGTGTGAAGTCACAGAACTGAGGTGTGTGAAGTCATAGAATGGAGGTGTTTGAAGCCATAGAATGGATGTGTGTGAAGTCAAAATGGAGGTGTGTGAAGTCACAGAATTGAGGTGCGTGTAGTCACAGAATGGAGGTGTGTGAAGTCATAGAATGGAGGTGTGTGAAGTCATAGAATGGAGGTGTGTGAAGTCACAGAATGGATGTGTGTGAACTCATAAAGGAGGTGTGTGAAATCACAGAATGGAGGTGTGTTAAGTCACAAAATGGAGGTGTGTAAACTCAGAATGGAGGTGTGTGAAGTCACAGAATCTAGGCGTGTGAAGTCATAGAATGGAGGTGTGTGAAGTCATATAATGGAGGTGTGTGAAGTCATAATGGAGGCGTGTGAAGTCACAGAATTGAGGTGTGTGAAGTCAGAACGGAGGTGTGTGAACTCAGATTGGAGGTGTGGGAAGTCACAATGGAGGTGTGTGAAGTTATAGAATGGAGGTGTGTGAAGTCACAGAACGGAGGTGTGTGAAGTCATAGAATAGAGCTGTGTGAAGTCAGATTGGAGGTGTGTGAAGTCACAGAATGGAGGTGTGTGAACTCAGAATGGAGGTGTTTGAAGTCACAGAATTGAGGTGTGTGAAGTCATAGAATGGAGCTGTGTGAAGTCAGATTGGAGGTGTGTGAAGTCACAGAATGGAGGTGTGTGAACTCAGAATGGAGGTGTGTGAAGTCACAGAATTGAGGTGTGTGAAGTCACAGAATGGAGGTGTGTGAAGTCATACAATGGATGTGTGTGAAGTCATAATGGAGGTGTGTGAAGTCACAGAATTGAGGTGTGTGAAGTCACAGAATGGAGGTGTGTGAAGTCATAGAATGGAGGTGTGTGAAGTCATAGAATGGATGTTTGTTAAGTAAGAATGAAGGTGTGTTAAGTCATAGAATGGAGGTGTGTGAAGTCACAGAATGGATGTGTGTGAACTCAGAATGGAGGTGTGTGATGTCACAGAATGGAGGTGTGTTAAGTCACAGAATGGAGGTGTGTGAACTCAGAATGGAGGTGTGTGAAGTCACAGAATCTAGGCGTGTGAAGTCATAGAATGGAGGTGTGTGAAGTCATAGAATGGAGGTGTGTGAAGTCATAATGGAGGCGTGTGAAGTCACAGAATTGAGGTGTGTGAAGTCACAGAATGGAGGTGTGTGATGTCATAGAATGGAAGTGTGTGTAGTCAGAACGGAGGTGTGTGAACTCAGATTGGAGGTGTGTGAAGTCACAATGGAGGTGGGTGAAGTTATAGAATGGAGGTGTGTGAAGTCACAGAATGGAGGGGTGTGAACTCATAGAATGGAGGTGTGTGAATTCACAGAATGAAGGTGCGTTAAGTCACAGAATGGAGGATTGTGAACTCAGAATGGAGGTGTGTGAAGTCACAGAATAGAGGTGTGGGAAGTCATAGAATGGAGTTGTGTGAAGTCACAGAATGGAGGTGTGTGAATTAATAGAATGGAGGTGTGAGAAATCATAGAATGGAGGTGTGTGAAGTCACAGAATGGAGGTGTGTGAAGTCACAGAATGGAGGTGTGTGAAGTCACAGAATGGAGGTGTGTGAACTCACAATGGAGGTGTGTGAAGTCACAGATTGGAGGTTTGTGAAGTCAGAATGGAGGTGTGTGAAGTCACAGAATGGATGTGTGTGAACTCAGAAAGGAGGTGTGTGAAGTCACAGAATGGAGGTGTGTTAAGTCACAGAATGGAGGTTTGTGAACTCAGAATGGAGGTGTGTGAAGTCACAGAATCTAGGCGTGTGAAGTCATAGAATGGAGGTGTGTGAAGTCATAGAATGGAGGTGTGTGAAGTCCTAGAATTGAATTGTGTGAAGTCATAGAATGGAGGTGTGTGAAGTGAGAATTGAGGTGTGTGAAGTCACGGAATTGAGGTGTGTGAACTCAGAATGGAGGTGTGTGAAATCACAGAATGGAGGTGTGTGAAGTCATAGAATGGATGTTTTTGAAGTAGAATGAAAGTGTGTGAAGTCAGAGAATGGAGGTGTGTGAAGTCAGAGAATTGAGGTGTGTGAAGTCACAGAATGGAGGTGTGTGAAGTCGTAGAATGGAATTGTGTGAAGTCATAGAATGGAGGTGTGTAAAGTGAGAATTGAAGTGTGTGAAGTCACGGAATTGAGGTTTGTGAACTCAGAATGGAGGTGTGTGAAGTCACAGAATGGAGGTTTGTGAAGTCATAGAATGGAGGTGTGTGAAGTCATAGAATGGATGTTTCTGAAGTAGAATGAACGTGTGTGAAGTCATAGAATGGAGGTGTGTGAAGTCAAAATGGAGATGTGTGAACTCATAAAATGGAGATGTGTGAAGTCATGGAATGGAGGTGTGTGAAGTCCAAGAATATAGGTGTGTGAAGTCAAACAATGGTGGTGTGTGAAGTCACAGAATGCAGGTGTGTTAAGTCAAAGAATGGAAGTGTGTGAAGTCAAAATGGAGGTGTGTGAAGTCACAGAATGGAGGTTTGTGAAGTCAGAGAATGAAGGTGTCTGAAGTCAGAATGCAGCTGTGTGAAGCCATAGAATGGAGGTGTGTGAAGTCAGAATGGAGGTGTGTGAACTCATAGAATGGAGTGTGTGAAGTCACAATGGGGGTGTGTGAAGTCACAGAATGGGAGTGTGTGAAATCAAATTGGAGGTGTGTGAAATCACAGAATGGAGGTGTGTCAACTCAGAAATGTGTTGAGTGAAGTCATAGAATGGATGTTTGTTAAGTAAGAATGAAGGTGTATTAAGTCATAGAATGGAGGTGTGTGAAGGCACAGAATGGAAGTGTGTGAAGTCATAGAATGGAGCTGTGTGAAGTCAGAATGGAGGTGTGTGAAGTCACAGAATGGAGGTGTGTGAACTCAGAATGGAGGTGTGTGAAGTCACAGAATGGAGGTGTGTTAAGTCACAGAACGGAGATGTTTGAACTCAGAATGGAGGTGTGTGAAGTCATAGAATGGAGGTGTGTGAAATCATAGAATGGAGGTGTGGGAAGTCAGAGAATGGAGCTGTGTGAAGTCAGAATGGAGGTGTGCGAAGTCAGAGAATGGAGGTGTGTGAAGTCATAGAATGGAGGTGTGTGAAGTCATAGAATGGATGTGTGTGAAGTCATAATGGAGGTGTGTGAAGTCACAGAATAGAGGTGTGTGAAGTCATAGAATGGAGCTGTGTGAAGTCAGATTGGAGGTGTGTGAAGTCACAGAATGGAGGTGTGTTAAGTCACAGAACGGAGGTGTTTGAACTCAGAATGGAGGTGTGTGAAGTCACAGAATGGAGGTGTGTGAAGTCATAGAATGGAGCTGTGTGAAGTCAGATTGGAGGTGTGTGAAGTCACAGAATGGAGGTGTGTGACCTCAGAATGGAGGTGTGTGAAGTCACAGAACTGAGGTGTGTGAAGTCATAGAATGGAGGTGTTTGAAGCCATAGAATGGATGTGTGTGAAGTCAAAATGGAGGTGTGTGAAGTCACAGAATTGAGGTGCGTGTAGTCACAGAATGGAGGTGTGTGAAGTCATAGAATGGAGGTGTGTGAAGTCATAGAATGGAGGTGTGTGAAGTCACAGAATGGATGTGTGTGAACTCATATAGGAGGTGTGTGAAATCACAGAATGGAGGTGTGTTAAGTCACAAAATGGAGGTGTGTAAACTCAGAATGGAGGTGTGTGAAGTCACAGAATCTAGGCGTGTGAAGTCATAGAATGGAGGTGTGTGAAGTCATATAATGGAGGTGTGTGAAGTCATAATGGAGGCGTGTGAAGTCACAGAATTGAGGTGTGTGAAGTCAGAACGGAGGTGTGTGAACTCAGATTGGAGGTGTGGGAAGTCACAATGGAGGTGTGTGAAGTTATAGAATGGAGGTGTGTGAAGTCACAGAACGGAGGTGTGTGAAGTCATAGAATAGAGCTGTGTGAAGTCAGATTGGAGGTGTGTGAAGTCACAGAATGGAGGTGTGTGAACTCAGAATGGAGGTGTTTGAAGTCACAGAATTGAGGTGTGTGAAGTCATAGAATGGAGCTGTGTGAAGTCAGATTGGAGGTGTGTGAAGTCACAGAATGGAGGTGTGTGAACTCAGAATGGAGGTGTGTGAAGTCACAGAATTGAGGTGTGTGAAGTCACAGAATGGAGGTGTGTGAAGTCATACAATGGATGTGTGTGAAGTCATAATGGAGGTGTGTGAAGTCACAGAATTGAGGTGTGTGAAGTCACAGAATGGAGGTGTGTGAAGTCATAGAATGGAGGTGTGTGAAGTCATAGAATGGATGTTTGTTAAGTAAGAATGAAGGTGTGTTAAGTCATAGAATGGAGGTGTGTGAAGTCACAGAATGGATGTGTGTGAACTCAGAATGGAGGTGTGTGATGTCACAGAATGGAGGTGTGTTAAGTCACAGAATGGAGGTGTGTGAACTAAGAATGGAGGTGTGTGAAGTCACAGAATCTAGGCGTGTGAAGTCATAGAATGGAGGTGTGTGAAGTCATAGAATGGAGGTGTGTGAAGTCATAATGGAGGCGTGTGAAGTCACAGAATTGAGGTGTGTGAAGTCACAGAATGGAGGTGTGTGATGTCATAGAATGGAAGTGTGTGTAGTCAGAACGGAGGTGTGTGAACTCAGATTGGAGGTGTGTGAAGTCACAATGGAGGTGGGTGAAGTTATAGAATGGAGGTGTGTGAAGTCACAGAATGGAGGGGTGTGAACTCATAGAATGGAGGTGTGTGAATTCACAGAATGAAGGTGCGTTAAGTCACAGAATGGAGGATTGTGAACTCAGAATGGAGGTGTGTGAAGTCACAGAATAGAGGTGTGGGAAGTCATAGAATGGAGTTGTGTGAAGTCACAGAATGGAGGTGTGTGAATTAATAGAATGGAGGTGTGAGAAATCATAGAATGGAGGTGTGTGAAGTCACAGAATGGAGGTGTGTGAAGTCACAGAATGGAGGTGTGTGAAGTCACAGAATGGAGGTGTGTGAACTCACAATGGAGGTGTGTGAAGTCACAGATTGGAGGTTTGTGAAGTCAGAATGGAGGTGTGTGAAGTCACAGAATGGATGTGTGTGAACTCAGAAAGGAGGTGTGTGAAGTCACAGAATGGAGGTGTGTTAAGTCACAGAATGGAGGTTTGTGAACTCAGAATGGAGGTGTGTGAAGTCACAGAATCTAGGCGTGTGAAGTCATAGAATGGAGGTGTGTGAAGTCATAGAATGGAGGTGTGTGAAGTCATAGAATGGAGGTGTGTGAAGTCATAGAATGGAGCTGTGTGAAGTGAGAATGGAGGTGTGTGAAGTCACAGAATGGATGTGTGTGAACTCAGAAAGGAGGTGTGTGAAGTCACAGAATGGAGGTGTGTTAAGTCACAGAATGTAGGTGTGTGAACTCAGAATGGAGGTGTGTGAAGTCACAGAATCTAGGCGTGTGAAGTCATAGAATGGATGTGTGTGAAGTTATAGAATGGAGGTGTGTGAAGTCATAATGGAGGCGTGTGAAGTCACAGAATTGAGGTGTGTGAAGTCACAGAATGGAGGTGTGTGAAGTCATAGAATGGAAGTGTGTGAAGTCAGAACGGAGCTGTGTGAACTCAGATTGGAGGTGTGGGAAGTCACAATGGAGGTGTGTGAAGTTATAGAATGGAGGTGTGTGAAGTCACAGAATGGAGGGGTGTGAACTCATAGAATGGAGGTGTGTGAAGTCACAGAATGAAGGTGCGTTAAGTCACAGAATGGAGGTTTGTGAACTCAGAATGGAGGTGTGTGAAGTCACAGAATGGAGGTGTGGGAAGTCATAGAATGGAGTTGTGTGAAGTCACAGAATGGAGGTGTGTGAATTAATAGAAATGAGGTGTGAGAAATCATAGAATGGAGGTGTGTGAAGTCATAGAATGGAGGTGTGTGAAGTCACAGAATGGAGGTGTGTGAAGTCACAGAATGGAGGTGTGTGAACTCACAATGGTGGTGTGTGAAGTCAAAGAATGGAGGTGTGTGAAGTCATAGAATGGAGCTGTGTGAAGTCAGAATGGAGGTGTGTGAAGTCACAGAATGGATGTGTGTGAACTCAGAAAGGAGGTGTGTGAAGTCACAGAATGGAGGTGTGTTAAGTCACAGAATGGAGGTGTGTGAACTCAGAATGGAGGTGTGTGAAGTCACAGAATCTAGGCGTGTGAAGTCATAGAATGGATGTGTGTGAAGTCATAGAATGGAGGTGTGTGAAGTCATAATGGAGGCGTGTGAAGTCACAGAATGGAGGTGTGTGAAGTCACAGAATGAAGGTGTCTGAAGTCAGAATGCAGCTGTGTGAAGCCATAGAATGGAGGTGTGTGAAGTCAGAATGGAGGTGTGTGAACTCATAGAATGGAGTGTGTGAATGCAAAATGGGAGTGTGTGAAGTCATAGAATGGGGGTGTGTGAAGTCAAAATGGAGGTGTGTGAAATCAGAGAATGGAGGTGTGTCAACTCAGAAATGAGGTGTGTGAAGTAATAGAATGGAGGTGTGTGAATTCATAGAATGGAAGTGTGTGAAATCATAGAATGGAGGTGTGTGAAATCAAAGAATTGAGGATTGTGAAGTCAGAATGGAGGTGTGTGAAGTCAGGATGGAGGTGGGTGTAGTCACAGAATGGAGGTGTGGAAACTCAGAATGGAGGTGTGTGGTCACAGAACGGAAGTTTGTGAAGTAATAGAATGGAGGTGCGTGAAGTCATAGAATGGATGTTTCTGAAGTGAGAATGAAGGTGTATGAAGTCAAAGAATGGAGGTGTGTGAAGTCAAAATGGAGGTGTGTGAACTCATAGAATGGAGGTGTGTGAACTCATAGAATGGAGGTGTGTGAAGTCATGGAATGGAGGTGTCTGATGTCAAAGAATGGAGTTGTGTGAAGTCAAACAATAAAGGTGTGTGAAGTCACAGAATGGAGGTGTGTGAACTCATAGAATGGAGGTGCATGAAGTCAAAGAATGGAGGTCTGTGAATTCATCGAATGGAGGTGTGTGAAGTCATGGAATGGAGGTGTGTGAAGTCAGATGCAGTTGTGTGAAGTCATAGAATGGAGGTGTGTGAAGTCATAGAATGGAGGTGTGTGAAGTCATAATGGAGGCGTGTGAAGTCACAGAATTGAGGTGTGTGAAGTCAAAGAATGGAGGTGTGTGATGTCATAGAATGGAAGTGTGTGTAGTCAGAACGGAGGTGTGTGAACTCAGATTGGAGGTGTGTGAAGTCACAATGGAGGTGGGTGAAGTTATAGAATGGAGGTGTGTGAAGTCACAGAATGGAGGGGTGTGAACTCATAGAATGGAGGTGGGTGAAGTCACAGAATGAAGGTGCGTTAAGTCACAGAATGGAGGATTGTGAACTCAGAATGGAGGTGTGTGAAGTCACAGAATAGAGGTGTGGGAAGTCATAGAATGGAGTTGTGTGAAGTCACAGAATGGAGGTGTGTGAATTAATAGAATGGAGGTGTGAGAAATCATAGAATGGAGGTGTGTGAAGTCACAGAATGGAGGTGTGTGAAGTCACAGAATGGAGGTGTGTGAAGTCACAGAATGGAGGTGTGTGAACTCACAATGGAGGTGTGTGAAGTCACAGATTGGAGGTTTGTGAAGTCAGAATGGAGGTGTGTGAAGTCACAGAATGGATGTGTGTGAACTCAGAAAGGAGGTGTGTGAAGTCACAGAATGGAGGTGTGTTAAGTCACAGAATGGAGGTTTGTGAACTCAGAATGGAGGTGTGTGAAGTCACAGAATCTAGGCGTGTGAAGTCATAGAATGGAGGTGTGTGAAGTCATAGAATGGAGGTGTGTGAAGTCATAGAATGGAGGTGTGTGAAGTCATAGAATGGAGCTGTGTGAAGTGAGAATGGAGGTGTGTGAAGTCACAGAATGGATGTGTGTGAACTCAGAAAGGAGGTGTGTGAAGTCACAGAATGGAGGTGTGTTAAGTCACAGAATGTAGGTGTGTGAACTCAGAATGGAGGTGTGTGAAGTCACAGAATCTAGGCGTGTGAAGTCATAGAATGGATGTGTGTGAAGTTATAGAATGGAGGTGTGTGAAGTCATAATGGAGGCGTGTGAAGTCACAGAATTGAGGTGTGTGAAGTCACAGAATGGAGGTGTGTGAAGTCATAGAATGGAAGTGTGTGAAGTCAGAACGGAGCTGTGTGAACTCAGATTGGAGGTGTGGGAAGTCACAATGGAGGTGTGTGAAGTTATAGAATGGAGGTGTGTGAAGTCACAGAATGGAGGGGTGTGAACTCATAGAATGGAGGTGTGTGAAGTCACAGAATGAAGGTGTGTTAAGTCACAGAATGGAGGTTTGTGAACTCAGAATGGAGGTGTGTGAAGTCACAGAATGGAGGTGTGGGAAGTCATAGAATGGAGTTGTGTGAAGTCACAGAATGGAGGTGTGTGAATTAATAGAAATGAGGTGTGAGAAATCATAGAATGGAGGTGTGTGAAGTCATAGAATGGAGGTGTGTGAAGTCACAGAATGGAGGTGTGTGAAGTCACAGAATGGAGGTGTGTGAACTCACAATGGTGGTGTGTGAAGTCAAAGAATGGAGGTGTGTGAAGTCATAGAATGGAGCTGTGTGAAGTCAGAATGGAGGTGTGTGAAGTCACAGAATGGATGTGTGTGAACTCAGAAAGGAGGTGTGTGAAGTCACAGAATGGAGGTGTGTTAAGTCACAGAATGGAGGTGTGTGAACTCAGAATGGAGGTGTGTGAAGTCACAGAATCTAGGCGTGTGAAGTCATAGAATGGATGTGTGTGAAGTCATAGAATGGAGGTGTGTGAAGTCATAATGGAGGCGTGTGAAGTCACAGAATGGAGGTGTGTGAAGTCACAGAATGAAGGTGTCTGAAGTCAGAATGCAGCTGTGTGAAGCCATAGAATGGAGGTGTGTGAAGTCAGAATGGAGGTGTGTGAACTCATAGAATGGAGTGTGTGAATGCAAAATGGGAGTGTGTGAAGTCATAGAATGGGGGTGTGTGAAGTCAAAATGGAGGTGTGTGAAATCAGAGAATGGAGGTGTGTCAACTCAGAAATGAGGTGTGTGAAGTAATAGAATGGAGGTGTGTGAATTCATAGAATGGAAGTGTGTGAAATCATAGAATGGAGGTGTGTGAAATCAAAGAATTGAGGATTGTGAAGTCAGAATGGAGGTGTGTGAAGTCAGGATGGAGGTGGGTGTAGTCACAGAATGGAGGTGTGGAAACTCAGAATGGAGGTGTGTGGTCACAGAACGGAAGTTTGTGAAGTAATAGAATGGAGGTGCGTGAAGTCATAGAATGGATGTTTCTGAAGTGAGAATGAAGGTGTATGAAGTCAAAGAATGGAGGTGTGTGAAGTCAAAATGGAGGTGTGTGAACTCATAGAATGGAGGTGTGTGAACTCATAGAATGGAGGTGTGTGAAGTCATGGAATGGAGGTGTCTGATGTCAAAGAATGGAGTTGTGTGAAGTCAAACAATAAAGGTGTGTGAAGTCACAGAATGGAGGTGTGTGAACTCATAGAATGGAGGTGCATGAAGTCAAAGAATGGAGGTCTGTGAATTCATCGAATGGAGGTGTGTGAAGTCATGGAATGGAGGTGTGTGAAGTCAGATGCAGTTGTGTGAAGTCATAGAATGGAGGTGTGTGAAGTCAAAGAATGGAGGTGTGTGAAGTCAAACAATAAAGGTGTGTGAAGTCACAGAATGGAGGTGTGTGAAGTCATAGAATGGAGGTGTGTGAAGTCACAGAATGGAGGTGTGTGAAGTCATAGAATGGAGGTTTGTGAAGTCATAGAATTCAGGTGTGTGATGTCACAGAATGGAAGTGTGTGAAGTCACAGAATGGAGGTGTGTGAAATCACAAAATGGAGGTGTGTGAACTCAGAATGGAGGTGTGTGAAGTCACAGAATGGAGGTGTGTGAAGTCATAGAATGGATTTGTGTGAAGTCACACAATGGTGGTGTGTGAAGTCATAGAATGGAGGTGTGAGAAGTCATGGAATGGAGGTGTGTGAAGTAAGAGAATGGAGGTGTTTGACGTCAGAGAATGCAGGTGTGTGAAATCAGAATGGAGGTGTGTGAAGTCACAGAATGGAGGTGTGTGAAGTCAGAATAGATTTGTGCGAAGTCATCGAATGGAGCTGTGTGAAGTCATAGAATGGAGGTGAGTGAAGTCAGAATGGCGGTGTGTGAACATAGAATGATGGTGTGTGAAGTCACAATGGAGGTTTGTGAAGTCATAGAATGGAGGTTTTTGAAGTCACAGAATGGAAGTGTGTGAAGTCATAGAATGGAGGTGTGTGAAGTCAGAACGGAGGTGTGTGAACTCAGATTGGAGGTGTGGGAAGTCATAATGGAGGTGTGTGAAGTTATATAATGGAGGTGTGTGAAGTCACAGAATGGAGGGGTGTGAAATCAAAGACTGGAGGTGTGTGAAGTCATAGAATGGAGGTGTGTGAAGTTATAGAATGGAGGTGTGTGAAGTCACAGAATGGAGGTGTGGGAAGTCATAGTATGGAGTTCTGTGAAGTCAAAGAATGGAGGTGTGTGAATTAATAGAATGGAGGTGTGAGAAATCATAGAATGGAGGTGTGTGAAGTCACAGAATGGAGGTGTGTGAAGTCACAGAATGAAGGTGTCTGAAGTCAGAATGCAGCTGTGTGAAGCCATAGAATGGAGGTGTGTGAAGTCAGAATGGAGGTGTGTGAACTCATAGAATGGAGTGTGTGAAGTCATAATGGTGGTGTGTGAAGTCATAGAATGGGGGTGTGTGAAGTCAAATTGGAGGTGTTTGAAATCACAGCATGGAGGTGTGTCAACTCAGAAATGAGGTGTGTGAAGTCATAGGATGGAGGTGTGTGAATTCATAGAATGGAAGTGTGTGAAATCATAGAATGGAGGTGTGTGAAGTCAAAGAATAGAGGTTTGTGAAGTCAGAATGGAGGTGTGTGAAGTCAGGATGGAGGTGGGTGAAGTCACAGAATGGATGTGTGGGAACTCAGAATGGAGGTGTGTGGTCACAGAACGGAGGTTTGTGAAGTCATAGAATGGAGGTGCGTGAAGTCATAGAATGGATGTTTCTGAAGTGAGAATGAAGGTGTATGAAGTCAAAGAATGGAGGTGTGTGAAGTCAAAATGGAGGTGAGTGAACTCATAGAATGGAGGTGTGTGAACTCATAGAACGGAGGTGTGTGAAGTCATGGAATGTAGGTGTGTGAAGTCAAAGACTGGAGGTGTGTTAAGTCTCAGAACGGAGGTGTTTGAACTCAGAATGGAGGTGTGTGAAGTCACAGAATGGAGGTGTGTGAAGTCATAGAATGGAGCTGTGTGAAGTCAGATTGGAGGTGTGTGAAGTCACAGAATGGAGGTGTGTGAACTCAGAATGGAGGTGTGTGAAGTCACAGAACTGAGGTGTGTGAAGTCATAGAATGGAGGTGTGTGAAGTCATAGAATGGATGTGTGTGAAGTCATAATGGAGGTGTGTGAAGTCACAGAATTGAGGTGCGTGAAGTCACAGAATGGAGGTGTGTGAAGTCATAGAATGGAGGTGTGTGAAGTCATAGAATGGAGGTGTGTGAAGTCATAGAATGGAGCTGTGTGAAGTCAGAATGGAGGTGTGTGAAGTCACAGAATGGAGGTGTGTGAAGTCACAGAATGGAGGTGTGTTAAGTCACAGAATGTAGGTGTGTGAACTCAGAATGGAGGTGTGTGAAGTCACAGAATCCAGGCGTGTGAAGTCATAGAATGGAGGTGTGTGAAGTCATAATGGAGGCGTGTGAAGTCACAGAATTGAGGTGTGTGAAGTCACAGAATGGAGGTTTGTGAAGTCATAGAATGGAAGTGTGTGAAGTCAGAACGGAGGTGTGTGAACTTAGATTGGTGGTGTGGGAAGTCACAATGGAGGTGTGTGAAGTTATAGAATGAAGGTGCGTTAAGTCACAGAATGGAGGTTTGTGAACTCAGAATGGAGGCGTGTGAAGTCACAGAATGGAGGTGTGGGAAGTCATAGAATGGAGTTGTGTGAAGTCACAGAATGGAGGTGTGTGAATTAATAGAATTGAGGTGTGAGAAATCATAGAATGGAGGTGTGTGAAGTCATAGAATGGAGGTGTGTGAAGTCACAGAATGGAGGTGTGTGAAGTCACAGAATGGAGGTGTGTGAACTCACAATGGTGGTGTGTGAAGTCAAAGAGTGGAGGTGTGTGAAGTCGTAGAATGGAATTGTGTGAAGTCATAGAATGGAGGTGTGTGAAGTGAGAATTGAGGTGTGTGAAGTCACGGAATTGAGGTGTGTGAAGTCACAGAATGGAGGTGTGTGAAGTCACAGAATGGAGGTTTGTGAAGTCATAGAATGGAGGTGTGTGAAGTCATAGAATCGATGTTTCTGAAGTAGAATGAGGGTGTGTGAAGTCATAGAATGGAGGTGTGTGAAGTCAGAATGGAGGTGTGTGAACTCATAAAATGGAGATGTCTGAAGTCACAGAATGGAGGTGTGTGAACTCAGAATGGAGGTGTGTGAAGTCACAGAACTGAGGTGTGTGAAGTCATAGAATGGAGGTGTGTGAAGTCATAGAATGGATGTGTGTGAAGTCATAATGGAGGTTTGTGAAGTCACAGAATTGAGGTGCGTGAAGTCACAGAATGGAGGTGTGTGAAGTCATAGAATGGAGGTGTGTGAAGTCATAGAATGGAGGTGTGTGAAGTCATAGAATGGAGCTGTGTGAAGTCAGAATGGAGGTGTGTGAAGTCACAGAATGGATGTGTGTGAACTCAGAAAGGAGGTGTGTGAAGTCACAGAATGGAGGTGTGTTAAGTCACAGAATGGAGGTGTGTGAACTCAGAATGGAGGTGTGTGAAGTCACAGAATCTAGGCGTGTGAAGTCATAGAATGGAGGTGTGTGAAGTCATAGAATGGAGGTGTGTGAAGTTATAATGGAGGCGTGTGAAGTCACAGAATGGAGGTGTGTGAAGTCACAGAATGAAGGTGTCTGAAGTCAGAATGCAGCTGTGTGAAGCCATAGAATGGAGGTGTGTGAAGGCAGAATGGAGGTGTGTGAACTCATAGAATGGAGTGTGTGAAGTCACAATGGGGGTGTGTGAAGTCATAGAATGGGGGTGTGTGAAGTCAAAATGGAGGTGTGTGAAATCAGAGAATGGAGGTGTGTCAACTCAGAAATGAGGTGTGTGAAGTAATAGAATGGAGGTGTGTGAATTCATAGAATGGAAGTGTGTGAAATCATAGAATGGAGGTGTGTGAAGTCAAAGAATTGAGGTTTGTGAAGTCAGAATGGAGGTGTGTGAAGTCAGGATGGAGGTGGGTGTAGTCACAGAATGGAGGTGTGGGAACTCAGAATGGAGGTGTGTGGTCACAGAACGGAAGTTTGTGAAGTAATAGAATGGAGGTGCGTGAAGTCATAGAATGGATGTTTCTGAAGTGAGAATGAAGGTGTATGAAGTCAAAGAATGGAGGTGTGTGAAGTCAAAATGGAGGTGTGTGAACTCATAGAATGGAGGTGTGTGAACTCATAGAATGGAGGTGTGTGAAGTCATGGAATGGAGGTGTGTGAAGTCAAAGAATGGAGGTGTGTGAAGACAAACAATAAAGGTGTGTGAAGTCACAGAATGTAGGTGTGTGAACTCATAGAATGGAGGTGCATGCAGTCAAAGAATGGAGGTGTGTGAATTCATCGAATGGAGGTGTGTGAAGTCATGGAATGGAGGTGTGTGAAGTCAGATGCAGTTGTGTGAAGTCATAGAATGGAGGTGTGTGAAGTCATGGAATGGAGCTGTGTGAAGTCAGAATGGAGGTGTGTGAAGTCATAGAATGGAGGTGTGTGAAGTCAGAATGGAGGTGTGTGAACTCATAGAATGGAGGTGTGTGAAGTCATGGAATGGAGGTGTGTGAAGTCAAAGAATGGAGGTGTGTGAAGTCACAGAATGGAGGTTTGTGAAGTCATAGAATTTAGGTGTGTGATGTCACAGAATGGAGGTGTGTGAAGTCACAGAATGGAGGTGTGTGAAATCACAAAATGGAGGTGTGTGAACTCAGAATGGAGGTGTGTGAAGTCACAGAATTGAGGTGTGTGAAGTCATAGAATGGAGGTGTGTGAAGTCACACAATGGTGGTGTGTGAAGTCATAGAATGGAGGTGTGTGAAGTCATAGAATGGAGGTGTGTGAAGTAACAGAATGGAGGTGTTTGACGTCAGAGAATGCAGGTGTGTGAAATCAGAATGGAGCTGTGTGAAGTCATAGAATGGAGGTGAGTGAAGTCAAAATGGCGGTGTGTGAACATAGAATGATGGTGAGTGAAGTCACAATGGAGGTTTGTGAAGTCATAGAATGGAGGTTTTTGAAGTCACAGAATGGAAGTGTGTGAAGTCATAGAATGGAGGTGTGTGAAGTCAGAACGGAGGAGTGTGAACTCAGATTGGAGGTGTGGGAAGTCATAATGGAGGTGTGTGAAGTTATAGAATGGAGGTGTGTGAAGTCACAGAATGGAGGGGTGTGAAGTCAAAGACTGGAGGTGTGTGAAGTCATAGAATGGAGGTGTGTGAAGTTATAGAATGGAGGTGTGTGAAGTCACAGAATGGAGGTGTGGGAAGTCATAGTATGGAGTTCTGTCAAGTCACAGAATGGAGGTGTGTGAATTAATAGAATGGAGGTGTGAAAAATCATAGAATGGAGGTGTGTGAAGTCACAGAATGTAGGTGTGTGAAGTCACAGAATGGAGGTGTGTTAAGTCACAGAATGTAGGTGTGTGAACTCACAATGGAGGTGTGTGAAGTCAAAGAATGGAGGTCTGTGAAGTCATAGAATGGAATTGTGTGAAGTCATAGAATGGAGGTGTGTGAAGTGAGAATTGAGGTGTGTGAAGTCACGGAATTGAGGTGGTGAACTCAGAATGGAGGTGTGTGAAGTCACAGAATGGAGGTTTGTGAAGCCATAGAATGGAGGTGTGTGAAGTCCAAAATGGATGTTTCTGAAGTAGAATGAAGGTTTGTGAAGTCATAGAATGGAGGTGTGTGAAGTCAAAATGGAGGTGTGTGAACTCATAAAATGGAGATGTGTGAAGTCATGGAATGGAGGTGTGTGAAGTCCAAGAATATAGGTGTGTGAAGTCAAACAATGGTGGTGTGTGAAGTCACAGAATGCAGGTTTGTTAAGTCAAAGAATGGAAGTGTGTGAAGTCAAATGGAGGTGTGTGAAGTCACAGAATGGAGCTGTGTGAAGTCACAGAATGAAGGTGTCTGAAGTCAGAATGCAGCTGTGTGAAGCCATAGAATGGAGGTGTGTGAAGTCAGAATGGAGGTGTGTGAACTCATACAATGGAGTGTGTGAAGTCAAAATGGTGGTGTGTGAAGTCGTAGAATGGGGGTGTGTGAAGGCAAATTGGAGGTGTGTGAAATCACAGAATGGAGGTGTGTCAACTCAGAAATGAGGTGTGTGAAGTCATAGAATGGAGGTTTGTGAATTCATAGAATGGAAGTGTGTGAAATCATAGAATGGAGGTGTGTGAAGTCAAAGAATAGAGGTTTGTGAAGTCAGAATGGAGGTGTGTGAAGTCAGGATAGAGGTGGGTGAAATCACAGAATGGAGGTGTGGGAACTCAGAATGGAGTTGTGTGGTCACAGAACGGAGGTTTGTGAAGTCATAGAATGGAGTTCCGTGAAGTCATAGAATGGATGTCTCTGAAGTGAGAATGTAGGTGTATGAAGTCAAAGAATGGAGGTGTGTGAAGTCAAAATGGAGGTGTGTGAACTCATAGAATGGAGGTGTGTGAACTCATAGAATGGTGGTGTGTGAAGTCATGGAATGTAGGTGTGTGAAGTCAAAGACTGGAGGTGTGTGAAGTCAAACAATAAAGGTGTGTGAAGTCACAGAATGGAGGTGTGTGAACTCATAGAATGGAGGTGCATGAAGTCAAAGAATGGAGGTGTGTGAATTCATCGAATGGAGGTGTGTGAAGTCATGCAATGGAGGTGTGTGAAGTCAGAATGGAGTTTTGTGAAGTCATAGAATGGAGGTGTGTGAAGTCATGGAATGGAGGTGTGTGAAGTCAGAATGGAGGTGTGTGAAGTCAAAGAATGGAGGTGTGTGAAGTCAGAATGGAGGTGTGTGAAGTCATAGAATGGAGGTTTGTGAAGTCATAGAATTTAGGTGTGTGAAGTCACAGAATGGAGGTGTGTGAAGTCACAGAATGGAGGTGTGTGAAGTCATATAATGGAGGTGTGTGAAGTCACACAATGGGGATGTGTGACGTCATAGAATGGAGGTGTGTGAAGTCATAGAATGGAGGTGTGTGAAGTCACAGAATGGAGGTGTTTGACGTCAGAGAATGGAGGTGTGTGAAATCAGAATGGAGGTGTGTGAAGTCACAGGATGGAGGTGTGTGAAGTCAGAATAGATGTGTGCGAAGTCATAGAATGGAGTTGTGTGAAGACACAGAATTGAGGTGTGAGAAGTCAGAATGGCGGTGTGTGAAGTCAGAATGGAGGTGTGTGAAGTCATAGAATGGAGGTGTGTGAATTCAGAATGCATTTCTGTGAACTCATAGAATGGAGGTCTGTGAAGTCACAATGTAGGTGTGTGAAGTCACAGAATGGAGGTGTGTGAAGTCATAGAATGGACGTGTTTGAAGTCACAGAATGGAGGTGTGTGAAGTCATATAATGGAGGTGTGTGAAGTCACAGAATGGAGGTGTGTGAAGTCAGAATGGAGTTGTGTGAAGTCATGGAATGGAGGTGTGTGAAGTCAGAATGGATGTGTGTGAAGTCACAGAATGGAGGTGTGTGAAGTCAGAATGGATGTGTGTGAACTCATAGAATGGAGGTGTGTGAAGTCACAATGGAGGTGTGTGAAGTCATAGAATGGAGGTGTGTGAAGTCACAAAATGTAGGTGTGTGAAGTCATAGAATGGAGCTATGTGAAGTCAGATTGGAGGTGTGTGAAGTCACAGAATGGAGGTGTGTGAACTCAGAATGGAGGTGTGCGAAGTCACAGGATGGAGGTGTGTAAAGTCATAGAATGGAGATGTGTGAAGTCATAGAATGGATGTGTGTGAAGTCATAATGGAGGTGTGTGAAGTCACAGAATTGAGGTGTGTGAAGTCACAGAATGGAGGTGTGTGAAGTCATAGAATGGAGGTGTGTGAAGTCATAGAATGGAGGTGTGTGAAATGAGAATTGAGGTGTGTGAAGTCACGGAATTGAGGTGGTGAACTCAGAATGGAGGTGTGTGAAGTCACAGAATGGAGGTTTGTGAAGCCATAGAATGGAGGTGTGTGAAGTCCAAAATGGATGTTTCTGAAGTAGAATGAAGGTGTGTGAAGTCATAGAATGGAGGTGTGTGAAGTCAAAATGGAGGTGTGTGAACTCATAAAATGGAGATGTGTGAAGTCATGGAATGGAGGTGTGTGAAGTCCAAGAATATAGGTGTGTGAAGTCAAACAATGGTGGTGTGTGAAGTCACAGAATGCAGGTTTGTTAAGTCAAATAATGGAAGTGTGTGAAGTCAAATGGAGGTGTGTGAAGTCACAGAATGGAGCTGTGTGAAGTCACAGAATGAAGGTGTCTGAAGTCAGAATGCAGCTGTGTGAAGCCATAGAATGGAGGTGTGTGAAGTCAGAATGGAGGTGTGTGAACTCATACAATGGAGTGTGTGAAGTCAAAATGATGGTGTGTGAAGTCGTAGAATGGGGGTGTGTGAAGTCAAATTGGAGGTGTGTGAAATCACAGAATGGAGGTGTGTCAACTGAGAAATGAGGTGTGTGAAGTCATAGAATGGAGGTTTGTGAATTCATAGAATGGAAGTGTGTGAAATCATAGAATGGAGGTGTGTGAAGTCAAAGAATAGAGGTTTGTGAAGTCAGAATGGAGGTGTGTGAAGTCAGGATAGAGGTGGGTGAAATCACAGAATGGAGGTGTGGGAACTCAGAATGGAGTTGTGTGGTCACAGAACGGAGGTTTGTGAAGTCATAGAATGGAGTTCCGTGAAGTCATAGAATGGATGTCTCTGAAGTGAGAATGTAGGTGTATGAAGTCAAAGAATGGAGGTGTGTGAAGTCAAAATGGAGGTGTGTGAACTCATAGAATGGAGGTGTGTGAACTCATAGAATGGTGGTGTGTGAAGTCATGGAATGTAGGTGTGTGAAGTCAAAGACTGGAGGTGTGTGAAGTCAAACAATAAAGGTGTGTGAAGTCACAGAATGGAGGTGTGTGAACTCATAGAATGGAGGTGCATGAAGTCAAAGAATGGAGGTGTGTGAATTCATCGAATGGAGGTGTGTGAAGTCATGCAATGGAGGTGTGTGAAGTCAGAGTGGAGTTTTGTGAAGTCATAGAATGGAGGTGTGTGAAGTCATGGAATGGAGGTGTGTGAAGTCAGAATGGAGGTGTGTGAAGTCAAAGAATGGAGGTGTGTGAAGTCAGAATGGAGGTGTGTGAAGTCATAGAATGGAGGTTTGTGAAGTCATAGAATTTAGGTGTGTGAAGTCACAGAATGGAGGTGTGTGAAGTCACAGAATGGAGGTGTGTGAAGTCATATAATGGAGGTGTGTGAAGTCACACAATGGGGATGTGTGACGTCATAGAATGGAGGTGTGTGAAGTCATAGAATGGAGGTGTGTGAAGTCACAGAATGGAGGTGTTTGACGTCAGAGAATGGAGGTGTGTGAAATCAGAATGGAGGTGTGTGAAGTCACAGAATGGAGGTGTGTGAAGTCAGAATAGATGTGTGCGAAGTCATAGAATGGAGTTGTGTGAAGACACAGAATTGAGGTGTGAGAAGTCAGAATGGCGGTGTGTGAAGTCAGAATGGAGGTGTGTGAAGTCATAGAATGGAGGTGTGTGAATTCAGAATGCATTTGTGTGAACTCATAGAATGGAGGTCTGTGAAGTCACAATTTAGGTGTGTGAAGTCACAGAATGGAGGTGTGTGAAGTCATATAATGGAGGTGTGTGAAGTCACAGAATGGAGGTGTGTGAAGTCAGAATGGAGTTGTGTGAAGTCATGGAATGGAGGTGTGTGAAGTCAGAATAGATGTGTGTGAAGTCACAGATTGGAGGTGTGTGAAGTCAGAATGGAGGTGTGTGAACTCATAGAATGGAGGTGTGTGAAGTCACAATGGAGGTGTGTGAAGTCATAGAATGGAGGTGTGTGAAGTCACAAAATGTAGGTGTGTGAAGTCATAGAATGGAGCTCTGTGAAGTCAGATTGGAGGTGTGTGAAGTCACAGAATGGAGGTGTGTGAACTCAGAATGGAGGTGTGCGATGTCACAGGATGGAGGTGTGTAAAGTCATAGAATGGAGATGTGTGAAGTCATAGAATGGATGTGTGTGAAGTCATAATGGAGGTGTGTGAAGTCACAGAATTGAGGTGTGTGAAGTCACAGAATGGAGGTGTGTGAAGTCATAGAATGGAGGTGTGTGAAGTCATAGAATGGAGGTGTGTGAAGTCATAGAATGGATGTTTGTTAAGTAAGAATGAAGGTGTGTTAAGTCATAGAATGGAGGTGTGTGAAGGCACAGAATGGAGGTGTGTGAAGTCAGAGAATGGAGCTGTGTGAATTCAGAATGGAGGTGTGTGAAGTCACAGAATGGAGGTGTGTGAACTCAGAATGGAGGTGTGTGAACTCATAGAATGGAGGTGTGTGAAGTCACAATGCAGGTGTGCGAAGTCATAGAATGGAGGTGTGTGAGGTCATAGAATGGAGGTGTGTGAAGTCACAGAATGGAGGTGTGTGAAGTCATGGAATGGAGGTGTGTGAAGTCCAAGAATATAGGTGTGTGAAGTCAAACAATGGTGGTGTGTGAAGTCACAGAATGCAGGTGTGTTTAGTCAAAGAAAGGAAGTGTGTGAAGTCAAATGGAGGTGTGTGAAGTCACAGAATGGAGCTGTGTGAAGTCACAGAATGAAGGTGTCTGAAGTCAGAATGCAGCTGTGTGAAGCCATAGAATGGAGGTGTGTGGAGTCAGAATGGAGGTGTGTGAACTCATAGAATGGAGTGTGTGAAGTCATAATGGTGGTGTTTGAAGTCATAGAATGGGGGTGTGTGAACTCAAATTGGAGGTGTGTGAAATCACAGAATGGAGGTGTGTCAACTCAGAAATGAGGTGTGTGAAGTCATAGAATGGAGGTGTGTGAATTCATAGAATGGAAGTGTGTGAAATCATAGAATGGAGGTGTGTGAAGTCAAAGAATAGAGGTTTGTGAAGTCAGAATGGAGGTGTGTGAAGTCAGGATGGAGGTGGGTGAAGTCACAGAATGGAGGTGTGGGAACTCAGAATGGAGGTGTGTGGTCACAGAACGGAGGTTTGTGAAGTCATAGAATGGTGCGTGAAGTCATAGAATGGATGTTTCTGAAGTGAGAATGAAGGTGTATGAAGTCAAAGAATGGAGGTGTGTGAAGTCAAAATGGAGGTGTGTGAACTCATAGAATGGAGGTGTGTGAACTCATAGAATGGAGGTGTGTGAAGTCATGGAATGTAGGTGTGTGAAGTCAAAGACTGGAGGTGTGTGAAGTCAAACAATAAAGGTGTGTGAAGTCATAGAATGGAGGTGTGTGAACTCATAGAATCGAGGTGCATGAAGTCAAAGAATGGAGGTGTGTGAATTCATCGAATGGAGGTGTGTGAAGTCATGCAGTGGAGGTGTGTGAAGTCAGATGGAGTTGTGTGAAGTCATAGAATGGAGGTGTGTGAAGTCATGGAATGGAGGTGTGTGAAGTCAGAATGGAGGTGTGTGAAGTCATAGAATGGAGGTGTGTGAAGTCAGAATGGAGGTGTGTGAACTCATAGAATGGAGGTGTGTGAAGTCACAATGCAGGTGTGCGAAGTCATAGAATGGAGGTGTGTGAGGTCATAGAATGGAGGTGTGTGAAGTCACAGAATGGAGGTGTGTGAAGTCATAGAATGGAGGTGTGTGAAGTCACAGAATGGAGGTGTGTGAAGTCATAGAATGGAGGTTTGTGAAGTCATAGAATGGAGGTGTGTGAAGTCATAGAATGGAGGTGTGTGAAGTCACAGAATGGAGGTGTGTGAAGTCACAGAATGGAGGTGTGTGAAATCACAAAATGGAGGCGTGTGAACTCAGAATGGAGGTGTGTGAAGTCACAGAATTGAGGTGTGTGAAGTCATAGAATGGAGGTGTGTGAAGTCACACAATGGGGATGTGTGACGTCATAGAATGGAGGTGTGTGAAGTCATAGAATGGAGGTGTGTGAAGTCACAGAATGGAGGTGTTTGACGTCAGAGAATGGAGGTGTGTGAAATCAGAATGGATGTGTGTAGTCACAGAATGGAGTTGTGTAAAGTCAGAATAGATGTGTGCGAAGTCATAGAATGGAACTGTGTGAAGGCAGAATGGAGCTGTGTGAAGTCATAGAATGGAGGTGAGTGAAGTCAGAATGGCGGTGTGTGAACATAGAATGATGGTGTGTGAAGTCACAATGGAGGTTTGTGAAGTCATAGAATGGAGGTTTTAGAAGTCACAGAATGGAAGTGTGTGAAGTCATAGAATGGAGGTGTGTGAAGTCAGATTGGAGGTGTGTGAAGTCATAGAATGTAGGTGTGTCAACTCAGAAAGTAGGTGTGTGAAGTCATAGACTGGAGGTGTGTGAAGTCATAGAATGGAGGTGTGTGAAATCATAGAATGGAGTTGTGTGAAGTCACAGAATTGAGGTGTGTGAAGTCAGAATGGCGGTGTGTGAAGTCAGAATGGAGGTGTGTGAAGTCATAGAATGGAGGTGTGTGAATTCAGAATGCATTTGTGTGAACTCATAGAATGGAGGTCTGTGAAGTCACAATGTTGGTGTGTGAAGTCACAGAATGGAGGTGTGTGAAGTCATAGAATGGAGGTGTTTGAAGTCACAGAATGGAGGTGTGTGAAGTCATATAATGGAGGTGTGTGAAGTCACAGAATGGAGGTGTGTGAAGTAAGAATGGATTTGTGTGAAGTCATAGAATGGAGGTGTGTGAAGTCAGAATGGAGGTGTGTGAAGTCATAGAATGGAGGTGTGTGAAGTCAGAATGGAGGTGTGTGAACTCATAGAATGGAGGTGTGTGAAGTCACAATGGAGGTGTGTGAAGTCATAGAATGGAGGTTTGTGAAGTCACAGAATGGAGGTGTGTGAAGTCATAGAATGGAGCTGTGTGAAGACAGATTGGAGGTGTGTGAAGTCACAGAATGGAGGTGTGTGAACTCAGAATGCAGGTGTGTGAAGTCACAGAATGGAGGTGTGTGAAGTCATAGAATGGAGATGTGTGAAGTCATAGAATGGATGTGTGTGAAGTCATAATGGAGGTGTGTGAAGTCATAGAATGGAGGTGTGTGAAGTCATAGAATGGATGTTTGTTAAGTAAGAATGAAGATGTGTTAAGTCATAGAATGGAGGTGTGTGAAGGCACAGAATGGAGGTGTGTGAAGTCATAGAATGGAGCTGTGTGAAGTCAGAATGGAGGAGTGTGAAGTCACAGAATGGAGGTGTGTGAACTCAGAATGGAGGTCTGTGAAGTCACAGAATGGAGGTGTGTTAAGTCACAGAGTGGAGGTTTGTGAACTCAGAATGGAGGTGTGTGAAGTCACAGAATGGAGGTGTGTTAAGTCACAGAGTGGAGGTGTGTGAACTCAGAATGGAGGTGTATGAAGTCACAGAATCTACGTGTGTGAAGTCATAGAATGGAGGTGAGTGAAGTCATAGAATGGAGGTGTGTGAAGTCATAATGGAGGCGTGTGAAGTCACAGAATTGAGGTGTGTGAAGTCACAGAACGGAGGTGTGTGAAGTCATAGAATGCAAGTGTGTGAAGTCAGAACGGAGGTGTGTGAACTCAGTTGGAGGTGTGGGAAGTCACAATGGAGGTGTGTGAAGTTATAGAATGGACGTGTGTGAAGTCACAGAATGGAGGGGTGTGAAGTCAAAGACTGGAGTTGTGTGAACTCATAGAATGGAGGTGTGTGAAGTCATAGAATGGAGGTGTGTGAAGTCACAGAATGAAGGTGCGTTAAGTCACAGAATGGAGGTTTGTGAACTCAGAATGGAGGTGTGTGAAGTCATAGAATGGAGGTGTGGGAAGTCGTAGAATGGAGTTGTGTGAAGTCACAGAATGGAGCTATGTGAATTAATAGAATGGAGGTGTGAGAAATCATAGAATGGAGGTGCGTGAAGTCACAGAATGGAGGTGTGTGAAGTCACAGAATGGAGGTGTGTGAAGTCTAGAATGGAGCTGTGTGAAGTCAGATTGGAGGTGTGTGAAGTCACAGAATGGAGGTTTGTGAACTCAGAATGGAGGTGGGTGAAGTCACAGAATGAAGGTGTGTGAAGTCATAGAATGGAGGTGTGATAAGTCATAGAAAGGATGTGTGTGAAATCATAATGGAGGTGTGTGAAGTCACAGAATTGAGGTGTGTGAAGTCACAGAATGGAGGTTTGTTAAGTAATAATGAAGGTGTGTGAAGTCATAGAATGGAGGTGTGTGAAGTCATAGAATGGAGGTGTGTGAAATCATAGAATGGAGTTGTGTTAAGTCACAGAATTGAGGTGTGTGAAGTCAGAATGGAGGTGTGTGAAGTCAGAATGGAGGTGTGTGAAGTCATAGAATGGAGGTGTGTGAATTCAGAATGCATTTGTGTGAACTCAGAGAATGGAGGTCTGTAAAGTCACAATGTAGGTGTGTGAAGTCACAGAATGGAGGTGTGTGAAGTCATAGAATGGAGGTGTTTGAAGTCATAGAATGGAGGTGTGTGAAGTCATAGAATGGAGGTGTGTGAAGTCACAGAATGGAGGTGTGTGAAGTCAGAATGGAGTTGTGTGAAGTCATAGAATGGAGGTGTGTGAAGTCAGAATGGAGGTGTGTGAAGTCAGAATGGAGGTGTGTGAAGTCATAGAATGGAGGTGTGTGAAGTAAGAATGGAGGTGTGTGATCTCATAGAATGGATTTCTGTGAAGTCACAATGGAGGTGTGTGAAGTCATAGAATGGAGGTGTGTGAAGGCACAGAATGGAGGTGTGTGAAGTCATAGAATGGAGCTGTGTGAAGTCAGAATGGAGGTGTGTGAAGTCACAGAATGGAGGTGTGTGAACTCAGAATGGAGGAGTGTGAAGTCACAGAATGGAGGTGTGTGAAGTCATAGAATGGAGGTGTGTGCAGTGAGAATGGAGGTGTGTGATCTCATAGAATGGAGGTCTGTGAAGTCACAATGGAGGTGTGTGAAGTCATAGAATGGAGGTGTGTGAAGTCACAGAATGGAGGTGTGTGAAGTCTAGAATGGAGATGTGTGAAGTCAGATTGGAGGTGTGTGAGGTCACAGAATGGAGGTTTGTGAACTCAGAATGGAGGTGTGTGAAGTCACAGAATGAAGGTGTGTGAAGTCATAGAATGGAGGTGTGATAAGTCATAGAATGGATGTGTGTGAAGTCATAATGGAGGTGTGTGAAGTCACAGAATTGAGGTGTGTGAAGTCACAGAATGGAGGTTTGTTAAGTAATAATGAGGTGTGTTAAGTCATAGAATGGAGGTGTGTGAAGTCATAGAATGGAGGTGTGTGAAGTCATAGAATGGATGTTTGTTAAGTAATAATGAAGGTGTGTTAAGTCATAGAATGGAGGTGTGTGAAGGCACAGAATGGAGGTGTGTGAAGTCATAGAATGGAGCTGTGTGAAGTCAGAATGGAGGTGTGTGAAGTCACAGAATGGAGGTGTGTGAACTCAGAATGGAGGAGTGTGAAGTCACAGAATGGAGGTGTGTGAAGTCATAATGGAGGCGTGTGAAGTCACAGAATTGAGCTGTGTGAAGTCACAGAACGGAGGTGTGTAAAGTCATAGAATGGAAGTGTGTGAAGTCAGAACGGAGGTGTGTGAACTCAGATTGGAGGTGTGGGAATTCACAATGGAGGTGTGTGAAGTTATAGAATGGAAGTGTGTGAAGTCACAGAATGGAGGGGTGTGAAGTCAAAGACTGGAGGTGTGTGAACTAATAGAATGGAGGTGTGTGAAGTCATAGAATGGAGATGTGTGAAGTCATAGAATGGAATTGTGTGAAGTCATAGAATGGAGGTGTGTGAAGTGAGAATTGAGGTGGGTGAAGTCACGGAATTGAGGTGTGTGAACTCAGAATGGAGGTGTGTGAAGTCACAGAATGGAGGTTTGTGAAGTCATAGAATGGAGGTGTGTGAAGTCATAGAATGGAGGTTTCTGAAGTAGAATGAAGGTGTGTGAAGTCATAGAATGTAGGTGTGTGAAGTCAAAATGGAGGTGTGTGAACTCATAAAATGGAGATGTGTGAAGTCATGGAATGGAGGTGTGTGCAGTCCAAGAATATAGGTGTGTGAAGTCAAACAATGGTGGTGTGTGAAGTCACAGAATGCAGGTGTGTTAACTCAAAGAATGGAAGTGTGTGAAGTCAAAATGGAGGTGCGTGAAGTCACAGAATGGAGGTGTGTGAAGTCACAGAATGAAGGTGTCTGAAGTCAGAATGCAGCTGTGTGAAGCCATAGAATGGAGGTGTGTGAAGTCAGAATGGAGGTGTGTGAACTCATACAATGGAGTGTGTGAAGTCACAATGGGGGTGTGTGAAGTCATAGAATGGGGGTGTGTGAAGTCAAATTGGAGGTGTGTGAAATCACAGAATGGAGGTGTGTCAACTCAGAAATGAGGTGTGTGAAGTCATAGAATGGAGGTGTGTGAATTCATAGAATGGAAGTGTGTGAAATCATAGAATGGAGGTGTGTGAAGTCAAAGAATTGAGGTTTGTGAAGTCAGAATGGAGGTGTGTGAAGTCAGGATGGAGGTGGGTGAAGTCACAGAATGGAGGTGTGGGAACTCAGAATGGAGGTGTGTGGTCACAGAACGGAGGTTTGTGAAGTCATAGAATGGAGGTGCGTGAAGTCAAAGAATGGATGTTTCTGAAGTGAGAATGAAGGTGTATGAAGTCAAAGAATGGAGGTGTGTGAAGTCAAAATGGAGGTGTGTGAACTCATGGAATGGAGGTGTGTGAACTCATAGAATGGAGGTGTGTGAAGTCATGGAATGTAGGTGTGTGAATTCAAAGAATGGAGGTGTGTGAAGTCAAACAATAAAGGTGTGTGAAGTCACAGAATGGAGGTGTGTGAACTCATAGAATGGAGGTGCATGAAGTCAAAAATGGAGGTGTGTGAATTCATCGAATGGAGGTGTGTGAAGTCATGGAATGGAGGTGTGTGAAGTCATATGGAGTTGTGTGAAGTCATAGAATGGAGGTGTGTGAAGTCAGAATGGAGGTGTATGAAGTCATAGAATGGAGGTGTGTGAAGTCAGAATGGAGGTGTGTGAACTCATAGAATGGAGGTGTTTGATGACACAATGCAGGTGTGCGAAGTCATAGAATGGAGGTGTGTGGTCATAGAATGCAGGTGTGTGAAGTCACAGAATGGAGGTGTGTGAAGTCATAGAATGGAGGTGTGTGAAGTCACAGAATGGAGGTGTGTGAAGTCATAGAATGGAGGTTTGTGAAGTCATAGACTTTAGGTGTGTGAAGTCATAGAATGGAGGTGTGTGCAGTCACAGAATGGAGGTGTGTGAAATCACAAAATGGAGGTGTGTGAACTCAGAATGGAGGTGTGTGAAGTCACAGAATGGAGGTGTGTGAAGTCATAGAATCGAGGTGTGTGAAGTCACACAATGGGGGTGTGTGAAGTTATAGAATGGAGGTGTGTGAAGTCATAGAATGGAGGTGTGTGAAGTCACAGAATGGAGGTGTTTGACGTCAGAGAATGGAGGTGTGTGAAATCTAAATGGAGGTGTGTGACGTCACAGAATGGAGGTGTGCTAAGTCAGAATAGATGTGTGCGAAGTCATAGAATGGAGCTGTGTGAAGTCAGAATGGAGCTGTGTGAAGTCATAGAATGGAGGTGAGTGAAGTCAGAATGGCGGTGTGTGAACCCATAGAATGATGGTGTGTGAAGTCACAATGGAGGTGTGTGAAGTCATAGAATGGAGGTTTTTGAAGTCACAGAATGGAAGTGTGTGAAGTCATAAAATGGAGGTGTGTGAAGTCAGATTGGAGGTGTGTGAAGTCATAGAATGGAGGTGTGTCAACTCAGAAAGGAGTTGTGTGAAGTCATAGAATGGAGGTGTGTGAAGTCATAGAATGGAGGTGTGTGAAATCATAGAATGGAGTTGTGTTAAGTCACAGAATTGAGGTGTGTGAAGTCAGAATGGAGGTGTGTGAAGTCAGAATGGAGGTGTGTGAAGTCATAGAATGGAGGTGTGTGAATTCACAATGCATTTGTGTGAACTCATAGAATGGAGGCCTGTGAAGTCACAATGTAGGTGTGAGAAGTCACAGAATGGAGGTGTGTGAAGTCAGAATGGAGTTGTGTGAAGTCATAGAATGGAGGTTTGTGAAGTCAGAATGGAGGTGTGTGAAGTCATAGAATGGTGGTGTGTGAAGTCAGAATGGAGGTGTGTGAAGTCATAGAATGGAAGTGTGTGAAGTCAGAATGGAGGTGTGTGAACTCATAGAATGGAGGTGTTTGATGTCACAATGCAGGTGTGCGAAGTCATAGAATGGAGGTGTGTGGTGATAGAATGCAGGTGTGTGAAGTCACAGAATGGAGGTGTGTGAAGTCATAGAATGGAGGTGTGTGAAGTCACAGAATGGAGGTGTGTGAAGTCATAGAATGGAGGTTTGTGAAGTCATAGACTTTAGGTGTGTGAAGTCATAGAATGGAGGTGTGTGAAGTCACAGAATGGACGTTTGTGAAATCACAAAATGGAGGTGTGTGAAATCGGAATGGAGGTGTGTGAAGTCACAGAATGGAGGTGTGTGAAGTCATAGAATGGAGGTGTGTGAAGTCACACAATGAGGGTGAGTGAAGTCATAGAATGGAGGTGTGTGAAGTCATAGAATGGAGGTGTCTGAAGTCACAGAATGAAGGTGTTTGACGTCAGAGAATGGAGGTGTGTGAAATCTGAATGGAGGTGTGTGAAGTCACAGAATGGAGGTGTGTGAAGTCAGATTGGAGGTGTGTGAAGTCATAGAATGGAGGTGTGTCAACTCAGAAAGGAGGTGTGTGAAGTCATAGAATGGAGGTGTGTGAAGTCATAGAATGGAGGTGTGTGAAGTCATAGAATGGAGTTGTGTTAAGTCACAGAATTGAGGTGTGTGAATTCCGAATGGAGGTGTGTGAAGTCAGAATGGAGGTGTGTGAAGTCATAGAATGGATGTGTGTGAATTCAGAATGCATTTGTGTGAACTCATAGAATGGAGGTCTGTGAAGTCACAATGTAGGTGTGTGAAGTCACAGAATGGAGGTGTGTGAAGTCACAGAATGGAGGTGTGTGAAGTCACAGAATGGAGGTGTGTGAAGTCATATAATGGAGGTGTGTGAAGTCACAGAATGGAGGTGTGTGAAGTCAGAATGGAGTTGTGTGAAGTAATAGAATGCAGGTGTGTGAAGTCAGAATGGAGGTGTGTGAAGTCATAGAATGGAGGTGTGTGAAGTGAGAATGGAGGTGTGTGATCTCATAGAATGTAGGTCTGTGAAGTCACAATGGAGGTGTGTGAAGTCATAGAATGGAGGTGTGTGAAGTCACAGAATGGAGGTGTGTGAAGTCATATAATGGAGGTGTGTGAAGTCACAGAATGGAGGTGTGTGAAGTCAGAATGGAGTTGTGTGAAGTCATAGAATGGAGGTGTGTGAAGTCAGAATGGAGGTGTGTGAAGTCATAGAATGGAGGTGTGTGAAGTGAGAATGGAGGTGTGTGATCTCATAGAATGGAGGTCTGTGAAGTCACAATGGAGGTGTGTGAAGTCATAGAATGGAGGTTTGTGAAGTCACAGAATGGAGGTGTGTGAAGTCTAGAATGGAGCTGTGTGAAGTCAGATTGGAGGTGTGTGAAGTCACAGAATGGAGGTTTGTGAACTCAGAAGGGAGGTGTGTGAAGTCACAGAATGGAGGTGTGTGAAGTCTAGAATGGAGCTGTGTGAAGTCAGATTGGAGGTGTGTGAAGTCACAGAATGGAGGTTTGTGAACTGAGAATGGAGGTGTGTGAAGTCACAGAATGAAGGTGTGTGAAGTCATAGAATGGAGGTGTGATAAGTCATAGAATGGATGTGTGTGAAGTCATAATGGAGGTGTGTGAAGTCACAAAATTGAGGTGTGTGAAGTCACAGAATGGAGGTTTGTTAAGTAATAATGAAGGTGTGTTAAGTCATAGAATGGAGGTGTGTGAAGTCATAGAATGCAGGTGTGTGAAGTCATAGAATGGATGTTTGTTAAGTAAGAATGAAGGTGTGTTAAGTCACAGAATGGAGGTGTGTCAAGGCAGAGAATGGAGGTGTGTGAAGTCATAGAATGGAGCTGTGTGAAGTCAGAATGGAGGTGTGTGAAGTCACAGAATGGAGGTGTGTGAACTCAGAATGGAGGAGTGTGAAGTCACAGAATGGAGGTGTGTTAAGTCACAGAGTGCAGGTGTGTGAACTCAGAATGGAGGTTTGTGAAGTCATAGAATGGAGGTGTGTGAAGTCATATTGGAGGCGTGTGAAGTCACAGAATTGAGGTGTGTGAAGTCACAGAACGGAGGTGTGTGAAGTCATAGAATGGAAGTGTGTGAAGTCAGAACGGAGGTGTGTGAACTCAGATTGGAGGTGTGGGAATTCACAATGGAGGTGTGTGAAGTTATAGAATGGAAGTGTGTGAAGTCACAGAATGGAGGGGTTTGAAGTCAAAGACTGGAGTTGTGTGAACTCATAGAATGGAGGTGTGTGAAGTCATAGAATGGAGATGTGTGAAGTCATAGAATGGAATTGTGTGAAGTCATAGAATGGAGGTGTGTGAAGTGAATATTGAGGTGTGTGAAGTCACGGAATTGAGGTGTGTGAACTCAGAATGGAGGTGTGTGAAGTCACAGAATGGAGGTTTGTGAAGTCATAGAATGGAGGTGTGTGAAGTCATAGAATGGATGTTTCTGAAGTAGAAGGAAGGTGTGTGAAGTCATAGAATGGAGGTGTGTGAAGTCAAAATGGAGGTGTGTGAACTCATAAAATGGAGATGTGTGAAGTCATGGAATGGAGGTGTGTGCAGTCCAAGAATATAGGTGTGTGAAGTCAAACAATGGTGGTGTGTGAAGTCACAGAATGCAGGTGTGTTAAGTCAAAGAATGGAAGTGTGTGAAGTCAAAATGGAGGTGTGTGAAGTCACAGAATGGAGGTGTGTGAAGTCAGAGAATGAAGGTGTCTGAAGTCAGAATGCAGCTGTGTGAAGCCATAGAATGGTGGTGTGTGAAGTCAGAATGGAGGTGTGTGAGCTCATACAATGGAGTGTGTGAAGTCACAATGGGGGTGTGTGAAGTCATAGAATGGGGGTGTGTGAAGTCAAATTGGAGGTGTGTGAAATCACAGAATGGAGGTGTGTCAACTCAGAAATGAGGTGTGTGAAGTCATAGAATGGAGGTGTGTGAATTCATAGAATGGAAGTGTGTGAAATCATAGAATGGAGGTGTGTGAAGTCAAAGAATTGAGGTTTGTGAAGTCAGAATGGAGGTGTGTAAAGTCAGGATGGGGGTGGGTGAAGTCACAGAATGGAGGTGTGGGAACTCAGAATGGAGGTGTGTGGTCACAGAACGGAGGTTTGTGAAGTCATAGAATGGAGGTGCGTGAAGTCAAAGAATGGATGTTTCTGAAGTGAGAATGAAGGTGTATGAAGTCAAAGAATGGAGGTGTGTGAAGTCAAAATGGAGGTGTGTGAACTCATAGAATGGAGGTGTGTGAACTCATAGAATGGAGGTGTGTGAAGTCATGGAATGTAGGTGTGTGAATTCAAAGAATGGAGGTGTGTGAAGTCAAACAATAAAGGTGTGTGAAGTCACAGAATGGAGGTGTGTGAACTCATAGAACGGAGGTGCATGAAGTCAAAGAATGGAGGTGTGTGAATTCATCGAATGGAGGTGTGTGAAGTCATGGAATGGAGGTGTGTGAAGTCAGATGGAGTTGTGTGAAGTCATAGAATGGAGGTGTGTGAAGTCAGAATGGAGGTGTGTGAACTCATAGAATGGAGGTGTTTGATGACACAATGCAGGTGTGCGAAGTCATGGAATGGAGGTGTGTGGTCATAGAATGGAGGTGTGTGAAGTCACAGAATGGAGGTGTGTGAAGTCATAGAATGGAGGTGTGTGAAGTCACAGAATGGAGGTGTGTGAAGTTATAGAATGGAGGTTTGTGAAGTCATAGACTTTAGGTGTGTGAAGTCATAGAATGGAGGTGTGTGCAGTCACAGAATGGAGGTGTGTGAAATCACAAAATGGAGGTGTGTGAACTCAGAATGGAGGTGTGTGAAGTCACAGAATGGAGGTGTGTGAAGTCATAGAATGGAGGTGTGTGAAGTCACACAATGGGGGTGTGTGAAGTTATAGAATGGAGGTGTGTGAAGTCATAGAATGGAGGTGTGTGAAGTCACAGAATGGAGGTGTATGACGTCAGAGAATGGAGGTGTGTGAAATCTGAATGGAGGTGTGTGAAGTCACAGAATGGAGGTGTGTGAAGTCAGAATAGATGTGTGCGAAGTCATAGAATAGAGCTGTGTGAAGTCAGAATGGAGCTGTGTGAAGTCATAGAATGGAGGTGAGTGAAGTCACAATGGCGGTGTGTGAACCCATAGAATGATGGTGTGTGAAGTCAAAATGGAGGTGTGTGAAGTCATAGAATGGAGGTTTTTGAAGTCACAGAATGGAAGTGTGAAGTCATAAAATGGAGGTGTGTGAAGTCAGATTGGAGCTGTGTGAAGTCATAGAATGGAGGTGTGTCAACTCAGAAAGGAGTTGTGTGAAGTCATAGAATGGAGGTGTGTGAAGTCATAGAATGGAGGTGTGTGAAATCATAGAATGGAGTTGTGTTAAGTCACAGAATTGAGGTGTGTGAAGTCAGAATGGAGGTGTGTGAAGTCAGAATGGAGGTTTGTGAAGTCATAGAATGGAGGTGTGTGATTTCACAATGCATTTGTGTGAACTCATAGAATGGAGGCCTGTGAAGTCACAATGTAGGTGTGTGAAGTCACAGAATGGAGGTGTGTGAATTCATAGAATGGAGGTGTTTGAAGTCACAGAATGGAGGTGTGTGAAGTCATATAATGGAGGTGTGTGAAGTCACAGAATGGAGGTATGTGAAGTCAGAATGGAGTTGTGTGAAGTCATAGAATGGAGGTGTGTGAAGTCAAAATGGAGGTGTGTGAACTCATAAAATGGAGATGTGTGAAGTCATGGAATGGAGGTGTGTGAAGTCCAAGAATATAGGTGTGTGAAGTCAAACCATGATGGTGTGTGAAGTCACAGAATTCAGGTGTGTTAAGTCAAAGAATGGAAGTGTGTGAAGTCAAAATGGAGGTGTGTGAAGTCACAGAATGGAGGTGTGTGAAGTCAGAGAATGAAGGTGTCTGAAGTCAGAATGCAGCTGTGTGAAGCCATAGAATGGAGGTGTGTGAAGTCAGAATGGAGGTGTGTGAACTCATAGAATGGAGTGTGTGAAGTCACAATGGGGGTGTGTGAAGTCATAGAATGGGGGTGTGTGAAGTCAAATTGGAGGTGTGTGAAATCACAGAATGGAGGTGTGTGAAATCACAATGGAGGTGTGTGAAGTCATAAAATGGTGGTGTGTGAAGTTAGAATGGAGGTGTGTGAAGTCATAGAATGGAGGTGTGTGAAGTCAGAATGGAGGTGTGTGAACTCATAGAATGGGGGTGTTTGATGTCACAATGCAGGTGTGCGAAGTCATAGAATGGAGGTGTGTGGTCATAGAATGCAGGTGTGTGAAGTCACAGAATGGAGGTGTGTGAAGTCATAGAATGGAGGTGTGTGAAGTCACAGAATGGAGGTGTGTGAAGTCATAGAATGGAGGTTTGTGAAGTCATAGACTTTATGTGTGTGAAGTCATAGAATGGAGGTGTGTGAAGTCACAGAATGGAGGTGTGTGAAATCACAAAATGGAGGTGTGTGAACTCAGAATGGAGGTGTGTGAAGTCACAGAATGGAGGTGTGTGAAGTCATAGAATGGAGGTGTGTGAAGTCACACAATGGGGTTGAGTGAAGTCATAGAATGGAGGTGTGTGAAGTCATAGAATGGAGGTGTGTGAATTCACAGAATGGAGGTGTTTGACGTCAGAGAATGGAGGTGTGTGAAATCTGAATGGAGGTGTGTGAAGTCACAGAATGGAGGTGTGTGAAGTCAGAGTAGATGTGTGCGAAGTCATAGAATGGAGCTGTGTGAAGTCAGAATAGAGCTGTGTGAAGTCATAGAATGGAGGTGAGTGAAGTCAGAATGGCGGTGTGTGAACCCAAAGAATGATGGTGTGTGAAGCCACAATGGAGGTGTGTGAAGTCATAGAATGGAGATGTGTGAAGTCATAGAATGGAATTGTGTGAAGTCATAGAATGGAGGTGTGTGAAGTGAATATTGAGGTGTGTGAAGTCACGGAATTGAGGTGTGTGAACTCAGAATGGAGGTGTGTGAAGTCACAGAATGGAGGTTTGTGAAGTCATAGAATGGAGGTGTGTGAAGTCATAGAATGGATGTTTCTGAAGTAGAAGGAAGGTGTGTGAAGTCATAGAATTCACGTGTGTGAAGTCAAAATGGAGGTGTGTGAACTCATAAAATGGAGATGTGTGAAGTCATGGAATGGAGGTGTGTGAAGTCCAAGAATATAGGTGTGTGAAGTCAAACAATGGTGGTGTGTGAAGTCACAGAATGCAGGTGTGTTAAGTCAAAGAATGGAAGTGTGTGAAGTCAAAATGGAGGTGTGTGAAGTCACAGAATGGAGGTGTGTGAAGTCAGAGAATGAAGGTGTCTGAAGTCAGAATGCAGCTGTGTGAAGCCATAGAATGGAGGTGTGTGAAGTCAGAATGGAGGTGTGTGAACTCATACAATGGAGTGTGTGAAGTCACAATGGGGGTGTGTGAAGTCATAGAATGGGGGTGTGTGAAGTCAAATTGGAGGTGTGTGAAATCACAGAATGGAGGTGTGTCAACTCAGAAATGAGGTGTGTGAAGTCATAGAATGGAGGTGTGTGAATTCATAGAATGGAAGTGTGTGAAATCATAGAATGGAGGTGTGTGAAGTCAAAGAATTGAGGTTTGTGAAGTCAGAATGGAGGTGTGTAAAGTCAGGATGGGGGTGGGTGAAGTCACAGAATGGAGGTGTGGGAACTCAGAATGGAGGTGTGTGGTCACAGAACGGAGGTTTGTGAAGTCATAGAATGGAGGTGCGTGAACTCATAGAATGGATGTTTCTGAAGTGAGAATGAAGGTGTATGCAGTCAAAGAATGGAGGTGTGTGAAGTCAAAATGGAGGTGTGTGAACTCATAGAATGGAGGTGTGTGAACTCATAGAATGGAGGTGTGTGAAGTCATGGAATGTAGGTGTGTGAATTCAAAGAATGGAGGTGTGTGAAGTCAAACAATAAAGGTGTGTGAAGTCACAGAATGGAGGTGTGTGAACTCATAGAATGGAGGTGCATGAAGTCAAAGAATGGAGGTGTGTGAATTCATCGAATGGAGGTGTGTGAAGTCATGGAATGGAGGTGTGTGAAGTCAGATGGAGTTGTGTGAAGTCATAGAATGGAGGTGTGTGAAGTCAGAATGGAGGTGTGTGAACTCATAGAATGGAGGTGTTTGATGACACAATGCAGGTGTGCGAAGTCATGGAATGGAGGTGTGTGGTCATAGAATGCAGGTGTGTGAAGTCACAGAATGGAGGTGTGTGAAGTCATAGAATGGAGGTGTGTGAAGTCACAGAATGGATGTGTGAAGTTATAGAATGGAGGTTTGTGAAGGCATAGAGTTTAGGTGTGTGAAGTCATAGAATGGAGGTGTGTGCAGTCACAGAATGGAGGTGTGTGAAATCACAAAATGGAGGTGTGTGAACTCAGAATGGAGGTGTGTGAAGTCACAGAATGGAGGTGTGTGAAGTCATAGAATGGAGGTGTGTGAAGTCACACAATGGGGGTGTGTGAAGTTATAGAATGGAGGTGTGTGAAGTCATAGAATGGAGGTGTGTGAAGTCACAGAATGGAGGTGTTTGACGTCAGAGAATGGAGGTGTGTGAAATCTGAATGGAGGTGTGTGAAGTCACAGAATGGAGGTGTGTGAAGTCAGAATAGATGTGTGCGAAGTCATAGAATAGAGCTGTGTGAAGTCAGAATGGAGCTGTGTGAAGTCATAGAATGGAGGTGAGTGAAGTCACAATGGCGGTGTGTGAACCCATAGAATGATGGTGTGTGAAGTCAAAATGGAGGTGTGTGAAGTCATAGAATGGAGGTTTTTGAAGTCACAGAATGGAAGTGTGAAGTCATAAAATGGAGGTGTGTGAAGTCAGATTGGAGGTGTGTGAAGTCATAGAATGGAGGTGTGTCAACTCAGAAAGGAGTTGTGTGAAGTCATAGAATGGAGGTGTGTGAAGTCATAGAATGGAGGTGTGAAATCATAGAATGGAGTTGTGTTAAGTCACAGAATTGAGGTGTGTGAAGTCAGAATGGAGGTGTGTGAAGTCAGAATGGAGGTTTGTGAAGTCATAGAATGGAGGTGTGTGATTTCACAATGCATTTGTGTGAACTCATAGAATGGAGGCCTGTGAAGTCACAATGTAGGTGTGTGAAGTCACAGAATGGAGGTGTGTGAAGTCATAGAATGGAGGTGTTTGAAGTCACAGAATGGAGGTGTGTGAAGTCATATAATGGAGGTGTGTGAAGTCACAGAATGGAGGTATGTGAAGTCAGAATGGAGTTGTGTGAAGTCATAGAATGGAGGTGTGTGAAGTCAAAATGGAGGTGTGTGAACTCATAAAATGGAGATGTGTGAAGTCATGGAATGGAGGTGTGTGAAGTCCAAGAATATAGGTGTGTGAAGTCAAACAATGATGGTGTGTGAAGTCACAGAATGCAGATGTGTTAAGTCAAAGAATGGAAGTGTGTGAAGTCAAAATGGAGGTGTGTGAAGTCACAGAATGGAGGTGTGTGAAGTCAGAGAATGAAGGTGTCTGAAGTCAGAATGCAGCTGTGTGAAGCCATAGAATGGAGGTGTGTGAAGTCAGAATGGAGGTGTGTGAACTCATACAATGGAGTGTGTGAAGTCACAATGGGGGTGTGTGAAGTCATAGAATGGGGGTGTGTGAAGTCAAATTGGAGGTGTGTGAAATCACAGAATGGAGGTGTGTGAAATCAGAATGGAGGTGTGTGAAGTCATAGAATGGAGGTGTGTGAAGTCAGAATGGAGGTGTGTGAACTCATAGAATGGGGGTGTTTGATGTCACAATGCAGGTGTGCGAAGTCATAGAATGGAGGTGTGTGGTCATAGAATGCAGGTGTGTGAAGTCACAGAATGGAGGTGTGTGAAGTCATAGAATGGAGGTGTGTGAAGTCACAGAATGGAGGTGTGTGAAGTCATAGAATGGAGGTTTGTGAAGTCATAGACTTTATGTGTGTGAAGTCATAGAATGGAGGTGTGTGAAGTCACAGAATGGAGGTGTGTGAAATCACAAAATGGAGGTGTGTGAACTCAGAATGGAGGTGTGTGAAGTCACAGAATGGAGGTGTGTGAAGTCATAGAATGGAGGTGTGTGAAGTCACACAATGGGGGTGAGTGAAGTCATAGAATGGAGGTGTGTGAAGTCATAGAATGGAGGTGTGTGAAGTCACAGAATGGAGGTGTTTGACGTCAGAGAATGGAGGTGTGTGAAATCTGAATGGAGGTGTGTAAAGTCACAGAATGGAGGTGTGTGAAGTCAGAGTAGATGTGTGCGAAGTCATAGAATGGAGCTGTGTGAAGTCAGAATAGAGCTGTGTGAAGTCATAGAATGGAGGTGAGTGAAGTCAGAATGGCGGTGTGTGAACCCAAAGAATGATGGTGTGTGAAGTCACAATGGAGGTGTGTGAAGTCATAGAATGGAGATGTGTGAAGTCATAGAATGGAATTGTGTGAAGTCATAGAATGGAGGTGTGTGAAGTGAATATTGAGGTGTGTGAAGTCACGGAATTGAGGTGTGTGAACTCAGAATGGAGGTGTGTGAAGTCACAGAATGGAGGTTAGTGAAGTCATAGAATGGAGGTGTGTGAAGTCAAAGAATGGATGTTTGTGAAGTAGAAGGAAGGTGTGTGAAGTCATAGAATGGAGGTGTGTGAAGTCAAAATGGAGGTGTGTGAACTCATAAAATGGAGATGTGTGAAGTCATGGAATGGAGGTGTGTGAAGTCCAAGAATATAGGTGTGTGAAGTCAAACAATGGTGGTGTGTGAAGTCACAGAATGCAGGTGTGTTAAGTCAAAGAATGGAAGTGTGTGAAGTCAAAATGGAGGTGTGTGAAGTCACAGAATGGAGGTGTGTGAAGTCAGAGAATGAAGGTGTCTGAAGTCAGAATGCAGCTGTGTGAAGCCATAGAATGGAGGTGTGTGAAGTCAGAATGGAGGTGTGTGAACTCATACAATGGAGTGTGTGAAGACACAATGGGGGTGTGTGAAGTCATAGAATGGGGGTGCATGAAGTCAAATTGGAGGTGTGTGAAATCACAGAATGGAGGTGTGTGAAATCAGAATGGAGGTGTGTGAAGTCATAAAATGGTGGTGTGTGAAGTTAGAATGGAGGTGTGTGAAGTCATAGAATGGAGGTGTGTGAAGTCAGAATGGAGGTGTGTGAACTCATAGAATGGGGGTGTTTGATGTCACAATGCAGGTGTGCGAAGTCATAGAATGGAGGTGTGTGGTCATAGAATGCAGGTGTGTGAAGTCACAGAATGGAGGTGTGTGAAGTCATAGAATGGAGGTGTGTGAAGTCACAGAATGGAGGTGTGTGAAGTCATAGAATGGAGGTTTGTGAAGTCATAGACTTTATGTGTGTGAAGTCATAGAATGGAGGTGTGTGAAGTCACAGAATGGAGGTGTGTGAAATCACAAAATGGAGGAGTGTGAACTCAGAATTGAGGTGTGTGAAGTCACAGAATGGAGGTGTGTGAAGTCATAGAATGGAGGTGTGTGAAGTCACACAATGGGGGTGAGTGAAGTCATAGAATGGAGGTGTGTGAAGTCATAGAATGGAGGTGTGTGAAGTCACAGAATGGAGGTGTTTGACGTCAGAGAATGGTGGTGTGTGAAATCTGAATGGAGGTGTGTGAAGTCACAGAATGGAGGTGTGTGAAGTCAGAGTAGATGTGTGCGAAGTCATAGAATGGAGCTGTGTGAAGTCAGAATAGAGCTGTGTGAAGTCATAGAATGGAGGTGAGTGAAGTCAGAATGGCGGTGTGTGAACCCAAAGAATGATGGTGTGTGAAGTCACAATGGAGGTGTGTGAAGTCATAGAATGGAGGTTTTTGAAGTCACAGAATGGAAGTGTGTGAAGTCATAAAATGGAGGTGTGTGAAGTCAGATTGGAGGTGTGTGAAGTCATAGAATGGAGGTGTGTCAACTCAGAAAAGAGGTGTGTGAAGTCATAGAATGGAGGTGTGTGAAGTCATAGAATGGAGGTGTGTGAAATCATAGAATGGAGTTGTGTTAAGTCACAGAATTGAGGTTTGTGAAGTCAGAATGGAGGTGTGTGAAGTCAGAATGGAGGTGTGTGAAGCCATAGAATGGAGGTGTGTGAATTCACAATGCATTTGTGTGAATTCATAGAATGGAGGCCTGTGAAGTCACAATGTAGGTGTGTGAAGTCACAGAATGGAGGTGTGTGAAGTCAGAATGGAGTTGTGTGAAGTCATAGAATGGAGGTTTGTGAAGTCAGAATGGAGGTGTGTGAAGTCAAAGAATGGTGGTGTGTGAAGTCAGAATGGAGGTGTGTGAACTCATAGAATGGAGGTGTGTGAAGTCACAATGGAGGTGTGTGAAGTCATAGAATGGAGGTGTGTGAAGGCACAGAATAGAGGTGTGTGAAGTCATAGAATGGAGCTGTGTGAAGTCAGATTGGAGGTGTGTGAAGTCAAAGAATGGAGGTGTGTGAATTCAGAATGAAGGTGTGTGAAGTCACAGAACGGAGGTGTGTGAAGTCATAGATTGGAGGTGTGTGAAGTCATAGAATGGATGTGTGTGAAGTCATAGAATGGATGTGTGTGAAGTCATAATGGAGGTGTGTGAAGTCACAGAATTGAGGTGTGTGAAGTCACAGAATGGAGGTGTGTGAAGTCATAGAATGGAGGTGTGTGAAGTCATAGAATGGAGGTGTGTGAAGGCACAGAATGGAGGTGTGTGAAGTCATAGAATGGATGTTTGTTAAGTATGAATGAAGGTGTGTTAAGTCATAAAATGGAGGTGTGTGAAGTCAGATTGGAGGTGTGTGAAGTCAAAGAATGGAGGTGTGTCAACTCAGAAAGGAGGTGTGTGAAGTTATAGAATGGAGGTGTGTGAAGTCATAGAATGGAGGTGTGTGAAATCATAGAATGGAGTTGTGTTAAGTCACAGAATTGAGGTGTGTGAAGTCAGAATGGAGGTGTGTGAAGTCAGAATGGAGGTGTGTGAAGTCACAGAATGGAGGTGTTTTAATTCACAATGCATTTGTGTGAACTCATAGAATGGAGGTCTGTGAAGTCACAATGTAGGTGTGTGAAGTCACAGAATGGAGGTGTGTGAAGTCATAGAATGGAGGTGTTTGAAGTCACAGAATGGAGGTGTGTGAAGTCATATAATGGAGGTGTGTGAAGTCACAGAATGGAGGTGTGTGAAGTTAGAATGGAGTTGTGTGAAGTCATAGAATGGAGGTGTGTGAAGTCAGAATGGAGGTGTGTGAAGTCATAGAATGGTGGTGTGTGAAGTCAGAATGGAGGTGTGTGAACTCATAGAATGGAGGTGTGTGAAGTCACAATGGAGGTGTGTGAAGTCATAGAATGGAGCTGTGTGAAGTCAGATTGGAGGTGTGTGAAGTCAAAGAATGGAGGTGTGTGAAGTCATAGATTGGAGGTGTGTGAAGTCATAGAATGGATGTGTGTGAAGTCATAATGGAGGTGTGTGATGTCACAGATTTGAGGTGTGTGAAGTCACAGAATGGAGGTGTGTGAAGTCATAGAGTGAAGGTGTGTGAAGTAATAGAATGGAGGTGTGTGAAGTCATAGAATGGATGTTTGTTAAGTAAGAATGATAGTGTGTTAAGTCATAGAATGGAGGTGTGTGAAGGCACAGAATGGAGGTGTGTGAAGTCAGAGAATGGAGCTGGGTGAAGTCAGAATGGAGGTGTGTGAAGTCACAGAATGGAGTTGTGTGAACTCAGAATGGAGGTCTGTGAAGTCACAGAATGGAGGTGTGTTAAGTCACAGAGTGGAGGTGTGTGAACTCAGAATGGAGGTGTGTGAAGTCACAGAATGGAGGTGTGTTAAGTCACAGAGTGGAGGTGTGTGAACTCAGAATGGAGGTGTATGAAGTCAAAGAATCTATGTGTGTGAAGTCATAGAATGGAGGTGTGTGAAGTCATAGAATGGAGGTGTGTGAAGTCATAATGGAGGCATGTGAAGTCACAGAATTGAGGTGTGTGAAGTCACAGAACGGAGGTGTGTGAAGTCATAGAATGGAAGTGTGTGAAGTCAGAACGGAGGTGTGTGAACTCAGACTGAAGGTGTGGTAAGTCACAATGGAGGTGTGTGAAGTTATAGAATGGAGTTGTGTGAAGTCACAGAATGGAGGGGTGTGAAGTCAAAGACCGGAGTTGTGTGAACTCATAGAATGGAGGTGTGTGAAGTCATAGAATGGAGGTGTGTGAAGTCACAGAATGAAGGTGCGTTAAGTCACAGAATGGAGGTTTGTGAACTCAGAATCGAGGTGTGTGAAGTCATAGAATGGAGGTGTGGGAAGTCGTAGAATGGAGTTGTGTGAAGTCACAGAATGGAGGTATGTGAATTAATAGAATGGAGGTGTGAGAAATCATAGAATGGAGGTGCGTGAAGTCACAGAATGGAGGTGTGTGAAGTCACAGAATGGAGGTGTGTGAAGTCACAGAATGGAGGTGTGTGAACTCACAATGGAGGTGTGAACTCAAAGAATGGAGGTGTGTGAAGTTATGGAATGGATTTGTGTGAAGTCATAGAATGGAGGTGTGTGAAGTGAGAATTGAGGTGTGTGAAGTCACGGAATTGAGGTGTGTGAACTCAGAATGGAGGTGTGTGAAGTCACAGAATGGAGGTTTGTGAAGTCATAGAATGGAGGTGTGTGAAGTCATAGAATGGATGTTTCTGAAGTAGAATGAAGGTGTGTGAAGTCATAGAATAGAGGTGTGTGAAGTCAAAATGGAGGTGTGTGAAGTCATAGAATGGAGCTGTGTGAAGTCAGATTGGAGGTGTGTGAAGTCAAAGAATGGAGGTGTGTGAAGTCATAGATTGGAGGTGTGTGAAGTCATAGAATGGATGTGTGTGAAGTCATAATGGAGGTGTGTGAACTCATAGAATGGAGGTGTGTGAAGTCACAATGGAGGTGTGTGAAGTCATAGAATGGAGGTGTGTGAAGGCACAGAATAGAGGTGTGTGAAGTCATAGAATGGAGCTGTGTGAAGTCAGATTGGAGGTGTGTGAAGTCAAAGAATGGAGGTGTGTGAATTCAGAATGAAGGTGTGTGAAGTCACAGAACGGAGGTGTGTGAAGTCATAGATTGGAGGTGTGTGAAGTCATAGAATGGATGTGTGTGAAGTCATAGAATGGATGTGTGTGAAGTCATAATGGAGGTGTGTGAAGTCACAGAATTGAGGTGTGTGAAGTCACAGAATGGAGGTGTGTGAAGTCATAGAATGGAGGTGTGTGAAGTCATAGAATGGAGGTGTGTGAAGGCACAGAATGGAGGTGTGTGAAGTCATAGAATGGATGTTTGTTAAGTATGAATGAAGGTGTGTTAAGTCATAAAATGGAGGTGTGTGAAGTCAGATTGGAGGTGTGTGAAGTCAAAGAATGGAGGTGTGTCAACTCAGAAAGGAGGTGTGTGAAGTTATAGAATGGAGGTGTGTGAAGTCATAGAATGGAGGTGTGTGAAATCATAGAATGGAGTTGTGTTAAGTCACAGAATTGAGGTGTGTGAAGTCAGAATGGAGGTGTGTGAAGTCAGAATGGAGGTGTGTGAAGTCACAGAATGGAGGTGTTTTAATTCACAATGCATTTGTGTGAACTCATAGAATGGAGGTCTGTGAAGTCACAATGTAGGTGTGTGAAGTCACAGAATGGAGGTGTGTGAAGTCATAGAATGGAGGTGTTTGAAGTCACAGAATGGAGGTGTGTGAAGTCATATAATGGAGGTGTGTGAAGTCACAGAATGGAGGTGTGTGAAGTCAGAATGGAGTTGTGTGAAGTCATAGAATGGAGGTGTGTGAAGTCAGAATGGAGGTGTGTGAAGTCATAGAATGGTGGTGTGTGAAGTCAGAATGGAGGTGTGTGAACTCATAGAATGGAGGTGTGTGAAGTCACAATGGAGGTGTGTGAAGTCATAGAATGGAGCTGTGTGAAGTCAGATTGGAGGTGTGTGAAGTCAAAGAATGGAGGTGTGTGAAGTCATAGATTGGAGGTGTGTGAAGTCATAGAATGGATGTGTGTGAAGTCATAATGGAGGTGTGTGATGTCACAGAATTGAGGTGTGTGAAGTCACAGAATGGAGGTGTGTGAAGTCATAGAATGAAGGTGTGTGAAGTAATAGAATGGAGGTGTGTGAAGTCATAGAATGGATGTTTGTTAAGTAAGAATGAAGGTGTGTTAAGTCATAGAATGGAGGTGTGTGAAGGCACAGAATGGAGGTGTGTGAAGTCAGAGAATGGAGCTGGGTGAAGTCAGAATGGAGGTGTGTGAAGTCACAGAATGGAAGTGTGTGAACTCAGAATGGAGGTCTGTGAAGTCACAGAATGGAGGTGTGTTAAGTCACAGAGTGGAGGTGTGTGAACTCAGAATGGAGGTGTGTGAAGTCACAGAATGGAGGTGTGTTAAGTCACAGAATGGAGGTGTGTGAACTCAGAATGGAGGTGTATGAAGTCAAAGAATCTATGTGTGTGAAGTCATAGAATGGAGGTGTGTGAAGTCATAGAATGGAGGTGTGTGAAGTCATAATGGAGGCATGTGAAGTCACAGAATTGAGGTGTGTGAAGTCACAGAACGGAGGTGTGTGAAGTCATAGAATGGAAGTGTGTGAAGTCAGAACGGAGGTGTGTGAACTCAGACTGAAGGTGTGGTAAGTCACAATGGAGGTGTGTGAAGTTATAGAATGGAGTTGTGTGAAGTCACAGAATGGAGGGGTGTGAAGTCATAGAATGGAGGTGTGTGAAGTCACAGAATGAAGGTGCGTTAAGTCACAGAATGGAGGATTGTGAACTCAAAATGGAGGTGTGTGAAGTCATAGAATGGAGGTGTGGGAAGTCGTAGAATGGAGTTGTGTGAAGTCACAGAATGGAGGTATGTGAATTAATAGAATGGAGGTGTGAGAAATCATAGAATCGAGGTGTGTGAAGTCACAGAATGGAGGTGTGTGAAGTCACAGAATGGAGGTGTGTGAAGTCATAGAATGGAGGTGTGTGAAGTCACAGAATGGAGGTGTGTGAAGTCACAGAATGGAGGTGTGTGAAATCACAAAATGGAGGCGTGTGAACTCAGAATGGAGGTGTGTGAAGTCACAGAATTGAGGTGTGTGAAGTCATAGAATGGAGGTGTGTGAAGTCACACAATGGGGATGTGTGACGTCATAGAATGTAGGTGTGTGAAGTCATAGAATGGAGGTGTGTGAAGTCACAGAATGGAGGTGTTTGACGTCAGAGAATGGAGGTGTGTGAAGTCATAGAATGGAGGTGTGTGAAGTCAGAATGGAGGTGTGTGAAGTCATAGAATGGAGGTGTGTGAAATCAGAATGGAGGTGTGTGAACTCATAGAATGGAGGTGTGTGAAGTCACAATGGAGGTGTGTGAAGTCATAGAATGGAGGTTTGTGAAGTCAAAGAATGGAGGTGCGTGAAGTAAGATTGGAGGTGTGTGAAGTCAGAATGGCGGTGTGTGAACATAGAATGATGGTGTGTGAAGTCACAATGGAGGTTTGTGAAGTCATAGAATGGAGGTTTTTGAAGTCACAGAATGGAAGTGTGTGAAGTCATAGAATGGAGGTGTGTGAAGTCAGATTGGAGGTGTGTGAAGTCATAGAATGTAGGTGTGTCAACACAGAAAGTAGGTGTGTGAAGTCACAGAATGGAGGTGTGTGAAGCCATAGAATGGAGGTGTGTGAAGCCATAGAATGGAGGTGTGTGAAATCATAGAATGGAGTTGTGTGAAGTCACAGAATTGAGATGTGTGAAGTCAGAATGGCGGTGTGTGAAGTCAGAATGGAGGTGTGTGAAGTCATAGAATGGAGGTGTGTGAATTCAGAATGCATTTGTGTGAACTCATAGAATGGAGGTCTGTGAAGTCACAATGTAGGTGTGTGAAGTCACAGAATGGAGGTGTGTGAAGTCATAGAATGGAGGTGTTTGAAGTCACAGAATGGAGGTGTGTGAAGTCATATAATGGAGGTGTGTGAAGTCACAGAATGGAGGTGTGTGAAGTCAGAATGGAGGTGTGTGAAGTCATAGAATGGTGGTGTGTGAAGTCAGAATGGAGGTGTGTGAACTCATAGAATGGAGGTGTGTGAAGTCACAATGGAGGTGTGTGAAGTCATAGAAAGGAGGTTTGTGAAGTCACAGAATGGAGGTGTGTGAAGTCATAGAATAGAGCTGTGTGAAGTCAGATTGGAGGTGTGTGAAGTCACAGAATGGAGGTGTGTGAACTCAGAATGGAGGTGTGTGAAGACACAGAATTGAGGTGTGTTAAGTCATAGAATGGAGATGTGTGAAGTCATAGAATGGATGTGTGTGAAGTCATAATGGAGGTGTGTGAAGTCACAGAATTGAGGTGTGTGAAGTCACAGAATGGAGGTGTGTGAAGTCATAGAATGGAGGTGTGTGAAGTCATAGAATGGATTTCTGTGAAGTCATAGAATGGATGTTTGTTAAGTAAGAATGAAGGTGTGTTAAGTCAAAGAATGGAGGTGTGTGAAGGCACAGAATGGAGGTGTGTGAAGTCATAGAATGGAGCTGTGTGAAGTCAGAATGGAGGAGTGCGAAGTCACAGAATGGAGGTGTGTGAACTCAGAATGGAGGTGTGTGAAGTCACAGAATGGAGGTGTGTTAAGTCACAGAGTGGAGGTGTGTGAACTCAGAATGGAGGTGTGTGAGGTCACAGAATGGAGGTGTGTTAAGTCACAGAGTGGAGGTGTGTGAACTCAGAATGGAGGTGTGTGAAGTCACAGAATTTAGCTGTGTGAAGTAATAGAATGGAGGTATGTGAAGTCATAGAATGGAGGTGTGTGAAGTCATAATGAAGGCGTATGAAGTCACAGAATTGAGGTGTGTGAAGTCACAGAACGGAGGTGTGTGAAGTCATACAATGCAAGTGTGTGAAGTCAGAACGGACGTTTGTGAACTCAGATTGGAGGTGTGGGAAGTCACAATGGAGGTGTGTGAAGTTATAGAATGGACGTGTGTGAAGTCACAGAATGGAGGGGTGTGAAGTCAAAGACTGGAGTTGTGTGAACTCATAGAATGGAGGTGTGTGAAGTCATAGAATGGAGGTGTGTGAAGTCACAGAATGGAGGTGTGTGAACTCATAGAATGGAGTGTGTGAAGTCACAATGGGGGTGTGTGAAGTCATGGAATGGAGGTGTGTGAAGTCACAGAATGGAGGTGTTTGACGTCAGAGAATGGAGGTGTGTGAAATCAGAATGGAGGTGTGTGAAGTCACAGAATGGAGGTGTGTGAAGTCAGAACAGATGTGTGCAAAGTCATAGAATGGAGCTGTGTGAAGTCAGAATGGAGCTGTGTGAAGTCATAGAATGGAGGTGAGTGAAGTCAGAATGGCGGTGTGTGAACCCATAGAATGATGGTGTGTGAAGTCACAATGGAGGTGTGTGAAGTCATAGAATGGAGGTTTTTGAAGTCACAGAATGGAAGTGTGTGAAGTCATAAAATGGAGTTGTGTGAAGTCAGATTGGAGGTGTGTGAAGTCATAGAATGGAGGTGTGTCAACTCAGAAAGGAGGTGTGTGAAGTCATAGAATGGAGGTGTGTGAAGTCATAGAATGGAGTTGTGTTAAGTCACAGAATTGAGGTGTGTGAAGTCAGAATGGAGGTGTGTGAAGTCAGAATGGAGGTGTGTGAAGTCATAGAATGGACGTGTGTGAATTCACAATGCATTTGTGTGAACTCATAGAATGGAGGCCTGTGAAGTCACAATGTAGGTGTGTGAAGTCACAGAATGGAGGTGTGTGAAGTCATAGAATGGAAGTGTTTGAAGTCACAGAATGGAGGTGTGTGAAGTCATATAATGGAGGTGTGTGAAGTCACAGAATGGAGGTGTGTGAAGTCAGAATGGAGTTGTGTGAAGTCATAGAATGGAGGTGTGTGAAGTCAGAATGGAGGTGTGTGAAGTCATAGAATGGTGGTGTGTGAAGTCAGAATGGTGGTGTGTGAACTCATAGAATGGAGGTGTGTGAAGTCACAATGGAGGTGTGTGAAGTCATAGAATGGAGGTGTGTGAAGTCATAGAATGGAGCTGTGTGAAGTCAGATTGGAGGTGTGTGAAGTCAAAGAATGGAGGTGTGTGAATTCAGAATGAAGGTGTGTGAAGTCACAGAATGGAGGTGTGTGAAGTCATAGATTGGAGGTGTGTGAAGTCATAGAATGGATGTGTGTGAAGTCATAGAATGGATGTGTTTGAAGTCACAATGGAGGTGTGTGAAATCATAGAATGGAGGTGTGGGAAGTCAGAGAATGGAGCTGTGTGAAGTCAGAATGGAGGTGTGCGAAGTCACAGAATGGAGGTGTGTGAAGTCATTTTATTGAGCTCTGTTAAGTCCGAATGGAGGTGTGTGAAGTCAGAGAATGGAGGTGTGTGAACTCAGAATGGAGGTGTGTGAAGTCACAGAATCTAGCTGTGTGAAGTCATAGAATGGAGGTGTGTGAAGTCAAAGAATGGAGGTGTGTGAAGTCATAGATTGAAGGTGTGTGAAGTCATAGAAAGGATGTGTGTGAAGTCATAATGGAGGTGTGTGAAGTCACAGAATTGAGGTGTGTGAAGTCACAGAATGGAGGTGTGTGATGTCATAGAATGGAGGTGTGTGAAGTCATAGAATGGAGGTGTGTGAAGTCATAGAATGGATGTTTGTTAAGTAAGAATGAAGGTGGGTTAAGTCATAGAATGGAGGTGTGTGAAGGCACAGAATGGACGTGTGTGAAGTCATAGAATGGAGCTGTGTGAAGTCAGAATGGAGGTGTGTGAAGTCACAGAATGGAGGTGTGCGAACTCAGAATGGAGGTGTGTGAAGTCACAGAATGGAGGTGTGTTAAGTCACAGAACGGAGGTGTTTGAACTCAGAATGGAGGTGTGTGAAGACACAGAATGGAGGTGTGTGAAGTCATACAAAGGAGGTGTGTGAAAGCATAGAATGGAGGTGTGGGAAGTCATAGAATGGAGCTGTGTGAAGTCAGAATGGAGATGTGTGAAGTCATAGAATGGAGGTGAGTGAAGTCAGAATGGCGGTGTGTGAACCCATAGAATGATGGTGTGTGAAGTCACAATGGAGGTGTGTGAAGTCATAGAATGGAGGTTTTCGAAGTCACAGAATGGAAGTGTGTGAAGTCATAAAATGGAAGTTTGTGAAGTCAGATTGGAGGTGTGTGAAGTCATAGAAAGGAGGTGTGTGAAGTCATAGAATGGAGGTGTGTGAAATCATAGAATGGAGTTGTGTTAAGTCACAGAATTGAGGTGTGTGAAGTCAGAATGGGTGTGTGTGAAGTCAGAATGGAGGTGTGTGAAGTCATAGAATGGAGGTGTGTGAATTCACAATGCATTTGTGTGAACTCATAGAATGGAGGCCTGTGAAGTCACAATGTAGGTGTGTGAAGTCACAGAATGAAGGTGGGTTAAGTCATAGAATGGAGGTGTGTGAAGGCACAGAATGGAGGTGTGTGAAGTCACAGAATGGAGGTGTGTGAAGTCAGAATGGAGTTGTGTGAAGTCATAGAATGGAGGTGTGTGAAGTCAGAATGGAGGTGTGTGAAGTCATAGAATGGTGGTGTGTGAAGTCAGAATGGAGGTGTGTGAACTCATAGAATGGAGGTGTGTGAAGTCACAATGGAGGTGTGTGAAGTCATAGAATGGAGGTGTGTGAAGTCACAGAATGGAGGTGTGTGAAGTCATAGAATGGAGCTGTGTGAAGTCAGATTGGAGGTGTGTGAAGTCAAAGAATGGAGGTGTGTGAAGTCATATATTGGAGGTTTGTGAAGTCATAGAATGGATGTGTGTGAAGTCATAATGGAGGTGTGTGAAGTCACAGATTTGAGGTTTGTGAAGTCACAGAATGGAGGTGTGTGAAGTCATAGAATGGAGATGTGTGAAGTCATAGAATGGAGGTGTGTGAAGTCATAGAATGGAGGTGTGTGAAGTCGTAGAATGGATGTTTGTTAAGTAAGAATGAAGGTGTGTTAAGTCATAGAATGGAGGTGTGTGAAGGCACAGAATGGAGTTGTGTGAAGTCATAGAATGGAGCTGTGTGAAGACAGAATGGAGGTATGTGAAGTCACAGAATGGTGGTGTGCGAACTCAGAATGGAGGTGTGTGAAGTCACAGAATGGAGGTGTGTTAAGTCACAGAACGGAGGTGTTTGAACTCAGAATGGAGGTGTGTGAAGTCACAGAATGGAGGTGTGTGAAGTCATAGAATGGAGGTGTGTGAAATCATAGAATGGTGGTGTGGGAAGTCAGAGAATGGAGCTGTGTGAAGTCAGAATGGAGGTATGCGAAATCACAGAATGGAGGTGTGTGAAGTCATTTTATGGAGCTCTGTGAAGTCAGAATGGAGGTGTGTGAAGTCAGAGAATGGAGGTGTGTGAACTCAGAATGGAGGTGTGTGAAGTCACAGAATCTAGCTGTGTGAAGTCATAGAATGGAGGTGTGTGAAGTCATAGAATGGAGGTGTGTAAAGTCATAATGGAGGCGTGTGAAGTCACAGAATTCAGGTGTGTGAAGTCATAGAATGGAGGTGTGTGAAGTCATAGAATGGAGGTGTGTGAAATCAGAACGGAGGTGTGTGAACTCAGATTGGAGGTGTGGGAAGTCACCATGGAAGTGTCTGAATTTATAGAATGGAGGTGTGTGAAGTCACAGAATGGAGGGGTGTGAAGTCAAAGACTGGAGGTGTGTGAAGTCATAGAATGGACGTGTGTGAACTCATAAATGGAGATGTGTGAAGTCATAGAATGGAGGTGTGTGAAGTCACAGAATGAAGGTGCGTTGAGTCACAGAATGGAGGTTTGTGAACTCAGAATGGAGGTGTGTGATGTCACAGAATGGAGGTGTGGGAAGTCATAGAATGGAGTTGTGTGAAGTCACAGAATGGAGGTGTGTGAATTAATAGAATGGAGGTGTGAGATATCATAGAATGGAGGTGTGTGAAGTCACAGAATGGAGGTGTGTGAAGTCACAGAATGGAGGTGTGTGAAGTCACAGAATGGAGGTGTGTGAACTCACAATGGAGGTGTGTGAAGTCAAAGAATGGAGGGGTGTGAAGTCATAGAATGGAATTGTGTGAAGTCATAGAATGGAGGTGTGTGTAGTGAGAATTGAGGTGTTTGAAGTCACGGAATTGAGGTGTGTGAACTCAGAATGGAGGTGTGTGAAGTCACAGAATGGAGGTTTGTGAAGTCATAGAATGGAGGTGTGTGAAGTCATAGAATGGATGTTTCTGAAGTAGAATGAAGGTGTGTGAAGTCATAGAATGGAGGTGTGTGAAGTCAAATTGGAGGTGTGTGAACTCATAAAATGGAGATGTGTGAAGTCATGGAATGGAGGTTTGTGAAGTCCAAGAATAAAGGTTGTGAAGTCAAACAATGGTGGTGTGTGAAGTCACAGAGTGCAGGTGTGTTAAGTCAAAGAATGGAAGTCTGTGAAGTCAAAATGGAGGTGTGTGAAGTCACAGAATGGAGGTGTGTGAAATCACAGAATGAAGGTGTTTGAAGTCAAAATTGTGGTTTGTGAAGTCACAAATGGAGGTGTCTGAAGTCAGAATGCAGCTGTGTGAAGCCATAGAATGGAACTGTGTGAAGTCAGAATGGAGGTGTGTGAACTCATAGAATGGAGTGTGTGAAGATACAATGGGGGTGTATGAAGTCATAGAATGGGGGTGTGTGAAGTCATAATGGAGGTGTGTGAAGTCACAGAATTGAGGTGTGTGAAGGCACAGAATGGAGGTTTGTGAAGTCATAGAATGGATGTGTGTGAAGTCATAATGGAGGTGTGTGAAGTCATAGAATTGAGGTGTGTGAAGTCACAGAATGGAGGTGTGTGAAGTCATAGAATGGAGGTGTGTGAAGTCATAGAATGGATGTGTGTGAAGTCATAGAATGGAGGTGTGTGAAGTCATAGAATGGAGGTGTGTGAAGTCATAGAATGGAGGTGTGTGACGTCATAGAATGGAGGTGTGTGAAGTCATAGAATGGATGTTTGTTAAGTAAGAATGGAGGTGTGTTAAGTCATAAAATGGAGGTGTGTGAAGTCAGATTGGAGGTGTGTGAAGTCAGAGAATGGTGGTGTGTCAACTCAGAAAGGAGGTGTGTGAAGTTATAGAATGGAGGTGTGTGAAGTCATAGAATGGAGGTGTGTGAAATCATAGAATGGAGGTGTGTGAAGTCATATATTGGAGGTTTGTGAAGTCATAGAATGGATGTGTGTGAAGTCATAATGGAGGTGTGTGAAGTCACAGATTTGAGGTTTGTGAAGTCACAGAATGGAGGTGTGTGAAGTCATAGAATGGAGATGTGTGAAGTCATAGAATGGAGGTGTGTGAAGTCATAGAATGGAGGTGTGTGAAGTCGTAGAATGGATGTTTGTTAAGTAAGAATGAAGGTGTGTTAAGTCATAGAATGGAGGTGTGTGAAGGCACAGAATGGAGTTGTGTGAAGTCATAGAATGGAGCTGTGTGAAGACAGAATGGAGGTATGTGAAGTCACAGAATGGTGGTGTGCGAACTCAGAATGGAGGTGTGTTAAGTCACAGAACGGAGGTGTTTGAACTCAGAATGGAGGTGTGTGAAGTCACAGAATGGAGGTGTGTGAAGTCATAGAATGGAGGTGTGTGAAATCATAGAATGGTGGTGTGGGAAGTCAGAGAATGGAGCTGTGTGAAGTCAGAATGGAGGTGTGCGAAATCACAGAATGGAGGTGTGTGAAGTCATTTTATGGAGCTCTGTGAAGTCAGAATGGAGGTGTGTGAAGTCAGAGAATGGAGGTGTGTGTACTCAGAATGGAGGTGTGTGAAGTCACAGAATCTAGCTGTGTGAAGTCATAGAATGGAGGTGTGTGAAGTCATAGAATGGAGGTGTGTAAAGTCATAATGGAGGCGTGTGAAGTCACAGAATTCAGGTGTGTGAAGTCATAGAATGGAGGTGTGTGAAGTCATAGAATGGAGGTGTGTGAAATCAGAACGGAGGTGTGTGAACTCAGATTGGAGGTGTGGGAAGTCACCATGGAAGTGTCTGAATTTATAGAATGGAGGTGTGTGAAGTCACAGAATGGAGGGGTGTGAAGTCAAAGACTGGAGGTGTGTGAAGTCATAGAATGGACGTGTGTGAACTCATAAATGGAGATGTGTGAAGTCATAGAATGGAGGTGTGTGAAGTCACAGAATGAAGGTGGGTTGAGTCACAGAATGGAGGTTTGTGAACTCAGAATGGAGGTGTGTGATGTCACAGAATGGAGGTGTGGGAAGTCATAGAATGGAGTTGTGTGAAGTCACAGAATGGAGGTGTGTGAATTAATAGAATGGAGGTGTGAGATATCATAGAATGGAGGTGTGTGAAGTCACAGAATGGAGGTGTGTGAAGTCACAGAATGGAGGTGTGTGAAGTCACAGAATGGAGGTGTGTGAACTCACAATGGAGGTGTGTGAAGTCAAAGAATGGAGGGGTGTGAAGTCATAGAATGGAATTGTGTGAAGTCATAGAATGGAGGTGTGTGTAGTGAGAATTGAGGTGTTTGAAGTCACGGAATTGAGGTGTGTGAACTCAGAATGGAGGTGTGTGAAGTCACAGAATGGAGGTTTGTGAAGTCATAGAATGGAGGTGTGTGAAGTCATAGAATGGATGTTTCTGAAGTAGAATGAAGGTGTGTGAAGTCATAGAATGGAGGTGTGTGAAGTCAAATTGGAGGTGTGTGAACTCATAAAATGGAGATGTGTGAAGTCATGGAATGGAGGTTTGTGAAGTCCAAGAATAAAGGTTGTGAAGTCAAACAATGGTGGTGTGTGAAGTCACAGAGTGCAGGTGTGTTAAGTCAAAGAATGGAAGTCTGTGAAGTCAAAATGGAGGTGTGTGAAGTCACAGAATGGAGGTGTGTGAAATCACAGAATGAAGGTGTTTGAAGTCAAAATTGTGGTTTGTGAAGTCACAAATGGAGGTGTCTGAAGTCAGAATGCAGCTGTGTGAAGCCATAGAATGGAACTGTGTGAAGTCAGAATGGAGGTGTGTGAACTCATAGAATGGAGTGTGTGAAGATACAATGGGGGTGTATGAAGTCATAGAATGGGGGTGTGTGAAGTCATAATGGAGGTGTGTGAAGTCACAGAATTGAGGTGTGTGAAGGCACAGAATGGAGGTTTGTGAAGTCATAGAATGGATGTGTGTGAAGTCACAGAATGGAGGTGTGTGAAGTCATAGAATGGAGCTGTGTGAAGTCAGATTGGAGGTGTGTGAAGTCAAAGAATGGAGGTGTGTGAACTCAGAATGAAGGTGTGTGAAGTCACAGAATGGAGGTGTGTGAAGTCATAGATTGGAGGTGTGTGAAGTCATAGAATGGATGTGTGTGAAGTCATAATGGAGGTGTGTGAAGTCATAGAATTGAGGTGTGTGAAGTCACAGAATGGAGGTGTGTGAAGTCACAGAATGGAGGTGTGTGAAGTCATAGAATGGATGTGTGTGAAGTCATAGAATGGAGGTGTGTGAAGTCATAGAATGGAGGTGTGTGAAATCATAGAATGGAGTTGTGTTAAGTCAGAGAATTGAGGTGTGTGAAGTCAGAATGGAGGTGTGTGAAGTCAGAATGGAGGTTTGTGAAGTCACAGAATGGAGGTGTGTGAATTCACAATGCATTTGTGTGAACTCATAGAATGGAGGTCTGTGAAGTCACAATGTAGGTGTGTGAAGTCACAGAATGGAGGTGTGTGAAGTCATAGAATGGAGGTGTTTGAAGTCACAGAATGGAGGTGTGTGAAGTCATATAATGGAGGTGTGTTAAGTCACAGAATGGAGGTGTGTAAAGTCAGAATGGAGTTGTGTGAAGTCCTAGAATGGTGGTGTGTGAAGTCAGAATGGAGGTGTGTGAACTCATAGAATAGAGGTGTGTGAAGTCACAGTGAAGGTGTATGAAGTCAAAGAATGGATGTGTGTGAAGTCAAAATGGAGGTGTGTGAACTCATAGAATGGAGGTGTGTGAACTCATAGAATGGAGGTGTGTGAATTCATGGAATGTAGGTGTGTGAAGTCAAAAAATGGAGGTTTGTGAAGTCAAACATAAAGGTGTGTGAAGTCACAGAATGGAGGTGTGTGAACTCATAGAATGGAGGTGCATGAAGTCAAAGAAAGGAGGTGTGTGAATTCATCGAATGGAGGTGTGTGAAGTCATGGAATGGAGGTGTGTGAAGTCAGATGCAGTTGTGTGAAGTCATAGAATGAAGGTGTGTGAAGTCATAATGGACGTGTGTGAACTCATAGAATGGAGGCGTTTGATGTCACAATGCAGGTGTGCGAAGTCATAGAATGGAGGTGTGTGAGGTCATAGAATGCAGGTGTCTGAAGTCACAGAATTTAGGTGTGTGAAGTCATAGAATGGAGGTGTGTGAAGTCACAGAATGGAGGTGTGTGAAATCACAAAATGGAGGTGTGTGAACTCAGAATGGAGGTGTGTGAAGTCACAGAATGGAGGTGTGTGAAGTCATAGAATGGAGGTGTGTGAAGTCACACAATGGGGGTGTGTGAAGTCATAGAATGGAGGTGTGTGAAGTCATAGAATGGAGGTGTGTGAAGTCACAGAATGGAGGTGTTTGACGTCAGAGAATGGAGGTGTGTGAAATCAGAATGGAGGTGTGTGAAGTCACAGAATGGAGGTGTGTGAAGTCAGAATAGATGTGTGCGAAGTCATAGAATGGAGCTGTGTGAAGTCAGAATGGATCTGTGTGAAGTCATAGAATGGAGGTGAGTGAAGTCAGAATGGCGGTGTGTGAACCCATAGAATGATGGTGTGTGAAGTCACAATGGAGGTGTGTGAAGTCATAGAATGGAGGTTTTTGAAGTCACAGAATGGAAGTGTGTGAAGTCATAAAATGGAGGTGTGTGAAGTCAGATTGGAGGTGTGTGAAGTCATAGAATTGAGGTGTGTCAACTCAGAAAGGAGGTGTGTGAAGTCATAGAATGGAGGTGTGTGAAGTCATAGAATGGAGGTTTGTGAAATTATAGAATGTAGTTGTGTTAAGTCACAGAATTGAGGTGTGTGGAGTCAGAATGGAGGTGTGTGAAGTCAGAATGGAGGTGTGTGAAGTCATAGAATGGAGGTGTGTGAATTCAAAATGCATTTGTGTGAACTCATAGAATGGAGGCCTGTGAAGTCACAATGTAGGTGTGTGAAGTCACAGAATGGAGGTGTGTGAAGTCATAGAATGGAGGTGTTTCAAGTCACAGAATGGAGGTGTGTGAAGTCATATATTGGAGGTGTGTGAAGTCACAGAATGGAGGTGTGTGAAGTCAGAATGGAGTTGTGTGAAGTCATAGAATGGAGGTGTGTGAAGTCACAGAATGAAGGTGCGTTGAGTCACAGAATGGAGGTTTGTGAACTCAGAATGGAGGTGTGTGATGTCACAGAATGGAGGTGTGGGAAGTCATAGAATGGAGTTGTGTGAAGTCACAGAATGGAGCTGTGTGAATTAATAGAATGGAGGTGTGAGATATCATAGAATGGAGGTGTGTGAAGTCACAGAATGGAGGTGTGTGAAGTCACAGAATGGAGGTGTGTGAAGTCACAGAATGGAGGTGTGTGAACTCACAATGGAGGTGTGTGAAGTCAAAGAATGGAGGGGTATGAAGTCATAGAATGGAATTGTGTGAAGTCATAGAATGGAGGTGTGTGTAGTGAGAATTGAGGTGTTTGAAGTCACGGAATTGAGGTGTGTGAACTCAGAATGGAGGTGTGTGAAGTCACAGAATGGAGGTTTGTGAAGTCATAGAATGGAGGTGTGTGAAGTCATTGAATGGATGTTTCTGAAGTAGAATGAAGGTGTGTGAAGTCATAAAATGGAGGTGTGTGAAGTCAAATTGGAGGTGTGTGAACTCATAAAATGGAGATGTGTGAAGTCATGGAATGGAGGTGTGTGAAGTCCAAGAATAAAGGTTGTGAAGTCAAACAATGGTGGTGTGTGAAGTCACAGAGTGCAGGTGTGTTAAGTCAAAGAATGGAAGTCTGTGAAGTCAAAATGGAGGTGTGTGAAGTCACAGAATGGAGGTGTGTGAAGTCACAGAATGAAGGTGTTTGAAGTCAAAATTGTGGTTTGTGAAGTCACAAATGGAGGTGTCTGAAGTCAGAATGCAGCTGTGTGAAGCCATAGAATGGAACTGTGTGAAGTCAGAATGGAGGTGTGTGAACTCATAGAATGGAGTGTGTGAAGATACAATGGGGGTGTATGAAGTCATAGAATGGGGGTGTGTGAAGTCATAATGGAGGTGTGTGAAGTCACAGAATTGAGGTGTGTGAAGGCACAGAATGGAGGTTTGTGAAGTCATAGAATGGAGGTGTGTGAAGTCACAGAATGGAGGTGTGTGAAGTCATAGAATGGAGCTGTGTGAAGTCAGATTGGAGGTGTGTGAAGTCAAAGAATGGAGGTGTGTGAACTCAGAATGAAGGTGTGTGAAGTCACAGAATGGAGGTGTGTGAAGTCATAGATTGGAGGTGTGTGAAGTCATAGAATGGATGTGTGTGAAGTCATAATGGAGGTGTGTGAAGTCATAGAATTGAGGTGTGTGAAGTCACAGAATGGAGGTGTGTGAAGTCATAGAATGGAGGTGTGTGAAGTCATAGAATGGAGGTGTGTGAAGTCATAGAATGGAGGTGTGTGAAGTCATAGAATGGATGTTTGTTAAGTAAGAATGGAGGTGTGTTAAGTCATAAAATGGAGGTGTGTGAAGTCAGATTGGAGGTGTGTGAAGTCATAGAATGGTGGTGTGTCAACTCAGAAAGGAGGTGTGTGAAGTTATAGAATGGAGGTGTGTGAAGTCATAGAATGGAGGTGTGTGAAATCATAGAATGGAGTTGTGTTAAGTCAGAGAATTGAGGTGTGTGAAGTCAGAATGGGGGTGTGTGAAGTCAGAATGGAGGTATGTGAAGTCACAGAATGGAGGTGTGTGAATTCACAATGCATTTGTGTGAACTCATAGAATGGAGGTCTGTGAAGTCACAATGTAGGTGTGTGAAGTCACAGAATGGAGGTGTGTGAAGTCATAGAATGGAGGTGTTTGAAGTCACAGAATGGAGGTGTGTGAAGTCATAGAATGGAGGTGTGTGAAGTCACAGAATGGAGGTGTGTAAAGTCAGAATGGAGTTGTGTGAAGTCATAGAATGGAGGTGTGTGAAGTCAGAATGGAGGTGTGTGAAGTCATAGAATGGTGGTGTGTGAAGTCAGAATGGAGGTGTGTGAACTCATAGAATAGAGGTGTGTGAAGTCACAGTGAAGGTGTATGAAGTCAAAGAATGGATGTGTGTGAAGTCAAAATGGAGGTGTGTGAACTCATAGAATGGAGGTGTGTGAACTCATAGAATGGAGGTGTGTGAATTCATGGAATGTAGGTGTGTGAAGTCAAAAAATGGAGGTTTGTGAAGTCAAACATAAAGGTGTGTGAAGTCACAGAATGGAGGTGTGTGAACTCATAGAATGGAGGTGCATGAAGTCAAAGAAAGGAGGTGTGTGAATTCATCGAATGGAGGTGTGTGAAGTCATGGAATGGAGGTGTGTGAAGTCAGATGCAGTTGTGTGAAGTCATAGAATGAAGGTGTGTGAAGTCATAATGGACGTGTGTGAACTCATAGAATGGAGGCGTTTGATGTCACAATGCAGGTGTGCGAAGTCATAGAATGGAGGTGTGTGAGGTCATAGAATGCAGGTGTCTGAAGTCACAGAATTTAGGTGTGTGAAGTCATAGAATGGAGGTGTGTGAAGTCACAGAATGGAGGTGTGTGAAATCACAAAATGGAGGTGTGTGAACTCAGAATGGAGGTGTGTGAAGTCACAGAATGGAGGTGTGTGAAGTCATAGAATGGAGGTGTGTGAAGTCACACAATGGGGGTGTGTGAAGTCATAGAATGGAGGTGTGTGAAGTCATAGAATGGAGGTGTGTGAAGTCACAGAATGGAGGTGTTTGACGTCAGAGAATGGAGGTGTGTGAAATCAGAATGGAGGTGTGTGAAGTCACAGAATGGAGGTGTGTGAAGTCAGAATAGATGTGTGCGAAGTCATAGAATGGAGCTGTGTGAAGTCAGAATGGATCTGTGTGAAGTCATAGAATGGAGGTGAGTGAAGTCAGAATGGCGGTGTGTGAACCCATAGAATGATGGTGTGTGAAGTCACAATGGAGGTGTGTGAAGTCATAGAATGGAGGTTTTTGAAGTCACAGAATGGAAGTGTGTGAAGTCATAAAATGGAGGTGTGTGAAGTCAGATTGGAGGTGTGTGAAGTCATAGAATTGAGGTGTGTCAACTCAGAAAGGAGGTGTGTGAAGTCATAGAATGGAGGTGTGTGAAGTCATAGAATGGAGGTTTGTGAAATTATAGAATGTAGTTGTGTTAAGTCACAGAATTGAGGTGTGTGGAGTCAGAATGGAGGTGTGTGAAGTCAGAATGGAGGTGTGTGAAGTCATAGAATGGAGGTGTGTGAATTCAAAATGCATTTGTGTGAACTCATAGAATGGAGGCCTGTGAAGTCACAATGTAGGTGTGTGAAGTCACAGAATGGAGGTGTGTGAAGTCATAGAATGGAGGTGTTTCAAGTCACAGAATGGAGGTGTGTGAAGTCATATATTGGAGGTGTGTGAAGTCACAGAATGGAGGTGTGTGAAGTCAGAATGGAGTTGTGTGAAGTCATAGAATGGAGGTGTGTGAAGTCACAGAATGAAGGTGCGTTGAGTCACAGAATGGAGGTTTGTGAACTCAGAATGGAGGTGTGTGATGTCACAGAATGGAGGTGTGGGAAGTCATAGAATGGAGTTGTGTGAAGTCACAGAATGGAGCTGTGTGAATTAATAGAATGGAGGTGTGAGATATCATAGAATGGAGGTGTGTGAAGTCACAGAATGGAGGTGTGTGAAGTCACAGAATGGAGGTGTGTGAAGTCACAGAATGGAGGTGTGTGAACTCACAATGGAGGTGTGTGAAGTCAAAGAATGGAGGGGTATGAAGTCATAGAATGGAATTGTGTGAAGTCATAGAATGGAGGTGTGTGTAGTGAGAATTGAGGTGTTTGAAGTCACGGAATTGAGGTGTGTGAACTCAGAATGGAGGTGTGTGAAGTCACAGAATGGAGGTTTGTGAAGTCATAGAATGGAGGTGTGTGAAGTCATTGAATGGATGTTTCTGAAGTAGAATGAAGGTGTGTGAAGTCATAAAATGGAGGTGTGTGAAGTCAAATTGGAGGTGTGTGAACTCATAAAATGGAGATGTGTGAAGTCATGGAATGGAGGTGTGTGAAGTCCAAGAATAAAGGTTGTGAAGTCAAACAATGGTGGTGTGTGAAGTCACAGAGTGCAGGTGTGTTAAGTCAAAGAATGGAAGTCTGTGAAGTCAAAATGGAGGTGTGTGAAGTCACAGAATGGAGGTGTGTGAAGTCACAGAATGAAGGTGTTTGAAGTCAAAATTGTGGTTTGTGAAGTCACAAATGGAGGTGTCTGAAGTCAGAATGCAGCTGTGTGAAGCCATAGAATGGAACTGTGTGAAGTCAGAATGGAGGTGTGTGAACTCATAGAATGGAGTGTGTGAAGATACAATGGGGGTGTATGAAGTCATAGAATGGGGGTGTGTGAAGTCATAATGGAGGTGTGTGAAGTCACAGAATTGAGGTGTGTGAAGGCACAGAATGGAGGTTTGTGAAGTCATAGAATGGAGGTGTGTGAAGTCACAGAATGGAGGTGTGTGAAGTCATAGAATGGAGCTGTGTGAAGTCAGATTGGAGGTGTGTGAAGTCAAAGAATGGAGGTGTGTGAACTCAGAATGAAGGTGTGTGAAGTCACAGAATGGAGGTGTGTGAAGTCATAGATTGGAGGTGTGTGAAGTCATAGAATGGATGTGTGTGAAGTCATAATGGAGGTGTGTGAAGTCATAGAATTGAGGTGTGTGAAGTCACAGAATGGAGGTGTGTGAAGTCATAGAATGGAGGTGTGTGAAGTCATAGAATGGAGGTGTGTGAAGTCATAGAATGGAGGTGTGTGAAGTCATAGAATGGATGTTTGTTAAGTAAGAATGGAGGTGTGTTAAGTCATAAAATGGAGGTGTGTGAAGTCAGATTGGAGGTGTGTGAAGTCATAGAATGGTGGTGTGTCAACTCAGAAAGGAGGTGTGTGAAGTTATAGAATGGAGGTGTGTGAAGTCATAGAATGGAGGTGTGTGAAATCATAGAATGGAGTTGTGTTAAGTCAGAGAATTGAGGTGTGTGAAGTCAGAATGGAGGTGTGTGAAGTCAGAATGGAGGTATGTGAAGTCACAGAATGGAGGTGTGTGAATTCACAATGCATTTGTGTGAACTCATAGAATGGAGGTCTGTGAAGTCACAATGTAGGTGTGTGAAGTCACAGAATGGAGGTGTGTGAAGTCATAGAATGGAGGTGTTTGAAGTCACAGAATGGAGGTGTGTGAAGTCATAGAATGGAGGTGTGTGAAGTCACAGAATGGAGGTGTGTAAAGTCAGAATGGAGTTGTGTGAAGTCATAGAATGGAGGTGTGTGAAGTCAGAATGGAGGTGTGTGAAGTCATAGAATGGTGGTGTGTGAAGTCAGAATGGAGGTGTGTGAACTCATAGAATAGAGGTGTGTGAAGTCACAGTGAAGGTGTATGAAGTCAAAGAATGGATGTGTGTGAAGTCAAAATGGAGGTGTGTGAACTCATAGAATGGAGGTGTGTGAACTCATAGAATGGAGGTGTGTGAATTCATGGAATGTAGGTGTGTGAAGTCAAAAAATGGAGGTTTGTGAAGTCAAACATAAAGGTGTGTGAAGTCACAGAATGGAGGTGTGTGAACTCATAGAATGGAGGTGCATGAAGTCAAAGAAAGGAGGTGTGTGAATTCATCGAATGGAGGTGTGTGAAGTCATGGAATGGAGGTGTGTGAAGTCAGATGCAGTTGTGTGAAGTCATAGAATGAAGGTGTGTGAAGTCATAATGGACGTGTGTGAACTCATAGAATGGAGGCGTTTGATGTCACAATGCAGGTGTGCGAAGTCATAGAATGGAGGTGTGTGAGGTCATAGAATGCAGGTGTCTGAAGTCACAGAATTTAGGTGTGTGAAGTCATAGAATGGAGGTGTGTGAAGTCACAGAATGGAGGTGTGTGAAATCACAAAATGGAGGTGTGTGAACTCAGAATGGAGGTGTGTGAAATCACAGAATGGAGGTGTGTGAAGTCATAGAATGGAGGTGTGTGAAGTCACACAATGGGGGTGTGTGAAGTCATAGAATGGAGGTGTGTGAAGTCATAGAATGGAGGTGTGTGAAGTCACAGAATGGAGGTGTTTGACGTCAGAGAATGGAGGTGTGTGAAATCAGAATGGAGGTGTGTGAAGTCACAGAATGGAGGTGTGTGAAGTCAGAATAGATGTGTGCGAAGTCATAGAATGGAGCTGTGTGAAGTCAGAATGGATCTGTGTGAAGTCATAGAATGGAGGTGAGTGAAGTCAGAATGGCGGTGTGTGAACCCATAGAATGATGGTGTGTGAAGTCACAATGGAGGTGTGTGAAGTCATAGAATGGAGGTTTTTGAAGTCACAGAATGGAAGTGTGTGAAGTCATAAAATGGAGGTGTGTGAAGTCAGATTGGAGGTGTGTGAAGTCATAGAATTGAGGTGTGTCAACTCAGAAAGGAGGTGTGTGAAGTCATAGAATGGAGGTGTGTGAAGTCATAGAATGGAGGTTTGTGAAATTATAGAATGTAGTTGTGTTAAGTCACAGAATTGAGGTGTGTGGAGTCAGAATGGAGGTGTGTGAAGTCAGAATGGAGGTGTGTGAAGTCATAGAATGGAGGTGTGTGAATTCAAAATGCATTTGTGTGAACTCATAGAATGGAGGCCTGTGAAGTCACAATGTAGGTGTGTGAAGTCACAGAATGGAGGTGTGTGAAGTCATAGAATGGAGGTGTTTCAAGTCACAGAATGGAGGTGTGTGAAGTCATATATTGGAGGTGTGTGAAGTCACAGAATGGAGGTGTGTGAAGTCAGAATGGAGTTGTGTGAAGTCATAGAATGGAGGTGTGTGAAGTCACAGAATGAAGGTGCGTTGAGTCACAGAATGGAGGTTTGTGAACTCAGAATGGAGGTGTGTGATGTCACAGAATGGAGGTGTGGGAAGTCATAGAATGGAGTTGTGTGAAGTCACAGAATGGAGCTGTGTGAATTAATAGAATGGAGGTGTGAGATATCATAGAATGGAGGTGTGTGAAGTCACAGAATGGAGGTGTGTGAAGTCACAGAATGGAGGTGTGTGAAGTCACAGAATGGAGGTGTGTGAACTCACAATGGAGGTGTGTGAAGTCAAAGAATGGAGGGGTATGAAGTCATAGAATGGAATTGTGTGAAGTCATAGAATGGAGGTGTGTGTAGTGAGAATTGAGGTGTTTGAAGTCACGGAATTGAGGTGTGTGAACTCAGAATGGAGGTGTGTGAAGTCACAGAATGGAGGTTTGTGAAGTCATAGAATGGAGGTGTGTGAAGTCATTGAATGGATGTTTCTGAAGTAGAATGAAGGTGTGTGAAGTCATAAAATGGAGGTGTGTGAAGTCAAATTGGAGGTGTGTGAACTCATAAAATGGAGATGTGTGAAGTCATGGAATGGAGGTGTGTGAAGTCCAAGAATAAAGGTTGTGAAGTCAAACAATGGTGGTGTGTGAAGTCACAGAGTGCAGGTGTGTTAAGTCAAAGAATGGAAGTCTGTGAAGTCAAAATGGAGGTGTGTGAAGTCACAGAATGGAGGTGTGTGAAGTCACAGAATGAAGGTGTTTGAAGTCAAAATTGTGGTTTGTGAAGTCACAAATGGAGGTGTCTGAAGTCAGAATGCAGCTGTGTGAAGCCATAGAATGGAACTGTGTGAAGTCAGAATGGAGGTGTGTGAACTCATAGAATGGAGTGTGTGAAGATACAATGGGGGTGTATGAAGTCATAGAATGGGGGTGTGTGAAGTCATAATGGAGGTGTGTGAAGTCACAGAATTGAGGTGTGTGAAGGCACAGAATGGAGGTTTGTGAAGTCATAGAATGGAGGTGTGTGAAGTCACAGAATGGAGGTGTGTGAAGTCATAGAATGGAGCTGTGTGAAGTCAGATTGGAGGTGTGTGAAGTCAAAGAATGGAGGTGTGTGAACTCAGAATGAAGGTGTGTGAAGTCACAGAATGGAGGTGTGTGAAGTCATAGATTGGAGGTGTGTGAAGTCATAGAATGGATGTGTGTGAAGTCATAATGGAGGTGTGTGAAGTCATAGAATTGAGGTGTGTGAAGTCACAGAATGGAGGTGTGTGAAGTCATAGAATGGAGGTGTGTGAAGTCATAGAATGGAGGTGTGTGAAGTCATAGAATGGAGGTGTGTGAAGTCATAGAATGGATGTTTGTTAAGTAAGAATGGAGGTGTGTTAAGTCATAAAATGGAGGTGTGTGAAGTCAGATTGGAGGTGTGTGAAGTCATAGAATGGTGGTGTGTCAACTCAGAAAGGAGGTGTGTGAAGTTATAGAATGGAGGTGTGTGAAGTCATAGAATGGAGGTGTGTGAAATCATAGAATGGAGTTGTGTTAAGTCAGAGAATTGAGGTGTGTGAAGTCAGAATGGAGGTGTGTGAAGTCAGAATGGAGGTATGTGAAGTCACAGAATGGAGGTGTGTGAATTCACAATGCATTTGTGTGAACTCATAGAATGGAGGTCTGTGAAGTCACAATGTAGGTGTGTGAAGTCACAGAATGGAGGTGTGTGAAGTCATAGAATGGAGGTGTTTGAAGTCACAGAATGGAGGTGTGTGAAGTCATAGAATGGAGGTGTGTGAAGTCACAGAATGGAGGTGTGTAAAGTCAGAATGGAGTTGTGTGAAGTCATAGAATGGAGGTGTGTGAAGTCAGAATGGAGGTGTGTGAAGTCATAGAATGGTGGTGTGTGAAGTCAGAATGGAGGTGTGTGAAGTCATGGAATGTAGGTGTGTGAAGTCAAAGAATGGAGGTTTGTGAAGTCAAACAATAAAGGTGTGTGAAGTCACAGAATGGAGGTGTGTGAACTCATAGAATGGAGGTGCATGAAGTCAAAGAAAGGAGGTGTGTGAATTCATCGAATGGAGGTGTGTGAAGTCATGGAATGGAGGTGTGTGAAGTCAGATGCAGTTGTGTGAAGTCATAGAATGAAGGTGTGTGAAGTCATAATGGACGTGTGTGAAGTCATAGAATGGAGGTGTGTGAGGTCATAGAATGCCGGTGTCTGAAGTCACAGAATTTAGGTGTGTGAAGTCATAGAATGGAGGTGTGTGAAGTCACAGAATGGAGGTGTGTGAAATCACAAAATGGAGGTGTGTGAACTCAGAATGGAGGTGTGTGAAGTCACAGAATGGAGGTGTGTGAAGTCATAGAATGGAGGTGTGTGAAGTCACACAATGGGGGTGTGTGAAGTCATAGAATGGAGGTGTGTGAAGTCATAGAATGGAGGTGTGTGAAGTCACAGAATGGAGGTGTTTGACGTCAGAGAATGGAGGTGTGTGAAATCAGAATGGAGGTGTGTGAAGTCACAGAATGGAGGTGTGTGAAGTCAGAATAGATGTGTGCGAAGTCATAGAATGAAGCTGTGTGAAGTCAGAATGGATCTGTGTGAAGTCATAGAATGGAGGTGAGTGAAGTCAGAATGGCGGTGTGTGAACCCATAGAATGATGGTGTGTGAAGTCACAATGGAGGTGTGTGAAGTCATAGAATGGAGGTTTTTGAAGTCACAGAATGGAAGTGTGTGAAGTCATAAAATGGAGGTGTGTGAAGTCAGATTGGAGGTGTGTGAAGTCATAGAATTGAGGTGTGTCAACTCAGAAAGGAGGTGTGTGAAGTCATAGAATGGAGGTGTGTGAAGTCATAGAATGGAGGTTTGTGAAATCATAGAATGGAGTTGTGTTAAGTCACAGAATTGAGGTGTGTGGAGTCAGAATGGAGGTGTGTGAAGTCAGAATGGAGGTGTGTGAAGTCATAGAATGGAGGTGTGTGAATTCAAAATGCATTTGTGTGAACTCATAGAATGGAGGCCTGTGAAGTCACAATGTAGGTGTGTGAAGTCACAGAATGGAGGTGTGTGAAGTCATAGAATGGAGGTGTTTCAAGTCACAGAATGGAGGTGTGTGAAGTCATATATTGGAGGTGTGTGAAGTCACAGAATGGAGGTGTGTGAAATCAGAATGGAGTTGTGTGAAGTCATAGAATGGAGGTGTGTGAAGTCAGAATGGAGGTGTGTGAAGTCATAGAATGGTGGTGTGTGAAGTCAGAATGGAGGTGTGTGAAGTCATAGAATGGAGGTGTGTGAAGTCACAATGGAGGTGTGTGAAGTCATAGAATGGAGGTGTGTGAAGTCACAATGGAGGTGTGTGAAGTCATAGAATGGAGCTGTGTGAAGTCAGATTGGAGGTGTGTGAAGTCAAAGAATGGAGGTGTGTGAATTCAGAATGAAGGTGTGTGAATCACAGAATGGAGGTGTGTGAAGTCATAGATTGTAGGTGTGTGAAGTCATAGAATGGATGTGTGTGAAGTCATAGAATGGATGTGTGTGAAGTCATAATGGAGGTGTGTGAAGTCACAGAATTGAGGTGTGTGAAGTCATAGAATGGAGGTGTGTGAAGTCATAGAATGGGGTGTGTGAAGGCATAGAATGGAGGTGTGTGAAGTCATAGAATGGAGGTGTGTGAAGTCATAGAATGGATGTTTGTTAAGTAAGAATGAAGGTGTGTTAAGTCATAAAATGGAGGTGTGTGAAGTCAGATTGGAGGTGTGTGAAGTTATAGAATGGAGGTGTGTGAACTCAGAAAGGAGGTGTGTGAAGTTTTTGAATGGAGGTGTGTGAAGTCATAGAATGGAGGTGTGTGAAATCATAGAATGGAGTTGTGTTAAGTCACAGAATTGAGATGTGTGAAGTCAGAATGGAGGTGTGTGAAGTCAGAATGGAGGTGTGTGAAGTCACAGAATGGAGGTGTGTGAATTCACAATGCATTTGTGTGAACTCATAGAATGGAGGTCTGTGAAGTCACAATGTAGGTGTGTGAAGTCACAGAATGGAGGTGTGTGAAGTTATAGAATGGACGTGTTTGAAGTCACAGAATGGAGGTGTGTGAAGTCATAGAATGGAGGTGTGTGAAGTCACAGAATGGAGGTGTGTGAAGTCAGAATGGAGTTGTGTGAAGTCATAGAATGGAGGTGTGTGAAGTCAGAATGGAGGTGTGTGAAGTCATAGAATGGTGGTGTGTGAAGTCAGAATGGAGGTGTGTGAACTCATAGAATGGAGCTGTGTGAAGTCAGATTGGAGGTGTGTGAAGTCAAAGAATGGAGATGTGTGAAGTCATAGATTGGAGGTGTGTGAAGTCATAGAATAGATGTGTGTGAAGTCATAATGGAGGTGTGCGAAGTCACAGAATTGAGGTGTGTGAAGTCACAGAATGGAGGTGTGTGAAGTCATACAATGGAGGTGTGTGAAGTCATAGAATGGAGGTGTGTGAAGTCATAGAATGGATGTTTGTTAAGTAAGAATGAAGGTCTGTTAAGTCATAGAATGGAGGTGTGTGAAGGCACAGAATGGAGGTGTTTGACGTCATAGAATGGAGCTGTGTGAAGTCAGAATGGAGGTGTGTGAAGTCACAGAATGGAGGTGTGCGAACTCAGAATGGAGGTGTGTGAAGTCACAGAATGGAGGTGTGTTAAGTCAGAGAACGGAGGTGTTTGACTCAGAATGGAGGTGTGTGAAGTCACAGAATGGAGGTGTGTGAAGTCATAGAATGGAGGTGTGTGAAATCATAGAATGGAGGTGTGGGAAGTCAGAGAATGGAGCTGTGTGAAGTCAGAATGGAGGTGTGCGAAGTCAAAGAATGGAGGTGTGTGAAGTCACAGAATGGAGGTGTTTGAAATCACAAAATGGAGGTGTGTGAACTCAGAATGGAGGTGTGTGAAGTCACAGAATGGAGGTGTGTGAAGTCATAGAATGGAAGTGTGTGAAGTCACACAATGGGGGTGTGTGAAGTCATAGAATGGAGGTGTGTGAAGTCATAGAATGGAGGTGTGTGAAGTCACAGAATGGAGGTGTTTGACGTCAGAGAATGGAGGTGTGTGAAATCAGAATGGAGGTGTGTGAAGTCACAGAATGGAGGTGTGTGAAGTCAGAATAGAAGTGTGCGAAGTCATAGAATGGAGCTGTGTGAAGTCAGAATGGATCTGTGTGAAGTCATAGAATGGAGGTGAGTGAAGTCAGAATGGCGGTGTGTGAACCCATAGAATGATGGTGTGTGAAGTCACAATTTAGGTGTGTGAAATCATAGAATGGAGGTTTTTGAAGTCACAGAATGGAAGTGTGTGAAGTCATAAAATGGAGGTGTGTGAAGTCAGATTGGAGGTGTGTGTAGTCATAGAATTGAGGTGTGTCAACTCAGAAAGGAGGTGTGTGAAGTCATAGAATGGAGGTGTGTGAAGTCATAGAATGGAGGTTTGTGAAATCATAGAATGGAGTTGTGTTAAGTCACAGAATTGAGGTGTGTGGAGTCAGAATGGAGGTGTGTGAAGTCAGAATGGAGGTGTGTGAAGTCATAGAATGGAGGTGTGTGAATTCAAAATGCATTTGTGTGAACTCATAGAACGGAGGCCTGTGAAGTCACAATGTAGGTGTGTGAAGTCACAGAATGGAGGTGTGTGAAGTCAGAATGGAGTTGTGTGAAGTCATAGAATGGAGGTGTGTGAAGTCAGAATGGAGGTGTGTGAAGTCATAGAATGGTGGTGTGTGAAGTCAGAATGGAGGTGTGTGAACTCATGGAATGGAGGTGTGTGAAGTCACAATGGAGGTGTGTGAAGTCATAGAATGGAGGTGTGTGAAGTCACAATGGAGGTGTGTGAAGTCATAGAATGGAGATGTGTGAAGTCAGATTGGAGGTGTGTGAAGTCAAAGAATGGAGGTGTGTGAATTCAGAATGAAGTTGTGTGAAGTCACAGAATGGAGGTGTGTGAAGTCATAGATTGGAGGTGTGTGAAGTCATAGAATGGATGTGTGTGAAGTCATAGAATGGATGTGTGTGAAGTCATAATGGAGGTGTGTGAAGTCACAGAATTGAGGTGTGTGAAGTCACAGAATGGAGGTGTGTGAAGTCATAGAATGGAGGTGTGTGAAGTCATAGAATGGAGGTGTGTGAACTCATAGAATGGAGGTGTGTGAAGTCATAGAATGGATGTTTGTTAAGTAAGAATGAAGGTGTGTTAAGTCATAAAATGGAGGTGTGTGAAGTCAGATTGGAGGTGTGTGAAGTCATAGAATGGAGGTGTGTCAACTCAGAAAGGAGGTGTGTGAAGTTTTTGAATGGAGGTGTGTGAAGTCATAGAATGGAGGTGTGTGAAATCATAGAATGGAGTTGTGTTAAGTCACAGAATTGAGGTGTGTGAAGTCAGAATGGAGGTGTGTGAAGTCAGAATGGAGGTGTGTGAAGTCACAGAATGGAGGTGTGTGAATTCACAATGCATTTGTGTGAACTCATAGAATGGAGGTCTGTGAAGTCACAATGTAGGTATGTGAAGTCACAGAATGGAGGTGTGTGAAGTCATAGAATGGAGGTGTTTGAAGTCACAGAATGGAGGTGTGTGAAGTCATAGAATGGAGGTGTGTGAAGTCACAGAATGGAGGTGTGTGAAGTCAGAATGGAGTTGTGTGAAGTCATAGAATGGAGGTGTGTGAAGTCAGAATGGAGGTGTGTGAAGTCATAGAATGGTGGTGTGTGAAGTCAGAATGGAGGTGTGTGAACTCATAGAATGGAGGTGTGTGAAGTCACAATGGAGGTGTGTGAAGTCATAGAATGGAGCTGTGTGAAGTCAGATTGGAGGTGTGTGAAGTCAAAGAATGGAGATGTGTGAAGTCATAGATTGGAGGTGTGTGAAGTCATAGAATAGATGTGAGTGAAGTCAGAATGGAGGTGTGTGAAGTCATAGAATGGTGGTGTGTGAAGTCAGAATGGAGGTGTGTGAACTCATAGAATGGAGCTGTGTGAAGTCAGATTGGAGGTGTGTGAAGTCAAAGAATGGAGATGTGTGAAGTCATAGATTGGAGGTGTGTGAAGTCATAGAATAGATGTGTGTGAAGTCATAATGGAGGTGTGTGAAGTCACAGAATTGAGGTGTGTGAAGTCACAGAATGGAGGTGTGTGAAGTCATAGAATGGAGGTGTGTGAAGTCATAGAATGGATGTTTGTTAAGTAAGAATGTAGGTCTGTTAAGTCATAGAATGGAGGTGTGTGAAGGCACAGAATGGAGGTGTGTGATGTCATAGAATGGAGCTGTGTGAAGTCAGAATGGAGGTGTGTGAAGTCACAGAATGGAGGTGTGCGAACTCAGAATGGAGGTGTGTGAAATCACAGAATGGAGGTGTGTTAAGTCACAGAACGGAAGTGTTTGAACTCAGAATGGAGGTGTGTGAAGTCACAGAATGGAGGTGTGTGAAGTCATAGAATGGAGGTGTGTGAAATCATAGAATGGAGGTGTGGGAAGTCAGAGAATGGATCTGTGTGAAGTCAGAATGGAGGTGTGCGAAGTCACAGAATGGTGGTGTGTGAAGTCATTTTATGGAGCTCTGTGAAGTCAGAATGGAGGTGTGTGAAGTCAGAGAATGGAGGTCTGTGAACTCAGAATGGAGGTGTGTGAAGACACAGAATCTAGCTGTGTGAAGTCATAGAATGGAGGTGTGTGAAGTCATAGAATGGAGGTGTGTGAAATCATAATGGAGTCGTGTGAAGACACAGAATTCAGGTGGGTGAAGTCATAGAATGGAGGTGTGTGAAGTCATAGAATGGAGGTGTGTGAAGTCAGAACGGAGGTGTGTGAACTCAGATTGGAGTTGTGGGAAGTCACAGTGGAAGTGTGTGAAGTTATAGAATGGAGGTGTGTGAAGTCACAGAATGGAGGGTTGTGAAGTCAAAGACTGGAGGTGTGTGAAGTCATAGAATGGACGTGTGTGAACTCATAGAATGGAGTTGTGTGAAGTCATAGAATGAAGGTGTGTGAAGTCACAGAATGAAGGTGCCTTAAGTCACAGAATGGAGGTTTGTGAACTCAGAATGGAGGTGTGTGAAGTCACAGAATGGAGGTGTGGGAAGTCATAGAGTGGAGTTGTGTGAAGTCACAGAATGGAGGTGTGTGAATTAATAGAATGGAGGTGTGAGAAATCATAGAATTTAGGTGTGTGAACTCACAGAATGGAGGTGTGTGAAGTCACAGAATGGAGGTGTGTGAAGTCACAGAATGGAGGTGTGTGAACTCACAATGGAGGTGTGTGAAGTCAAAGAATGGAGGTGTGTGAAGTCATAGAATGGAATTGTGTGAAGTCATAGAATGGAGGTGTGTGAAGTGAGAATTGAGGTCTGTGAAGTCACGGAATTGAGGTGTGCGAACTCAGAACGGAGGTGTGTGAAGTCACAGAATGGAGGTTTGTGAAGTCATAGAATGGAGGTGTGTGAAGTCATAGAATGGATGTTTCTGAAGTAGAATGAAGGTGTGTGAAGTCATAGAATGGAGGTGTGTGAAGTCAAATTGGAGGTGTGTGAACTCATAAAATGGAGATGTATGAAGTCATGGAATGGAGGTGTGTGAAGTCCAAGAATATAGGTTGTGAAGTCAAACAATGGTGGTGTGTGAAGTCACAGAATGCAGGTGTGTTAAGTCAAAGAATGGAAGTGTGTGAAGTCAAAATGGAGGTGTGTGAAGTCACAGAATGGAGGTGTGTGAAGTCACAGAATGAAGGTGTTTGAAGTCAAAATTGTGGTGTGTGAAGTCACAAATGGAGGTGTCTTAAGTCAGAATGCAGCTGTGGAAGCCATAGAATGGAAGTGTGTGAAGTCAGAACGAAGGTGTGTGAACTCATAGAATGGAGTGTGTGAAGTCACGATGGGGGTGTGTGAAGTCATAGAATGGGGTTGTGTGAAGTCATAATGGAGGTGTGTGAAGTCACAGAATTGAGGTGTGTGAATGCACAGAATGGAGGTTTGTGAAGTCATAGAATGGAGGTGTGTGAAGTCAGATTGGAGGCGTGTAAAGTCAAAGAATGGAGGTGTGTGAACTCAGAATGAAGGTGTGTGAAGTCACAGAATGGAGGTGTGTGAAGTCATAGAATGGAGGTGTGTGAAGTCATAGAATGGAGGTGTGTGAAGTCATAGAATGGATGTTTGTTAAGTAAGAATGAAGGTGTGTTAAGTCATAAAATGAAGGTGTGTCAACTCAGAAAGGAGGTGTGTGAAGTTATAGAATGGAGGTGTGTGAAGTCATAGAATGGAGGTGTGTGAAATCATAGAATGGAGTTGTGTTAAGAAACAGAATTGAGGTGTGTGAAGTCAGAATGGAGGTGTGTGAAGTCAGAATGGAGGTGTGTGAAGTCACAGAATGGAGGTGTGTGAATTCACAATGCATTTGTGTGAACTCATAGAATGGAGGTCTGTGAAGTCACAATGTAGGTGTGTGAAGTCAAAGAATGGAGGTGTGTGAAGTCATAGAATGGAGGTGTCTGAAGTCACAGAATGGAGGTGTGTGAAGTCATATAATGGAGGTGTGTGAAGTCACAGAATGGAGGTGTGTGAAGTCAGAATGGAGTTGTGTGAAGTCATAGAATGGAGGTGTGTGAAGTCAGAATGGAGGTGTGTGAAGTCAGAATGGAGGTGTGTGAAGTCATAGAATGGAGGTGTCTGAAGTCACAGAATGGAGGTGTGTGAAGTCATATAATGGAGGTGTGTGAAGTCACAGAATGGAGGTGTGTGAAGTCAGAATGGAGTTGTGTGAAGTCATAGAATGGAGGTGTGTGAAGTCAGAATGGAGGTGTGTGAAGTCATAGAATGGTGGTGTGTGAAGTCAGAATGGAGGTGTGTGAACTCATAGAATGGAGGTGTGTGAAGTCACAATGGAGGTGTGTGAAGTCATAGAATGGAGGTGTGTGAAGTCGCAATGGAGGTGTGTGAAGTCATAGAATGGAGCTGTGTGAAGTCAGATTGGAGGTGTGTGAAGTCAAAGAATGGAGGCGTGTGAACTCAGAATGAAGGTGTGTGAAGTCACAGAATGGAGGAGTGTGAAGTCATAGATTGGAGGTGTGTGAAGTCATAGAATGGATGTGTGTGAAGTCATAGAATGGATGTGTGTGAAGTCATAATGGAGGTGTGTGAAGTCACAGAATTGAGGTGTGTGAAGTCACAGAATGGAGGTGTGTAAATCACAGAATGGAGGTGTGTGAAGTCATAGAATGGAGGTGTGTGAAGTCATAGAATGGAGGTGTGTGAAGTCATAGAATGGATGTTTGTTAAGAAAGAATGAAGGTGTGTTAAGTCATAAAATGGAGGTGTGTGAAGTCAGATTGGAGGTGTGTGAAGTCATAGAATGGAGGTGTGTCAACTCAGAAAGGAGGTGTGTGAAGTTATAGAATGGAGGTGTGTGAAGTCATAGAATGGAGGTGTGTGAAATCATAGAATGGAGTTGTGTTAAGTCACAGAATTGAGGTGTGTGAAGTCAGAATGGAGGTGTGTGAAGTCAGAATGGAGGTGTGTGAAGTCACAGAATGGAGGTGTGTGAATTCACAATGCATTTGTGTGAACTCATAGAATGGAGGTCTGTGAAGTCACAATGTAGGTGTGTGAAGTCACAGAATGGAGGTGTGTGAAGTCATAGAATGGAGGTGTTTGAAGTCACAGAATGGAGGTGTGTGAAGTCATAGAATGGAGGTGTGTGAAGTCACAGAATGGAGGTGTGTGAAGTCAGAATGGAGTTGTGTGAAGTCATAGAATGGAGGTGTGTGAAGTCAGAATGGAGGTGTGTGAAGTCATAGAATGGTGGTGTGTGAATTCAGAATGGAGGTGTGTGAACTCATAGAATGGATGTGTGTGAAGTCACAATGGAGGTGTGTGAAGTCATAGAATGGAGCTGTGTAAAGTCAGATTGGAGGTGTGTGAAGTCAAAGAATGGAGGTGTGTGAAGTCATAGATTGGAGGTGTGTGAAGTCATAGAATGGATGTGTGTGAAGTCATAATGGAGGTGTGTGAAGTCACAGAATTGAGGTGTGTGAAGTCACAGAATGGAGGTGTGTGAAGTCATAGAATGGAGGTGTGTGAAGTCATAGAATGGAGGTGTGTGAAGTCATAGAATGGATGTTTGTTAAGTAAGAATGAAGGTCTGTTAAGTCATAGAATGGAGGTGTGTGAAGGCACAGAATGGAGGTGTGTGAAGTCATAGAATGGAGGTGTGCGAACTCAGAATGGAGGTGTGTGAAGTCACAGAATGGAGGGGTGTTAAGTCACCGAACGGAGGTGTTTGAACTCAGAATGGAGGTGTGTGAAGTCACAGAATGGAGGTGTGTGAAGTCATAGAATGGAGGTGTGTGAAATCATAGAATGGAGGTGTGGGAAGTCAGAGAATGGAGCTGTGTGAAGTCAGAATGGAGGTGTGCGAAGTCACAGAATGGAGGTGTGTGAACTCATTTTGTGGAGCTCTGTGAAGTCAGAATGGAGGTGTGTGAAGTCAGAGAATGGAGGTGTGTGAACTCAGAATGGACTTGTGTGAAGTCACAGAATCTAGCTGTGTGAAGTCATAGAATGGAGGTGTGTGAAGTCATAGAATGGAGGTGTGTGAAGTCATAATGGAGTCGTGTGAAGACACAGAATTCAGGTGTGTGAATTCATAGAATGGAGGTGTGTGAAGTCATAGAATGGAGGTGTGTGAAGTCAGAACGGAGGTGTGTGAACTCAGATTGGAGGTGTGGGAAGTCACAATGGAAGTGTGTGAAGTTATACAATGGAGGTGTGTGAAGTCACAGAATGGAGGGTTGTGAAGTCAAAGACTGCAGGTGTGTGAAGTCATAGAATGGACGTGTGTGAACTCATAGAATGGAGGTGTGTGAAGTCATAGAATGGAGGTGCGTTAAGTCACAGAATGGAGGTTTGTGAACTCAGAATGCAGGTGTGTGAAGTCACAGAATGGAGGTGTGGGAAGTCATAGAGTGGAGTTGTGTGAAGTCACAGAATGGAGGTGTGTGAATTAATAGAATGGAGGTGTGAGAAATCATAGAATGGAGGTGTGTGAAGTCACAGAATGGAGGTGTGGGAAGTCACAGAATGGAGGTGTGTGAAGTCACAGAATGGAGGTGTGTGAACTCACAATGGAGGTTTGTGAAGTCAAAGAATGGAGGTGTGTGAAGTCATAGAATGGAATTGTGTGAAGTCATAGAATGGAGGTGTGTGAAGTGAGAATTGAGGTGTGTGAAGTCACGGAATTGAGGTGTGTGAACTCAGAATGGAGGTGTGTGAAGTCAGAGAATGGAGGTTTGTGAAGTCATAGAATGGAGGTGTGTGAAATCATAGAATGGATGTTTCTGAAGTAGAATCAAGGTGTGTGAAGTCATAGAATGGAGGTGTGTGAAGTCAAATTGGAGGTGTGTGAACTCATAAAATGGAGATGTGTGAAGTCATGGAATGGAGGTGTGTGAAGTCCAAGAATATAGGTTGTGAAGTCAAACAATGGTGGTGTGTGAAGTCACAAATGGAGGTGTCTGAAGTCAGAATGAAGCTGTGTGAAGCCATAGAATGGAAGTGTGTGAAGTCAGAATGGAGGTGTGTGAATTCATAGAATGGAGTGTGTGAAGTCACAATGGGGGTGTGTGAAGTCATAGAATGTAGGTGTGTGAAGTCATAATGGAGGTGTGTGAAGTCACAGAATTGAGGTGTGTGAATGCACAGAATGGAGGTTTGTGAAGTCATAGAATGGAGGTGTGTGAAGTCAGATTGGAGGCGTGTGAAGTCAAAGAATGGAGGTGTGTGAACTCAGAATGAAGGTGTGTGAAGTCACAGAATGGACGTGTGTGAAGTCATAGGTTGGAGGTGTGTGAAGTCATAGAATGGATGTGTGTGAAGTCATAATGGAGGTGTAGAAGTCACAGAATTGAGATGTGTGAAGTCACAGAATGGAGGTGTGTGAAGTCATAGAATGGAGGTGTGTGAAGTCATAGAATGGAGGTGTGTGAAGTCATAGAATGGATGTTTGTTAAGTAAGAATGAAGGTGTGTTAAGTCATAAAATGGAGGTGTGTGAAGTCAGATTGGAGGTGTGTGAAGTCATAGAATGGAGGTGTGTCAACTCAGAAAGGAGGTGTGTGAAGTTATAGAATGGAGGTGTGTGAAGTCATAGAATATAGGTGTGTGAAATCAGAGAATGGAGTTGTGTTAAGTCACAGAATTGAGGTGTGTGAAGTCAGAATAGAGGTGTGTGAAGTCAGAATGGAGGTGTGTGAAGTCACAGAATGGAGGTGTGTGAAGTCACAGAATGAAGGTGTCTGAAGTCAGAATGCAGCTGTGTGAAGCCATAGAATGGAGGTGTGTGAAGTCAGAATGGAGGTGTGTGAACTCATAGAATGGAGTGTGTGAAGTCACAATGGGGGTGTGTGAAGTCATGGAATGGAGGTGTGTGAAGTCACAGAATGGAGGTGTTTGACGTCAGAGAATGGAGGTGTGTGAAATCAGAATGGAGGTGTGTGAAGTCACAGAATGGACGTGTGTGAAGTCAGAACAGATGTGTGCAAAGTCATAGAATGGAGCTGTGTGAAGTCAGAATGGAGCTGTGTGAAGTCATAGAATGGAGGTGAGTGAAGTCAGAATGGCGGTGTGTGAACCCATAGAATGATGGTGTGTGAAGTCACAATGGAGGTGTGTGAAGTCATAGAATGGAGGTTTTTGAAGTCACAGAATGGAAGTGTGTGAAGTCATAAAATGGAGGTGTGTGAAATCAGATTGGAGGTGTGTGAAGTGATAGAATGGAGGTGTGTCAACTCAGAAAGGAGGTGTGTGAAGTCATAGAATGGAGGTGTGTGAAGTCATAGAATGGAGTTGTGTTAAGTCACAGAATTGAGGTGTGTGAAGTCAGAATGGAGGTGTGTGAAGTCAGAATGGAGGTGTGTGAAGTCATAGAATGGACGTGTGTGAATTCACAATGCATTTGTGTGAACTCATAGAATGGAGGCCTGTGAAGTCACAATGTAGGTGTGTGAAGTCACAGAATGGAGGTGTGTGAAGTCATAGAATGGAGGTGTTTGAAGTCACAGAATGGAGGTGTGTGAAGTCATATAATGGAGGTGTGTGAAGTCACAGAATGGAGGTGTGTGAAGTCAGAATGGAGTTGTGTGAAGTCATAGAATGGTGGTGTGTGAAGTCAGAATGGTGGTGTGTGAACTCATAGAATGGAGGTGTGTGAAGTCACAATGGAGGTGTGTGAAGTCATAGAATGGAGGTGTGTGAAGTCATAGAATGGAGCTGTGTGAAGTCAGATTGGAGGTCTGTGAAGTCAAAGAATGGAGGTGTGTGAATTCAGAATGAAGGTGTGTGAAGTCACAGAATGGAGGTGTGTGAAGTCATAGATTGGAGGTGTGTGAAGTCATAGAATGGATGTGTGTGAAGTCATAGAATGGATGTGTGTGAAGTCACAATGGAGGTGTGTGAAATCATAGAATGGAGGTGTGTGAAGTCACAGTATGGAGGTGTGTGAAGTCACAGAATGGAGGTGTGTGAAGTCACAGAATGGAGGTGTGTGAACTCACAATGGAGGTGTGTGAAGTCAAAGAATGGAGGGGTGTGAAGTCATAGAATGGAATTGTGTGAAGTCATAGAATGGAGGTGTGTGTAGTGAGAATTGAGGTGTTTGAAGTCACGGAATTGAGGTGTGTGAACTCAGAATGGAGGTGTGTGAAGTAACAGAATGGAGGTTTGTGAAGTCATAGAATGGAGGTGTGTGAAGTCATAGAATGGATGTTTCTGAAGTAGAATGAAGGTGTGTGAAGTCATAGAATGGAGGTGTGTGAAGTCAAATTGGAGGTGTGTGAACTCATAAAATGGAGATGTGTGAAGTCATGGAATGGAGGTGTGTGAAGTCCAAGAATAAAGGTTGTGAAGTCAAACAATGGTGGTGTGTGAAGTCACAGAGTGCAGGTGTGTTAAGTCAAAGAATGGAAGTCTGTGAAGTCAAAATGGAGGTGTGTGAAGTCACAGAATGGAGGTGTGTGAAGTCACAGAATGAAGGTGTTTGAAGTCAAAATTGTGGTTTGTGAAGTCACAAATGGAGGTGTCTGAAGTCAGAATGCAGCTGTGTGAAGCCATAGAATGGAACTGTGTGAAGTCAGAATGGAGGTGTGTGAACTCATAGAATGGAGTGTGTGAAGATACAATGGGGGTGTATGAAGTCATAGAATGGGGGTGTGTGAAGTCATAATGGAGGTGTGTGAAGTCACAGAATTGAGGTGTGTGAAGGCACAGAAAGGAGGTTTGTGAAGTCATAGAATGGATGTGTGTGAAGTCACAGAATGGAGGTGTGTGAAGTCATAGAATGGAGCTGTGTGAAGTCAGATTGGAGGTGTGTGAAGTCAAAGAATGGAGGTGTGTGAACTCAGAATGAAGGTGTGTGAAGTCACAGAATGGAGGTGTGTGAAGTCATAGATTGGAGGTGTGTGAAGTCATAGAATGGATGTGTGTGAAGTCATAATGGAGGTGTGTGAAGTCATAGAATTGAGGTGTGTGAAGTCACAGAATGGAGGTGTGTGAAGTCATAGAATGGAGGTGTGTGAAGTCATAGAATGGAGGTGTGTGAAGTCATAGAATGGAGGTGTGTGAAGTCATAGAATGGATGTTTGTTAAGTAAGAATGGAGGTGTGTTAAGTCATAAAATGGAGGTGTGTGAAGTCAGATTGGAGGTGTGTGAAGTCATAGAATGGTGGTGTGTCAACTCAGAAAGGAGGTGTGTGAAGTTATAGAATGGAGGTGTGTGAAGTCATAGAATGGAGGTGTGTGAAATCATTGAATGGAGTTGTGTTAAGTCAGAGAATTGAGGTGTGTGAAGTCAGAATGGAGGTGTGTGAAGTCAGAATGGAGGTATGTGAAGTCACAGAATGGAGGTGTGTGAATTCACAATGCATTTGTGTGAACTCATAGAATGGAGGTCTGTGAAGTCACAATGTAGGTGTGTGAAGTCACAGAATGGAGGTGTGTGAAGTCATAGAATGGAGGTGTTTGAAGTCACAGAATGGAGGTGTGTGAAGTCATATAATGGAGGTGTGTGAAGTCACAGAATGGAGGTGTGTAAAGTCAGAATGGAGTTGTGTGAAGTCATAGAATGGAGGTGTGTGAAGTCAGAATGGAGGTGTGTGAAGTCATAGAATGGTGGTGTGTGAAGTCAGAATGGAGGTGTGTGAACTCATAGAATAGAGGTGTGTGAAGTCACAGTGAAGGTGTATGAAGTCAAAGAATGGATGTGTGTGAAGTCAAAATGGAGGTGTGTGAACTCATAGAATGGAGGTGTGTGAACTCATAGAATGGAGGTGTGTGAATTCATGGAATGTAGGTGTGTGAAGTCAAAGAATGGAGGTTTGTGAAGTCAAACAATAAAGGTGTGTGAAGTCACAGAATGGAGGTGTGTGAACTCATAGAATGGAGGTGCATGAAGTCAAAGAAAGGAGGTGTGTGAATTCATCGAATGGAGGTGTGTGAAGTCATGGAATGGAGGTGTGTGAAGTCAGATGCAGTTGTGTGAAGTCATAGAATGAAGGTGTGTGAAGTCAGAATGGACGTGTGTGAACTCATAGAATGGAGGTGTTTGATGTCACAATGCAGGTGTGCGAAGTCATAGAATGGAGGTGTGTGAGGTCATAGAATGCAGGTGTGTGAAGTCACAGAATTTAGGTGTGTGAAGTCATAGAATGGAGGTGTGTGAAGTCACAGAATGGAGGTGTGTGAAATCACAAAATGCAGGTGTGTGCACTCAGAATGGAGGTGTGTGAAGTCACAGAATGGAGGTGTGTGAAGTCATAGAATGGAGGTGTGTGAAGTCACACAATGGGGGTGTGTGAAGTCATAGAATGGAGGTGTGTGAAGTCATAGAATGGAGGTGTGTGAAGTCACAGAATGGAGGTGTTTGACGTCAGAGAATGGAGGTGTGTGAAATCAGAATGGAGGTGTGTGAAGTCACAGAATGGAGGTGTGTGAAGTCAGAATAGATGTGTGCGAAGTCATAGAATGGAGCTGTGTGAAGTCAGAATGGATCTGTGTGAAGTCATAGAATGGAGGTTTTTGAAGTCACAGAATGGAAGTGTGTGAAGTCATAAAATGGAGGTGTGTGAAGTCAGATTGGAGGTGTGTGAAGTCATAGAATTGAGGTGTGTCAACTCAGAAAGGAGGTGTGTGAAGTCATAGAATGGAGGTGTGTGAAGTCATAGAATGGAGGTTTGTGAAATCATAGAATGGAGTTGTGTTAAGTCACAGAATTGAGGTGTGTGGAGTCAGAATGGAGGTGTGTGAAGTCAGAATGGAGGTGTGTGAAGTCATAGAATGGAGGTGTGTGAATTCAAAATGCATTTGTGTGAACTCATAGAATGGAGGCCTGTGAAGTCACAATGTAGGTGTGTGAAGTCACAGAATGGAGGTGTGTGAAGTCATAGAATGGAGGTGTTTGAAGTCACAGAATGGAGGTGTGTGAAGTCATATATTGGAGGTGTGTGAAGTCACAGAATGGAGGTGTGTGAAGTCAGAATGGAGTTCTGTGAAGTCATAGAATGGAGGTGTGTGAAGTCAGAATGGAGGTGTGTGAAGTCATAGAATGGTGGTGTGTGAAGTCAGAATGGAGGTGTGTGAACTCATAGAATGGAGGTGTGTGAAGTCACAATGGAGGTGTGTGAAGTCATAGAATGGAGGTGTGTGAAGTCACAGAATGGAGGTGTGTGAAGTCATAGAATGGAGATGTGTGAAGTCAGATTGGAGGTGTGTGAAGTCAAAGAATGGAGGTGTGTGAATTCAGAATGAAGGTGTGTGAATCACAGAATGGAGGTGTGTGAAGTCATAGATTGGAGGTGTGTGAAATCATAGAATGGATGTGTGTGAAGTCATAGAATGGATGTGTGTGAAGTCATAATGGAGGTGTGTGAAGTCACAGAATTGAGGTGTGTGAAGTCACAGAATGGAGGTGTGTGAAGTCATAGAATGGAGGTGTGTGAAGTCATAGAATGGAGGTGTGTGAAGTCATAGAATGGAGGTGTGTGAAGTCATAGAATGGATGTTTGTTAAGTAAGAATGAAGGTGTGTTAAGTCATAAAATGGAGGTGTGTGAAGTCAGATTGGAGGTGTGTGAAGTCATAGAATGGAGGTGTGTCAACTCAGAAAGGAGGTGTGTGAAGTTTTTGAATGGAGGTGTGTGAAGTCATAGAATGGAGGTGTGTGAAATCATAGAATGGAGTTGTGTTAAGTCACAGAATTGAGGTGTGTGAAGTCAGAATGGAGGTGTGTGAAGTCAGAATGGAGGTGTGTGAAGTCAGAATGGAGGTGTGTGAAGTCAAAATGGAGGTGTGTGAATTCATGGAATGTAGGTGTATGAAGTCAAAGAATGGATGTGTGTGAAGTCACAGAATGGAGGTGTGTGAACTCATAGAATGGAGGTGCATGAAGTCAAAGAAAGGAGGTGTGTGAATTCATCGAATGGAGGTGGGTGAAGTCATGGAATGGAGGTGTGTGAAGTCAGATGCAGTTGTGTGAAGTCATAGAATGAAGGTGTGTGAAGTCAGAATGGACGTGTGTGAACTCATAGAATGGAGGTGTTTGATGTCACAATGCAGGTGTGCGAAGTCATAGAATGGAGGTGTGTGAGGTCATAGAATGCAGGTGTGTGAAGTCACAGAATTTAGGTGTGTGAAGTCATAGAATGGAGGTGTGTGAAGTCACAGAATGGAGGTGTGTGAAATCACAAAATGGAGGTGTGTGCACTCAGAATGGAGGTGTGTGAAGTCACAGAATGGAGGTGTGTGAAGTCATAGAATGGAGGTGTGTGAAGTCACACAATGGGGGTGTGTGAAGTCATAGAATGGAGGTGTGTGAAGTCATAGAATGGAGGTGTGTGAAGTCACAGAATGGAGGTGTTTGACGTCAGAGAATGGAGGTGTGTGAAATCAGAATGGAGGTGTGTGAAGTCACAGAATGGAGGTGTGTGAAGTCAGAATAGATGTGTGCGAAGTCATAGAATGGAGCTGTGTGAAGTCAGAATGGATCTGTGTGAAGTCATAGAATGGAGGTTTTTGAAGTCACAGAATGGAAGTGTGTGAAGTCATAAAATGGAGGTGTGTGAAGTCAGATTGGAGGTGTGTGAAGTCATAGAATTGAGGTGTGTCAACTCAGAAAGGAGGTGTGTGAAGTCATAGAATGGAGGTGTGTGAAGTCATAGAATGGAGGTTTGTGAAATCATAGAATGGAGTTGTGTTAAGTCACAGAATTGAGGTGTGTGGAGTCAGAATGGAGGTGTGTGAAGTCAGAATGGAGGTGTGTGAAGTCATAGAATGGAGGTGTGTGAATTCAAAATGCATTTGTGTGAACTCATAGAATGGAGGCCTGTGAAGTCACAATGTAGGTGTGTGAAGTCACAGAATGGAGGTGTGTGAAGTCATAGAATGGAGGTGTTTGAAGTCACAGAATGGAGGTGTGTGAAGTCATATATTGGAGGTGTGTGAAGTCACAGAATGGAGGTGTGTGAAGTCAGAATGGAGTTCTGTGAAGTCATAGAATGGAGGTGTGTGAAGTCAGAATGGAGGTGTGTGAAGTCATAGAATGGTGGTGTGTGAAGTCAGAATGGAGGTGTGTGAACTCATAGAATGGAGGTGTGTGAAGTCACAATGGAGGTGTGTGAAGTCATAGAATGGAGGTGTGTGAAGTCACAGAATGGAGGTGTGTGAAGTCATAGAATGGAGATGTGTGAAGTCAGATTGGAGGTGTGTGAAGTCAAAGAATGGCGGTGTGTGAATTCAGAATGAAGGTGTGTGAATCACAGAATGGAGGTGTGTGAAGTCATAGATTGGAGGTGTGTGAAATCATAGAATGGATGTGTGTGAAGTCATAGAATGGATGTGTGTGAAGTCATAATGGAGGTGTGTGAAGTCACAGAATTGAGGTGTGTGAAGTCACAGAATGGAGGTGTGTGAAGTCATAGAATGGAGGTGTGTGAAGTCATAGAATGGAGGTGTGTGAAGTCATAGAATGGAGGTGTGTGAAGTCATAGAATGGATGTTTGTTAAGTAAGAATGAAGGTGTGTTAAGTCATAAAATGGAGGTGTGTGAAGTCAGATTGGAGGTGTGTGAAGTCATAGAATGGAGGTGTGTCAACTCAGAAAGGAGGTGTGTGAAGTTTTTGAATGGAGGTGTGTGAAGTCATAGAATGGAGGTGTGTGAAATCATAGAATGGAGTTGTGTTAAGTCACAGAATTGAGGTGTGTGAAGTCAGAATGGAGGTGTGTGAAGTCAGAATGGAGGTGTGTGAAGTCAGAATGGAGGTGTGTGAAGTCATAGAATGGTGGTGTGTGAAGTCAGAATGGAGGTGTGTGAACTCATAGAATGGAGCTGTGTGAAGTCTGATTGGAGGTGTGTGAAGTCAAAGAATGGAGATGTGTGAAGTCATAGATTGGAGGTGTGTGAAGTCATAGAATAGATGTGTGTGAAGTCATAATGGAGGTGTGTGAAGTCACAGAATTGAGGTGTGTGAAGTCACAGAATGGAGGTGTGTGAAGTCATAGAATGGAGGTGTGTGAAGTCATAGAATGGAGGTGTGTGAAGTCATAGAATGGATGTTTGTTAAGTAAGAATGAAGGTCTGTTAAGTCATAGAATGGAGGTGTGTGAAGGCACAGAATGGAGGTGTGTGACGTCATAGAATGGAGCTGTGTGAAGTCAGAATGGAGGTGTGTGAAGTCACAGAATGGAGGTGTGCGAACTCAGAATGGAGGTGTGTGAAGTCACAGAATGGAGGTGTGTTAAGTCACAGAACGGAGGTGTTTGAAATCAGAATGGAGGTGTGTGAAGTCACAGAATGGAGGTGTGTGAAGTCATAGAATGGAGGTTTGTGAAATCATAGAATGGAGGTGTGGGAAGTCAGAGAATGGAGCTGTGTGAAGTCAGAATGGAGGTGTGCGAAGTCAAAGAATGGAGGTGTGTGAAGTCACAGAATGGAGGTGTGTGAAATCACAAAATGGAGGTGTGTGAACTCAGAATGGAGGTGTGTGAAGTCACAGAATGGAGGTGTGTGAAGTCATAGCATGGAGGTGTGTGAAGTCACACAATGGGGGTGTGTGAAGTCATAGAATGGAGGTGTGTGATGTCATAGAATGGAGGTGTGTGAAGTCACAGAATGGAGGTGTTTGACGTCAGAGAATGGAGGTGTGTGAAATCAGAATGGAGGTGTGTGAAGTCACAGAATGGAGGTGTGTGAAGTCAGAATAGATGTGTGCGAAGTCATAGAATGGAGCTGTGTGAAGTCAGAATGGATCTGTGTGAAGTCATAGAATGGAGGTGAGTGAAGTCAGAATGGCGGTGTGTGAACCCATAGAATGATGGTGTGTGAAGTCACAATTTAGGTGTGTGAAGTCATAGAATGGAGGTTTTTGAAGTCACAAAATGGAAGTGTGTGAAGTCATAAAATGGAGGTGTGTGAAGTCAGATTGGAGGTGTGTGAAGTCATAGAATTGAGGTGTGTCAACTCAGAAAGGAGGTGTGTGAAGTCATAGAATGGAGGTGTGTGAAGTCATAGAATGGAGGTTTGTGAAATCATAGAATGGAGTTGTGTTAAGTCACAGAATTGAGGTGTGTGGAGTCAGAATGGAGGTGTGTGAAGTCAGAATGGAGGTGTGTGAAGTCATAGAATGGAGGTGTGTGAATTCAAAATGCATTTGTGTGAACTCATAGAATGGAGGCCTGTGAAGTCACAATGTAGGTGTGTGAAGTCACAGAATGGAGGTGTGTGAAGTCACAGAATGGAGGTGTTTCAAGTCACAGAATGGAGGTGTGTGAAGTCATATATTGGAGGTGTGTGAAGTCACAGAATGGAGGTGTGTGAAGTCAGAATGGAGTTGTGTGAAGTCATAGAATGGAGGTGTGTGAAGTCAGAATGGAGGTGTGTGAAGTCATAGAATGGTGGTGTGTGAAGTCAGAATGGAGGTGTGTGAACTCATAGAATGGAGGTGTGTGAAGTCACAATGGAGGTGTGTGAAGTCATAGAATGGAGGTGTGTGAAGTCACAGAATGGAGGTGTGTGAAGTCATAGAATGGAGCTGTGTGAAGTCAGATTGGAGGTGTGTGAAGTCAAAGAATGGAGGTGTGTGAATTCAGAATGAAGTTGTGTGAAGTCACAGAATGGAGGTGTGTGAAGTCATAGATTGGAGGTGTGTGAAGTCATAGAATGGATGTGTGTGAAGTCATAATGGAGGTGTGTGAAGTCACAGAATTGAGGTGTGTGAAGTCACAGAATGGAGGTGTGTGAAGTCATAGAATGGAGGTGTGTGAAGTCATAGAATGGAGGTGTGTGAACTCATAGAATGAAGGTGTGTGAAGTCATAGAATGGATGTTTGTTAAGTAAGAATGAAGGTGTGTTAAGTCATAAAATGGAGGTGTGTGAAGTCAGATTGGAGGTGTGTGAAGTCATAGAATGGAGGTGTGTCAACTCAGAAAGGAGGTGTGTGAAGTTTTTGAATGGAGGTGTGTGAAGTCATAGAATGGAGGTGTGTGAAATCATAGAATGGAGTTGTGTTAAGTCACAGAATTGAGGTGTGTGAAGTCAGAATGGAGGTGTGTGAAGTCAGAATGGAGGTGTGTGAAGTCACAGAATGGAGGTGTGTGAATTCACAATGCATTTGTGTGAACTCATAGAATGGAGGTCTGTGAAGTCACAATGTAGGTGTGTGAAGTCACAGAATGGAGGTGTGTGAAGTCATAGAATGGAGGTGTTTGAAGTCACAGAATGGAGGTGTGTGAAGTCATAGAATGGAGGTGTGTGAAGTCACAGAATGGAGGTGTGTGAAGTCAGAATGGAGTTGTGTGAAGTCATAGAATGGAGGTGTGTGAAGTCAGAATGGAGGTGTGTGAAGTCATAGAATGGTGGTGTGTGAAGTCAGAATGGAGGTGTGTGAACTCATAGAATGGAGGTGTGTGAAGTCACAATGGAGGTGTGTGAAGTCATAGAATGGAGCTGTGTGAAGTCAGATTGGAGGTGTGTGAAGTCATAGAATGGAGATGTGTGAAGTCATAGATTGGATGTGTGTGAAGTCATAGAATAGATGTGTGTGAAGTCATAATGGAGGTGTGTGAAGTCACAGAATTGAGGTGTGTGAAGTCACAGAATGGAGGTGTGTGAAGTCATAGAATGGAGGTGTGTGAAGTCATAGAATGGAGGTGTGTGAAGTCATAGAATGGATGTTTGTTAAGTAAGAATGAAGGTCTGTTAAGTCATAGAATGGAGGTGTGTGAAGGCACAGAATGGAGGTGTGTGACGTCATAGAATGGAGCTGTGTGAAGTCAGAATGGAGGTGTGTGAAGTCACAGATGGAGGTGTGCGAACTCAGAATGGAGGTGTGTGAAGTCACAGAATGGAGGTGTGTTAAGTCACAGAACGGAGGTGTTTGAACTCAGAATGGAGGTGTGTGAAGTCACAGAATGGAGGTGTGTGAAGTCATAGAATGGAGGTGTGTGAAATCATAGAATGGAAGTGTGGGAAGTCAGAGAATGGAGCTGTGTGAAGTCAGAATGGAGGTGTGCGAAGTCACAGAATGGAGGTGTGTGAAGTCATTTTATGGAGCTCTGTGAAGTCAGAATGGAGGTGTGTGAAGTTAGAGAATGGAGGTGTGTGAACTCAGAATGGAGGTGTGTGAAGTCACAGAATCTAGCTGTGTGAAGTCATAGAATGGAGGTGTGTGAAATCATAATGGAGTCGTGTGAAGACACAGAATTCAGGTGGGTGAAGTCATAGAATGGAGGTGTGTGAAGTCATAGAATGGAGGTGTGTGAAGTCAGAACGGAGGTGTGTGAACTCAGATTGGAGGTGTGGGAAGTCACAATGGAAGTGTGTGAAGTTATAGAATGGAGGTGTGTGAAGTCACAGAATGGAGGGTTGTGAAGTCAAAGACTGGAGGTGTGTGAAGTCATAGAATGGACGTGTGTGAACTCATAGAATGGAGGTGTGTGAAGTCATAGAATGAAGGTGTGTGAAGTCACAGAATGAAGGTGCATTAAGTCACAGAATGGAGGTTTGTGAACTCAGAATGGAGGTGTGTGAAGTCACAGAATGGAGGTGTGGGAAGTCATAGAGTGGAGTTGTGTGAAGTCACAGAATGGAGGTGTGTGAATTAATAGAATGGAGGTGTGAGAAATCATAGAATTTAGGTGTGTGAACTCACAGAATGGAGGTGTGTGAAGTCAAAGAATGGAGGTGTGTGAAGTCACAGAATGGAGGTGTGTGAACTCACAATGGAGGTGTGTGAAGTCAAAGAATGGAGGTGTGTGAAGTCATAGAATGGAATTGTGTGAAGTCATAGAATGGAGGTGTGTGAAGTGAGAATTGAGGTCTGTGAAGTCACGGAATTGAGGTGTGTGAACTCAGAACGGAGCTGTGTGAAGTCACAGAATGGAGGTTTGTGAAGTCATAGAATGGAGGTGTGTGAAGTCATAGAATGGATGTTTCTGAAGTAGAATGAAGGTGTGTGAAGTCATAGAATGGAGGTGTGTGAAGTCAAATTGGAGGTGTGTGAACTCATAAAATGGAGATGTATGAAGTCATGGAATGGAGGTGTGTGAAGTCCAAGAATATAGGTTGTGAAGTCAAACAATGGTGGTGTGTGAAGTCACAGAATGCAGGTGTGTTAAGTCAAAGAATGGAAGTGTGTGAAGTCAAAATGGAGGTGTGTGAAGTCACAGAATGGAGGTGTGTGAAGTCACAGAATGAAGGTGTTTGAAGTCAAAATTGTGGTGTGTGAAGTCACAAATGGAGGTGTCTTAAGTCAGAATGCAGCTGTGTGAAGCCATAGAATGGAAGTGTGTGAAGTCAGAACGGAGGTGTGTGAACTCATAGAATGGAGTGTGTGAAGTCACGATGGGGGTGTGTGAAGTCATAGAATGGGGGTGTGTGAAGTCATAATGGAGGTGTGTGAAGTCACAGAATTGAGGTGTGTGAATGCACAGAATGGAGGTTTGTGAAGTCATAGAATGGAGGTGTGTGAAGTCAGATTGGAGGCGTGTAAAGTCAAAGAATGGAGGTGTGTGAACTCAGAATGAAGGTGTGTGAAGTCACAGAATGGAGGTGTGTGAAGTCATAGATTCGAGGTGTGTGAAGTCATAGAATGGATGTGTGTGAAGTCATAATGGAGGTGTGTGAAGTCACAGAATTGAGGTGTGTGAAGTCACAGAATGGAGGTGTGTGAAGTCATAGAATGGAGGTGTGTGAAGTCATAGAATGGAGGTGTGTGAAGTCATAGAATGGATGTTTGTTAAGTAAGAATGAAGGTGTGTTAAGTCATAAAATGGAGGTGTGTCAACTCAGAAAGGAGGTGTGTGAAGTTATAGAATGGAGGTGTGAAGTCACAGAATGGAGGTGTGTGAAATCATAGAATGGAGTTGTGTTAAGAAACAGAATTGAGGTGTGTGAAGTCAGAATGGAGGTGTGTGAAGTTAGAATGGAGGTGTGTGAAGTCACAGAATGGAGGTGTGTGAATTCACAATGCATTTGTGTGAACTCATAGAATGGAGGTCTGTGAAGTCACAATGTCGGTGTGTGAAGTCAAAGAATGGAGGTGTGTGAAGTCATAGAATGGAGGTGTCTGAAGTCACAGAATGGAGGTGTGTGAAGTCATATAATGGAGGTGTGTGAAGTCACAGAATGGAGGTGTGTGAAGTCAGAATGGAGTTGTGTGAAGTCATAGAATGGAGGTGTGTGAAGTCACAATGGAGGTGTGTGAAGTCATAGAATGGAGGTGTGTGAAGTCACAGAATGGAGGTGTCTGAAGTCATAGAATGGAGCTGTGTGAAGTCAGATTGGAGGTGTGTGAAGTCAAAGAATGGAGGCGTGTGAACTCAGAATGAAGGTGTGTGAAGTCACAGAATGGAGGAGTGTGAAGTCATAGATTGGAGGTGTGTGAAGTCATAGAATGGATGTGTGTGAAGTCATAGAATGGATGTGTGTGAAGTCATAATGGAGGTGTGTGAAGTCACAGAATTGAGGTGTGTGAAGTCAGATTGGAGGTGTGTGAAGTCACAGAATGGAGGTGTGTGAAGTCATAGAATGGAGGTGTGTGAAGTCATAGAATGGAGGTGTGTGAAGTCATAGAATGGATGTTTGTTAAGAAAGAATGAAGGTGTGTTAAGTCATAAAATGGAGGTGTGTGAAGTCAGATTGGAGGTGTGTGAAGTCATAGAATGGAGGTGTGTCAACTCAGAAAGGAGGTGTTTGAAGTTATAGAATGGAGGTGTGTGAAGTCATAGAATGGAGGTGTGTGAAATCATAGAATGGAGTTGTGTTAAGTCACAGAATTGAGGTGTGTGAAGTCAGAATGGAGGTGTGTGAAGTCAGAATGGAGTTGTGTGAAGTCACAGAATGGAGGTGTGTGAAGTCATAGAATGGAGGTGTTTGAAGTCACAGAATGGAGGTGTGTGAAGTCATAGAATGGAGGTGTGTGAATTCACAATGCATTTGTGTGAACTCATAGAATGGAGGCCTGTGAAGTCACAATGTAGGTGTGTGAAGTCACAGAATGGAGGTTTGTGAAGTCATAGAATGGAGGTGTTTGAAGTCACAGAATGGAGGTGTGTGAAGTCATATAATGGAGGTGTGTGAAGTCACAGAATGGAGGTGTGTGAAGTCATATAATGGAGGTGTGTGAAGTCACAGAATGGAGGTGTGTGAAGTCATAGAATGGTGGTGTGTGAAGTCAGAATGGAGGTGTGTGAACTCATAGAATGGAGGTGTGTGAAGTCACAATGGAGGTGTGTGAAGTCATAGAATGGAGGTGTGTGAAGTCACAGAATGGAGGTGTGTGAAGTCATAGAATGGAGCTGTGTGAAGTCAGATAGGAGGTGTGTGAAGTCAAAGAATGGAGGTGTGTGAATTCAGAATGAAAGAGTGTGAAGTCACAGAATGGAGGTGTGTGAAGTCATAGATTGGAGGTGTGTGAAGTCATAGAATGGATGTGTGTGAAGTCATGGAATGGATGTGTGTGAAGTCATAATGGAGGTGTGTGAAGTCACAGAATTGAGGTGTGTGAAGTCACAGAATGGAGGTGTGTGAAGTCATAGAATGGAGGTGTGTGAAGTCATAGAATGGAGGTGTGTGAAGTCATAGAATGGAGGTGTGTGAAGTCATAGAATGGATGTTTGTTAAGTAAGAATGAAGGTGTGTTAATTCATGAAATGGAGGTGTGTGAAGTCAGATTGGAGGTGTGTGAAGTCATAGAATGGAGGTGTGTGAAATCATAGAATGGAGTTGTGTTAAGTCACAGAATTGAGGTGTGTGAAGTCAGAATGGAGGTGTGTGAAGTCAGAATGGAGGTGTGTGAAGTCACAGAATGGAGGTGTGTGAATTCACAATGCATTTGTGTGAACTCATAGAATGGAGGTCTGTGAAGTCACAATGTAGGTGTGTGAAGTCACAGAATGGAGGTGTGTGAAGTCATAGAATGGAGGTGTTTGAAGTCACAGAATGGAGGTGTGTGAAGTCATAGAATGGAGGTGTGTGAAGTCACAGAATGGAGGTGTGTGAAGTCAGAATGGAGTTGTGTGAAGTCATAGAATGGAGCTGTGTAAAGTCAGATTGGAGGTGTGTGAAGTCAAAGAATGGAGGTGTGTGAAGTCATAGATTGGAGGTGTGTGAAGTCATAGAATGGATGTGTGTGAAGTCATAATGGAGGTGTGTGAAGTCACAGAATTGAGGTGTGTGAAGTCACAGAATGGAGGTGTGTGAAATCATAGATTGGAGGTGTGTGAAGTCATAGAATGGAGGTGTGTGAAGTCATAGAATGGATTTTTGCTAAGTAAGAATGAAGGTCTGTTAAGTCATAGAATGGAGGTGTGTGAAGGCACAGAATGGAGGTGTGTGAAGTCATAGAATGGAGCTGTGTGAAGTCAGAATGGAGGTGTGTGAAGTCACAGAATGGAGGTGTGCGAACTCAGAATGGAGGTGTGTGAAGTCACAGAATGGAGGTGTGTTAAGTCACCGAACGAGGTGTTTGAACTCAGAATGGAGGTGTGTGAAGTCACAGAATGGAGGTGTGTGAAGTCATAGAATGGAGGTGTGTGAAATCATAGAATGGAGGTGTGGGAAGTCAGAGAATGGAGCTGTGTGAAGTCAGAATGGAGGTGTGCGAAGTCACAGAATGGAGGTGTGTGAACTCATTTTATGGAGCTCTGTGAAGTCAGAATGGAGGTGTGTGAAGTCAGAGAATGGAGGTGTGTGAACTCAGAATGGAGGTGTGTGAAGTCCAGAATCTAGCTGTGTGAAGTCATAGAATGGAGGTGTGTGAAGTCATAGAATGGAGGTGTGTGAAGTCATAATGGAGTCGTGTGAAGACACAGAATTCAGGTGTGTGAATTCATAGAATGGAGGTGTGTGAAGTCATAGAATGGAGGTGTGTGAAGTCAGAACGGAGGTGTGTGAACTCAGATTGGAGGTGTGGGAAGTCACAATGGAAGTGTGTGAAGTTATAGAATGGAGGTGTGTGAAGTCACAGAATGGAGGGTTGTGAAGTCAAAGACTGCAGGTGTGTGAAGTCATAGAATGGACGTGTGTGAACTCATAGAATGGAGGTGTGTGAAGTCATAGAATGGAGGTGCGTTAAGTCACAGAATGGAGGTTTGTGAACTCAGAATGCAGGTGTGTGAAGTCACAGAATGGAGGTGTGGGAAGTCATAGAGTGGAGTTGTGTGAAGTCACAGAATGGAGGTGTGTGAATTAATAGAATGGAGGTGTGAGAAATCATAGAATGGAGGTGTGTGAAGTCACAGAATGGAGGTGTGGGAAGTCACAGAATGGAGGTGTGTTAAGTCACAGAATGGAGGTGTGTGAACTCACAATGGAGGTTTGTGAAGTCAAAGAATGGAGGTGTGTGAAGTCATAGAATGGAATTGTGTGAAGTCATAGAATGGAGGTGTGTGAAGTGAGAATTGAGGTGTGTGAAGTCACGGAATTGAGGTGTGTGAACTCAGAACGGAGGTGTGTGAAGTCAGAGAATGGAGGTTTGTGAAGTCATAGAATGGAGGTGTGTGAAGTCATAGAATGGATGTTTCTGAAGTAGAATCAAGGTGTGTGAAGTCATAGAATGGAGGTGTGTGAAGTCAAATTGGAGGTGTGTGAACTCATAAAATGGAGATGTGTGAAGTCATGGAATGGAGGTGTGTGAAGTCCAAGAATATAGGTTGTGAAGTCAAACAATGGTGGTGTGTGAAGTCACAAATGGAGGTGTCTGAAGTCAGAATGAAGCTGTGTGAAGCCATAGAATGGAAGTGTGTGAAGTCAGAATGGAGGTGTGTGAACTCATAGAATGGAGTGTGTGAAGTCACAATTTGGGTGTGTGAAGTCATAGAATGTAGGTGTGTGAAGTCATAATGGAGGTGTGTGAAGTCACAGAATTGAGGTGTGTGAATGCACAGAATGGAGGTTTGTGAAGTCATAGAATGGAGGTGTGTGAAGTCAGATTGGAGGCGTGTGAAGTCAAAGAATGGAGGTGTGTGAACTCAGAATGAAGGTGTGTGAAGTCACAGAATGGAGGTGTGTGAAGTCATAGATTGGAGGTGTGTGAAGTCATAGAATGGATGTGTGTGAAGTCATAATGGAGGTGTGTGAAGTCACAGAATTGAGATGTGTGAAGTCACAGAATTGAGATGTGTGAAGTCACAGAATGGAGGTGTGTGAAGTCATAGAATGGAGGTGTGTGAAGTCATAGAATGGATGTTTGTTAAGTAAGAATGAAGGTGTGTTAAGTCATAAAATGGAGGTGTGTGAAGTCAGATTGGAGGTGTGTGAAGTCATAGAATGGAGGTGTGTCAACTCAGAAAGGAGGTGTGTGAAGTTATAGAATGGAGGTGTGTGAAGTCATAGAATAGAGGTGTGTGAAATCAGAGAATGGAGTTGTGTTAAGTCACAGAATTGAGGTGTGTGAAGTCAGAATGGAGGTGTGTGAAGTCAGAATGGAGGTGTGTGAAGTCACAGAATGGAGGTGTGTGAATTCACAATGCATTTGTGTGAACTCATAGAATGGAGGTCTGTGAAGTCACAATGTAGGTGTGTGAAGTCACAGAATGGAGGTGTGTGAAGTCATAGAATGGAGGTGTTTGAAGTCACAGAATGGAGGTGTGTGAAGTCATATATTGGAGGTGTGTGAAGTCACAGAATGGAGGTGTGTGAAGTCGGAATGGAGTTGTGTGAAGTCATAGAATGGAGGTGTGTGAAGTCAGAATGGAGGTGTGTGAAGTCATAGAATGGTGGTGTGTGAAGTCAGAATGGAGGTGTGTGAACTCATAGAATAGAGGTGTGTGAAGTCACAATGGAGGTGTGTGAAGTCATAGAATGGAGGTGTGTGAAGTCACAGAATGGAGGTGTGTGAAGTCATAGAATGGAGCTGTGTGAAGTCAGATTGGAGGTGTGTGAAGTCAAAGAATGGAGGTGTGTGAATTCAGAATGAAGGTGTGTGAAGTCACAGAATGGAGGTGTGTGAAGTCATAGAATGGAGGTGTGTGAAATCATAGAATGGAAGTGTGGGAAGTCAGAGAATGGAGCTGTGTGAAGTCAGAATGGAGGTGTGCGAAGTCACAGAATGGAGGTGTGTGAAGTCATTTTATGGAGCTCTGTGAAGTCAGAATGGAGGTGTGTGAAGTTAGAGAATGGAGGTGTATGAACTCAGAATGGAGGTGTGTGAAGTCACAGAATCTAGCTGTGTGAAGTCATAGAATGGAGGTGTGTGAAGTCATAGAATGGAGGTGTGTGAAATCATAATGGAGTCGTGTGAAGACACAGAATTCAGGTGGGTGAAGTCATAGAATGGAGGTGTGTGAAGTCATAGAATGGAGGTGTGTGAAGTCAGAACGGAGGTGTGTGAACTCAGATTGGAGGTGTGGGAAGTCACAATGGAAGTGTGTGAAGTTATAGAATGGAGGTGTGTGAAGTCACAGAATGGAGGGTTGTGAAGTCAAAGACTGGAGGTGTGTGAAGTCATAGAATGAAGGTGTGTGAAGTCACAGAATGAAGGTGCATTAAGTCACAGAATGGAGGTTTGTGAACTCAGAATGGAGGTGTGTGAAGTCACAGAATGGAGGTGTGGGAAGTCATAGAGTGGAGTTGTGTGAAGTCACAGAATGGAGGTGTGTGAATTAATAGAATGGAGGTGTGAGAAATCATAGAATTTAGGTGTGTGAACTCACAGAATGGAGGTGTGTGAAGTCAAAGAATGGAGGTGTGTGAAGTCACAGAATGGAGGTGTGTGAACTCACAATGGAGGTGTGTGAAGTCAAAGAATGGAGGTGTGTGAAGTCATAGAATGGAATTGTGTGAAGTCATAGAATGGAGGTGTGTGAAGTGAGAATTGAGGTCTGTGAAGTCACGGAATTGAGGTGTGTGAACTCAGAACGGAGGTGTGTGAAGTCACAGAATGGAGGTTTGTGAAGTCATAGAATGGAGGTGTGTGAAGTCATAGAATGGATGTTTCTGAAGTAGAATGAAGGTGTGTGAAGTCATAGAATGGAGGTGTGTGAAGTCAAATTGGAGGTGTGTGAACTCATAAAATGGAGATGTATGAAGTCATGGAATGGAGGTGTGTGAAGTCCAAGAATATAGGTTGTGAAGTCAAACAATGGTGGTGTGTGAAGTCACAGAATGCAGGTGTGTTAAGCCAAAGAATGGAAGTGTGTGAAGTCAAAATGGAGGTGTGTGAAGTCACAGAATGGAGGTGTGTGAAGTCACAGAATGAAGGTGTTTGAAGTCAAAATTGTGGTGTGTGAAGTCACAAATGGAGGTGTCTTAAGTCAGAATGCAGCTGTGTGAAGCCATAGAATGGAAGTGTGTGAAGTCAGAACGGAGGTGTGTGAACTCATAGAATGGAGTGTGTGAAGTCACGATGGGGGTGTGTGAAGTCATAGAATGGGGGTGTGTGAAGTCATAATGGAGGTGTGTGAAGTCACAGAATTGAGGTGTGTGAATGCACAGAATGGAGGTTTGTGAAGTCATAGAATGGAGGTGTGTGAAGTCAGATTGGAGGCGTGTAAAGTCAAAGAATGGAGGTGTGTGAACTCAGAATGAAGGTGTGTGAAGTCACAGAATGGAGGTGTGTGAAGTCATAGATTCGAGGTGTGTGAAGTCATAGAATGGATGTGTGTGAAGTCATAATGGAGGTGTGTGAAGTCACAGAATTGAGGTGTGTGAAGTCACAGAATGGAGGTGTGTGAAGTCATAGAATGGAGGTGTGTGAAGTCATAGAATGGAGGTGTGTGAAGTCATAGAATGGATGTTTGTTAAGTAAGAATGAAGGTGTGTTAAGTCATAAAATGGAGGTGTGTCAACTCAGAAAGGAGGTGTGTGAAGTTATAGAATGGAGGTGTGAAGTCACAGAATGGAGGTGTGTGAAATCATAGAATGGAGTTGTGTTAAGAAACAGAATTGAGGTGTGTGAAGTCAGAATGGAGATGTGTGAAGTTAGAATGGAGGTGTGTGAAGTCACAGAATGGAGGTGTGTGAATTCACAATGCATTTGTGTGAACTCATAGAATGGAGGTCTGTGAAGTCACAATGTAGGTGTGTGAAGTCAAAGAATTGAGGTGTGTGAAGTCATAGAATGGAGGTGTCTGAAGTCACAGAATGGAGGTGTGTGAAGTCATATAATGGAGGTGTGTGAAGTCACAGAATGGAGGTGTGTGAAGTCAGAATGGAGTTGTGTGAAGTCATAGAATGGAGGTGTGTGAAGTCAGAATGGAGGTGTGTGAAGTCATAGAATGGTGGTGTGTGAAGTCAGAATGGAGGTGTGTGAACTCATAGAATGGAGGTGTGTGAAGTCACAATGGAGGTGTGTGAAGTCATAGAATGGAGGTGTGTGAAGTCACAGAATGGAGGTGTCTGAAGTCATAGAATGGAGCTGTGTGAAGTCAGATTGGAGGTGTGTGAAGTCAAAGAATGGAGGCGTGTGAACTCAGAATGAAGGTGTGTGAAGTCACAGAATGGAGGAGTGTGAAGTCATAGATTGGAGGTGTGTGAAGTCATAGAATGGATGTCTGTGAAGTCATAGAATGGATGTGTGTGAAGTCATAATGGAGGTGTGTGAAGTCACAGAATTGAGGTGTGTGAAGTCAGATTGGAGGTGTGTGAAGTCACAGAATGGAGGTGTGTGAAGTCATAGAATGGAGGTGTGTGAAGTCATAGAATGGAGGTGTGTGAAGTCATAGAATGGATGTTTGTTAAGAAAGAATGAAGGTGTGTTAAGTCATAAAATGGAGGTGTGTGAAGTCAGATTGGAGGTGTGTGAAGTCATAGAATGGAGGTGTCTCAACTCAGAAAGGAGGTGTTTGAAGTTATAGAATGGAGGTGTGTGAAGTCATAGAATGGAGGTGTGTGAAATCATAGAATGGAGTTGTGTTAAGTCACAGAATTGAGGTGTGTGAAGTCAGAATGGAGGTGTGTGAAGTCAGAATGGAGTTGTGTGAAGTCACAGAATGGAGGTGTGTGAATTCATAGAATGGAGGTGTTTGAAGTCACAGAATGGAGGTGTGTGAAGTCATAGAATGGAGGTGTGTGAATTCACAATGCATTTGTGTGAACTCATAGAATGGAGGCCTGTGAAGTCACAATGTAGGTGTGTGAAGTCACAGAATGGAGGTTTGTGAAGTCATAGAATGGAGGTGTTTGAAGTCACAGAATGGAGGTGTGTGAAGTCATATAATGGAGGTGTGTGAAGTCACAGAATGGAGGTGTGTGAAGTCATATAATGGAGGTGTGTGAAGTCACAGAATGGAGGTGTGTGAAGTCATAGAATGGTGGTGTGTGAAGTCAGAATGGAAGTGTGTGAACTCATAGAATGGAGGTGTGTGAAGTCACAATGGAGGTGTGTGAAGTCATAGAATGGAGGTGTGTGAAGTCACAGAATGGAGGTGTGTGAAGTCATAGAATGGAGCTGTGTGAAGTCAGATAGGAGGTGTGTGAAGTCAAAGAATGGAGGTGTGTGAATTCAGAATGAAGGTGTGTGAAGTCACAGAATGGAGGTGTGTGAAGTCATAGATTGGAGGTGTGTGAAGTCATAGAATGGATGTGTGTGAAGTCATGGAATGGATGTGTGTGAAGTCATAATGGAGGTGTGTGAAGTCACAGAATTGAGGTGTGTGAAGTCACAGAATGGAGGTGTGTGAAGTCATAGAATGGAGGTGTGTGAAGTCATAGAATGGAGGTGTGTGAAGTCATAGAATGGAGGTGTGTGAAGTCATAGAATGGATGTTTGTTAAGTAAGAATGAAGGTGTGTTAATTCATGAAATGGAGGTGTGTGAAGTCAGATTGGAGGTGTGTGAAGTCATAGAATGGAGGTGTGTCAACTCAGAAAGGAGGTGTGTGAAGTTATAGAATGGAGGTGTGTGAAGTCATAGAATGGAGGTGTGTGAAATCATAGAATGGAGTTGTGTTAAGTCACAGAATTGAGGTGTGTGAAGTCAGAATGGAGGTGTGTGAAGTCAGAATGGAGGTGTGTGAAGTCACAGAATGGAGGTGTGTGAATTCACAATGCATTTGTGTGAACTCATAGAATGGAGGTCTGTGAAGTCACAATGTAGGTGTGTGAAGTCACAGAATGGAGGTGTGTGAAGTCATAGAATGGAGGTGTTTGAAGTCACAGAATGGAGGTGTGTGAAGTCATAGAATGGAGGTGTGTGATGTCACAGAATGGAGGTGTGTGAAGTCAGAATGGAGTTGTGTGAAGTCATAGAATGGAGCTGTGTAAAGTCAGATTGGAGGTGTGTGAAGTCAAAGAATGGAGGTGTGTGAAGTCATAGATTGGAGGTGTGTGAAGTCATAGAATGGATGTGTGTGAAGTCATAATGGAGGTGTGTGAAGTCACAGAATTGAGGTGTGTGAAGTCACAGAATGGAGGTGTGTGAAATCATAGAATGGAGGTGTGTGAAGTCATAGAATGGAGGTGTGTGAAGTCATAGAATGGATTTTTGTTAAGTAAGAATGAAGGTCTGTTAAGTCATAGAATGGAGGTGTGTGAAGGCACAGAATGGAGGTGTGTGAAGTCATAGAATGGAGCTGTGTGAAGTCAGAATGGAGGTGTGTGAAGTCACAGAATGGAGGTGTGCGAACTCAGAATGGAGGTGTGTGAAGTCACAGAATGGAGGTGTGTTAAGTCACCGAACGGAGGTGTTTGAACTCAGAATGGAGGTGTGTGAAGTCACAGAATGGAGATGTGTGAAGTCATAGAATGGAGGTGTGTGAAATCATAGAATGGAGGTGTGGGAAGTCAGAGAATGGAGCTGTGTGAAGTCAGAATGGAGGTGTGCGAAGTCACAGAATGGAGGTGTGTGAACTCATTTTATGGAGCTCTGTGAAGTCAGAATGGAGGTGTGTGAAGTCACAGAATGGAGGTGTGTGAACTCAGAATGGAGGTGTGTGAAGTCACAGAATCTAGCTGTGTGAAGTCATAGAATGGAGGTGTGTGAAGTCATAGAATGGAGGTGTGTGAAGTCATAATGGAGTCGTGTGAAGACACAGAATTCAGGTGTGTGAATTCATAGAATGGAGGTGTGTGAAGTCATAGAATGGAGGTGTGTGAAGTCAGAACGGAGGTGTGTGAACTCAGATTGGAGGTGTGGGAAGTCACAATGGAAGTGTGTGAAGTTATAGAATGGAGGTGTGTGAAGTCACAGAATGGAGGGTTGTGAAGTCAAAGACTGCAGGTGTGTGAAGTCATAGAATGGACGTGTGTGAACTCATAGAATGGAGGTGTGTGAAGTCATAGAATGGAGGTGCGTTAAGTCACAGAATGGAGGTTTGTGAACTCAGAATGCAGGTGTGTGAAGTCACAGAATGGAGGTGTGGGAAGTCATAGAGTGGAGTTGTGTGAAGTCACAGAATGGAGGTGTGTGAATTAATAGAATGGAGGTGTGAGAAATCATAGAATGGAGGTGTGTGAAGTCACAGAATGGAGGTGTGGGAAGTCACAGAATGGAGGTGTGTGAAGTCACAGAATGGAGGTGTGTGAACTCACAATGGAGGTTTGTGAAGTCAAAGAATGGAGGTGTGTGAAGTCATAGAATGGAATTGTGTGAAGTCATAGAATGGAGGTGTGTGAAGTGAGAATTTAGGTGTGTGAAGTCACGGAATTGAGGTGTGTGAACTCAGAACGGAGGTGTGTGAAGTCAGAGAATGGAGGTTTGTGAAGTCATAGAATGGAGGTGTGTGAAGTCATAGAATGGATGTTTCTGAAGTAGAATCAAGGTGTGTGAAGTCATAGAATGGAGGTGTGTGAAGTCAAATTGGAGGTGTGTGAACTCATAAAATGGAGATGTGTGAAGTCATGGAATGGAGGTGTGTGAAGTCCAAGAATATAGGTTGTGAAGTCAAACAATGGTGGTGTGTGAAGTCACAAATGGAGGTGTCTGAAGTCAGAATGAAGCTGTGTGAAGCCATAGAATGGAAGTGTGTGAAGTCAGAATGGAGGTGTGTGAACTCATAGAATGGAGTGTGTGAAGTCACAATTTGGGTGTGTGAAGTCATAGAATGTAGGTGTGTGAAGTCATAATGGAGGTGTGTGAAGTCAGATTGGAGGCGTGTGAAGTCAAAGAATGGAGGTGTGTGAACTCAGAATGAAGGTGTGTGAAGTCACAGAATGGAGGTGTGTGAAGTCATAGATTGGAGGTGTGTGAAGTCATAGAATGGATGTGTGTGAAGTCATAATGGAGGTGTGTGAAGTCACAGAATTGAGATGTGTGAAGTCACAGAATTGAGATGTGTGAAGTCACAGAATGGAGGTGTGTGAAGTCATAGAATGGAGGTGTGTGAAGTCATAGAATGGATGTTTGTTAAGTAAGAATGAAGGTGTGTTAAGTCATAAAATGGAGGTGTGTGAAGTCAGATTGGAGGTGTGTGAAGTCATAGAATGGAGGTGTGTCAACTCAGAAAGGAGGTGTGTGAAGTTATAGAATGGAGGTGTGTGAAGTCATAGAATAGAGGTGTGTGAAATCAGAGAATGGAGCTGTGTTAAGTCACAGAATTGAGGTGTGTGAAGTCAGAATGGAGGTGTGTGAAGTCGGAATGGAGTTGTGTGAAGTCATAGAATGGAGGTGTGTGAAGTCAGAATGGAGGTGTGTGAAGTCATAGAATGGTGGTGTGTGAAGTCAGAATGGAGGTGTGTGAACTCATAGAATAGAGGTGTGTGAAGTCACAATGGAGGTGTGTGAAGTCATAGAATGGAGGTGTGTGAAGTCACAGAATGGAGGTGTGTGAAGTCATAGAATGGAGCTGTGTGAAGTCAGATTGGAGGTGTGTGAAGTCAAACAATGGAGGCATGAGAACTCAGAATGAAGGTGTGTGAAGTCACAGAATGGAGGTGTGTGAAGTCATAGATTGGAGGTGTGTGAAATCATAGAATGGATGTGTGTGAAGTCATAGAATGGATGTGTGTGAAGTCATAATGGAGGTGTGTGAAGTCACAGAGTTGAGGTGTGTGAAGTCACAGAATGGAGGTGTGTGAAGTCATAGAATGGAGGTGTGTGAAGTCATAGAATGGAGGTGTGTGAAGTCATAGAATGGATGTTTGTTAAGTAAGAATGAAGGTGTGTTAAGTCATAAAATGGAGGTGTGTGAAGTCAGATTTGAGGTGTGTGAAGTCATAGAATGGAGGTGTGTCAACTCAGAAAGGAGGTGTGTGAAGTTATAGAATGGAGGTGTGTGAAGTCATAGAATGGAGGTGTGAGAAATCATAGAATGGAGTTGTGTTAAGTCACAGAATTGAGGTGTGTGAAGTCAGAATGGAGGTGTGTGAAGTCAGAATGGAGTTGTGTGAAGTCACAGAATGGAGGTGTGTGAAGTCATAGAATGGAGGTGTTTGAAGTCACAGAATGGAGGTGTGTGAAGTCATATAATGGAGGTGTGTGAAGTCACAGAATGGAGGTGTGTGAAGTCAGAATGGAGTTGTGTGAAGTCATAGAATGGAGGTGTGTGAAGTCAGAATGGAGGTGTGTGAAGTCATAGAATGGTGGTGTGTGTAGTCATAATGGAGGTGTGTGAAGTCACAGAATTGAGGTGTGTGAAGTCACAGAATGGAGGTGTGTGAAGTCATAGAATGGAGGTGTGTGAAGTCATAGAATGGAGGTGTGTGAAGTCATAGAATGGATGTTTGTTAAGTAAGAATGAAGGTTTGTTAAGTCATAGAATGGAGGTGTGTGAAGGCACAGAATGGAGGTGTGTGAAGTCATAGAATGGAGCTGTGTGAAGTCAGAATGGAGGTGTGTGAAGTCACAGAATGGAGGTGTGCGAACTCAGAATGGAGGTGTGTGAAGTCACAGAATGGAGGTGTGTTAAGTCATAGAATGGATGTTTGTTAAGTAAGAATGAAGGTGTGTTAAGTCATAAAATGGAGGTGTGTGAAGTCAGATTGGAGGTGTGTGAAGTCAAAGAATTGAGGTGTGTCAACTCAGAAAGGAGGTGTGTGAAGTTATAGAATGGAGGTGTGTGAAGTCATACAATGGAGGTGTGTGAAATCATAGAATGGAGTTGTGTTAAGTCACAGAATTGAGGTGTGTGAAGTCAGAATGGAGGTGTGTGAAGTCAGAATGGAGGTGTGTGAAGTCAGAGAATGGAGGTGTGTGAATTCAAAATGCATTTGTGTGAACTCATAGAATGGAGGTCTGTGAAGTCACAATGTAGGTGTGTGAAGTCACAGAATGGAGGTGTGTGAAGTCATAGAATGGAGGTGTTTGAAGTCACAGAATGGAGGTGTGTGTAGTCATAGAATGGAGGTGTGTGAAGTCACAGAATGGAGGTGTGTGAAGTCAGAATGGAGTTGTGTGAAGTCATAGAATGGAGGTGTGTGAAGTCAGAATGGAGGTGTGTGAACTCATAAAATGGAGATGTGTGAAGTCATGGAATGGAGGTGTGTGAAGTCCAAGAATATAGGTTGTGAAGTCAAACAATGGTGGTGTGTGAAGTCAGAGAATGCAGGTGAGTTAAGTCAAAGAATGGAAGTGTGTGAAGTCAAAATGGAGGTGTGTGAAGTCACAGAATGGAGGTGTGTGAAGGCACAGAATGGAGGTTTGTGAAGTCATAGAATGGAGGTGTGTGAAGTCAGATTGGAGGTGTGTGAAGTCAAAGAATGGAGGTGTGTGAACTCAGAATGAAGGTGTGTGAAGTCATAATGGAGGTGTGTGAAGTCACAGAATTGAGGTGTGTGAAGTCACAGAATGGAGGTGTGTGAAGTCATAGAATGGAGGTGTGTGAAGTCATAGAATGGAGGAGTGTGAATTCATAGAATGGATGTGTGTGAAGTCATAGAATGGATGTTTGTTAAGTAAGAATGAAGGTGTGTTAAGTCATAAAATGGAGGTGTGTGAAGTCAGATTGGTGGTGTGTGAAGTCATAGAATGGAGGTGTGTCAACTCAGAAAGGAGGTGTGTGAAGTTATAGAATGGAGGTGTGTGAAGTCATAGAATGGAGGTGTGTGAAATCAGAGAATGGAGTTGTGTTAAGTCACAGAATTGAGGTGTGTGAAGTCAGAATGGAGTTGTGTGAAGTCAGAATGGAGGTGTGTGAAGTCATAGAATGGAGGTGTGTGAATTCACAATGCATTTGTGTGAACTCATAGAATGGAGGTGTGTGAAGTCACAATGTAGGTGTGTGAAGTCACAGAATGGAGGTGTGTGAAGTCATAGAATGGAGGTGTTTGAAGTCACAGAATGGAGGTGTGTGAAGTCATATAATGGAGGTGTGTGAAGTCACAGAATGGAGGTGTGTGAAGTCAGAATGGAGTTGTGTGAAGTAATAGAATGGAGGTGTGTGAAGTCAGAATGGAGGTGTGTGAAGTCATAGAATGGTGGTGTGTGAAGTCAGAATGGAGGTGTGTGAACTCATAGAATGGAGGTGTGTGAAGTCACAATGGAGGTGTGTGAAGTCATAGAATGGAGGTGTGTGAAGTCACAGAATGGAGGTGTGTGAAGTCATAGAATGGAGCTGTGTGAAGTCAGATTGGAGGTGTGTGAAGTCAAAGAATGGAGGTGTGTGAACTCAGAATGGAGGTGTGCGAAGTCACAGAATGGAGGTGTGTGAAGTCATAGATTGGAGGTGTGTGAAGTCATAGAATGGATGTGTGTGAAGTCATAATGGAGGTGTGTGAAGTCACAGAATTGAGGTGTGTGAAGTCACATAATGGAGGTGTGTAAAGTCATAGAATGGAGGTGGGTGAAGTCATAGAATGGAGGTGTGTGAAGTCATAGAATGGATGTTTTTTAAGTAAGAATGAAGGTGTGTTAAGTCATAGAATGGAGGTGTGTGAAGGCACAGAATGGAGGTGTGTGAAGTCATAGAATGGAACTGTTTGAAGTCAGAATGGAGGTATGTGAAGTCACAGAATGGAGGTGTGCGAACTAAGAATGGAGGTGTGTGAAGTCACAGAATGGAGGTGTGTTAAGTCACAGAACGGAGGTGTTTGAACTCAGAATGGAGGTGTGTGAAGTCACAGAATGGAGGTGTGTGAAGTCATAGAATGGAGGTGTGTGAAATCATAGAATGGAGGTGTGGGAAGTCAGAGAATGGAGCTGTTTGAAGTCAGAATGGAGGTGTGCGAAGTCACAGAATGGAGGTGTGTGAAGTCATAGAATGGAGGTGTGTGAAGTCAGAACGGAGGTGTGTGAACTCAGATTGGAGGTGTGTGAAGTCACAATGGAAGTGTGTGAAGTTATAGAATGGAGGTGTGTGAAGTCACAGAATGGAGGTGTGTTAAGTCACAGAACGGAGGTGTTTGAACTCAGAATGGAGGTGTGTGATGTCACAGAATCTAGCTGTGTGAAGTCATAGAATGGAGGTGTGTGAAGTCATAGAATGGAGGTGTGTGAAGTCATAATGGAGGCGTGTGAAGTCACAGAATTCAGGTGTGTGAAGTCATAGAATGGAGGTGTGTGAAGTCATAGAATGCAGGTGTGTGAAGTCAGAACGGAGGTGTGTGAACTCAGATTGGGGGTGTGTGAAGTCACAATGGAAGTGTGTGAAGTTATAGAATGGAGGTGTGTGAAGTCACAGAATGGATGTGTGTGAACTCATAGAATGGAGGTGTGTGAAGTCATAGAATGGAGGTGTGTGAACTCATAGAATGGAGGTGTGTGAAGCCACAGAATGAAGGTGTTTGAAGTCAAAATTGTGGTGTGTGAAGTCACAAATGGAGTTGTCTGAAGTCAGAATGCAGCTGTGTGAAGCCATAGAATGGAAGTGTGTGAAGTCAGAATGGAGGTGTGTGAACTCATAGAATGGAGTGTGTGAAGTCACAATGGGGGTGTGTGAAGTCCTAGAATGGGGGTGTGTGAAGTCATAATGGAGGTGTGTGAAGTCAGAGAATTGAGGTGTGTGAAGGCACAGAATGGAGGTTCGTGAAGTCATAGAATGGAGGTGTGTGAAGTCAGATTGGATTTGTGTGAAGTCAAAGAATGGAGGTGTGTGAACTCAGAATGAAGGTGTGTGAACTCACAGAATGGAGGTGTGTGAAGTCAGACTGGAGGTGTGTGAAGTCAAAGAATGGAGGTGTGTGAACTCAGAATGAAGGTGTGTGAAGTCACAGAATGGAGGTGTGTGAAGTCATAGATTGGAGCTGTGGGAAGTCACAATGGAAGTGTGTGAAGTTATAGAATGAAGGTGTGTGAAGTCACAGAATGGAGGGGTGTGAAGTCAAAGACTGGAGGTGTGTGAAGTCATAGAATGGACGTGTGTGAACTCATAGAATGGAGGTGTGTGAAGTCATAGAATGGAGGTGTGTGAAGTCACAGAATGAAGGTGCGTTAAGTCACAGAATGGAGGTTTGTGAACTCAGAATGGAGGTGTGTGAAGTCACATAATGGAGGTGTGTGAACTCACAATGGAGGTGTGTGAAGTCAAAAAATGGAGGTGTGTGAAGTCATTGAATGGAATTGTGTCAAGTCATAGAATGGAGGTGTGTGAAGTGAGAATTGAGGTGTTTGAAGTCACGGAATTGAGCTGTGTGAACTCAGAACGGAGGTGTGTGAAGTCACAGAATGGAGGTTTGTGAAGTCATAGAATGGAGGTGTGTGAAGTCATAGAATGGATGTTTCTGAAGTAGAATGAAGGGGTGTGAAGTCATAGAATGGAGGTGTGTGAAGTCAAATTGGAGGTGTGTGAACTCAAAAATGGAGATGTGTGAAGTCATGGAATGGAGGTGTGTGAAGTCCAAGAATATAGGTTGTGAAGTCAAACAATGGTGGTGTGTGAAGTCACAGAATGCAGGTGTGTTAAGTCAAAGAATGGTAGTGTGTGAAGTCAAAATGGAGGTGTGTGAAGTCACAGAATGGAGGTGTGTGAAGTCATAGAATGGAGGTGTGTGAAGTCATAGAATGGATGTTTGTTAAGTAAGAATGAAGGTTTGTTAAGTCATAGAATGGAGGTGTGTGAAGGCACAGAATGGAGGTGTGTGAAGTCATAGAATGGAGCTGTGTGAAGTCAGAATGGAGGTGTGTGAAGTCACAGAATGGAGGTGTGCGAACTCAGAATGGAGGTGTGTGAAGTCACAGAATGGAGGTGTGTTAAGTCATAGAATGGATGTTTGTTAAGTAAGAATGAAGGTGTGTTAAGTCATAAAATGGAGGTGTGTGAAGTCAGATTGGAGGTGTGTGAAGTCAAAGAATTGAGGTGTGTCAACTCAGAAAGGAGGTGTGTGAAGTTATAGAATGGAGGTGTGTGAAGTCATACAATGGAGGTGTGTGAAATCATAGAATGGAGTTGTGTTAAGTCACAGAATTGAGGTGTGTGAAGTCAGAATGGAGGTGTGTGAAGTCAGAATGGAGGTGTGTGAAGTCAGAGAATGGAGGTGTGTGAATTCAAAATGCATTTGTGTGAACTCATAGAATGGAGGTCTGTGAAGTCACAATGTAGGTGTGTGAAGTCACAGAATGGAGGTGTGTGAAGTCATAGAATGGAGGTGTTTGAAGTCACAGAATGGAGGTGTGTGTAGTCATAGAATGGAGGTGTGTGAAGTCACAGAATGGAGGTGTGTGAAGTCAGAATGGAGTTGTGTGAAGTCATAGAATGGAGGTGTGTGAAGTCAGAATGGAGGTGTGTGAACTCATAAAATGGAGATGTGTGAAGTCATGGAATGGAGGTGTGTGAAGTCCAAGAATATAGGTTGTGAAGTCAAACAATGGTGGTGTGTGAAGTCAGAGAATGCAGGTGAGTTAAGTCAAAGAATGGAAGTGTGTGAAGTCAAAATGGAGGTGTGTGAAGTCACAGAATGGAGGTGTGTGAAGGCACAGAATGGAGGTTTGTGAAGTCATAGAATGGAGGTGTGTGAAGTCAGATTGGAGGTGTGTGAAGTCAAAGAATGGAGGTGTGTGAACTCAGAATGAAGGTGTGTGAAGTCATAATGGAGGTGTGTGAAGTCACAGAATTGAGGTGTGTGAAGTCACAGAATGGAGGTGTGTGAAGTCATAGAATGGAGGTGTGTGAAGTCATAGAATGGAGGAGTGTGAATTCATAGAATGGATGTGTGTGAAGTCATAGAATGGATGTTTGTTAAGTAAGAATGAAGGTGTGTTAAGTCATAAAATGGAGGTGTGTGAAGTCAGATTGGTGGTGTGTGAAGTCATAGAATGGAGGTGTGTCAACTCAGAAAGGAGGTGTGTGAAGTTATAGAATGGAGGTGTGTGAAGTCATAGAATGGAGGTGTGTGAAATCAGAGAATGGAGTTGTGTTAAGTCACAGAATTGAGGTGTGTGAAGTCAGAATGGAGTTGTGTGAAGTCAGAATGGAGGTGTGTGAAGTCATAGAATGGAGGTGTGTGAATTCACAATGCATTTGTGTGAACTCATAGAATGGAGGTGTGTGAAGTCACAATGTAGGTGTGTGAAGTCACAGAATGGAGGTGTGTGAAGTCATAGAATGGAGGTGTTTGAAGTCACAGAATGGAGGTGTGTGAAGTCATATAATGGAGGTGTGTGAAGTCACAGAATGGAGGTGTGTGAAGTCAGAATGGAGTTGTGTGAAGTAATAGAATGGAGGTGTGTGAAGTCAGAATGGAGGTGTGTGAAGTCATAGAATGGTGGTGTGTGAAGTCAGAATGGAGGTGTGTGAACTCATAGAATGGAGGTGTGTGAAGTCACAATGGAGGTGTGTGAAGTCATAGAATGGAGGTGTGTGAAGTCACAGAATGGAGGTGTGTGAAGTCATAGAATGGAGCTGTGTGAAGTCAGATTGGAGGTGTGTGAAGTCAAAGAATGGAGGTGTGTGAACTCAGAATGGAGGTGTGCGAAGTCACAGAATGGAGGTGTGTGAAGTCATAGATTGGAGGTGTGTGAAGTCATAGAATGGATGTGTGTGAAGTCATAATGGAGGTGTGTGAAGTCACAGAATTGAGGTGTGTGAAGTCACATAATGGAGGTGTGTAAAGTCATAGAATGGAGGTGGGTGAAGTCATAGAATGGAGGTGTGTGAAGTCATAGAATGGATGTTTTTTAAGTAAGAATGAAGGTGTGTTAAGTCATAGAATGGAGGTGTGTGAAGGCACAGAATGGAGGTGTGTGAAGTCATAGAATGGAACTGTTTGAAGTCAGAATGGAGGTATGTGAAGTCACAGAATGGAGGTGTGCGAACTAAGAATGGAGGTGTGTGAAGTCACAGAATGGAGGTGTGTTAAGTCACAGAACGGAGGTGTTTGAACTCAGAATGGAGGTGTGTGAAGTCACAGAATGGAGGTGTGTGAAGTCATAGAATGGAGGTGTGTGAAATCATAGAATGGAGGTGTGGGAAGTCAGAGAATGGAGCTGTTTGAAGTCAGAATGGAGGTGTGCGAAGTCACAGAATGGAGGTGTGTGAAGTCATAGAATGGAGGTGTGTGAAGTCAGAACGGAGGTGTGTGAACTCAGATTGGAGGTGTGTGAAGTCACAATGGAAGTGTGTGAAGTTATAGAATGGAGGTGTGTGAAGTCACAGAATGGAGGTGTGTTAAGTCACAGAACGGAGGTGTTTGAACTCAGAATGGAGGTGTGTGATGTCACAGAATCTAGCTGTGTGAAGTCATAGAATGGAGGTGTGTGAAGTCATAGAATGGAGGTGTGTGAAGTCATAATGGAGGCGTGTGAAGTCACAGAATTCAGGTGTGTGAAGTCATAGAATGGAGGTGTGTGAAGTCATAGAATGCAGGTGTGTGAAGTCAGAACGGAGGTGTGTGAACTCAGATTGGGGGTGTGTGAAGTCACAATGGAAGTGTGTGAAGTTATAGAATGGAGGTGTGTGAAGTCACAGAATGGATGTGTGTGAACTCATAGAATGGAGGTGTGTGAAGTCATAGAATGGAGGTGTGTGAACTCATAGAATGGAGGTGTGTGAAGCCACAGAATGAAGGTGTTTGAAGTCAAAATTGTGGTGTGTGAAGTCACAAATGGAGTTGTCTGAAGTCAGAATGCAGCTGTGTGAAGCCATAGAATGGAATTGTGTGAAGTCAGAATGGAGGTGTGTGAACTCATAGAATGGAGTGTGTGAAGTCACAATGGGGGTGTGTGAAGTCCTAGAATGGGGGTGTGTGAAGTCATAATGGAGGTGTGTGAAGTCAGAGAATTGAGGTGTGTGAAGGCACAGAATGGAGGTTCGTGAAGTCATAGAATGGAGGTGTGTGAAGTCAGATTGGATTTGTGTGAAGTCAAAGAATGGAGGTGTGTGAACTCAGAATGAAGGTGTGTGAACTCACAGAATGGAGGTGTGTGAAGTCAGACTGGAGGTGTGTGAAGTCAAAGAATGGAGGTGTGTGAACTCAGAATGAAGGTGTGTGAAGTCACAGAATGGAGGTGTGTGAAGTCATAGATTGGAGCTGTGGGAAGTCACAATGGAAGTGTGTGAAGTTATAGAATGAAGGTGTGTGAAGTCACAGAATGGAGGGGTGTGAAGTCAAAGACTGGAGGTGTGTGAAGTCATAGAATGGACGTGTGTGAACTCATAGAATGGAGGTGTGTGAAGTCATAGAATGGAGGTGTGTGAAGTCACAGAATGAAGGTGCGTTAAGTCACAGAATGGAGGTTTGTGAACTCAGAATGGAGGTGTGTGAAGTCACATAATGGAGGTGTGTGAACTCACAATGGAGGTGTGTGAAGTCAAAAAATGGAGGTGTGTGAAGTCATTGAATGGAATTGTGTCAAGTCATAGAATGGAGGTGTGTGAAGTGAGAATTGAGGTGTTTGAAGTCACGGAATTGAGCTGTGTGAACTCAGAACGGAGGTGTGTGAAGTCACAGAATGGAGGTTTGTGCAGTCATAGAATGGAGGTGTGTGAAGTCATAAAATGGATGTTTCTGAAGTAGAATGAAGGGGTGTGAAGTCATAGAATGGAGGTGTGTGAAGTCAAATTGGAGGTGTGTGAACTCAAAAATGGAGATGTGTGAAGTCATGGAATGGAGGTGTGTGAAGTCCAAGAATATAGGTTGTGAAGTCAAACAATGGTGGTGTGTGAAGTCACAGAATGCAGGTGTGTTAAGTCAAAGAATGGTAGTGTGTGAAGTCAAAATGGAGGTGTGTGAAGTCACAGAATGGAGGTGTGTGAAGTCACAGAATGAAGGTGTTTGAAGTCAAAATTGTGGTGTGTGAAGTCACAAATGGAGGTGTCTGAAGTCAGAATGCAGCTGTGTAAAGCCATAGAATGGAAGTGTGTGAATGTCAGAATGGAGGTGTGTGAACTCATAGAATGGAGTGTGCGAAGTCACAATGGGGGTGTGTGAAGTCATAGAATGGGGGTGTGTGAAGTCATAATGGAGGTGTGTGAAGTCACAGGATTGAGGTGTGTGAAGGCACAGAATGGAGGTTTGTGAAGTCATAGACTGGAGGTGTGTGAAGTCATAGAATGGAGGTATGTGAAGTCATAGAATGGATGTTTGTTAAGTAATAATGAAGGTGTGTTAAGTCATAGAATGGAGGTGTGTGAAGGCACAGAATGGAGGTGTGTGAAGTCATAGACTGGAGCTGTGTGAATTCAGAATGGAGGTGTGTGAAGTCACAGAATGGAGGTGTGTGAACTCAGAATGGAGGTGTGTGAAGTCACAGAATGGAGGTGTGTTAAGTCACAGAGTGGAGGTGTGTGAACTCAGAATGGAGGTGTGTGAAGTCACAGAATCTAGGTTTGTGAAGTCATAGAATGGAGGTGTGTGAAGTCATAGAATAGAGGTGTGTGAAGTCATAATGGAGGCGTGTGAAGTCACAGAATTCAGGTGTGTGAAGTCACAGAACGGAGGTGTGTGAAGTCATAGAATGGAAGTGTGTGAAGTCAGAACGGAGGTGTGTGAACTCAGATTGGAGGTGTGGGAAGTCACAATGGACGTGTGAGAAGTTATAGAATGGAGGTTTGTGAAGTCACAGAATGGAGCGGTGTGAAGTCAAAGACTGGAGGTGTGTGAACTCATAGAATGGAGGTGTGTGAAGTCATAGAATGGAGGTGTGTGAAGTCATAGAATAAAGGTGCGTTAAGTCACAGAATGGAGGTTTGTGAACTCAGAATGGAGGTGTGTGAAGTCACAGAATGGAGGTGTGGGAAGTCATAGAATGGAGTTGTGTGAAGTCACAGAATGGAGGTGTGTGAATTAATAGAATGGAGGTGTGAGAAATCATAGAATGGAGGTGCGTGAAGTCACAGAATGGAGGTGTGTGAAGTCATAGAATGGATGTTTGTTAAGTAAGAATGAAGGTGTGTTAAGTCATAAAATGGAGGTGTGTGAAGTCAGATTGGTGGTGTGTGAAGTCATAGAATGGAGGTGTGTCAACTCAGAAAGGAGGTGTGTGAAGTTATAGAATGGAGGTGTGTGAAGTCATAGAATGGAGGTGTGTGAAATCAGAGAATGGAGTTGTGTTAAGTCACAGAATTGAGGTGTGTGAAGTCAGAATGGAGTTGTGTGAAGTCAGAATGGAGGTGTGTGAAGTCATAGAATGGAGGTGTGTGAATTCACAATGCATTTGTGTGAACTCATAGAATGGAGGTGTGTGAAGTCACAATGTAGGTGTGTGAAGTCACAGAATGGAGGTGTGTGAAGTCATAGAATGGAGGTGTTTGAAGTCACAGAATGGAGGTGTGTGAAGTCATATAATGGAGGTGTGTGAAGTCACAGAATGGAGGTGTGTGAAGTCAGAATGGAGTTGTGTGAAGTAATAGAATGGAGGTGTGTGAAGTCAGAATGGAGGTGTGTGAAGTCATAGAATGGTGGTGTGTGAAGTCAGAATGGAGGTGTGTGAACTCATAGAATGGAGGTGTGTGAAGTCACAATGGAGGTGTGTGAAGTCATAGAATGGAGGTGTGTGAAGTCACAGAATGGAGGTGTGTGAAGTCATAGAATGGAGCTGTGTGAAGTCAGATTGGAGGTGTGTGAAGTCAAAGAATGGAGGTGTGTGAACTCAGAATGGAGGTGTGCGAAGTCACAGAATGGAGGTGTGTGAAGTCATAGATTGGAGGTGTGTGAAGTCATAGAATGGATGTGTGTGAAGTCATAATGGAGGTGTGTGAAGTCACAGAATTGAGGTGTGTGAAGTCACATAATGGAGGTGTGTAAAGTCATAGAATGGAGGTGGGTGAAGTCATAGAATGGAGGTGTGTGAAGTCATAGAATGGATGTTTTTTAAGTAAGAATGAAGGTGTGTTAAGTCATAGAATGGAGGTGTGTGAAGGCACAGAATGGAGGTGTGTGAAGTCATAGAATGGAGCTGTTTGAAGTCAGAATGGAGGTATGTGAAGTCACAGAATGGAGGTGTGCGAACTAAGAATGGAGGTGTGTGAAGTCACAGAATGGAGGTGTGTTAAGTCACAGAACGGAGGTGTTTGAACTCAGAATGGAGGTGTGTGAAGTCACAGAATGGAGGTGTGTGAAGTCATAGAATGGAGGTGTGTGAAATCATAGAATGGAGGTGTGGGAAGTCAGAGAATGGAGCTGTTTGAAGTCAGAATGGAGGTGTGCGAAGTCACAGAATGGAGGTGTGTGAAGTCATAGAATGGAGGTGTGTGAAGTCAGAACGGAGGTGTGTGAACTCAGATTGGAGGTGTGTGAAGTCACAATGGAAGTGTGTGAAGTTATAGAATGGAGGTGTGTGAAGTCACAGAATGGAGGTGTGTTAAGTCACAGAACGGAGGTGTTTGAACTCAGAATGGAGGTGTGTGATGTCACAGAATCTAGCTGTGTGAAGTCATAGAATGGAGGTGTGTGAAGTCATAGAATGGAGGTGTGTGAAGTCATAATGGAGGCGTGTGAAGTCACAGAATTCAGGTGTGTGAAGTCATAGAATGGAGGTGTGTGAAGTCATAGAATGGAGGTGTGTGAAGTCAGAACGGAGGTGTGTGAACTCAGATTGGGGGTGTGTGAAGTCACAATGGAAGTGTGTGAAGTTATAGAATGGAGGTGTGTGAAGTCACAGAATGGATGTGTGTGAACTCATAGAATGGAGGTGTGTGAAGTCATAGAATGGAGGTGTGTGAACTCATAGAATGGAGGTGTGTGAAGCCACAGAATGAAGGTGTTTGAAGTCAAAATTGTGGTGTGTGAAGTCACAAATGGAGTTGTCTGAAGTCAGAATGCAGCTGTGTGAAGCCATAGAATGGAAGTGTGTGAAGTCAGAATGGAGGTGTGTGAACTCATAGAATGGAGTGTGTGAAGTCACAATGGGGGTGTGTGAAGTCCTAGAATGGGGGTGTGTGAAGTCATAATGGAGGTGTGTGAAGTCAGAGAATTGAGGTGTGTGAAGGCACAGAATGGAGGTTCGTGAAGTCATAGAATGGAGGTGTGTGAAGTCAGATTGGATTTGTGTGAAGTCAAAGAATGGAGGTGTGTGAACTCAGAATGAAGGTGTGTGAACTCACAGAATGGAGGTGTGTGAAGTCAGACTGGAGGTGTGTGAAGTCAAAGAATGGAGGTGTGTGAACTCAGAATGAAGGTGTGTGAAGTCACAGAATGGAGGTGTGTGAAGTCATAGATTGGAGCTGTGGGAAGTCACAATGGAAGTGTGTGAAGTTATAGAATGAAGGTGTGTGAAGTCACAGAATGGAGGGGTGTGAAGTCAAAGACTGGAGGTGTGTGAAGTCATAGAATGGACGTGTGTGAACTCATAGAATGGAGGTGTGTGAAGTCATAGAATGGAGGTGTGTGAAGTCACAGAATGAAGGTGCGTTAAGTCACAGAATGGAGGTTTGTGAACTCAGAATGGAGGTGTGTGAAGTCACATAATGGAGGTGTGTGAACTCACAATGGAGGTGTGTGAAGTCAAAAAATGGAGGTGTGTGAAGTCATTGAATGGAATTGTGTCAAGTCATAGAATGGAGGTGTGTGAAGTGAGAATTGAGGTGTTTGAAGTCACGGAATTGAGCTGTGTGAACTCAGAACGGAGGTGTGTGAAGTCACAGAATGGAGGTTTGTGAAGTCATAGAATGGAGGTGTGTGAAGTCATAGAATGGATGTTTCTGAAGTAGAATGAAGGGGTGTGAAGTCATAGAATGGAGGTGTGTGAAGTCAAATTGGAGGTGTGTGAACTCAAAAATGGAGATGTGTGAAGTCATGGAATGGAGGTGTGTGAAGTCCAAGAATATAGGTTGTGAAGTCAAACAATGGTGGTGTGTGAAGTCACAGAATGCAGGTGTGTTAAGTCAAAGAATGGTAGTGTGTGAAGTCAAAATGGAGGTGTGTGAAGTCACAGAATGGAGGTGTGTGAAGTCACAGAATGAAGGTGTTTGAAGTCAAAATTGTGGTGTGTGAAGTCACAAATGGAGGTGTCTGAAGTCAGAATGCAGCTGTGTAAAGCCATAGAATGGAAGTGTGTGAATGTCAGAATGGAGGTGTGTGAACTCATAGAATGGAGTGTGCGAAGTCACAATGGGGGTGTGTGAAGTCATAGAATGGGGGTGTGTGAAGTCATAATGGAGGTGTGTGAAGTCACAGGATTGAGGTGTGTGAAGGCACAGAATGGAGGTTTGTGAAGTCATAGACTGGAGGTGTGTGAAGTCATAGAATGGAGGTATGTGAAGTCATAGAATGGATGTTTGTTAAGTAATAATGAAGGTGTGTTAAGTCATAGAATGGAGGTGTGTGAAGGCACAGAATGGAGGTGTGTGAAGTCATAGACTGGAGCTGTGTGAATTCAGAATGGAGGTGTGTGAAGTCACAGAATGGAGGTGTGTGAACTCAGAATGGAGGTGTGTGAAGTCACAGAATGGAGGTGTGTTAAGTCACAGAGTGGAGGTGTGTGAACTCAGAATGGAGGTGTGTGAAGTCACAGAATCTAGGTTTGTGAAGTCATAGAATGGAGGTGTGTGAAGTCATAGAATAGAGGTGTGTGAAGTCATAATGGAGGCGTGTGAAGTCACAGAATTCAGGTGTGTGAAGTCACAGAACGGAGGTGTGTGAAGTCATAGAATGGAAGTGTGTGAAGTCAGAACGGAGGTGTGTGAACTCAGATTGGAGGTGTGGGAAGTCACAATGGACGTGTGAGAAGTTATAGAATGGAGGTTTGTGAAGTCACAGAATGGAGCGGTGTGAAGTCAAAGACTGGAGGTGTGTGAACTCATAGAATGGAGGTGTGTGAAGTCATAGAATGGAGGTGTGTGAAGTCATAGAATAAAGGTGCGTTAAGTCACAGAATGGAGGTTTGTGAACTCAGAATGGAGGTGTGTGAAGTCACAGAATGGAGGTGTGGGAAGTCATAGAATGGAGTTGTGTGAAGTCACAGAATGGAGGTGTGTGAATTAATAGAATGGAGGTGTGAGAAATCATAGAATGGAGGTGCGTGAAGTCACAGAATGGAGGTGTGTGAAGTTACATAATGGAGGTGTGTGAAGTCACAGAATGGAGGTGTGTGAACTCACAATGGAGGTGTGTGAAGTCAAAGAATGGAGGTGTGTGAAGTCACAGAATGGAATTGTGTGAAGTCATAGAATGGAGGTGTGTGAAGTGAGAATTGAGGTGTGTGAAGTCACGGAATTGAGGTGTGTGAACTCAGAATGGAGGTGTGTGAAGTCACAGAATGGAGGTGTGTGAAGTCACAGAATGGAGGTGTGTGAAGTCATAGAATGGAGGTGTGTGAAATCATAGAATGGAGTTGTGTCAAGTCACAGAATTGAGGTGTGTGAAGTCAGAATTGACGTGTGTGATGTCAGAATGGAGGTGTGTGAAGTCACAGAATGGAGGTGTGTGAATTCACAGTGCATTTGTGTGAACTCATAGAATGGAGGTCTGTGAAGTCACAATGTAGGTGTGTGAAGTCACAGAATGGAGGTGTGTGAAGTCATAGAATGGAGGTGTTTGAAGTCACAGAATGGAGGTGTGTGAAGTCATATAATGGAGGTGTGTGAAGTCACAGAATGGAGGTGTGTGAAGTCAGAATGGAGTTGTGTGAAGTCATAGAATGGAGGTGTGTGAAGTCAGAATGGAGGTGTGTGAAGTCATAGAAAGGTGGTGTGTGTAGTCAGAATGGAGGTGTGTGAACTCATAGAATGGAGGTGTGTGAAGTCACAATGGAGGTGTGTGAAGTCATAGAATGGAAGTGTGTGAAGTCACAGAATGGAGGTGTGTGAAGTCATAGAATGGAGCTGTGTGAAGTCAGATTGGAGGTGTGTGAAGTCAAAGAATGGAGGCGTGTGAACTCAGAAGGAAGGTGTGTGAAGTCACAGAATGGAGGTGTGTGAAGTCATAGATTGGAGGTGTGTGAAGTCATAGAATGGATGTGTGTGAAGTCATAGAATGGATGTGTGTGAAGTCACAATGGGGGTGTGTGAAGTCCTAGAATGGGGGTGTGTGAAGTCATAATGGAGGTGTGTGAAGTCAGAGAATTGAGGTGTGTGAAGGCACAGAATGGAGGTTCGTGAAGTCATAGAATGGAGGTGTGTGAAGTCAGATTGGATTTGTGTGAAGTCAAAGAATGGAGGTGTGTGAACTCAGAATGAAGGTGTGTGAACTCACAGAATGGAGGTGTGTGAAGTCAGACTGGAGGTGTGTGAAGTCAAAGAATGGAGGTGTGTGAACTCAGAATGAAGGTGTGTGAAGTCACAGAATGGAGGTGTGTGAAGTCATAGATTGGAGCTGTGGGAAGTCACAATGGAAGTGTGTGAAGTTATAGAATGAAGGTGTGTGAAGTCACAGAATGGAGGGGTGTGAAGTCAAAGACTGGAGGTGTGTGAAGTCATAGAATGGACGTGTGTGAACTCATAGAATGGAGGTGTGTGAAGTCATAGAATGGAGGTGTGTGAAGTCACAGAATGAAGGTGCGTTAAGTCACAGAATGGAGGTTTGTGAACTCAGAATGGAGGTGTGTGAAGTCACATAATGGAGGTGTGTGAACTCACAATGGAGGTGTGTGAAGTCAAAAAATGGAGGTGTGTGAAGTCATTGAATGGAATTGTGTCAAGTCATAGAATGGAGGTGTGTGAAGTGAGAATTGAGGTGTTTGAAGTCACGGAATTGAGCTGTGTGAACTCAGAACGGAGGTGTGTGAAGTCACAGAATGGAGGTTTGTGAAGTCATAGAATGGAGGTGTGTGAAGTCATAGAATGGATGTTTCTGAAGTAGAATGAAGGGGTGTGAAGTCATAGAATGGAGGTGTGTGAAGTCAAATTGGAGGTGTGTGAACTCAAAAATGGAGATGTGTGAAGTCATGGAATGGAGGTGTGTGAAGTCCAAGAATATAGGTTGTGAAGTCAAACAATGGTGGTGTGTGAAGTCACAGAATGCAGGTGTGTTAAGTCAAAGAATGGTAGTGTGTGAAGTCAAAATGGAGGTGTGTGAAGTCACAGAATGGAGGTGTGTGAAGTCACAGAATGAAGGTGTTTGAAGTCAAAATTGTGGTGTGTGAAGTCACAAATGGAGGTGTCTGAAGTCAGAATGCAGCTGTGTAAAGCCATAGAATGGAAGTGTGTGAATGTCAGAATGGAGGTGTGTGAACTCATAGAATGGAGTGTGCGAAGTCACAATGGGGGTGTGTGAAGTCATAGAATGGGGGTGTGTGAAGTCATAATGGAGGTGTGTGAAGTCACAGGATTGAGGTGTGTGAAGGCACAGAATGGAGGTTTGTGAAGTCATAGACTGGAGGTGTGTGAAGTCATAGAATGGAGGTATGTGAAGTCATAGAATGGATGTTTGTTAAGTAATAATGAAGGTGTGTTAAGTCATAGAATGGAGGTGTGTGAAGGCACAGAATGGAGGTGTGTGAAGTCATAGACTGGAGCTGTGTGAATTCAGAATGGAGGTGTGTGAAGTCACAGAATGGAGGTGTGTGAACTCAGAATGGAGGTGTGTGAAGTCACAGAATGGAGGTGTGTTAAGTCACAGAGTGGAGGTGTGTGAACTCAGAATGGAGGTGTGTGAAGTCACAGAATCTAGGTTTGTGAAGTCATAGAATGGAGGTGTGTGAAGTCATAGAATAGAGGTGTGTGAAGTCATAATGGAGGCGTGTGAAGTCACAGAATTCAGGTGTGTGAAGTCACAGAACGGAGGTGTGTGAAGTCATAGAATGGAAGTGTGTGAAGTCAGAACGGAGGTGTGTGAACTCAGATTGGAGGTGTGGGAAGTCACAATGGACGTGTGAGAAGTTATAGAATGGAGGTTTGTGAAGTCACAGAATGGAGCGGTGTGAAGTCAAAGACTGGAGGTGTGTGAACTCATAGAATGGAGGTGTGTGAAGTCATAGAATGGAGGTGTGTGAAGTCATAGAATAAAGGTGCGTTAAGTCACAGAATGGAGGTTTGTGAACTCAGAATGGAGGTGTGTGAAGTCACAGAATGGAGGTGTGGGAAGTCATAGAATGGAGTTGTGTGAAGTCACAGAATGGAGGTGTGTGAATTAATAGAATGGAGGTGTGAGAAATCATAGAATGGAGGTGCGTGAAGTCACAGAATGGAGGTGTGTGAAGTTACATAATGGAGGTGTGTGAAGTCACAGAATGGAGGTGTGTGAACTCACAATGGAGGTGTGTGAAGTCAAAGAATGGAGGTGTGTGAAGTCACAGAATGGAATTGTGTGAAGTCATAGAATGGAGGTGTGTGAAGTGAGAATTGAGGTGTGTGAAGTCACGGAATTGAGGTGTGTGAACTCAGAATGGAGGTGTGTGAAGTCACAGAATGGAGGTGTGTGAAGTCACAGAATGGAGGTGTGTGAAGTCATAGAATGGAGGTGTGTGAAATCATAGAATGGAGTTGTGTCAAGTCACAGAATTGAGGTGTGTGAAGTCAGAATTGACGTGTGTGATGTCAGAATGGAGGTGTGTGAAGTCACAGAATGGAGGTGTGTGAATTCACAGTGCATTTGTGTGAACTCATAGAATGGAGGTCTGTGAAGTCACAATGTAGGTGTGTGAAGTCACAGAATGGAGGTGTGTGAAGTCATAGAATGGAGGTGTTTGAAGTCACAGAATGGAGGTGTGTGAAGTCATATAATGGAGGTGTGTGAAGTCACAGAATGGAGGTGTGTGAAGTCAGAATGGAGTTGTGTGAAGTCATAGAATGGAGGTGTGTGAAGTCAGAATGGAGGTGTGTGAAGTCATAGAAAGGTGGTGTGTGTAGTCAGAATGGAGGTGTGTGAACTCATAGAATGGAGGTGTGTGAAGTCACAATGGAGGTGTGTGAAGTCATAGAATGGAAGTGTGTGAAGTCACAGAATGGAGGTGTGTGAAGTCATAGAATGGAGCTGTGTGAAGTCAGATTGGAGGTGTGTGAAGTCAAAGAATGGAGGCGTGTGAACTCAGAAGGAAGGTGTGTGAAGTCACAGAATGGAGGTGTGTGAAGTCATAGATTGGAGGTGTGTGAAGTCATAGAATGGATGTGTGTGAAGTCATAGAATGGATGTGTGTGAAGTCATAATGGAGGTTTGTGAAGTCACAGAATTGAGGTGTGTGAAGTCACAGAATGGAGGTTTGTGAAGTCATAGAATGGAGGTGTGTGAAGTCATAGAATGGAGGTTTGAGAAGTCATAGAATGGAGGTGTGTGAAGTCATAGAATGGATGTTTGTTAAGTAAGAATGAAGGTGTGTTAAGTACTAAAATGGAGGTGTGTGAAGTCAGATTGGAGGTGCGTGAAGTCAGAGAATGGAGGTGTGTCAACTCAGAAAGGAGGTGTGTGAAGTTATAGAATGGAGGTGTGTGAAGTCATAGAATGGAGGTGTGTGAAATCATAGAATGGAGTTGTGTTAAGTCACAGAATTGAGGTGTGTGAAGTCAGAATGGAGGTGTGTGAAGTCAGAATGGAGTTGTGTGAAGTCACAGAATGGAGGTGTGTGAAGTCAAAGAATGGAGGTGTTTGAAGTCACAGAATGGAGGTGTGTGAAGTCATATAATGGAGGTGTGTGAAGTCACAGAATGGAGGTGTGTGAAGTCAGAATGGAGTTGTGTGAAGTCATAGAATGGAGATGTGTGAAGTCAGAATGGAGGTGTGTGAAGTCATAGAATGGTGGTGTGTGAAGTCAGAATGGAGGTGTGTGAACTCATAGAATGGAGGTGTGTGAAGTCACAATGGAGGTGTGTGAAGTCATAGAATGGAGCTGTGTGAAGTTAGATTGGAGGTGTGTGAAGTCAAAGAATGGAGGTGTGTGAAGTCATAGATTGGAGGTGTGTGAAGTCATAGAATGGATGTGTGTGAAGTCATAATGGACGTGTGTGAATTCACAGAATTGAGGTGTGTGATGTCACAGAATGGAGGTGTGTGAAGTCATAGAATGGAGGTGTGTGAAGTCATAGAATGGAGGTGTGTGAAGTCATAGAATGGATGTTTGTTAAGTAAGTATGAAGGTGTGTTAAGTCATAGAATGGAGGTGTGTGAAGGCACAGAATGGAGGTGTGTGAAGTCATAGAATGGAGCTGTGTGAAGTCAGAATGGAGGTGTGTGAACTCACAGAATGGAGGTGTGCGAACTCAGAATGGAGCTGTGTGAAGTCACAGAATGGAGGTGTGTTAAGTCACAGAACGGAGGTGTTTGAACTCAGAATGGAGGTGTGTGAAGTCACAGAATGGAGGTGTGTGAAGTCATAGAATGGAGGTGTGTGAAATCATAGAATGGAGGTGTGGGAAGTCAGAGAATGGAGCTGTGTGAAGTCAGAATGGAGGTGTGCGAAGTCACAGAATGGAGGTGTGTGAAGTCATTTTATGGAGCTCTGTGAAGTCAGAATGGAGGTGTGTGAAGTCAGAGAATGGAGGTGTGTGAACTCAGAATGGAGGTGTGTGAAGTCACAGAATCTAGCTGTGTGAAGTCATAGAATGGCGGTGTGTGAAGTCATAGAATGGAGGTGTGTGAAGTCATAATGGAGTCGTGTGAAGTCACAGAATTCAGGTGTGTGAAGTCATAGAATAGAGGTGTGTGAAGTCATAGAATGGAGGTGTGTGAAGTCAGAACGGAGGTGTGTGAACTCAGATTGTAGGTGTGGGAAGTCACAATGGAAGTGTGTGAAGTTATAGAATGGAGGTGTGTGAAGTCACAGAATGGAGAGGTGTTAAGTCAAAGACTGGAGGTCTGTGAAGTCATAGAATGGACGTGTGGGAACTCATAGAATGGAGGTGTGTGAAGTCATAGAATGGAGGTGTGTGAAGTCAAAGAATGAAGGTGAGTTAAGTCACAGAATGGAGGTTTGTGAACTCAGAATGGAGGTGTGCGAAGTCACAGCATGGAGGTGTGGGAAGTCATAGAATGGAGTTGTGTGAAGTCACAGAATGGAGGTGTGTGAATTAATAGAATGGAAGTGTGAGAAATCATAGAATGGAGGTGTGTGAAGTCACAGAATGGAGGTGTGTGAAGTCACAGAATGGAGGTGTGTGAAGTCACAGAATGGAGGTGTGTGAACTCACAAAGGAGGTGTGTGAAGTCAAAGAATGGAGGTGTGTGAAGTCATATAATGGAATTGTGTGAAGTCATAGAATGGAGGTGTGTGAAGTCAGAATGGAGGTATGTGAAGTCACAGAATGGAGGTGTGTGAACTCAGAACGGAGGTGTGTGAAGTCACAGAATGGAGGTTTGTGAAGTCATAGAATGGAGGTGTATGAAGTCATAGAATGGATGTTTCTGAAGTAGAATGAAGGTGTGTGAAGTCATAGAATGGAGGTGTGTGAAGTCAAATTGGAGGTGTGTGAACTCATAAAATGGAGATGTGTGAAGTCATGGAATGGAGGTGTGTGAAGTCCAAGAATATAGGTTGTGAAGTCAAACAATGGTGGTGTGTGAAGTCAGAGAATGCAGGTGAGTTATGTCAAAGAATGGAAGTGTGTGAAGTCAAAATGGAGGTGTGTGAAGTCACAGAATGGTGGTGTGTGAAGTTACAGAATGAAGGTGTTTGAAGTCAAAATTGTGGTGTGTGAAGTCACAAATGGAGTTGTCTGAAGTCAGAATGCAGCTGTGTGAAGCCATAGAATGGAAGTGTGTGAAGTCAGAATGGAGGTGTGTGAACTCATAGAATGGAGTGTGTGAAGTCACAATGGGGGTGTGTGAAGTCATAGAATGGGGGTGTGTGAAGTCATAATGTAGGTGTGTGAAGTCACAGAATTGAGGTGTGTGAAGGCACAGAATGGAGGTGTGTGAAGTCATAGAATGGAGGTGTGTGAAGTCAGATTGGAGGTGTGTGAAGTCAAAGAATGGAGGTGTGTGAACTCAGAATGAAGGTGTGTGAAGTCACAGAATGGAGGTGTGTGAAGTCATAGATTGGAGGTGTGTGAAGTCATAGAATGGATGTGTGTGAAGTCATAATGGAGGTGTGTGAAGTCACAGAATTGAGGTGTGTGAAGTCACAGAATGGAGGTGTGTGAAGTCATAGAATGGAGGTGTGTGAAGTCATAGAATGGAGGAGTGTGAATTCATAGAATGGATGTGTGTGAAGTCATAGAATGGATGTTTGTTAAGTAAGAATGAAGGTGTGTTAAGTCATAAAATGGAGGTGTGTGAAGTCAGATTGGAGGTGTGTGAAGTCATAGAATGGAGGTGTGTCAACTCAGAAAGGAGGTGTGTGAAGTTATAGAATGGAGGTGTGTGAAGTCATAGAATGGAGGTGTGTGAAATCAGAGAATGGAGTTGTGTTAAGTCACAGAATTGAGGTGTGTGAAGTCAGAATGGAGTTGTGTGAAGTCAGAATGGAGGTGTGTGAAGTCACAGAATGGAGGTGTGTGAATTCACAATGCATTTGTGTGAACTCATAGAATGGAGGTGTGTGAAGTCACAATGTAGGTGTGTGAAGTCACAGAATGGAGGTGTGTGAAGTCAAAGAATGGAGGTGTTTGAAGTCACAGAATGGAGTTGTGTGAAGTCATATAATGGAGGTGTGTGAAGTCACAGAATGGAGGTGTGTGAAGTCAGAATGGAGTTGTGTGAAGTCATAGAATGGAGGTGTGTGAAGTCAGAATGGAGGTGTGTGAAGTCATAGAATGGTGGTGTGTGAAGTCAGAATGGAGGTGTGTGAACTCATAGAATGGAGGTGTGTGAAGTCACAATGGAGGTGTGTGAAGTCATAGAATGGAGGTGTGTGAAGTCACAGAATGGAGGTGTGTGAAGTCATAGAATGGAGGTGTGTGAAGTCAGAACGGAGGTGTGTGAACTCAGATTGGAGGTGTGTGAAGTCACAATGGAAGTGTGTGAAGTTATAGAATGGAGGTGTGTGAAGTCACAGAATGGAGGTGTGTTAAGTCACAGAACGGAGGTGTTTGAACTCAGAATGGAGGTGTGTGAAGTCACAGAATCTAGCTGTGTGAAGTCATAGAATGGAGGTGTGTAAAGTCATAGAATGGAGGTGTGTGAAGTCATAATGGAGGCGTGTGAAGTCACAGAATTCAGGTGTGTGAAGTCATAGAATGGAGGTGTGTGAAGTCATAGAATGGAGCTGTTTGAAGTCAGAACGGAGGTGTGTGAACTCAGATTGGAGGTGTGTGAAGTCACAATGGAAGTGTGTGAAGTTATAGAATGGAGGTGTGTGAAGTCACAGAATGGACGTGTGTGAACTCATAGAATGGAGGTGTGTGAAGTCATAGAATGGTGGTGTGTGAACTCATAGAATGGAGGTGTGTGAAGTCACAGAATGAAGGTGTTTGAAGTCAAAATTGTGGTGTGTGAAGTCACAAATGGAGTTGTCTGAAGTCAGAATGCAGCTGTGTGAAGCCATAGAATGGAAGTGTGTGAAGTCAGAATGGAGGTGTGTGAACTCATAGAATGGAGTGTGTGAAGTCACAATGTGGGTGTGTGAAGTCCTAGAATGGGGGTGTGTGAAGTCATAATGGAGGTGTGTGAAGTCAGAGAATTGAGGTGTGTGAAGGCACAGAATGGAGTTTTGTGAAGTCATAGAATGGAGGAGTGTGAAGTCAGATTGGAGGTGTGTGAAGTCAAAGAATGGAGGTGTGTGAAATCAGAATGAAGGTGTGTGAAGTCACAGAATGGAGGTGTGTGAAGTCATAGATTGGAGGTGTGGGAAGTCAGATTGGAGGTGTGTGAAGTCAAAGAATGGAGGTGTGTGAACTCAGAATGAAGGTGTGTGAAGTCACAGAATGGAGGTGTGTGAAGTCATAGATTGGAGGTGTGGGAAGTCACAATGGAAGTGTGTGAAGTTATAGAATGGAGGTGTGTGAAGTCACAGAATGGAGGGGTGTGAAGTCAAAGACTGGAGGTGTGTGAAGTCATAGAATGGACGTGTGTGAACTCATAGAATGGAGGTGTGTGAAGTCATAGAATGGAGGTGTGTGAAGTCACAGAATGAAGGTGCGTTAAGTCACAGAATGGAGGTTTGTGAACTCAGAATGGAGGTGTGTGAAGTCACAGAATTGAGGTGTGTGAACTCACAATGGAGGTGTGTGAAGTCAAAGAATGGAGGTGTGTGAAGTCATTGAATGGAATTGTGTGAAGTCATAGAATGGAGGTGTGTGAAGTGAGAATTGAGGTGTTTGAAGTCATGGAATTGAGGTGTGTGAACTCAGAACGGAGGTGTGTGAAGTCACAGAATGGAGGTTTGTGAAGTCATAGAATGGAGGTGTGTGAAGTCATAGAATGGATGATTCTGAAGTAGAATGAAGGTGTGTGAAGTCATAGAATGGAGGTGTGTGAAGTCAAATTGGAGGTGTGTGAACTCAAAAATGGAGATGTGTGAAGTCATGGAATGGAGGTGTGTGAAGTCCAAGAATATAGGTTGTGAAGTCAAACAATGGTGGTGTGTGAAGTCACAGAATGTAGGTGTGTTAAGTCAAAGAATGGAAGTGTGTGAAGTCAAAATGGAGGTGTGTGAAGTCACAGAATGGAGGTGTGTGAAGTCACAGAATGAAGGTGTTTGAAGTCAAAATTGTGGTGTGTGAAGTCACAAATGGAGGTGTCTGAAGTCAGAATGCAGCTGTGTAAAGCCATAGAATGGAAGTGTGTGAAGTCAGAATGGAGGTGTGTGAACTCATAGAATGGAGTGTGTGAAGTCACAATGGGGGTGTGTGAAGTCATAGAATGGGGGTGTGTGAAGTCATAATGGAGGTGTGTGAAGTCACAGGATTGAGGTGTGTGAAGGCACAGAATGGAGGTTTGTGAAGTCATAGAATGGAGGTGTGTGAAGTCATAGAATGGAGGTGTGTGAAGTCATAGAATGGAGGTGTGTGAAGGCACAGAATGGAGGTGTGTGAAGTCATAGCATGGAGCTGTGTGAAGTCAGAATGGAGGTGTGTGAAGTCACAGAATGGAGGTGTGTGAACTCAGAATGGAGGTGTGTGAAGTCACAAAATGGAGGTGTGTTAAGTCACAGAGTGGAGGTGTGTGAACTCAGAATGGAGGTGTGTGAAGTCACAGAATCTAGGTTTGTGAAGTCATAGAATGGAGGTGTGTGAAGTCATAGAATAGAGGTGTGTGAAGTCATAATGGAGGCGTGTGAACTCACAGAATTGAGGTGTGTGAAGTCACAGAACGGAGGTGTGTGAAGTCATAGAATGGAAGTGTGTGAAGTCAGAACGGAGGTGTGTGAACTCAGATTGGAGGTGTGGGAAGTCACAATGGACGTGTGAGAAGTTATAGAATGGAGGTGTGTGAAGTCACAGAATGGAGCGGTGTGAAGTCAAAGACTGGAGGTGTGTAAACTCATAGAATGGAGGTGTGTGAAGTCATAGAATGGAGGTGTGTGAAGTCACAGAATAAAGGTGCGTTAAGTCACGGAATGGAGGTTTGTGAACTCAGAATGGAGGTGTGTGAAGTCACAGAATGGAGGTGTGGGAAGTCATAGAATGGAGATGTGTGAAGTCACAGAATGGAGGTGTGTGAATAAATAGAATGTAGGTGTGAGAAATCATAGAATGGAGGTGCATGAAGTCACAGAATGGAGGTGTGTGAAGTTACATAATGGAGGTGTGTGAAGTCACAGAATGGAGGTGTGTGAACTCACAATGGAGGTGTGTGAAGTCAAAGAATGGAGGTGTGTGAAGTCATAGAATGGAATTGTGTGAAGTCATAGAATGGAGGTGTGTGAAGTGAAAATTGAGGTGTGTGAAGTCACGGAATTGAGGTGTGTGAACTCAGAATGGAGGTGTGTGAAGTCGAGCATGGAGGTTTGTGAAGTCATAGAATAGAGGTGTGTGAAGTCATAGAATGGATGTTTCCGAAGTAGAATGAAGGTGTGTGAAGTCATAGAATGGAGGTGTGTGAAGTCAAAATGGAGGTGTGTGAACTCATAAAATGGAGATGTGTGAAGTCATGGAATGGAGGTGTGTGAAGTCCAAGAATATAGGTGTGTGAAGTCAAACAATTGTGGTGTGTGAAGTCACAGAATGCAGGTATGTTAAGTCAAAGAATGGAAGTGTGTGAAGTCAAAATGGAGGTGTGTGAAGTCACAGAATGGAGGTGTGTGAAGTCACAGAATGAAGGTGTCTGAAGTCAGAATGCAGCTGTGTGAAGCCATAGAATGGAGGTGTGTGAAGTCAGAATGGTGGTGTGTGAACTCATAGAATGGAGTGTGTGAAGTCACAATGGGGGTGTGTGAAGTCATAGAATGGGGGTGTGTGAAGTCAAATTGGAGGTGTGTGAAATCACAGAATGGAGGTGTGTCAACTCAGAAATGAGGTGTGTGAAGTCATATAATGGAGGTGCGTGAAGTCATAGAATGGATGTTTCTGAAGTGAGAACGTAGGTGTATGAAGTCAAAGAATGGAGGTGTGTGAAGTCAAAATGGAGGTGTGTGAACTCATAGAATGGAGGTGTGTGAACTCATAGATTGGAAGTGTGTGAAGTCATGGAATGTAGGTGTGTGAAGTCAAAGAATGGAGGTGTGTGAAGTCAAACAATAAAGGTGTGTGAAGTCACAGAATGGAGGTGTGTGAACTCATAGAATGGAGGTGCATGAAGACAAAGAATGGAGGTGTGTGAATTCATCGAATGCAGGTGTATGAAGTCATGGAATGGAGGTGTGTGAAGTCAGATGGAGTTGTGTGAAGTCATAGAATGGAGGTGTGTGAAGTCAGAATGGAGGTGTGTGAAGTCATAGAATGGAGGTGTGTGAAGTCAGAATGGAGGTGTGTGAACTCATAGAATGGAGGTGTGTGAAGTCACAATGCAGGTGTGCGAAGTCATAGAATGGAGGTGTGTGAGGTCAGAGAATGCAGGTGTGTGAAGTCACAGAATGGAGGTGTGTGAAGTCAAAGAATGGAGGTGTGTGAAGTCACAGAATGGAGGTGTGTGAAGTCATAGAATGGAGGTTTGTGAAGTCATAGACTTTAGGTGTGTGAAGTCATAGAATGGAGGTGTGTGAAGTCACAGAATGGAGGTGTGTGAAATCACAAAATGGAGGTGTGTGAACTCAGAATGGAGGTGTGTGAAGTCACAGAATGGAGGTGTGTGAAGTCATAGAATGGAGGTGTGTGAAGTCACACAATGGGGGTGTGTGAAGTCATAGAATTGAGGTGTGTGAAGTCATAGAATGGAGGTGTGTGAAGTCACAGAATGGAGGTGTTTGTCGTCAGAGAATGGAGGTGTGTGAAATCAGAATGGAGGTGTGTGAAGTCAAAGAATGGAGGTGTGTGAAGTCAGAAGATGTGTGCGAAGTCATAGAATGGAGCTGTGTGAAGTCAGAATGGAGCTGTGTGAAGTCACAGAATGGAGGTGAGTGAAGTCAGAATGGCGGTGTGTGAACTCATAGAATGATGGTGTGTGAAGTCACAATGGAGGTGTGTGTAGTCATAGAATTGAGGTTTTTGAAGTCACAGAATGGAAGTGTGTGAAGTCATAAAATGGAGGTGGGTGAAGTCAGATTGGAGGTGTGTGAAGTCATAGAATGGAGGTGTGTCAACTCAGAAAGGAGGTGTGTGAAGTCATATAATGGAGGTGTGTGAAGTCATAGAATGGAGGTGTGTGAAATCATAGAATGGAGTTGTGTTAAGTCACAGAATTGAGGTGTGTGAAGTCAGAATGGATGTGTGTGAAGTCAGAATAGAGGTGTGTGAAGTCATAGAATGGAGGTGTGTGAATTCACAATGCATTTGTGTGAACTCATAGAATGGAGGTCTGTGAAGTCACAATGTAGGTGTGTGAAGTCACAGAATGGAGGTGTGTGAAGTCATAGAATGGAGGTTTTTGAAGTCACAGAATGGAGGTGTGTGAAGCCATATAATGGAGGTGTGTGAAGTCACAGAATGGGGTTGGTGAAGTCAGAATGGAGTTGTGTGAAGTCATAGAATGGAGGTGTGTGAAGTCAGAATGGAGGTGTGTGAAGTCATAAAATGGAGGTGTGTGAAGTCAGAATGGAGGTGTGTGAACTCATAGAATGGAGGTGTGTGAAGTCACAATGGAGGTGTGTGAAGTCATAGAATGGAGGTGTGTGAAGTCACAGAATGGAGGTGTGTGAAGTCATAGAATGGAGCTGTGTGAACTCAGAATGGACGTGTGTGAAGTCACAGAATGGAGGTGTGTGAAGTCATAGAATGGAGCTGTGTGAAGTCATAGAATGGATGTGTGTGAAGTCATAATGGAGGTGTGTGAAGTCACAGAATTGAGGTATGTGAAGTCACAGAATGGAGGTGTGTGAAGTCATAGAATGGGGGTGTGTGAAGTCATAGAATGGAGGTGTGTGAAGTCATAGAATGGATGTTTGTTAAGTAAGAATGAAGGTGTGTTAAGTCATAGAATGGAGGTGTGTGAAGGCACAGAATGGAGGTGTGTGAAGTCATAGAATGGAGCTGTGTGAAGTCAGAATGGAGGTGTGTGAATTAATAGAATGGAGGTGTGAGAAATCATAGAATGGAGGTGTGTGAAGTCACAGAATTGAAGTGTGTGAAGTCACAGAATGGAGGTGTGTGAAGTCACAGAATGGAGGTTTGTGAAGTCATAGAATGGAGGTGTGTGAAGTCATAGAATGGATGTTTCTGAAGTAGAATGAAGGTGTGTGAAGTCATAGAATGGAGGTGTGTGAAGTCAAATTGGAGGTGTGTGAACTCATAAAATGGAGATGTGTGAAGTCATGGAATGGAGGTGTGTGAAGTCCAAGAATATAGGTTGTGAAGTCAAACAATGGTGGCGTGTGAAGTCACAGAATGCAGGTGAGTTAAGTCAAAGAATGGAAGTGTGTGAAGTCAAAATGGAGGTGTGTGAAGTCACAGAATGGAGGTGTGTGAAGTCACAGAATGGAGGTGTGTGAAGTCATAGATTGGAGGTGTGTGAAGTCATAGAATGGATGTGTGTGAAGTCATAGAATGGATGTGTGTGAAGTCATAATGGAGGTTTGTGAAGTCACAGAATTGAGGTGTGTGAAGTCACAGAATGGAGGTTTGTGAAGTCATAGAATGGAGGTGTGTGAAGTCATAGAATGGAGGTTTGAGAAGTCATAGAATGGAGGTGTGTGAAGTCATAGAATGGATGTTTGTTAAGTAAGAATGAAGGTGTGTTAAGTACTAAAATGGAGGTGTGTGAAGTCAGATTGGAGGTGCGTGAAGTCAGAGAATGGAGGTGTGTCAACTCAGAAAGGAGGTGTGTGAAGTTATAGAATGGAGGTGTGTGAAGTCATAGAATGGAGGTGTGTGAAATCATAGAATGGAGTTGTGTTAAGTCACAGAATTGAGGTGTGTGAAGTCAGAATGGAGGTGTGTGAAGTCAGAATGGAGTTGTGTGAAGTCACAGAATGGAGGTGTGTGAAGTCAAAGAATGGAGGTGTTTGAAGTCACAGAATGGAGGTGTGTGACGTCATATAATGGAGGTGTGTGAAGTCACAGAATGGAGGTGTGTGAAGTCAGAATGGAGTTGTGTGAAGTCATAGAATGGAGATGTGTGAAGTCAGAATGGAGGTGTGTGAAGTCATAGAATGGTGGTGTGTGAAGTCAGAATGGAGGTGTGTGAACTCATAGAATGGAGGTGTGTGAAGTCACAATGGAGGTGTGTGAAGTCATAGAATGGAGCTGTGTGAAGTTAGATTGGAGGTGTGTGAAGTCAAAGAATGGAGGTGTGTGAAGTCATAGATTGGAGGTGTGTGAAGTCATAGAATGGATGTGTGTGAAGTCATAATGGACGTGTGTGAATTCACAGAATTGAGGTGTGTGATGTCACAGAATGGAGGTGTGTGAAGTCATAGAATGGAGGTGTGTGAAGTCATAGAATGGAGGTGTGTGAAGTCATAGAATGGATGTTTGTTAAGTAAGTATGAAGGTGTGTTAAGTCATAGAATGGAGGTGTGTGAAGGCACAGAATGGAGGTGTGTGAAGTCATAGAATGGAGCTGTGTGAAGTCAGAATGGAGGTGTGTGAAGTCACAGAATGGAGGTGTGCGAACTCAGAATGGAGCTGTGTGAAGTCACAGAATGGAGGTGTGTTAAGTCACAGAACGGAGGTGTTTGAACTCAGAATGGAGGTGTGTGAAGTCACAGAATGGAGGTGTGTGAAGTCATAGAATGGAGGTGTGTGAAATCATAGAATGGAGGTGTGGGAAGTCAGAGAATGGAGCTGTGTGAAGTCAGAATGGAGGTGTGCGAAGTCACAGAATGGAGGTGTGTGAAGTCATTTTATGGAGCTCTGTGAAGTCAGAATGGAGGTGTGTGAAGTCAGAGAATGGAGGTGTGTGAACTCAGAATGGAGGTGTGTGAAGTCACAGAATCTAGCTGTGTGAAGTCATAGAATGGCGGTGTGTGAAGTCATAGAATGGAGGTGTGTGAAGTCATAATGGAGTCGTGTGAAGTCACAGAATTCAGGTGTGTGAAGTCATAGAATGGAGGTGTGTGAAGTCATAGAATGGAGGTGTGTGAAGTCAGAACGGAGGTGTGTGAACTCAGATTGTAGGTGTGGGAAGTCACAATGGAAGTGTGTGAAGTTATAGAATGGAGGTGTGTGAAGTCACAGAATGGAGAGGTGTTAAGTCAAAGACTGGAGGTCTGTGAAGTCATAGAATGGAGGTGTGTGAAGTCAAAGAATGAAGGTGAGTTAAGTCACAGAATGGAGGTTTGTGAACTCAGAATGGAGGTGTGCGAAGTCACAGCATGGAGGTGTGGGAAGTCATAGATTGGAGTTGTGTGAAGTCACAGAATGGAGGTGTGTGAATTAATAGAATGGAAGTGTGAGAAATCATAGAATGGAGGTGTGTGAAGTCACAGAATGGAGGTGTGTGAAGTCACAGAATGGAGGTGTGTGAAGTCACAGAATGGAGGTGTGTGAACTCACAAAGGAGGTGTGTGAAGTCAAAGAATGGAGGTGTGTGAAGTCATAGAATGGAATTGTGTGAAGTCATAGAATGGAGGTGTGTGAAGTGAGAATTGAGGTGTGTGAAGTCACGGAATTGAGGTGTGTGAACTCAGAACGGAGGTGTGTGAAGTCACAGAATGGAGGTTTGTGAAGTCATAGAATGGAGGTGTATGAAGTCATAGAATGGATGTTTCTGAAGTAGAATGAAGGTGTGTGAAGTCATAGAATGGAGGTGTGTGAAGTCAAATTGGAGGTGTGTGAACTCATAAAATGGAGATGTGTGAAGTCATGGAATGGAGGTGTGTGAAGTCCAAGAATATAGGTTGTGAAGTCAAACAATGGTGGTGTGTGAAGTCAGAGAATGCAGGTGAGTTAAGTCAAAGAATGGAAGTGTGTGAAGTCAAAATGGAGGTGTGTGAAGTCACAGAATGGTGGTGTGTGAAGTTACAGAATGAAGGTGTTTGAAGTCAAAATTGTGGTGTGTGAAGTCACAAATGGAGTTGTCTGAAGTCAGAATGCAGCTGTGTGAAGCCATAGAATGGAAGTGTGTGAAGTCAGAATGGAGGTGTGTGAACTCATAGAATGGAGTGTGTGAAGTCACAATGGGGGTGTGTGAAGTCATAGAATGGGGGTGTGTGAAGTCATAATGTAGGTGTGTGAAGTCACAGAATTGAGGTGTGTGAAGGCACAGAATGGAGGTTTGTGAAGTCATAGAATGGAGGTGTGTGAAGTCAGATTGGAGGTGTGTGAAGTCAAAGAATGGAGGTGTGTGAACTCAGAATGAAGGTGTGTGAAGTCACAGAATGGAGGTGTGTGAAGTCATAGATTGGAGGTGTGTGAAGTCATAGAATGGATGTGTGTGAAGTCATAATGGAGGTGTGTGAAGTCACAGAATTGAGGTGTGTGAAGTCACAGAATGGAGGTGTGTGAAGTCATAGAATGGAGGTGTGTGAAGTCATAGAATGGAGGAGTGTGAATTCATAGAATGGATGTGTGTGAAGTCATAGAATGGATGTTTGTTAAGTAAGAATGAAGGTGTGTTAAGTCATAAAATGGAGGTGTGTGAAGTCAGATTGGAGGTGTGTGAAGTCATAGAATGGAGGTGTGTCAACTCAGAAAGGAGGTGTGTGAAGTTATAGAATGGAGGTGTGTGAAGTCATAGAATGGAGGTGTGTGAAATCAGAGAATGGAGTTGTGTTAAGTCACAGAATTGAGGTGTGTGAAGTCAGAATGGAGTTGTGTGAAGTCAGAATGGAGGTGTGTGAAGTCACAGAATGGAGGTGTGTGAATTCACAATGCATTTGTGTGAACTCATAGAATGGAGGTGTGTGAAGTCACAATGTAGGTGTGTGAAGTCACAGAATGGAGGTGTGTGAAGTCATAGAATGGAGGTGTTTGAAGTCACAGAATGGAGTTGTGTGAAGTCATATAATGGAGGTGTGTGAAGTCACAGAATGGAGGTGTGTGAAGTCAGAATGGAGTTGTGTGAAGTCATAGAATGGAGGTGTGTGAAGTCAGAATGGAGGTGTGTGAAGTCATAGAATGGTGGTGTGTGAAGTCAGAATGGAGGTGTGTGAACTCATAGAATGGAGGTGTGTGAAGTCACAATGGAGGTGTGTGAAGTCATAGAATGGAGGTGTGTGAAGTCACAGAATGGAGGTGTGTGAAGTCATAGAATGGAGCTGTGTGAAGTCAGATTGGAGGTGTGTGAAGTCATAGAATGGAGCTGTGTGAACTCAGAATGGAGGTGTGCGAAGTCACAGAATGGGTGTGTGAAGTCATAGATTGGAGGTGTGTGAAGTCATAGAATGGATGTGTGTGAAGTCATAATGGAGGTGTGTGAAGTCACAGAATTGAGGTGTGTGAAGTCACAGAATGGAGGTGTGTAAAGTCATAGAATGGAGGTGTGTGAAGTCATAGAATGGAGGTGTGTGAAGTCATAGAATGGATGTTTTTTAAGTAAGAATGAAGGTGTGTTAAGTCATAGAATGGAGGTGTGTGAAGGCACAGAATGGAGGTGTGTGAAGTCATAGAATGGAGCTGTGTGAAGTCAGAATGGAGGTGTGTGAAGTCACAGAATGGAGGTGTGCGAACTCAGAATGGAGCTGTGTGAAGTCACAGAATGGAGGTGTGTTAAGTCACAGAACGGAGGTGTTTGAACTCAGAATGGAGGTGTGTGAAGTCACAGAATGGAGGTGTGTGAAGTCATAGAATGGAGGTGTGTGAAATCATAGAATGGAGGTGTGGGAAGTCAGAGAATGGAGCTGTGTGAAGTCAGAATGGAGGTGTGCGAAGTCACAGAATGGAGGTGTGTGAAGTCATTTTATGGAGCTCTGTGAAGTCAGAATGGAGGTGTGTGAAGTCAGAGAATGGAGGTGTGTGAACTCAGAATGGAGGTGTGTGAAGTCACAGAATCTAGCTGTGTGAAGTCATAGAATGGCGGTGTGTGAAGTCATAGAATGGAGGTGTGTGAAGTCATAATGGAGTCGTGTGAAGTCACAGAATTCAGGTGTGTGAAGTCATAGAATGGAGGTGTGTGAAGTCATAGAATGGAGGTGTGTGAAGTCAGAACGGAGGTGTGTGAACTCAGATTGTAGGTGTGGGAAGTCACAATGGAAGTGTGTGAAGTTATAGAATGGAGGTGTGTGAAGTCACAGAATGGAGAGGTGTTAAGTCAAAGACTGGAGGTCTGTGAAGTCATAGAATGGAGGTGTGTGAAGTCAAAGAATGAAGGTGAGTTAAGTCACAGAATGGAGGTTTGTGAACTCAGAATGGAGGTGTGCGAAGTCACAGCATGGAGGTGTGGGAAGTCATAGATTGGAGTTGTGTGAAGTCACAGAATGGAGGTGTGTGAATTAATAGAATGGAAGTGTGAGAAATCATAGAATGGAGGTGTGTGAAGTCACAGAATGGAGGTGTGTGAAGTCACAGAATGGAGGTGTGTGAAGTCACAGAATGGAGGTGTGTGAACTCACAAAGGAGGTGTGTGAAGTCAAAGAATGGAGGTGTGTGAAGTCATAGAATGGAATTGTGTGAAGTCATAGAATGGAGGTGTGTGAAGTGAGAATTGAGGTGTGTGAAGTCACGGAATTGAGGTGTGTGAACTCCTAACGGAGGTGTGTGAAGTCACAGAATGGAGGTTTGTGAAGTCATAGAATGGAGGTGTATGAAGTCATAGAATGGATGTTTCTGAAGTAGAATGAAGGTGTGTGAAGTCATAGAATGGAGGTGTGTGAAGTCAAATTGGAGGTGTGTGAACTCATAAAATGGAGATGTGTGAAGTCATGGAATGGAGGTGTGTGAAGTCCAAGAATATAGGTTGTGAAGTCAAACAATGGTGGTGTGTGAAGTCAGAGAATGCAGGTGAGTTAAGTCAAAGAATGGAAGTGTGTGAAGTCAAAATGGAGGTGTGTGAAGTCACAGAATGGTGGTGTGTGAAGTTACAGAATGAAGGTGTTTGAAGTCAAAATTGTGGTGTGTGAAGTCACAAATGGAGTTGTCTGAAGTCAGAATGCAGCTGTGTGAAGCCATAGAATGGAAGTGTGTGAAGTCAGAATGGAGGTGTGTGAACTCATAGAATGGAGTGTGTGAAGTCACAATGGGGGTGTGTGAAGTCATAGAATGGGGGTGTGTGAAGTCATAATGTAGATGTGTGAAGTCACAGAATTGAGGTGTGTGAAGGCACAGAATGGAGGTTTGTGAAGTCATAGAATGGAGGTGTGTGAAGTCAGATTGGAGGTGTGTGAAGTCAAAGAATGGAGGTGTGTGAACTCAGAATGAAGGTGTGTGAAGTCACAGAATGGAGGTGTGTGAAGTCATAGATTGGAGGTGTGTGAAGTCATAGAATGGATGTGTGTGAAGTCATAATGGAGGTGTGTGAAGTCACAGAATTGAGGTGTGTGAAGTCACAGAATGGAGGTGTGTGAAATCAGAGAATGGAGTTGTGTTAAGTCACAGAATGGAGGTGTGTGAAGTCAGAATGGAGTTGTGTGAAGTCAGAATGGAGGTGTGTGAAGTCACAGAATGGAGGTGTGTGAATTCACAATGCATTTGTGTGAACTCATAGAATGGAGGTGTGTGAAGTCACAATGTAGGTGTGTGAAGTCACAGAATGGAGGTGTGTGAAGTCATAGAATGGAGGTGTTTGAAGTCACAGAATGGAGTTGTGTGAAGTCATATAATGGAGGTGTGTGAAGTCACAGAATGGAGGTGTGTGAAGTCAGAATGGAGTTGTGTGAAGTCATAGAATGGAGGTGTGTGAAGTCAGAATGGAGGTGTGTGAAGTCATAGAATGGTGGTGTGTGAAGTCAGAATGGAGGTGTGTGAACTCATAGAATGGAGGTGTGTGAAGTCACAATGGAGGTGTGTGAAGTCATAGAATGGAGGTGTGTGAAGTCACAGAATGGAGGTGTGTGAAGTCATAGAATGGAGCTGTGTGAAGTCAGATTGGAGGTGTGTGAAGTCATAGAATGGAGCTGTGTGAACTCAGAATGGAGGTGTGCGAAGTCACAGAATGGGTGTGTGAAGTCATAGATTGGAGGTGTGTGAAGTCATAGAATGGATGTGTGTGAAGTCATAATGGAGGTGTGTGAAGTCACAGAATTGAGGTGTGTGAAGTCACAGAATGGAGGTGTGTAAAGTCATAGAATGGAGGTGTGTGAAGTCATAGAATGGAGGTGTGTGAAGTCATAGAATGGATGTTTTTTAAGTAAGAATGAAGGTGTGTTAAGTCATAGAATGGAGGTGTGTGAAGGCACAGAATGGAGGTGTGTGAAGTCATAGAATGGAGCTGTTTGAAGTCAGAATGGAGGTATGTGAAGTCACAGAATGGAGGTGTGCGAACTAAGAATGGAGGTGTGTGAAGTCACAGAATGGAGGTGTGTTAAGTCACAGAATGGAGGTGTTTGAACTCAGAATGGAGGTGTGTGAAGTCACAGAATGGAGGTGTGTGAAGTCATAGAATGGAGGTGTGTGAAATCATAGAATGGAGGTTTGGGAAGTCAGAGAATGGAGCTGTTTGAAGTCAGAATGGAGGTGTGCGAAGTCACAGAATGGAGGTGTGTGAAGTCATAGAATGGAGGTGTGTGAAGTCAGAACGGAGGTGTGTGAACTCAGATTGGAGGTGTGTGAAGTCACAATGGAAGTGTGTGAAGTTATAGAATGGAGGTGTGTGAAGTCACAGAATGGAGGTGTGTTAAGTCACAGAACGGAGGTGTTTGAACTCAGAATGGAGGTGTGTGAAGTCACAGAATCTAGCTGTGTGAAGTCATAGAATGGAGGTGTGTAAAGTCATAGAATGGAGGTGTGTGAAGTCATAATGGAGGCGTGTGAAGTCACAGAATTCAGGTGTGTGAAGTCATAGAATGGAGGTGTTTGAAGTCAGAACGGAGGTGTGTGAACTCAGATTGGAGGTGTGTGAAGTCACAATGGAAGTGTGTGAAGTTATAGAATGGAGGTGTGTGAAGTCACAGAATGGACGTGTGTGAACTCATAGAATGGAGGTGTGTGAAGTCATAGAATGGTGGTGTGTGAACTCATAGAATGGAGGTGTGTGAAGTCACAGAATGAAGGTGTTTGAAGCCAAAATTGTGGTGTGTGAAGTCACAAATGGAGTTGTCTGAAGTCAGAATGCAGCTGTGTGAAGCCATAGAATGGAAGTGTGTGAAGTCAGAATGGAGGTGTGTGAACTCATAGAATGGAGTGTGTGAAGTCACAATGTGGGTGTGTGAAGTCCTAGAATGGGGGTGTGTGAAGTCATAATGGAGGTGTGTGAAGTCAGAGAATTGAGGTGTGTGAAGGCACAGAATGGAGGTTTGTGAAGTCATAGAATGGAGGAGTGTGAAGTCAGATTGGAGGTGTGTGAAGTCAAAGAATGGAGGTGTGTGAAATCAGAATGAAGGTGTGTGAAGTCACAGAATGGAGGTGTGTGAAGTCAGATTGGAGGTGTGTGAAGTCAAAGAATGGAGGTGTGTGAACTCAGAATGAAGGTGTGTGAAGTCACAGAATGGAGGTGTGTGAAGTCATAGATTGGAGGTGTGGGAAGTCACAATGGAAGTGTGTGAAGTTATAGAATGGAGGTGTGTGAAGTCACAGAATGGAGGGGTGTGAAGTCATAGAATGGAGGTGTGTGAAGTCACAGAATGAAGGTGCGTTAAGTCACAGAATGGAGGTTTGTGAACTCAGAATGGAGGTGTGTGAAGTCACAGAATTGAGGTGTGTGAACTCACAATGGAGGTGTGTGAAGTCAAAGAATGGAGGTGTGTGAAGTCATTGAATGGAATTGTGTGAAGTCATAGAATGGAGGTGTGTGAAGTGAGAATTGAGGTGTTTGAAGTCATGGAATTGAGGTGTGTGAACTCAGAACGGAGGTGTGTGAAGTCACAGAATGGAGGTTTGTGAAGTCATAGAATGGAGGTGTGTGAAGTCATAGAATGGATGATTCTGAAGTAGAATGAAGGTGTGTGAAGTCATAGAATGGAGGTGTGTGAAGTCAAATTGGAGGTGTGTGAACTCAAAAATGGAGATGTGTGAAGTCATGGAATGGAGGTGTGTGAAGTCCAAGAATATAGGTTTTGAAGTCAAACAATGGTGGTGTGTGAAGTCACAGAATGTAGGTGTGCTAAGTCAAAGAATGGAAGTGTGTGAAGTCAAAATGGAGGTGTGTGAAGTCACAGAATGGAGGTGTGTGAAGTCACAGAATGAAGGTGTTTGAAGTCAAAATTGTGGTGTGTGAAGTCACAAATGGAGGTGTCTGAAGTCAGAATGCAGCTGTGTAAAGCCATAGAATGGAAGTGTGTGAAGTCAGAATGGAGGTGTGTGAACTCATAGAATGGAGTGTGTGAAGTCACAATGGGGGTGTGTGAAGTCATAGAATGGGGGTGTGTGAAGTCATAATGGAGGTGTGTGAAGTCACAGGATTGAGGTGTGTGAAGGCACAGAATGGAGGTTTGTGAAGTCATAGAATGGAGGTGTGTGAAGTCATAGAATGGAGGTGTGTGAAGTCATAGAATGGAGTTGTGTAAAGGCACAGAATGGAGGTGTGTGAAGTCATAGAATGGAGCTGTGTGAAGTCAGAATGGAGGTGTGTGAAGTCACAGAATGGACGTGTGTGAACTCAGAATGGAGGTGTGTGAAGTCACAAAATGGAGGTGTGTTAAGTCACAGAGTGGAGGTGTGTGAACTCAGAATGGAGGTGTGTGAAGTCACAGAATCTAGGTTTGTGAAGTCATAGAATGGAGGTGTGTAAAGTCATAGAATAGAGGTGTGTGAAGTCATAATGGAGGCGTGTGAACTCACAGAATTGAGGTGTGTGAAGTCACAGAACGGAGGTGTGTGAAGTCACAGAATGGAAGTGTGTGAAGTCAGAACGGAGGTGTGTGAACTCAGATTGGAGGTGTGGGAAGTCACAATGGACGTGTGAGAAGTTATAGAATGGAGGTGTGTGAAGTCACAGAATGGAGCGGTGTGAAGTCAAAGACTGGAGGTGTGTAAACTCATAGAATGGAGGTGTGTGAAGTCATAGAATGGAGGTGTGTGAAGTCACAGAATAAAGGTGCGTTAAGTCACGGAATGGAGGTTTGTGAACTCAGAATGGAGGTGTGTGAAGTCACAGAATGGAGGTGTGGGAAGTCATAGAATGGAGATGTGTGAAGTCACAGAATGGAGGTGTGTAAATAAATAGAATGTAGGTGTGAGAAATCATAGAATGGAGGTGCATGAAGTCACAGAATGGAGGTGTGTGAAGTTACATAATGGAGGTGTGTGAAGTCACAGAATGGAGGTGTGTGAACTCACAATGGAGGTGTGTGAAGTCAAAGAATGGAGGTGTGTGAAGTCATAGAATGGAATTGTGTGAAGTCATAGAATGGAGGTGTGTGAAGTGAAAATTGAGGTGTGTGAAGTCACGGAATTGAGGTGTGTGAACTCAGAATGGAGGTGTGTGAAGTCGAGCATGGAGGTTTGTGAAGTCATAGAATGGAGGTGTGTGAAGTCATAGAATGGATGTTTCCGAAGTAGAATGAAGGTGTGTGAAGTCATAGAATGGAGGTGTGTGAAGTCAAAATGGAGGTGTGTGAACTCATAAAATGGAGATGTGTGAAGTCATGGAATGCAGGTGTGTGAAGTCCAAGAATATAGGTGTGTGAAGTCAAACAATTGTGGTGTGTGAAGTCACAGAATGCAGGTATGTTAAGTCAAAGAATGGAAGTGTGTGAAGTCAAAATGGAGGTGTGTGAAGTCACAGAATGGAGGTGTGTGAAGTCACAGAATGAAGGTGTCTGAAGTCAGAATGCAGCTGTGTGAAGCCATAGAATGGAGGTGTGTGAAGTCAGAATGGAGGTGTGTGAACTCATAGAATGGAGTGTGTGAAGTCACAATGGGGGTGTGTGAAGTCATAGAATGGGGGTGTGTGAAGTCAAATTGGAGGTGTGTGAAATCACAGAATGGAGGTGTGTCAACTCAGAAATGAGGTGTTTGAAGTCATATAATGGAGGTGCGTGAAGTCATAGAATGGATGTTTCTGAAGTGAGAATGTAGGTGTATGAAATCAAAGAATGGAGGTGTGTGAAGTCAAAATGGAGGTGTGTGAACTCATAGAATGGAGGTGTGTGAACTCATAGATTGGAAGTGTGTGAAGTCATGGAATGTAGGTGTGTGAAGTCAAAGAATGGAGGTGTGTGAAGTCAAACAATAAAGGTGTGTGAAGTCACAGAATGGAGGTGTGTGAACTCATAGAATGGAGGTGCATGAAGACAAAGAATGGAGGTGTGTGAATTCATCGAATGCAGGTGTATGAAGTCATGGAATGGAGGTGTGTGAAGTCAGATGGAGTTGTGTGAAGTCATAGAATGGAGGAGTGTGAAGTCAGAATGGAGGTGTGTGAAGTCATAGAATGGAGGTGTGTGAAGTCAGAATGGAGGTGTGTGAACTCATAGAATGGAGGTGTGTGAAGTCACAATGCAGGTGTGCGAAGTCATAGAATGGAGGTGTGTGAGGTCAGAGAATGCAGGTGTGTGAAGTCACAGAATGGAGGTGTGTGAAGTCAAAGAATGGAGGTGTGTGAAGTCACAGAATGGAGGTGTGTGAAGTCATAGAATGGAGGTTTGTGAAGTCATAGACTTTAGGTGTGTGAAGTCATAGAATGGAGGTGTGTGAAGTCACAGAATGGAGGTGTGTGAAATCACAAAATGGAGGTGTGTGAACTCAGAATGGAGGTGTGTGAAGTCACAGAATGGAGGTGTGTGAAGTCATAGAATGGAGGTGTGTGAAGTCACACAATGGGGGTGTGTGAAGTCATAGAATTGAGGTGTGTGAAGTCATAGAATGGAGGTGTGTGAAGTCACAGAATGGAGGTGTTTGTCGTCAGAGAATGGAGGTGTGTGAAATCAGAATGGAGGTGTGTGAAGATACAGAATGGAGGTGTGTGAAGTCAGAAGATGTGTGCGAAGTCATAGAATGGAGCTGTGTGAAGTCAGAATGGAGCTGTGTGAAGTCATAGAATGGAGGTGAGTGAAGTCAGAATGGCGGTGTGTGAACTCATAGAATGATGGTGTGTGAAGTCACAATGGAGGTGTGTGTAGTCATAGAATTGAGGTTTTTGAAGTCACAGAATGGAAGTGTGTGAAGTCATAAAATGGAGGTGGGTGAAGTCAGATTGGAGGTGTGTGAAGTCATAGAATGGAGGTGTGTCAACTCAGAAAGGAGGTGTGTGAAGTCATATAATGGAGGTGTGTGAAGTCATAGAATAGAGGTGTGTGAAATCATAGAATGGAGTTGTGTTAAGTCACAGAATTGAGGTGTGTGAAGTCAGAATGGATGTGTGTGAAGTCAGAATAGAGGTCTGTGAAGTCATAGAATGGAGGTGTGTGAATTCACAATGCATTTGTGTGAACTCATAGAATGGAGGTCTGTGAAGTCACAATGTAGGTGTGTGAAGTCACAGAATGGAGGTGTGTGAAGTCATAGAATGGAGGTTTTTGAAGTCACAGAATGGAGGTGTGTGAAGCCATATAATGGAGGTGTGTGAAGTCACAGAATGGGGTTGGTGAAGTCAGAATGGAGTTGTGTGAAGTCATAGAATGGAGGTGTGTGAAGTCAGAATGGAGGTGTGTGAAGTCATAAAATGGAGGTGTGTGAAGTCAGAATGGAGGTGTGTGAACTCATAGAATGGAGGTGTGTGAAGTCACAATGGAGGTGTGTGAAGTCATAGAATGGAGGTGTGTGAAGTCACAGAATGGAGGTGTGTGAAGACATAGAATGGAGCTGTGTGAACTCAGAATGGAGGTGTGTGAAGTCACAGAATGGAGGTGTGTGAAGTCATAGAATGGAGCTGTGTGAAGTCATAGAATGGATGTGTGTGAAGTCATAATGGAGGTGTGTGAAGTCACAGAATTGAGGTATGTGAAGTCACAGAATGGAGGTGTGTGAAGTCATAGAATGGGGGTGTGTGAAGTCATAGAATGGAGGTGTGTGAAGTCATAGAATGGATGTTTGTTAAGTAAGAATGAAGGTGTGTTAAGTCATAGAATGGAGGTGTGTGAAGGCACAGAATGGAGGTGTGTGAAGTCATAGAATGGAGCTGTGTGAAGTCAGAATGGAGGTGTGTGAATTAATAGAATGGAGGTGTGAGAAATCATAGAATGGAGGTGTGTGAAGTCACAGAATTGAGGTGTGTGAAGTCACAGAATGGAGGTGTGTGAAGTCACAGAATGGAGGTTTGTGAAGTCATAGAATGGAGGTGTGTGAAGTCATAGAATGGATGTTTCTGAAGTAGAATGAAGGTGTGTGAAGTCATAGAATGGAGGTGTGTGAAGTCAAATTGGAGGTGTGTGAACTCATAAAATGGAGATGTGTGAAGTCATGGAATGGAGGTGTGTGAAGTCCAAGAATATAGGTTGTGAAGTCAAACAATGGTGGCGTGTGAAGTCACAGAATGCAGGTGAGTTAAGTCAAAGAATGGAAGTGTGTGAAGTCAAAATGGAGGTGTGTGAAGTCACAGAATGGAGGTGTGTGAAGTCACAGAATGAAGGTGTTTGAAGACAAAATTGTGGTGTGTGAAGTCACAAATGGAGTTGTCTGAAGTCAGAGTGCAGATGTGTGAAGCCATAGAATGGAAGTGTGTGAACTCAGAATGGAGGTGTGTGAACTCATAGAATGGAGTGTGTGAAGTCACAATGGGGGTGTGTGAAGTCATAGAATGGGGGTGTGTGAAGTCATAGTGGAGGTGTGAAGTCACAGAATTGAGGTGTGTGAAGGCACAGAATGGAGGTTTGTGAAGTCATAGAATGGAGGTGTGTGAAGTCAGATTGGAGGTGTGTGAAGTCAAAGAATGGAGGTGTGTGAACTCAGAATGAAGGTGTGTGAAGTCACAGAATGGAGGTGTGTGAAGTCATAGATTGGAGGTGTGTGAAGTCATAGAATGGATGTGTGTGAAGTCATAATGGAGGTGTGTGAAGTCACAGAATTGAGGTGTGTGAAGTCACAGAATGGAGGTGTCTGAAGTCATAGAATGGAGGTGTGTGAAGTCATAGAATTGAGGAGTGTGAATTCATAGAATGGAGGTGTGTGAAGTCATAGAATGGATGTTTGTTAAGTAAGAATGAAGGTGTGTTAAGTCATAAAATGGAGGTGTGTGAAGTCAGATTGGAGGTGTGTGACGTCATAGAATGGATGTGTGTGAAGTCATAATGGAGGTGTGTGAAGTCACAGAACTGAAGTGTGTGAAGTCACAGAATGGAGGTGTGTGAAGTCATACAATAAAGGTGTGTGAAGTCATAGAATGGAGGAGTTTGAATTCATAGAATGGAGGTGTGTGAAGACATAGAATGGATGTTTGTTATGTAAGAATGAAGGTGTGTTAAGTCATAAATGGAGGTGTGTGAAGTCAGATTGGAGGTGTGTGAAGTCATAGAATGGAGGTGTGTCAACTCAGAAAGGAGGTGTGTGAAGTTATAGAATGGAGGTGTGTGAAGTCATAGAATGGAGGTGTGTGAAATCATAGAATGGAGTTGTGTTAAGTCACAGAATTGAGGTGTGTGAAGTCAGAATGGAGTTGTGTGAAGTCAGAATGGAGGTGTGTGAAGTCACAGAATGGAGGTGTGTGAATTCACAATGCATTTGTGTGAACTCATAGAATGGAGGTGTGTGAAGTCACAATGTAGGTGTGTGAAGTCACAGAATCGCGGTGTGTGAAGTCATAGAATGGAGATGTTTGAAGTCACAGAATGGAGGTGTGTGAAGTCATATAATGGAGGTGTGTGAAGTCACAGAATGGAGGTGTGTGAAGTCAGAATGGAGTTGTGTGAAGTCATAGAATGGAGGTGTGTGAAGTCAGAATGGAGGTGTGTGAAGTCATAGAATGGTGGTGTGTGAAGTCAGAATGGAGGTGTGTGAACTCATAGAATGGAGGTGTGTGAAGTCACAATGGAGGTGTGTGAAGTCATAGAATGGAGGTGTGTGAAGTCACAGAATGGAGGTGTGTGAAGTCATATAATGGAGGTGTGTGTAGTCACATAATGGAGGTGTGTGAAGTCAGAATGGAGTTGTGTGAATTCATAGAATGGAGGTGTGTGAAGTCAGAATGGAGGTGTGTGAAGTCATAGAATGGTGGTGTGTGAAGTCAGAATGGAGGTGTGTGAACTCATAGAATGGAGGTGTGTGAAATCACAATGGAGGTGTGTGAAGTCATAGAATGGAGGTGTGTGAAGTCACAGAATGGAGGTGTGTGAAGTCATAGAATGGAGCTGTGTGAAGTCAGATTGGAGGTGTGTGAAGTCAAAGAATGGAGGTGTGTGAACTCAGAATGGAGGTGTGTGAAGTCACTGAATGGAGGTGTGTGAAGTCATAGATTGGAGGTGTGTGAAGTCATAGAATGGATGTGTGTGAAGTCATAATGGAGGTGTGTGAAGTCACAGAATTGAGGTGTGTGAAGTCACAGAATGGAGGTGTGTGAAGTCATAGAATGCAACTGTGTGAAGTCATAGAATGGAGGTGTGTGAAGTCATAGAATGGATGTTTGATAAGTAAGAATGAAGGTGTGTTAAGTCATAGAATGGAGCTGTGTGAAGTCAGAATGGAGGTATGTGAAGTCACAGAATGGAGGTGTGCGAACTCAGAATGGAGGTGTGTGAAGTCACAGAATGGAGGTGTGTTAAGTCACAGAACGGAGGTGTTTGAACTCAGAATGGAGGTGTGTGAAGTCACAGAATGGAGGTGTGTGAAGTCATAGAATGGAGGTGTGTGAAATCATAGAATGGAGGTGTGGGAAGTCAGAGAATGGAGCTGTGTGAAGTCAGAATGGAGGTGTGCGAAGTCACAGAATGGAGGTGTGTGAAGTCATTTTATGGAGCTCTGTGAAGTCAGAATGGAGGTGTGTGAATTCAGAGAATGGAGGTGTGTGAACTCAGAATGGAGGTGTGTGAAGTCACAGAATCTAGCTGTGTGAACTCATAGAATGGAGGTGTGTGAATTCATAGAATGTAGGTGTGTGAAGTCATAATGGAGGCGTGGGAAGTCACAGAATGGAGGTGTGCGAACTCAGAATGGAGGTGTGTGAAGTCACAGAATGGAGGTGTGTTAAGTCACAGAACGGAGGTGTTTGAACTCAGAATGGAGGTGTGTGAAGTCACAGAATGGAGGTGTGTGAAGTCACAGAATGGACGTGTGTGAACTCATAGAATGGAGGTGTGAAGTCATAGAATGGAGGTGTGTGAAGTCACAGAATGAAGGTGTTTGAAGTCAAAATTGTGGTGTGTGAAGTCACAAATGGAGTTGTCTGAAGTCAGAATGCAGCTGTGTGAAGCCATAGAATGGAAGTGTGTGAAGTCAGAATGGAGGTGTGTGAACTCATAGAATGGAGTGTGTGAAGTCACAATGGGGGTGTGTGAAGTCATAGAATGGGGGTGTGTGAAGTCATAATGGAGGTGTGTGAAGTCAGAGAATTGAGGTGTGTGAAGGCACAGAATGGAGGTTTGTGAAGTCATAGAATGGAGGTGTGTGAAGTCAGATTGGAGGTGTGTGAAGTCAAAGAATGGAGGTGTGTGAACTCAGAATGAAGGTGTGTGAAGTCACAGAATGGAGGTGTGTGAAGTCAGATTGGAGGTGTGTGAAGTCAAAGAATGGAGGTGTGTGAACTCAGAATGAAGGTGTGTGAAGTCACAGAATGGAGGTGTGTGAAGTCATAGATTGGAGGTGTGGGAAGTCACAATGGAAGTGTGTGAAGTTATAGAATGGAGGTGTGTGAAGTCACAGAATGGAGGGGTGTGAAGTCAAAGACTGGAGGTGTGTGAAGTCATAGAATGGACGTGTGTGAACTCATAGAATGGAGGTGTGTGAAGTCACAGAATGAAGGTGCGTTAAGTCACAGAATGGAGGTTTGTGAACTCAGAATGGAGGTGTGTGAAGTCACAGAATGGAGGTGTGTGAACTCACAATGGAGGTGTGTGAAGTCAAAGAATGGAGGTGTGTGAAGTCATTGAAGGGAATTGTGTGAAGTCATAGAATGGAGGTGTGTGAAGTGAGAATTGAGGTGTTTGAAGTCATGGAATTGAGGTGTGTGAACTCAGAACGGAGGTGTGTGAAGTCACAGAATGGAGGTTTGTGAAGTCATAGAATGGAGGTGTGTGAAGTCATAGAATGGATGATTCTGAAGTAGAATGAAGGTGTGTGAAGTCATAGAATGGAGGTGTGTGAAGTCAAATTGGAGGTGTGTGAACTCAAAAATGGAGATGTGTGAAGTCATGGAATGGAGGTGTGTGAAGTCCAAGAATATAGGTTGTGAAGTCAAACAATGGTGGTGTGTGAAGTCACAGAATGTAGGTGTGTTAAGTCAAAGAATGGAAGTGTGTGAAGTCAAAATGGAGGTGTGTGAAGTCACAGAATGGAGGTGTGTGAAGTCACAGAATGAAGGTGTTTGAAGTCAAAATTGTGGTGTGTGAAGTCACAAATGGAGGTGTCTGAAGTCAGAATGCAGCTGTGTAAAGCCATAGAATGGAAGTGTGTGAAGTCAGAATGGAGGTGTGTGAACTCATAGAATGGAGTGTGTGAAGTCACAATGGGGGTGTGTGAAGTCATAGAATGGGGGTGTGTGAAGTCATAATGGAGGTGTGTGAAGTCACAGGATTGAGGTGTGTGAAGGCACAGAATGGAGGTTTGTGAAGTCATAGAATGGAGGTGTGTGAAGTCATAGAATGGAGGTGTGTGAAGTCATAGAATGGAGGTGTGTGAAGGCATAGAATGGAGGTGTGTGAAGTCATAGAATGGAGCTGTGTGAAGTCAGAATGGAGGTGTGTGAAGTCACAGAATGGAGGTGTGTGAACTCAGAATGGAGGTGTGTGAAGTCACAAAATGGAGGTGTGTTAAGTCACAGAGTGGAGGTGTGTGAACTCAGAATGGAGGTGTGTGAAGTCACAGAATCTAGGTTTGTGAAGTCATAGAATGGAGGTGTGTGAAGTCATAGAATAGAGGTGTGTGAAGTCATAATGGAGGCGTGTGAAGTCACAGAATTGAGGTGTGTGAAGTCACAGAACGGAGGTGTGTGAAGTCATAGAATGGAAGTGTGTGAAGTCAGAACGGAGGTGTGTGAACTCAGATTGGAGGTGTGGGAAGTCACAATGGACGTGTGAGAAGTTATAGAATGGAGGTGTGTGAAGTCACAGAATGGAGCGGTGTGAAGTCAAAGACTGGAGGTGTGTGAACTCATAGAATGGAGGTGTGTGAAGTCATAGAATGGAGGTGTGTGAAGTCACAGAATAAAGGTGCGTTAAGTCACAGAATGGAGGTTTGTGAACTCAGAATGGAGGTGTGTGAAGTCACAGAATGGAGGTGTGGGAAGTCATAGAATGGAGATGTGTGAAGTCACAGAATGGAGGTGTGTGAATTAATAGAATGGAGGTGTGAGAAATCATAGAATGGAGGTGCGTGAAGTCACAGAATGGAGGTGTGTGAAGTTACATAATGGAGGTGTGTGAAGTCACAGAATGGAGGTGTGTGAACTCACAATGGAGGTGTGTGAAGTCAAAGAATGGAGGTGTGTGAAGTCATAGAATGGAATTGTGTGAAATCATAGAATGGAGGTGTGTGAAGTGAAAATTGAGGTGTGTGAAGTCATGGAATTGAGGTGTGTGAACTCAGAATGGAGGTGTGTGAAGTCGAGCATGGAGGTTTGTGAAGTCATAGAATGGAGGTGTGTGAAGTCATAGAATGGATGTTTCCGAAGTAGAATGAAGGTGTGTGAAGTCATAGAATGGAGGTGTGTGAAGTCAAAATGGAGGTGTGTGAACTCATAAAATGGAGATGTGTGAAGTCATGGAATGGAGGTGTGTGAAGTCCAAGAATATAGGTGTGTGAAGTCAAACAATTGTGGTGTGTGAAGTCACAGAATGCAGGTATGTTAAGTCAAAGAATGGAAGTGTGTGAAGTCAAAATGGAGGTGTGTGAAGTCACAGAATGGAGGTGTGTGAAGTCACAGAATGAAGGTGTCTGAAGTCAGAATGCAGCTGTGTGAAGCCATAGAATGGAGGTGTGTGAAGTCAGAATGGAGGTGTGTGAACTCATAGAATGGAATGTGTGAAGTCACAATGGGGGTGTGTGAAGTCATAGAATGGGGGTGTGTGAAGTCAAATTGGAGGTGTGTGAAATCACATAATGGAGGTGTGTCAACTCAGAAATGAGGTGTGTGAAGTCATATAATGGAGGTGCGTGAAGTCATAGAATGGATGTTTCTGAAGTGAGAATGTAGGTGTATGAAGTCAAAGAATGGAGGTGTGTGAAGTCAAAATGGAGGTGTGTGAACTCATAGAATGGAGGTGTGTGAACTCATAGAATGGAAGTGTGTGAAGTCATGGAATGTAGGTGTGTGAAGTCAAAGAATGGAGGTGTGTGAAGTCAAACAATAAAGGTGTGTGAAGTCACAGAATGGAGGTGTGTGAACTCATAGAATGGAGGTGCATGAAGACAAAGAATGGAGGTGTGTGAATTCATCGAATGCAGGTGTATGAAGTCATGGAATGGAGGTGTGTGAAGTCAGATGGAGTTGTGTGACGTCATAGAATGAAGGAGGGTGAAGTCAGAATGGAGGTGTGTGAAGTCATAGAATGGAGGTGTGTGAAGTCAGAATGGAGGTGTGTGAACTCATAGAATGGAGGTGTGTGAAGTCACAATGCAGGTGTGCGAAGTCATAGAATGGAGGTGTGTGAGGTCATAGAATGCAGGTGTGTGAAGTCACAGAATGGAGGTGTGTGAAATCACAAAATGGAGGTGTGTGAACTCAGAATGGAGGTGTGTGAAGTCACAGAATGGAGGTGTGTGAAGTCATAGAATGGAGGTGTGTGAAGTCACACAATGGGGGTGTGTGAAGTCATAGAATTGAGGTGTGTGAAGTCATAGAATGGAGGTGTGTGAAGTCACAGAATGGAGGTGTTTGTCGTCAGAGAATGGAGGTGTGTGAAATCACAATGGAGGTGTGTGAAGTCACAGAATGCAGGTGTGTGAAGTCAGAAGATGTGTGAGAAGTCATAGAATGTAGCTGTGTGAAATCAGAATGGAGCTGTGTGAAGTCATAGAATGGAGGTGAGTGAAGTCAGAATGGCGGTGTGTGAACTCATAGAATGATGGTGTGTGAAGTCACAATGGAGGTGTGTGTAGTCATAGAATTGAGGTTTTTGAAGTCACAGAATGGAAGTGTGTGAAGTCATAAAATGGAGGTGGGTGAAGTCAGATTGGAGGTGTGTGAAGTCATAGAATGGAGGTGTGTCAACTCAGAAAGGAGGTGTGTGAAGTCATATAATGGAGGTGTGTGAAGTCATAGAATGGAGGTGTGTGAAATCATAGAATGGAGTTGTGTCAAGTCACAGAATTGAGGTGTGTGAAGTCAGAATGGATGTGTGTGAAGTCAGAATAGAGGTGTGTGAAGTCATAGAATGGAGGTGTGTGAATTCACAATGCATTTGTGTGAATTCATAGAATGGAGGTCTGTGAAGTCACAATGTAGGTGTGTGAAGTCACAGAATGGAGGTGTGTGAAGTCATAGAATGGAGGTTTTTGAAGTCACAGAATGGAGGTGTGTGAAGCCATATAATGGAGGTGTGTGAAGTCACAGAATGGAGGTTTGTGAAGTCAGAATGGAGTTGTGTGAAGTCATAGAATGGAGGTGTGTGAAGTCAGAATGGAGGTGTGTGAAGTCATAGAATGGAGGTGTGTGAAGTCAGAATGGAGGTGTGTGAACTCATAGAATGGAGGTGTGTGAAGTCACAATGGAGGTGTGTGAAGTCATAGAATGGAGGTGTGTGAAGTCACAGAATGGAGGTGTGTGAAGTCATCGAATGGAGCTGTGTGAACTCAGAATGGAGGTGTGTGAAGTCACAGAATGGATGTGTGTGAAGTCATAATGGAGGTGTATGAAGTCACAGAATTGAGGTATGTGAACTCACAGAATGGAGGTGTGTGAAGTCATAGAATGGGGGTGTGTGAAGTCATAGAATGGAGGTGTGTGAAGTCATAGAATGGATGTTTGTGAAGTAAGAATGAAGGTGTGTTAAGTCATAGAATGGAGGTGTGTGAAGGCACAGAATGGAGGTGTGTGAAGTCATAGAATGGAGCTGTGTGAAGTCAGAATGGAGGTGTGTGAAGTCATAGAATGGAGGTGTGCGAACTCAAAATGGAGGTGTGTGAAGTCACAGAATGGAGGTGTGTTAAGTCACAGAACAGAGGTGTTTGAACTCAGAATGGAGGTGTGTGAAGTCACAGAATGGAGCTGTGTGAAGTCATAGAATGGAGGTGTGTGAAATCATAGAATGGAGGTGTGGGAAGTCAGAGAATGGAGCTGTGTGAAGTCAGAATGGAGGTGTGCGAAGTCACAGATTGGAGGTGTGTGAAGTCATTTTATGGAGGTCTGTGAAGTCAGAATGGAGGTGTGTGAAGTCACAGAATCTAGGTGTGTGAACTCAGAATGGAGGTGTGTGAAGTCACAGAATCTAGGTGTGTGAAGTCATAATGGAGGCGTGTGAAGTCACAGAATTCAGGTGTGTGAAGTCACAGAATGGAGGTGTGTGAAGTCATAGAATGGAGGTGTGTGAAGTCAGATCGGAGGTGTGTGAACTCAGATTGGAGGTGTGGGAAGTCACAATGGAGGTGTGTGAAGTTATAGAATGGAGGTGTGTGAAGTCACAGAATGGAGGGGTGTGAAGTCAAAGACTGGAGGTGTGTGAAGTCATAGAGTGGACGTGTGTTAAATCAGAATGGAGGTGTGTGAAGTCACAGAATGGAGGTATGTGAAGTCAGAATAGATGTGTGCGAAGTGATAGAATGGAGCTGTGTGAAGTCAGAATGGAGCTGTGTGAAGTCATAGAATGGAGGTGAGTGAACTCAGAATGGTGGTGTTTGAAGTCATAGAATGACGGTGTGTGAAGTCACAATGGAGGTGTGTGAAGTCATAGAATGGAGGTTTTTGAAGTCACAGAGTGGAGGTGTGTGAAGTCATAGAATGGAGGTGTGTGAAGTCAAATTGGAGGTGTGTGAAGTCATAGAATGGAGGTGTGTCAACTCAGAAAGGAGGTGTGTGAAGTCATAGAATGGAGGTGTGTGAAGTCATAGAATGGAGGTGTGTGAAATCATAGAATGGAGGTGTGTGAAGTCACAGAATTGAGGTGTGTGAAGTCAGAATGGAGGTGTGTGAAGTCAGAATGGAGGTGTGTGAAGTCATAGAATGGAGGTGTGTGAATTCACAATGCACTTGTGTGAACTCATAGAATGGAGGTCTGTGAGGTCACAATGTAGGTGTGTGAAGTCACAGAATGGAGGTCTGTGAAGTCATAGAATGGAGGTGTGTGAAGTCACAGAATGGAGGTGTGTGAAGTCATATATTGGAGGTTTGTGAAGTCATAGAATGGAGGTGTGTGAAGTAATAGAAGGGAGGTGTGTCAAGTCACAGATTGAAGGTGTGTGAAGTCACAGAATGGGGGTGTGTGAACTCAGAATGGAGGTGTGTGAAGTCACCGAATGGAGGTGTGTGAAGTCATAGAATGGATGTTTCTGAAGTAAGAATGAAGGTGTGTGAAGTCATAGAATGGAGGTGTGTGAAGTCAAAATGGTGGTGTGTGAACTCATAGAATGGAGGTGTGTGAATTCATGGAATGGAGGTGTGTGAAGTCACAGAATTGAGGTGTGTGAAGTCAGAATGCAGGTGTGTGAAGTCAGAATGGAGGTGTGTGAATTCATAGAATGGAGGTGTGTGAATTCACAATGCATTTGTGTGAACTCATAGAATGGAGGTCTGTGAAGTCACAATGTAAGTGTGTGAAGTCACAGAATGGACGTGTGTGAAGTCATAGAATGGAGGTGTGTGAAGTCACAGAATGGAGGTGTGTGAAGTCATAAAATGGAGTTGTGTGAAGTCACAGAATGGAGGTGTGTGAAGTCAGAATGGAGTTGTGTGAAGTCATAGAATGGAGGTGTGTGAAGTCAGAATGGAGGTGTGTGAAGTCATAGAATGGAGGTGTGTGAAGTCAGAATGGAAGTGTGTGAACTCATAGAATGGAGGTGTGTGAAGTCACAATGGAGGTGTGTGAAGTCATAGAATGGAGGTGTGTGAAGTCACAGAATGGAGGTGTGTGAAGTCATCGAATGGAGCTGTGTGAACTCAGAATGGAGGTGTGTGAAGTCACAGAATGGAGGTGTGTGAAGTCATAGAATGGAGCTGTGTGAAGTCATAGAATGGATGTGTGTGAAGTCATAATGGAGGTGTATGAAGTCACAGAATTGAGGTATGTGAAGTCACAGAATGGAGGTGTGTGAAGTCATAGAATGGGGGTGTGTGAAGTCATAGAATGGAGGTGTGTGAAGTCATAGAATGGATGTTTGTTAAGTAAGAATGAAGGTGTGTTAAGTCATAGAATGGAGGTGTGTGAAGGCACAGAATGGAGGTGTGTGAAGTCATAGAATGGAGCTGTGTGAAGTCAGAATGGAGGTGTGTGAAGTCATAGAATGGAGGTGTGCGAACTCAAAATGGAGGTGTGTGAAGTCACAGAATGGAGGTGTGTTAAGTCACAGAACAGAGGTGTTTGAACTCAGAATGGAGGTGTGTGAAGTCACAGAATGGAGCTGTGTGAAGTCATAGAATGGAGGTGTGTGAAATCATAGAATGGAGGTGTGGGAAGTCAGAGAATGGAGCTGTGTGAAGTCAGAATGGAGGTGTGCGAAGTCACAGATTGGAGGTGTGTGAAGTCATTTTATGGAGGTCTGTGAAGTCAGAATGGAGGTGTGTGAAGTCACAGAATCTAGGTGTGTGAACTCAGAATGGAGGTGTGTGAAGTCACAGAAACTAGGTGTGTGAAGTCATAATGGAGGCGTGTGAAGTCACAGAATTCAGGTGTGTGAAGTCACAGAATGGAGGTGTGTGAAGTCATAGAATGGAGGTGTGTGAAGTCAGATCGGAGGTGTGTGAACTCAGATTGGAGGTGTGGGAAGTCACAATGGAGGTGTGTGAAGTTATAGAATGGAGGTGTGTGAAGTCACAGAATGGAGGGGTGTGAAGTCAAAGACTGGAGGTGTGTGAAGTCATAGATTGGACGTGTGTTAAATCAGAATGGAGGTGTGTGAAGTCACAGAATGGAGGTATGTGAAGTCAGAATAGATGTGTGCGAAGTGATAGAATGGAGCTGTGTGAAGTCAGAATGGAGCTGTGTGAAGTCATAGAATGGAGGTGAGTGAACTCAGAATGGTGGTGTTTGAACTCATAGAATGACGGTGTGTGAAGTCACAATGGAGGTGTGTGAAGTCATAGAATGGAGGTTTTTGAAGTCACAGAGTGGAGGTGTGTGAAGTCATAGAATGGAGGTGTGTGAAGTCAAATTGGAGGTGTGTGAAGTCATAGAATGGAGGTGTGTGAAGTCATAGAATGGAGGTGTGTGAAATCATAGAATGGAGGTGTGTGAAGTCACAGAATTGAGGTGTGTGAAGTCAGAATGGAGGTGTGTGAAGTCAGAATGGAGGTGTGTGAAGTCATAGAATGGAGGTGTGTGAATTCACAATGCACTTGTGTGAACTCATAGAATGGAGGTCTGTGAGGTCACAATGTAGGTGTGTGAAGTCACAGAATGGAGGTGTGTGAAGTCATAGAATGGAGGTGTGTGAAGTCACAGAATGGAGGTGTGTGAAGTCATATATTGGAGGTTTGTGAAGTCATAGAATGGAGGTGTGTGAAGTAATAGAAGGGAGGTGTGTCAAGTCACAGATTGAAGGTGTGTGAAGTCACAGAATGGGGGTGTGTGAACTCAGAATGGAGGTGTGTGAAGTCACCGAATGGAGGTGTGTGAAGTCATAGAATGGATGTTTCTGAAGTAAGAATGAAGGTGTGTGAAGTCATAGAATGGAGGTGTGTGAAGTCAAAATGGTGGTGTGTGAACTCATAGAATGGAGGTGTGTGAATTCATGGAATGGAGGTGTGTGAAGTCACAGAATTGAGGTGTGTGAAGTCAGAATGCAGGTGTGTGAAGTCAGAATGGAGGTGTGTGAATTCATAGAATGGAGGTGTGTGAATTCACAATGCATTTGTGTGAACTCATAGAATGGAGGTCTGTGAAGTCACAATGTAAGTGTGTGAAGTCACAGAATGGACGTGTGTGAAGTCATAGAATGGAGGTGTGTGAAGTCACAGAATGGAGGTGTGTGAAGTCATAAAATGGAGTTGTGTGAAGTCACAGAATGGAGGTGTGTGAAGTCAGAATGGAGTTGTGTGAAGTCATAGAATGGAGGTGTGTGAAGTCAGAATGGAGGTGTGTGAAGTCATAGAATGGAGGTGTGTGAAGTCAGAATGGAAGTGTGTGAACTCATAGAATGGAGGTGTGTGAAGACACAATGGAGGTGTGTGAAGTCATAGAATGGAGGTGTGTGAAGTCACAGAATGGAGGTGTGTGAAGTCATAGAATGGAGCTGTGTGAAGTCAGATTGGAGGTGTGTGAAGTCACAGAATGGAGGTGTGTGAATTCAGAATGCAGGTGTGTGAAGTCACAGAATGGAGGTGTGTGAAGTCATACAATGGAGGTGTGTGAAGTCATAGAATGGATGTGTGTGAAGTCATAATGGAGGTGTGTGAAGTCACAGAATGGAGGTGTGTGAAGTCATAATGGAGGCATGTGAAGTCACAGAATTGAGGTGTGTGAAGTCACAGAACGGAGGTGTGTGAAGTCATAGAATGGAAGTATGTGAAGTCAGAACGGAGGTGTGTGAACTCAGATTGGAGGTGTGGGAAGTCACAATGGAGGTGTGTGAAGCTATAGAATGGAGGTTTGTAAAGTCACAGAATGGAGGGATGTGAAGTCAAACACTGGAGGTGTGTGAAGTCATAGAATGGAGGTGTGTGAACTTATAGATTGGAGGTGTGTGAAGTCACAGAATGAAGGTTTGTTAAGTCACAGAATGGAGGTTTGTGAACTCAGAATGGAGGTGTGTGAAGTCACAGAATGGACGTGTGGGAAGTCATAGAATGGAGTTGTGTGAAGTCACAGAATGGAGGTTTGTGAATTAATAGAATGGAGGTGTGAGAAGTCATAGAATGGAGGTGCATGAAGTCACAGAATGGAGGTGTGTGAAGTCACAGAATGGAGGTGTGTGAACTCACAGAATGGAAGTGTGTGAACTCACAATGGAGGTGTGTAAAGTCAAAGAATGGAGGTGTGTGAAGTCATAGAATGGAATTGTGTGAAGGCATAGAATGGAGGTGTGTGAAGTGAGAATTGAGGTGTGTGAAGTCACGGAATTGAGGTGTGTGAACTCAGAATGGAGGTGTGTGAAGTCACAGAATGGAGGTGTGTGAAGTCATAGAATGGAGGTGTGTGAAGTCAAATTGGAGGTGTGTGAACTCATAAAATGGAGATGTGTGAAGTCATGGAATGGAGGTGTGTGAAGTCCAAGAATATAGGTGTGTGAAGTCAAACAATCGTGGTGTGTGAAGTCACAGAATGCAGGTGTGTTAAGTCAAAGAATGGAAGTGTGTGAAGTCAAAATGGAGGTGTGTGAAGTCACAGAATGAAGGTGCGTGAAGTCTGAATGCAGCTGTGTGAAGCCATAGAATGGAGGTGTGTGAAGTCAGAATGGAGGTGTGTGAACTCATAGAATGGAGTGCGTGAAGTCACAATGGGGGTGTGTGAAGTCATAGAATGGGGGTGTGTGAAGTCAAATTGGAGGTGTGTGAAATCACAGAATGGAGGTGTGTCAACACAGAAATGAGGCTTGTGAATTCATAGAATGGAGGTGTGTGAATTCATAGAATGGAAGATTGTGAAATCATAGAATGGAGGTGTGTGAAGTCACAATGGAGGTGTGTGAAGTCATAGAATGGAGGTGTGTGAAGTCACAGAATGGAGGTGTGTGAAGTCATAGAATGGAGCTGTGTGAAGTCAGATTGGAGGTGTGTGAATTCACAGAATGGAGGTGTGTGAATTCAGAATGCAGGTGTGTGAAGTCACAGAATGGAGGTGTGTGAAGTCATACAATGGAGGTGTGTGAAGTCATAGAATGGATGTGTGTGAAGTCATAATGGAGGTGTGTGAAGTCACAGAATGGAGGTGTGTGAAGTCATAATGGAGGCATGTGAAGTCACAGAATTGAGGTGTGTGAAGTCACAGAACGGAGGTGTGTGAAGTCATAGAATGGAAGTATGTGAAGTCAGAACGGAGGTGTGTGAACTCAGATTGGAGGTGTGGGAAGTCACAATGGAGGTGTGTGAAGCTATAGAATGGAGGTTTGTAAAGTCACAGAATGGAGGGATGTGAAGTCAAACACTGGAGGTGTGTGAAGTCATAGAATGGAGGTGTGTGAATTCATAGAATGGAGGTCTGTGAAGTCACAATGTAGGTGTGTGAAGTCACAGAATGGAGGTGTGTGAAGTCATAGAATGGAGGTTTTTGAAGTCACAGAATGGAGGTGTGTGAAGCCATATAATGGAGGTGTGTGAAGTCACAGAATGGAGGTTTGTGAAGTCAGAATGGAGTTGTGTGAAGTCATAGAATGGAGGTGTGTGAAGTCAGAATGGAGGTGTGTGAAGTCATAGAATGGAGGTGTGTGAAGTCAGAATGGAGGTGTGTGAACTCATAGAATGGAGGTGTGTGAAGTCACAATGGAGGTGTGTGAAGTCATAGAATGGAGGTGTGTGAAGTCACAGAATGGAGGTGTGTGAAGTCATCGAATGGAGCTGTGTGAACTCAGAATGGAGGTGTGTGAAGTCACAGAATGGATGTGTGTGAAGTCATAATGGAGGTGTATGAAGTCACAGAATTGAGGTATGTGAACTCACAGAATGGAGGTGTGTGAAGTCATAGAATGGGGGTGTGTGAAGTCATAGAATGGAGGTGTGTGAAGTCATAGAATGGATGTTTGTGAAGTAAGAATGAAGGTGTGTTAAGTCATAGAATGGAGGTGTGTGAAGGCACAGAATGGAGGTGTGTGAAGTCATAGAATGGAGCTGTGTGAAGTCAGAATGGAGGTGTGTGAAGTCATAGAATGGAGGTGTGCGAACTCAAAATGGAGGTGTGTGAAGTCACAGAATGGAGGTGTGTTAAGTCACAGAACAGAGGTGTTTGAACTCAGAATGGAGGTGTGTGAAGTCACAGAATGGAGCTGTGTGAAGTCATAGAATGGAGGTGTGTGAAATCATAGAATGGAGGTGTGGGAAGTCAGAGAATGGAGCTGTGTGAAGTCAGAATGGAGGTGTGCGAAGTCACAGATTGGAGGTGTGTGAAGTCATTTTATGGAGGTCTGTGAAGTCAGAATGGAGGTGTGTGAAGTCACAGAATCTAGGTGTGTGAACTCAGAATGGAGGTGTGTGAAGTCACAGAATCTAGGTGTGTGAAGTCATAATGGAGGCGTGTGAAGTCACAGAATTCAGGTGTGTGAAGTCACAGAATGGAGGTGTGTGAAGTCATAGAATGGAGGTGTGTGAAGTCAGATCGGAGGTGTGTGAACTCAGATTGGAGGTGTGGGAAGTCACAATGGAGGTGTGTGAAGTTATAGAATGGAGGTGTGTGAAGTCACAGAATGGAGGGGTGTGAAGTCAAAGACTGGAGGTGTGTGAAGTCATAGAGTGGACGTGTGTTAAATCAGAATGGAGGTGTGTGAAGTCACAGAATGGAGGTATGTGAAGTCAGAATAGATGTGTGCGAAGTGATAGAATGGAGCTGTGTGAAGTCAGAATGGAGCTGTGTGAAGTCATAGAATGGAGGTGAGTGAACTCAGAATGGTGGTGTTTGAAGTCATAGAATGACGGTGTGTGAAGTCACAATGGAGGTGTGTGAAGTCATAGAATGGAGGTTTTTGAAGTCACAGAGTGGAGGTGTGTGAAGTCATAGAATGGAGGTGTGTGAAGTCAAATTGGAGGTGTGTGAAGTCATAGAATGGAGGTGTGTCAACTCAGAAAGGAGGTGTGTGAAGTCATAGAATGGAGGTGTGTGAAGTCATAGAATGGAGGTGTGTGAAATCATAGAATGGAGGTGTGTGAAGTCACAGAATTGAGGTGTGTGAAGTCAGAATGGAGGTGTGTGAAGTCAGAATGGAGGTGTGTGAAGTCATAGAATGGAGGTGTGTGAATTCACAATGCACTTGTGTGAACTCATAGAATGGAGGTCTGTGAGGTCACAATGTAGGTGTGTGAAGTCACAGAATGGAGGTCTGTGAAGTCATAGAATGGAGGTGTGTGAAGTCACAGAATGGAGGTGTGTGAAGTCATATATTGGAGGTTTGTGAAGTCATAGAATGGAGGTGTGTGAAGTAATAGAAGGGAGGTGTGTCAAGTCACAGATTGAAGGTGTGTGAAGTCACAGAATGGGGGTGTGTGAACTCAGAATGGAGGTGTGTGAAGTCACCGAATGGAGGTGTGTGAAGTCATAGAATGGATGTTTCTGAAGTAAGAATGAAGGTGTGTGAAGTCATAGAATGGAGGTGTGTGAAGTCAAAATGGTGGTGTGTGAACTCATAGAATGGAGGTGTGTGAATTCATGGAATGGAGGTGTGTGAAGTCACAGAATTGAGGTGTGTGAAGTCAGAATGCAGGTGTGTGAAGTCAGAATGGAGGTGTGTGAATTCATAGAATGGAGGTGTGTGAATTCACAATGCATTTGTGTGAACTCATAGAATGGAGGTCTGTGAAGTCACAATGTAAGTGTGTGAAGTCACAGAATGGACGTGTGTGAAGTCATAGAATGGAGGTGTGTGAAGTCACAGAATGGAGGTGTGTGAAGTCATAAAATGGAGTTGTGTGAAGTCACAGAATGGAGGTGTGTGAAGTCAGAATGGAGTTGTGTGAAGTCATAGAATGGAGGTGTGTGAAGTCAGAATGGAGGTGTGTGAAGTCATAGAATGGAGGTGTGTGAAGTCAGAATGGAAGTGTGTGAACTCATAGAATGGAGGTGTGTGAAGTCACAATGGAGGTGTGTGAAGTCATAGAATGGAGGTGTGTGAAGTCACAGAATGGAGGTGTGTGAAGTCATCGAATGGAGCTGTGTGAACTCAGAATGGAGGTGTGTGAAGTCACAGAATGGAGGTGTGTGAAGTCATAGAATGGAGCTGTGTGAAGTCATAGAATGGATGTGTGTGAAGTCATAATGGAGGTGTATGAAGTCACAGAATTGAGGTATGTGAAGTCACAGAATGGAGGTGTGTGAAGTCATAGAATGGGGGTGTGTGAAGTCATAGAATGGAGGTGTGTGAAGTCATAGAATGGATGTTTGTTAAGTAAGAATGAAGGTGTGTTAAGTCATAGAATGGAGGTGTGTGAAGGCACAGAATGGAGGTGTGTGAAGTCATAGAATGGAGCTGTGTGAAGTCAGAATGGAGGTGTGTGAAGTCATAGAATGGAGGTGTGCGAACTCAAAATGGAGGTGTGTGAAGTCACAGAATGGAGGTGTGTTAAGTCACAGAACAGAGGTGTTTGAACTCAGAATGGAGGTGTGTGAAGTCACAGAATGGAGCTGTGTGAAGTCATAGAATGGAGGTGTGTGAAATCATAGAATGGAGGTGTGGGAAGTCAGAGAATGGAGCTGTGTGAAGTCAGAATGGAGGTGTGCGAAGTCACAGATTGGAGGTGTGTGAAGTCATTTTATGGAGGTCTGTGAAGTCAGAATGGAGGTGTGTGAAGTCACAGAATCTAGGTGTGTGAACTCAGAATGGAGGTGTGTGAAGTCACAGAAACTAGGTGTGTGAAGTCATAATGGAGGCGTGTGAAGTCACAGAATTCAGGTGTGTGAAGTCACAGAATGGAGGTGTGTGAAGTCATAGAATGGAGGTGTGTGAAGTCAGATCGGAGGTGTGTGAACTCAGATTGGAGGTGTGGGAAGTCACAATGGAGGTGTGTGAAGTTATAGAATGGAGGTGTGTGAAGTCACAGAATGGAGGGGTGTGAAGTCAAAGACTGGAGGTGTGTGAAGTCATAGATTGGACGTGTGTTAAATCAGAATGGAGGTGTGTGAAGTCACAGAATGGAGGTATGTGAAGTCAGAATAGATGTGTGCGAAGTGATAGAATGGAGCTGTGTGAAGTCAGAATGGAGCTGTGTGAAGTCATAGAATGGAGGTGAGTGAACTCAGAATGGTGGTGTTTGAACTCATAGAATGACGGTGTGTGAAGTCACAATGGAGGTGTGTGAAGTCATAGAATGGAGGTTTTTGAAGTCACAGAGTGGAGGTGTGTGAAGTCATAGAATGGAGGTGTGTGAAGTCAAATTGGAGGTGTGTGAAGTCATAGAATGGAGGTGTGTGAAGTCATAGAATGGAGGTGTGTGAAATCATAGAATGGAGGTGTGTGAAGTCACAGAATTGAGGTGTGTGAAGTCAGAATGGAGGTGTGTGAAGTCAGAATGGAGGTGTGTGAAGTCATAGAATGGAGGTGTGTGAATTCACAATGCACTTGTGTGAACTCATAGAATGGAGGTCTGTGAGGTCACAATGTAGGTGTGTGAAGTCACAGAATGGAGGTGTGTGAAGTCATAGAATGGAGGTGTGTGAAGTCACAGAATGGAGGTGTGTGAAGTCATATATTGGAGGTTTGTGAAGTCATAGAATGGAGGTGTGTGAAGTAATAGAAGGGAGGTGTGTCAAGTCACAGATTGAAGGTGTGTGAAGTCACAGAATGGGGGTGTGTGAACTCAGAATGGAGGTGTGTGAAGTCACCGAATGGAGGTGTGTGAAGTCATAGAATGGATGTTTCTGAAGTAAGAATGAAGGTGTGTGAAGTCATAGAATGGAGGTGTGTGAAGTCAAAATGGTGGTGTGTGAACTCATAGAATGGAGGTGTGTGAATTCATGGAATGGAGGTGTGTGAAGTCACAGAATTGAGGTGTGTGAAGTCAGAATGCAGGTGTGTGAAGTCAGAATGGAGGTGTGTGAATTCATAGAATGGAGGTGTGTGAATTCACAATGCATTTGTGTGAACTCATAGAATGGAGGTCTGTGAAGTCACAATGTAAGTGTGTGAAGTCACAGAATGGACGTGTGTGAAGTCATAGAATGGAGGTGTGTGAAGTCACAGAATGGAGGTGTGTGAAGTCATAAAATGGAGTTGTGTGAAGTCACAGAATGGAGGTGTGTGAAGTCAGAATGGAGTTGTGTGAAGTCATAGAATGGAGGTGTGTGAAGTCAGAATGGAGGTGTGTGAAGTCATAGAATGGAGGTGTGTGAAGTCAGAATGGAAGTGTGTGAACTCATAGAATGGAGGTGTGTGAAGACACAATGGAGGTGTGTGAAGTCATAGAATGGAGGTGTGTGAAGTCACAGAATGGAGGTGTGTGAAGTCATAGAATGGAGCTGTGTGAAGTCAGATTGGAGGTGTGTGAAGTCACAGAATGGAGGTGTGTGAATTCAGAATGCAGGTGTGTGAAGTCACAGAATGGAGGTGTGTGAAGTCATACAATGGAGGTGTGTGAAGTCATAGAATGGATGTGTGTGAAGTCATAATGGAGGTGTGTGAAGTCACAGAATGGAGGTGTGTGAAGTCATAATGGAGGCATGTGAAGTCACAGAATTGAGGTGTGTGAAGTCACAGAACGGAGGTGTGTGAAGTCATAGAATGGAAGTATGTGAAGTCAGAACGGAGGTGTGTGAACTCAGATTGGAGGTGTGGGAAGTCACAATGGAGGTGTGTGAAGCTATAGAATGGAGGTTTGTAAAGTCACAGAATGGAGGGATGTGAAGTCAAACACTGGAGGTGTGTGAAGTCATAGAATGGAGGTGTGTGAACTTATAGATTGGAGGTGTGTGAAGTCACAGAATGAAGGTTTGTTAAGTCACAGAATGGAGGTTTGTGAACTCAGAATGGAGGTGTGTGAAGTCACAGAATGGACGTGTGGGAAGTCATAGAATGGAGTTGTGTGAAGTCACAGAATGGAGGTTTGTGAATTAATAGAATGGAGGTGTGAGAAGTCATAGAATGGAGGTGCATGAAGTCACAGAATGGAGGTGTGTGAAGTCACAGAATGGAGGTGTGTGAACTCACAGAATGGAAGTGTGTGAACTCACAATGGAGGTGTGTAAAGTCAAAGAATGGAGGTGTGTGAAGTCATAGAATGGAATTGTGTGAAGGCATAGAATGGAGGTGTGTGAAGTGAGAATTGAGGTGTGTGAAGTCACGGAATTGAGGTGTGTGAACTCAGAATGGAGGTGTGTGAAGTCACAGAATGGAGGTGTGTGAAGTCATAGAATGGAGGTGTGTGAAGTCAAATTGGAGGTGTGTGAACTCATAAAATGGAGATGTGTGAAGTCATGGAATGGAGGTGTGTGAAGTCCAAGAATATAGGTGTGTGAAGTCAAACAATCGTGGTGTGTGAAGTCACAGAATGCAGGTGTGTTAAGTCAAAGAATGGAAGTGTGTGAAGTCAAAATGGAGGTGTGTGAAGTCACAGAATGAAGGTGCGTGAAGTCTGAATGCAGCTGTGTGAAGCCATAGAATGGAGGTGTGTGAAGTCAGAATGGAGGTGTGTGAACTCATAGAATGGAGTGCGTGAAGTCACAATGGGGGTGTGTGAAGTCATAGAATGGGGGTGTGTGAAGTCAAATTGGAGGTGTGTGAAATCACAGAATGGAGGTGTGTCAACACAGAAATGAGGCTTGTGAATTCATAGAATGGAGGTGTGTGAATTCATAGAATGGAAGATTGTGAAATCATAGAATGGAGGTGTGTGAAGTCACAATGGAGGTGTGTGAAGTCATAGAATGGAGGTGTGTGAAGTCACAGAATGGAGGTGTGTGAAGTCATAGAATGGAGCTGTGTGAAGTCAGATTGGAGGTGTGTGAATTCACAGAATGGAGGTGTGTGAATTCAGAATGCAGGTGTGTGAAGTCACAGAATGGAGGTGTGTGAAGTCATACAATGGAGGTGTGTGAAGTCATAGAATGGATGTGTGTGAAGTCATAATGGAGGTGTGTGAAGTCACAGAATGGAGGTGTGTGAAGTCATAATGGAGGCATGTGAAGTCACAGAATTGAGGTGTGTGAAGTCACAGAACGGAGGTGTGTGAAGTCATAGAATGGAAGTATGTGAAGTCAGAACGGAGGTGTGTGAACTCAGATTGGAGGTGTGGGAAGTCACAATGGAGGTGTGTGAAGCTATAGAATGGAGGTTTGTAAAGTCACAGAATGGAGGGATGTGAAGTCAAACACTGGAGGTGTGTGAAGTCATAGAATGGAGGTGTGTGAACTCATAGATTGGAGGTGTGTGAAGTCACAGAATGAAGGTTTGTTAAGTCACAGAATGGAGGTTTGTGAACTCAGAATGGAGGTGTGTGAAGTCACAGAATGGACGTGTGGGAAGTCATAGAATGGAGTTGTGTGAAGTCACAGAAAGGAGGTTTGTGAATTAATAGAATGGAGGTGTGAGAAATCATAGAATGGAGGTGCATGAATCACAGAATGGAGGTGTGTGAAGTCACAGAATGGAGGTGTGTGAACTCACAGAATGGAAGTGTGTGAACTCACAATGGAGGTGTGTAAAGTCAAAGAATGGAGGTGTGTGAAGTCATAGAATGGAATTGTGTGAAGGCATAGAATGGAGGTGTGTGAAGTGAGAATTGAGGTGTGTGAAGTCACGGAATTGAGGTGTGTGAACTCAGAATGGAGGTGTGTGAAGTCACAGAATGGAGGTGTGTGAAGTCATAGAATGGAGGTGTGTGAAGTCAAATTGGAGGTGTGTGAACTCATAAAATGGAGATGTGTGAAGTCATGGAATGGAGGTGTGTGAAGTCCAAGAATATAGGTGTGTGAAGTCAAACAATCGTGGTGTGTGAAGTCACAGAATGCAGGTGTGTTAAGTCAAAGAATGGAAGTGTGTGAAGTCAAAATGGAGGTGTGTGAAGTCACAGAATGAAGGTGCGTGAAGTCTGAATGCAGCTGTGTGAAGCCATAGAATGGAGGTGTGTGAAGTCAGAATGGAGGTGTGTGAACTCATAGAATGGAGTGCGTGAAGTCACAATGGGGGTGTGTGAAGTCATAGAATGGGGGTGTGTGAAGTCAAATTGGAGGTGTGTGAAATCACAGAATGGAGGTGTGTCAACTCAGAAATGAGGCTTGTGAATTCATAGAATGGAGGTGTGTGAATTCATAGAATGGAAGATTGTGAAATCATAGAATGGAGGTGTGTGAAGTCAAAGAATTGAGGTTTGTGAAGTCAGAATGGAGGTGTGTGAAGTCAGGATGGAGGTGAGTGAAGTCACAGAATGGAGGTGTGGGAACTCAGAATGGAGGTGTGTGGTCACAGAACGGAGGTTTGTGAAGTCATACAATGTAGGTGCGTGAAGTCATAGAATGGATGTTTCTGAAGTGAGAATGAAGGTGTATGAAGTCAAAGAATGGAGGTGTGTGAAGTCAAAATGGAGGTGTGTGAACTCATAGAATGGAGGTGTGTGAACTCATAGAATGGAGGTGTGTGAAGTCATGGAATGTAGGTGTGTGAAGTCAAAGAATGGAGGTGTATGAAGTCAGACAATAAAGGTGTGTGAAGTCACAGAATGGAGGTGTGTGAACTCATAGAATGGAGGTGCATGAAGACAAAGAATGGAGGTGTGTGAATTCATCGAATGGAGGTGTGTGAAGTCATGGAATGGAGGTGTGTGAAGTCAGATGGAGTTGTGTGAAGTCATAGAATGGAGGTGTGTGAAGTCAGAATGGAGGTGTGTGAAGTCATAGAATGGAGGTGTGTGAATTCAGAATGGAGGTGTGTGAACTCATAGAATGGAGGTGTGTGAAGTCACAATGCAGGTGGGCGAAGTCATAGAATGGAGGTGTGTGAGGTCACAGAATGCAGATATGTGAAGTCACAGAATGGAGGTGTGTGAAGTCATAGAATGGAGGTGTGTGAAGTCACAGAATGGAGGTGTGTGAAATCACAAAATGGTGGTGTGTGAACTCAGAATGGAGGTGTGTGAAGTCATAGAATGGAGGTGTGTGAAGTCACACAATGGGGGTGTGTGAAGTCATAGAATGGAGGTGTGTGAAGTCATAGAATGGAGGTGTGTGAAGTCACAGAATGGAGGTGTGTGAAGTCAGAATAGATGTGTGCGAAGTCATAGAATGGAGGTGTGTGAAGTCATAGAATGGAGGTGTGTGAAGTCACAGAATGGGGGTGTTTGACGTCAGAGAATGGAGGTGTGTGAAATCAGAATGGAGGTGTGTGAAGTCACAGAACGGAGGTGTGTGAAGTCAGAAAAGATGTGTGCGAAGTCATAGAATGGAGCTGTGTGAAGACAGAATGGAGATGTGTGAAGTCATAGAATGGAGATGAGTGAAGTCAGAATGGCGGTGTGTGAACTCAAAGAATGATGCTGTGTGAAGTCACAATGGAGGTGTGTGAAGTCATAGAATGGAGGTTTTTGAAGTCACAGAATGGAAGTGTGTGAAGGCATAAAATGGAGGTTTGTGAACTCAGAATGGAGGTGTGTGAAGTCACAGAATGGAGGTGTGTGAAGTCATAGAATGGAGGTGTGTGAAGTCAAAATGGTGGTGTGTGATCTCATAGAATGGAGGTGTGTGAACTCATGGAATGGAGGTGTGTGAAGTCACAGAATTGAGGTGTGTGAATTCACAATGCATTTGTGTGAACTCATAGAATGGAGGTCTGTGAAGTCACAATGTACGGGTGTGAAGTCACAGAATGGAGGTGTGTGAAGTCATAGAATGGAGGTGTGTGAAATCACAGAATGGAGGTGTGTGAAGTCATATAATGGAGGTGTGTGAAGTCACAGAATGGAGGTGTGTGAAGTCAGAATGTAGTTGTGTGAAGTCATAGAATGGAGGTGTGTGAAGTCAGAATGGAGGTGTGTGAAGTCATAGAATGGAGGTGTGTGAAGTCAGAATGGAGGTGTGTGAACTCATAGAATGGAGGTGTGTGAAGTCACAATGGAGGTGTGTGAAGTCATAGAATGGAGGTGTGTGAAGTCACAGAATGGAGGTGTGTGAAGTCATAGAATGGAGCTGTGTGAAGTCAGATTGGAGGTGTGTGAAGTCACAGAATGGAGGTGTGTGAACTCAGAATGGAGGTGTGTGAAGTCACAGAATGGAGGTGTGTGAAGTCATAGAATGGAGCTGTGTGAAGTCATAGAATGGATGTGTGTGAAGTCATAATGGAGCTGTGTGAAGTCACAGAATTGAGGTGTGTGAAGTCACAGAATGGAGGTGTGTGAAGTCATAGAATGGAGGTGTGTGAAGTCATAGAATGGAGGTGTGTGAAGTCATAGAATGGATGTTTGTTAAGTAAGAATGCAGGTGTGTTAAGTCATAGAATGGAGGTGTGTGAGGGGACAGAATGGACGTGTGTGAAGTCATAGAATGGAGCTGTGTGAAGTCAGAATGGACGTGTGTGAAGTCACAGAATGGAGGTGTTTAAACTCAGAATGGAGGTGTGTGAAGTCACAGAATGGAGGTGTGTTAAGTCACAGAGTGGAGGTGTGTGAACTCAGAATGGAGGTGTGTGAAGTCACAGAATCTAGGTGTGTGAAGTCATAGATTGGAGGTGTGTAAACTCATAGAATGGAGGTCTGTGAAGTCATAATGGAGGCGTGTGAAGTCACAGAATTGAGGTGTGTGAAGTCACAGAACAGAGGTGTGTGAAGTCATAGAATGGAAGTGTGTGAAGTCAGAACGGAGGTGTGTGAACTCAGATTGGAGGTGTGGGAAGTCACAATGGAGGTTTGTGAAGCTATAGAATGGAGGTTTGTGAAGTCACAGAATGGAGGGGTGTGAAGTCCAAGACTGGAAGTGTGTGAAGTCATAGAATGGAGGTGTGTGAACTCATAGATTGGAGGTGTGTGAAGTCACAGAATGAAGGTGCGTTAAGTCACAGAATGGAGGTTTGTGAACTCAGATTGGAGGTGTGTGAAGTCCCAGAATGGAGGTGTGTGAATTAATAGAATGGAAGTGTGAGAAATCATAGAATGGAGGTGTGTGAAGTCACAGAATGGAGGTGTGTGAAGTCACAGAATGGAGGTGTGTGAACTCACAGAATGGAGGTGTGTGAACACACAATGGAGGTGTGTGAAGTCAAAGAATGGAGGTGTGTGAAGTCATAGAATGGAATTGTGTGAAGTCATAGAATGGAGGTGTGTGAAGTGAGAATTGAGGTGTGTGAACTCACGGAATTGAGGTGTGTGAACTTAGAATGCAGGTGTGTGAAGTCACAGAATGGAGGTGTGTGAAGTCATAGAATGGAGGTGTGTGAAGTCATAGAATGGATGTTTCTGAAGTAGAATGAAGGTGTGTGAAGTCATAGAATGGAGGTGTGTGAAGTCAAAATGGAGGTGTGTGAACTCATAAAATGGAGATTTGTGAAGTCATTGAATGGAGGTGTGTGAAGTCCAAGAATATAGGTGTGTGAAGTCAAACAATGGTGGTGTGTGAAGTCACAGAATGCAGGTGTGTTAAGTCAAAGAATGGAAGTGTGTGAAGTCAAAATGGAGGTGTGTGAAGTCACAGAATGAAGGTGTGTGAAGTCTGAATGCAGCTGTGTGAAGCCATAGAATGGAGGTGTGTGAAGTCAGAATGGAGGTGTGTGAACTCATTGAATGGAGTGTGTGAAGTCACAATGGGGGTGTGTGAAGTCATAGAATGGGGGTGTGTGAATCAAATTGGAGGTGTGTGAAATCACAGAATGGAGGTGTGTCAACGCAGAAATGAGGTGTGTGAAGTCACAGAATGGAGGTGTGGGAAGTCATAGAATGGTGTTGTTTGAAGTCACAGAATGGAGGTGTGTGAATTAATAGAATGGAGGTGTGAGAAATCATAGAATGGAGGTGTGTGAAGTCACAGAATGGAGGTGTGTGAAGTCACAGAATGGAGGTGTGTGAAGTCACAGAATGGAGGTGTGTGAACTCACAATGGAGGTGTGTGAAGTCAAAGAATGGAGGTGTGTGAAGTCATAGAATGGAATTGTGTGAAGTCATAGAATGGAGGTGTGTGAAGTGAGAATTGAGGTGTGTGAAGTCACGGAATTGAGGTTTGTGAACTCAGAATGGAGGTGTGTGAAGTCACAGAATGGAGGTTTGTGAAGTCATAGAATGGAGGTGTGTGAAGTCGTAGAATGGATATTTCTGAAGTAGATTGAAGGTGTGTGAAGTCATAGAATGGAGGTGTGTGAAGTCAAAATGGAGGTGTGTGAACTCATAAAATGGAGATGTGTGAAGTCTTGGAATGGAGGTGTGTGAAGTCCAAGAATATAGGTTGTGAAGTCAAACAATGGTGGTGTGTGAAGTCATAGAATGGGGGTGTGTGAAGTCAAATTGGAGGTGTGTGAAAGCACAGAATCGAGGTGTGTCAACTCAGAAATGAGGTGTGTGAAGTCATAGAATGGAGGTGTGTGAATTCATAGAATGGAAGACTGTGAAATCATAGAATGGAGGTGTGTGAAGTCAAAGAATTGAGGTTTGTGAAGTCAGAATGGAGGTGTGTGAAGTCAGGATGGAGGTGGGTGAAGTCACAGAATGGAGGTGTGGGAACTCAGAATGGAGGTGTGTGGTCACAGAACGGAGGTTTGTGAAGTCATAGAATGTAGGTGCGTGAAGTCATAGAATGGATGTTTCTGAAGTGAGAATGAAGGTGTATGAAGTCAAAGAATGGAGGTGTGTGAAGTCAAAATGGAGGTGTGTGAACTCATAGAATGGAGGTGTGTGTACTCATAGAATGGAGGTGTGTGAAGTCATGGAATGGAAGTGTGTGAAGTCAAAGAATGGAGGTGTGTGAAGTCAAACAATAAAGGTGTGTGAAGTCACAGAATGGAGGTGTGTGAACTCATAGAATGGAGGTGCATGCAGTCAAAGAATGGAGCTGTGTGAATTAATCGAATGCAGGTGTGTGAAGTCATGGAATGGAGGTGTGTGAAGTCAGATGGAGTTGTGTGAAGTCATAGAATGGAGGTATGTGAAGTCAGAATGGAGGTGTGTGAAGTCATAGAATGGAGGGGTGTGAAGTCAGAATGGAGGTGTGTGAACTCATAAAATGGAGGTGTGTGAAGTCACAATGCAGGTGTGCGAAGTCATAGAATGGAGTTGTGTGAGGTCATAGAATGCAGGTGTGTGAAGTCACAGAATGGAAGTGTGAGAAGTCATAGAATGGAGGTGTGTGAAGTCACAAAATGGAGGTGTGTGAACTCAGAATGGAGGAGTGTGAAGTCACAGAATGGAGGTGTGTGAAGTCATAGAATGGAGGTGTGTGAAGTCACACAATGGGGGTGTGTGAAGTCATAGAATGGAGGTGTTTGAAGTCATAGAATGGAGGTGTGTGAAGTCACAGAATGGAGGTGTTTGACGTCAGAGAATGGAGGTGTGTGAAATCAGAATGGAGGTGTGTGAAGTCAGAGTAGATGTGTGCGAAGTCATACAATGGAGCTGTGTGAAGTCAGAATGGAGCTGTGTGAAGTCATAGAATGGAGGTGAGTGATGTCAGAATGGCGGTGTGTGAACTCATAGAATGATGGTGTGTGAAGTCACAATGGAGGTGTGTGAAGTCATAGAATGGACGTTTTTGAAGTCACAGAATGAAAGTGTGTGAAGTCATAAAATGGAGGTGTGTGAAGTCAGATTGGAGGTGTGTGAAGTCATAGAATGGAGGTGTGTCAACTCAGAAAGGAGGTGTGTGAACTCATAGAATGGAGGTGTGTGAACTCATAGAATGTGGGTGTGTTAAGTCATGGAATGTAGGTGTGTGAAGTCAAAGAATGGAGGTGTGTGAAGTCAAACAATAAAGGTGTGTGAAGTCACAGAATTGAGGTGTGTGAACTCATAGAATGGAGGTGCATGAAGACAAAGAATAGAGGTGTGTGAATTCATCGAATGTAGGTGTGTGAAGTCATGGAATGGAGGTGTGTAAAGTCAGATGGAGTTGTGTGAAGTCATAGAATGGAGTTGTGCGAAGTCAGAATGGAGGTGTGTGAAGTCATAGAATGGAGGTGTGTGAAGTCTGAATGGAGGTGTGTGAACTCATAGAATGGAGGTGTGTGAAGTCACAATGCAGGTGTGCGAAGTCATAGAATGGAGGTGTGTGAGGTCATAGAATGCAGGTGTGTGAAGTCACAGAATGGAGGTGGGTGAAGTCATAGAATGGAGGTCTGTGAAGTCACAATGTAGGTGTGTGAAGTCACAGAATGGAGGTGTGTGAAGTCATAGAATGGAGGTGTTTGAAGTCACAGAATGGAGGTGTGGGAAGCCATATAATGGATGTGTGTGAAGTAACAGAATGGAGGTGTGTGAAGTCAGAATGGAGTTGTGTGAAGTCATAGAATGGAGGTGTGTGAAGTCAGAATGGAGGTGTGTGAAGTCATAGAATGGAGGTGTGTGAAGTCAGAATGGAGGTGTGTGAACTCATAGAATAGAGGTGTGTGAAGTCACAATGGAGGTGTGTGAAGTCATAGAATGGAGGTGTGTGAAGTCATAGAATGGATGTGTGTGAAGTCATAATGGAGGTGTGTGAAGTCACAGAATTGAGGTGTGTGAAGTCACAGAATGGAGGTGTGTGAAGTCATAGAATGGAGGTGTGTGAAGTCATAGAATGGAGGTGTGTGAAGTCATAGAATGGATGTTTGTTAAGTAAGAATGAAGGTGTGTTAAGTCATAGAATGGAGGTGTGTGAAGGCACAGAATGGAGGTGTGTGAAGTCATAGAATGGAGCTCTGTGAAGTCAGAAAGGAGGTGTGTTAAGTCACAGAATGGAGGTGTGCGAACTCAAAATGGAGGTGTGTGAAGTCACAGAATGGAGGTGTGTTAAGTCAAAGAACGGAGGTGTTTGAACTCAGAATGGAGGTGTGTGAAGTCATAGACTGGAGGTGTGTGAAATCATAGAATGGAGGTGTGGGAAGTCAGAGAATGGAGCTGTGTGAAGTCAGAATGGAGGTGTGTGAAGTCATAGAATGGAGGTGTGTGAAGTCATTTTATGGAGGTCTGTGAAGTCAGAATGGAGGTGTGTGAAGTCACAGAATGGAGGTGTGTGAACTCAGAATGGAGGTGTGTGAAGTCACAGAATATAGGTGTGTGAAGTCATAATGGAGGCGTGTGAATTCACAGAATTCAGGTGTGTGAAGTCACAGAATGGAGGTGTGTGAAGTGATAGAATGGAGGTGTGTGAAGTCAGAACGGAGGTGTGTGAACTCAGATTGGAGGTGTGGGAAGTCATAATGGAGGTGTGTGAAGTTATAGAATGGAGGTGTGTGAAGTCACAGAATGGAGGGGTGTGAAGTCAAAGACTGGAGGTGTGTTTAGTCATAGAATGGACGTGTGTGAACTCATAGAATGGAGGTGTGTGAAGTCGTAGAATGGAGGTGTGTGAAGTCACAGAATGAAGGTGCGTTAAGTCACATAATGGAGGTTTGTGAACTCAGAATGGAGGTGTGTGAATTCACAGAATGGAGGTGTGGGAAGTCATAGAATGGTGTTGTTTGAAGTCACAGAATGGAGGTGTGTGAATTAATAGAATGGAGGTGTGAGAAATCATAGAATGGAGGTGTGTGAAGTCACAGAATGGAGGTGTGTGAAGTCACAGAATGGAGGTGTGTGAAGTCACAGAATGGAGGTGTGTGAACTCACAATGGAGGTGTGTGAAGTCAAAGAATGGAGGTGTGTGAAGTCATAGAATGGAATTGTGTGAAGTCATAGAATGGAGGTGTGTGAAGTGAGAATTGAGGTGTGTGAAGTCACGGAATTGAGGTTTGTGAACTCAGAATGGAGGTGTGTGAAGTCACAGAATGGAGGTTTGTGAAGTCATAGAATGGAGGTGTGTGAAGTCGTAGAATGGATATTTCTGAAGTAGATTGAAGGTGTGTGAAGTCATAGAATGGAGGTGTGTGAAGTCAAAATGGAGGTGTGTGAACTCATAAAATGGAGATGTGTGAAGTCTTGGAATGGAGGTGTGTGAAGTCCAAGAATATAGGTTGTGAAGTCAAACAATGGTGGTGTGTGAAGTCATAGAATGGGGGTGTGTGAAGTCAAATTGGAGGTGTGTGAAAGCACAGAATCGAGGTGTGTCAACTCAGAAATGAGGTGTGTGAAGTCATAGAATGGAGGTGTGTGAATTCATAGAATGGAAGACTGTGAAATCATAGAATGGAGGTGTGTGAAGTCAAAGAATTGAGGTTTGTGAAGTCAGAATGGAGGTGTGTGAAGTCAGGATGGAGGTGGGTGAAGTCACAGAATGGAGGTGTGGGAACTCAGAATGGAGGTGTGTGGTCACAGAACGGAGGTTTGTGAAGTCATAGAATGGAGGTGCCTGAAGTCATAGAATGGATGTTTCTGAAGTGAGAACGAAGGTGTATGAAGTCAAAGAATGGAGGTGTGTGAAGTCAAAATGGAGGTGTGTGAATCATAGAATGGAGGTTTGTGAACTCATAGAATGGAGGTGTGTGAAGTCATGGAATGGAGGTGTGTGAAGTCAAAGAATGGAGGTTTGTGAAGTCAAAAAATAAAGGTGTGTGAAGTCACAGAATGGAGGTGTGTGAACTCATAGAATGGAGGTGCATGCAGTCAAAGAATGGAGGTGTGTGAAGTCATCGAATGGACGTGTGTGAAGTCATGGAATGGAGGTGTGTGAAGTTAGATGAAGTTGTGTGAAGTCATAGAATGGAGGTGTGTGAAGACAGAATGGAGGTGTGTGAAGTCATAGAATGGAGGTGTGTGAAGTCAGAATGGAGGTGTGTGAACTCATAGAATGGAGGTGTGAGAAGTCACAATGCAGGTGTGCAAAGTCATAGAATGGAGGTGTGTGAGGTCATAGAATGGAGGTGTGTGAAGTCACAGAATGGAGGTGTGTGAAGTCATAGAATGCAGGTGAGTGAAGTCACAGAATGGAGGTGTGTGAAGTCATAGAATGGAGGCGTGTGAAGTCATAGAATTTATGTGTGTGAAGTCATAGAATGGAGGTGTGTAAAGTCAGAGAATGGAGGTGTGTGAAATCACAAAATGGAGGTGTGTGAACTCATAATGGAGGTGTGTGAAGTCACTGAATGGAGGTGTGTGAAGTCATAGAATGGAGGTGTTTGAAGTCACACAATGGGGGTGTGTGAAGTCATAGAATGGAGGTGTGTGAAGTCATAGAATGGAGGTGTGTGAAGTCACAGAATGGAGGTGTGTGAAGTCAGAATAGATGTGTGCGAAGTGATAGAATGGAGCTGTGTGTAGTCAGAATGGAGCTGTGTGAAGTCATAGAATAGAGGTGAGTGAACTCAGAATGGCGGTGTGTGAACTCATAGAATGATGGTGTGTGAAGTCACAATGGAGGTGTGTGAAGTCATAGAATGGAGGTTTTTGAAGTCACAGAATGGAGGTGTGTGAAGTCATAGAATGGAGGTGTGTGAAGTGAAATTGGAGGTGTGTGAAGTCATAGAATGGAGGTGTGTCAACTCAGAAAGGAGGTGTGTGAAGTCACAGAATGGAGGTGTGTGAAGTCATAGAATGGATGTTGCTGAAGTAAGAATGAAGGTGTGTGAAGTCATAGAACGGAGATGTGTGAAGTCAAAATGGTGGTGTGTGAACTCATAGAATGGAGGTGTGTGAACTCATGGAATGGAGGTGTGTGAAGTCACAGAATTGAGGTGTGTGAAGTCAGAATGGAGGTGTGTGAACTCACAATGGAGGTGTGTGAAGTCATAGAATGGAGGTGTGTGAAGTCACAGAATGGAGGTGTGTGAAGTCATAGAATGGAGCTGTGTGAAGTCAGATTGGAGGTGTGTGAAGTCACAGAATGGAGGTGTGTGAAGTCATAGAATGGAGGTGTGTGAAGTCAGAGAACGGATGTGTGTGAAGTCATAATGGAGGTGTGTGAAGTCACAGAATTGAGGTGTGTGAAGTCACAGAATGGAGGTGTGTGAAGTCATAGAATGGAGGTGTGTGTAGTCATAGAATGGAGGTGTGTGAAGTCATAGAATGGATGTTTGTTAAGTAAGAATGCAGGTGTGTTAAGTCATAGAATGGAGGTGTGTGAAGGCACAGAATTGAGGTGTGTGAAGTCATAGAGTGGATCTCTGTGAAGTCAGAATGGATGTGTGTGAAGTCACAGAATGGAGGTGTGTTAAGTCACAGAGTGGAGGTGTGTGAACTCAGAATGGAGGTGTGTGAAGTCATAGAATGGAGGTGTGTGAAATCATAGAATGGAGGTGTGGGAAGTCAGAGAATGGAGCTGTGTGAAGTCAGAATGGAGGTGTGCGAAGTCACAGAATGGAGGTGTGTGAAGTCATAGAATGGAGGTGTGTGAAGTCAGAACGGAGGTGTGTGAACTCAGATCGGAGGTGTGGGAAGTCACAATGGAGGTGTGTGAAGTTATAGAATGAAGGTGTGTGAAGTCACAGAATGGAGGAGTGTGAAGTCAAAGACTGGAGGTGTGTGAAGTCATAGAATGGACGTGTGTGAACTCATAGAATGGAGGTGTGTGAAGTCATAGAATGGAGGTGTGTGAAGTCACAGAATGAAGGTGCGTTAAGTCACAGAATGGAGGTTTGTGAACTCAGAATGGAGGTGTGTGAAGTCACAGAATGGAGGTGTGTGAATTAATAGAATGGAGGTGTGAGAAATCATAGAATGGAGGTGTGTGAAGTCACAGAATGGAGGTGTGAGAAGTCACAGAATGGAGGTGTGTGAAGTCACAGAATGGAGGTGTGTGAACTCACAGTGGAGGTGTGTGAAGTCAAAGAATGGAGGTGTGTGAAGTCATAGAATGGAATTGTGTGAAGTCATAGAATGGAGGTGTGTGAAGTGAGAATTGACGTGTGTGAAGTCACGGAATTGAGTTGTGTGAACTCAGAATGGAGGTGTGTGAAGTCATAGAATGGAGGTTTGTGAAGTCATAGAATGGAGGTGTGTGAAGTCATAGAATGGATGTTTCTGAAGTAGAATGAAGGTGTGTGAAGTCATAGAATTGAGGTGTGTGAAGTCAAAATGGAGGTGTGTGAACACATAAAATGTAGATGTGTGAAGTCATGGAATGGAGGTGTGTGACGTCCAAGAATATAGGTTGTAAAGTCAAACAATGGTGGTGTGTGAAGTCACAGAATGGAGGTGTGTGAACTCACAATGGAGGTGTGTTAAGTCAAAGAATGGAAGTGTGTGAAGTCAAAATGGAGGTGTGTGAAGTCACAGAATGGAGGTGTGTGAAGTCACAGAATGAAGGTGTTTGAAGTCAAAATTTTGGTGTGTGAAGTCACAAATGGAGGTGTCTGAAGTCAGAATGCAGCTGTGTGAAGCCATAGAATGGAAGTGTGTGAAGTCAGAATGGAGGTGTGTGAACTCATAGAATGGAGTGTGTGAAGTCACAATGGGGTGTGTGAAGTCATAGAATGGGGGTGTGTGAAGTCAAATTGGAGGTGTGTGAAAGCACAGAATCGAGGTGTGTCAACTCAGAAATGAGGTGTGTGAAGTCATAGAATGGAGGTGTGTGAATTCATAGAATGAAAGACTGTGAAATCATAGAATGGAGGTGTGTGAAGTCAAAGAATTGAGGTTTGTGAAGTCAGAATGGAGGTGTGTGAAGTCAGGATGGAGGTGGGTGAAGTCACAGAATGGAGGTGTAGGAATTCAGAATGGAGGTGTGTGGTCACAGAACGGAGGTTTGTGAAGTCATAGAATGGAGGTGCCTGAAGTCATAGAATGGATGTTTTTGAAGTGAGAACGAAGGTGTATGAAGTCAAAGAATGGAGGTGTGTGAAGTCAAAATGGAGGTGTGTGAATCATAGAATGGAGGTTTGTGAACTCATAGAATGGAGGTGTGTGAAGTCATGGAATGGAGGTGTGTGAAGTCAAAGAATGGAGGTGTGTGAAGTCAAACAATAAAGGTGTGTGAAGTCACAGAATGGAGGTGTGTGAACTCATAGAATGGAGGTGCATGCAGTCAAAGAATGGAGGTGTGTGAAGTCATCGAAGGGACGTGTGTGAAGTCATGGAATGGAGGTGTGTGAAGTTAGATGAAGTTGTGTGAAGTCATAGAATGGAGGTGTGTGAAGTCAGAATGGAGGTGTGTGAAGTCATAGAATGGAGGTGTGTGAAGTCAGAATGGAGGTGTGTGAACTCATAGAATGGAGGTGTGTGAAGTCACAATGCAGGTGTGCGAAGTCATAGAATGGAGGTATGTGAGGTCATAGATTGGAGGTGTGTGAAGTCACAGAATGGAGGTGTGTGAAGTCATAGAATGGAGGTGTGTGAAGTCACAGAATGGAGGTGTGTGAAGTCATAGAATGGAGGTGTGTGAAGTCATAGAATGGAGGTGTGTGAAGTCACAGAATGAAGGTGCGTTAAGTCACAGAATGGAGGTTTGTGAACTCAGAATGGAGGTGTGTGAAGTCACAGAATGGAGGTGTGTGAATTAATAGAATGGAGGTGTGAGAAATCATAGAATGGAGGTGTGTGAAGTCACAGAATGGAGGTGTGAGAAGTCACAGAATGGAGGTGTGTGAAGTCACAGAATGGAGGTGTGTGAACTCACAGTGGAGGTGTGTGAAGTCAAAGAATGGAGGTGTGTGAAGTCATGGAATGGAATTGTGTGAAGTCATAGAATGGAGGTGTGTGAAGTGAGATTTGACGTGTGTGAAGTCACGGAATTGAGTTGTGTGAACTCAGAATGGAGGTGTGTGAAGTCATAGAATGGAGGTTTGTGAAGTCATAGAATGGAGGTGTGTGAAGTCATAGAATGGATGTTTCTGAAGTAGAATGAAGGTGTGTGAAGTCATAGAATTGAGGTGTGTGAAGTCAAAATGGAGGTGTGTGAACACATAAAATGTAGATGTGTGAAGTCATGGAATGGAGGTGTGTGAAGTCCAAGAATATAGGTTGTAAAGTCAAACAATGGTGGTGTGTGAAGTCACAGAATGGAGGTGTGTGAACTCACAATGGAGGTGTGTTAAGTCAAAGAATGGAAGTGTGTGAAGTCAAAATGGAGGTGTGTGAAGTCACAGAATGGAGGTGTGTGAAGTCACAGAATGAAGGTGTTTGATGTCAAAATTTTGGTGTGTGAAGTCACAAATGGAGGTGTCTGAAGTCAGAATGCAGCTGTGTGAACCCATAGAATGGAAGTGTGTGAAGTCAGAATGGAGGTGTGTGAACTCATAGAATGGAGTGTGTGAAGTCACAATGGGGTGTGTGAAGTCATAGAATGGGGGTGTGTGAAGTCAAATTGGAGGTGTGTGAAAGCACAGAATCGAGGTGTGTCAACTCAGAAATGAGGTGTGTGAAGTCATAGAATGGAGGTGTGTGAATTCATAGAATGGAAGACTGTGAAATCATAGAATGGAGGTGTGTGAAGTCAAAGAATTGAGGTTTGTGAAGTCAGAATGGAGGTGTGTGAAGTCAGGATGGAGGTGGGTGAAGTCACAGAATGGAGGTGTGGGAACTCAGAATGGAGGTGTGTGGTCACAGAACGGAGGTTTGTGAAGTCATAGAATGGAGGTGCCTGAAGTCATAGAATGGATGTTTCTGAAGTGAGAACGAAGGTGTATGAAGTCAAAGAATGGAGGTGTGTGAAGTCAAAATGGAGGTGTGTGAATCATAGAATGGAGGTTTGTGAACTCATAGAATGGAGGTGTGTGAAGTCATGGAATGGAGGTGTGTGAAGTCAAAGAATGGAGGTGTGTGAAGTCAAACAATAAAGGTGTGTGAAGTCACAGAATGGAGGTGTGTGAACTCATAGAATGGAGGTGCATGCAGTCAAAGAATGGAGGTGTGTGAAGTCATCGAATGGACGTGTGTGAAGTCATGGAATGGAGGTGTGTGAAGTTAGATGAAGTTGTGTGAAGTCATAGAATGGAGGTGTGTGAAGTCAGAATGGAGGTGTGTGAAGTCATAGAATGGAGGTGTGTGAAGTCAGAATGGAGGTGTGTGAACTCATAGAATGGAGGTGTGTGAAGTCACAATGCAGGTGTGCAAAGTCATAGAATGGAGGTATGTGAGGTCATAGATTGGAGGTGTGTGAAGTCACAGAATGGAGGTGTGAGAAGTCATAGAATGGAGGTGTGTGAAGTTACAGAATGGAGGTGTGTGAAGTCATAGAATGGAGGTGTGTGAAGTCATAGAATGGAGGTGTGTGAAGTCACAGAATGAAGGTGCGTTAAGTCACAGAATGGAGGTTTGTGAACTCAGAATGGAGGTGTGTGAAGTCACAGAATGGAGGTGTGTGAATTAATAGAATGGAGGTGTGAGAAATCATAGAATGGAGGTGTGTGAAGTCACAGAATGGAGGTGTGTGAAGTCATAGAATTGATGTTTGTTAAGTAAGAATGAAGGTGTGTTAAGTCATAGAATGGAGGTGTGTGAAGGCACAGAATGGAGGTGTGTGAAGTCATAGAATGGAGCTCTGTGAAGTCAGAATGGAGGTGTGTGAAGTCACAGAATGGAGGTGTGTTAAGTCACAGAGTGGAGGTGTGTGAACTCAGAATGGAGGTGTGTGAAGTCATAGAATGGAGGTGTGTGAAATCATAGAATGGAGGTGTGGGAAGTCAGATAATGGAGCTGTGTGAAGTCAGAATGGAGGTGTGCGAAGTCACAGAATGGAGGTGTGTGAAGTCATTTTTTGGAGGTCTGTGAAGTCAGAATGGAGGTGTGTGAAGTCACAGAATGTAGGTGTGTGAAGTCATAATGGAGGCGTGTGAAGTCACAGAATTCAGGTGTGTGAAGTCACAGAATGGAGGTGTGTGAAGTCATAGAATGGAGGTGTGTGAAGTCAGAACGGAGGTGTGTGAACTCAGATTGGAAGTGTGGGAAGTCACAATGGAGGTGTGTGAAGTTATAGAATGGAGGTGTGTGAAGTCACAGAATGGAGGGGTGTGAAGTCAAAGACTGGAGGTGTGTGAAGTCATAGAATGGACGTGTGTGAACTCATAGAATGGAGGTGTGTGAAGTCATAGAATGGAGGTGTGTGAAGTCACAGAATGAAGGTGCGTTAAGTCACAGAATGGAGGTTTGTGAACTCAGAATGGAGGTGTGTGAAGTCACAGAATGGAGGTGTGGGAAGTCATAGAATGGAGTTGTGTGAAGTCACAGAATGGAGGTGTGTGAATTAATAGAATGGAGGTGTGAGAAATCATAGAATGGAGGTGTGTGAAGTCACAGAATGGAGGTGTGAGAAGTCACAGAATGGAGGTGTGTGAAGTCACAGAATGGAGGTGTGTGAACTCACAGTGGAGGTGTGTGAAGTCAAAGAATGGAGGTGTGTGAAGTCATAGAATGGAATTGTGTGAAGTCATAGAATGGAGGTGTGTGAAGTGAGAATTGACGTGTGTGAAGTCACGGAATTGAGGTGTGTGAACTCAGAATGGAGGTGTGTGAATTCATAGAATGGAGGTTTGTGAAGTCATAGAATGGAGGTGTGTGAAGTCATAGAATGGATGTTACTGAAGTAGAATGAAGGTGTGTGAAGTCATAGAATTGAGGTGTGTGAAGTCAAAATGGAGGTGTGTGAACACATAAAATGTAGATGTGTGAAGTCATGGAATGGAGGTGTGTGAAGTCCAAGAATATAGGTTGTAAAGTCAAACAATGGTGGTGTGTGAAGTCACAGAATGGAGGTGTGTGAACTCACAATGGAGGTGTGTTAAGTCAAAGAATGGAAGTGTGTGAAGTCAAAATGGAGGTGTGTGAAGTCACAGAATGGAGGTGTGTGAAGTCACAGAATGAAGGTGTTTGATGTCAAAATTTTGGTGTGTGAAGTCACAAATGGAGGTGTCTGAAGTCAGAATGCAGCTGTGTGAAGCCATAGAATGGAAGTGTGTGAAGTCAGAATGGAGGTGTGTGAACTCACAATGGAGTGTGTGAAGTCACAATGGGGTGTGTGAAGTCATAGAATGGGGGTGTGTGAAGTCAAATTGGAGGTGTGTGAAAGCACAGAATCGAGGTGTGTCAACTCAGAAATGAGGTGTGTGAAGTCATAGAATGGAGGTGTGTGAATTCATAGAATGAAAGACTGTGAAATCATAGAATGGAGGTGTGTGAAGTCAAAGAATTCAGGTTTGTGAAGTCAGAATGGAGGTGTGTGAAGTCAGGATGGAGGTGGGTGAAGTCACAGAATGGAGGTGTGGGAACTCAGAATGGAGGTGTGTGGTCACAGAACGGAGGTTTGTGAAGTCATAGAATGGAGGTGCCTGAAGTCATAGAATGGATGTTTCTGAAGTGAGAACGAAGGTGTATGAAGTCAAAGAATGGAGGTGTGTGAAGTCAAAATGGAGGTGTGTGAATCATAGAATGGAGGTTTGTGAACTCATAGAATGGAGGTGTGTGAAGTCATGGAATGGAGGTGTGTGAAGTCAAAGAATGGAGGTGTGTGAAGTCAAACAATAAAGGTGTGTGAAGTCACAGAATGGAGGTGTGTGAACTCATAGAATGGAGGTGCATGCAGTCAAAGAATGGAGGTGTGTGAAGTCATCGAAGGGACGTGTGTGAAGTCATGGAATGGAGGTGTGTGAAGTTAGATGAAGTTGTGTGAAGTCATAGAATGGAGGTGTGTGAAGTCAGAATGGAGGTGTGTGAAGTCATAGAATGGAGGTGTGTGAAGTCAGAATGGAGGTGTGTGAACTCATAGAATGGAGGTGTGTGAACTCACAATGCAGGTGTGCGAAGTCATAGAATGGAGGTATGTGAGGTCATAGATTGGAGGTGTGTGAAGTCACAGAATGGAGGTGTGTGAAGTCATAGAATGGAGGTGTGTGAAGTCACAGAATGGAGGTGTGTGAAGTCATAGAATGGAGGTGTGTGAAGTCATAGAATTTAGGTGTGTGAAGTCATAGAATGGAGGTGTGTGAAGTCAGAGAATGGAGGTGTGTGAAATCACAAAATGGAGGTGTGTGAACTCAGAATCGAGGTGTGTGAAGTCACAGAATGGAGGTGTGTGAAGTCATAGAATGGAGGTGTGTGAAGTCACACAATGGGGGTGTGTGAAGTCATAGAATGGAGGTGTGTGAAGTCACAGAATGGAGGTGTGTGAAGTCAGAATAGATGTGTGCGAAGTGATAGAATGGAGCTGTGTGAAGTCAGAATGGAGCTGTGTGAAGTCATAGAATGGAGGTGAGTGAAGTCAGAATGGCGGTGTGTGAACTCATAGAATGATGGTGTGTGAAGTCACAATGGAGGTGTGTGAAGTCATAGAATGGAGGCTTTTGACATCACAGAATGGAGGTGTGTGAAGTCATAGAATGGAGGTGTGTGAAGTCAAATTGGAGGTGTGTGAAGTCATAGAATGGAGGTGTGTCAACTCAGAAAGGAGGTGTGTGAAGTCACAGAATGGAGGTGTGTGAAGTCATAGAATGGATGTTTCTGAAGTAAGAATGAAGGTGTGTGAAGTCATAGAATGGAGATGTGTGAAGTCAAAATGGTGGTGTGTGAACTCATAGAATGGAGGTGTGTGAACTCATGGAATGGAGGTGTGTGAAGTCACAGAATTGAGGTGTGTGAAGTCAGAATGGAGGTGTGTGAAGTCAGAATGGAGGTGTGTGAAGTCATAGAATGGAGGTGTGTGAATTCACAATGCATTTGTGTGAACTCATAGAATGGAGGTCTGTGAAGTCACAATGTACGTGTGTGAAGTCACAGAATGGAGGTGTGTGAAGTCATAGAATGGAGGTGTGTGAAGTCACAAAATGGAGGTGTGTGAAGTCATAAAATGGAGGTGTGTGAAGTCACAGAATGGAGGTGTGTGAAATCTAGAATGGAGCTGTGTGAAGTCATAGAATGGAGGTGTGTGAAGTCAGAATGGAGGTGTGTGAAGTCATAGAATGGAGGTGTGTGAAGTCAGAATGGAGGTGTGTGAACTCATAGAATGGAGGTGTGTGAAGTCACAATGGAGGTGTGTGAAGTCATAGAATGGAGGTGTGTGAAGTCACAGAATGCAGGTGTGTGAAGTCATAGAATGGAGCTGTGTGAAGTCAGATTGGAGGTGTGTGAAGTCACAGAATGGAGGTGTGTGAACTAGAATGGAGGTGTGTGAAGTCACAGAATGGAGGTGTGTGAAGTCATAGAATGGAGGTGTGTGAAGCCATAGAATGGATGTGTGTGAAGTCATAATGGAGGTGTGTGAAGTGACAGAATTGAGGTGTGTGAAGTCACAGAATGGAGGTGTGTGAAGTCATAGAATGGAGGTGTTTGAAGTCATAGAATGGAGGTGTGTGAAGTCATAGAATGGATGTTTGTTAAGTAAGAATGAAGGTGTGTTAAGTCATAGAATGGAGGTGTGTGGAGGCACACAATGGAGGTGTGTGAAGTCATAGAATGGAGCTGTGTGAAGTCAGAATGGAAGTGAGTGAAATCACAGAATGGAGGTGTTTGAACTCAGAATGGAGGTGTGTGGAGTCACAGAATGGAGGTGTGTTAAGTCACAGAGTGGAGGTGTGTGAACTCAGAATGGAGGTGTGTGAAGTCACAGAATCTAGGTGTGTGAAGTCATAGATTGGAGGTGTGTGAAGTCATAAAATGGAGGTGTGTGAAGTCATAATGGAGGCGTGTGAAGTCACAGAATTGAGGTGTGTGAAGTCACAGAACGGAGGTGTGGGAAGTCATAGAATGGAAGTGTGTGAAGTCAGAACGGAGGTGTGTGAACTCAGATTGGAGGTTTGGGAAGTCACAATGGAGGTGTGTGAAGCTATAGAATGGAGGTTTGTGAAGTCACAGAATGGAGGGGTGTGAAGTCAAAGACTGGAGGTGTGTGGAGTCATAGAATGGAGGTGTGTGAACTCATAGATTGGAGGTGTGTGAAGTCACAGAATGAAGGTGCGTTAAGTCACAGAATGGAGGTTTGTGAACTCAGAATGGAGGTGTGTGAAGTCACAGAATGGAGGTGTGTGAAGTCATAGAATGGAGGTGTGTGAAGTCAGAACGGAGGTGTGTGAACTCAGATTGGAGGTGTGGGAAGTCACAATGGAGGTGTGTGAAGTTATAGAATGGAGGTGTGTGAAGTCACAGAATGGAGGGGTGTGAAGTCAAAGACTGGAGGTGTGTGAAGTCATAGAATGGACGTGTGTGAACTCATAGAATGGAGGTTTGTGAAGTCAAAGAATGGAGGTGTGTGAAGTCACAGAATGAAGGTGCGTTAAGTCACAGAATGGAGGTTTGTGAACTCAGAATGTAGGTGTGTGAAGTCACAGAATGGAGGTGTGGGAAGTCATAGAATGGAGTTGTGTGAAGTCACAGAATGGAGGTGTGTGAATTAATAGAATGGAGGTGTGAGAAATCATAGAATGGAGGTGTGTGAAGTCACAGAATGGAGGTGTGAGAAGTCACAGAATGGAGGTGTGTGAAGTCACAGAATGGAGGTGTGTGAACTCACAGTGGAGGTGTGTGAAGTCAAAGAATGGAGGTGTGTGAAGTCATAGAATGGAATTGTGTGAAGTCATAGAATGGAGGTGTGTGAAGTGAGAATTGACGTGTGTGAAGTCACGGAATTGAGTTGTGTGAACTCAGAATGGAGGTGTGTGAAGTCATAGAATGGAGGTTTGTGAAGTCATAGAATGGAGGTGTGTGAAGTCATAGAATGGATGTTTCTGAAGTAGAATGAAGGTGTGTGAAGTCATAGAATTGAGGTGTGTGAAGTCAAAATGGAGGTGTGTGAACACATAAAATGTAGATGTGTGAAGTCATGGAATGGAGGTGTGTGACGTCCAAGAATATAGGTTGTAAAGTCAAACAATGGTGGTGTGTGAAGTCACAGAATGGAGGTGTGTGAACTCACAATGGAGGTGTGTTAAGTCAAAGAATGGAAGTGTGTGAAGTCAAAATGGAGGTGTGTGAAGTCACAGAATGGAGGTGTGTGAAGTCACAGAATGAAGGTGTTTGAAGTCAAAATTTTGGTGTGTGAAGTCACAAATGGAGGTGTCTGAAATCAGAATGCAGCTGTGTGAAGCCATAGAATGGAAGTGTGTGAAGTCAGAATGGAGGTGTGTGAACTCATAGAATGGAGTGTGTGAAGTCACAATAGGGTGTGTGAAGTCATAGAATGGGGGTGTGTGAAGTCAAATTGGAGGTGTGTGAAAGCACAGAATCGAGGTGTGTCAACTCAGAAATGAGGTGTGTGAAGTCATAGAATGGAGGTGTGTGAATTCATAGAATGAAAGACTGTGAAATCATAGAATGGAGGTGTGTGAAGTCAGGATGGAGGTGGGTGAAGTCACAGAATGGAGGTGTGGGAACTCAGAATGGAGGTGTGTGGTCACAGAACGGAGGTTTGTGAAGTCATAGAATGGAGGTGCCTGAAGTCATAGAATGGATGTTTCTGAAGTGAGAACGAAGGTGTATGAAGTCAAAGAATGGAGGTGTGTGAAGTCAAAATGGAGGTGTGTGAATCATAGAATGGAGGTTTGTGAACTCATAGAATGGAGGTGTGTGAAGTCATGGAATGGAGGTGTGTGAAGTCAAAGAATGGAGGTGTGTGAAGTCAAACAATAAAGGTGTGTGAAGTCACAGAATGGAGGTGTGTGAAGTTAGATGAAGTTGTGTGAAGTCATAGAATGGAGTGTGTGAAGTCAGAATGGAGGTGTGTGAAGTCATAGAATGGAGGTGTGTGAAGTCAGAATGGAGGTGTGTGAACTCATAGAATGGAGGTGTGTGAAGTCACAATGCAGGTGTGCGAAGTCATAGAATGGAGGTATGTGAGGTCATAGATTGGAGGTGTGTGAAGTCACAGAATGGAGGTGTGTGAAGTCATAGAATGGAGGTGTGTGAAGTCACAGAATGGAGGTGTGTGAAGTCATAGAATGGAGGTGTGTGAAGTCATAGAATTTAGGTGTGTGAAGTCATAGAATGGAGGTGTGTGAAGTCAGAGAATGGAGGTGTGTGAAATCACAAAATGGAGGTGTGTGAACTCAGAATCGAGGTGTGTGAAGTCACAGAATGGAGGTGTGTGAAGTCATAGAATGGAGGTGTGTGAAGTCACACAATGGGGGTGTGTGAAGTCATAGAATGGAGGTGTGTGAAGTCACAGAATGGAGGTGTGTGAAGTCAGAATAGATGTGTGCGAAGTGATAGAATGGAGCTGTGTGAAGTCAGAATGGAGCTGTGTGAAGTCATAGAATGGAGGTGAGTGAAGTCAGAATGGCGGTGTGTGAACTCATAGAATGATGGTGTGTGAAGTCACAATGGAGGTGTGTGAAGTCATAGAATGGAGGCTATTGACATCACAGAATGGAGGTGTGTGAAGTCATAGAATGGAGGTGTGTGAAGTCAAATTGGAGGTGTGTGAAGTCATAGAATGGAGGTGTGTCAACTCAGAAAGGAGGTGTGTGAAGTCACAGAATGGAGGTGTGTGAAGTCATAGAATGGATGTTTCTGAAGTAAGAATGAAGGTGTGTGAACTCATAGAATGGAGATGTGTGAAGTCAAAATGGTGGTGTGTGAACTCATAGAATGGAGGTGTGTGAACTCATGGAATGGAGGTGTGTGAAGTCACAGAATTGAGGTGTGTGAAGTCAGAATGGAGGTGTGTGAAGTCAGAATGGAGGTGTGTGAAGTCATAGAATGGAGGTGTGTGAATTCACAATGCATTTGTGTGAACTCATAGAATGGAGGTCTGTGAAGTCACAATGTACGTGTGTGAAGTCACAGAATGGAGGTGTGTGAAGTCATAGAATGGAGGTGTGTGAAGTCACAAAATGGAGGTGTGTGAAGTCATAAAATGGAGGTGTGTGAAGTCACAGAATGGAGGTGTGTGAAATCTAGAATGGAGCTCTGTGAAGTCATAGAATGGAGGTGTGTGAAGTCAGAATGGAGGTGTGTGAAGTCATAGAATGGAGGTGTGTGAAGTCAGAATGGAGGTGTGTGAACTCATAGAATGGAGGTGTGTGAAGTCACAATGGAGGTGTGTGAGGTCATAGAATGGAGGTGTGTGAAGTCACAGAATGGAGGTGTGTGAAGTCATAGAATGGAGCTGTGTGAAGTCAGATTGGAGGTGTGTGAAGTCACAGAATGGAGGTGTGTGAACTAGAATGGAGGTGTGTGAAGTCACAGAATGGAGGTGTGTGAAGTCATAGAATGGAGGTGTGTGAAGCCATAGAATGGATGTGTGTGAAGTCATAATGGAGGTGTGTGAAGTGACAGAATTGAGGTGTGTGAAGTCACAGAATGGAGGTGTGTGAAGTCATAGAATGGAGGTGTGTGAAGTCATAAAATGGAGGTGTGTGAAGTCATAGAATGGATGTTTGTTAAGTAAGAATGAAGGTGTGTTAAGTCATAGAATGGAGGTGTGTGAAGGCACAGAATGGAGGTGTGTGAAGTCATAGAATGGAGCTGTGTGAAGTCAGAATGGAAGTGAGAGAAATCACAGAATGGAGGTGTTTGAACTCAGAATGGAGGTGTGTGAAGTCACAGAATGGAGGTGTGTTAAGTCACAGAGTGGAGGTGTGTGAACTCAGAATGGAGGTGTGTGAAGTCACAGAATCTAGGTGTGTGAAGTCATAGATTGGAGGTGTGTGAAGTCATAAAATGTAGGTGTGTGAAGTCATAATGGAGGCGTGTGAAGTCACAGAATTGAGGTGTGTGAAGTCACAGAACGGAGGTGTGTGAAGTCATAGAATGGAAGTGTGTGAAGTCAGAACGGAGGTGTGTGAACTCAGATTGGAGGTTTGGGAAGTCACAATGGAGGTGTGTGAAGCTATAGAATGGAGGTTTGTGAAGTCACAGAATGGAGGGGTGTGAAGTCAAAGACTGGAGGTGTGTGGAGTCATAGAATGGAGGTGTGTGAACTCATAGATTGGAGGTGTGTGAAGTCACAGAATGAAGGTGCGTTAAGTCACAGAATGGAGGTTTGTGAACTCAGAATGGAGGTGTGTGAAGTCACAGAATGGAGGTGTGGGAAGTCATAGAATGGAGGTGTGTGAACTCACAGAAGGGAGGTGTGTCAACTCACAATGGAGGTGTGTGAACTCAAAGAATGGAGGTGTGTGAAGTCATAGAATGGAATTGTGTGAAGTCATAGAATGGAGGAGTGTGAAGTGAGAATTGAGGTGTGTGAAGTCACGGAATTGAGGTGTGTGAACTCAGAATGGAGGTGTGTGAAGTCACAGAATGGAGGTGTGTGAAGTCATAGAATGGAGGTGTGTGAAGTCATAGAATGGATATTTCTGAAGTAGAATGAAGGTGTGTGAAGTCATGGAATGGAGGTGTGTGAAGTGAGATGGAGTTGTGTGAAGTCATAGAATGGAGGTGTGTGAAGTCACAGAATTGAGGTGTGTGAAGTCAGAATGGAGGTGTGTGAAGTCACAATGTACGTGTGTGAAGTCACAGAATGGAGGTGTGTGAAGTCATAGAATGGAGGTGTGTGAAGTCACAGAATGGATGTTTGTTAAGTAAGAATGAAGGTGTGTTAAGTCATAGAATGGAGGTGTGTGAAGGCACAGAATGGAGGTGTGTGAAGTCATAGAATGGAGCTGTGTGAAGTCAGAATGGAAGTGAGTGAAATCACAGAATGGAGGTGTTTGAACTCAGAATGGAGGTGTGTGGAGTCACAGAATGGAGGTGTGTTAAGTCACAGAGTGGAGGTGTGTGAACTCAGAATGGAGGTGTGTGAAGTCACAGAATCTAGGTGTGTGAAGTCATAGATTGGAGGTGTGTGAACTCATACAATGGAGGTGTGTGAAGTCATGGAATGGAGGTGTGTGAACTCAAAGAATGGAGGTGTGTGAAATCAAACAATAAATGTGTGTGAAGTCACAGAATGGTGGTGTGTGAACTCATAGAATGGAGGTGCATGAAGACAAAGAATGGAGGTGTGTGAATTCATCGAATGGAGGTGTGTGAAGTCATGGAATGGAGGTGTGTGAAGTGAGATGGAGTTGTGTGAAGTCATAGAATGGAGGTGTGTGAAGTCACAGATTTGAGGTGTGTGAAGTCAGAATGGAGGTGTGTGAAGTCACAATGTACGTGTGTGAAGTCACAGAATGGAGGTGTGTGAAGTCATAGAATGGAGGTGTGTGAAGTCACAGAATGGAGGTGTATGAAGTCATATAATGGAGGTGTGTGAAGTCATAGAATGGAGGTGTGTGAACTCATAGAATGGAGGTGTGTGAAGTCATGGAATGGAGGTGTGTGACGTCAAAGAATGGAGGTGTGTGAAGTCAAACAATAAAGGTGTGTGAAGTCACAGAATGGAGTTGTGTGAACTCATAGAATGGAGGTGTATGAAGACAAAGAATGGAGGTGTGTGAAGTCATAGAATGGAGGTTTGTGAAGTCGTAGACTTTAGGTGTGTGAAGTCATAGAATGGAGATGTGTGAAGTCACAGAATGGAGGTGTGTGAAATCACAAAATGGAGGTGTGTGAACTCAGAATGGAGGTGTGTGAAGTCACAGAATGGAGGTGTGTGAAGTCATAGAATGGAGGTGTGTGAAGTCACACAATGGGGGTGTGTGAAGTCATAGAATGGAGGTGTGTGAAGTCATAGAATGGAGGTGTGTGAAATCACAGAATGGAGGTGTTTGACGTCAGAGAATGGAGGTGTGAGAAATCAGAATGGAGGTGTGTGAAGTCACAGAATGGAGGTGTGTGAAGTCAGAATTGATGTGTGCGAAGTCATAGAATGGAGCTGTGTGAAGTCAGAATGGAGCTGTGTGAAGTCATAGAATGGAGATGGGTGAAGTCAGAATGGCGGTGTGTGAACTCATAGAATGATGGTGTGTGAAGTCACAATGGAGGTGTGTGAAGTCATAGAATGGAGGTTTTTCAAGTCACAGACTGGAAGTGTGTGAAGTCATAAAATGGAGGTGTGTGAAGTTAGATTGGAGGTGTGTGAAGTCATAGAATGGAGGTGTGTGAAGTCATAGAATGGAGGTGTGTGAAATCATAGAATGGAGTTGTGTGAAGTCACAGAATTGAGGTGTGTGAAGTCACAGAATTGAGGTGTGTGAAGTCAGAATGGAGGTGTGTGAAGTCACAATGTACGTGTGTGAAGTCACTGAATGGAGGTGTGTGAAGTCATAGAATGGAGGTGTGTGAAGTCACAGAATGGAGGTGTATGAAGTCATATAATGGAGGTGTGTGAAGTCATAGAATGGAGGTGTGTGAAGTCACAATGGAGTTGTGCGAAGTCATAGAACGGAGGTGTGTGAAGTCACAATGGAGGTGTGTGAAGTCATAGAATGGAGGTGTGTGAAGTCAGATTGGAGGTGTGTAAACTCATAGAATGGAGGTGTGTGAAGTCACAATGGAGGTTTGTGAAGTCATAAAATGGAGGTGTGTGAAGTCACAGAATGGAGGTGTGTGAAGTCATGGAATGGAGCTGTGGGAAGTCAGATTGGAGGTGTGTGAAGTCACAGAATGGAGGTGTGTGAACTCAGAATGGAGGTGTGTGAAGTCATAGAATGGAGGTGTGTGAAGTCATAGAATGGATGTGTGTGAAGTCATAATGGAGGTGTGTGAAGTCACAGAATTGAGGTGTGTGAAGTCACAGAATGGAGGTGTGTGAAGTCATAGAATGGAGGTGTGTGAAGTCATAGAATGGAGGTGTGTGAAGTCATAGAATGGATGTTTATTAAGTAAGAATGAAGGTGTGTTAAGTCATAGAATGGAGGTGTGTGAAGGCACAGAATGGAGGTGTGTGAAGTCATAGAATGGAGGTGTGTGAAGTCAGAATGAGGTGTGTGAACTCATACAATGGAGGTGTGTGAAGTCACAATGCAGGTGTGCGAAGTCATAGAATGGAGGTATGTGCGGTCATAGATTGGAGGTGTGTGAAGTCACAGAATGGAGGTGTGTGAAGTCATAGAATGGAGGTGTGTGAAGTCACAGAATGGAGGTGTGTGAAGTCATAGAATGGAGGTGTGTGAAGTCATAGAATTTAGGTGTGTGAAGTCATAGAATGGAGGTGTGTGAAGTCACAGAATGGAGGTGTGTGAAATCACAAAATGGAGGTGTGTGAACTCAGAATGGAGGTGTGTGAAGTCACAGAATGGAGGTGTGTGAAGTCATAGAATGGAGGTGTGTGAAGTCACACAATGGGGGTGTGTGAAGTCATAGAATGGAGGTGTGTGAAGTCATAGAATGGAGGTGTGTGAAGTCACAGAATGGAGGTGTGTGAAGTCAGAATAGATGTGTGCGAAGTCATAGAATTGAGCTGTGTGAAGTCGGAATGGAGCTGTGTGAAGTCATAGAATGGAGGTGAGTGAAGTCAGAATGGCGGTGTGTGAACTCATAGAATGATGGTGTGTGAAGTCACAATGGAGGTGTGTGAAGTCATAGAATGGAGGTTTTTGAAGTCACAGAATGGAGGTGTGTGAAGTCATAGAATGGAGGTGTGTGAAGTCAAATTGGAGGTGTGTGAAGTCATAGAATGGAGGTGTGTCAACTCAGAAAGGAGGTGTGTGAAGTCACAGAATGGAGGTGTGTGAAGTCATAGAATGGATGTTTCTGAAGTAAGAATGAAGGTGTGTGAAGTCATAGAATGGAGATGTGTGAAGTCAAAATGGTGGTGTGTGAACTCATAGAATGGAGGTGTGTGAACTCATGGAATGGAGGTGTGTGAAGTCACAGAATTGCGGTGTGTGAAGTCAGAATGGAGGTGTGTGAAGTCAGAATGGAGGTGTGTGAAGTCATAGAATGGAGGTGTGTGAATTCAAAATGCGTTTGTGTGAACTCATAGAATGGAGGTCTGTGAAGTCACAATGTACGTGTATGAAGTCACAGAATGGAGGTGTGTGAAGTCATAGAATGGAGGTGTGTGAAGTCACAAAATGGAGGTGTGTGAAGTCACAGAATGGAGGTGTGTGAAATCTAGAAGGGAGCTGTGTGAAGTCATAGAATGGAGGTGTGTGAAGTCAGAATGGAGGTGTGTGAAGTCATAGAATGGAGGTGTGTGAAGTCAGAATGGAGGAGTGTGAAGTCAGAATGGAGGTGTGTGAAGTCATAGAATGGAGGTGTGTGAATTCACAATGCGTTTGTGTGAACTCATAGAATGGAGGTCTGTGAAGTCACAATGTACGTGTATGAAGTCACAGAATGCAGGTGTGTGAAGTCATAGAATGGAGGTGTGTGAAGTCACAAAATGGAGGTGTGTGAAGTCACAGAATGGAGGTGTGTGAAATCTAGAATGGAGCTGTGTGAAGTCATAGAATGGAGGTGTGTGAAGTCAGAATGGAGGTGTGTGAAGTCATAGAATGGAGGTGTGTGAAGTCAGAATGGAGGTGTGTGAAGTCATAGAATGGTGGTGTGTGAAGTCAGAATGGAGGTGTGTGAAGTCATAGAATGGAGGTGTGTGAAGTCACAATGGAGGTGTGTGAAGTCATAGAATGGAGGTGTGTGAAGTCACAGAATGGAGGTGTGTGAAGTCATAGAATGGAGCTGTGTGAAGTCAGATTGGAGGTGTGTGAAGTCACAGAATGGAGGTGTGTGAACTCAGAATGGAGGTGTGTGAAGTCACAGAATGGAGGTGTGTGAAGTCATAGAATGGAGGTGTGTGAAGTCATAGAATGGATGTGTGTGAAGTCATAATGGAGTTGTGTGAAGTCACAGAATTGAGGTGTGTGAAGTCACAGAATGGAGGTGTGTGAAGTTATAGAATGGAGGTGTGTGAAGTCATAGAATGGAGGTGTGTGAAGTCATAGAATGGAAGTGTGTGAAGTCAGAACGGAGGTGTGTGAACTCAGATTGGAGGTGTGGGAAGTCACAGAATGGAGGTGTGTGAAGTCACAATGTATGTGTGTGAAGTCACAGAATGGAGGTGTGTGAAGTCATAGAATGGAGGTGTGTGAAGTTACAGAATGGAGGTGTGTGAAGTCATATAATGGAGGTGTGTGAAGTCATAGAATGGAGGTGCGTGAAGTCACAATGGAGTTGGGTGAAGTCATAGAATGGAGGTGTGTGAAGTCAGAATGGAGGTGTGTGAACTCATAGAATGGAGGTGTGTGAAGTCAGAATGGAGGTGTGTAAACTCATAGAATGGAGGTGTGTGAAGTCACAATGGAGGTGTGTGAGGTCATAAAATGGAGGTGTGTGAAGTCACAGAATGGAGGTGTGTGAAGTCATGGAATGGAGCTGTGGGAAGTCAGATTGGAGGTGTGTGAAGTCACAGAATGGAGGTGTGTGAACTCAGAAAGGAGGTGTGTGAAGTCATAGAATGGAGGTGTGTGAAGTCATAGAATGGATGTTTATTAAGTAAGAATGAAGGTGTGTTAAGTCATAGAATGGAGGTTTGTGAAGGCACGGAATGGAGGTGTGTGAAGTCATAGAATGGAGCTGTGTGAAGTCATAATGGAGGTGTGTGTAGTCACAGAATTGAGGTGTGTGAAGTCACAGAATGGAGGTGTCTGAAGTCATAGAATGGAGGTGTGTGAAGTCATAGAATGGAGGTTTGTGAAGTCATAGAATGGATGTTTATTATGTAAGAATGAAGGTGTGTTAAGTCATAGAATGGAGGTGTGTGAAGGCACAGAATGGAGGTGTGTGAAGTCATAGAATGGAGCTGTGTGAAGTCAGAATGGAGGTGTGTGAAGTCACAGAATGGAGGCGTGCGAACTCAGAATGGGGGTGTGTGAAGTCACAGAATGGAGGTGTGTTAAGTCACAGAACGGAGGTGTTTGAACTCAGAATCGAGGTGTGTGAAGTCACAGAATGGAGGTGTGTGACGTCATAGAATGGAGGTGTGTGAAATCATAGAATGGAGGTGTGGGAAGTCAGAGAATGGAGCTGTTTGAAGTCAGAATGGAGGTGTGCGAAGTCATGGAATGGAGGTGTGTGAAGTGATTTTATTGAGCTCTGTGAAGTCAGAATGGAGGTGTGTGAAGTCACAGAATGGAGGTGTGTGAACTCAGAATGGACGCGTGTGAAATCACCGAATTCAGGTGTGTGAAGTCACAGAATGGAGGTGTGTGAAGTCATAGAATGGAGGTGTGTGAAGTCAGAACGAAGGTGTTTGAACTCAGATTGGAGGTGTGGGAAGTCACAATGGAGGTGTGTGAAGTTATAGAATGGACGTGTGTGAAGTCACAGAATGGAGGGGTGTGAAGTCAAAGACTGGAGGTGTGTGAAGTCATAGTATGGAGGTGTGTGAACTCATAAAATGGAGGTGTGTGAAGTCATAGTATGGAGGTGTGTGAAGTCACAGAATGAAGGTGCGTTAAGTCACAGAATGGAGGTTTGTGAACTCAGAATGGAGGTGTGTGAAGTCACAGAATGGAGGTGTGTGAAGTCACAGAATGGAGGTGTGTGAACTCACAATGGAGGTGTGTGAAGTCAAAGAATGGAGGTGTGTGAAGTCATAGAATGGAATTGTGTGAAGTCATAGAATGGAGGTGTGTGAAGTGAGAATTGAGGTGTGTGAAGTCACGGAATTGAGGTGTGTGAACTCAGAATTGAGGTGTGTGAAGTCACAGAATGGAGGTATGTGAAGTCATAGAATGGAGGTGTGTGAAGTCATAGAATGGATGTTTCTGAAGTAGAATGAAGGTGTGTGAACTCATAAAATGGAGATGTGTGAAGTCATGGAATGGAGGTGTGTGAAGTCCAAGAATATAGGTTGTGAAGTCAAACAATGGTGGTGTGTGAAGTCAAAGAATGCAGGTGTGTTAAGTCAAAGAATGGAAGTGTGTGAAGTCAAAATGGAGGTGTGAGAAGTCACAGAATGGAGGTGTGTGAAGTCACAGAATGAAGGTGTTTGAAGTCAAAATTGTGCTGTGTGAAGTCACAAATGGAGGTGTCTGAAGTCAGAATGCAGCTGTGTGAAGCCATAGAATGGAGGTGTGTGAAGTCAGAATGGAGGTGTGTGAACTCATAGAATGGAGTGTGTGAAGTCACAATGGGGGTGTGTGAAGTCATAGAATGGGTGTGTGTGAAGTCAAATTGGAGGTGTGTGAAATCACAGAATGGAGGTGTGTCAACTCAGAAATGGGGTGTGTGAAGTCATAGAATGCAGGTGTGTGAATTCATAGAATGGAAGAGTGTGAAATCATAGAATGTAGGTGTATGAAGTCAAAGAATTGAGGTTTGTGAAGTCAGAATGAAGGTGTGTGGAGTCAGGATGGAGGTGAGTGAAGTCACAGAATGGAGGTGTGGGAACTCAGAATGGAGGTGTGTGGTCACAGAACGGAGGTTTGTGAAGTCATAGAATGGAGGTGCCTGAAGTCATAGAATGGATGTTTCTGAAGTGAGAACGAAGGTGTATGAAGTCAAAGAATGGAGGTGTGTGAAGTCAAAATGGAGGTGTGTGAATCATAGAATGGAGGAGTGTGAACTCATAGAATGGAGGTGTGTGAAGTCATGGAATGGGTGTGTGTGAAGTCAAAGAATTGAGGTGTGTGAACTCATAGAATGGAGGTGCATGTAGTCAAAGAATGGAGGTGTGTGAAGTCATCGAATGGAGGTGTGTGAAGTCATAGAATGGAGGTGGGTGAAGTCAGATGGAGCTGTGTGAAGTCATAGAATGGAGGTGTGTGGAGTCAGAATGAAGGTGTGTGAAGTCATAGAATGGAGTGTGTGAAGTCAAAATGGACGTGTGTGAACTCATAGAATGGAGGTGTCTGAAGTCACAATACAGGTGTGCAAAGTCATAGAATGGAGGTGTGTGAGGTCATAGAATGGAGGTGTGTGAAGTCACAGAATGGAGGTGTGTGAAGTCATAGAATGGAGGTGTGTGAAGTCACAGAATGGAGGTGTGTGAAATCATAGAATGGAGGTGTGTGAAGTCATAGAATTTAGGTGTGTGAAGTCATAGAATGGAGGTGTGTGAAGTCTGAGAATGTAGGTGTGTGAAATCACAAAATGGAGGTGTGTGAACTCAGAATCGAGGTGTGTGAAGTCACAGAATGGAGGTGTGTGAAGTCATAGAATGGAGGTGTGTGAAGTCACACAATGGGGGTGTGTGAAGTCATAGAATGGAGGTGTGTGAAGTCATAGAATGGAGGTGTGTGAAGTCATAGAATGGATGTTTCTGAAGTAAGAATGAAGGTGTGTGAAGTCATAGAATGGAGATGTGTGAAGTCAAAATGGTGGTGTGTGAACTCATAGAATGGAGGTGTGTGAAGTCACAGAATTGCGGTGTGTGAAGTCAGAATGGAGGTGTGTGAAGTCAGAATGGAGGTGTGTGAAGTCATAGAATGGAGGTGTGTGAATTCACAATGCGTTTGTGTGAACTCATAGAATGGAGGTCTGTGAAGTCACAATGTACGTGTATGAAGTCACAGAATGGAGGTGTGTGAAGTCATAGAATGGAGGTGTGTGAAGTCACAAAATGGAGGTGTGTGAAGTCACAGAATGGAGGTGTGTGAAATCTAGAAGGGAGCTGGGTGAAGTCATAGAATGGAGGTGTGTGAAGTCAGAATGGAGGTGTGTGAAGTCATTGAATGGAGGTGTGTGAAGTCAGAATGGAGGAGTGTGAAGTCAGAATGGAGGTGTGTGAAGTCATAGAATGGAGGTGTGTGAATTCACAATGCGTTTGTGTGAACTCATAGAATGGAGGTCTGTGAAGTCACAATGTACGTGTATGAAGTCACAGAATGCAGGTGTGTGAAGTCATAGAATGGAGGTGTGTGAAGTCACAAAATGGAGGTGTGTGAAGTCACAGAATGGAGGTGTGTGAAATCTAGAATGGAGCTGTGTGAAGTCATAGAATGGAGGTGTGTGAAGTCAGAATGGAGGTGTGTGAAGTCATAGAATGGAGGTGTGTGAAGTCAGAATGGAGGTGTGTGAAGTCATAGAATGGTGGTGTGTGAAGTCAGAATGGAGGTGTGTGAAGTCATAGAATGGAGGTGTGTGAAGTCACAATGGAGGTGTGTGAAGTCATAGAATGGAGGTGTGTGAAGTCACAGAATGGAGGTGTGTGAAGTCATAGAATGGAGCTGTGTGAAGTCAGATTGGAGGTGTGTGAAGTCACAGAATGGAGGTGTGTGAACTCAGAATGGAGGTGTGTGAAGTCACAGAATGGAGGTGTGTGAAGTCATAGAATGGAGGTGTGTGAAGTCATAGAATGGATGTGTGTGAAGTCATAATGGAGTTGTGTGAAGTCACAGAATTGAGGTGTGTGAAGTCACAGAATGGAGGTGTGTGAAGTTATAGAATGGAGGTGTGTGAAGTCATAGAATGGAGGTGTGTGAAGTCATAGAATGGAAGTGTGTGAAGTCAGAACGGAGGTGTGTGAACTCAGATTGGAGGTGTGGGAAGTCACAGAATGGAGGTGTGTGAAGTCACAATGTACGTGTGTGAAGTCACAGAATGGAGGTGTGTGAAGTCATAGAATGGAGGTGTGTGAAGTTACAGAATGGAGGTGTGTGAAGTCATATAATGGAGGTGTGTGAAGTCATAGAATGGAGGTGTGTGAAGTCACAATGGAGTTGTGTGAAGTCATAGAATGGAGGTGTGTGAAGTCAGAATGGAGGTGTGTGAACTCATAGAATGGAGGTGTGTGAAGTCAGAATGGAGGTGTGTAAACTCATAGAATGGAGGTGTGTGAAGTCACAATGGAGGTGTGTGAAGTCATAAAATGGAGGTGTGTGAAGTCACAGAATGGAGGTGTGTGAAGTCATGGAATGGAGCTGTGGGAAGTCAGATTCTAGGTGTGTGAAGACACAGAATGGAGGTGTGTGAACCCAGAAAGGAGGTGTGTGAAGTCATAGAATGGAGGTGTGTGAAGTCATAGAATGGATGTTTATTAAGTAAGAATGAAGGTGTGTTAAGTCATAGAATGGAGGTTTGTGAAGGCACAGAATGGAGGTGTGTGAAGTCATAGAATGGAGCTGTGTGAAGTCATAATGGAGGTGTGTGTAGTCACAGAATTGAGGTGTGTGAAGTCACAGAATGGAGGTGTCTGAAGTCATAGAATGGAGGTGTGTGAAGTCATAGAATGGAGGTTTGTGAAGTCATAGAATGGATGTTTATTATGTAAGAATGAAGGTGTGTTAAGTCATAGAATGGAGGTGTGTGAAGGCACAGAATGGAGGTGTGTGAAGTCATAGAATGGAGCTGTGTGAAGTCAGAATGGAGGTGTGTGAAGTCACAGAATGGAGGCGTGCGAACTCAGAATGGGGGTGTGTGAAGTCACAGAATGGAGGTGTGTTAAGTCACAGAACGGAGGTGTTTGTACTCAGAATCGAGGTGTGTGAAGTCACAGAATGGAGGTGTGTGACGTCATAGAATGGAGGTGTGTGAAATCATAGAATGGAGGTGTGGGAAGTCAGAGAATGGAGCTGTTTGAAGTCAGAATTGAGGTGTGCGAAGTCATGGAATGGAGGTGTGTGAAGTGATTTTATTGAGCTCTGTGAAGTCAGAATGGAGGTGTGTGAAGTCACAGAATGGAGGTGTGTGAACTCAGAATGGAGGCGTGTGAAGTCACCGAATTCAGGTGTGTGAAGTCACAGAATGGAGGTGTGTGAAGTCATAGAATGGAGGTGTGTGAAGTCAGAACGAAGGTGTGTGAACTCAGATTGGAGGTGTGGGAAGTCACAATGGAGGTGTGTGAAGTTATAGAATGGACGTGTGTGAAGTCACAGAATGGAGGGGTGTGAAGTCAAAGACTGGAGGTGTGTGAAGTCATAGTATGGAGGTGTGTGAACTCATAAAATGGAGGTGTGTGAAGTCATAGTATGGAGGTGTGTGAAGTCACAGAATGAAGGTGCGTTAAGTCACAGAATGGAGGTTTGTGAACTCAGAATGGAGGTGTGTGAAGTCACAGAATGGAGGTGTGTGAAGTCACAGAATGGAGGTGTGTGAACTCACAATGGAGGTGTGTGAAGTCAAAGAATGGAGGTGTGTGAAGTCATAGAATGGAATTGTGTGAAGTCATAGAATGGAGGTGTGTGAAGTGAGAACTGAGGTGTGTGAAGTCACGGAATTGAGGTGTGTGAACTCAGAATTGAGGTGTGTGAAGTCACAGAATGGAGGTATGTGAAGTCATAGAATGGAGGTGTGTGAAGTCATAGAATGGATGTTTCTGAAGTAGAATGAAGGTGTGTGAACTCATAAAATGGAGATGTGTGAAGTCATGGAATGGAGGTGTGTGAAGTCCAAGAATATAGGTTGTGAAGTCAAACAATGGTGGTGTGTGAAGTCAAAGAATGCAGGTGTGTTAAGTCAAAGAATGGAAGTGTGTGAAGTCAAAATGGAGGTGTGAGAAGTCACAGAATGGAGGTGTGTGAAGTCACAGAATGAAGGTGTTTGAAGTCAAAATTGTGCTGTGTGAAGTCACAAATGGAGGTGTCTGAAGTCAGAATGCAGCTGTGTGAAGCCATAGAATGGAGGTGTGTGAAGTCAGAATGGAGGTGTGTGAACTCATAGAATGGAGTGTGTGAAGTCACAATGGGGGTGTGTGAAGTCATAGAATGGGGGTGTGGGAAGTCAAATTGGAGGTGTGTGAAATCACAGAATGGAGGTGTGTCAACTCAGAAATGGGGTGTGTGAAGTCATAGAATGCAGGTGTGTGAATTCATAGAATGGAAGAGTGTGAAATCATAGAATGTAGGTGTATGAAGTCAAAGAATTGAGGTTTGTGAAGTCAGAATGGAGGTGTGTGGAGTCAGGATGGAGGTGAGTGAAGTCACAGAATGGAGGTGTGGGAACTCAGAATGGAGGTGTGTGGTCACAGAACGGAGGTTTGTGAAGTCATAGAATGGAGGTGCCTGAAGTCATAGAATGGATGTTTCTGAAGTGAGAACGAAGGTGTATGAAGTCAAAGAATGGAGGTGTGTGAAGTCAAAATGGAGGTGTGTGAATCATAGAATGGAGGAGTGTGAACTCATAGAATGGAGGTGTGTGAAGTCATGGAATGGGTGTGTGTGAAGTCAAAGAATTGAGGTGTGTGAAGTCAAACAATAAAGGTGTGTGAAGTCACAGAATTGAGGTGTGTGAACTCATAGAATGGAGGTGCATGTAGTCAAAGAATGGAGGTGTGTGAAGTCATCGAATGGAGGTGTGTGAAGTCATAGAATGGAGGTGGGTGAAGTCAGATGGAGCTGTGTGAAGTCATAGAATGGAGGTGTGTGGAGTCAGAATGAAGGTGTTTGAAGTCATAGAATGGAGTGTGTGAAGTCAAAATGGACTTGTGTGAACTCATCGAATGGAGGTGTCTGAAGTCACAATACAGGTGTGCAAAGTCATAGAATGGAGGTGTGTGAGGTCATAGAATGGAGGTGTGTGAAGTCACAGAATGGAGGTGTGTGAAGTCATAGAATGGAGGTGTGTGAAGTCACAGAATGGAGGTGTGTGAAATCATAGAATGGAGGTGTGTGAAGTCATAGAATTTAGGTGTGTGAAGTCATAGAATGGAGGTGTGTGAAGTCTGAGAATGTAGGTGTGTGAAATCACAAAATGGAGGTGTGTGAACTCAGAATCGAGGTGTGTGAAGTCACAGAATGGAGGTGTGTGAAGTCATAGAATGGAGGTGTGTGAAGTCACACAATGGGGGTGTGTGAAGTCATAGAATGGAGGTGTGTGAAGTCATAGAATGGAGGTGTGTGAAGTCACAGAATGGAGGTGTGTGAAGTCAGAATAGATGTGTGCGAAGTCATGGAATGGAGCTGTGTGAATTCAGAATGGAGCTGTGTGAAGTCATAGAATGGAGGTGAGTGAAGTCAGAATGGCGGTGTGTGAACTCATAGAATGATGGTGTGTGGAGTCACAATGGAGGTGTGTGAAGTCATAGAATGGAGGTTTTTGAAGTCACAGAATGGAGGTGTGTGAAGTCATAGAATGGAGGTGTGTGAAGTCAGATTGGAGGTGTGTGTAGTCATTGAATGGAGGTGTGTCAACTCAGAAAGGAGGTGTGTGAAGTCGTAGAATGGAGGTGTGTGAAGTCATAGAATGGAGGTGTGTGAAATCATAGAATGGAGGTGTGTGAAGTCACAGAATTGAGGTGTGTGAAGTCAGAATGGAGGTGTGTGAAGTCAGAATGAAGGTGTGTGAAGTCATAGAATGGAGGTGTGTGAATTCACAATGCATTTGTGTGAACTCATAGAATGGAGGTCTGTGAAGTCACAATGTAGGTGTGTGAAGTCACAGAATGGAGGTGTGTGAAGTCATAGAATGGAGGTGTTTGAAGTCACAGAATGGAGGTGTGTGAAGTCATGTATTGGAGGTTTTTGAAGTCATAGAATGAAGGTGTGTGAAGTAATAGAATGGAGGTGTGTCAAGTCACAGATTGAACGTGTGTGAAGTCACAGGATGGGGGTGTGTGAACTCAGAATGGAGGTGTGTGAAGTCACAGAATGGAGGTGTGTGAAGTCAAAATGGTGGTGTGTGAACTCATAGAATGGAGGTGTGTGAACTCATGGAACGGAGGTGTGTGAAGTCATGGAATGGAGGTGTGCGAAGTCAAAGAATGGATGCATGTGTATTCAAAAATGGAGGTGAGTGAAGTCACAGAATGGAGGTGTGTGAAGTCACAGAATGGACGTCTGTGAAGTGACATAATGCAGGTGTGTGAATTCACAATGGAGGTGTGTGAAGTCACAGAATGTAGGTGTGTGAAGTCACAGAATGGAGGTGTGTGAAATCATAGAATGGTGGTGTGTGAAGTCACAGAATGGAGATGTGTGAAGTCATAGATGGAGATGTGTGATGTCATAGAATGGAGGTGTGTGAAGTCACAGAATGGAGGTGTGTGAAGTCATAGAATGGAGGTGTGTGAAGTCACACAATGGGGGTGTGTGAAGTCATAGAATGGAGGTGTGTGAAGTCATAGAATGGAGGTGTGTGAAGTCATAGAATGGATGTTTCTGAAGTAAGAATGAAGGTGTGTGAAGTCATAGAATGGAGATGTGTGAAGTCAAAATGGTGGTGTGTGAACTCATAGAATGGAGGTGTGTGAAGTCACAGAATTGCGGTGTGTGAAGTCAGAATGGAGGTGTGTGAAGTCAGAATGGAGGTGTGTGAAGTCATAGAATGGAGGTGTGTGAATTCACAATGCGATTGTGTGAACTCATAGAATGGAGGTCTGTGAAGTCACAATGTACGTGTATGAAGTCACAGAATGGAGGTGTGTGAAGTCATAGAATGGAGGTGTGTGAAGTCACAAAATGGAGGTGTGTGAAGTCACAGAATGGAGGTGTGTGAAATCTAGAAGGGAGCTGGGTGAAGTCATAGAATGGAGGTGTGTGAAGTCAGAATGGAGGTGTGTGAAGTCATTGAATGGAGGTGTGTGAAGTCAGAATGGAGGAGTGTGAAGTCAGAATGGAGGTGTGTGAAGTCATAGAATGGAGGTGTGTGAATTCACAATGCGTTTGTGTGAACTCATAGAATGGAGGTCTGTGAAGTCACAATGTACGTGTATGAAGTCACAGAATGCAGGTGTGTGAAGTCATAGAATGGAGGTGTGTGAAGTCACAAAATGGAGGTGTGTGAAGTCACAGAATGGAGGTGTGTGAAATCTAGAATGGAGCTGTGTGAAGTCATAGAATGGAGGTGTGTGAAGTCAGAATGGAGGTGTGTGAAGTCATAGAATGGAGGTGTGTGAAGTCAGAATGGAGGTGTGTGAAGTCATAGAATGGTGGTGTGTGAAGTCAGAATGGAGGTGTGTGAAGTCATAGAATGGAGGTGTGTGAAGTCACAATGGAGGTGTGTGAAGTCATAGAATGGAGGTGTGTGAAGTCACAGAATGGAGGTGTGTGAAGTCATAGAATGGAGCTGTGTGAAGTCAGATTGGAGGTGTGTGAAGTCACAGAATGGAGGTGTGTGAACTCAGAATGGAGGTGTGTGAAGTCACAGAATGGAGGTGTGTGAAGTCATAGAATGGAGGTGTGTGAAGTCATAGAATGGATGTGTGTGAAGTCATAATGGAGTTGTGTGAAGTCACAGAATTGAGGTGTGTGAAGTCACAGAATGGAGGTGTGTGAAGTTATAGAATGGAGGTGTGTGAAGTCATAGAATGGAGGTGTGTGAAGTCATAGAATGGAAGTGTGTGAAGTCAGAACGGAGGTGTGTGAACTCAGATTGGAGGTGTGGGAAGTCACAGAATGGAGGTGTGTGAAGTCACAATGTACGTGTGTGAAGTCACAGAATGGAGGTGTGTGAAGTCATAGAATGGAGGTGTGTGAAGTTACAGAATGGAGGTGTGTGAAGTCATATAATGGAGGTGTGTGAAGTCATAGAATGGAGGTGTGTGAAGTCACAATGGAGTTGTGTGAAGTCATAGAATGGAGGTGTGTGAAGTCAGAATGGAGGTGTGTGAACTCATAGAATGGAGGTGTGTGAAGTCAGAATGGAGGTGTGTAAACTCATAGAATGGAGGTGTGTGAAGTCACAATGGAGGTGTGTGAAGTCATAAAATGGAGGTGTGTGAAGTCACAGAATGGAGGTGTGTGAAGTCATGGAATGGAGCTGTGGGAAGTCAGATTGGAGGTGTGTGAAGTCACAGAATGGAGGTGTGTGAACCCAGAAAGGAGGTGTGTGAAGTCATAGAATGGAGGTGTGTGAAGTCATAGAATGGATGTTTATTAAGTAAGAATGAAGGTGTGTTAAGTCATAGAATGGAGGTTTGTGAAGGCACAGAATGGAGGTGTGTGAAGTCATAGAATGGAGCTGTGTGAAGTCATAATGGAGGTGTGTGTAGTCACAGAATTGAGGTGTGTGAAGTCACAGAATGGAGGTGTCTGAAGTCATAGAATGGAGGTGTGTGAAGTCATAGAATGGAGGTTTGTGAAGTCATAGAATGGATGTTTATTATGTAAGAATGAAGGTGTGTTAAGTCATAGAATGGAGGTGTGTGAAGGCACAGAATGGAGGTGTGTGAAGTCATAGAATGGAGCTGTGTGAAGTCAGAATGGAGGTGTGTGAAGTCACAGAATGGAGGCGTGCGAACTCAGAATGGGGGTGTGTGAAGTCACAGAATGGAGGTGTGTTAAGTCACAGAACGGAGGTGTTTGTACTCAGAATCGAGGTGTGTGAAGTCACAGAATGGAGGTGTGTGACGTCATAGAATGGAGGTGTGTGAAATCATAGAATGGAGGTGTGGGAAGTCAGAGAATGGAGCTGTTTGAAGTCAGAATTGAGGTGTGCGAAGTCATGGAATGGAGGTGTGTGAAGTGATTTTATTGAGCTCTGTGAAGTCAGAATGGAGGTGTGTGAAGTCACAGAATGGAGGTGTGTGAACTCAGAATGGAGGCGTGTGAAGTCACCGAATTCAGGTGTGTGAAGTCACAGAATGGAGGTGTGTGAAGTCATAGAATGGAGGTGTGTGAAGTCAGAACGAAGGTGTGTGAACTCAGATTGGAGGTGTGGGAAGTCACAATGGAGGTGTGTGAAGTTATAGAATGGACGTGTGTGAAGTCACAGAATGGAGGGGTGTGAAGTCAAAGACTGGAGGTGTGTGAAGTCATAGTATGGAGGTGTGTGAACTCATAAAATGGAGGTGTGTGAAGTCATAGTATGGAGGTGTGTGAAGTCACAGAATGAAGGTGCGTTAAGTCACAGAATGGAGGTTTGTGAACTCAGAATGGAGGTGTGTGAAGTCACAGAATGGAGGTGTGTGAAGTCACAGAATGGAGGTGTGTGAACTCACAATGGAGGTGTGTGAAGTCAAAGAATGGAGGTGTGTGAAGTCATAGAATGGAATTGTGTGAAGTCATAGAATGGAGGTGTGTGAAGTGAGAACTGAGGTGTGTGAAGTCACGGAATTGAGGTGTGTGAACTCAGAATTGAGGTGTGTGAAGTCACAGAATGGAGGTATGTGAAGTCATAGAATGGAGGTGTGTGAAGTCATAGAATGGATGTTTCTGAAGTAGAATGAAGGTGTGTGAACTCATAAAATGGAGATGTGTGAAGTCATGGAATGGAGGTGTGTGAAGTCCAAGAATATAGGTTGTGAAGTCAAACAATGGTGGTGTGTGAAGTCAAAGAATGCAGGTGTGTTAAGTCAAAGAATGGAAGTGTGTGAAGTCAAAATGGAGGTGTGAGAAGTCACAGAATGGAGGTGTGTGAAGTCACAGAATGAAGGTGTTTGAAGTCAAAATTGTGCTGTGTGAAGTCACAAATGGAGGTGTCTGAAGTCAGAATGCAGCTGTGTGAAGCCATAGAATGGAGGTGTGTGAAGTCAGAATGGAGGTGTGTGAACTCATAGAATGGAGTGTGTGAAGTCACAATGGGGGTGTGTGAAGTCATAGAATGGGGGTGTGGGAAGTCAAATTGGAGGTGTGTGAAATCACAGAATGGAGGTGTGTCAACTCAGAAATGGGGTGTGTGAAGTCATAGAATGCAGGTGTGTGAATTCATAGAATGGAAGAGTGTGAAATCATAGAATGTAGGTGTATGAAGTCAAAGAATTGAGGTTTGTGAAGTCAGAATGGAGGTGTGTGGAGTCAGGATGGAGGTGAGTGAAGTCACAGAATGGAGGTGTGGGAACTCAGAATGGAGGTGTGTGGTCACAGAACGGAGGTTTGTGAAGTCATAGAATGGAGGTGCCTGAAGTCATAGAATGGATGTTTCTGAAGTGAGAACGAAGGTGTATGAAGTCAAAGAATGGAGGTGTGTGAAGTCAAAATGGAGGTGTGTGAATCATAGAATGGAGGAGTGTGAACTCATAGAATGGAGGTGTGTGAAGTCATGGAATGGGTGTGTGTGAAGTCAAAGAATTGAGGTGTGTGAAGTCAAACAATAAAGGTGTGTGAAGTCACAGAATTGAGGTGTGTGAACTCATAGAATGGAGGTGCATGTAGTCAAAGAATGGAGGTGTGTGAAGTCATCGAATGGAGGTGTGTGAAGTCATAGAATGGAGGTGGGTGAAGTCAGATGGAGCTGTGTGAAGTCATAGAATGGAGGTGTGTGGAGTCAGAATGAAGGTGTTTGAAGTCATAGAATGGAGTGTGTGAAGTCAAAATGGACTTGTGTGAACTCATCGAATGGAGGTGTCTGAAGTCACAATACAGGTGTGCAAAGTCATAGAATGGAGGTGTGTGAGGTCATAGAATGGAGGTGTGTGAAGTCACAGAATGGAGGTGTGTGAAGTCATAGAATGGAGGTGTGTGAAGTCACAGAATGGAGGTGTGTGAAATCATAGAATGGAGGTGTGTGAAGTCATAGAATTTAGGTGTGTGAAGTCATAGAATGGAGGTGTGTGAAGTCTGAGAATGTAGGTGTGTGAAATCACAAAATGGAGGTGTGTGAACTCAGAATCGAGGTGTGTGAAGTCACAGAATGGAGGTGTGTGAAGTCATAGAATGGAGGTGTGTGAAGTCACACAATGGGGGTGTGTGAAGTCATAGAATGGAGGTGTGTGAAGTCATAGAATGGAGGTGTGTGAAGTCACAGAATGGAGGTGTGTGAAGTCAGAATAGATGTGTGCGAAGTCATGGAATGGAGCTGTGTGAATTCAGAATGGAGCTGTGTGAAGTCATAGAATGGAGGTGAGTGAAGTCAGAATGGCGGTGTGTGAACTCATAGAATGATGGTGTGTGGAGTCACAATGGAGGTGTGTGAAGTCATAGAATGGAGGTTTTTGAAGTCACAGAATGGAGGTGTGTGAAGTCATAGAATGGAGGTGTGTGAAGTCAGATTGGAGGTGTGTGTAGTCATTGAATGGAGGTGTGTCAACTCAGAAAGGAGGTGTGTGAAGTCGTAGAATGGAGGTGTGTGAAGTCATAGAATGGAGGTGTGTGAAATCATAGAATGGAGGTGTGTGAAGTCACAGAATTGAGGTGTGTGAAGTCAGAATGGAGGTGTGTGAAGTCAGAATGAAGGTGTGTGAAGTCATAGAATGGAGGTGTGTGAATTCACAATGCATTTGTGTGAACTCATAGAATGGAGGTCTGTGAAGTCACAATGTAGGTGTGTGAAGTCACAGAATGGAGGTGTGTGAAGTCATAGAATGGAGGTGTTTGAAGTCACAGAATGGAGGTGTGTGAAGTCATGTATTGGAGGTTTTTGAAGTCATAGAATGAAGGTGTGTGAAGTAATAGAATGGAGGTGTGTCAAGTCACAGATTGAACGTGTGTGAAGTCACAGGATGGGGGTGTGTGAACTCAGAATGGAGGTGTGTGAAGTCACAGAATGGAGGTGTGTGAAGTCAAAATGGTGGTGTGTGAACTCATAGAATGGAGGTGTGTGAACTCATGGAACGGAGGTGTGTGAAGTCATGGAATGGAGGTGTGCGAAGTCAAAGAATGGATGCATGTGTATTCAAAAATGGAGGTGAGTGAAGTCACAGAATGGAGGTGTGTGAAGTCACAGAATGGACGTCTGTGAAGTGACATAATGCAGGTGTGTGAATTCACAATGGAGGTGTGTGAAGTCACAGAATGTAGGTGTGTGAAGTCACAGAATGGAGGTGTGTGAAATCATAGAATGGTGGTGTGTGAAGTCACAGAATGGAGATGTGTGAAGTCATAGATGGAGATGTGTGATGTCATAGAATGGAGGTGTGTGAAGTCACAGAATGGAGGTGTGTGAAGTCATAGAATGGAAGTGTGTGAAGTAATAGAATGGAGGTGTGTGAAGTCAGAATGGAGATGTGTGAAGTCACAGAATGGAATTTTGTGAAATCATAGAATGGAGGTGTGTGAAGTCATAGAATGGATGATTCTGAAGAAAAAATGAAGGTGTGTGAAGTCATAGAATGGAGGTGTGTGAAGTCACAATGTAGGTGTGTGAACTCATAGAATGGTGCTGTGTAATCTCATAGAATGGAGGTGTGTGAAGTCATGGAATGGAGGTGTGTGAAGTCACAGAATGGACGTGTGTGAAGTCAAAGAATGGAAGTGTGTGAAGTCAAAATTGATGTGCGTGAAGTCACAGAATGGAGGTGTGGGAAGTCACAGAATGGAGGTGTGTTAAGTCAAAATTGTGGAGTGTGAAGTCACAAATGGAGGTGTGAAGTCAGAATTTAGCTGTGTGAAGTCATAGAATGGAGGTGTGTGAAGTCAGAATGGAGGTGTGTGAACTCATAGAATGGAGGTGTGTGAAGTCACCATGGAGGTGTGTGAAGTCATAGAATAGAGGTGTGTGAAGTCAGATTGGAGGTGTGTGAAGTCATAGAATGGAGGTGTGTGAAATCACAATGGAGGTGTGTGAAGTCATAGAATGGAGGTGTGTGAAGTCACAGAATGGAGGTGTGTGAATTCATAGAATGGAGCTGTGTGAAGTCAGATTGGAGGTGTGTGAAGTCACAGAATGGAGGTGTGTGAACTCAGAATGGAGGTGTGTGAAGTCACAGAATGGAGGTGTGTGAATTCACAATGCGTTTGTGTGAACTCATAGAATGGAGGTCTGTGAAGTCACAATGTACGTGTATGAAGTCACAGAATGGAGGTGTGTGAAGTCATAGAATGGAGGTGTGTGAAGTCACAAAATGGAGGTGTGTGAAGTCACAGAATGGAGGTGTGTGAAATCTAGAAGGGAGCTGTGTGAAGTCATAGAATGGAGGTGTGTGAAGTCAGAATGGAGGTGTGTGAAGTCATAGAATGGAGGTGTGTGAAGTCAGAATGGAGGAGTGTGAAGTCAGAATGGAGGTGTGTGAAGTCATAGAATGGAGGTGTGTGAATTCACAATGCGTTTGTGTGAACTCATAGAATGGAGGTCTGTGAAGTCACAATGTACGTGTATGAAGTCACAGAATGCAGGTGTGTGAAGTCATAGAATGGAGGTGTGTGAAGTCACAAAATGGAGGTGTGTGAAGTCACAGAATGGAGGTGTGTGAAATCTAGAATGGAGCTGTGTGAAGTCATAGAATGGAGGTGTGTGAAGTCAGAATGGAGGTGTGTGAAGTCATAGAATGGAGGTGTGTGAAGTCAGAATGGAGGTGTGTGAAGTCATACAATGGTGGTGTGTGAAGTCAGAATGGAGGTGTGTGAAGTCATAGAATGGAGGTGTGTGAAATCACAATGGAGGTGTGTGAAGTCATAGAATGGAGGTGTGTGAAGTCACAGAATGGAGGTGTGTGAATTCATAGAATGGAGCTGTGTGAAGTCAGATTGGAGGTGTGTGAAGTCACAGAATGGAGGTGTGTGAACTCAGAATGGAGGTGTGTGAAGTCACAGAATGGAGGTGTGTGAAGTCATAGAATGGAGGTGTGTGAAGTCATAGAATGGATGTGTGTGAAGTCATAATGGAGTTGTGTGAAGTCACAGAATTGAGGTGTGTGAAGTCACAGAATGGAGGTGTGTGAAGTTATAGAATGGAGGTGTGTGAAGTCATAGAATGGAGGTGTGTGAAGTCATAGAATGGAAGTGTGTGAAGTCAGAACGGAGGTGTGTGAACTCAGATTGTTGGTGTGGGAAGTCACAGAATGGAGGTGTGTGAAGTCACAATGTACGTGTGTGAAGTCACAGAATGGAGGTGTGTGAAGTCATGGAATGGAGGTGTGTGAAGTTACAGAATGGAGGTGTGTGAAGTCATATAATGGAGGTGTGTGAAGTCATAGAATGGAGGTGTGTGAAGTCACAATGGAGTTGTGTGAAGTCAAAAATGGAGGTGTGTGAAGTCAGAATGGAGGTGTGTGAACTCATAGAATGGAGGTGTGTGAAGTCAGAATGGAGGTGTGTAAACTCATAGAATGGAGGTGTGTGAAGTCACAATGGAGGTGTGTGAAGTCATAAAATGGAGGTGTGTGAAGTCACAGAATGGAGGTGTGTGAAGTCATGGAATGGAGCTGTGGGAAGTCAGATTGGAGGTGTGTGAAGTCACAGAATGGAGGTGTGTGAACTCAGAAAGGAGGTGTGTGAAGTCATAGAATGGAGGTGTGTGAAGTCATAGAATGGATGTTTATTAAGTAAGAATGAAGGTGTGTTAAGTCATAGAATGGAGGTTTGTGAAGGCACAGAATGGAGGTGTGTGAAGTCATAGAATGGAGCTGTGTGAAGTCATAATGAAGGTGTGTGTAGTCACAGAATTGAGGTGTGTGAAGTCACAGAATGGAGGTGTCTGAAGTCATAGAATGGAGGTGTGTGAAGTCATAGAATGGAGGTTTGTGAAGTCATAGAATGGATGTTTATTATGTAAGAATGAAGGTGTGTTAAGTCATAGAATGGAGGTGTGTGAAGGCACAGAATGGAGGTGTGTGAAGTCATAGAATGGAGCTGTGTGAAGTCAGAATGGAGGTGTGTGAAGTCACAGAATTGAGGCGTGCGAACTCAGAATGGGGGTGTGTGAAGTCACAGAATGGAGGTGTGTTAAGTCACAGAACGGAGGTGTTTGTACTCAGAATCGAGGTGTGTGAAGTCACAGAATGGAGGTGTGTGACGTCATAGAATGGAGGTGTGTGAAATCATAGAATGGAGGTGTGGGAAGTCAGAGAATGGAGCTGTTTGAAGTCAGAATGGAGGTGTGCGAAGTCATGGAATGGAGGTGTGTGAAGTGATTTTATTGAGCTCTGTGAAGTCAGAATGGAGGTGTGTGAAGTCACAGAATGGAGGTGTGTGAACTCAGAATGGAGGCGTGTGAAGTCACCGAATTCAGGTGTGTGAAGTCACAGAATGGAGGTGTGTGAATCATAGAATGGAGGTGTGTGAAGTCAGAACGAAGGTGTGTGAACTCAGATTGGAGGTGTGGGAAGTCACAATGGAGGTGTGTGAAGTTATAAAATGGACGTGTGTGAAGTCACAGAATGGAGGGGTGTGAAGTCAAAGACTGGAGGTGTGTGAAGTCATAGTATGGAGGTGTGTGAACTCATAAAATGGAGGTGTGTGAAGTCATAGTATGGAGGTGTGTGAAGTCACAGAATGAAGGTGCGTTAAGTCACAGAATGGAGGTTTGTGAACTCAGAATGGAGGTGTGTGAAGTCACAGAATGGAGGTGTGTGAAGTCACAGAATGGAGGTGTGAACTCACAATGGAGGTGTGTGAAGTCAAAGAATGGAGGTGTGTGAAGTCATAGAATGGAATTGTGTGAAGTCATAGAATGGAGGTGTGTGAAGTGAGAATTGAGGTGTGTGAAGTCACGGAATTGAGGTGTGTGAACTCAGAATTGAGGTGTGTGAAGTCACAGAATGGAGGTATGTGAAGTCATAGAATGGAGGTGTGTGAAGTCATAGAATGGATGTTTCTGAAGTAGAATGAAGGTGTGTGAACTCATAAAATGGAGATGTGTGAAGTCATGGAATGGAGGTGTGTGAAGTCCAAGAATATAGGTTGTGAAGTCAAACAATGGTGGTGTGTGAAGTCAAAGAATGCAGGTGTGTTAAGTCAAAGAATGGAAGTGTGTGAAGTCAAAATGGAGGTGTGAGAAGTCACAGAATGGAGGTGTGTGAAGTCACAGAATGAAGGTGTTTGAAGTCAAAATTGTGCTGTGTGAAGTCACAAATGGAGGTGTCTGAAGTCAGAATGCAGCTGTGTGAAGCCATAGAATGGAGGTGTGTGAAGTCAGAATGGAGGTGTGTGAACTCATAGAATGGAGTGTGTGAAGTCACAATGGGGGTGTGTGAAGTCATAGAATGGGGGTGTGTGAAGTCAAATTGGAGGTGTGTGAAATCACAGAATGGAGGTGTGTCAACTCAGAAATGGGGTGTGTGAAGTCATAGAATGCAGGTGTATGAATTCATAGAATGGAAGAGTGTGAAATCATAGAATGTAGGTGTATGAAGTCAAAGAATTGAGGTTTGTGAAGTCAGAATGGAGGTGTGTGGAGTCAGGATGGAGGTGAGTGAAGTCACAGAATGGAGGTGTGGGAACTCAGAATGGAGGTGTGTGGTCACAGAACGGAGGTTTGTGAAGTCATAGAATGGAGGTGCCTGAAGTCATAGAATGGATGTTTCTGAAGTGAGAACGAAGGTGTATGAAGTCAAAGAATGGAGGTGTGTGAAGTCAAAATGGAGGTGTGTGAATCATAGAATGGAGGAGTGTGAACTCATAGAATGGAGGTGTGTGAAGTCATGGAATGGGTGTGTGTGAAGTCAAAGAATTGAGGTGTGTGAAGTCAAACAATAAAGGTGTGTGAAGTCACAGAATTGAGGTGTGTGAACTCATAGAATGGAGGTGCATGTAGTCAAAGAATGGAGGTGTGTGAAGTCATCGAATGGAGGTGTGTGAAGTCATAGAATGGAGGTGGGTGAAGTCAGATGGAGCTGTGTGAAGTCATAGAATGGAGGTGTGTGGAGTCAGAATGAAGGTGTGTGAAGTCATAGAATGGAGTGTGTGAAGTCAAAATGGACGTGTGTGAACTCATAGAATGGAGGTGTCTGAAGTCACAATACAGGTGTGCAAAGTCATAGAATGGAGGTGTGTGAGGTCATAGAATGGAGGTGTGTGAAGTCACAGAATGGAGGTGTGTGAAGTCATAGAATGGAGGTGTGTGAAGTCACAGAATGGAGGTGTGTGAAATCATAGAATGGAGGTGTGTGAAGTCATAGAATTTAGGTGTGTGAAGTCATAGAATGGAGGTGTGTGAAGTCTGAGAATGTAGGTGTGTGAAATCACAAAATGGAGGTGTGTGAACTCAGAATCGAGGTGTGTGAAGTCACAGAATGGAGGTGTGTGAAGTCATAGAATGGAGGTGTGTGAAGTCACACAATGGGGGTGTGTGAAGTCATAGAATGGAGGTGTGTGAAGTCATAGAATGGAGGTGTGTGAAGTCACAGAATGGAGGTGTGTGAAGTCAGAATAGATGTGTGCGAAGTCATGGAATGGAGCTGTGTGAATTCAGAATGGAGCTGTGTGAAGTCATAGAATGGAGGTGAGTGAAGTCAGAATGGCGGGGTGTGAACTCATAGAATGATGGTGTGTGGAGTCACAATGGAGGTGTGTGAAGTCATAGAATGGAGGTTTTTGAAGTCACAGAATGGAGGTGTGTGAAGTCATAGAATGGAGGTGTGTGAAGTCAGATTGGAGGTGTGTGAAGTCATAGAATGGAGGTGTGTCAACTCAGAAAGGAGGTGTGTGAAGTCGTAGAATGGAGGTGTGTGAAGTCATAGAATGGAGGTGTGTGAAATCATAGAATGGAGGTGTGTGAAGTCACAGAATTGAGGTGTGTGAAGTCAGAATGGAGGTGTGTGAAGTCAGAATGAAGGTGTGTGAAGTCATAGAATGGAGGTGTGTGAATTCACAATGCATTTGTGTGAACTCATAGAATGGAGGTCTGTGAAGTCACAATGTAGGTGTGTGAAGTCACAGAATGGAGGTGTGTGAAGTCATAGAATGGAGGTGTTTGAAGTCACAGAATGGAGGTGTGTGAAGTCATGTATTGGACGTTTGTGAAGTCATAGAATGAAGGTGTGTGAAGTAATAGAATGGAGGTGTGTCAAGTCACAGATTGAACGTGTGTGAAGTCACAGGATGGGGGTGTGTGAACTCAGAATGGAGGTGTGTGAAGTCACAGAATGGAGGTGTGTGAAGTCAAAATGGTGGTGTGTGAACTCATAGAATGGAGGTGTGTGAACTCATGGAACGGAGGTGTGTGAAGTCATGGAATGGAGGTGTGCGAAGTCAAAGAATGGATGCATGTGTATTCAAAAATGGAGGTGAGTGAAGTCACAGAATGGAGGTGTGTGAAGTCACAGAATGGACGTCTGTGAAGTGACATAATGCAGGTGTGTGAATTCACAATGGAGGTGTGTGAAGTCACAGAATGTAGGTGTGTGAAGTCACAGAATGGAGGTGTGTGAAATCATAGAATGGTGGTGTGTGAAGTCACAGAATGGAGATGTGTGAAGTCATAGATGGAGATGTGTGATGTCATAGAATGGAGGTGTGTGAAGTCACAGAATGGAGGTGTGTGAAGTCATAGAATGGAAGTGTGTGAAGTAATAGAATGGAGGTGTGTGAAGTCAGAATGGAGATGTGTGAAGTCACAGAATGGAATTTTGTGAAATCATAGAATGGAGGTGTGTGAAGTCATAGAATGGATGATTCTGAAGAAAAAATGAAGGTGTGTGAAGTCATAGAATGGAGGTCTGTGAAGTCACAATGTACGTGTGTGAACTCATAGAATGGTGGTGTGTAATCTCATAGAATGGAGGTGTGTGAAGTCATGGAATGGAGGTGTGTGAAGTCACAGAATGGAGGTGTGTGAAGTCAAAATTGTGGAGTATGAAGTCACAAGTGGAGGTGTGAAGTCAGAATTTAGCTGTGTGAAGTCATAGAATGGAGGGGTGTGAAGTCAGAATGGAGGTGTGTGAACTCATGGAATGGAGGTGTGTGAAGTCACAATGGAGGTGTGTGAAGTCATAGAATGGAGGTGTGTGAAGTCAGATTGGATGTGTGTGAAATCACAGAATGGAGGTGTGTCAACTCAGAAATGAGGTGTTTGAAGTCATAGAATCTAGGTGTGTGAAGTCATAGAATGGAAGTGTGTGAAATCATAGAATGGAGGTGTGTGAAGTCACAAACTGAGGCGTGTGAATTCAAAATGGAGGTGTGTGAAGTCAGAATATTGGTGGGTGAAGTCATAGAATGGAGGTGTGTGAAGTCACAATGCATGTGAGTGAACTCATAGAATGAAGGTGTGAAGTGACAATGTAGGTGTGTTAAGTTATAGAATGGAGGTGTGTGAAGTCATAGAATGGAGGTGTGTGAAGTCACAGACTGGAGGTGTGTGAAATCATAGAATGGAGGTGTGTGAAGTCACAGAATGGAGGTGTGTGAAGTCATAGAATGGAGGTGTGTGAAGTCACAATGGAGGTGTGTGAAGTCATAGAATGGAGGTGTGTGAAGTCATAGAATGGAAGTGTGTGAAATCATAGAATGGAGGTGTGTGAAGGCACAGAACTGAGGCGTGTGAAGTCAAAATGGAGGTGTGTGAAGTCGGAATGTTAGTGGGTGAAGTCATAAAATGGAGGTGTGTGAAGTCACAATGCAGGTGTGTGAACTCATAGTATGGAGGTGTGTGAAGTCACAATATACGTGTTTTAAGTTATAGAATGGAGGTGTGTGAAGTCATAAAATGTTGGTGTGTGAAGTCACACAATGGAGGTGTGTGAAGTCAGAATAGATGTGTGCGAAGTCATAGAATGGAGCTGTGTGAAGTCAGAATGGAGCTGTGTGAAGTCATAGAATGGAGGTGAGTGAAGTCAGAATGGCGGTGTGTGAATTCATAGAATGATGGTGTGTGAAGTCACAATGGAGGTGTGTGAAGTCATAGAATGGAGGTTTTTGAAGTCACAGAATGGAGGTGGGTGAAGTCATAGAATGGAGGTGTGTGAAGTCAGATTGGAGGTGTGTGAAGTCATAGAATGGAGGTGTGTCAACTCAGAAAGGAGGTGTGTGAAGTCATAGAATGGAGGTGTGTGAAGTCATAGAATGCAGGGTTGTGAAACCATAGAATGGAGTTGTGTGAAGTCACAGAATTGAGGTCTGTGAAGTCAGAATGGAGGTGTGTCAAGTCAGAATGGAATTGTGTGAAGTCATAGAATGGAGGTGTGTGAATTCACAATGCATTTGTGTGAACTCATAGAATGGAGGTCTGTGAAGTCACAATGTAGGTGTGTGAAGTCACAGAATGGAGGCGTGAGAAGTCATAGAATGGAGGTGTGTGAAGTCACAGAATGGTGGTGTGTGAAGTCATATATTGCAGGTTTGTGAAGTCATAGATTGGAGGTGTGTGAAGTAATAGAATGGAGGTGTGTCAAGTCACAAAATGAAGGTGTGTGAAGTCACAGAATGGGGGTGTGTGAACACAGAATGGAGGTGTGTGAAGTCACAGAATGGAGGAGTGTGAAGTCATAGAATGGATGTTTCTGAAGTAAGAATGAAGGTGTGTGAAGTCATAGAATGGAGGTGTGTGAAGTCAAAATGGTGGTGTGTGAACTCATAGAATGGAGGTGTGGGAACTCATGGAATGGTGGTTTGTGAAGTCATGGAATGGAGGTGTGTGAAGTCAAAGAATGGAGGTATGTGAATTCAAAAAATGGAGGCGAGTGAAGTCACAGAATGGAGGTGTGTGAAGTCACAGAAAGGAGATGTGTGAAGTGACAAAATGCAGGTGTGTGAACTCACAATGGAGGTGTGTGAAGTCACAGAAAGGAGGTGTGTGAAGTCATAGAATGGAAGTGTGTGAAGTCATAGAATGGAGGTGTGTGAAGTCAGAATGGAGGTGTGTGAAGTGACAGAATGGAATTTTGTGAAATCATAGAATGGAGGTGTGTGAAGTCATAGAATGGATGATTCTGAAGAAAAAATGAAGGTGTGTGAAGTCATAGAATGGAGGTGTGTGAAGTCACAATTTAGGTGTGTGAACTCATAGAATGGTGCTGTGTAATCTCATAGAATGGAGGTGTGTGAAGTCATGGAATGGAGGTGTGTGAAGTCACAAAATGGAGGTGTGTGAAGTCAAAGAATGGAAGTGTGTGAAGTCAAAATGGATGTGCGTGAAGTCACAGAATGGAGGTGTGGGAAGTCACAGAATGGAGGTGTGTTAAGTCAAAATTGTGGAGTGTGAAGTCACAAATGGAGGTGTGAAGTCAGAATTTAGCTGTGTGAAGTCATAGAATGGAGGTGTGTGAAATCAGAATGGAGGTGTGTGAACTCATAGAATGGAGGTGTGTGAAGTCACCATGGAGGTGTGTGAAGTCATAGAATAGAGGTGTGTGAAGTCAGATTGGAGGTGTGTGAAATGACAGAATGGAGGTGTGTCAACTCAGAAATGAGGTGTGTGAAGTCATAGAATCTAGGTGTGTGAAGTCATAGAATGGATGTGTGTGAAATCATAGAATGGAGGTGTGTGAAGTCACAGAACTGAGGCGTGTGAAGTCAAAATGGAGGTGTGTGAAGTCACATGCAGGTGTGTGAACTCATAGAATGGAGGTGTGAAGTCACAATGTAGGTGTGTTAAGTTATAAAATGGAGGTCTGTGAAGTCACAGAATGGATGTGTGTGAAGTCACAGAATGGAGGTGTGTGAAATAATAGAATGGAGGTCTGTGAAGTCACAGAATGGAGGTGTGTGAAGTCATAGAATGGAGGTGTGTGAAGTCATAGAATGCAGGTGTGTGAAGTCACAGAATCAAGGTGTGTGAAATTATAGAATGGAGGTGTGTTAAGTCACAGAATGGAGGTGTGTAAAATCATAGAATTGATGTGTGTGAAGTCATAGAATGGAGGTGTGTGAAGTCATAGAATGGAGGTGTGTAAAGTCAAAGAATGGAGGGGTGTGAAGTCACAGATTGGAGGTGTGTGAACCCAGAATGGAGGTGTGTGAAGTCACAGAATGGAGGTGTGTGAAGTCATAGAATGGAGGTGTATGAAGTCACAGAATGGATGTGTGTTAAGTACCAGAATGGAGGTGTGTGAACTCAGAATGGAGGTGTGTGAAGTCACAGAATGGAGGTGTGTGACCTCAAAATGAAGGTGCGTGAGGTCACAGAACGGAGGTTTGTGAAGTCATAGAATGGAGGTGTGTGAAGTCATAGAATGGATGATTATGAAGTAATAATGAAGGTGTGCGAAGTCATAGAATGGAGGTGTGTGAATTCACAATGTATGTGTGTGAACTCATAGAATGGAGGTGTGTGAAGTCACAATATAGGTGTGTTAAGTTATAGAATGGAGGTGTGTGAAGTCATAGAATGGAGGTGTGTGAAGTCACAGAATGGAGATGTGTGAAGTCATAGATGGAGATGTGTGATGTCATAGAATGGAGGTGTGTGAAGTCACAGAATGGAGGTGTGTGAAGTCATAGAATGGAAGTGTGTGAAGTAATAGAATTGAGGTGTGTGAAGTCAGAATGGAGATGTGTGAAGTCACAGAATGGAATTTTGTGAAATCATAGAATGGAGGTGTGAAGTCATAGAATGGATGATTCTGAAGAAAAAATGAAGGTGTGTGAAGTCATAGAATGGAGGTCTGTGAAGTCACAATGTAGGTGTGTGAACTCATAGAATGGTGGTGTGTAATCTCATAGAATGGAGGTGTGTGAAGTCATGGAATGGAGGTGTGTGAAGTCACAGAATGGAGGTGTGTGAAGTCAAAATTGTGAAGTATGAAGTCACAAATGGAGGTGTGAAGTCAGAATTTAGCTGTGTGAAGTCATAGAATGGAGGGGTGTGAAGTCACAATGGAGGTGTGTGAAGTCATAGAATGGAGGTGTGTGAAGTCAGATTGGAGGTGTGTGAAATCACAGAATGGAGGTGTGTCAACTCAGAAATGAGGTGTTTGAAGTCATAGAATCTAGGTGTGTGAAGTCATAGAATGGAAGTGTGAAATCATAGAATGGAGGTGTGTGAAGTCACAAACTGAGGCGTGTGAATTCAAAATGGAGGTGTGTGAAGTCAGAATGTTGGAGGGTGAAGTCATAGAATGGAGGTGTGTGAAGTCACAATGCATGTGTGTGAACTCATAGAATGGAGGTGTGAAGTCCCAATGTAGGTGTGTTAAGTTATAGAATGGAGGTGTGTGAGGTCATAGAATGGAGGTGTGTGAAGTCACAGACTGGAGGTGTGTGAAATCATAGAATGGAGGTGTGTGAAGTCACAGAATGGAGGTGTGTGAAGTCATAGAATGGAGGTTTGTGAAGTCACAGAATGGAGGTGTGTGAAGTTACAGAATGGAGGTGTGTGAAGTCATAGAATGGAGGTGTGTAAAATCGAAGAATGGACGTGTGTGAAGTCATAGAATGGAGGTGTGTGAAGTCATAGAATATAGGTGTGTGAAGTCACAGAATGGAGGGGTGTGAAGTCACAGATTGGAGGTGTGTGAACCCAGAATGGAGGTGTGTGAAATCACAGAATGGAGGTGTGTGAAGTCATAGAATGGAGATGTATGAAGTCACAGAAGGGATGTGTGTTAAGTCACAGAATGGAGCTGTGTGAAGTCATAGATGGAGGTGTGTGAAGTCACAGAATGGAGGTGTGTGAAGTCACAGAATGGAGGTGTGTGAAGTCATAGAATGGAGGTGTGTGAAGTCATAGAATGGAGGTGTGTGAAGTCAAAGAATGGAGGGGTGTGAAGTCACAGATTGGAGGTGTGTGAACCCAGAATGGAGGCGTGTGAAGTCACAGAATGGAGGTGTGTGAAGTCATATAATGGAGGTGTATGAAGTCACAGAATGGATGTGTGTTAAGTACCAGAATGGAGGTGTGTGAACTCAGAATGGAGGTGTGTGAAGTCACAGAATGGAGGTGTGTGACCTCAAAATGAAGGTGCGTGAGGTCACAGAACGGAGGTTTGTGAAGTCATAGAATGGAGGTGTGTGAAGTCATAGAATGGATGATTATGAAGTAATAATGAAGGTGTGCGAAGTCATAGAATGGAGGTGTGTGAATTCACAATGTAGGTGTGTGAACTCATAGAATGGAGGTGTGTGAATTCACAATATAGGTGTGTTAAGTTATAGAATGGAGGTGTGTGAAGTCATAGAATGGAGGTGTGTGAAGTCACAGAATGGAGGTGTGTGAAATCATAGAATGGTGGTGTGTGAAGTCACAGAATGGAGATGTGTGAAGTCATAGATGGAGATGTGTGATGTCATAGAATGGAGGTGTGTGAAGTCACAGAATGGAGGTGTGTGAAGTCATAGAATGGAAGTGTGTGAAGTAATAGAATTGAGGTGTGTGAAGACAGAATGGAGATGTGTGAAGTCACAGAATGGAATTTTGTGAAATCATAGAATGGAGGTGTGAAGTCATAGAATGGATGATTCTGAAGAAAAAATGAAGGTGTGTGAAGTCATAGAATGGAGGTCTGTGAAGTCACAATGTAGGTGTGTGAACTCATAGAATGGTGGTGTGTAATCTCATAGAATGGAGGTGTGTGAAGTCATGGAATGGAGGTGTGTGAAGTCACAGAATGGAGGTGTGTGAAGTCAAAATTGTGGAGTATGAAGTCACAAATGGAGGTGTGAAGTCAGAATTTAGCTGTGTGAAGTCATAGAATGGAGGGGTGTGAAGTCACAATGGAGGTGTGTGAAGTCATAGAATGGAGGTGTGTGAAGTCAGATTGGAGGTGTGTGAAATCACAGAATGGAGGTGTGTCAACTCAGAAATGAGGTGTTTGAAGTCATAGAATCTAGGTGTGTGAAGTCATAGAATGGAAGTGTGAAATCATAGAATGGAGGTGTGTGAAGTCACAAACTGAGGCGTGTGAATTCAAAATGGAGGTGTGTGAAGTCAGAATGTTGGAGGGTGAAGTCATAGAATGGAGGTGTGTGAAGTCACAATGCATGTGTGTGAACTCATAGAATGGAGGTGTGAAGTCCCAATGTAGGTGTGTTAAGTTATAGAATGGAGGTGTGTGAAGTCATAGAATGGAGGTGTGTGAAGTCACAGACTGGAGGTGTGTGAAATCATTGAATGGAGGTGTGTGAAGTCACAGAATGGAGGTGTGAGAAGTCATAGAATGGAGGTGTGTGAAGTCACAGAATAGAGGTGTGTGAACTTACAGAATGGAGGTGTGTGAAGTCATAGAATGGAGGTGTGTAAAATCGAAGAATGGACGTGTGTGAAGTCATAGAATGGAGGTGTGTGAAGTCATAGAATATAGGTGTGTGAAGTCACAGAATGGAGGGGTGTGAAGTCACAGATTGGAGGTGTGTGAACCCAGAATGGAGGTGTGTGAAATCACAGAATGGAGGTGTGTGAAGTCATAGAATGGAGATGTATGAAGTCACAGAAGGGATGTGTGTTAAGTCACAGAATGGAGCTGTGTGAAGTCATAGATGGAGGTGTGTGAAGTCACAGAATGGAGGTGTGTGAAGTCACAGAAAGGAAGTGTGTGAAGTCATAGAATGGAGGTGTGTGAAGTCATAGAATGGAGGTGTGTGAAGTCAGAATGGAGGTGTGTGAAGTCACAGAATGGAGGTGTGTGACCTCAAAATGAAGGTGTGTGTGGTCGCAGAACGGAGATTTGTGAAGTCATAGAATGGAGGTGTGTGAAGTCATAGAATGGATGATTCTGAAGTATTAATGATTTTGTGTGAAGTCAAAGAATGGAGGTGTGTGAAGTCACAATGTAGGTGTGTGAACTCATAGAATGGTCGTGTGTAATCTCATAGAATGGAGGTGTGTGAAGTCATGGAATGGAGGTGTGTGAAGTCACAGAATGGAGGAGTGTGAAGTCATAGAATGGAAGTGTGTGAAGTCAAAATGGATGTGTGTGAAGTCACAGAATGGAGGTGTGTGAAGTCACAGAATGGAGGTGTGTGAAGTCAAAATTGTGGAGTGTGAAGTCACAAATGGAGGTGTGAAGTCAGAATTTAGCTGTGTGAAATCATAGAATGGAGGTGTGTGAAGTCAGAATGGAGGTGTGTGAACTGATAGAATGGAGGTGTGTGAAGTCACAATGGAGGTGTGTGAAGTCATAGAATGGAGGTGTGTGAAGTCATAGAATGGAAGTGTGTGAAATCATAGAATGGAAGTGTGTGAAGGCACAGAACTGAGGCGTGTGAAGTCAAAATGGAGGTGTGTGAAGTCGGAATGTTGGTGGGTGATGTCATAGAATGGAGGTGTTTGAACTCACAATGCAGGTGTGTGAACTCATAGAATGGAGGTGTGTGAAGTCACAATATAGGTGTGTTAAGTTATAGAATGGAGGTGTGTGAAGTCATAGAATGTTGGTGTGTGAAGTCACAGAATGGAGGTGTGTGAAGTCAGAATAGATGTGTGCGTAGTCATAAAATGGAGCTGTGTGAAGTCAGAATGGAGCTGTGTGAAGTCATAGGATGGAGGTGAGTGAAGTCAGAATGGCGGTGTGTGAACTCATAGAATGATGGTGTGTGAAGTCACAATGGAGGTGTGTGAAGTCATAGAATGGAGCTTTTTGAAGTCACAGAATGGAGGTGTGTGAAGTCATAGAATGGAGGTGTGTGAAGTCAGATTGGAGGTGTGTGAAGTCATAGAATGGAGGTGTGTCAACTCAGAAAGGAGGTGTGTGAAGTCATAGAATGGGGGTGTTTGAAGTCATAGAATGCACGGGTGTGAAACCATAGAATGGAGTTGTGTGAAGTCACAGAATTGAGGTCTGTGAAGTCAGAATGGAGGTGTGTGAAGTCAGAATGGAGGTGTGTGAAGTCATAGAATGGAGGTGTGTGAATTCACAAAGCATTTGTGTGAACTCATAGAATGGAGGTCTGTGAAGTCAAAATGTAGGTGTGTGAAGTCACAGAATGGAGGTGTGCGAAGTCATAGAATGGAGGTGTGTGACGTCACAGAATGGTGGTGTGTGAAGTAATAGAATGGAGGTGTGTCAAATCACAGAATGAAGGTGTGTGAAGTCACAGAATGGGGGTGTGTGAACTCAGAATGGAGGTGTGTGAAGTCACAGAATGGAGGTGTGTGAACTCATAGAATGGAGGTGTGTGAACTCATGGAATGCAGGTGTGTGAAGTCATGGAATGGAGGTGTGTGAAGTCAAAGAATGGAGGTATGTGAATTCAAAAAATGGAGGTGAGTGAAGTCACAGAATGGAGGTGTGTGAAGTCACAGAATGGAGGTGTGTGAAGTGACAGAATGCAGGTGTGTGAACTCACAATGGAGGTGTGTGAAGTCACTGAAAGGAGGTGTGTGAAGTCATAGAATGGAAGTGTGTGAAGTCATAGAATGGAGGTGTGTGAAGTCAGAATGGAGGTGTGTGAAGTCACAGAATGGAATTTTGTGAAATCATAGAATGGAGGTGTGTGAAGTCATAGCATGGATGATTCTGAAAAAATATGAAGGTGTGTGAAGTCATAGAATGGAGGTGTGTGAAGTCACAATGTAGGTGTGTGAACTCATACATTGGTGCTGTGTAATCTCATAGAATGGAGGTGTGTGAAGTCATGGAATGTAGGTGTGTGAAGTCACAGAATGGAGGTGTGTGAAGTCAAAGAATGGAAGTGTGTGAAGTCAAAATGGATGTGTGTGAAGTCACAGAATGGAGGTGTGGGAAGTCACAGAATGGAGGTGTGTTAAGTCAAAATTGTGGAGTGTGAAGTCACAAATGGAGGTGTGAAGTCAGAATTTAGCTGTGTGAAGTCATAGAATGGAGGTGTGTGAAGTCATAGAATATAGGTGTGTGAAGTCACAGAATGGAGGGGTGTGAAGTCACAGATTGGAGGTGTGTGAACCCAGAATGGAGGTGTGTGAAATCACAGAATGGAGGTGTGTGAAGTCATAGAATAGAGATGTATGAAGTCACAGAAGGGATGTGTGTTAAGTCACAGAATGGAGCTGTGTGAAGTCATAGATGGAGGTGTGTGAAGTCACAGAATGGAGGTGTGTGAAGTCACAGAAAGGAAGTGTGTGAAGTCATAGAATGGAGGTGTGTGAAGTCATAGAATGGAGGTGTGTGAAGTCAGAATGGAGGTGTGTGAAGTCACAGAATGGAGGTGTGTGACCTCAAAATGAAGGTGTGTGTGGTCGCAGAACGGAGGTTTGTGAAGTCATAGAATGGAGGTGTGTGAAGTCATAGAATGGATGATTCTGAAGTATTAATGATTTTGTGTGAAGTCAAAGAATGGAGGTGTGTGAAGTCACAATGTAGGTGTGTGAACTCATAGAATGGTCGTGTGTAATCTCATAGAATGGAGGTGTGTGAAGTCATGGAATGGAGGTGTGTGAAGTCACAGAATGGAGGAGTGTGAAGTCATAGAATGGAAGTGTGTGAAGTCAAAATGGATGTGTGTGAAGTCACAGAATGGAGGTGTGTGAAGTCACAGAATGGAGGTGTGTGAAGTCAAAATTGTGGAGTGTGAAGTCACAAATGGAGGTGTGAAGTCAGAATTTAGCTGTGTGAAATCATAGAATGGAGGTGTGTGAAGTCAGAATGGAGGTGTGTGAACTGATAGAATGGAGGTGTGTGAAGTCACAATGGAGGTGTGTGAAGTCATAGAATGGAGGTGTGTGAAGTCATAGAATGGAAGTGTGTGAAATCATAGAATGGAAGTGTGTGAAGGCACAGAACTGAGGCGTGTGAAGTCAAAATGGAGGTGTGTGAAGTCGGAATGTTGGTGGGTGATGTCATAGAATGGAGGTGTTTGAACTCACAATGCAGGTGTGTGAACTCATAGAATGGAGGTGTGTGAAGTCACAATATAGGTGTGTTAAGTTATAGAATGGAGGTGTGTGAAGTCATAGAATGTTGGTGTGTGAAGTCACAGAATGGAGGTGTGTGAAGTCAGAATAGATGTGTGCGTAGTCATAAAATGGAGCTGTGTGAAGTCAGAATGGAGCTGTGTGAAGTCATAGGATGGAGGTGAGTGAAGTCAGAATGGCGGTGTGTGAACTCATAGAATGATGGTGTGTGAAGTCACAATGGAGGTGTGTGAAGTCATAGAATGGAGCTTTTTGAAGTCACAGAATGGAGGTGTGTGAAGTCATAGAATGGAGGTGTGTGAAGTCAGATTGGAGGTGTGTGAAGTCATAGAATGGAGGTGTGTCAACTCAGAAAGGAGGTGTGTGAAGTCATAGAATGGGGGTGTTTGAAGTCATAGAATGCACGGGTGTGAAACCATAGAATGGAGTTGTGTGAAGTCACAGAATTGAGGTCTGTGAAGTCAGAATGGAGGTGTGTGAAGTCAGAATGGAGGTGTGTGAAGTCATAGAATGGAGGTGTGTGAATTCACAAAGCATTTGTGTGAACTCATAGAATGGAGGTCTGTGAAGTCAAAATGTAGGTGTGTGAAGTCACAGAATGGAGGTGTGCGAAGTCATAGAATGGAGGTGTGTGACGTCACAGAATGGTGGTGTGTGAAGTAATAGAATGGAGGTGTGTCAAATCACAGAATGAAGGTGTGTGAAGTCACAGAATGGGGGTGTGTGAACTCAGAATGGAGGTGTGTGAAGTCACAGAATGGAGGTGTGTGAACTCATAGAATGGAGGTGTGTGAACTCATGGAATGCAGGTGTGTGAAGTCATGGAATGGAGGTGTGTGAAGTCAAAGAATGGAGGTATGTGAATTCAAAAAATGGAGGTGAGTGAAGTCACAGAATGGAGGTGTGTGAAGTCACAGAATGGAGGTGTGTGAAGTGACAGAATGCAGGTGTGTGAACTCACAATGGAGGTGTGTGAAGTCACTGAAAGGAGGTGTGTGAAGTCATAGAATGGAAGTGTGTGAAGTCATAGAATGGAGGTGTGTGAAGTCAGAATGGAGGTGTGTGAAGTCACAGAATGGAATTTTGTGAAATCATAGAATGGAGGTGTGTGAAGTCATAGCATGGATGATTCTGAAAAAATATGAAGGTGTGTGAAGTCATAGAATGGAGGTGTGTGAAGTCACAATGTAGGTGTGTGAACTCATACATTGGTGCTGTGTAATCTCATAGAATGGAGGTGTGTGAAGTCATGGAATGTAGGTGTGTGAAGTCACAGAATGGAGGTGTGTGAAGTCAAAGAATGGAAGTGTGTGAAGTCAAAATGGATGTGTGTGAAGTCACAGAATGGAGGTGTGGGAAGTCACAGAATGGAGGTGTGTTAAGTCAAAATTGTGGAGTGTGAAGTCACAAATGGAGGTGTGAAGTCAGAATTTAGCTGTGTGAAGTCATAGAATGGAGGTGTGTGAAGTCATAGAATATAGGTGTGTGAAGTCACAGAATGGAGGGGTGTGAAGTCACAGATTGGAGGTGTGTGAACCCAGAATGGAGGTGTGTGAAATCACAGAATGGAGGTGTGTGAAGTCATAGAATGGAGATGTATGAAGTCACAGAAGGGATGTGTGTTAAGTCACAGAATGGAGCTGTGTGAAGTCATAGATGGAGGTGTGTGAAGTCACAGAATGGAGGTGTGTGAAGTCACAGAATGGAGGTGTGTGAAGTCACAGAAAGGAAGTGTGTGAAGTCATAGAATGGAGGTGTGTGAAGTCAGAATGGAGGTGTGTGAAGTCACAGAATGGAGGTGTGTGACCTCAAAATGAAGGTGTGTGTGGTCGCAGAACGGAGGTTTGTGAAGTCATAGAATGGAGGTGTGTGAAGTCATAGAATGGATGATTCTGAAGTATTAATGATTTTGTGTGAAGTCAAAGAATGGAGGTGTGTGAAGTCACAATGTAGGTGTGTGAACTCATAGAATGGTCGTGTGTAATCTCATAGAATGGAGGTGTGTGAAGTTATGGAATGGAGGTGTGTGAAGTCACAGAATGGAGGAGTGTGAAGTCATAGAATGGAAGTGTGTGTAGTCAAAATGGATGTGTGTGAAGTCACAGAATGGAGGTGTGTGAAGTCACAGAATGGAGGTGTGTGAAGTCAAAATTGTGGAGTGTGAAGTCACAAATGGAGGTGTGAACTCAGAATTTAGCTGTGTGAAATCATAGAATGGAGGTGTGTGAAGTCAGAATGGAGGTGTGTGAACTGATAGAATGGAGGTGTGTGAAGTCACAATGGAGGTGTGTGAAGTCATAGAATGGAGGTGTGTGAAGTCATAGAATGGAAGTGTGTGAAATCATAGAATGGAAGTGTGTGAAGGCACAGAACTGAGGTGTGTGAAGTCAAAATGGAGGTGTGTGAAGTCGGAATGTTGGTGGGTGATGTCATAGAATGGAGGTGTTTGAACTCACAATGCAGGTGTGTGAACTCATAGAATGGAGGTGTGTGAAGTCACAATATAGGTGTGTGAAGTCATAGAATGTTGGTGTGTGAAGTCACAGAATGGAGGTGTGTGAAGTCACAGAATGGAGGTGTGTGAAGTCAGAATAGATGTGTGCGTAGTCATAAAATGGAGCTGTGTGAAGTCAGAATGGAGCTGTGTGAAGTCATAGAATGGAGGTGAGTGAAGTCAGAATGGCGGTGTGTGAACTCATAGAATGATGGTGTGTGAAGTCACAATGGAGGTGTGTGAAGTCATAGAATGGAGCTTTTTGAAGTCACAGAATGGAGGTGTGTGAAGTCATAGAATGGAGGTGTGTGAAGTCAGATTGGAGGTGTGTGAAGTCATAGAATGGAGGTGTGTCAACTCAGAAAGGAGGTGTGTGAAGTCATAGAATGGAGGTGTTTGAAGTCATAGAATGCACGGGTGTGAAACCATAGAATGGAGTTGTGTGAAGTCACAGAATTGAGGTCTGTGAAGTCAGAATGGAGGTGTGTGAAGTCAGAATGGAGGTGTGTGAAGTCATAGAATGGAGGTGTGTGAATTCACAAAGCATTTGTGTGAACTCATAGAATGGAGGTCTGTGAAGTCAAAATGTAGGTGTGTGAAGTCACAGAATGGAGGTGTGCGAAGTCATAGAATGGAGGTGTGTGACGTCACAGAATGGTGGTGTGTGAAGTAATAGAATGGAGGTGTGTCAAATCACAGAATGAAGGTGTGTGAAGTCACAGAATGGGGGTGTGTGAACTCAGAATGGAGGTGTGTGAAGTCACAGAATGGAGGTGTGTGAACTCATAGAATGGAGGTGTGTGAACTCATGGAATGCAGGTGTGTGAAGTCATGGAATGGAGGTGTGTGAAGTCAAAGAATGGAGGTATGTGAATTCAAAAAATGGAGGTGAGTGAATTCACAGAATGGAGGTGTGTGAAGTCACAGAATGGAGGTGTGTGAAGTGACAGAATGCAGGTGTGTGAACTCACAATGGAGGTGTGTGAAGTCACTGAAAGGAGGTGTGTGAAGTCATAGAATGGAAGTGTGTGAAGTCATAGAATGGAGGTGTGTGAAGTCAGAATGGAGGTGTGTGAAGTCACAGAATGGAATTTTGTGAAATCATAGAATGGAGGTGTGTGAAGTCATAGCATGGATGATTCTGAAAAAATATGAAGGTGTGTGAAGTCATAGAATGGAGGTGTGTGAAGTCACAATGTAGGTGTGTGAACTCATACTTTGGTGCTGTGTAATCTCATAGAATGGAGGTGTGTGAAGTCATGGAATGTAGGTGTGTGAAGTCACAGAATGGAGGTGTGTGAAGTCAAAGAATGGAAGTGTGTGAAGTCAAAATGGATGTGTGTGAAGTCACAGAATGGAGGTGTGGGAAGTCACAGAATGGAGGTGTGTTAAGTCAAAATTGTGGAGTGTGAAGTCACAAATGGAGGTGTGAAGTCAGAATTTAGCTGTGTGAAGTCATAGAATGGAGGTGTGTGAAGTCAGAATGGAGGTGTGTGAACTCATAGAATGGGGGTGTGTGAAGTCACCATGGAGGTGTGTGAAGTCATAGAATGGAGGTGTGTAAACTCAGAAATGAGGTGTGTGAAGTCATAGAATCTAGGTGTGTGAAGTCATAGAATGGAAGTGTGTGAAATCATAGAATGGAGGTGTGTGAAGTCACAGAACTTAGGCGTGTGAAGTCAAAATGGAGGTGTGTGAAGTCACATGCAGGTGTGTGAACTCATAGAATGGAGGTGTGAAGTCACAATGTAGGTGTGTTAAGTTATAGAATGGAGGTCTGTGAAGTCACAGAATGAAGGTGTGTGAAGTCACAGAATGGAGGTGTGTGAAATCATAGAATGGAGGTGTGTGAAGTCACAGAATGGAGGTGTGTGACGTCATAGAATGCAGGTGTGTGAAGTCACAGAATCAAGGTGTGTGAAGTTATAGAATGGAGGTGTGTGAAGTCACAGAATGGAGGTGTGTAAAATCATAGAATTGACGTGTGTGAAGTCATAGAATGGAGGTGTGTGAAGTCATAGAATGGAGGTGTGTGAAGTCACAGATTGGAGGTGTGTGAACCCAGAATGGAGGTGTGTGAAATCACAGAATGGAGGTGTGTGAAGTCATAGAATGGAGGTGTATGAAGTCACAGAATGGATGTGTGTTAAGTACCGGAATGGAGGTGTGTGAACTCAGAATGGAGGTGTGTGAAGTCCCAGAATGGAGGTGTGTGACCTCAAAATGAAGGTGCGTGAGGTCACAGAACGGAGGTTTGTGAAGTCATAGAATGGAGGTGTGTGAAGTCATAGAATGGATGATTATGAAGTAATAATGAAGGTGTGTGAAGTCATAGAATGGAGGTGTGTGAAGTCACAATGTAGGTGTGTGAACTCATAGAATGGAGGTGTGTGAAGTCACAATATAGGTGTGTTAAGTTATAGAATGGAGGTGTGTGAAGTCATAGAATGGAGGTGTGTGAAGTCACAGAATGGAGGTGTATGAAATCACAGAATGGTGGTGTGTGAAGTCATAGAATGGAGATGTGTGAAGTCATAGATGGAGATGTGCGATGTCATAGAATGGAGGTGTGTGAAGTCATAGAATGGAGGTGTGTGAAGTCACAAAATGGAGGTGTGTGAAATTATAGAATGGAGGTGTGTGAAGTCACAGAATGGAGGTGTGTAAAATCATAGAATGGACGTGTGTGAAGTCATAGAATGGAGGTGTGTGAAGTCATAGAATGGAGGTTTGTGAAGTCATACAATGGAGGTGTGTGAAGTCATAGAATGGAATTTCAGAAGTAAGAATGAAGGTGTGTGAAGTCATAGAATGGTGGTTTGTGAAGTCAAAATGGAGGTGTGTGAACTCATAGAATGGAGGTGTGTGAACTCATAGAATGGAGGTGTCTGAACTCATGGAATGGAGGTGTGTGAAGTCAAAGAATGGAGCTGTTTGAAGTCAAACAATAGAGGAGTGTGAAGCCACAGAATGTAGGTGTGTGAAGTCACAAAATGCAGGTGTGTGAAGACAAAACGGAGGCGTGTGAAGTTACAGAATGGAGGTGTGTGAAGTCACAGAATGGAGGTGTGTGAAGTCAAAAATGTGTTGTGTGTAGTTACAAATGGAAGTGTGTGAAGTCACAGAGTGGAGGTGTGTGAAGTCAAAATGGAGGTGTGTGAAGTCATCGAATGGAGGTATGTGAAGTCATGGAATGGAGGTGTGTGATGTCACAGAATTGAGGAGTGTGAAGTCAGAATGGTGGTGTTCGAAGTCATAGAATGGAGGTGTGTGAAGTCAGAATGTAGGTGTGTGACGTCATAGAATGGAGTGGTGTGAAGTCAGAATGGAGGTGTGTGAACTCATACAATAGAGGTGTGTGAAGTCACAATGGAGGTGTGTGAAGTCACAGAATGGTGGTGTGTGAAGTCACAGAATGAAGGTGTGGAAGTCATTGAATGGAGGTGTGTGAAGTCACAGAATTGAGGTGTTTGAAGTCATATATTGGAGGTGTGTGAAGTCATAGAATGGAGGTGTGTGAAATCATAGAATGGAGGTGTGTGAAGTCACAGAATGGAGGTGTGTGAAGTCATAGAATGGAGTGTGTGAAGTCACAATGGGGTGTGTGAAGTCATAGAATGGGGGTGTGTGAAGTCAAATTGGAGGTGTGTGAAAGCACAGAATCGAGGTATGTCAACTCAGAAATGAGGTGTGTGAAGTCATAGAATGGAGGTGTGTGAATTCATAGAATGAAAGACTGTGAAATCATAGAATGGAGGTGTGTGAAGTCAAAGAATTGATGTTTGTGAAGTCAGAATGGAGGAGTGTGAAGTCAGGATGGAGGTGTATGAAGTCAAAGAATGGAGGTGTGTGAAGTCAAAATGGAGGTGTGTGAATCATAGAATGGAGGTTTGTGAACTCATAGAATGGAGGTGTGTGAAGTCATGGAATGGAGGTGTGTGAAGTCAAAGAATGGAGGTGTGTGAAGTCAAACAATAAAGGTGTGTGAAGTCACAGAATGGAGGTGTGTGAACTCATAGAATGGAGATGCGTGCAGTCAAAGAATGGAGGTGTGTGAAGTCATCGAAGGGACGTGTGTGAAGTCATGGAATGGAGGTGTGTGAAGTTAGATGTAGTTGTGTGAAGTCATAGAATGGAGGTGTGTGAAGTCAGAATGGAGGTGTGTGAAGTCATAGAATGGAGGTGTGTGAAGTCAGAATGGAGGTGTGTGAACTCATAGAATGGAGGTGTGTGAAGTCACAATGCAGGTGTGCGAAGTCATAGAATGGAGGTATGTGAGGTCATAGATTGGAGGTGTGTGAAGTCACAGAATGGAGGTGTGTGAAGTCATAGAATGGAGGTGTGTGAAGTCACAGAATGGAGGTGTGTGAAGTCATAGAATGGAGGTGTGTGAAGTCATAGAATTTAGGTGTGTGAAGTCATAGAATGGAGGTGTGTGAAGTCAGAGAATGGAGGTGTGTGAAATCACAAAATGGAGGTTTGTGAACTCAGAGAATGGATGTGTGTGAAGTCATAATGGAGGTGTGTGAAGTCACAGAATGGAGGTGTGTGAAGTCACAGAATGGAGGTGTGTGAAGTCATAGAATGGATGTTTGTTAAGTAAGAATGAAGGTGTGTTAAGTCATAGAATGGAGGTGTGTGAAGGCACAGAATGGAGGTGTGTGAAGTCATAGAATGGAGCTCTGTGAAGTCAGAATGGAGGTGTGTGAAGTCACAGAATGGAGGTGTGTTAAGTCATAGAGTGGAGGTGTGTGAACTCAGAATGGAGGTGTGTGAAGTCATAGAATGGAGGTGTGTGAATCATAGAATGGAGGTGTGGGAAGTCAGAGAGTGGAGCTGTGTGAAGTCAGAATGGAGGTGTGCGAAGTCACAGAATGGAGGTGTGTGAAGTCATTTTATGGAGGTCTGTGAAGTCAGAATGGAGGTGTGTAAAGTCACAGAATCTAGGTGTGTGAAGTCATAGTGGAGGCGTGTGAAGTCACAGAATTCAGGTGAGTGAAGTCACAGAATGGAGGTGTGTGAAGTCATACAATGGAGGTGTGTGAAGTCAGAACGGAGGTGTGTGAACTCAGATTGGAGGTGTGGGAAGTCACAATGGAGGTGTGTGAAGTTATAGAATGGAGGTGTGTGAAGTCACAGAATGGAGGGGTGTGAAGTCAAAGACTGGAGGTGTGTGAAGTCATAGAATGGACGTGTGTGAACTCATAGAATGGAGGTGTGTGAAGTCATAGAATGGAGGTGCATGAAGACAAAGAATGGAGGTGTGTGAAGTCATAGAATGGAGGTTTGTGAAGTCGTAGACTTTAGGTGTGTGAAGTCATAGAATGGAGGTGTGTGAAGTCACAGAATGGAGGTGTGTGAAATCACAAAATGGAGGTGTGTGAACTCAGAATGGAGGTGTGTGAAGTCACAGAATGGAGGTGTGTGAAGTCATAGAATGGAGGTGTGTGAAGTCACACAATGGGGGTGTGTGAAGTCATAGAATGGAGGTGTGTGAAGTCATAGAATGGAGGTGTGTGAAGTCACAGAATGAAGGTGTTTGACGTCAGAGAATGGAGGTGTGTGAAATCAGAATGGAGGTGTGTGAAGTCACAGAATGGAGGTGTGTGAAGTCAGAATTGATGTGTGCGAAGTCATAGAATGGAGCTGTGTGAAGTCAGAATGGAGCTGTGTGAAGTTATAGAATGGAGGTGGGTGAAGTCAGAATGGCGGTGTGTGAACTCATACAATGATGGTGTGTGAAGTCACAATGGAGGTGTGTGAAGTCATAGAATGGAGGTTTTTCAAGTCACAGACTGGAAGTGTGTGAAGTCATAAAATGGAGGTGTGTGAAGTTAGATTGGAGGTGTGTGAAGTCATAGAATGGAGGTGTGTGAAGTCATAGAATGGAGGTGTGTGAAATCATAGAATGGAGTTGTGTGAAGTCAGAGAATTGAGGTGTGTGAAGTCACAGAAATGAGGTGTGTGAAGTCAGAATGGAGGTGTGTGAAGTCACAATGTACGTGTGTGAAGTCACAGAATGGAGGTGTGTGAAGTCATAGAATGGAGGTGTGTGAAGTCACAGAATGGAGGTGTGTGAAGTCATATAATGGAGGTGTGTGAAGTCATAGAATGGAGGTGTGTGAAGTCACAATGGAGTTGTGTGAAGTCATAGAACGGAGGTGTGTGAAGTCAGAATGGAGGTGTGTGAAGTCATAGAATGGAGGTGTGTGAAGTCAGATTGGAGGTGTGTAAACTCATAGAATGGAGGTGTGTAAAGTCACAATGGAGGTGTGTGAAGTCATAAAATGGAGGTGTGTGAAGTCACAGAATGGAGGTGTGTGAAGTCATGGAATGGAGCTGTGGGAAGTCAGATTGGAGGTGTGTGAAGTCACAGAATGGAGGTGTGTGAACTGAGAATGGAGGTGTGTGAAGTCATAGAATGGAGGTGTGTGAAGTCATAGAATGGATGTGTGTGAAGTCATAATGGAGGTGTGTGAAGTCACAGAATTGAGGTGTGTGAAGTCACAGAATGGAGGTGTGTGAAGTCATAGAATGGAGGTGTGTGAAGTCATAGAATGGAGGTGTGTGATGTCATAGAATGGATGTTTATTAAGTAAGAATGAAGGTGTGTTAAGTCATAGAATGGAGGTGTGTGAAGGCACAGAATGGAGGTGTGTGAAGTCATAGAATGGAGGTGTGTGAAGTCAGAATGGAGGTGTGTGAACTCATAGAATGGAGGTGTGTGAAGTCACAATGAAGGTGTGCGAAGTCATAGAATGGAGGTATGTGCGGTCATAGATTGGAGGTGTGTGAAGTCACAGAATGGAGGTGTGTGAAGTCATAGAATGGAGGTGTGTGAAGTCACAGAATGGAGGTGTGTGAAGTCATAGAATGGAGGTGTGTGAAGTCATAGAATTTAGGTGTGTGAAGTCATAGAATGGAGGTGTGTGAAGTCAGAGAATGGAGGTGTGTGAAATCACAAAATGGAGGTGTGTGAACTCAGAATCGAGGTGTGTGAAGTCACAGAATGGAGGTGTGTGAAGTCATAGAATGGAGGTGTGTGAAGTCACACAATGGGGGTGTGTGAAGTCATAGAATGGAGGTGTGTGAAGTCATAGAATGGAGGTGTGTGAAGTCACAGAATGGAGGTGTGTGAAGTCAGAATAGATGTGTGCGAAGTCATAGAATGGAGCTGTGTGAAGTCAGAATGGAGCTGTGTGAAGTCATAGAATGGAGGTGAGTGAAGTCAGAATGGCGGTGTTTGAACTCATAGAATGATGGTGTGTGAAGTCACAATGGAGGTGTGTGAAGTCATAGAATGGAGGTTTTTGAAGTCACAGAATGGAGGTGTGTGAAGTCATAGAATGGAGGTGTGTGAAGTCAAATTGGAGGTGTGTGAAGTCATAGAATGGAGGTGTGTCAACTCAGAAAGGAGGTGTGTGAAGTCACAGAATGGAGGTGTGTGAAGTCATAGAATGGATGTTTCTGAAGTAAGAATGAAGGTGTGTGAAGTCATAGAATGGAGATGTGTGAAGTCAAAATGGTGGTGTGTGAACTCATAGAATGGAGGTGTGTGAACTCATGGAATGGAGGTGTGTGAAGTCACAGAATTGCGGTGTGTGAAGTCAGAATGGAGGTGTGTGAAGTCAGAATGGAGGTGTGTGAAGTCATAGAATGGAGGTGTGTGAATTCACAATGCGTTTGTGTGAACTCATAGAATGGAGGTCTGTGAAGTCACAATGTACGTGTATGAAGTCACAGAATGGAGGTGTGTGAAGTCATAGAATGGAGTTGTGTGAAGTCACAAAATGGAGGTGTGTGAAGTCACAGAATGGAGGTGTGTGAAATCTAGAATGGAGCTGTGTGAAGTGATAGAATGGAGATGTGTGAAGTCAGAATGGAGGTGTGTGAAGTCATAGAATGGAGGTGTGTGAAGTCAGAATGGAGGTGTGTGAAGTCATAGAATGGAGGTGTGTGAAGTCACAATGGAGGTGTGTGAAGTCATAGAATGGAGGTGTGTGAAGTCACAGAATGGAGGTGTGTGAAGTCATAGAATGGAGCTGTGTGAAGTCAGATTGGAGGTGTGTGAAGTCACAGAATGGAGGTGTGTGAACTCAGAATGGAGGTGTGTGAAGTCACAGAATGGAGGTGTGTGAAGTCATAGAATGGAGGTGTGTGAAGTCATAGAATGGATGTGTGTGAAGTCATAATGGAGTTGTGTGAAGTCACAGAATTGAGGTGTGTGAAGTCACAGAATGGAGGTGTGTGAAGTCACAGAATGGAGGTGTGTGAAGTCATAGAATGGAGGTGTGTGAAGTCATAGAATGGAAGTGTGTGAAGTCACAATGTACGTGTGTGAAGTCACAGAATGGAGGTGTGTGAAGTCATAGAATGGAGGTGTGTGAAGTCACAGAATGGAGGTGTGTGAAGTCATATAATGGAGGTGTGTGAAGTCATAGAATGGAGGTGTGTGAAGTCACAATGGAGTTGTGTGAAGTCATAGAATGGAGGTGTGTGAAGTCAGAATGGAGGTGTGTGAAGTCATAGAATGGAGGTGTGTGAAGTCAGAATGGAGGTGTGTAAACTCATAGAATGGAGGTGTGTGAAGTCACAATAGAGGTGTGTGAAGTCATATAATGGAGGTGTGTGAAGTCATAGAATGGAGGTGTGTGAAGTCACAATGGAGTTGTGTGAAGTCATAGAATGGAGGTGTGTGAAGTCAGAATGGAGGTGTGTGAAGTCATAGAATGGAGGTGTGTGAAGTCAGAATGGAGGTGTGTAAACTCATAGAATGGAGGTGTGTGAAGTCACAATAGAGGTGTGTGAAGTCATAAAATGGAGGTGTGTGAAGTCACAGAATGGAGGTGTGTGAAGTCATGGAATGGAGCTGTGGGAAGTCAGATTGGAGGTGTGTGAAGTCAGAGAATGGAGGTGTGTGAACTCAAAATGGAGGTGTGTGAAGTCATAGAATGGATGTTTATTAAGTAAGAATGAAGGTGTGTTAAGTCATAGAATGGAGGTTTGTGAAGGCACAGAATGGAGGTGTGTGAAGTCAGAATGGAGCTGTGTGAAGTCATAATGGAGGTGTGTGAAGTCACAGAATTGAGGTGTGTGAAGTCACAGAATGGAGGTGTGTGAAGTCATAGAATGGAGGTGTGTGAAGTCATAGAATGGAGGTGTGTGAAGTCATAGAATGGATGTTTATTAAGTAAGAATGAAGGTGTGTTAAGTCATAGAATGGAGGTGTGTGAAGGCACAGAATGGAGGTGTGTGAAGTCATAGAATGGAGCTGTGTGAAGTCAGAATGGAGGTGTGTGAAGTCACAGAATGGAGGCGTGCGATCTCAGAATGGGGGTGTGTGAAGTCACAGAATGGAGGTGTGTTAAGTCAGAGAACGGAGGTGTTTGAACTCAGAATCGAGGTGTGTGAAGTCACAGAATGGAGGTGTGTGAAGTCATAGAATGGAGGTGTGTGAAATCATAGAATGGAGGTGTGGGAAGTCAGAGAATGGAGCTGTTTGAAGTCAGAATGGAGGTGTGCGAAGTCATGGAATGGAGGTGTGTGAAGTCATTTTATTGAGCTATGTGAAGTCAGAATGGAGGTGTGTGAAGTCACAGAATGGAGGTGTGTGAAGTCATAGAATGGAGGTGTGTGAAGTCATAGAATTTAGGTGTGTGAAGTCATAGAATGGAGGTGTGTGAAGTCAGAGAATGGAGGTGTGTGAAATCACAAAATGGAGGTGTGTGAACTCAGAATCGAGGTGTGTGAAGTCACAGAATGGAGGTGTGTGAAGTCATAGAATGGAGGTGTGTGAAGTCACACAATGGGGGTGTGTGAAGTCATAGAATGGAGGTGTGTGAAGTCATAGAATGGAGGTGTGTGAAGTCACAGAATGGAGGTGTGTGAAGTCAGAATAGATGTGTGCGAAGTCATAGAATGGAGCTGTGTGAAGTCAGAATGGAGCTGTGTGAAGTCATAGAATGGAGGTGAGTGAAGTCAGAATGGCGGTGTTTGAACTCATAGAATGATGGTGTGTGAAGTCACAATGGAGGTGTGTGAAGTCATAGAATGGAGGTTTTTGAAGTCACAGAATGGAGGTGTGTGAAGTCATAGAATGGAGGTGTGTGAAGTCAAATTGGAGGTGTGTGAAGTCATAGAATGGAGGTGTGTCAACTCAGAAAGGAGGTGTGTGAAGTCACAGAATGGAGGTGTGTGAAGTCATAGAATGGATGTTTCTGAAGTAAGAATGAAGGTGTGTGAAGTCATAGAATGGAGATGTGTGAAGTCAAAATGGTGGTGTGTGAACTCATAGAATGGAGGTGTGTGAACTCATGGAATGGAGGTGTGTGAAGTCACAGAATTGCGGTGTGTGAAGTCAGAATGGAGGTGTGTGAAGTCAGAATGGAGGTGTGTGAAGTCATAGAATGGAGGTGTGTGAATTCACAATGCGTTTGTGTGAACTCATAGAATGGAGGTCTGTGAAGTCACAATGTACGTGTATGAAGTCACAGAATGGAGGTGTGTGAAGTCATAGAATGGAGGTGTGTGAAGTCACAAAATGGAGGTGTGTGAAGTCACAGAATGGAGGTGTGTGAAATCTAGAATGGAGCTGTGTGAAGTGATAGAATGGAGATGTGTGAAGTCAGAATGGAGGTGTGTGAAGTCATAGAATGGAGGTGTGTGAAGTCAGAATGGAGGTGTGTGAAGTCATAGAATGGAGGTGTGTGAAGTCACAATGGAGGTGTGTGAAGTCATAGAATGGAGGTGTGTGAAGTCACAGAATGGAGGTGTGTGAAGTCATAGAATGGAGCTGTGTGAAGTCAGATTGGAGGTGTGTGAAGTCACAGAATGGAGGTGTGTGAACTCAGAATGGAGGTGTGTGAAGTCACAGAATGGAGGTGTGTGAAGTCATAGAATGGAGGTGTGTGAAGTCATAGAATGGATGTGTGTGAAGTCATAATGGAGTTGTGTGAAGTCACAGAATTGAGGTGTGTGAAGTCACAGAATGGAGGTGTGTGAAGTCACAGAATGGAGGTGTGTGAAGTCATAGAATGGAGGTGTGTGAAGTCATAGAATGGAAGTGTGTGAAGTCACAATGTACGTGTGTGAAGTCACAGAATGGAGGTGTGTGAAGTCATAGAATGGAGGTGTGTGAAGTCACAGAATGGAGGTGTGTGAAGTCATATAATGGAGGTGTGTGAAGTCATAGAATGGAGGTGTGTGAAGTCACAATGGAGTTGTGTGAAGTCATAGAATGGAGGTGTGTGAAGTCAGAATGGAGGTGTGTGAAGTCATAGAATGGAGGTGTGTGAAGTCAGAATGGAGGTGTGTAAACTCATAGAATGGAGGTGTGTGAAGTCACAATAGAGGTGTGTGAAGTCATAAAATGGAGGTGTGTGAAGTCACAGAATGGAGGTGTGTGAAGTCATGGAATGGAGCTGTGGGAAGTCAGATTGGAGGTGTGTGAAGTCAGAGAATGGAGGTGTGTGAACTCAAAATGGAGGTGTGTGAAGTCATAGAATGGATGTTTATTAAGTAAGAATGAAGGTGTGTTAAGTCATAGAATGGAGGTTTGTGAAGGCACAGAATGGAGGTGTGTGAAGTCAGAATGGAGCTGTGTGAAGTCATAATGGAGGTGTGTGAAGTCACAGAATTGAGGTGTGTGAAGTCACAGAATGGAGGTGTGTGAAGTCATAGAATGGAGGTGTGTGAAGTCATAGAATGGAGGTGTGTGAAGTCATAGAATGGATGTTTATTAAGTAAGAATGAAGGTGTGTTAAGTCATAGAATGGAGGTGTGTGAAGGCACAGAATGGAGGTGTGTGAAGTCATAGAATGGAGCTGTGTGAAGTAAGAATGGAGGTGTGTGAAGTCACAGAATGGAGGCGTGCGATCTCAGAATGGGGGTGTGTGAAGTCACAGAATGGAGGTGTGTTAAGTCAGAGAACGGAGGTGTTTGAACTCAGAATCGAGGTGTGTGAAGTCACAGAATGGAGGTGTGTGAAGTCATAGAATGGAGGTGTGTGAAATCATAGAATGGAGGTGTGGGAAGTCAGAGAATGGAGCTGTTTGAAGTCAGAATGGAGGTGTGCGAAGTCATGGAATGGAGGTGTGTGAAGTCATTTTATTGAGCTATGTGAAGTCAGAATGGAGGTGTGTGAAGTCACAGAATGGAGGTGTGTGAACTCAGAATGGAGGTGTGTGAAGTCACAGAATGGAGGTGTGTGAAGTCATAGAATGGAGGTGTGTGAAATCATAGAATGGAGGTGTGTGAAGTCATAGAATGGAGATGTGTGAAGTCATAATGGAGGCGTGTGAAGTCACCGAATTCAGGTGTGTGAAGTCACAGAATGGAGGTGTGTGAAGTCATAGAATGGAGGTGTGTGAAGTCAGAAGGAAGGTGTGTGAACTCAGATTGGAGGTGTGGGAAGTCACAATGGAGGTGTGTGAAGTTATAGAATTGACGTGTGTGAAGTCACAGAATGGAGGGGTGTGAAGTCAAAGACTGTAGGTGTGTGAAGTCATAGTATGGAGGTGCGTGAACTCATAAAATGGAGGTTTGTGAAGTCATAGAATGGAGGTGTGTGAAGTCACAGAATGAAGGTGCGTTAAGTCACAGAATGGAGGTTTGTGAACTCAGAATGGAGGTGTGTGAAGTCACAGAATGGAGGTGTGTGAAGTCACAGAATAGAAGTGTGTGAATTAATAGAATGGAGGTGTGAGAAATCATAAAATGGAGGTGTGTGAAGTCACAGAATGGAGGTGTGTGAAGTCACAGAATGGAGGTGTGTGAACTCACAATGGAGGTGTGTGAAGTCAAAGAATGGAGGTGTGTGAAGTCATAGAATGGAATTGTGTGAAGTCATAGAATGGAGGTGTGTGAAGTGAGAATTGAGGTGTGTGAAGTCACGGAATTGAGGTGTGTGAACTCAGAATGGAGGTGTGTGAAGTCACAGAATGGAGGTTTGTGAAGTCATAGAATGGAGGTGTGTGAAGTCATAGAATGGATGTTTCTGAAGTAGAATGAAGGTGTGTGAACTCATAAAATGGAGATGTGTGAAGTCATGGAATGGAGGTGTGTGAAGTCCAAGAATATAGGTTGTGAAGTCAAACAATGGTGGTGTGTGAAGTCAAAGAATGCAGGTGTGTTAAGTCAAAGAATGGAAGTGTGTGAAGTCAAAATGGAGGTGTGTGAAGTCACAGAATGGAGGTGTGTGAAGTCACAGAATGAAGGTTTTTGAAGTCAAAATTGTGCTGTGTGAAGTCACAAATGGAGGTGTCTGAAGTCAGAATGCAGCTGTGTGAAGCCATAGAATGGAGGTGTGTGAAGTCAGAATGGAGGTGTGTGAACTCATAGAATGGAGTGTGTGAAGTCACAATGGGGGTGTGTGAAGTCATAGAATGGAGGTGTGTGAAGTCACAGAATGGAGGTGTGTGAAGTCATGGAATGGAGCTGTGGGAAGTCAGATTGGAGGTGTGTGAAGTCAGAGAATGGAGGTGTGTGAACTCAAAATGGAGGTGTGTGAAGTCATAGAATGGATGTTTATTAAGTAAGAATGAAGGTGTGTTAAGTCATAGAATGGAGGTTTGTGAAGGCACAGAATGGAGGTGTGTGAAGTCAGAATGGAGCTGTGTGAAGTCATAATGGAGGTGTGTGAAGTCACAGAATTGAGGTGTGTGAAGTCACAGAATGGAGGTGTGTGAAGTCATAGAATGGAGGTGTGTGAAGTCATAGAATGGAGGTGTGTGAAGTCATAGAATGGATGTTTATTAAGTAAGAATGAAGGTGTGTTAAGTCATAGAATGGAGGTGTGTGAAGGCACAGAATGGAGGTGTGTGAAGTCATAGAATGGAGCTGTGTGAAGTAAGAATGGAGGTGTGTGAAGTCACAGAATGGAGGCGTGCGATCTCAGAATGGGGGTGTGTGAAGTCACAGAATGGAGGTGTGTTAAGTCAGAGAACGGAGGTGTTTGAACTCAGAATCGAGGTGTGTGAAGTCACAGAATGGAGGTGTGTGAAGTCATAGAATGGAGGTGTGTGAAATCATAGAATGGAGGTGTGGGAAGTCAGAGAATGGAGCTGTTTGAAGTCAGAATGGAGGTGTGCGAAGTCATGGAATGGAGGTGTGTGAAGTCATTTTATTGAGCTATGTGAAGTCAGAATGGAGGTGTGTGAAGTCACAGAATGGAGGTGTGTGAACTCAGAATGGAGGTGTGTGAAGTCACAGAATGGAGGTGTGTGAAGTCATAGAATGGAGGTGTGTGAAATCATAGAATGGAGGTGTGTGAAGTCATAGAATGGAGATGTGTGAAGTCATAATGGAGGCGTGTGAAGTCACCGAATTCAGGTGTGTGAAGTCACAGAATGGAGGTGTGTGAAGTCATAGAATGGAGGTGTGTGAAGTCAGAAGGAAGGTGTGTGAACTCAGATTGGAGGTGTGGGAAGTCACAATGGAGGTGTGTGAAGTTATAGAATTGACGTGTGTGAAGTCACAGAATGGAGGGGTGTGAAGTCAAAGACTGTAGGTGTGTGAAGTCATAGTATGGAGGTGCGTGAACTCATAAAATGGAGGTTTGTGAAGTCATAGAATGGAGGTGTGTGAAGTCACAGAATGAAGGTGCGTTAAGTCACAGAATGGAGGTTTGTGAACTCAGAATGGAGGTGTGTGAAGTCACAGAATGGAGGTGTGTGAAGTCACAGAATAGAAGTGTGTGAATTAATAGAATGGAGGTGTGAGAAATCATAAAATGGAGGTGTGTGAAGTCACAGAATGGAGGTGTGTGAAGTCACAGAATGGAGGTGTGTGAACTCACAATGGAGGTGTGTGAAGTCAAAGAATGGAGGTGTGTGAAGTCATAGAATGGAATTGTGTGAAGTCATAGAATGGAGGTGTGTGAAGTGAGAATTGAGGTGTGTGAAGTCACGGAATTGAGGTGTGTGAACTCAGAATGGAGGTGTGTGAAGTCACAGAATGGAGGTTTGTGAAGTCATAGAATGGAGGTGTGTGAAGTCATAGAATGGATGTTTCTGAAGTAGAATGAAGGTGTGTGAACTCATAAAATGGAGATGTGTGAAGTCATGGAATGGAGGTGTGTGAAGTCCAAGAATATAGGTTGTGAAGTCAAACAATGGTGGTGTGTGAAGTCAAAGAATGCAGGTGTGTTAAGTCAAAGAATGGAAGTGTGTGAAGTCAAAATGGAGGTGTGTGAAGTCACAGAATGGAGGTGTGTGAAGTCACAGAATGAAGGTTTTTGAAGTCAAAATTGTGCTGTGTGAAGTCACAAATGGAGGTGTCTGAAGTCAGAATGCAGCTGTGTGAAGCCATAGAATGGAGGTGTGTGAAGTCAGAATGGAGGTGTGTGAACTCATAGAATGGAGTGTGTGAAGTCACAATGGGGGTGTGTGAAGTCATAGAATGGAGGTGTGTGAAGTCACAGAATGGAGGTGTGTGAAGTCAGAATAGATGTGTGCGAAGTCATAGAATGGAGCTGTGTGAAGTCAGAATGGAGCTGTGTGAAGTCATAGAATGGAGGTGAGTGAAGTCAGAATGGCGGTGTTTGAACTCATAGAATGATGGTGTGTGAAGTCACAATGGAGGTGTGTGAAGTCATAGAATGGAGGTTTTTGAAGTCACAGAATGGAGGTGTGTGAAGTCATAGAATGGAGGTGTGTGAAGTCAAATTGGAGGTGTGTGAAGTCATAGAATGGAGGTGTGTCAACTCAGAAAGGAGGTGTGTGAAGTCACAGAATGGAGGTGTGTGAAGTCATAGAATGGATGTTTCTGAAGTAAGAATGAAGGTGTGTGAAGTCATAGAATGGAGATGTGTGAAGTCAAAATGGTGGTGTGTGAACTCATAGAATGGAGGTGTGTGAACTCATGGAATGGAGGTGTGTGAAGTCACAGAATTGCGGTGTGTGAAGTCAGAATGGAGGTGTGTGAAGTCAGAATGGAGGTGTGTGAAGTCATAGAATGGAGGTGTGTGAATTCACAATGCGTTTGTGTGAACTCATAGAATGGAGGTCTGTGAAGTCACAATGTACGTGTATGAAGTCACAGAATGGAGGTGTGTGAAGTCATAGAATGGAGTTGTGTGAAGTCACAAAATGGAGGTGTGTGAAGTCACAGAATGGAGGTGTGTGAAATCTAGAATGGAGCTGTGTGAAGTGATAGAATGGAGATGTGTGAAGTCAGAATGGAGGTGTGTGAAGTCATAGAATGGAGGTGTGTGAAGTCAGAATGGAGGTGTGTGAAGTCATAGAATGGAGGTGTGTGAAGTCACAATGGAGGTGTGTGAAGTCATAGAATGGAGGTGTGTGAAGTCACAGAATGGAGGTGTGTGAAGTCATAGAATGGAGCTGTGTGAAGTCAGATTGGAGGTGTGTGAAGTCACAGAATGGAGGTGTGTGAACTCAGAATGGAGGTGTGTGAAGTCACAGAATGGAGGTGTGTGAAGTCATAGAATGGAGGTGTGTGAAGTCATAGAATGGATGTGTGTGAAGTCATAATGGAGTTGTGTGAAGTCACAGAATTGAGGTGTGTGAAGTCACAGAATGGAGGTGTGTGAAGTCACAGAATGGAGGTGTGTGAAGTCATAGAATGGAGGTGTGTGAAGTCATAGAATGGAAGTGTGTGAAGTCACAATGTACGTGTGTGAAGTCACAGAATGGAGGTGTGTGAAGTCATAGAATGGAGGTGTGTGAAGTCACAGAATGGAGGTGTGTGAAGTCATATAATGGAGGTGTGTGAAGTCATAGAATGGAGGTGTGTGAAGTCACAATGGAGTTGTGTGAAGTCATAGAATGGAGGTGTGTGAAGTCAGAATGGAGGTGTGTGAAATCATAGAATGGAGGTGTGTGAAGTCAGAATGGAGGTGTGTAAACTCATAGAATGGAGGTGTGTGAAGTCACAATAGAGGTGTGTGAAGTCATAAAATGGAGGTGTGTGAAGTCACAGAATGTAGGTGTGTGAAGTCATGGAATGGAGCTGTGGGAAGTCAGATTGGAGGTGTGTGAAGTCAGAGAATGGAGGTGTGTGAACTCAAAATGGAGGTGTGTGAAGTCATAGAATGGATGTTTATTAAGTAAGAATGAAGGTGTGTTAAGTCATAGAATGGAGGTTTGTGAAGGCACAGAATGGAGGTGTGTGAAGTCAGAATGGAGCTGTGTGAAGTCATAATGGAGGTGTGTGAAGTCACAGAATTGAGGTGTGTGAAGTCACAGAATGGAGGTGTGTGAAGTCATAGAATGGAGGTGTGTGAAGTCATAGAATGGATGTTTATTAAGTAAGAATGAAGGTGTGTTAAGTCATAGAATGGAGGTGTGTGAAGGCACAGAATGGAGGTGTGTGAAGTCATAGAATGGAGCTGTGTGAAGTCAGAATGGAGGTGTGTGAAGTCACAGAATGGAGTCGTGCGATCTCAGAATGGGGGTGTGTGAAGTCACAGAATGGAGGTGTGTTAAGTCAGAGAACGGAGGTGTTTGAACTCAGAATCGAGGTGTGTGAAGTCACAGAAAGGAGGTGTGTGAAGTCATAGAATGGAGGTGTGTGAAATCATAGAATGGAGGTGTGGGAAGTCAGAGAATGGAGCTGTTTGAAGTCAGAATGGAGGTGTGCGAAGTCATGGAATGGAGGTGTGTGAAGTCATTTTATTGAGCTATGTGAAGTCAGAATGGAGGTGTGTGAAGTCACAGAATGGAGGTGTGTGAACTCAGAATGGAGGTGTGTGAAGTCACAGAATGGAGGTGTGTGAAGTCATAGAATGGAGGTGTGTGAAATCATAGAATGGAGGTGTGTGAAGTCATAGAATGGAGATGTGTGAAGTCATAATGGAGGCGTGTGAAGTCACCGAATTCAGGTGTGTGAAGTCACAGAATGGAGGTGTGTGAAGTCATAGAATGGAGGTGTGTGAAGTCAGAAGGAAGGTGTGTGAACTCAGATTGGAGGTGTGGGTAGTCACAATGGAGGTGTGTGAAGTTATAGAATGGACGTGTGTGAAGTCACAGAATGGAGGGGTGTGAAGTCAAAGACTGTAGGTGTGTGAAGTCATAGTATGGAGGTGCGTGAACTCATAAAATGGAGGTGTGTGAAGTCATAGAATGGAGGTGTGTGAAGTCACAGAATGAAGGTGCGTTAAGTCACAGAATGGAGGTTTGTGAACTCAGAATGGAGGTGTGTGAAGTCACAGAATGGAGGTGTGTGAAGTCACAGAATAGAAGTGTGTGAATTAATAGAATGGAGGTGTGAGAAATCATAAAATGGAGGTGTGTGAAGTCACAGAATGGAGGTGTGTGAAGTCACAGAATGGAGGTGTGTGAACTCACAATGGAGGTGTGTGAAGTCAAAGAATGGAGGTGTGTGAAGTCATAGAATGGAATTGTGTGAAGTCATAGAATGGAGGTGTGTGAAGTGAGAATTGAGGTGTGTGAAGTCACAGAATTGAGGTGTGTGAACTCAGAATGGAGGTGTGTGAAGTCACAGAATGGAGGTTTGTGAAGTCATAGAATGGAGGTGTGTGAAGTCATAGAATGGATGTTTCTGAAGTAGAATGAAGGTGTGTGAACTCATAAAATGGAGATGTGTGAAGTCATGGAATGGAGGTGTGTGAAGTCCAAGAATATAGGTTGTGAAGTCAAACAATGGTGGTGTGTGAAGTCAAAGAATGCAGGTGTGTTAAGTCAAAGAATGGAAGTGTGTGAAGTCAAAATGGAGGTGTGTGAAGTCACAGAATGGAGGTGTGTGAAGTCACAGAATGAAGGTGTTTGAAGTCAAAATTGTGCTGTGTGAAGTCACAAATGGAGGTGTCTGAAGTCAGAATGCAGCTGTGTGAAGCCATAGAATGGAGGTGTGTGAAGTCAGAATGGAGGTGTGTGAACTCATAGAATGGAGTGTGTGAAGTCACAATGGGGGTGTGTGAAGTCATAGAATGGGGGTGTGTGAAGTCATATTGGAGGTGTGTGAAATCACAGAATGGAGGTGTGTTAACTCAGAAATGGGGTGTGTGAAGTCATAGAATGCAGGTGTGTGAATTCATACAATGGAAGTGTGTGAAATCATAGAATGTAGGTGTATGAAGTCAAAGAATTGAGGTTTGTGAAGTCAGAATGGAGGTGTGGGAAGTCAGGATGGAGGTGAGTGAAGTAACAGAATGGAGGTGTGGGAACTCAGAATGGAGGTTTGTGGTCACAGAACGGAGGTTTGTGAAGTCATAGAATGGAGGTGCCTGAAGTCATAGAATGGATGTTTCTGAAGTGAGAACGAAGGTGTATGAAGTCAAAGAATGGAGGTGTGTGAAGTCAAAATGGAGGTGTGTGAATCATAGAATGGAGGAGTGTGAACTCATAGAATGGAGGTGTGTGAAGTCATGGAATGGAGGTGTGTCAAGTCAAAGAATGGAGGTGTGTGAAGTCAAACAATAAAGGTGTGTGAAGTCACAGAATGGAGGTGTGTGAAGTTATCGAATGGAGGTGTGTGAAGTCATAGAATGGAGGTGTGTGAAGTCAGATGGAGCTGTGTGAAGTCATAGAATGGAGGTGTGTGGAGTCAGAATGGAGGTGTGTGAAGTCATAGAATGGAGTGTGTGAAGTCAAAATGGACGTGTGTGAACTCATAGAATGGAGGTGTGTGAAGTCACAATACAGGTGTGCAAAGGCATAGAATGGAGGTGTGTGAGGTCATAGAATGGCGGTGTGTGAAGTCACAGAATGGAGGTGTGTAAAGTCATAGAATGGAGGTGTGTGAAGTCACAGAATGGAGGTGTGTGAAGTCATAGAATGGAGGTGTGTGAAGTCATAGAATTTAGGTGTGTGAAGTCATAGAATGGAGGTGTGTGAAGTCTGAGAATGTAGGTGTGTGAAATCACAAAACGGAGGTGTGTGAACTCAGAATCAAGGTGTGTGAAGTCACAGAATGGAGGTGTGTGAAGTCACACAATGGGGGTGTGTGAAGTCATAGAATGGAGGTGTGTGAAGTCATAGAATGGAGGTGTGTGAAGTCACAGAATGGAGGTGTGTGAAGTCAGAATAGATGTGTGCGAAGTCATGGAATGGAGCTGTGTGAATTCAGAATGGAGCTGTGTGAAGTCATAGAATGGAGGTGAGTGAAGTCAGAATGGCGGTGTGTGAACTCATAGAATGATGGTGTGTGAAGTCACAATGGAGGTGTGTGAAGTCATAGAATGGAGGTTTTTGAAGTCACAGAATGGAGGTGTGTGAAGTCATAGAATGGAGGTGTGTGAAGTCAGATTGGAGGTGTGTGAAGTCATAGAATGGAGGTGTGTCAACTCAGAAAGGAGGTGTGTGAAGTCATAGAATGGAGGTGTGTGAAGTCATAGAACGGAGGTGTGTGAAATCATAGAATGGAGGTTTGTGTAGTCACAGAATTGAGGTGTGTGAAGTCATGTATTGGAGGTTTGTGAAGTCATAGAATGAAGGTGTGTGAAGTCATAGAATGGAGGTGTGTGAATTCACAATGCATTTGTGTGAACTCATAGAATGGAGGTCTGTGAAGTCACAATGTAGGTGTGTGAAGTCACAGAATGGAGGTGTGTGAAGTCATAGAATGGAGGTGTTTGAAGTCACAGAATGGAGGTGTGTGAAGTCATGTATTGGAGGTTTGTGAAGTCATAGAATGAAGGTTTGTGAAGTAATAGAATGGAGGTGTGTCAAGTCACAGATTGAAGGTGTGTGAAGTCACAAGATGGGGGTGTGTGCACTCAGAATGGAGGTGTGTGAAGTCACAGAATGGACGTTGTGAAGTCATAGAATGGATGTTTCTGAAGTAAGAATGAAGGTGTGTGAAGTCATAGAATGGAGGTGTGTGAAGTCAAAATGGTGGTGTGTGAACTCATAGAATGGAGGTGTGTGAACTCATGGAACGGAGGTGTGTGAAGTCATGGAATGGAGGTGTGCGAAGTCAAAGAATGGATGTATGTGTATTCAAAAAATGGAGGTGAGTGAAGTCACAGAATGGAGGTGTGTGAAGTCACAGAATGGACGTGTGTGAAGTGACAGAATGCAGGTGTGTGAATTCACAATGGAGGTGTTTGAAGTCACAGAATGGAGGTGTGTGAAGTCACAGAATGGAGGTGTGTAAAATCATTGAATGGTGGTGTGTGAAGTCACAGAATGGAGATGTGTGAAGTCATAGATGGAGATTTGTGATGTCATAGAATGGAGGTGTGTGAAGTCACAGAATGGAGGTGTGTGAAGTCATAGAATGGAAGTGTGTGAAGTAATAGAATGGAGGTGTGTGAAGTCAGAATGGAGATGTGTGAAGTCACAGAATGGAATTTTGTGAAATCATAGAATGGAGGTGTGGGAAGTCATAGAATGGATGATTCTGAAGAAAAAATGAAGGTGGGTGAAGTCATAGAATGGAGGTCTGTGAAGTCACAATGTAGGTGTGTGAACTCATAGAATGGTGGTGTGTAATCTCATAGAATGGAGGTGTGTGAAGTCATGGAATGGAGGTGTGTGAAGTCACAGAATGGAGGTGTGTGAAGTCAAAATTGTGGAGTATGAAGTCACAAATGGAGGTGTGAAGTCAGAATTTAGCTGTGTGAAGTCATAGAATGGAGGGGTGTGAAGTCAGAATGGAGGTGTGTGAACTCATGGAATGGAGGTGTGTGAAGTCACAATGGAGGTGTGTGAAGTCATAGAATGGAGGTGTGTGAAGTCAGATTGGAGGTGTGTGAAATCACAGAATGGAGGTGAGTCAACTCAGAAATGAGGTGTTTGAAGTCATAGAATCTAGGTGTGTGAAGTCATAGAATGGAAGTGTGTGAAATCATAGAATGGAGGTGTGTGAAGTCACAAACTGAGGCGTGTGAATTCAAAATGGAGGTGTGTGAAGTCAGAATATTGGTGGTTGAAGTCATAGAATGGAGGTGTGTGAAGTCACAATGCATGTGAGTGAACTCATAGAATGGAGGTGTGAAGTGACAATGTAGGTGTGTTAAGTTATGGAATGGAGGTGTGTGAAGTCATAGAATGGAGGTGTGTGAAGTCACAGACTGGAGGTGTGTGAAATCATAGAATGGAGGTGTGTGAAGTCACAGAATGGAGGTGTGTGAAGTCATAGAATGGAGGTGTGTGAAGTCACAGAATGGAGTTGTGTGAAGTTCCAGAATGGAGGTGTGTGAAGTCATAGAATGGAGGTGTGTAAAATCAAAGAATGGACGTGTGTGAAGTCATAGAATGGAGGTGTGTGAAGTCATAGAATATAGGTGTGTGAAGTCACAGAATGGAGGGGTGTGAAGTCACAGATTGGAGGTGTGTGAACCCAGAATGGAGGTGTGTGAAGTCACAGAATGGGGGTGTGTGAAGTCATAGAATGGAGATGTATGAAGTCAGAGAATGGATGTGTGTTAAGTCACAGAATGGAGCTGTGTGAAGTCATAGATGGAGGTGTGTGAAGTCACAGAATGGAGGTGTGTGAAGTCACAGAATGGAGGTGTGTGAAGTCACAGAAAGGAAGTGTGTGAAGTCATAGAATGGAGGTGTGTGAAGTCAGAATGGAGGTGTGTGAAGTCACAGAATGGAGGTGTGTGACCTCAAAATGAAGGTGTGTGTGGTCGCACAACGGAGATTTGTGAAGTCATAGAATGGAGGTGTGTGAAGTCACAATGTAGGTGTGTGAACTCATAGAATGGTCGTGTGTAATCTCATAGAATGGAGGTGTGTGAAGTCATGGAATGGAGGTGTGTGAAGTCACAGAATGGAGGAGTGTGAAGTCATAGAAGAGAAGTGTGTGAAGTCAAAATGGATGTGTGTGAAGTCACGGAATGGAGGTGTGTGAAGTCACAGAATGGAGGTGTGTGAAGTCAAAATTGTGGAGTGTGAAGTCACAAATGGAGGTGTGAAGTCAGAATTTAGCTGTGTGAAATCATACAAGGGAGGTGTGTGAAGTCAGAATGGAGGTGTGTGAACTGATAGAATGGAGGTGTGTGAAGTCACAATGGAGGTGTGTGAAGTCATAGAATGGAGGTGTGTGAATTCATAGAATGGAAGTGTGTGTAATCATAGAATGGAGGTGTGTGAAGGCACAGAACTGAGGCGTGTGAAGTCAAAATGGAGGTGTGTGAAGTCGGAATGTTGGTGGGTGAAGTCATAAAATGGAGGTGTGTGAAGTCACAATGCAGGTGTGTGAACTCATAGTATGGAGGTGTGTGAAGTCACAATATAGGTGTGTTAAGTTATAGAATGGAGGTGTGTGAAGTCATAAAATGTTGGTGTGTGAAGTCACACAATGGAGGTGTGTGAAGTCACAATATAGGTGTGTTAAGTTATAGAATGGAGGTTTGTGAAGTCATAAAATGTTGGTGTGTGAAGTCACACAATGGAGGTGTGTGAAGTCAGAATAGATGTGTGCGAAGTCATAGAATGGAGCTGTGTGAAGTCAGAATGGAGCTGTGTGAAGTCATAGAATGGAGGTGAGTGAAGTCAGAATGGCGGTGTGTGAATTCATAGAATGATGGTGTGTGAAGTCACAATGGAGGTGTGTGAAGTCATAGAATGGAGGTTTTTGAAGTCACAGAATGGAGGTGGGTGAAGTCATAGAATGGAGGTGTGTGAAGTCAGATTGGAGGTGTGTGAAGTCATAGAATGGAGGTGTGTCAACTCAGAAAGGAGGTGTGTGAAGTCATAGAATGGAGGTGTGTGAAGTCATAGAATGCAGGGGTGTGAAACCATAGAATGGAGTTGTGTGAAGTCACAGAATGGAGGTGTGTGAAGTCACAGAATGGAGGTGTGTGAAGTTACAGAATGGAGGTGTGTGAAGTCATAGAATGGAGGTGTGTAAAATCAAAGAATGGACGTGTGTGAAGTCATAGAATGGAGGTGTGTGAAGTCATAGAATATAGGTGTGTGAAGTCACAGAATGGAGGTGTGTGAAGTCACAGATTGGAGGTGTGTGAACCCAGAATGGAGGTGTGTGAAGTCACAGAATGGAGGTGTGTGAAGTCATAGAATGGAGATGTATGAAGTCACAGAATGGATGTGTGTTAAGTCACAGAATGGAGCTGTGTGAAGTCATAGATGGAGGTGTGTGAAGTCACAGAATGGAGTTGTGTGAAGTCACAGAATGGAGGTGTGTGAAGTCACAGAAAGGAAGTGTGTGAAGTCATAGAATGGAGGTGTGTGAAGTCAGAATGGAGGTGTGTGAAGTCACAGAATGGAGGTGTGTGACCTCAAAATGAAGTTGTGTGTGGTCACAGAACGGAGGTTTGTGAAGTCATAGAATGGAGGTGTGTGAAGTCATAGAATGGATGATTCTGAAGTAATAATGATGGTGTGTGAAGTCATAGAATGGAGGTGTGTGAAGTCACAATGTAGGTGTGTGAACTCATAGAATGGTCGTGTGTAATCTCATAGAATGGAGGTGTGTGAAGTCATGAAATGGAGGTGTGTGAAGTCACAGAATGGAGGAGTGAGAAGTCATAGAATGGAAGTGTGTGAAGTCAAAATGGATGTGTGTGAAGTCACAGAATGGAGGTGTGTGAAGTCACAGAATGGAGGTGTGTGAAGTCAAAATTGTGGAGTGTGAAGTCACAAATGGAGGTGTGAAGTCAGAATTTAGCTGTGTGAAATCATAGAATGGAGGTGTGTGAAGTCAGAATGGAGGTGTGTGAACTGAAAGAATGGAGGTGTGTCAAGTCACAATGGAGGTGTGTGAAGTCATAGAATGGAGGTGTGTGAAGTCATAGAATGGAAGTGTGTGAAATCATAGAATGGAAGTGTGTGAAGGCACAGAACTGAGGCGTGTGAAGTCAAAATGGAGGTGTGTGAAGTCGGAATGTTGGTGGGTGAAGTCATAGAATGGAGGTGTTTGAAGCCACAATGCAGGTGTGTGAACTCATAGAATGGAGGTGTGTGAAGTCACAATATAGATGTGTTAAGTTATAGAATGGAGGTGTGTGAAGTCATAGAATGTTGGTGTGTGAAGTCACAGAATGGAGGTGTGTGAAGTCAGAATAGATGTGTGCGTAGTCATAGAATGGAGCTGTGTGAAGTCAGAATGGAGCTGTGTGAAGTCATAGAATGGAGGTGTGTGAAGTCAGAACGGAGGTGTGTGAACTCAGATTGGAGGTGTGGGAAGTCACAATGGAGGTATGTGAAGTTATAGAATGGAGGTGTGTGAAGTCACAGAATGGAGGGGTGTGAAGTCATAGAATGGAGTGTGTGAAGTCAAAATGGACGTGTGTGAACTCATAGAATGGAGGTGTGTGAAGTCACAATACAGGTGTGCAAAGGCATAGAATGGAGGTGTGTGAGGTCATAGAATGGCGGTGTGTGAAGTCACAGAATGGAGGTGTGTAAAGTCATAGAATGGAGGTGTGTGAAGTCACAGAATGGAGGTGTGTGAAGTCATAGAATGGAGGTGTGTGAAGTCATAGAATTTAGGTGTGTGAAGTCATAGAATGGAGGTGTGTGAAGTCTGAGAATGTAGGTGTGTGAAATCACAAAACGGAGGTGTGTGAACTCAGAATCGAGGTGTGTGAAGTCACAGAATGGAGGTGTGTGAAGTCACACAATGGGGGTGTGTGAAGTCATAGAATGGAGGTGTGTGAAGTCATAGAATGGAGGTGTGTGAAGTCACAGAATGGAGGTGTGTGAAGTCAGAATAGATGTGTGCGAAGTCATGGAATGGAGCTGTGTGAATTCAGAATGGAGCTGTGTGAAGTCATAGAATGGAGGTGAGTGAAGTCAGAATGGCGGTGTGTGAACTCATAGAATGATGGTGTGTGAAGTCACAATGGAGGTGTGTGAAGTCATAGAATGGAGGTTTCTGAAGTCACAGAATGGAGGTGTGTGAAGTCATAGAATGGAGGTGTGTGAAGTCAGATTGGAGGTGTGTGAAGTCATAGAATGGAGGTGTGTCAACTCAGAAAGGAGGTGTGTGAAGTCATAGAATGGAGGTGTGTGAAGTCATAGAACGGAGGTGTGTGAAATCATAGAATGGAGGTTTGTGTAGTCACAGAATTGAGGTGTGTGAAGTCATGTATTGGAGGTTTGTGAAGTCATAGAATGAAGGTGTGTGAAGTCATAGAATGGAGGTGTGTGAATTCACAATGCATTTGTGTGAACTCATAGAATGGAGGTCTGTGAAGTCACAATGTAGGTGTGTGAAGTCACAGAATGGAGGTGTGTGAAGTCATAGAATGGAGGTGTTTGAAGTCACAGAATGGAGGTGTGTGAAGTCATGTATTGGAGGTTTGTGAAGTCATAGAATGAAGGTTTGTGAAGTAATAGAATGGAGGTGTGTCAAGTCACAGATTGAAGGTGTGTGAAGTCACAAGATGGGGGTGTGTGCACTCAGAATGGAGGTGTGTGAAGTCACAGAATGGACGTTGTGAAGTCATAGAATGGATGTTTCTGAAGTAAGAATGAAGGTGTGTGAAGTCATAGAATGGAGGTGTGTGAAGTCAAAATGGTGGTGTGTGAACTCATAGAATGGAGGTGTGTGAACTCATGGAACGGAGGTGTGTGAAGTCATGGAATGGAGGTGTGCGAAGTCAAAGAATGGATGTATGTGTATTCAAAAAATGGAGGTGAGTGAAGTCACAGAATGGAGGTGTGTGAAGTCACAGAATGGACGTGTGTGAAGTGACAGAATGCAGGTGTGTGAATTCACAATGGAGGTGTTTGAAGTCACAGAATGGAGGTGTGTGAAGTCACAGAATGGAGGTGTGTAAAATCATTGAATGGTGGTGTGTGAAGTCACAGAATGGAGATGTGTGAAGTCATAGATGGAGATTTGTGATGTCATAGAATGGAGGTGTGTGAAGTCACAGAATGGAGGTGTGTGAAGTCATAGAATGGAAGTGTGTGAAGTAATAGAATGGAGGTGTGTGAAGTCAGAATGGAGATGTGTGAAGTCACAGAATGGAATTTTGTGAAATCATAGAATGGAGGTGTGGGAAGTCATAGAATGGATGATTCTGAAGAAAAAATGAAGGTGGGTGAAGTCATAGAATGGAGGTCTGTGAAGTCACAATGTAGGTGTGTGAACTCATAGAATGGTGGTGTGTAATCTCATAGAATGGAGGTGTGTGAAGTCATGGAATGGAGGTGTGTGAAGTCACAGAATGGAGGTGTGTGAAGTCAAAATTGTGGAGTATGAAGTCACAAATGGAGGTGTGAAGTCAGAATTTAGCTGTGTGAAGTCATAGAATGGAGGGGTGTGAAGTCAGAATGGAGGTGTGTGAACTCATGGAATGGAGGTGTGTGAAGTCACAATGGAGGTGTGTGAAGTCATAGAATGGAGGTGTGTGAAGTCAGATTGGAGGTGTGTGAAATCACAGAATGGAGGTGAGTCAACTCAGAAATGAGGTGTTTGAAGTCATAGAATCTAGGTGTGTGAAGTCATAGAATGGAAGTGTGTGAAATCATAGAATGGAGGTGTGTGAAGTCACAAACTGAGGCGTGTGAATTCAAAATGGAGGTGTGTGAAGTCAGAATATTGGTGGTTGAAGTCATAGAATGGAGGTGTGTGAAGTCACAATGCATGTGAGTGAACTCATAGAATGGAGGTGTGAAGTGACAATGTAGGTGTGTTAAGTTATGGAATGGAGGTGTGTGAAGTCATAGAATGGAGGTGTGTGAAGTCACAGACTGGAGGTGTGTGAAATCATAGAATGGAGGTGTGTGAAGTCACAGAATGGAGGTGTGTGAAGTCATAGAATGGAGGTGTGTGAAGTCACAGAATGGAGTTGTGTGAAGTTCCAGAATGGAGGTGTGTGAAGTCATAGAATGGAGGTGTGTAAAATCAAAGAATGGACGTGTGTGAAGTCATAGAATGGAGGTGTGTGAAGTCATAGAATATAGGTGTGTGAAGTCACAGAATGGAGGGGTGTGAAGTCACAGATTGGAGGTGTGTGAACCCAGAATGGAGGTGTGTGAAGTCACAGAATGGGGGTGTGTGAAGTCATAGAATGGAGATGTATGAAGTCAGAGAATGGATGTGTGTTAAGTCACAGAATGGAGCTGTGTGAAGTCATAGATGGAGGTGTGTGAAGTCACAGAATGGAGGTGTGTGAAGTCACAGAATGGAGGTGTGTGAAGTCACAGAAAGGAAGTGTGTGAAGTCATAGAATGGAGGTGTGTGAAGTCAGAATGGAGGTGTGTGAAGTCACAGAATGGAGGTGTGTGACCTCAAAATGAAGGTGTGTGTGGTCGCACAACGGAGATTTGTGAAGTCATAGAATGGAGGTGTGTGAAGTCACAATGTAGGTGTGTGAACTCATAGAATGGTCGTGTGTAATCTCATAGAATGGAGGTGTGTGAAGTCATGGAATGGAGGTGTGTGAAGTCACAGAATGGAGGAGTGTGAAGTCATAGAAGAGAAGTGTGTGAAGTCAAAATGGATGTGTGTGAAGTCACGGAATGGACGTTGTGAAGTCATAGAATGGATGTTTCTGAAGTAAGAATGAAGGTGTGTGAAGTCATAGAATGGAGGTGTGTGAAGTCAAAATGGTGGTGTGTGAACTCATAGAATGGAGGTGTGTGAACTCATGGAACGGAGGTGTGTGAAGTCATGGAATGGAGGTGTGCGAAGTCAAAGAATGGATGTATGTGTATTCAAAAAATGGAGGTGAGTGAAGTCACAGAATGGAGGTGTGTGAAGTCACAGAATGGACGTGTGTGAAGTGACAGAATGCAGGTGTGTGAATTCACAATGGAGGTGTTTGAAGTCACAGAATGGAGGTGTGTGAAGTCACAGAATGGAGGTGTGTAAAATCATTGAATGGTGGTGTGTGAAGTCACAGAATGGAGATGTGTGAAGTCATAGATGGAGATTTGTGATGTCATAGAATGGAGGTGTGTGAAGTCACAGAATGGAGGTGTGTGAAGTCATAGAATGGAAGTGTGTGAAGTAATAGAATGGAGGTGTGTGAAGTCAGAATGGAGATGTGTGAAGTCACAGAATGGAATTTTGTGAAATCATAGAATGGAGGTGTGGGAAGTCATAGAATGGATGATTCTGAAGAAAAAATGAAGGTGGGTGAAGTCATAGAATGGAGGTCTGTGAAGTCACAATGTAGGTGTGTGAACTCATAGAATGGTGGTGTGTAATCTCATAGAATGGAGGTGTGTGAAGTCATGGAATGGAGGTGTGTGAAGTCACAGAATGGAGGTGTGTGAAGTCAAAATTGTGGAGTATGAAGTCACAAATGGAGGTGTGAAGTCAGAATTTAGCTGTGTGAAGTCATAGAATGGAGGGGTGTGAAGTCAGAATGGAGGTGTGTGAACTCATGGAATGGAGGTGTGTGAAGTCACAATGGAGGTGTGTGAAGTCATAGAATGGAGGTGTGTGAAGTCAGATTGGAGGTGTGTGAAATCACAGAATGGAGGTGAGTCAACTCAGAAATGAGGTGTTTGAAGTCATAGAATCTAGGTGTGTGAAGTCATAGAATGGAAGTGTGTGAAATCATAGAATGGAGGTGTGTGAAGTCACAAACTGAGGCGTGTGAATTCAAAATGGAGGTGTGTGAAGTCAGAATATTGGTGGTTGAAGTCATAGAATGGAGGTGTGTGAAGTCACAATGCATGTGAGTGAACTCATAGAATGGAGGTGTGAAGTGACAATGTAGGTGTGTTAAGTTATGGAATGGAGGTGTGTGAAGTCATAGAATGGAGGTGTGTGAAGTCACAGACTGGAGGTGTGTGAAATCATAGAATGGAGGTGTGTGAAGTCACAGAATGGAGGTGTGTGAAGTCATAGAATGGAGGTGTGTGAAGTCACAGAATGGAGTTGTGTGAAGTTCCAGAATGGAGGTGTGTGAAGTCATAGAATGGAGGTGTGTAAAATCAAAGAATGGACGTGTGTGAAGTCATAGAATGGAGGTGTGTGAAGTCATAGAATATAGGTGTGTGAAGTCACAGAATGGAGGGGTGTGAAGTCACAGATTGGAGGTGTGTGAACCCAGAATGGAGGTGTGTGAAGTCACAGAATGGGGGTGTGTGAAGTCATAGAATGGAGATGTATGAAGTCAGAGAATGGATGTGTGTTAAGTCACAGAATGGAGCTGTGTGAAGTCATAGATGGAGGTGTGTGAAGTCACAGAATGGAGGTGTGTGAAGTCACAGAATGGAGGTGTGTGAAGTCACAGAAAGGAAGTGTGTGAAGTCATAGAATGGAGGTGTGTGAAGTCAGAATGGAGGTGTGTGAAGTCACAGAATGGAGGTGTGTGACCTCAAAATGAAGGTGTGTGTGGTCGCACAACGGAGATTTGTGAAGTCATAGAATGGAGGTGTGTGAAGTCACAATGTAGGTGTGTGAACTCATAGAATGGTCGTGTGTAATCTCATAGAATGGAGGTGTGTGAAGTCATGGAATGGAGGTGTGTGAAGTCACAGAATGGAGGAGTGTGAAGTCATAGAAGAGAAGTGTGTGAAGTCAAAATGGATGTGTGTGAAGTCACGGAATGGAGGTGTGTGAAGTCACAGAATGGAGGTGTGTGAAGTCAAAATTGTGGAGTGTGAAGTCACAAATGGAGGTGTGAAGTCAGAATTTAGCTGTGTGAAATCATACAAGGGAGGTGTGTGAAGTCAGAATGGAGGTGTGTGAACTGATAGAATGGAGGTGTGTGAAGTCACAATGGAGGTGTGTGAAGTCATAGAATGGAGGTGTGTGAATTCATAGAATGGAAGTGTGTGTAATCATAGAATGGAGGTGTGTGAAGGCACAGAACTGAGGCGTGTGAAGTCAAAATGGAGGTGTGTGAAGTCGGAATGTTGGTGGGTGAAGTCATAAAATGGAGGTGTGTGAAGTCACAATGCAGGTGTGTGAACTCATAGTATGGAGGTGTGTGAAGTCACAATATAGGTGTGTTAAGTTATAGAATGGAGGTGTGTGAAGTCATAAAATGTTGGTGTGTGAAGTCACACAATGGAGGTGTGTGAAGTCACAATATAGGTGTGTTAAGTTATAGAATGGAGGTTTGTGAAGTCATAAAATGTTGGTGTGTGAAGTCACACAATGGAGGTGTGTGAAGTCAGAATAGATGTGTGCGAAGTCATAGAATGGAGCTGTGTGAAGTCAGAATGGAGCTGTGTGAAGTCATAGAATGGAGGTGAGTGAAGTCAGAATGGCGGTGTGTGAATTCATAGAATGATGGTGTGTGAAGTCACAATGGAGGTGTGTGAAGTCATAGAATGGAGGTTTTTGAAGTCACAGAATGGAGGTGGGTGAAGTCATAGAATGGAGGTGTGTGAAGTCAGATTGGAGGTGTGTGAAGTCATAGAATGGAGGTGTGTCAACTCAGAAAGGAGGTGTGTGAAGTCATAGAATGGAGGTGTGTGAAGTCATAGAATGCAGGGGTGTGAAACCATAGAATGGAGTTGTGTGAAGTCACAGAATGGAGGTGTGTGAAGTCACAGAATGGAGGTGTGTGAAGTTACAGAATGGAGGTGTGTGAAGTCATAGAATGGAGGTGTGTAAAATCAAAGAATGGACGTGTGTGAAGTCATAGAATGGAGGTGTGTGAAGTCATAGAATATAGGTGTGTGAAGTCACAGAATGGAGGTGTGTGAAGTCACAGATTGGAGGTGTGTGAACCCAGAATGGAGGTGTGTGAAGTCACAGAATGGAGGTGTGTGAAGTCATAGAATGGAGATGTATGAAGTCACAGAATGGATGTGTGTTAAGTCACAGAATGGAGCTGTGTGAAGTCATAGATGGAGGTGTGTGAAGTCACAGAATGGAGTTGTGTGAAGTCACAGAATGGAGGTGTGTGAAGTCACAGAAAGGAAGTGTGTGAAGTCATAGAATGGAGGTGTGTGAAGTCAGAATGGAGGTGTGTGAAGTCACAGAATGGAGGTGTGTGACCTCAAAATGAAGTTGTGTGTGGTCACAGAACGGAGGTTTGTGAAGTCATAGAATGGAGGTGTGTGAAGTCATAGAATGGATGATTCTGAAGTAATAATGATGGTGTGTGAAGTCATAGAATGGAGGTGTGTGAAGTCACAATGTAGGTGTGTGAACTCATAGAATGGTCGTGTGTAATCTCATAGAATGGAGGTGTGTGAAGTCATGAAATGGAGGTGTGTGAAGTCACAGAATGGAGGAGTGAGAAGTCATAGAATGGAAGTGTGTGAAGTCAAAATGGATGTGTGTGAAGTCACAGAATGGAGGTGTGTGAAGTCACAGAATGGAGGTGTGTGAAGTCAAAATTGTGGAGTGTGAAGTCACAAATGGAGGTGTGAAGTCAGAATTTAGCTGTGTGAAATCATAGAATGGAGGTGTGTGAAGTCAGAATGGAGGTGTGTGAACTGAAAGAATGGAGGTGTGTCAAGTCACAATGGAGGTGTGTGAAGTCATAGAATGGAGGTGTGTGAAGTCATAGAATGGAAGTGTGTGAAATCATAGAATGGAAGTGTGTGAAGGCACAGAACTGAGGCGTGTGAAGTCAAAATGGAGGTGTGTGAAGTCGGAATGTTGGTGGGTGAAGTCATAGAATGGAGGTGTTTGAAGCCACAATGCAGGTGTGTGAACTCATAGAATGGAGGTGTGTGAAGTCACAATATAGATGTGTTAAGTTATAGAATGGAGGTGTGTGAAGTCATAGAATGTTGGTGTGTGAAGTCACAGAATGGAGGTGTGTGAAGTCAGAATAGATGTGTGCGTAGTCATAGAATGGAGCTGTGTGAAGTCAGAATGGAGCTGTGTGAAGTCATAGAATGGAGGTGTGTGAAGTCAGAACGGAGGTGTGTGAACTCAGATTGGAGGTGTGGGAAGTCACAATGGAGGTATGTGAAGTTATAGAATGGAGGTGTGTGAAGTCACAGAATGGAGGGGTGTGAAGTCAAAGACTGGAGGTGTGTGAATTCATAGAATGGACGTGTGTGAACTCATAGAATGGAGGTGTGTGAAGTCATAGAATGGAGGTGCATGAAGACAAAGAATGGAGGTGTGTGAAGTCATAGAACGGAGGTTTGTGAAGTCGTAGACTTTAGGTGTGTGAAGTCATAGAATGGAGGTGTGTGAAGTCACAGAATGGAGGTGTGTGAAATCACAAAATGGAGGTGTGTGAACTCAGAATGGAGGTGTGTGAAGTCACAGAATGGAGGTGTGTGAAGTCATAGAATGGAGGTGTGTGAAGTCACACAATGGGGGTGTGTGAAGTCATAGAATGGAGGTGTGTGAAATCAGAATGGAGGTGTGTGAAGTCACAGAATGGAGGTGTGTGAAGTCAGAATTGATGTGTGCGAAGTCATAGAATGGAGCTGTGTGAAGTCAGAATGGAGCTGTGTGAAGTCATAGAATGGAGGTGGGTGAAGTCATAGATGGAGGTGTGTGAAGTCACAGAATGGAGGTGTGTGAAGTCACAGAATGGAGGTGTGTGAAGTCACAGAAAGGAAGTGTGTGAAGTCATAGAATGGAGGTGTGTGAAGTCAGAATGGAGGTGTGTGAAGTCACAGAATGGAGGTGTGTGACCTCAAAATGAAGGTGTGTGTGGTCGCACAACGGAGATTTGTGAAGTCATAGAATGGAGGTGTGTGAAGTCACAATGTAGGTGTGTGAACTCATAGAATGGTCGTGTGTAATCTCATAGAATGGAGGTGTGTGAAGTCATGGAATGGAGGTGTGTGAAGTCACAGAATGGAGGAGTGTGAAGTCATAGAAGAGAAGTGTGTGAAGTCAAAATGGATGTGTGTGAAGTCACGGAATGGAGGTGTGTGAAGTCACAGAATGGAGGTGTGTGAAGTCAAAATTGTGGAGTGTGAAGTCACAAATGGAGGTGTGAAGTCAGAATTTAGCTGTGTGAAATCATACAAGGGAGGTGTGTGAAGTCAGAATGGAGGTGTGTGAACTGATAGAATGGAGGTGTGTGAAGTCACAATGGAGGTGTGTGAAGTCATAGAATGGAGGTGTGTGAATTCATAGAATGGAAGTGTGTGTAATCATAGAATGGAGGTGTGTGAAGGCACAGAACTGAGGCGTGTGAAGTCAAAATGGAGGTGTGTGAAGTCGGAATGTTGGTGGGTGAAGTCATAAAATGGAGGTGTGTGAAGTCACAATGCAGGTGTGTGAACTCATAGTATGGAGGTGTGTGAAGTCACAATATAGGTGTGTTAAGTTATAGAATGGAGGTGTGTGAAGTCATAAAATGTTGGTGTGTGAAGTCACACAATGGAGGTGTGTGAAGTCACAATATAGGTGTGTTAAGTTATAGAATGGAGGTTTGTGAAGTCATAAAATGTTGGTGTGTGAAGTCACACAATGGAGGTGTGTGAAGTCAGAATAGATGTGTGCGAAGTCATAGAATGGAGCTGTGTGAAGTCAGAATGGAGCTGTGTGAAGTCATAGAATGGAGGTGAGTGAAGTCAGAATGGCGGTGTGTGAATTCATAGAATGATGGTGTGTGAAGTCACAATGGAGGTGTGTGAAGTCATAGAATGGAGGTTTTTGAAGTCACAGAATGGAGGTGGGTGAAGTCATAGAATGGAGGTGTGTGAAGTCAGATTGGAGGTGTGTGAAGTCATAGAATGGAGGTGTGTCAACTCAGAAAGGAGGTGTGTGAAGTCATAGAATGGAGGTGTGTGAAGTCATAGAATGCAGGGGTGTGAAACCATAGAATGGAGTTGTGTGAAGTCACAGAATGGAGGTGTGTGAAGTCACAGAATGGAGGTGTGTGAAGTTACAGAATGGAGGTGTGTGAAGTCATAGAATGGAGGTGTGTAAAATCAAAGAATGGACGTGTGTGAAGTCATAGAATGGAGGTGTGTGAAGTCATAGAATATAGGTGTGTGAAGTCACAGAATGGAGGTGTGTGAAGTCACAGATTGGAGGTGTGTGAACCCAGAATGGAGGTGTGTGAAGTCACAGAATGGAGGTGTGTGAAGTCATAGAATGGAGATGTATGAAGTCACAGAATGGATGTGTGTTAAGTCACAGAATGGAGCTGTGTGAAGTCATAGATGGAGGTGTGTGAAGTCACAGAATGGAGTTGTGTGAAGTCACAGAATGGAGGTGTGTGAAGTCACAGAAAGGAAGTGTGTGAAGTCATAGAATGGAGGTGTGTGAAGTCAGAATGGAGGTGTGTGAAGTCACAGAATGGAGGTGTGTGACCTCAAAATGAAGTTGTGTGTGGTCACAGAACGGAGGTTTGTGAAGTCATAGAATGGAGGTGTGTGAAGTCATAGAATGGATGATTCTGAAGTAATAATGATGGTGTGTGAAGTCATAGAATGGAGGTGTGTGAAGTCACAATGTAGGTGTGTGAACTCATAGAATGGTCGTGTGTAATCTCATAGAATGGAGGTGTGTGAAGTCATGAAATGGAGGTGTGTGAAGTCACAGAATGGAGGAGTGAGAAGTCATAGAATGGAAGTGTGTGAAGTCAAAATGGATGTGTGTGAAGTCACAGAATGGAGGTGTGTGAAGTCACAGAATGGAGGTGTGTGAAGTCAAAATTGTGGAGTGTGAAGTCACAAATGGAGGTGTGAAGTCAGAATTTAGCTGTGTGAAATCATAGAATGGAGGTGTGTGAAGTCAGAATGGAGGTGTGTGAACTGAAAGAATGGAGGTGTGTCAAGTCACAATGGAGGTGTGTGAAGTCATAGAATGGAGGTGTGTGAAGTCATAGAATGGAAGTGTGTGAAATCATAGAATGGAAGTGTGTGAAGGCACAGAACTGAGGCGTGTGAAGTCAAAATGGAGGTGTGTGAAGTCGGAATGTTGGTGGGTGAAGTCATAGAATGGAGGTGTTTGAAGCCACAATGCAGGTGTGTGAACTCATAGAATGGAGGTGTGTGAAGTCACAATATAGATGTGTTAAGTTATAGAATGGAGGTGTGTGAAGTCATAGAATGTTGGTGTGTGAAGTCACAGAATGGAGGTGTGTGAAGTCAGAATAGATGTGTGCGTAGTCATAGAATGGAGCTGTGTGAAGTCAGAATGGAGCTGTGTGAAGTCATAGAATGGAGGTGTGTGAAGTCAGAACGGAGGTGTGTGAACTCAGATTGGAGGTGTGGGAAGTCACAATGGAGGTATGTGAAGTTATAGAATGGAGGTGTGTGAAGTCACAGAATGGAGGGGTGTGAAGTCAAAGACTGGAGGTGTGTGAATTCATAGAATGGACGTGTGTGAACTCATAGAATGGAGGTGTGTGAAGTCATAGAATGGAGGTGCATGAAGACAAAGAATGGAGGTGTGTGAAGTCATAGAACGGAGGTTTGTGAAGTCGTAGACTTTAGGTGTGTGAAGTCATAGAATGGAGGTGTGTGAAGTCACAGAATGGAGGTGTGTGAAATCACAAAATGGAGGTGTGTGAACTCAGAATGGAGGTGTGTGAAGTCACAGAATGGAGGTGTGTGAAGTCATAGAATGGAGGTGTGTGAAGTCACACAATGGGGGTGTGTGAAGTCATAGAATGGAGGTGTGTGAAATCAGAATGGAGGTGTGTGAAGTCACAGAATGGAGGTGTGTGAAGTCAGAATTGATGTGTGCGAAGTCATAGAATGGAGCTGTGTGAAGTCAGAATGGAGCTGTGTGAAGTCATAGAATGGAGGTGGGTGAAGTCATAGATGGAGGTGTGTGAAGTCACAGAATGGAGGTGTGTGAAGTCACAGAATGGAGGTGTGTGAAGTCACAGAAAGGAAGTGTGTGAAGTCATAGAATGGAGGTGTGTGAAGTCAGAATGGAGGTGTGTGAAGTCACAGAATGGAGGTGTGTGACCTCAAAATGAAGGTGTGTGTGGTCGCACAACGGAGATTTGTGAAGTCATAGAATGGAGGTGTGTGAAGTCACAATGTAGGTGTGTGAACTCATAGAATGGTCGTGTGTAATCTCATAGAATGGAGGTGTGTGAAGTCATGGAATGGAGGTGTGTGAAGTCACAGAATGGAGGAGTGTGAAGTCATAGAAGAGAAGTGTGTGAAGTCAAAATGGATGTGTGTGAAGTCACGGAATGGAGGTGTGTGAAGTCACAGAATGGAGGTGTGTGAAGTCAAAATTGTGGAGTGTGAAGTCACAAATGGAGGTGTGAAGTCAGAATTTAGCTGTGTGAAATCATACAAGGGAGGTGTGTGAAGTCAGAATGGAGGTGTGTGAACTGATAGAATGGAGGTGTGTGAAGTCACAATGGAGGTGTGTGAAGTCATAGAATGGAGGTGTGTGAATTCATAGAATGGAAGTGTGTGTAATCATAGAATGGAGGTGTGTGAAGGCACAGAACTGAGGCGTGTGAAGTCAAAATGGAGGTGTGTGAAGTCGGAATGTTGGTGGGTGAAGTCATAAAATGGAGGTGTGTGAAGTCACAATGCAGGTGTGTGAACTCATAGTATGGAGGTGTGTGAAGTCACAATATAGGTGTGTTAAGTTATAGAATGGAGGTGTGTGAAGTCATAAAATGTTGGTGTGTGAAGTCACACAATGGAGGTGTGTGAAGTCACAATATAGGTGTGTTAAGTTATAGAATGGAGGTTTGTGAAGTCATAAAATGTTGGTGTGTGAAGTCACACAATGGAGGTGTGTGAAGTCAGAATAGATGTGTGCGAAGTCATAGAATGGAGCTGTGTGAAGTCAGAATGGAGCTGTGTGAAGTCATAGAATGGAGGTGAGTGAAGTCAGAATGGCGGTGTGTGAATTCATAGAATGATGGTGTGTGAAGTCACAATGGAGGTGTGTGAAGTCATAGAATGGAGGTTTTTGAAGTCACAGAATGGAGGTGGGTGAAGTCATAGAATGGAGGTGTGTGAAGTCAGATTGGAGGTGTGTGAAGTCATAGAATGGAGGTGTGTCAACTCAGAAAGGAGGTGTGTGAAGTCATAGAATGGAGGTGTGTGAAGTCATAGAATGCAGGGGTGTGAAACCATAGAATGGAGTTGTGTGAAGTCACAGAATGGAGGTGTGTGAAGTCACAGAATGGAGGTGTGTGAAGTTACAGAATGGAGGTGTGTGAAGTCATAGAATGGAGGTGTGTAAAATCAAAGAATGGACGTGTGTGAAGTCATAGAATGGAGGTGTGTGAAGTCATAGAATATAGGTGTGTGAAGTCACAGAATGGAGGTGTGTGAAGTCACAGATTGGAGGTGTGTGAACCCAGAATGGAGGTGTGTGAAGTCACAGAATGGAGGTGTGTGAAGTCATAGAATGGAGATGTATGAAGTCACAGAATGGATGTGTGTTAAGTCACAGAATGGAGCTGTGTGAAGTCATAGATGGAGGTGTGTGAAGTCACAGAATGGAGTTGTGTGAAGTCACAGAATGGAGGTGTGTGAAGTCACAGAAAGGAAGTGTGTGAAGTCATAGAATGGAGGTGTGTGAAGTCAGAATGGAGGTGTGTGAAGTCACAGAATGGAGGTGTGTGACCTCAAAATGAAGTTGTGTGTGGTCACAGAACGGAGGTTTGTGAAGTCATAGAATGGAGGTGTGTGAAGTCATAGAATGGATGATTCTGAAGTAATAATGATGGTGTGTGAAGTCATAGAATGGAGGTGTGTGAAGTCACAATGTAGGTGTGTGAACTCATAGAATGGTCGTGTGTAATCTCATAGAATGGAGGTGTGTGAAGTCATGAAATGGAGGTGTGTGAAGTCACAGAATGGAGGAGTGAGAAGTCATAGAATGGAAGTGTGTGAAGTCAAAATGGATGTGTGTGAAGTCACAGAATGGAGGTGTGTGAAGTCACAGAATGGAGGTGTGTGAAGTCAAAATTGTGGAGTGTGAAGTCACAAATGGAGGTGTGAAGTCAGAATTTAGCTGTGTGAAATCATAGAATGGAGGTGTGTGAAGTCAGAATGGAGGTGTGTGAACTGAAAGAATGGAGGTGTGTCAAGTCACAATGGAGGTGTGTGAAGTCATAGAATGGAGGTGTGTGAAGTCATAGAATGGAAGTGTGTGAAATCATAGAATGGAAGTGTGTGAAGGCACAGAACTGAGGCGTGTGAAGTCAAAATGGAGGTGTGTGAAGTCGGAATGTTGGTGGGTGAAGTCATAGAATGGAGGTGTTTGAAGCCACAATGCAGGTGTGTGAACTCATAGAATGGAGGTGTGTGAAGTCACAATATAGATGTGTTAAGTTATAGAATGGAGGTGTGTGAAGTCATAGAATGTTGGTGTGTGAAGTCACAGAATGGAGGTGTGTGAAGTCAGAATAGATGTGTGCGTAGTCATAGAATGGAGCTGTGTGAAGTCAGAATGGAGCTGTGTGAAGTCATAGAATGGAGGTGTGTGAAGTCAGAACGGAGGTGTGTGAACTCAGATTGGAGGTGTGGGAAGTCACAATGGAGGTATGTGAAGTTATAGAATGGAGGTGTGTGAAGTCACAGAATGGAGGGGTGTGAAGTCAAAGACTGGAGGTGTGTGAATTCATAGAATGGACGTGTGTGAACTCATAGAATGGAGGTGTGTGAAGTCATAGAATGGAGGTGCATGAAGACAAAGAATGGAGGTGTGTGAAGTCATAGAACGGAGGTTTGTGAAGTCGTAGACTTTAGGTGTGTGAAGTCATAGAATGGAGGTGTGTGAAGTCACAGAATGGAGGTGTGTGAAATCACAAAATGGAGGTGTGTGAACTCAGAATGGAGGTGTGTGAAGTCACAGAATGGAGGTGTGTGAAGTCATAGAATGGAGGTGTGTGAAGTCACACAATGGGGGTGTGTGAAGTCATAGAATGGAGGTGTGTGAAATCAGAATGGAGGTGTGTGAAGTCACAGAATGGAGGTGTGTGAAGTCAGAATTGATGTGTGCGAAGTCATAGAATGGAGCTGTGTGAAGTCAGAATGGAGCTGTGTGAAGTCATAGAATGGAGGTGGGTGAAGTCAGAATGGCGGTGTGTGAACTCATACAATGATGGTGTGTGAAGTCACAATGGAGGTGTGTGAAGTCATAGAATGGAGGTTTTTCAAGTCACAGACGGGAAGTGTGTGAAGTCATAAAATGGAGGTGTGTGAAGTTAGATTGGAGGTGTGTGAAGTCATAGAATGGAGGTGTGCGAAGTCATAGAATGGAGGTGTGTGAAATCATAGAATGGAGTTGTGTGAAGTCACAGAATTGAGGTGTGTGAAGTCACAGTATTGAGGTGTGTGAAGTCAGAATGGAGGTGTGTGAAGTCACAATGTACGTGTGTGAAGTCACAGAATGGAGGTGTGTGAAGTCATAGAATGGAGGTGTGTGAAGTCACAGAATGGAGGTGTGTGAAGTCATGTACTGGAGGTGTGTGAAGTCATAGAATGGAGGTGTGTGAAGTCACAATGTAGTTGTGTGAAGTCATAGAACGGAGGTGTGTGAAGTCAGAATGGAGGTGTGTGAAGTCATAGAATGGAGGTGTGTGAAGTCAGATTGGAGGTGTGTAAACTCATAGAATGGAGGTGTGTGAAGTCACAATGGAGGTGTGTGAAGTCATAAAATGGAGGTGTGTGAAGTCACAGAATGGAGGTGTGTGAAGTCATGGAATGGAGCTGTGGGAAGTCAGATTGGAGGTGTGTGAAGTCACAGAATGGAGGTGTGTGAACTGAGAATGGAGGTGTGTGAAGTCATAGAATGGAGGTGTGTGAAGTCATAGAATGGATGTGTGTGAAGTCATAATGGAGGTGTGTGAAGTCACAGAATTGAGGTGTGTGAAGTCACAGAATGGAGGTGTGTGAACTCATAGAATGGAGGTGTGTGAAGTCATAGAATGGAGGTGTGTGATGTCATAGAATGGATGTTTATTAAGTAAGAATGAAGGTGTGTTAAGTCATAGAATGGAGGTGTGTGAAGGCACAGAATGGAGGTGTGTGAAGTCATAGAATGGAGGTGTGTGAAGTCAGAATGGAGGTGTGTGAAGTCACAGAATGGAGGTGTGTGAAGTCAGAATGGAGGTGTGTGAAGTCATAGAATGGAGGTGTGTGAAGTCACAATGGAGGTGTGTGAAGTCATAGAATGGAGGTGTGTGAAGTCACAGAATGGAGGTGTGTGAAGTCATAGAATGGAGCTGTGTGAAGTCAGATTGGAGGTGTGTGAAGTCACAGAATGGAGGTGTGTGAACTCAGAATGGAGGTGTGTGAAGTCACAGAATGGAGGTGTGTGAAGTCATAGAATGGAGGTGTGTGAAGTCATATAATGGATGTGTGTGAAGTCATAATGGAGTTGTGTGAAGTCACAGAATTGAGGTGTGTGAAGTCACAGAATGGAGGTGTGTGAAGTCACAGAATGGAGGTGTGTGAAGTCATAGAATGGAGGTGTGTGAAGTCATAGAATGGAAGTGTGTGAAGTCAGAACGGAGGTGTGTGAACTCAGATTGGAGGTGTGGGAAGTCACAGAATGGAGGTGTGTGAAGTCACAATTTACGTGTGTGAAGTCACAGAATGGAGGTGTGTGAAGTCATAGAATGGAGGTGTGTGAAGTCACAGAATGGAGGTGTGTGAAGTCATATAATGGAGGTGTGTGAAGTCATAGAATGGAGGTGTGTGAAGTCACAATGGAGTTGTGTGAAGTCATAGAATGGAGGTGTGTGAAGTCAGAATGGAGGTGTGTGAAGTCATAGAATGGAGGTGTGTGAAGTCAGAATGGAGGTGTGTAAACTCATAGAATGGAGGTGTGTGAAGTCACAATGGAGGTGTGTGAAGTCATAAAATGGAGGTGTGTGAAGTCACAGAATGGAGGTGTGTGAAGTCATGGAATGGAGCTGTGGGAAGTCAGATTGGAGGTGTGTGAAGTCACAGAATGGAAGTGTGTGAACTCAGAATGGAGGTGTGTGAAGTCATAGAATGGAGGTGTGTGAAGTCATAGAATGGATGTTTATTAAGTAAGAATGAAGGTGTGTTAAGTCATAGAATGGAGGTTTGTGAAGGCACAGAATGGAGGTGTGTGAAGTCATAGAATGGAGCTGTGTGAAGTCATAATGGAGGTGGGTGAAGTCACAGAATTGAGGTGTGTGAAGTCACAGAATGGAGGTGTGTGAAGTCATAGAATGGAGGTGTGTGAAGTCATAGAATGGAGGTGTGTGAAGTCATAGAATGGATATTTATTAAGTAAGAATGAAGGTGTGTTAAGTCATAGAATGGAGGTGTGTGAAGGCACAGAATGGAGGTGTGTGACGTCATAGAATGGAGCTGTGTGAAGTCAGAATGGAGGTGTGTGAAGTCACAGAATGGAGGCGTGCGAACTCAGAATGGGGGTGTGTGAAGTCACAGAATGGAGGTGTGTTAAGTCACAGAACGGAGGTGTTTGAACTCAGAGTCGAGGTGTGTGAAGTCACAGAATGGAGGTGTGTGAAGTCATAGAATGGAGGTGTGTGAAATCATAGAATGGAGGTGTGGGAAGTCAGAGAATGGAGCTGTTTGAAGTCAGAATGGAGGTGTGCGAAGTCATGGAATGGAGGTGTGTGAAGTCATTTTATGGAGCTGTGTGAAGTCAGAATGGAGGTGTGTGAAGTCACAGAATGGAGGTGTGTGAACTCAGAATGGAGGTGTGTGAAGTCACAGAATCTACGTGTGTGAAGTCATAGAATGGAGGTGTGTGAAGTCATAGAATGGAGATGTGTGAAGTCATAATGGAGGCGTGTGAAGTCACCGAATTCAGGTGTGTGAAGTCACAGAATGGAGGTGTGTGAAGTCATAGAATGGAGGTGTGTGAAGTCAGAACGAAGGTGTGTGAACTCAGATTGGAGGTGTGGGAAGTCACAATGGAGGTATGTGAAGATATAGAATGGACGTGTGTGAAGTCACAGAATGGAGGGGTGTGAAGTCAAAGACTGGAGGTGTGTGAAGTCATAGTATGGAGGTGTGTGAACTCATAAAATGGAGTTGTGTGAAGTCATAGAATGGAGGTGTGTGAAGTCACAGAATGAAGGTGCGTTAAGTCACAGAATGGAGGTTTGTGAACTCAGAATGGAGGTGTGTGAAGTCACAGAATGGAGGTGTGTGAAGTCACAGAATAGAAGTGTGTGAATTAATAGAATGGAGGTGTGAGAAATCATAAAATGGAGGTGTGTGAAGTCACAGAATGGAGGTGTGTGAAGTCACAGAATGGAGGTGTGTGAAGTCAAAATTGTGGAGTGTGAAGTCACAAATGGAGATGTGAAGTCAGAATTTAGCTGTGTGAAATCATAGAATGGAGGTGTGTGAAGTCAGAATGGAGGTGTGTGAACTGAAAGAATGGAGGTGTGTGAAGTCACAATGGAGGTGTGTGAAGTCATAGAATGGAGGTGTGTGAAGTCATAGAATGGAAGTGTGTGAAATCATAGAATGGAAGTGTGTGAAGGCACAGAACTGAGGCGTGTGAAGTCAAAATGGAGGTGTGTGAAGTCGGAATGTTGGTGGGTGAAGTCATAGAATGGAGGTGTTTGAAGTCACAATATAGGTGTGTTAAGTTATAGAATGGAGGTGTGTGAAGTCATAGAATATTGGTGTGTGAAGTCAAGAATGGAGGTGTGTGAAGTCAGAATAGATGTGTGCGTAGTCATAGAATGTAGCTGTGTGAAGTCAGAATGGAGCTGTGTGAAGTCATAGAATGGAGGTGTGTGAAGTCAGAACGTAGGTGTGTGAACTCAGATTGGAGGTGTGGAAAGTCACAATGGAGGTATGTGAAGTTATAGAATGGAGGTGTGTGAAGTCACAGAATGGAGGGGTGTGAAGTCAAAGACTGGAGGTGTGTGAATTCATAGAATGGACGTGTGTGAACTCATAGAATGGAGGTGTGTGAAGTAATAGAATGGAGGTGCATGAAGACAAAGAATGGAGGTGTGTGAAGTCATAGAACGGAGGTTTGTGAAGTCGTAGACTTTAGGTGTGTGAAGTCATAGAATGGAGGTGTGTGAAGTCACAGAATGGAGTTGTGTGAAATCACAAAATGGAGGTGTGTGAACTCAGAATGGAGGTGTGTGAAGTCACAGAATGGAGGTGTGTGAAGTCATAGAATGGAGGTGTGTGAAGTCACACAATGGGGGTGTGTGAAGTCATAGAATGGAGGTGTGTGAAGTCATAGAATGGAGGTGTGTGAAGTCACAGAATGGAGGTGTTTGACGTCAGAGAATGGAGGTGTGTGAAATCAGAATGGAGGTGTGTGAAGTCACAGAATAGAGGTGTGTGAAGTCATAGAATGTTGGTGTGTGAAGTCAAGAATGGAGGTGTGTGAAGTCAGAATAGATGTGTGCGTAGTCATAGAATGTAGCTGTGTGAAGTCAGAATGGAGCTGTGTGAAGTCATAGAATGGAGGTGTGTGAAGTCAGAACGTAGGTGTGTGAACTCAGATTGGAGGTGTGGAAAGTCACAATGGAGGTATGTGAAGTTATAGAATGGAGGTGTGTGAAGTCACAGAATGGAGGGGTGTGAAGTCAAAGACTGGAGGTGTGTGAATTCATAGAATGGACGTGTGTGAACTCATAGAATGGAGGTGTGTGAAGTAATAGAATGGAGGTGCATGAAGACAAAGAATGGAGGTGTGTGAAGTCATAGAACGGAGGTTTGTGAAGTCGTAGACTTTAGGTGTGTGAAGTCATAGAATGGAGGTGTGTGAAGTCACAGAATGGAGTTGTGTGAAATCACAAAATGGAGGTGTGTGAACTCAGAATGGAGGTGTGTGAAGTCACAGAATGGAGGTGTGTGAAGTCATAGAATGGAGGTGTGTGAAGTCACACAATGGGGGTGTGTGAAGTCATAGAATGGAGGTGTGTGAAGTCATAGAATGGAGGTGTGTGAAGTCACAGAATGGAGGTGTTTGACGTCAGAGAATGGAGGTGTGTGAAATCAGAATGGAGGTGTGTGAAGTCACAGAATAGAGGTGTGTGAAGTCAGAAATGATGTGTGCGAAGTCATAGAATGGAGCTGTGTGAAGTCAGAATGGAGCTCTGTGTGAAGTCATAGAATGGAGGTGGGTGAAGTCAGAATGGCGGTGTGTGAACTCATACAATGATGGTGTGTGAAGTCACAATGGAGGTGTGTGAAGTCATAGAATGGAGGTTTTTCAAGTCACAGATGGGAAGTGTGTGAAGTCATAAAATGGAGGTGTGTGAAGTTAGATTGGACGTGTGTGAAGTCATAGAATGGAGGTGTGTGAAGTCATAGAATGGAGGTGTGTGAAATCATAGAATGGAGATGTGTGAAGTCACAGAATTGAGGTGTGTGAAGTCACAGAATTGAGGTGTGTGAAGCCAGAATGGAGGTGTGTGAAGTCACAATGTACGTGTGTGAAGTCACAGAATGGAGGTGTGTGAAGTCATAGAATGGAGGTGTGTGAAGTCACAGAATGGAGGTGTGTGAAGTCATATAATGGAGGTGTGTGAAGTCATAGAATGGAGGTGTGTGAAGTCACAATGGAGTTGTGTGAAGTCATAGAACGGAAGTGTGTGAAGTCAGAATGGAGGTGTGTGAAGTCATAGAATGGAGGTGTGTGAAGTCAGATTGGAGGTGTGTAAACTCATAGAATGGAGGTGTGTGAAGTCACAATGGAGGTGTGTGAAGTCATAAAATGGAGGTGTGTGAAGTCACAGAATGGAGGTGTGTGAAGTCATGGAATGGAGCTGTGGGAAGTCAGATTGGAGGTGTGTGAAGTCACAGAATGGAGGTGTGTGAACTGAGAATGGAGGTGTGTGAAGTCATAGAATGGAGGTGTGTGAAGTCATAGAATGGATGTGTGTGAAGTCATAATAGAGGTGTGTGAAGTCACAGAATTGAGGTGTGTGAAGTCACAGAATGGAGGTGTGTGAAGTCATAAAATGGAGGTGTGTGAAGTCATAGAATGGAGGTGTGTGATGTCATAGAATGGATGTTTATTAAGTAAGAATGAAGGTGTGTTAAGTCATAGAATGGAGGTGTGTGAAGGCACAGAATGGAGGTGTGTGAAGTCATAGAATGGAGGTGTGTGAAGTCAGAATGGAGGTGTGTGAAGTCATAGAATGGAGGTGTGTGAAGTCAGAATGGAGGTGTGTGAAGTCATAGAATGGAGGTGTGTGAAGTCACAATGGAGTTGTGTGAAGTCATAGAATGGAGGTGTGTGAAGTCACAGAATGGAGGTGTGTGAAGTCATAGAATGGAGCTGTGTGAAGTCAGATTGGAGGTGTGTGAAGTCACAGAATGGAGGTGTGTGAACTCAGAATGGAGGTGTGTGAAGTCACAGAATGGAGGTGTGTGAAGTCATAGAATGGAGGTGTGTGAAGTCATATAATGGATGTGTGTGAAGTCATAATGGAGTTGTGTGAAGTCACAGAATTGAGGTGTGTGAAGTCACAGAATGGAGGTGTGTGAAGGCACAGAATGGAGGTGTGTGAAGTCATAGAATGGAGGTGTGTGAAGTCATAGAATGGAAGTGTGTGAAGTCAGAACGGAGGTGTGTGAACTCAGATTGGAGGTGTGGGAAGTCACAGAATGGAGGTGTGTGAAGTCACAATGTACGTGTGTGAAGTCACAGAATGGAGGTGTGTGAAGTCATAGAATGGAGGTGTGTGAAGTCATATAATGGAGGTGTGTGAAGTCATAGAATGGAGGTGTGTGAAGTCACAATGGAGTTGTGTGAAGTCATAGAATGGAGGTGTGTGAAGTCAGAATGGAGGTGTGTGAAGTCATAGAATGGAGGTGTGTGAAGTCAGAATGGAGGTGTGTAAACTCATAGAATGGAGGTGTGTGAAGTCACAATGGAGGTGTGCGAAGTCATAAAATGGAGGTGTGTGAAGTCACAGAATGGAGGTGTGTGAAGTCATGGAATGGAGCTGTGGGAAGTCAGATTGGAGGTGTGTGAAGTCACAGAATGGAGGTGTGTGAACTCAGAATGGAGGTGTGTGAAGTCATAGAATGGAGGTGTGTGAAGTCATAGAATGGATGTTTATTAAGTAAGAATGAAGGTGTGTTAAGTCATAGAATGGAGGTTTGTGAAGGCACAGAATGGAGGTGTGTGAAGTCATAGAATGGAGCTGTGTGAAGTCATAATGGAGGTGGGTGAAGTCACAGAATTGAGGTGTGTGAAGTCACAGAATGGAGGTGTGTGAAGTCATAGAATGGAGGTGTGTGAAGTCATAGAATGGAGGTGTGTGAAGTCATAGAATGGATATTTATTAAGTAAGAATGAAGGTGTGTTAAGTCATAGAATGGAGGTGTGTGAAGGCACAGAATGGAGGTGTGTGAAGTCATAGAATGGAGCTGTGTGAAGTCAGAATGGAGGTGTGTGAAGTCACAGAATGGAGGCGTGCGAACTCAGAATGGGGGTGTGTGAAGTCACAGAATGGAGGTGTGTTAAGTCACAGAACGGAGGTGTTTGAACTCAGAGTCGAGGTGTGTGAAGTCACAGAATGGAGGTGTGTGAAGTCATAGAATGGAGGTGTGTGAAATCATAGAATGGAGGTGTGGGAAGTCAGAGAATGGAGCTGTTTGAAGTCAGAATGGAGGTGTGCGAAGTCATGGAATGGAGGTGTGTGAAGTCATTTTATGGAGCTGTGTGAAGTCAGAATGGAGGTGTGTGAAGTCACAGAATGGAGGTGTGTGAACTCAGAATGGAGGTGTGTGAAGTCACAGAATCTACGTGTGTGAAGTCATAGAATGGAGGTGTGTGAAGTCATAGAATGGAGATGTGTGAAGTCATAATGGAGGCGTGTGAAGTCACCGAATTCAGGTGTGTGAAGTCACAGAATGGAGGTGTGTGAAGTCATAGAATGGAGGTGTGTGAAGTCAGAACGAAGGTGTGTGAACTCAGATTGGAGGTGTGGGAAGTCACAATGGAGGTGTGTGAAGTTATAGAATGGACGTGTGTGAAGTCACAGAATGGAGTGGTGTGAAGTCAAAGACTGGAGGTGTGTGAAGTCATAGTATGGAGGTGTGTGAACTCATAAAATGGAGTTGTGTGAAGTCATAGAATGGAGGTGTGTGAAGTCACAGAATGAAGGTGCGTTAAGTCACAGAATGGAGGTTTGTGAACTCAGAATGGAGGTGTGTGAAGTCACAGAATGGAGGTGTGTGAAGTCACAGAATAGAAGTGTGTGAATTAATAGAATGGAGGTGTGAGAAATCATAAAATGGAGGTGTGTGAAGTCACAGAATGGAGGTGTGTGAAGTCACAGAATGGAGGTGTGTGAAGTCAAAATTGTGGAGTGTGAAGTCACAAATGGAGATGTGAAGTCAGAATTTAGCTGTGTGAAATCATAGAATGGAGGTGTGTGAAGTCAGAATGGAGGTGTGTGAACTGAAAGAATGGAGGTGTGTGAAGTCACAATGGAGGTGTGTGAAGTCATAGAATGGAGGTGTGTGAAGTCATAGAATGGAAGTGTGTGAAATCATAGAATGGAAGTGTGTGAAGGCACAGAACTGAGGCGTGTGAAGTCAAAATGGAGGTGTGTGAAGTCGGAATGTTGGTGGGTGAAGTCATAGAATGGAGGTGTTTGAAGTCACAATATAGGTGTGTTAAGTTATAGAATGGAGGTGTGTGAAGTCATAGAATGTTGGTGTGTGAAGTCACAGAATGGAGGTGTGTGAAGTCAGAATAGATGTGTGCGTAGTCATAGAATGTAGCTGTGTGAAGTCAGAATGGAGCTGTGTGAAGTCATAGAATGGAGGTGTGTGAAGTCAGAACGTAGGTGTGTGAACTCAGATTGGAGGTGTGGAAAGTCACAATGGAGGTATGTGAAGTTATAGAATGGAGGTGTGTGAAGTCACAGAATGGAGGGGTGTGAAGTCAAAGACTGGAGGTGTGTGAATTCATAGAATGGACGTGTGTGAACTCATAGAATGGAGGTGTGTGAAGTAATAGAATGGAGGTGCATGAAGACAAAGAATGGAGGTGTGTGAAGTCATAGAACGGAGGTTTGTGAAGTCGTAGACTTTAGGTGTGTGAAGTCATAGAATGGAGGTGTGTGAAGTCACAGAATGGAGTTGTGTGAAATCACAAAATGGAGGTGTGTGAACTCAGAATGGAGGTGTGTGAAGTCACAGAATGGAGGTGTGTGAAGTCATAGAATGGAGGTGTGTGAAGTCACACAATGGGGGTGTGTGAAGTCATAGAATGGAGGTGTGTGAAGTCATAGAATGGAGGTGTGTGAAGTCACAGAATGGAGGTGTTTGACGTCAGAGAATGGAGGTGTGTGAAATCAGAATGGAGGTGTGTGAAGTCACAGAATAGAGGTGTGTGAAGTCAGAAATGATGTGTGCGAAGTCATAGAATGGAGCTGTGTGAAGTCAGAATGGAGCTCTGTGTGAAGTCATAGAATGGAGGTGGGTGAAGTCAGAATGGCGGTGTGTGAACTCATACAATGATGGTGTGTGAAGTCACAATGGAGGTGTGTGAAGTCATAGAATGGAGGTTTTTCAAGTCACAGATGGGAAGTGTGTGAAGTCATAAAATGGAGGTGTGTGAAGTTAGATTGGAGGTGTGTGAAGTCATAGAATGGAGGTGTGTGAAGTCATAGAATGGAGGTGTGTGAAATCATAGAATGGAGATGTGTGAAGTCACAGAATTGAGGTGTGTGAAGTCACAGAATTGAGGTGTGTGAAGCCAGAATGGAGGTGTGTGAAGTCACAATGTACGTGTGTGAAGTCACAGAATGGAGGTGTGTGAAGTCATAGAATGGAGGTGTGTGAAGTCACAGAATGGAGGTGTGTGAAGTCATATAATGGAGGTGTGTGAAGTCATAGAATGGAGGTGTGTGAAGTCACAATGGAGTTGTGTGAAGTCATAGAACGGAAGTGTGTGAAGTCAGAATGGAGGTGTGTGAAGTCATAGAATGGAGGTGTGTGAAGTCAGATTGGAGGTGTGTAAACTCATAGAATGGAGGTGTGTGAAGTCACAATGGAGGTGTGTGAAGTCATAAAATGGAGGTGTGTGAAGTCACAGAATGGAGGTGTGTGAAGTCATGGAATGGAGCTGTGGGAAGTCAGATTGGAGGTGTGTGAAGTCACAGAATGGAGGTGTGTGAACTGAGAATGGAGGTGTGTGAAGTCATAGAATGGAGGTGTGTGAAGTCATAGAATGGATGTGTGTGAAGTCATAATAGAGGTGTGTGAAGTCACAGAATTGAGGTGTGTGAAGTCACAGAATGGAGGTGTGTGAAGTCATAAAATGGAGGTGTGTGAAGTCATAGAATGGAGGTGTGTGATGTCATAGAATGGATGTTTATTAAGTAAGAATGAAGGTGTGTTAAGTCATAGAATGGAGGTGTGTGAAGGCACAGAATGGAGGTGTGTGAAGTCATAGAATGGAGGTGTGTGAAGTCAGAATGGAGGTGTGTGAAGTCATAGAATGGAGGTGTGTGAAGTCAGAATGGAGGTGTGTGAAGTCATAGAATGGAGGTGTGTGAAGTCACAATGGAGTTGTGTGAAGTCATAGAATGGAGGTGTGTGAAGTCACAGAATGGAGGTGTGTGAAGTCATAGAATGGAGCTGTGTGAAGTCAGATTGGAGGTGTGTGAAGTCACAGAATGGAGGTGTGTGAACTCAGAATGGAGGTGTGTGAAGTCACAGAATGGAGGTGTGTGAAGTCATAGAATGGAGGTGTGTGAAGTCATATAATGGATGTGTGTGAAGTCATAATGGAGTTGTGTGAAGTCACAGAATTGAGGTGTGTGAAGTCACAGAATGGAGGTGTGTGAAGGCACAGAATGGAGGTGTGTGAAGTCATAGAATGGAGGTGTGTGAAGTCATAGAATGGAAGTGTGTGAAGTCAGAACGGAGGTGTGTGAACTCAGATTGGAGGTGTGGGAAGTCACAGAATGGAGGTGTGTGAAGTCACAATGTACGTGTGTGAAGTCACAGAATGGAGGTGTGTGAAGTCATAGAATGGAGGTGTGTGAAGTCACAGAATGGAGGTGTGTGAAGTCATATAATGGAGGTGTGTGAAGTCATAGAATGGAGGTGTGTGAAGTCACAATGGAGTTGTGTGAAGTCATAGAATGGAGGTGTGTGAAGTCAGAATGGAGGTGTGTGAAGTCATAGAATGGAGGTGTGTGAAGTCAGAATGGAGGTGTGTAAACTCATAGAATGGAGGTGTGTGAAGTCATAGAATGGAGATGTGTGAAGTCATAATGGAGGCGTGTGAAGTCACCGAATTCAGGTGTGTGAAGTCACAAAATGGAGGTGTGTGAAGTCATAGAATGGAGGTGTGTGAAGTCAGAACGAAGGTGTGTGAACTCAGATTGGAGGTGTGGGAAGTCACAATGGAGGTGTGTGAAGTTATAGAATGGACGTGTGTGAAGTCACAGAATGGAGGGGTGTGAAGTCAAAGACTGGAGGTGTGTGAAGTCATAGTATGGAGGTGTGTGAACTCATAAAATGGAGTTGTGTGAAGTCATAGAATGGAGGTGTGTGAAGTCACAGAATGAAGGTGCGTTAAGTCACAGAATGGAGGTTTGTGAACTCAGAATGGAGGTGTGTGAAGTCACAGAATGGAGGTGTGTGAAGTCACAGAATAGAAGTGTGTGAATTAATAGAATGGAGGTGTGAGAAATCATAAAATGGAGGTGTGTGAAGTCACAGAATGGAGGTGTGTGAAGTCACAGAATGGAGGTGTGTGAACTCACAATGGAGGTGTGTGAAGTCAAAGAATGGAGGTGTGTGAAGTCATAGAATGGAATTGTGTGAAGTCATAGAATGGAGGTGTGTGAAGTGAGAATTGAGGTGTGTGAAGTCACGGAATTGAGGTGTGTGAACTCAGAATGGAGGTGTGTGAAGTCACAGAATGGAGGTTTGTGAAGTCATAGAATGGAGGTGTGTGAAGTCATAGAATGGATGTTTCTGAAGTAGAATGAAGGTGTGTGAACTCATAAAATGGAGATGTGTGAAGTCATGGAATGGAGGTGTGTGAAGTCCAAGCATATAGGTTGTGAAGTCAAACAATGGTGGTGTGTGAAGTCAAAAAATGCAGGTGTGTTAAGTCAAAGAATGGAAGTGTGTGAAGTCAAAATGGAGGTGTGTGAAGTCACAAATGGAGGTGTCTGAAGTCAGAATGCAGCTGTGTGAAGCCATAGAATGGAGGTGTGTGAAGTCAGAACGGAGGTGTGTGAACTCAGATTGGAGGTGTGGGAAGTCACAATGGAGGTATGTGAAGTTATAGAATGGAGGTGTGTGAAGTCACAGAATGGAGGGGTGTGAAGTCAAAGACTGGAGGTGTGTGAATTCATAGAATGGACGTGTGTGAACTCACAGAATGGAGGTGTGTGAAGTCATAGAACGGAGGTTTGTGAAGTCGTAGACTTTAGGTGTGTGAAGTCATAGAATGGAGGTGTGTGAAGTCACAGAATGGAGGTGTGTGAAATCACAAAATGGAGGTGTGTGAACTCAGAATGGAGGTGTGTGAAGTCACAGAATGGAGGTGTGTGAAGTCATAGAATGGAGGTGTGTGAAGTCACACAATGGGGGTGTGTGAAGTCATAGAATGGAGGTGTGTGAAGTCATAGAATGGAGGTGTGTGAAGTCACAGAATGGAGGTTTTTGACGTCAGAGAATGGAGGTGTGTGAAATCAGAATGGAGGTGTGTGAAGTCACAGAATAGAGGTGTGTGAAGTCAGAATTGATGTGTGCGAAGTCATAGAATGGAGCTGTGTGAAGTCAGAATGGAGCTCTGTGTGAAGTCATAGAATGGAGGTGGGTGAAGTCAGAATGGCGGTGTGTGAACTCATACAATGATGGTGTGTGAAGTCACAATGGAGGTGTGTGAAGTCATAGAATGGAGGTTTTTCAAGTCACAGACGGGAAATGTGTGAAGTCATAAAATGGAGGTGTGTGAAGTTAGATTGGAGGTGTGTGAAGTCACAGAATGGAGGTGTGTGAAGTCATATAATGGAGGTGTGTGAAGTCATAGAATGGAGGTGTGTGAAGTCACAATGGAGTTGTGTGAAGTCATAGAACGGAGGTGTGTGAAGTCAGAATGGAGGTGTGTGAAGTCATAGAATGGAGGTGTGTGAAGTCAGATTGGAGGTGTGTAAACTCATAGAATGGAGGTGTGTGAAGTCACAATGGAGGTGTGTGAAGTCATAAAATGGAGGTGTGTGAAGTCACAGAATGGAGGTGTGTGAAGTCATGGAACGGAGCTGTGGGAAGTCAGATTGGAGGTGTGTGAAGTCACAGAATGGAGGTGTGTGAACTGAGAATGGAGGTGTGTGAAGTCATAGAATGGAGGTGTGTGAAGTCATAGAATGGATGTGTGTGAAGTCATAATGGAGGTGTGTGAAGTCACAGAATTGAGGTGTGTGAAGTCACAGAATGGAGGTGTGTGAAGTCATAGAATGGAGGTGTGTGAAGTCATAGAATGGAGGTGTGTGATGTCATAAAATGGATGTTTATTAAGTAAGAATGAAGTTGTGTGAAGTCATAGAATGTTGGTGTGTGAAGTCACAGAATGGAGGTGTGTGAAGTCAGAATAGATGTGTGCGTAGTCATAGAATGTAGCTGTGTGAAGTCAGAATGGAGCTGTGTGAAGTCATAGAATGGAGGTGTGTGAAGTCAGAACGTAGGTGTGTGAACTCAGATTGGAGGTGTGGAAAGTCACAATGGAGGTATGTGAAGTTATAGAATGGAGGTGTGTGAAGTCACAGAATGGAGGGGTGTGAAGTCAAAGACTGGAGGTGTGTGAATTCATAGAATGGACGTGTGTGAACTCATAGAATGGAGGTGTGTGAAGTAATAGAATGGAGGTGCATGAAGACAAAGAATGGAGGTGTGTGAAGTCATAGAACGGAGGTTTGTGAAGTCGTAGACTTTAGGTGTGTGAAGTCATAGAATGGAGGTGTGTGAAGTCACAGAATGGAGTTGTGTGAAATCACAAAATGGAGGTGTGTGAACTCAGAATGGAGGTGTGTGAAGTCACAGAATGGAGGTGTGTGAAGTCATAGAATGGAGGTGTGTGAAGTCACACAATGGGGGTGTGTGAAGTCATAGAATGGAGGTGTGTGAAGTCATAGAATGGAGGTGTGTGAAGTCACAGAATGGAGGTGTTTGACGTCAGAGAATGGAGGTGTGTGAAATCAGAATGGAGGTGTGTGAAGTCACAGAATAGAGGTGTGTGAAGTCAGAATTGATGTGTGCGAAGTCATAGAATGGAGCTGTGTGAAGTCAGAATGGAGCTCTGTGTGAAGTCATAGAATGGAGGTGGGTGAAGTCAGAATGGCGGTGTGTGAACTCATACAATGATGGTGTGTGAAGTCACAATGGAGGTGTGTGAAGTCATAGAATGGAGGTTTTTCAAGTCACAGATGGGAAGTGTGTGAAGTCATAAAATGGAGGTGTGTGAAGTTAGATTGGACGTGTGTGAAGTCATAGAATGGAGGTGTGTGAAGTCATAGAATGGAGGTGTGTGAAATCATAGAATGGAGTTGTGTGAAGTCACAGAATTGAGGTGTGTGAAGTCACAGAATTGAGGTGTGTGAAGCCAGAATGGAGGTGTGTGAAGTCACAATGTACGTGTGTGAAGTCACAGAATGGAGGTGTGTGAAGTCATAGAATGGAGGTGTGTGAAGTCACAGAATGGAGGTGTGTGAAGTCATATAATGGAGGTGTGTGAAGTCATAGAATGGAGGTGTGTGAAGTCACAATGGAGTTGTGTGAAGTCATAGAACGGAAGTGTGTGAAGTCAGAATGGAGGTGTGTGAAGTCATAGAATGGAGGTGTGTGAAGTCAGATTGGAGGTGTGTAAACTCATAGAATGGAGGTGTGTGAAGTCACAATGGAGGTGTGTGAAGTCATAAAATGGAGGTGTGTGAAGTCACAGAATGGAGGTGTGTGAAGTCATGGAATGGAGCTGTGGGAAGTCAGATTGGAGGTGTGTGAAGTCACAGAATGGAGGTGTGTGAACTGAGAATGGAGGTGTGTGAAGTCATAGAATGGAGGTGTGTGAAGTCATAGAATGGATGTGTGTGAAGTCATAATAGAGGTGTGTGAAGTCACAGAATTGAGGTGTGTGAAGTCACAGAATGGAGGTGTGTGAAGTCATAAAATGGAGGTGTGTGAAGTCATAGAATGGAGGTGTGTGATGTCATAGAATGGATGTTTATTAAGTAAGAATGAAGGTGTGTTAAGTCATAGAATGGAGGTGTGTGAAGGCACAGAATGGAGGTGTGTGAAGTCATAGAATGGAGGTGTGTGAAGTCAGAATGGAGGTGTGTGAAGTCATAGAATGGAGGTGTGTGAAGTCAGAATGGAGGTGTGTGAAGTCATATAATGGAGGTGTGTGAAGTCACAATGGAGTTGTGTGAAGTCATAGAATGGAGGTGTGTGAAGTCAGAGAATGGAGGTTTGTGAAGTCATAGAATGGAGCTGTGTGAAGTCAGATTGGAGGTGTGTGAAGTCACAGAATGGAGGTGTGTGAACTCAGAATGGAGGTGTGTGAAGTCACAGAATGGAGGTGTGTGAAGTCATAGAATGGAGGTGTGTGAAGTCATAGAATGGAGGTGTGTGAACTAACAATGGAGATGTGTGAAGTCAAAAAATGGAGGTGTGTGAAGTCAAAGAATGGAAGTGTGTGAAGTCACAGAATGGAGGTGTGTGAAGTCTTACAATGGAGGCGTATGAAGTCATAGAATGGAGGTGTGTGAAGTCACAGAATTGATGTTTGTGAAGTCAGAATGGAGGTGTGTGAAGTCAGAATGGAGGTTTGTGAAGTCATAGAATGGAGGTGTGTGAAGTCATAGAATGGAGGTGTGTGAAGTCATAGAATGGAGGTGTGTGAAGTCACAGAATTGATATTTGTGAATTCAGAATGGAGGTGTGTGAACTCACAATGGAGGTGTGTGAAGTCATAGAATGGAGGTGTGTGAAGTCACAGAATTGATGTTTGTGAATTCAGAATGGCCGTGTGTGAACTCACAATGGAGGTGTGTGAAGTCAAAGAATGGAGGTGTGTGAAGTCACAGAATTGATGTCTGTGAAGTCAGAATGGAGGTGTGTGAAGTTAGAATGGAGGTGTGTGAAGTCATAGAATGGAGGTGTGTGATGTCACAATGCACATGTGTGACCTCATAGAATGGAGGGGTCTGAAGTCAGAATGGAGTTGTGTGAAGTCATAGAACGGAGGTGTGTGAAGTCAGAATGGAGGTGTGTGAAGTCATAGAATGGAGGTGTGTGAAGTCAGAATGGAGGTGTGTGAACTCATAGAATGGAGCTGTGTGAAGTCACAATGGAGGTATGTGAAGTCATAGAATGGAGGTGTGTGAAGTCAGAATGGAGGTGTGCGAAGTCATTGAATGGAGCTGGGTGAAGTCAGAATGGAGGTGTGTGAAGTCACAGAATTGAGGTGTGTGAACTCAGAATGGAGGTGTGTGAAGTCACAGAATCTAGGTGTGTGAAGTCATAGAATGGAGGTGTGTGAAGTCATAGAATGGAGGTGTGTGAAGTCATAGAATGGAGGTGTGTGAAGTCAGAGCGGAGGTGTGTGAAGTCACAGAATGGAGGTGCGTTAAGTCACAGAATGGAGGTGTTTGAACTCAGAATGAAGGTGTGTGAAGTCATAGAATGGAGGTGTGTAAAGTCATAGAATGGAGGTGTGTGAAGTCATAGAATGGAGGTGTGTGAAGGCACAGAATGGAGGTGTGTGAAGTCATAGAATGGAGCTTTGTGAAGTCAGAATGGAGGTGTGTGAAGTCATAGAATGGAGGTGTGTGAACTAACAATGGAGATGTGTGAAGTCAAAAAATGGAGGTGTGTGAAGTCAAAGAATGGAAGTGTGTGAAGTCACAGAATGGAGGTGTGTGAAGTCTTACAATGGAGGCGTATGAAGTCATAGAATGGAGGTGTGTGAAGTCACAGAATTGATGTTTGTGAAGTCAGAATGGAGGTGTGTGAAGTCAGAATGGAGGTTTGTGAAGTCATAGAATGGAGGTGTGTGAAGTCATAGAATGGAGGTGTGTGAAGTCATAGAATGGAGGTGTGTGAAGTCACAGAATTGATATTTGTGAATTCAGAATGGAGGTGTGTGAACTCACAATGGAGGTGTGTGAAGTCATAGAATGGAGGTGTGTGAAGTCACAGAATTGATGTTTGTGAATTCAGAATGGCCGTGTGTGAACTCACAATGGAGGTGTGTGAAGTCAAAGAATGGAGGTGTGTGAAGTCACAGAATTGATGTCTGTGAAGTCAGAATGGAGGTGTGTGAAGTTAGAATGGAGGTGTGTGAAGTCATAGAATGGAGGTGTGTGATGTCACAATGCACATGTGTGACCTCATAGAATGGAGGGGTCTGAAGTCAGAATGGAGTTGTGTGAAGTCATAGAACGGAGGTGTGTGAAGTCAGAATGGAGGTGTGTGAAGTCATAGAATGGAGGTGTGTGAAGTCAGAATGGAGGTGTGTGAACTCATAGAATGGAGCTGTGTGAAGTCACAATGGAGGTATGTGAAGTCATAGAATGGAGGTGTGTGAAGTCACAGAATGGAGGTGTGTGAAGTCATAGAATGGAGCTGTGTGAAGTCAGAATAGAGTTGTGTGAAGTCACAGAATGGAGGTGTGTGAACTCAGAATGGAGGTGTGTGAAGTCACAGAATGAAGGTGTGTGAAGTCATAGAATGGAGGTGTGTGAAGTCATAGAATGGATGTGTGTGAATTCATAATGGAGGTGTGTGAAGTCACAGAATTGAGGTGTGTGAAGTCATAGAATTGAGGTTTGTGAAGTCATAGAATGGAGGTGTGTGAAGTCATAGAATGGAGGTGTGTGAAGTCATAGAATGGATGTTTGTGAAGTAAGAATGAAGGTGTGTTCAGTCATAGAATGGAGGTGTGTGAAGTCACAGAATGGAGGTGTGTGAAGTCATAGAATGGAGCTGTTTGACGTCAGAATGGAGGTGTGTGAAGTCACAGAATGGAGGTGTGTGAACTCAGAATGGTGGTGTGTGAAGTCACAGAATGGAGGTGTGTTAAGTCAGAGAACGGAGGTGTTTGAACTCAGAATGGAGGTGTGTGAAATCATAGAATGGAGGTGTGTGAAGTCATAGAATGGAGGTGTGTGAAATCATAGAATGGAGGTGTGGGAAAGCATAGAGTGGAGCTGTGTGAAGTCAGAATGGAGGTGTGCGAAGTCATTGAATGGAGCTGGTTGAAGTCACAATGGAGGTGTGTGAAGTCACAGAATTGAGGTGTGTGAACTCAGAACGGAGGTGTGTGAAGTCACAGAATCTAGGTGTGTGAAGTCATAGAATGGAGGTGTGTGAAGTCATAAAATGGAGGTGTGTGAAGTCATAAGGGAGGTGTGTGAAGTCACAGAATTGAGGTGTGTGAAGTCACAGAATGGAGGTGTGTGAAGTCATAGAATGGAGGTGTGTGAAGTCAGAACGGAGGTGTGTGAAGTCACAGAATGGAGGTGCGTTAAGTCACAGAATGGAGGTTTGTGAACTCAGAATGGAGGTGTGTGAAGTCATAGAATGGAGGTGTGTGAGGTCATAATGTAGGTGTGTGAAGTCACAGAATTGAGATGTGTGAAGTCACTGAATGGAAGTTTGTGAAGTCATAGAATGGAGGTGTGAGAAGTCATAGAATGGAGGTGTGTGAAGTCACAGAATGGAGGTGTGTGAAGTCATAGAATGGAGCTGTGTGAAGTCAGAATAGAGTTGTGTGAAGTCACAGAATGGAGGTGTGTGAACTCAGAATGGAGGTGTGTGAAGTCACAGAATGAAGGTGTGTGAAGTCATAGAATGGAGGTGTGTGAAGTCATAGAATGGATGTGTGTGAATTCATAATGGAGGTGTGTGAAGTCACAGAATGGAGGTTTGTGAAGTCATAGAATGGAGGTGTGTGAAGTCATAGAATGGAGGTGTGTGAAGTCATAGAATGGATGTTTGTGAAGTAAGAATGAAGGTGTGTTCAGTCATAGAATGGAGGTGTGTGAAGTCACAGAATGGAGGTGTGTGAAGTCATAGAATGGAGCTGTTTGACGTCAGAATGGAGGTGTGTGAAGTCACAGAATGGAGGTGTGTGAACTCAGAATGGTGGTGTGTGAAGTCACAGAATGGAGGTGTGTTAAGTCAGAGAACGGAGGTGTTTGAACTCAGAATGGAGGTGTGTGAAATCATAGAATGGAGGTGTGTGAAGTCATAGAATGGAGGTGTGTGAAATCATAGAATGGAGGTGTGGGAAAGCATAGAGTGGAGCTGTGTGAAGTCAGATTGGAGGTGTGCGAAGTCATTGAATGGAGCTGGTTGAAGTCACAATGGAGGTGTGTGAAGTCACAGAATTGAGGTGTGTGAACTCAGAACGGAGGTGTGTGAAGTCACAGAATCTAGGTGTGTGAAGTCATAGAATGGAGGTGTGTGAAGTCATAAAATGGAGGTGTGTGAAGTCATAAGGGAGGTGTGTGAAGTCACAGAATTGAGGTGTGTGAAGTCACAGAATGGAGGTGTGTGAAGTCATAGAATGGAGGTGTGTGAAGTCAGAACGGAGGTGTGTGAAGTCACAGAATGGAGGTGCGTTAAGTCACAGAATGGAGGTTTGTGAACTCAGAATGGAGGTGTGTGAAGTCATAGAATGGAGGTGTGTGAGGTCATAATGTAGGTGTGTGAAGTCACAGAATTGAGATGTGTGAAGTCACTGAATGGAAGTTTGTGAAGTCATAGAATGGAGGTGTGAGAAGTCATAGAATGGAGGTGTGTGAAGTCACAGAATGGAGGTGTGTGAAGTCATAGAATGGAGCTGTGTGAAGTCAGAATAGAGTTGTGTGAAGTCACAGAATGGAGGTGTGTGAACTCAGAATGGAGGTGTGTGAAGTCACAGAATGAAGGTGTGTGAAGTCATAGAATGGAGGTGTGTGAAGTCATAGAATGGATGTGTGTGAATTCATAATGGAGGTGTGTGAAGTCACAGAATTGAGGTGTGTGAAGTCATAGAATGGAGGTTTGTGAAGTCATAGAATGGAGGTGTGTGAAGTCATAGAATGGAAGTGTGTGAAGTCATAGAATGGATATTTGTGAAGTAAGAATGAAGGTGTGTTAAGTCATAGAATGGAGGTGTGTGAAGTCACAGAATGGAGGTGTGTGAAGTCATAGAATGGAGCTGTTTGACGTCAGAATCGAGGTGTGTGAAGTCACAGAATGGAGGTGTGTGAACTCAGAATGGTGGTGTGTGAAGTCACAGAATGGAGCTGTGTTAAGTCACAGAACGGAGGTGTTTGAACTCAGAATGGAGGTGTGTGAAATCACAGAATGGAGGTGTGTGAAGTCATAGAATGGAGGTGTGTGAAATCATAGAATGGAGGTGTGGGAAAGCATAGAGTGGAGCTGTGTGAAGTCAGATTGGAGGTGTGCGAAGTCATTGAATGGAGCTGGGTGAAGTCAGAATGGAGGTGTGTGAAGTCACAGAATTGAGGTGTGTGAACTCAGAACGAAGGTGTGTGAAGTCACAGAATCTAGGTGTGTGAAGTCATAGAATGGAGGTGTGTGAAGTCATAAAATGGAGGTGTGTGAAGTCATAAGGGAGGTGTGTGAAGTCACAGAATTGAGGTGTGTGAAGTCACAGAATGGAGGTGTGTGAAGTCATAGAATGGAGGTGTGTGAAGTCAGAACGGAGGTGTGTGAAGTCACAGAATGGAGGTGCGTTAAGTCACAGAATGGAGGTTTGTGAACTCAGAATGGAGGTGTGTGAAGTCATAGAATGGAGGTGTGTAAAGTCATAGAATGGAGGTGTGTGAGGTCATAATGTAGGTGTGTGAAGTCACAGAATTGAGATGTGTGAAGTCACTGAATGGAAGTTTGTGAAGTCATAGAATGGAGGTGTGAGAAGTCATAGAATGGAGGTGTGTGAAGTCATAGAATGGATGTTAGTGAAGTAAGAATGAAGGTGTGTTAAGTCCTAGAATGGAGATGTGTGAAGGCACAGAATGGAGGTGTGTGAAGTCATAGAATGGAGCTGTGTAGTCAGAATGGAGGTGTGTGAAGTCATAGAATGAAGGTGTGTGAACTCACAATGGAGATGTGTGAAGTCAAAGAATGGAGGTGTGTGAAGTCAAAGAATGGAAGTTTGTGAAGTCATAGAATGGAGGTCTGTGAAGTCATAGAATGGAGGTGTGTGAAGTCAGAGAATGGAGTTGTGTGAAGTCACAGAATTGATGTTTGTGAAGTCAGAATGGACGTGTGTGAAGTCAGAATGGAAGTTTGTGAAGTCATAGAATGGAGGTGTGTGAAGTCGTAGAATGGATGTGTGTGAAGTCACAGAATTGATGTTTGTGAAGTCTGAATGCAGGTGTCTGTACTCACAATGGAGTTGTGTGAAGTCAAAGAATGGAGGTGTGTGAAGTCACAGAATTGATGTTTGTGAAGTCAGAATGGAGGTGTGTGAAGTCAGAATGGAGGTGAGTGAAGTCATAGAATGGAGGTGTGTGATGTCACAATGCAGGTGTGTGAACTCATAGAATGGAGGTGTGTGAACTCATAGAATGGAGGTGGGTGAAGTCACAGAATGGAGGTGTGTGAAGTCATAGAATGGAGGTGTGTGAAGTCATAGAATGGAGGTTTGTGAAGTCATAGAATGGAGGTGGGTGAATTCATACAATGGATGTTCCTGAAGTAAGAATGTAGGTGTGTGAAGTCATAGAATGGAGGTGTATGAAGTCAAAATGGTGGTGTGTGAACTCATAGAATGGATGTGTGTGAACTGATAGAGCAGAGGTGTGTGAAGTCATGGAATGGAGTTGTGTGAAGTCAAAGAATGGAGGTGTGTGAAGTCAAACAATGTAGGTGTGCGAAGTCACAGAATGGAGGTGTGTGAAGTCACAGAAAGGAGGTGTGTGAAGTCAGAATGGAGTTGTGTGAAGTCATAGAATGGAGGTGTGTGAAGTCAGAATGGAGGTGTGTGAACTCATAGAATGGAGGTGTGTGAAGTCACAATGGAGGTATGTGAAGTCATAGAATAGTGGTGTGTGAAGTCGCAGAATGGAGGTGTGGAAGTCATAGAATGGAGGTGTGTGAAGTCACAATGGAGGTGTGTGAAGTCATAGAATGGAGGTGTGTGAAGTCATAATGTAGGTGTGTGAAGTCACAGAATTGAGGTGTGTGAAGTCACAGAATGGAGGTGTGTAAAGTCATAGATTGGAGGTGTGTGAAGTCATAGAATGGAGGTGTGTGAAGTCATAGAATGAATGTTTGTGAAGTAAGAATGAAGGTGTGTTAAGTCATAAAATGGAAATGTGTGATGGCACAGAATGGAGGTGTGTGAAGTCATAGAATGGAGCTTTGTGAAGTCAGAATGGAGGTGTGTGAAGTCATAGAATGGAGGTGTGTGAACTAACAATGGAGATGTGTGAAGTCAAAAAATGGAGGTGTGTGAAGTCAAAGAATGGAAGTGTGTGAAGTCACAGAATGGAGGTGTGTGAAGTCATAGAATGGAGGCGTATGAAGTCATAGAATGGAGGTGTGTGAAGTCACAGAATTGATGTTTGTGAAGTCAGAATGGAGGTGTGTGAAGTCAGAATGGAGGTTTGTGAAGTCATAGAATGGAGGTGTGTGAAGTCATAGAATGGAGGTGTGTGAAGTCATAGAATGGAGGTGTGTGAAGTCACAGAATTGATGTTTGTAAATTCAGAATGGAGGTGTGTGAACTCACAATGGAGGTGTGTGAAGTCAAAGAATGGAGGTGTGTGAAGTCACAGAATTGATGTTTGTGAAGTCAGAATGGAAGTGTGTGAAGTTAGAATGGAGGTGTGTGAAGTCATAGAATGGAGGTGTGTGATGTCAAAATGCACGTGTGTGACCTCATAGAATGGAGGTGTCTGAAGTCAGAATGGAGTTGTGTGAAGTCATAGAACGGAGGTGTGTGAAGTCATAATGGAGGTGTGTGAAGTCATAGAATGGAGGTGTGTGAAGTCAGAATGGAGGTGTGTGAACTCATAGAATGGAGCTGGGTGAATTCACAATGGAGGTATGTGAAGTCATAGAATGGAGGTGTGTGAAGTCATAGAACGGAGGTGTGTGATGTCAAAATGCACGTGTGTGACCTCATAGAATGGAGGTGTCTGAAGTCAGAATGGAGTTGTGTGAAGTCATAGAACGGAGGTGTGTGAAGTCAGAATGGAGGTGTGTGAAGTCATAGAATGGAGCTGTGTGAAGTCAGAATAGAGTTGTGTGAAATCACAGAATGGAGGTGTGTGAACTCAGAATGGAGGTGTGTGAAGTCACAGAATGAAGGTGTGTGAAGTCATAGAATGGAGGTGTGTGAAATCATAGAATGGATGTGTGTGAATTCATAATGGAGGTGTGTGAAGTCACAGAATTGAGGTGTGTGAAGTCATAGAATGGAGGTTTGTGAAGTCATAGAATGGAGGTGTGTGAAGTCATAGAATGGAGGTGTGTGAAGTCATAGAATGGATGTTTGTGAAGTAAGAATGAAGGTGTGTTAAGTCATAGAATGGAGGTGTGTGAAGTCACAGAGTGGAGGTGTGTGAAGTCATAGAATGGAGCTGTTTGACGTCAGAATGGAGGTGTGTGAAGTCATAGAATGGAGGTGTGTGAACTCAGAATGGTGGTTTGTGAAGTCACAGAATGGAGCTGTGTTAAGTCACAGAACGGAGGTGTTTGAACTCAGAATGGAGGTGTGTGAAATCACAGAATGGAGGTGTGTGAAGTCATAGAATGGAGGTGTGTGAAATCATTTAATGGAGGAGTGGGAAAGCATAGAGTGGAGCTGTGTGAAATCAGATTGGAGGTGTGCGAAGTCATTGAATGGAGCTGGGTGAAGTCAGAATGGAGGTGTGTGAAGTCACAGAATTGAGGTGTGTGAACTCAGAACGGAGGTGTGTGAAGTCACAGAATCTAGGTGTGTGAAGTCATAGAGTGGAGGTGTGTGAAGTCATAAAATGGAGGTGTGTGAAGTCATAAGGGAGGTGTGTGAAGTCACAGAATTGAGGTGTGTGAACTCAGAATTGTGGTGTGTGAAGTCACAGAATGGAGGTGTTAAGTCACAGAACGGAGGTGTTTGAACTCAGAATGGAGGTGTGTGAAATCACAGAATGGAGGTGTGTGAAGTCATAGAATGGAGGTGTGTGAAATCATAGAATGGAGGTGTGGGAAAGCATAGAGTGGAGCTGTGTGAAGTCAGATTGGAGGTGTGCGAAGTCATTGAATGGAGCTGGGTGAAGTCAGAATGGAGGTGTGTGAAGTCACAGATTTGAGGTGTGTGAACTCAGAACGGAGGTGTGTGAAGTCACAGAATCTAGGTGTGTGAAGTCATAGAATGGAGGTGTGTGAAGTCATAAAATGGAGGTGTGTGAAGTCATAAGGGAGGTGTGTGAAGTCACAGAATTGAGGTGTGTGAAGTCACAGAATGGAGGTGTGTGAAGTCATAGAATGGAGGTGTGTGAAGTCAGAACAGAGGTGTGTGAAGTCACAGAATGGAGGAGCGTTAAGTCACAGAATGGAGATTTGTGAACTCAGAATGGAGGTGTGTGAAGTCATAGAATGGAGGTGTGTAAAGTCATAGAATGGAGGTGTGTGAGGTCATAATGTAGGTGTGTGAAGTCACAGAATTGAGATGTGTGAAGTCACAGAATGGAGGTTTGTGAAGTCATAGAATGGAGGTGTGTGAAGTCATAGAATGGAGGTGTGTGAAGTCATAGAATGGATGTTTGTGAAGTAAGAATGAAGGTGTGTTAAGTCCTAGAATGGAGATGTGTGAAGGCACAGAATGGAGGTGTGTGAAGTCATAGAATGGTGCTGAGTAGTCAGAATGGAGGTGTGTGAAGTCATAGAATGAAGGTGTGTTAACTCACAATGGAGATGTGTGAAGTCAAAGAATGGACGTGTGTGAAGTCAAAGAATGGAAGTTTGTGAAGTCATAGAATGGAGGTGTGTGAAGTCATAGAATGGAGGTGTGTGAAGTCAGAGAATGGAGTTGTGTGAAGTCACAGAATTGATGTTTTTGAAGTCAGAATGGACGTGTGTGAAGTCAGAATGGAAGCTTGTGAAGTCATAGAATGGAGGTGTGTGAAGTCGTAGAATGGATGTGTGTGAAGTCACAGAATTGATGTTTGTGAAGTCAGAATGGAGGTGTGTGTACTCACAATGGAGTTGTGTGAAGTCAAAGAATGGAGGTGTGTGAAGTCACAGAATTGATGTTTGTGAAGTCAGAATGGAGGTGTGTGAAGTCAGAATGGAGGTGCGTGAAGTCATAGAATGGAGGTGTGTGAAGTCACAATGCAGGTGTGTGAACTCATAGAATGGAGGTGTGTGAAGTCACAGAATTGAGGTGTGTGATGTCATAGAATGGAGGTGTGTGAAGTCATAGAATGGAGGTGTGTGAAGTCATAGAATGGAGGTGTGTGAAGTCATAGAATGGAGGTTTGTGAAGTCATAGAATGGAGGTGGGTGAATTCATAAAATGGATGTTCCTGAAGTAAGAGTGTAGGTGTGTGAAGTCATAGAATGGAGGTGTATGAAGTGAAAATGGTGGTGTGTGAACTCATAGATTGCATGTGTGTGAACTGATAGAGTAGAGGTGTGTGAATTCATGGAATGGAGGTGTGTGAAGTCAAAGAATGGAGGTGTGTGAAGTCAAACAATGTAGGTGTGCGAAGTCACAGAATGGAGGTGTGTGAAGTCACAGAATGGAGGTGTGTGAAGTCAGAATGGAGTTGTGTGAAGTCATACAATGGAGGTGTGTGAAGTCAGAATGGAGGTGTGTGAAGTCATAGAATGGAGGTGTGTGAAGTCATAATGTAGGTGTGTGAAGTCACAGAATTGAGGTGTGTGAAGTCACAGAATGGAGGTGTGTAAAGTCATAGATTGGAGGTGTGTGAAGTCATAGAATGAATGTTTGTGAAGTAAGAATGAAGGTGTGTTAAGTCATAAAATGGAAATGTGTGAAGGCACAGAATGGAGGTGTGTGAAGTCATAGAATGGAGCTTTGTGAAGTCAGAATGGAGGTGTGTGAAGTCATAGAATGGAGGTGTGTGAACTAACAATGGAGATGTGTGAAGTCAAAAAATGGAGGTGTGTGAAGTCAAAGAATGGAAGTGTGTGAAGTCACAGAATGGAGGTGTGTGAAGTCATAGAATGGAGGCGTATGAAGTCATAGAATGGAGGTGTGTGAAGTCACAGAATTGATGTTTGTGAAGTCAGAATGGAGGTGTGTGAAGTCAGAATGGAGGTTTGTGAAGTCATAGAATGGAGGTGTGTGAAGTCACAGAATGGAGGTGTGTGAAGTCATAGAATGGAGGTGTGTGAAGTCACAGAATTGATGTTTGTGAATTCAGAATGGAGGTGTGTGAACTCAAAATGGAGGTGTGTGAAGTCAAAGAATGGAGGTGTGTGAAGTCACAGAATTGATGTTTGTGAAGTGAGAATGGAGGTGTGTGAAGTTAGAATGGAGGTGTGTGAAGTCATAGAATGGTGGTGTGTGATGTCACAATGCACGTGTGTGACCTCATAGAATGGAGGTGTCTGAAGTCAGAATGGAGTTGTGTGAAGTCATAGAACGGAGGTGTGTGAAGTCAGAATGGAGGTGTGTGAAGTCATAGAATGGAGGTGTGTGAAGTCATAGAATGGATGTTTGTGAAGTAAGAATGAAGGTGTGTTAAGTCATAGAATGGAGGTGTGTGAAGGCACAGAATGGAGGAGTGTGAAGTCATAGAATGGAGCTGTTTGACGACAGAATGGAGGTGTGTGAAGTCACAGAATGGAGGTGTGTGAACACAGAATGGTGGTGTGTGAAATCACAGAATGGAGGTGTGTTAAGTCACAGAACGGAGGTGTTTGAACTCAGAATGGAGGTGTGTGAAATCACAGAATGGAGGTGTGTGAAGTCATAGAATGGAGGTGTGTGAAATCATAGAATGGAGGTGTGTTAAAGCATAGAGTGGAGCTGTGTGAAGTCAGATTGGAGGTGTGCGAAGTCATTGAATGGAGCTGGGTGAAGTCAGAATGGAGGTGTGTGAAGTCACAGAATTGAGGTGTGTGAACTCAGAACGGAGGTGTGTGAAGTCACAGAATCTAGGTGTGTGAAGTCATAGAATGGAGGTGTGTGAAGTCATAGAATGGAGGTGTGTGAAGTCATAAGGGAGGTGTGTGAAGTCACAGAATTGAGGTGTGTGAAGTCACAGAACGGTGGTGTGTGAAGTCACAGAATGGAGGTGCGATAAGTCACAGAATGGAGGTTTGTGAACTCAGAATGGAGGTGTGTGAAGTCATAGAATGGAGGTGTGTGAGGTCATAATGTAGGTGTGTGAAGTCACAGAATTGAGGTGTGTGAAGTCACAGAATGAATGTTTGTGAAGTAAGAATGAAGGTGTGTTAAGTCATAAAATGGAAATGTGTGAAGGCACAGAATGGAGGTGTATGAAGTCACAGAATGGAGCTTTGTGAAGTGAGAATAGAGGAGTGTGAAGTCATAGAATGGAGGTGTGTGAACTAACAATGGAGATGTGTGAAGTCAAAAATGGAGGTGTGTGAAGTCAAAGAATGGAAGTGTGTGAAGTCACAGAATGGAGGTGTGTGAAGTCATACAATGGAGGCGTATGAAGTCATAGAATGGAGGTGTGAAGTCACAGAATTGATGTTTGTGAAGTCAGAATGGAGGTGTGTGAAGTCAGAATGGAGGTTTGTGTAGTCATAGAATGGAGGTGTGTGAAGTCATAGAATGGAGGTGTGTGAAGTCATAGAATGGAGGTGTGTGAAGTCACAGAATTGATGTTTGTGAATTCAGAATGGAGGTGTGTGAACTCACAATGGAGGTGTGTGAAGTCAAAGAATGGAGGTGTGTGAAGTCACAGAATTGATGTTTGTGAAGTCATAGAATGGAGGTGTGTGAAATCATAGAATGGAGGTGTGTGAAGTCACAGAATTGATGTTTGTGAATTCAGAATGGAGGTGTGTGAACTCACAATGGAGGTGTGTGAAGTCAAAGAATGGAGGTGTGTGAAGTCACAGAATTGATGTTTGTGAAGTCAGAATGGAGGTGTGTGAAGTTAGAATGGAGGTGTGTGAAGTCACAGAATGGAGGTGTGTGAAGTCAAAATGGTGGTGTGTAACGTCACAAATGGAGGTGTGTGAAGTCACAGAATGTATGTGTGTGAACTCAAAATGGAGGTGTGTGAAGTCAAAGAATGGAGGTGTGCGAAGTCAAAGAATATAGGTGTGTGAAGTCATAGAAAGGAGGTGTGTGAAGTCATAGAATGGAGGAGTGTGAAATCATAGAAGGAAGGTGTGTGAAATCACGGAATGAAGGTGTGTTAAGTCACAGAACGGAGGTGTGTGAACTCAGAATGGAGGTGTGTGAAGTCCCAGAATGGAGGTGTGGGAAGTCATAGAATGGAGTTGTGTGAAGTCACAGACTGGAGATGTGTGAATTCATAGAATGGAGGTGTGTGAAGTCATAGAATGGAGGTGTGTGAAGTCACAGAATGGAGGTGTGTGAAGTCAAAGAATGGAGGTGTGTGAAGTCACAGAATGGGGGTGTGTGAACTCACAATGGAGGTGTGTGAAGTCAAAGAATGGAGGTGTGTAAAGTCATAGAATGGAAGTGTGTGAAGTCATAGAATGGAGGTGTGTGAAGCCAGAATTGAGGTGTGTGAAGTCAAAGAATTGAGGTTTGTGAACTCAGAATGGAGGTGTGTGAATTCACAGAATGGAGGTTTGTGAAATCATAGAATGGAGGTGTGGGAAGTCATAGAACGGATGTTTCTGAAGTAGAATGAAGGTGTGTGAAGTCATAGAATGGAGATGTGTGAAGTCAAAATGGAGGTGTGCGAACTCATAAAATGGAGATGTGTGAAGTCATGGAATGGAGGTGTGTGAAGTCCAAATATAGAGGTGTGTGAAGTCAAACAATGTTAATGTGTGTGAAGTCACAGAATGGAGGTGTGTGAATTCAAATAATGGAAGTGTGTGAAGTCAAAATCGAGGTGTGTGAAGTAACAGAATGGACGTGTGTGAAGTCACAGAATGTAGGTGTGGGAAGTCATAGAATGGAGGTGTGTGAAGTCACAGAATGGAGGTGTGTGAAGTCACAGAATGGAGGTGTGTGAAGTCAAAATGGAGGTGTGTGAACTCATAGAATGGAGGTTTGTGAACTCATAGAATGGAGTTGTGTGAAGTCATGAAATGGAGGTGTGTGAAGTCAAAGAATGGAGGTGTGTGAAGTCAAACAATAAAGGTGTGTGAAGTCACAGAATGGAGGTGTGTGAAATCACAGATTGGAGGTGTGTGAAGTGAAATATGTGGTGTGTAGAGTCACGAATGGAGGGGTGTGAACTCATAGAATGGAGGTTTGTGAAGTCAAAGAATGGAGGTGTGTGAAGTCATGGAATGGAAGTGTGTGAAGTCACAGAATGGAGGTGTGTGAAGTCATACAATGGAGGTGTGTGAAGTCATAAAATGGATGTTTCTGAATAAGAATGAATGTGTGTGAAGTCATAGAATGGAGGTGTATGAAGTCAAAATGGAGGTGTGTGAACTCATAGAATGGAGTTCTGAGAAACTCATAGAATGGAGGTGTGTGAAGTCATGGAATAAAGGTGTGTGAAGTCAAAGAATGCATTGTGTGAAGTCAAACAATAAAGGTGTGTGAAGTCACAGAATGGAGGTGTGTGAAATCACAGAATGGAGGTGTGTGATGTCATGGAATTGAGGTGTGTGAAGTCACAGAATGGAGGTGTGTGAAGTCAGAATGTAGTTGTGTGAAGTCATAGAATGGAGGTGTGTGAAGTCACAAGGGAGGTGTTTGAAATCATAGAATGGAGGTGTGTGAAGTCATCGAATGGAGGTGTGTGAAGTCATGGAATGGAGGTGTGTGAAGTCATGGAATGGAGGTGTGTGAAGTCACATAATGGAGGTGTGTGAAGTCAGAATGGAGTTGTGTGAAGTCATAGAATGGATGTGTGTGAAGTCACAAGGGAGGTGTGTGAAATCATAAAATGCAGGTGTGTGAAGTCACAGTATGGAGGTGTGTGAAGTCATAGAATGGAGCTGTGTGAAGTCAGATTGGAGGTGTGTGAAGTCACAGAATGAAGGTGTGTGAACTGAGAATGGAGGTGTGTGAAATCACAGAATGGAGGTGTGAAGTCATAGAATGGAGGTGTTTGAAGTCATAGAATGGAGGTGTGTGAAGTCATAATGGAGTTGTGTGAAGTCACAGAATTGAGGTGTGTGAAGTCACAGAATGGAGGTGTGTGAAGTTATAGAATGGAGGTGTGTGAAGTCATAGAATGGAGGTGTGTGATCATAGAATGGATGTTTGTGAAGTAAGAATGAAGGTGTGTTAAGTCATAGAATGGAGATGTGTGAAGGCACAGAATGGAGGTGTGTGAAGTCATAGAATGGAGCTATGTGAAGTCATAATGGAGGTGTGTGATGTCATAGAATGGAGGTGTGTAAAATCACAATGGAGGTGTGTGAAGTCAAAGAATGGAGGTGTGTGAAGTCATAGAAAGGAATTGTGTGAAGTCATAGAATGGAGGTGTGTGAAGCCAGAATTGAGGTGTGTGAAGTCACAGAATTGAGGTGTGTGAACTCAGAATGGAGGTGTGTGAAGTCACAGAATGGAGGTTTGTAAAGTCATATAATGGAGGTGTGTGAAGTCATAGAATGGATGTTTCTGAAGTAGAATGAAGGTGTGAGAAGTCATAGAATGTAGGTGTGTGAAGTAAAAATGGAGGTGTGCGAAGTCATAAAATGGAGATGCGTGAAGTCATGGAATGGAGGTGTGTGAAGTCCAAAAAAGGGAGGTGTGTGAAGTAACAGAATGGTGGTGTGTGAAGTCACAGAATGGAGGTGTGTGAAGTCATAGAATGGAGGTGTGTGAAGTCACAGAATGGAGATTTGTGTTGTCACAGAATGGAGGTGTGTGAAGTCACAGAATGGAGGTGTGTGAAGTCACAGAATGGAGGTGTGTGAACTTACAATGGAGGTGTGTGAAGTCCCAGAATGGAGGTGTGTGAAGTCAAACAATAATGGTGTGTGAAGTCACGGAATGGAGGTCTGTGAAGTCATAGAATGGAGGTGTGTTAAGTCACAGAATGGAGGTGTGTGAACTCAGAGAATGGAAGTGTGTGAACTCAGAATGGAGGTGTGTGAAATCACAGAACGGAGATTTGTGAAGTCATAGAATGGAAGTGCGTGAAGTTATATAATGGATACTTCTGAAGTAAGAATGAAGGTGTGTGAAGTCATAGAATGGAGGTTTGTGAAGTCAAAATGGAGGTGTGTGAACTCATAGAAAGGAGGTGTGTGAACTCTTAGAATGGAGGTGTGTGAAGTCATGGAAAGGAGGTGTGTGAATTCAAAGAATGGAGGTGTGTGAAGTCAAACAATAAAGGTGTGTGAAGTCACAGAATGGAGGTGTGTGAAATCACAGAATGGAGGTGTGTGAAGTCAAAAAGGTGGTGTGTAGAGTCACAAATGGAGGTGTGTGAACTCATAGAATGGAGGTGTGTGAAGTCAAAGAATGGAGGTGTGTGAAGGCATCGAATGGAGGTGTGTGAAGTCATGGAATGGAGGTGTGTGAAGTCACAGAATGGAGGTGTGTGAAGTCAGAATGGAGTTGTGTGAAGTCATAGAATGGAGGTGTGTGAAGTCAGAATGGAGGTGTGTGAACTCATAGAATGGAGGTGTGTGAAGTCACAATGGAGGTATGTGAAGTCATTGAATGGTGGTGTGTGAAGTCACAGAATGGAGGTGTGGAGGTCATAGAATGGAGGTGTGTGAAGTCATAAAGTAGGTGTGTGAAGTCACAGAATTGCGGTGTGTGAAGTCACAGAATGGAGGTGTGTAAAGTCATAGAATGGAGGTGTGTGAGTCATAGAATGGAGGTGTGTGAAGTCATAGAATGAATGTTTGTGAAGTAAGAATGAAGGTGTGTTAAGTCATAAAATGGAAATGTGTGAAGGCACACAATGGAGTTGTGTGAAGTCATAGAATGGAGCTTTGTGAAGTCAGAATGGAGGTGTGTGAAGTCATAGAATGGAGGTGTGTGAACTAACAATGGAGATGTGTGAAGTCAAAAAATGGAGGTGTGTGAAGTCAAAGAATGGAAGTGTGTGAAGTCACAGAATGGAGGTGTGTGAAGTCATAGAATGGAGGTGTATGAAGTCATAGAATGGAGGTGTGTGAAGTCATAGAATGGAGGTGTGTGAAGTCATAGAATGGAGGTTTGTGAAGTCATAGAATGGAGGTGGGTGAATTCATAAAATGGATGTTCCTGAAGTAAGAGTGTAGGTGTGTGAAGTCATAGAATGGAGGTGTATGAAGTCAAAATGGTGGTGTGTGAACTCATAGAATGCATGTGTGTGAACTGATAGAGTAGAGGTGTGTGAATTCATGGAATGGAGGTGTGTGAAGTCAAAGAATGGAGGTGTGTGAAGTCAAACAATGTAGGTGTGCGAAGTCACAGAATGGATGTGTGTGAAGTCACAGAATGGAGGTGTGTGAAGTCAGAATGGAGTTGTGTGAAGTCATAGAATGGAGGTGTGTGAAGTCAGAATGGAGGTGTGTGAACTCATAGAATGGAGGTGTGTGAAGTCACAATGGAGGTATGTGAAGTCATAGAATAGTGGTGTGTGAAGTGACAGAATGGAGGTGTGGAAGTCATAGAATGGAGGTGTGTGAAGTCAGAATGGAGGTGTGTGAAGTCATAGAATGGAGGTGTGTGAAGTCATAATGTAGGTGTGTGAAGTCACAGAATTGAGGTGTGTGAATTCACAGAATGGAGGTGTGTAAAGTCATAGATTGGAGGTGTGTGAAGTCATAGAATGGAGGTGTGTGAAGTCATAGAATGAATGTTTGTGAAGTAAGAATGAAGGTGTGTTAAGTCATAAAATGGAAATGTGTGAAGGCACAGAATGGAGGTGTGTGAAGTCATAGAATGGAGCTTTGTGAAGTCAGAATGGAGGTGTGTGAAGTCATAGAATGGAGGTGTGTGAACTAACAATGGAGATGTGTGAAGTCAAAAAATGGAGGTGTGTGAAGTCAAAGAATGGAAGTGTGTGAAGTCAAAGAATGGAGGTGTGTGAAGTCATAGAATGGAGGCGTATGAAGTCATAGAATGGAGGTGTGTGAAGTCACAGAATTGATGTTTGTGAAGTCAGAATGGAGGTGTGTGAAGTCAGAATGGAGGTTTGTGAAGTCATAGAATGGAGGTGTGTGAAGTCACAGAATGGAGGTGTGTGAAGTCATAGAATGGAGGTGTGTGAAGTCACAGAATTGATGTTTGTGAATTCAGAATGGAGGTGTGTGAACTCACAATGGAGGTGTGTGAAGTCATAGAATGGAGGTGTGTGAAGTCACAGAATTGATGTTTGTGAAGTCAGAATGGAGGTGTGTGAAGTTAGAATGGAGGTGTGTGAAGTCATAGAATGGAGGTGTGTGATGTCACAATGCACCTGTGTGACCTCATAGAATGGAGGTGTCTGAAGTCAGAATGGAGTTGTGTGAAGTCATAGAACGGAGGTGTGTGAAGTCAGAATGGAGGTGTGTGAAGTCATAGAATGGAGGTGTGTGAAGTCATAGAATGGATGTTTGTGAAGTAAGAATGAAGGTGTGTTAAGTCATAGAATGGAGGTGTGTGAAGGCACAGAATGGAGGAGTGTGAAGTCATAGAATGGAGCTGTTTGACGTCCGAATGGAGGTGTGTGAAGTCACAGAATGGAGGTGTGTGAACACAGAATGGTGGTGTGTGAAATCACAGAATGGAGGTGTGTTAAGTCACAGAACGGAGGTGTTTGAACTCAGAATGGAGGTGTGTGAAATCACAGAATGGAGGTGTGTGAAGTCATAGAATGGAGGTGTGTGAAATCATAGAATGGAGGTGTGTTAAAGCATAGAGTGGAGCTGTGTGAAGTCAGATTGGAGGTGTGCGAAGTCATTGAATGGAGCTGGGTGAAGTCAGAATGGAGGTGTGTGAAGTCACAGAATTGAGGTGTGTGAACTCAGAACGGAGGTGTGTGAAGTCACAGAATCTAGGTGTGTGAAGTCATAGAATGGAGGTGTGTGAAGTCATAGAATGGAGGTGTGTGAAGTCATAAGGGAGGTGTGTGAAGTCACAGAATTGAGGTGTGTGAAGTCACAGAATGGAGGTGTGTGAAGTCATAGAATGGAGGTGTGTGAAGTCAGAACGGAGGTGTGTGAAGTCACAGAATGGAGGTGCGTTAAGTCACAGAATGGAGGTTAGTGAACTCAGAATGGAGGTGTGTGAAGTCATAGAATGGAGGTGTGTGAGGTCATAATGTAGGTGTGTGAAGTCACAGAATTGAGGTGTGTGAAGTCACAGAATGGAGGTGTGTAATGTCATAGAATGGAGGTGTGTGAAGTCATAGAATGGAGGTGTGTGAAGTCATAGAATGAATGTTTGTGAAGTAAGAATGAAGGTGTGTTAAGTCATAAAATGGAAATGTGTGAAAGCACAGAATGGAGGTGTGTGAAGTCACAGAATGGAGCTTTGTGAAGTGAGAATGGAGGTGTGTGAAGTCATAGAATGGAGGTGTGTGAACTAACAATGGAGATGTGTGAAGTCAAAAATGGAGGTGTGTGAAGTCAAAGAATGGAAGTGTGTGAAGTCACAGAATGGAGGTGTGTGAAGTCATACAATGAAGGCGTATGAAGTCATAGAATGGAGGTGTGAAGTCACAGAATTGATGTTTGTGAAGTCAAAATGGAGGTGTGTGAAGTCAGAATGGAGGTTTGTGTAGTCATAGAATGGAGGTGTGTGAAGTCATAGAATGGAGGTGTGTGAAGTCATAGAATGGAGGTGTGTGAAGTCACAGAATTGATGTTTGTGAATTCAGAATGGAGGTGTGTGAACTCACAATGGAGGTGTGTGAAGTCAAAGAATGGAGGTGTGTGAAGTCACAGAATTGATGTTTGTGAAGTCATAGAATGGAGGTGTGTGAAGTCATAGAACGGAGGTGTGTGAAGTCACAGAATTGATGTTTGTGAATTCAGAATGGAGGTGTGTGAACTCACAATGGAGGTGTGTGAAGTCAAAGAATGGAGGTGTGTGAAGTCACAGAATTGATGTTTGTGAAGTCAGAATGGAGGTGTGTGAAGTTAGAATGGAGGTGTGTGAAGTCACAGAATGGAGGTGTGTGAAGTCAAAATGGTGGTGTGTAACGTCACAAATGGAGGTGTGTGAAGTCACAGAATGTATGTGTGTGAACTCAAAATGGAGGTGTGTGAAGTCAAACAATGGAGGTGTGCGAAGTCAAAGAATATAGGTGTGTGAAGTCATAGAAAGGAGGTGTGTGAAGTCATAGAATGGAGGTGTGTGAAATCATAGAAGGAAGGTGTGTGAAGTCACGGAATGAAGGTGTGTTAAGTCACAGAACGGAGGTGTGTGAACTCAGAATGGAGGTGTGTGAAGTCCCAGAATGGAGGTGTGGGAAGTCATAGAAAGGAGTTGTGTGAAGTCACAGAATGGAGATATGTGAATTCATAGAATGGAGGTGTGTGAAGTCATAGAATGGAAGTGTGTGAAGTCATAGAATGGAGGTGTGTGAAGCCAGAATTGAGGTGTGTGAAGTCAAAGAATTGAGGTTTGTGAACTCAGAATGGAGGTGTGTGAAGTCACAGAATGGAGGTTTGTGAAATCATAGAATGGAGGTGTGGGAAGTCATAGAACGGATGTTTCTGAAGTAGAATGAAGCTGTGTGAAGTCATAGAATGGAGATGTGTGAAGTCAAAATGGAGGTGTGCGAACTCATAAAATGGAGATGTGTGAAGTCATGGAATGGAGGTGTGTGAAGTCCAAATATAGAGGTGTGTGAAGTCAAACAATGTTAATGTGTGTGAAGTCACAGAATGGAGGTGTGTGAATTCAAATAATGGAAGTGTGTGAAGTCAAAATGGAGGTGTGTGAAGTAACAGAATGGACGTGTGTGAAGTCACAGAATGGAGGTGTGGGAAGTCATAGAATGGAGGTGTGTGAAGTCACAGAATGGAGGTGTGTGAAGTCCCAGAATGGAGGTGTGTGAAGTCAAAATGGAGGTGTGTGAACTCATAGAATGGAGGTTTGTGAACTCATAGAATGGAGGTGTGTGAAGTCATGAAATGGAGGTGTGTGAAGTCAAAGAATGGAGGTGTGTGAAGTCAAACAATAAAGGTGTGTGAAGTCACAGAATGGAGGTGTGTGAAATCACAGAATGGAGGTGTGTGAAGTCAAAAATGTGGTGTGTAGAGTCACAAATGGAGGGGTGTGAACTCATAGAATGGAGGTGTGTGAAGTCAAAGAATGGAGGTGTGTGAAGTCATGGAATGGAAGTGTTTGAAGTCACAGAATGGAGGTGTGTGAAGTCATACAATGGAGGTGTGTGAAGTCATAAAATGGATGTTTCTGAATAAGAATGAATGTGTGTGAAGTCATAGAATGGAGGTGTATGAAGTCAAAATGGAGGTGTGTGAACTCATAGAATGGAGTTCTGAGAAACTCATAGAATGGAGGTGTGTGAAGTCATGGAATAAAGGTGTGTGAAGTCAAAGAATGCATTGTGTGAAGTCAAACAATAAAGGTGTGTGAAGTCACAGAATGGAGGTGTGTGATGTCATGGAATTGAGGTGTGTGAAGTCACAGAATGGAGGTGTGTGAAGTCAGAATATAGTTGTGTGAAGTCATAGAATGGAGGTGTGTGAAGTCACAAGGGAGGTGTGTGAAATCATAGAATGGAGGTGTGTGAAGTCATCGAATGGAGGTGTGTGAAGTCATGGAATGGAGGTGTGTGAAGTCATGGAATGGAGGTGTGTGAAGTCACATAATGGAGGTGTGTGAAGTCAGAATGGAGTTGTGTGAAGTCATAGAATGGAGATGTGTGAAGTCACAAGGGAGGTGTGTGAAATCATAAAATGGAGGTGTGTGAAGTCACAGTATGGAGGTGTGTGAAGTCATAGAATGGAGCTGTGTGAAGTCAGATTGGAGGTGTGTGAAGTCACAGAATGAAGGTGTGTGAACTGAGAATGGAGGTGTGTGAAATCACAGAATGGAGGTGTGAAGTCATAGAATGGAGGTGTTTGAAGTCATAGAATGGAGGTGTGTGAAGTCATAATGGAATTGTGTGAAGTCACAGAATTGAGGTGTGTGAAGTCACAGAATGGAGGTGTGTGAAGTTATAGAATGGAGGTGTGTGAAGTCATAGAATGGAGGTGTGTGATCATAGAATGGATGTTTGTGAAGTAAGAATGAAGGTGTGTTAAGTCATAGAATGGAGATGTGTGAAGGCACAGAATGGAGGTGTGTGAAGTCATAGAATGGAGCTATGTGAAGTCATAATGGAGGTGTGTGATGTCATAGAATGGAGGTGTGTAAAATCACAATGGAGGTGTGTGAAGTCAAAGAATGGAGGTGTGTGAAGTCATAGAAAGGAATTGTGTGAAGTCATAGAATGGAGGTGTGTGAAGCCAGAATTGAGGTGTGTGAAGTCACAGAATTGAGGTGTGTGAACTCAGAATGGAGGTGTGTGAAGTCACAGAATGGAGGTTTGTAAAGTCATATAATGGAGGTGTGTGAAGTCATAGAATGGATGTTTCTGAATTAGAATGAAGGTGTGAGAAGTCATAGAATGTAGGTGTGTGAAGTAAAAATGGAGGTGTGCGAACTCATAAAATGGAGATGCGTGAAGTCATGGAATGGAGGTGTGTGAAGTCCAAAAAAGGGAGGTGTGTGAAGTCACAGAATGGTGGTGTGTGAAGTCACAGAATGGAGGTGTGTGAAGTCATAGAATGGAGGTGTGTGAAGTCACAGAATGGAGATTTGTGTTGTCACAGAATGGAGGTGTGTGAAGTCACAGAATGGAGGTGTGTGAAGTCACAGAATGGAGGTGTGTGAACTTACAATGGAGGTGTGTGAAGTCCCAGAATGGAGGTGTGTGAAGTCAAACAATAATGGTGTGTGAAGTCACGGAATGGAGGTCTGTGAAGTCATAGAATGGAGGTGTGTTCAGTCACAGAATGGAGGTGTGTGAACTCAGAGAATGGAAGTGTGTGAACTCAGAATGGAGGTGTGTGTAATCACAGAACGGAGATTTGTGAAGTCATAGAATGGAAGTGCGTGAAGTTATATAATGGATACTTCTGAAGTAAGAATGAAGGTGTGTGAAGTCACAGAATGGAGGTTTGTGAAGTCAAAATGGAGGTGTGTGAACTCATAGAAAGGAGGTGTGTGAACTCTTAGAATGGAGGTGTGTGAAGTCATGGAAAGGAGGTGTGTGAATTCAAAGAATGGAGGTGTGTGAAGTCAAACAATAAAGGTGTGTGAAGTCACAGAATGGAGGTGTGTGAAATCACAGAATGGAGGTGTGTGAAGTCAAAAAGGTGGTGTGTAGAGTCACAAATGGAGGTGTGTGAACTCATAGAATGGAGGTGTGTGAAGTCAAAGAATGGAGGTGTGTGAAGGCATCGAATGGAGGTGTGTAAAGTCATGGAATGGAGGTGTGTGAAGTCACAGAATGGAGGTGTGTGAAGTCAGAATGGAGCTGTGTGAAGTCATAGAATGGAGGTGTGTGAAGTCAGAATGGAGGTGTGTGAACTCATAGAATGGAGGTGTGTGAAGTCACAATGGAGGTATGTGAAGTCATTGAATGGTGGTGTGTGAAGTCAAAGAATGGAGGTGTGGAGGTCATAGAATGGAGGTGTGTGAAGTCAGAATGGAGGTGTGTGAAGTCATAGAATGGAGGTGTGTGAAGTCATAATGTAGGTGTGTGAAGTCACAGAATTGCGGTGTGTGAAGTCACAGAATGGAGGTGTGTAAAGTCATAGAATGGAGGTGTGTGAGTCATAGAATGTAGGTGTGTGAAGTCATAGAATGAATGTTTGTGAAGTAAGAATGAAGGTGTGTTAAGTCATAAAATGGAAATGTGTGAAGGCACACAATGGAGTTGTGTGAAGTCATAGAATGGAGCTTTGTGAAGTCAGAATGGAGGTGTGTGAAGTCATAGAATGGAGGTGTGTGAACTAACAATGGAGATGTGTGAAGTCAAAAAATGGAGGTGTGTGAAGTCAAAGAATGGAAGTGTGTGAAGTCACAGAATGGAGGTGTGTGAAGTCATAGAATGGAGGCGTATGAAGTCATAGAATGGAGGTGTGTGAAGTCACAGAATTGATGTTTGTGAAGTCAGAATGGAGGTGTGTGAAGTCAGAATGGAGGTTTGTGAAGTCATAGAATGGAGGTGTGTGAAGTCATATAATGGAGGTGTGTGAAGTCATAGAATGGAGGTGTGTGAAGTCACAGAATTGATGTTTGTGAATTCAGAATGGAGGTGTGTGAACTCACAATGGAGGTGTGTGAAGTCAAAGAATGGAGGTGTGTGAAGTCACAGAATTGATGTTTGTGAAGTCAGAATGGAGGTGTGTGAAGTTAGAATGGAGGTGTGTGAAGTCAGAATGGAGTTGTGTGAAGTCATAGAATGGAGGTTTGTGAAGTCATAGAATGGAGGTGTGTGAAGTCATGGAATGGAGGTGTGTGAAGTCATAGAATGGATGTTTGTGAAGTAAGAATGAAGGTGTGTTAAGTCATAGAATGGAGGTGTGTGAAGGCACAGAATGGAGGTGTGTGAAGTCATAGAATGGAGCTGTTTGAAGTCAGAATGGAGGTGTGTGAAGTCACAGAATGGAGGTGTGTGAACTCAGAATGGTGGTGTGTGAAGTCACAGAATGGAGGTGTGTTAAGTCACAGAACGGAGCTGTTTGAACTCAGAATGGAGGTGTGTGAAATCACAGAATGGAGGTGTGTGAAATCATAGAATGGAGGTGTGTGAAATCATAGAATGGAGGTGTGTGAAGTCAGAGAATGGAGTTGTGTGAAGTCACACAATTGATGTTTGTGAAGTCAGAATGGAGGTGTGTGAAGTCAGAATGGAAGTTTGTGAATCATAGAATGGAGGTGTGTGAAGTCGTAGAATGGATGTGTGTGAAGTCACAGAATTGATGTTTGTGAAGTCAGAATGGAGGTGTGTGAACTCACAATGGAGTTGTGTGAAGTCAAAGAATGGAGGTGTGTGAAGTCACAGAATTAATGTTTGTGAAGTCAGAATGGAGGTGTGTGAAGTCAGAATGGAGGTTTGTGAAGTCATAGAATGGAGGTGTGTGAAGTCAGAGAATGGAGGTGTGTGAAGTCATAGAATGGAGGTGTGTGAAGTCACAGAATTGATGTTTGTGAATTCAGAATGGAGGTGTGTGAACTCACAATGGAGGTGTGTGAAGTCATAGAATGGAGGTGTGTAAAGTCATAGAATGGAGGTGTGTGAAGTCACAGAATTGATGTTTGTGAATTCAGAATGGAGGTGTGTGAACTCACAATGGAGGTGTGTGAAGTCAAAGAGTGGAGGTGTGTGAAGTCACAGAATTGATGTTTGTGAAGTCAGAATGGAGGTGTGTGAAGTTAGAATGGAGGTGTGTGAAGTCATAGAATGGAGGTGTGTGATGTCACAATGCACGTGTGTGACCTCATAGAATGGAGGTGTCTGAAGTCAGAATGGAGTTGTGTGAAGTCATAGAACGGAGGTGTGTGAAGTCAGAATGGAGGTGTGTGAAGTCATAGAATGGAGGTGTGTGAAGTCAGAATGGAGGTGTGTGAACTCATAGAATGGAGCTGGGTGAAGTCACAATGGAGGTATGTGAAGTCATAGAATGGAGGTGTGTGAAGTCACAGAATGGAGGTGTGTGAAGTCATAGAATGGAGCTGTGTGAAGTCAGAATAGAGTTGTCTGAAGTCACAGAATGGAGATGTGTGAACTCAGAATGGAGGTGTGTGAAGTCACAGAATGAAGGTGTGTGAAGTCATAGAATGGAGATGTGTGAAGTCATAGAATGGATGTGTGTGAATTCATAATGGAGGTGTGTGAAGTCACAGAATTGAGGTGTGTGAAGTCATAGAATGGAGGTTTGTGAAGTCATAGAATGGAGGTGTGTGAAGTCATAGAATGGAGGTGTGTGAAGTCATAGAATGGATGTTTGTGAAGTAAGAATGAAGGTGTGTTAAGTCATAGAATGGAGCTGTGTGAAGTCACAGAATGGAGGTGTGTGAAGTCATAGAATGGAGCTGTTTGTCGTCAGAATGGAGGTGTGTTAAGTCACAGAACGGAGGTGTTTGAACTCAGAATGGAGGTGTGTGAAATCACAGAATGGAGGTGTGTGAAGTCATAGAATGGAGGTGTGTGAAATCATAGAATGGAGGTGTGGGAAAGCATAGAGTGGAGCTGTGTGAAGTCAGATTGGAGGTGTGCGAAGTCATTGAATGGAGCTGGGTGAAGTCAGAATGGAGGTGTGTGAAGTCATAAAATGGAGGTGTGTGAAGTCATAAGGGATGTGTGTGAAGTCACAGAATTGAGGTGTGTGAAGTCACAGAATGGAGGTGTGTGAAGTCATAGAATGGAGGTGTGTGAAGTCAGAACGGAGGTGTGTGAAGTCACAGAATGGAGGTGCGTTAAGTCACAGAATGGAGGTTTGTGAACTCAGAATGGAGGTGTGTGAAGTCATAGAATGGAGGTGTGTAAAGTCATAGAATGGAGGTGTGTGAGGTCATAATGTAGGTGTGTGAAGTCACAGAATTGAGATGTGTGAAGTCACTGAATGGAAGTTTGTGAAGTCATAGAATGGAGGTGTGAGAAGTCATAGAATGGAGGTGTGTGAAGTCATAGAATGGATGTTTGTGAAGTAAGAATGAAGGTGTGTTAAGTCCTAGAATGGAGATGTGTGAAGGCACAGAATGGAGGTGTGTGAAGTCATAGAATGGAGCTGTGTAGTCAGAATGGAGGTGTGTGAAGTCATAGAATGAAGGTGTGTGAACTCACAATGGAGATGTGTGAAGTCAAAGAATGGAGGTGTGTGAAGTCAAAGAATGGAAGTTTGTGAAGTCATAGAATGGAGGTGTGTGAAGTCATAGAATGGAGATGTGTGAAGTCAGAGAATGGAGTTGTGTGAAGTCACAGAATTGATGTTTGTGAAGTCAGAATGGACGTGTGTGAAGTCAGAATGGAAGTTTGTGAAGTCATAGAAAGGAGGTGTGTGAAGTCGTAGAATGGATGTGTGTGAAGTCACAGAATTGATGTTTGTGAAGTCAGAATGGAGGTGTGTGAAGTCAGAATGGAGGTGAGTGAAGTCAAACAATAATGGTGTGTGAAGTCACGGAATGGAGGTCTGTGAAGTCATAGAATGGAGGTGTGTTAAGTCACAGAATGGAGGTGTGTGAACTCAGAGAATGGAAGTGTGTGAACTCAGAATGGAGCTGTGTGAAATCACAGAACGGAGATTTGTGAAGTCATAGAATGGAAGTGCGTGAAGTTATATAATGGATACTTCTGAAGTAAGAATGAAGGTGTGTGAAGTCATAGAATGGAGGTTTGTGAAGTCAAAATGGAGGTGTGTGAACTCATAGAAAGGAGGTGTGTGAACTCTTAGAATGGAGGTGTGTGAAGTCATGGAAAGGAGGTGTGTGAATTCAAAGAATGGAGGTGTGTGAAGTCAAACAATAAAGGTGTGTGAAGTCACAGAATGGAGGTGTGTGAAATCACAGAATGGAGGTGTGTGAAGTCAAAAAGGTGGTGTGTAGAGTCACAAATGGAGGTGTGTGAACTCATAGAATGGAGGTGTGTGAAGTCAAAGAATGGAGGTGTGTGAAGGCATCGAATGGAGGTGTGTAAAGTCATGGAATGGAGGTGTGTGAAGTCACAGAATGGAGGTGTGTGAAGTCAGAATGGAGTTGTGTGAAGTCATAGAATGGAGGTGTGTGAAGTCAGAATGGAGGTGTGTGAACTCATAGAATGGAGGTGTGTGAAGTCACAATGGAGGTATGTGAAGTCATTGAATGGTGGTGTGTGAAGTCACAGAATGGAGGTGTGGAGGTCATAGAATGGAGGTGTGTGAAGTCAGAATGGAGGTGTGTGAAGTCATAGAATGGAGGTGTGTGAAGTCATAATGTAGGTGTGTGAAGTCACAGAATTGCGGTGTGTGAAGTCACAGAATGGAGGTGTGTAAAGTCATAGAATGGAGGTGTGTGAGTCATAGAATGTAGGTGTGTGAAGTCATAGAATGAATGTTTGTGAAGTAAGAATGAAGGTGTGTTAAGTCATAAAACGGAAATGTGTGAAGGCACACAATGGAGTTGTGTGAAGTCATAGAATGGAGCTTTGTGAAGTCAGAATGGAGGTGTGTGAAGTCATAGAATGGAGGTGTGTGAACTAACAATGGAGATGTGTGAAGTCAAAAAATGGAGGTGTGTGAAGTCAAAGAATGGAAGTGTGTGAAGTCACAGAATGGAGGTGTGTGAAGTCATAGAATGGAGGCGTATGAAGTCATAGAATGGAGGTGTGTGAAGTCACAGAATTGATGTTTGTGAAGTCAGAATGGAGGTGTGTGAAGTCAGAATGGAGGTTTGTGAAGTCATAGAATGGAGGTGTGTGAAGTCATATAATGGAGGTGTGTGAAGTCATAGAATGGAGGTGTGTGAAGTCACAGAATTGATGTTTGTGAATTCAGAATGGAGGTGTGTGAACTCACAATGGAGGTGTGTGAAGTCAAAGAATGGAGGTGTGTGAAGTCACAGAATTGATGTTTGTGAAGTCAGAATGGAGGTGTGTGAAGTTAGAATGGAGGTGTGTGAAGTCAGAATGGAGTTGTGTGAAGTCATAGAATGGAGGTTTGTGAAGTCACAGAATGGAGGTGTGTGAAGTCATAGAATGGAGGTGTGTGAAGTCATAGAATGGATGTTTGTGAAGTAAGAATGAAGGTGTGTTAAGTCATAGAATGGAGGTGTGTGAAGGCACAGAATGGAGGTGTGTGAAGTCATAGAATGGAGCTGTTTGAAGTCAGAATGGAGGTGTGTGAAGTCACAGAATGGAGGTGTGTGAACTCAGAATGGTGGTGTGTGAAGTCACAGAATGGAGGTGTGTTAAGTCACAGAACGGAGCTGTTTGAACTCAGAATGGAGGTGTGTGAAATCACAGAATGGAGGTGTGTGAAATCATAGAATGGAGGTGTGTGAAATCATAGAATGGAGGTGTGGGAAAGCATAGAGTGGAGCTGTGTGAAGTCAGATTGGAGGTGTGCGAAGTCATTGAATGGAGCTGGGTGAAGTCAGAATGGAGGTGTGTGAAGTCAAGAATTGAGGTGTGTGAACTCAGAACGGAGGTGTGTGAAGTCACAGAATCTAGGTGTGTGAAGTCATAGAATGGAGGTGTGTGAAGTCATAGAATGGAGGTGTGTGAAGTCGTAATGGAGGTGTGTGAAGTCACAGAATTGAGGTGTGTGAAGTCACAGAATGGAGGGGTGTGAAGTCATAGAATGGAGGTGTGTGAAGTCAGAACGGAGGTGTGTGAAGTCACAGAATGGAGGTGCGTTCAGTCACAGAATGGAGGTTTGTGAACTCAGAATGGAGGTGTGTGAAGTCATAGAATGGAGGTGTGTAAAGTCATAGAATGGAGGTGTGTGAGGTCATAATGTAGGTGTGTGAAGTCACAGAATTGAGATGTGTGAAGTCACAGAATGGAGGTGTGTGAAGTCATAGAATGGAGGTGTGTGAAGTCATAGAATGGAGGTGTGTGAAGTCATAGAATGGATGTTTGTGAAGTAAGAATGAAGGTGTGTTAAGTCCTAGAATGGAGATGTGTGAAGGCACAGAATGGAGGTGTGTGAAGTCATAGAATGGAGCTGTGTAGTCAGAATGGAGGTGTGTGAAGTCATAGAATGAAGGTGTGTGAACTCACAATGGAGATGTGTAAAGTCAAAGAATGGAGGTGTGTGAAGTCAAAGAATGGAAGTTTGTGAAGTCATAGAATGGAGGTCTGTGAAGTCATAGAATGGAGGTGTGTGAAGTCAGAGAATGGAGTTGTGTGAAGTCACAGAATTGATGTTTGTGAAGTCAGAATGGAGGTGTGTGAAGTCAGAATGGAAGTTTGTGAAGTCATAGAATGGAGGTGTGTGAAGTCGTAGAATGGATGTGTGTGAAGTCACAGAATTGATGTTTGTGAAGTCAGAATGGAGGTGTGTGAACTCACAATGGAGTTGTGTGAAGTCAAAGAATGGAGGTGTGTGAAGTCACAGAATTAATGTTTGTGAAGTCAGAATGGAGGTGTGTGAAGTCAGAATGGAGGTTTGTGAAGTCATAGAATGGAGGTGTGTGAAGTCATAGAATGGAGGTGTGTGAAGTCATAGAATGGAGGTGTGTGAAGTCACAGAATTGATGTTTGTGAAGTCAGAATGGAGGTGTGTGAAGTCAGAATGGAGGTTTGTGAAGTCAAAGAATGGAGGTGTGTGAAGTCATAGAATGGAGGTGTGTGAAGTCAAAGAATGGAGGTGTGTGAAGTCACAGAATTGATGTTTGTGAAGTCAGAATGGAGGTGTGTGAAGTTAGAATGGAGGTGTGTGAAGTCATAGAATGGAGGTGTGTGATGTCACAATGCACGTGTGTGACCTCATAGAATGGAGGTGTCTGAAGTCAGAATGGAGTTGTGTGAAGTCATAGAACGGAGGTGTGTGAAGTCAGAATGGAGGTGTGTGAAGTCATAGAATGGAGGTGTGTGAAGTCAGAATGGAGGTGTGTGAACTCATAGAATGGAGCTGGGTGAAGTCACAATGGAGGTATGTGAAGTCATAGAATGGAGGTGTGTGAAGTCACAGAATGGAGGTGTGTGAAGTCATAGAATGGAGCTGTGTGAAGTCAGAATAGAGTTGTGTGAAGTCACAGAATGGAGATGTGTGAACTCAGAATGGAGGTGTGTGAAGTCACAGAATGAAGGTGTGTGAAGTCATAGAATGGAGGTGTGGGAAAGCATAGAGTGGAGCTGTGTGAAGTCAGATTGGAGGTGTGCGAAGTCATTGAATGGAGCTGGGTGAAGTCAGAATGGAGGTGTGTGAAGTCAAGAATTGAGGTGTGTGAACTCAGAACGGAGGTGTGTGAAGTCACAGAATCTAGGTGTGTGAAGTCATAGAATGGAGGTGTGTGAAGTCATAGAATGGAGGTGTGTGAAGTCGTAATGGAGGTGTGTGAAGTCACAGAATTGAGGTGTGTGAAGTCACAGAATGGAGGGATGTGAAGTCATAGAATGGAGGTGTGTGAAGTCAGAACGGAGGTGTGTGAAGTCACAGAATGGAGGTGCGTTCAGTCACAGAATGGAGGTTTGTGAACTCAGAATGGAGGTGTGTGAAGTCATAGAATGGAGGTGTGTAAAGTCATAGAATGGAGGTGTGTGAGGTCATAATGTAGGTGTGTGAAGTCACAGAATTGAGATGTGTGAAGTCACAGAATAGAGGTGTGTGAAGTCATAGAATGGAGGTGTGTGAAGTCATAGAATGGAGGTGTGTGAAGTCATAGAATGGATGTTTGTTAAGTAAGAATGAAGGTGTGTTAAGTCCTAGAATGGAGATGTGTGAAGGCACAGAATGGAGGTGTGTGAAGTCATAGAATGAAGGTGTGTGAACTCACAATGGAGATGTGTGAAGTCAAAGAATGGAGGTGTGTGAAGTCAAAGAATGGAAGTTTGTGAAGTCATAGAATGGAGGTCTGTGAAGTCATAGAATGGAGGTGTGTGAAGTCAGAGAATGGAGTTGTGTGAAGTCACAGAATTGATGTTTGTGAAGTCAGAATGGAGGTGTGTGAAGTCAGAATGGAAGTTTGTGAAGTCATAGAATGGAGGTGTGTGAAGTCGTAGAATGGATGTGTGTGAAGTCACAGAATTGATGTTTGTGAAGTCAGAATGGAGGTGTGTGAACTCACAATGGAGTTGTGTGAAGTCAAAGAATGGAGATGTGTGAAGTCACAGAATTAATGTTTGTGAAGTCAGAATGGAGGTGTGTGAAGTCAGAATGGAGGTTTGTGAAGTCATAGAATGGAGGTGTGTGAAGTCAGAGAATGGAGGTGTGTGAAGTCATAGAATGGATGTTTGTGAAGTCAGAATGGAGGTGTGTGAAGTCAGAATGGAGGTCTGTGAAGTCATAGAATGGAGGTGTGTGAAGTCAGAGAATGGAGTTGTGTGAAGTCACAGAATTGATGTTTGTGAAGTCAGAATGGAGGTGTGTGAAGTCAGAATGGAAGTTTGTGAAGTCATAGAATGGATGTGTGTGAAGTCGTAGAATGGATGTGTGTGAAGTCACAGAATTGATGTTTGTGAAGTCAGAATGGAGGTGTGTGAAGTCACAGAATTGATGTTTGTGAATTCAGAATGGAGGTGTGTGAACTCAAAATGGAGGTGTGTAAAGTCAAAGAATGGAGGTGTGTGAAGTCACAGAATTGATGTTTGTGAAGTCAGAATGGAGGTGTGTGAAGTTAGAATGGAGGTGTGTGAAGTCAGAATGGAGTTGTGTGAAGTCATAGAATGGAGGTTTGTGAAGTCACAGAATGGAGGTGTGTGAAGTCATAGAATGGAGGTGTGTGAAGTCATAGAATGGATGTTTGTGAAGTAAGAATGAAGGTGTGTTAAGTCATAGAATGGAGGTGTGTGAAGGCACAGAATGGAGGTGTGTGAAGTCATAGAATGGAGCTGTTTGAAGTCAGAATGGAGGTGTGTGAAGTCACAGAATGGAGGTGTGTGAACTCAGAATGGTGGTGTGTGAAGTCACAGAATGGAGGTGTGTTAAGTCACAGAACGGAGCTGTTTGAACTCAGAATGGAGGTGTGTGAAATCACAGAATGGAGGTGTGTGAAATCATAGAATGGAGGTGTGTGAAATCATAGAATGGAGGTGTGGGAAAGCATAGAGTGGAGCTGTGTGAAGTCAGATTGGAGGTGTGCGAAGTCTTTGAATGGAGCTGGGTGAAGTCAGAATGGAGGTGTGTGATGTCAAGAATTGAGGTGTGTGAACTCAGAACGGAGGTGTGTGAAGTCACAGAATCTAGGTGTGTGAAGTCATAGAATGGAGGTGTGTGAAGTCATAGAATGGAGGTGTGTGAAGTCGTAATGGAGGTGTGTGAAGTCACAGAATTGAGGTGTGTGAAGTCACAGAATGGAGGGGTGTGAAGTCATAGAATGGAGGTGTGTGAAGTCAGAACGGAGGTGTGTGAAGTCACAGAATGGAGGTGCGTTCAGTCACAGAATGGAGGTTTGTGAACTCAGAATGGAGGTGTGTGAAGTCATAGAATGGAGGTGTGTAAAGTCATAGAATGGAGGTGTGTGAGGTCATAATGTAGGTGTGTGAAGTCACAGAATTGAGATGTGTGAAGTCACAGAATGGAGGTGTGTGAAGTCATAGAATGGAGGTGTGTGAAGTCATAGAATGGAGGTGTGTGAAGTCATAGAATGGATGTTTGTGAAGTAAGAATGAAGGTGTGTTAAGTCCTAGAATGGAGATGTGTGAAGGCACAGAATGGAGGTGTGTGAAGTCATAGAATGGAGCTGTGTAGTCAGAATGGAGGTGTGTGAAGTCATAGAATGAAGGTGTGTGAACTCACAATGGAGATGTGTAAAGTCAAAGAATGGAGGTGTGTGAAGTCAAAGAATGGAAGTTTGTGAAGTCATAGAATGGAGGTCTGTGAAGTCATAGAATGGAGGTGTGTGAAGTCAGAGAATGGAGTTGTGTGAAGTCACAGAATTGATGTTTGTGAAGTCAGAATGGAGGTGTGTGAAGTCAGAATGGAAGTTTGTGAAGTCATAGAATGGAGGTGTGTGAAGTCGTAGAATGGATGTGTGTGAAGTCACAGAATTGATGTTTGTGAAGTCAGAATGGAGGTGTGTGAACTCACAATGGAGTTGTGTGAAGTCAAAGAATGGAGGTGTGTGAAGTCACAGAATTAATGTTTGTGAAGTCAGAATGGAGGTGTGTGAAGTCAGAATGGAGGTTTGTGAAGTCATAGAATGGAGGTGTGTGAAGTCAGAGAATGGAGGTGTGTGAAGTCATAGAATGGATGTTTGTGAAGTCAGAATGGAGGTGTGTGAAGTCAGAATGGAGGTCTGTGAAGTCATAGAATGGAGGTGTGTGAAGTCAGAGAATGGAGTTGTGTGAAGTCACAGAATTGATGTTTGTGAAGTCAGAATGGAGGTGTGTGAAGTCAGAATGGAAGTTTGTGAAGTCATAGAATGGAGGTGTGTGAAGTCGTAGAATGGATGTGTGTGAAGTCACAGAATTGATGTTTGTGAAGTCAGAATGGAGGTGTGTGAACTCACAATGGAGTTGTGTGAAGTCAAAGAATGGAGGTGTGTGAAGTCACAGAATTAATGTTTGTGAAGTCAGAATGGAGGTGTGTGAAGTCAGAATGGAGGTTTGTGAAGTCATAGAATGGAGGTGTGTGAAGTCAGAGAATGGAGGTGTGTGAAGTCATAGAATGGAGGTGTGTGAAGTCACAGAATTGATGTTTGTGAAGTCAGAATGGAGGTGTGTGAAGTCAGAATGGAGGTTTGTGAAGTCATAGAATGGAGGTGTGTGAAGTCATAGAATGGAGGTGTGTGAAGTCAAAGAATGGAGGTGTGTGAAGTCACAGAATTGATGTTTGTGAAGTCAGAATGGAGGTGTGTGAAGTTAGAATGGAGGTGTGTGAAGTCATAGAATGGAGGTGTGTGATGTCACAATGCACGTGTGTGACCTCATAGAATGGAGGTGTCTGAAGTCAGAATGGAGTTGTGTGAAGTCATAGAACGGAGGTGTGTGAAGTCAGAATGGAGGTGTGTGAAGTCATAGAATGGAGGTGTGTGAAGTCAGAATGGAGGTGTGTGAACTCATAGAATGGAGCTGGGTGAAGTCACAATGGAGGTATGTGAAGTCATAGAATGGAGGTGTGTGAAGTCACAGAATGGAGGTGTGTGAAGTCATAGAATGGAGCTGTGTGAAGTCAGAATAGAGTTGTGTGAAGTCACAGAATGGAGATGTGTGAACTCAGAATGGAGGTGTGTGAAGTCACAGAATGAAGGTGTGTGAAGTCATAGAATGGAGGTGTGGGAAAGCATAGAGTGGAGCTGTGTGAAGTCAGATTGGAGGTGTGCGAAGTCATTGAATGGAGCTGGGTGAAGTCAGAATGGAGGTGTGTGAAGTCAAGAATTGAGGTGTGTGAACTCAGAACGGAGGTGTGTGAAGTCACAGAATCTAGGTGTGTGAAGTCATAGAATGGAGGTGTGTGAAGTCATAGAATGGAGGTGTGTGAAGTCGTAATGGAGGTGTGTGAAGTCACAGAATTGAGGTGTGTGAAGTCACAGAATGGAGGGGTGTGAAGTCATAGAATGGAGGTGTGTGAAGTCAGAACGGAGGTGTGTGAAGTCACAGAATGGAGGTGCGTTCAGTCACAGAATGGAGGTTTGTGAACTCAGAATGGAGGTGTGTGAAGTCATAGAATGGAGGTGTGTAAAGTCATAGAATGGAGGTGTGTGAGGTCATAATGTAGGTGTGTGAAGTCACAGAATTGAGATGTGTGAAGTCACAGAATGGAGGTGTGTGAAGTCATAGAATGGAGGTGTGTGAAGTCATAGAATGGAGGTGTGTGAAGTCATAGAATGGATGTTTGTGAAGTAAGAATGAAGGTGTGTTAAGTCCTAGAATGGAGATGTGTGAAGGCACAGAATGGAGGTGTGTGAAGTCATAGAATGGAGCTGTGTAGTCAGAATGGAGGTGTGTGAAGTCATAGAATGAAGGTGTGTGAACTCACAATGGAGATGTGTGAAGTCAAAGAATGGAGGTGTGTGAAGTCAAAGAATGGAAGTTTGTGAAGTCATAGAATGGAGGTCTGTGAAGTCATAGAATGGAGGTGGGTGAAGTCAGAGAATGGAGTTGTGTGAAGTCACAGAATTGATGTTTGTGAAGTCAGAATGGACGTGTGTGAAGTCAGAATGGAAGTTTGTGAAGTCATAGAATGGAGGTGTGTGAAGTCGTAGAATGGATGTGTGTGAAGTCACAGAATTGATGTTTGTGAAGTCAGAATGGAGGTGTGTGAACTCACAATGGAGTTGTGTGAAGTCAAAGAATGGAGGTGTGTGAAGTCACAGAATTAATGTTTGTGAAGTCAGAATGGAGGTGTGTGAAGTCAGAATGGAGGTTTGTGAAGTCATAGAATGGAGGTGTGTGAAGTCAGAGAATGGAGGTGTGTGAAGTCATAGAATGGATGTTTGTGAAGTCAGAATGGAGGTGTGTGAAGTCAGAATGGAGGTCTGTGAAGTCATAGAATGGAGGTGTGTGAAGTCAGAGAATGGAGTTGTGTGAAGTCACAGAATTGATGTTTGTGAAGTCAGAATGGAGGTGTGTGAAGTCAGAATGGAAGTTTGTGAAGTCATAGAATGGAGGTGTGTGAAGTCGTAGAATGGATGTGTGTGAAGTCACAGAATTGATGTTTGTGAAGTCAGAATGGAGGTGTGTGAACTCACAATGGAGTTGTGTGAAGTCAAAGAATGGAGGTGTGTGAAGTCACAGAATTAATGTTTGTGAAGTCAGAATGGAGGTGTGTGAAGTCAGAATGGAGGTTTGTGAAGTCATAGAATGGAGGTGTGTGAAGTCAGAGAATGGAGGTGTGTGAAGTCATAGAATGGAGGTGTGTGAAGTCACAGAATTGATGTTTGTGAAGTCAGAATGGAGGTGTGTGAAGTCAGAATGGAGGTTTGTGAAGTCATAGAATGGAGGTGTGTGAAGTCATAGAATGGAGGTGTGTGAAGTCAAAGAATGGAGGTGTGTGAAGTCACAGAATTGATGTTTGTGAAGTCAGAATGGAGGTGTGTGAAGTTAGAATGGAGGTGTGTGAAGTCATAGAATGGAGGTGTGTGATGTCACAATGCACGTGTGTGACCTCATAGAATGGAGGTGTCTGAAGTCAGAATGGAGTTGTGTGAAGTCATAGAACGGAGGTGTGTGAAGTCAGAATGGAGGTGTGTGAAGTCATAGAATGGAGGTGTGTGAAGTCAGAATGGAGGTGTGTGAACTCATAGAATGGAGCTGGGTGAAGTCACAATGGAGGTATGTGAAGTCATAGAATGGAGGTGTGTGAAGTCACAGAATGGAGGTGTGTGAAGTCATAGAATGGAGCTGTGTGAAGTCAGAATAGAGTTGTGTGAAGTCACAGAATGGAGATGTGTGAACTCAGAATGGAGGTGTGTGAAGTCACAGAATGAAGGTGTGTGAAGTCATAGAATGGAGGTGTGGGAAAGCATAGAGTGGAGCTGTGTGAAGTCAGATTGGAGGTGTGCGAAGTCATTGAATGGAGCTGGGTGAAGTCAGAATGGAGGTGTGTGAAGTCAAGAATTGAGGTGTGTGAACTCAGAACGGAGGTGTGTGAAGTCACAGAATCTAGGTGTGTGAAGTCATAGAATGGAGGTGTGTGAAGTCATAGAATGGAGGTGTGTGAAGTCGTAATGGAGGTGTGTGAAGTCACAGAATTGAGGTGTGTGAAGTCACAGAATGGAGGGGTGTGAAGTCATAGAATGGAGGTGTGTGAAGTCAGAACGGAGGTGTGTGAAGTCACAGAATGGAGGTGCGTTCAGTCACAGAATGGAGGTTTGTGAACTCAGAATGGAGGTGTGTGAAGTCATAGAATGGAGGTGTGTAAAGTCATAGAATGGAGGTGTGTGAGGTCATAATGTAGGTGTGTGAAGTCACAGAATTGAGATGTGTGAAGTCACAGAATGGAGGTGTGTGAAGTCATAGAATGGAGGTGTGTGAAGTCATAGAATGGAGGTGTGTGAAGTCATAGAATGGATGTTTGTGAAGTAAGAATGAAGGTGTGTTAAGTCCTAGAATGGAGATGTGTGAAGGCACAGAATGGAGGTGTGTGAAGTCATAGAATGGAGCTGTGTAGTCAGAATGGAGGTGTGTGAAGTCATAGAATGAAGGTGTGTGAACTCACAATGGAGATGTGTGAAGTCAAAGAATGGAGGTGTGTGAAGTCAAAGAATGGAAGTTTGTGAAGTCATAGAATGGAGGTCTGTGAAGTCATAGAATGGAGGTGGGTGAAGTCAGAGAATGGAGTTGTGTGAAGTCACAGAATTGATGTTTGTGAAGTCAGAATGGAGGTGTGTGAAGTCAGAATGGAAGTTTGTGAAGTCATAGAATGGAGGTGTGTGAAGTCGTAGAATGGATGTGTGTGAAGTCACAGAATTGATGTTTGTGAAGTCAGAATGGAGGTGTGTGAACTCACAATGGAGTTGTGTGAAGTCAAAGAATGGAGGTGTGTGAAGTCACAGAATTAATGTTTGTGAAGTCAGAATGGAGGTGTGTGAAGTCAGAATGGAGGTTTGTGAAGTCATAGAATGGAGGTGTGTGAAGTCAGAGAATGGAGGTGTGTGAAGTCATAGAATGGATGTTTGTGAAGTCAGAATGGAGGTGTGTGAAGTCAGAATGGAGGTCTGTGAAGTCATAGAATGGAGGTGTGTGAAGTCAGAGAATGGAGTTTTGTGAAGTCACAGAATTGATGTTTGTGAAGTCAGAATGGAGGTGTGTGAAGTCAGAATGGAAGTTTGTGAAGTCATAGAATGGAGGTGTGTGAAGTCGTAGAATGGATGTGTGTGAAGTCACAGAATTGATGTTTGTGAAGTCAGAATGGAGGTGTGTGAACTCACAATGGAGTTGTGTGAAGTCAAAGAATGGAGGTGTGTGAAGTCACAGAATTAATGTTTGTGAAGTCAGAATGGAGGTGTGTGAAGTCAGAATGGAGGTTTGTGAAGTCATAGAATGGAGGTGTGTGAAGTCAGAGAATGGAGGTGTGTGAAGTCATAGAATGGAGGTGTGTGAAGTCACAGAATTGATGTTTGTGAAGTCAGAATGGAGGTGTGTGAAGTCAGAATGGAGGTTTGTGAAGTCATAGAATGGAGGTGTGTGAAGTCATAGAATGGAGGTGTGTGAAGTCAAAGAATGGAGGTGTGTGAAGTCACAGAATTGATGTTTGTGAAGTCAGAATGGAGGTGTGTGAAGTTAGAATGGAGGTGTGTGAAGTCATAGAATGGAGGTGTGTGATGTCACAATGCACGTGTGTGACCTCATAGAATGGAGGTGTCTGAAGTCAGAATGGAGTTGTGTGAAGTCATAGAACGGAGGTGTGTGAAGTCAGAATGGAGGTGTGTGAAGTCATAGAATGGAGGTGTGTGAAGTCAGAATGGAGGTGTGTGAACTCATAGAATGGAGCTGGGTGAAGTCACAATGGAGGTATGTGAAGTCATAAAATGGAGGTGTGTGAAGTCACAGAATGGAGGTGTGTGAAGTCATAGAATGGAGCTGTGTGAAGTCAGAATAGAGTTGTGTAAAGTCACAGAATGGAGATGTGTGAACTCAGAATGGAGGTGTGTGAAGTCACAGAATGAAGGTGTGTGAAGTCATAGAATGGAGGTGTGGGAAAGCATAGAGTGGAGCTGTGTGAAGTCAGATTGGAGGTGTGCGAAGTCATTGAATGGAGCTGGGTGAAGTCAGAATGGAGGTGTGTGAAGTCAAGAATTGAGGTGTGTGAACTCAGAACGGAGGTGTGTGAAGTCACAGAATCTAGGTGTGTGAAGTCATAGAATGGAGGTGTGTGAAGTCATAGAATGGAGGTGTGTGAAGTCGTAATGGAGGTGTGTGAAGTCACAGAATTGAGGTGTGTGAAGTCACAGAATGGAGGGGTGTGAAGTCATAGAATGGAGGTGTGTGAAGTCAGAACGGAGGTGTGTGAAGTCACAGAATGGAGGTGCGTTCAGTCACAGAATGGAGGTTTGTGAACTCAGAATGGAGGTGTGTGAAGTCATAGAATGGAGGTGTGTAAAGTCATAGAATGGAGGTGTGTGAGGTCATAATGTAGGTGTGTGAAGTCACAGAATTGAGATGTGTGAAGTCACAGAATGGAGGTGTGTGAAGTCATAGAATGGAGGTGTGTGAAGTCATAGAATGGAGGTGTGTGAAGTCATAGAATGGATGTTTGTGAAGTAAGAATGAAGGTGTGTTAAGTCCTAGAATGGAGATGTGTGAAGGCACAGAATGGAGGTGTGTGAAGTCATAGAATGGAGCTGTGTAGTCAGAATGGAGGTGTGTGAAGTCATAGAATGAAGGTGTGTGAACTCACAATGGAGATGTGTGAAGTCAAAGAATGGAGGTGTGTGAAGTCAAAGAATGGAAGTTTGTGAAGTCATAGAATGGAGGTCTGTGAAGTCATAGAATGGAGGTGTGTGAAGTCAGAGAATGGAGTTGTGTGAAGTCACAGAATTGATGTTTGTGAAGTCAGAATGGACGTGTGTGAAGTCAGAATGGAAGTTTGTGAAGTCATAGAATGGAGGTGTGTGAAGTCGTAGAATGGATGTGTGTGAAGTCACAGAATTGATGTTTGTGAAGTCAGAATGGAGGTGTGTGAACTCACAATGGAGTTGTGTGAAGTCAAAGAATGGAGGTGTGTGAAGTCACAGAATTAATGTTTGTGAAGTCAGAATGGAGGTGTGTGAAGTCAGAATGGAGGTTTGTGAAGTCATAGAATGGAGGTGTGTGAAGTCAGAGAATGGCGGTGTGTGAAGTCATAGAATGGAGGTGTGTGAAGTCACAGAATTGATGTTTGTGAAGTCAGAATGGAGGTGTGTGAAGTCAGAATGGAGGTTTGTGAAGTCATAGAATGGAGGTGTGTGAAGTCATAGAATGGAGGTGTGTAAAGTCATAGAATGGAGGTGTGTGAAGTCACAGAATTGATGTTTGTGAATTCAGAATGGAGGTGTGTGAACTCACAATGGAGGTGTGTGAAGTCAAAGAATGGAGGTGTGTGAAGTCACAGAATTGATGTTTGTGAAGTCAGAATGGAGGTGTGTGAAGTTAGAATGGAGGTGTGTGAAGTCATAGAATGGAGGTGTGTGATGTCACAATGCACGTGTGTGACCTCATAGAATGGAGGTGTCTGAAGTCAGAATGGAGTTGTGTGAAGTCATAGAACGGAGGTGTGTGAAGTCAGAATGGAGGTGTGTGAAGTCATAGAATGGAGGTGTGTGAAGTCAGAATGGAGGTGTGTGAACTCATAGAATGGAGCTGGGTGAAGTCACAATGGAGGTATGTGAAGTCATAGAATGGAGGTGTGTGAAGTCACAGAATGGAGGTGTGTGAAGTCATAGAATGGAGCTGTGTGAAGTCAGAATAGAGTTGTGTGAAGTCACAGAATGGAGATGTGTGAACTCAGAATGGAGGTGTGTGAAGTCACAGAATGAAGGTGTGTGAAGTCATAGAATGGAGATGTGTGAAGTCATAGAATGGATGTGTGTGAATTCATAATGGAGGTGTGTGAAGTCACAGAATTGAGGTGTGTGAAGTCATAGAATGGAGGTTTGTGAAGTCATAGAATGGAGGTGTGTGAAGTCATAGAATGGAGGTGTGTGAAGTCATAGAATGGATGTTTGTGAAGTCATAGAATGGAGCTGTGTGAAGTCAGAATAGAGTTGTGTGAAGTCACAGAATGGAGATGTGTGAACTCAGAATAGAGCTGTGTGAAGTCACAGAATGGAGGTGTGTGAAGTCATAGAATGGAGCTGTTTGTCGTCAGAATGGAGGTGTGTGAAGTCACAGAATGGAGGTGTGTGAACTCAGAATGGTGGTGTGTGAAGTCACAGAATGGAGGTGTGTTAAGTCACAGAACGGAGGTGTTTGAACTCAGAATGGAGGTGTGTGAAATCACAGAATGGAGGTGTGTGAAGTCATAGAATGGAGGTGTGTGAAATCATAGAATGGAGGTGTGGGAAAGCATAGAGTGGAGCTGTGTGAAGTCAGATTGGAGGTGTGCGAAGTCATTGAATGGAGCTGGGTGATGTCAGAATGGAGGTGTGTGAAGTCATAAAATGGAGGTGTGTGAAGTCATAAGGGATGTGTGTGAAGTCACAGAATTGAGGTGTGTGAAGTCACAGAATGGAGGTGTGTGAAGTCATAGAATGGAGGTGTGTGAAGTCAGAACGGAGGTGTGTGAAGTCACAGAATGGAGGTGCGTTAAGTCACAGAATGGAGGTTTGTGAACTCAGAATGGAGGTGTGTGAAGTCATAGAATGGAGGTGTGTGAGGTCATAATGTAGGTGTGTGAAGTCACAGAATTGAGATGTGTGAAGTCACTGAATGGAAGTTTGTGAAGTCATAGAATGCAGGTGTGAGAAGTCATAGAATGGAGGTGTGTGAAGTCATAGAATGGATGTTTGTGAAGTAAGAATGAAGGTGTGTTAAGTCCTAGAATGGAGATGTGTGAAGGCACAGAATGGAGGTGTGTGAAGTCATAGAATGGAGCTGTGTAGTCAGAATGGAGGTGTGTGAAGTCATAGAATGAAGGTGTGTGAACTCACAATGGAGATGTGTGAAGTCAAAGAATGGAGGTGTGTGAAGTCAAAGAATGGAAGTTTGTGAAGTCATAGAATGGAGGTGTGTGAAGTCATAGAATGGAGGTGTGTGAAGTCAGAGAATGGAGTTGTGTGAAGTCACAGAATTGATGTTTGTGAAGTCAGAATGGACGTGTGTGAAGTCAGAATGGAAGTTTGTGAAGTCATAGAAAGGAGGTGTGTGAAGTCGTAGAATGGATGTGTGTGAAGTCACAGAATTGATGTTTGTGAAGTCAGAATGGAGGTGTGTGAAGTCAGAATGGAGGTGAGTGAAGTCATAGAATGGAGGTGTGTGAAGTCACAATGCAGGTGTGTGAACTCATAGAATGGAGGTGTGTGAAGTCACAGAATGGAGGTGTGTGAAGTCATAGAATGGAGGTGTGTGAAGTCATAGAATGGAGGTGTGTGAAGTCATAGAATGGAGGTTTGTGAAGTCATAGAATGGAGGTGGGTGAATTCATAAAATGGATGTTCCTGAAGTAAGAATGTAGGTGTGTGAAGTCATAGAATGGAGGTGTATGAAGTCAAAATGTTGGTGTGTGAACTCATAGAATGGATGTGTGTGAACTGATAGAGCAGAGGTGTGTGAAGTCATGGAATGGAGGTGTGTGAAGTCAAAGAATGGAGGTGTGTGAAGTCAAACAATGTAGGTGTGCGAAGTCACAGAATGGAGGTGTGTGAAGTCACAGAATGGAGGTGTGTGAAGTCAGAATGGAGTTGTGTGAAGTCATAGAATGGAGGTGTGTGAAGTCAGAATGGAGGTGTGTGAACTCATAGAATGGAGGTGTGTGAAGTCACAATGGAGGTATGTGAAGTCATAGAATAGTGGTGTGTGAAGTCGCAGAATGGTGGTGTGGAAGTCATAGAATGGAGGTGTGTGAAGTCAGAATGGAGGTGTGTGAAGTCATAGAATGGAGGTGTGTGAAGTCATAATGTAGGTGTGTGAAGTCACAGAATTGAGGTGTGTGAAGTCACAGAATGGAGGTGTGTAAAGTCATAGATTGGAGGTGTGTGAAGTCATAGAATGGAGGTGTGTGAAGTCATAGAATGAATGTTTGTGAAGTAAGAATGAAGGTGTGTTAAGTCATAAAATGGAAATGTGTGATGGCACAGAATGGAGGTGTGTGAAGTCATAGAATGGAGCTTTGTGAAGTCAGAATGGAGGTGTGTGAAGTCATAGAATGGAGGTGTGTGAACTAACAATGGAGATGTGTGAAGTCAAAAAATGGAGGTGTGTGAAGTCAAAGAATGGAAGTGTGTGAAGTCACAGAATGGAGGTGTGTGAAGTCATAGAATGGAGGCGTATGAAGTCATAGAATGGAGGTGTGTGAAGTCACAGAATTGATGTTTGTGAAGTCAGAATGGAGGTGTGTGAAGTCAGAATGGAGGTTTGTGAAGTCATAGAATGGAGGTGTGTGAAGTCATAGAATGGAGGTGTGTGAAGTCATAGAATGGAGGTGTGTGAAGTCACAGAAGTGATGTTTGTGAATTCAGAATGGAGGTGTGTGAACTCACAATGGAGGTGTGTGAAATCAAAGAATGGAGGTGTGTGAAGTCACAGAATTGATGTTTGTGAAGTCAGAATGGAGGTGTGTGAAGTTAGAATGGAGGTGTGTGAAGTCATAGAATGGAGGTGTGTGATGTCAAAATGCACGTGTGTGACCTCATAGAATGGAGGTGTCTGAAGTCAGAATGGAGTTGTGTGAAGTCATAGAACGGAGGTGTGTGAAGTCCGAATGGAGGTGTGTGAAGTCATAGAATGGAGGTGTGTGAAGTCAGAATGGAGGTGTGTGAACTCATAGAATGGAGCTGGGTGAAGTCACAATGGAGGTATGTGAAGTCATAGAATGGAGGTGTGTGAAGTCACAGAATGGAGGTGTGTGAAGTCATAGAATGGAGCTGTGTGAAGTCAGAATAGAGTTGTGTGAAGTCACAGAATGGAGGTGTGTGAACTCAGAATGGAGGTGTGTGAAGTCACAGAATGAAGGTGTGTGAAGTCATAGAATGGAGGTGTGTGAAGTCATAGAATGGGTGTGTGTGAATTCATAATGGAGGTGTGTGAAGTCACAGAATTGAGGTGTGTGAAGTCATAGAATGGAGGTTTGTGAAGTCATAGAATGGAGGTGTGTGAAGTCATAGAATGGAGGTGTGTGAAGTCATAGAATGGATGTTTGTGAAGTAAGAATGAAGGTGTGTTAAGTCATAGAATGGAGGTGTGTGAAGTCACAGAATGGAGGTGTGTGATGTCATAGAATGGAGCTGTTTGACGTCAGAATGGAGGTGTGTGAAGTCACAGAATGGAGGTGTGTGAACTCAGAATGGTGGTGTGTGAAGTCACAGAATGGAGGTGTGTTAAGTCACAGAACGGAGGTGTTTGAACTCAGAATGGAGGTGTGTGAAATCACAGAATGGAGGTGTGTGAAGTCATAGAATGGAGGTGTGTGAAATCGTAGAATGGAAGTGTGGGAAAGCATAGAGTGGAGCTGTGTGAAGTCAGATTGGAGGTGTGCGAAGTCATTGAATGGAGCTGGGTGAAGTCAGAATGGAGGTGTGTGAAGTCACAGAATTGAGGTGTGTGAACTCAGAACGGAGGTGTGTGAAGTCACAGAATCTAGGTGTGTGAAGTCATAGAATGGAGGTGTGTGAAGTCATAAAATGGAGGTGTGTGAAGTCATAAGGGAGGTGTGTGAAGTCACAGAATTGAGGTGTGTGAACTCAGAATGGAGGTGTGTGAAGTCACAGAATGGAGGTGTGTTAAGTCACAGAACGGAGGTGTTTGAACTCAGAATGGAGGTGTGTAAAATCACAGAATGGGGGTGTGTGAAGTCATAGAATGGAGGTGTGTGAAATCATAGAATGGAGGTGTGGGAAAGCATAGAGTGGAGCTGTGTGAAGTCAGATTGGAGGTGTGTGAAGTCACAGAATGGAGGAGCGTTAAGTCACGGAATGGAGGTTTGTGAACTCAGAATGGAGGTGTGTGAAGTCATAGAATGGAGGTGTGTAAAGTCATAGAATGGAGGTGTGTGAGGTCATAATGTAGGTGTGTGAAGTCACAGAATTGAGATGTGTGAAGTCACAGACTGGAGGTTTGTGAAGTCATAGAATGGAGGTGTGTGAAGTCATAGAATGGAGGTGTGTGAAGTCATAGAATGGATGTTTGTGAAATAAGAATGAAGGTGTGTTAAGTCCTAGAATGGAGAAGTGTGAAGGCACAGAATGGAGGTGTGTGAAGTCATAGAATGGAGCTGTGTAGTCAGAATGGAGGTGTGTGAAGTCATAGAAGGAAGGTGTGTGAACTCACAATGGAGATGTGTGAAGTCAAAGAATGGAGTTGTGTGAAGTCAAAGAATGGAAGTTTGTGAAGTCATAGAATGGAGGTGTGTGAAGTCATAGAATGGAGGTGTGTGAAGTCAGAGAATGGAGTTGTGTGAAGTCACAGAATTGATGTTTGTGAAGTCAGAATGGACGTGTGTGAAGTCAGAATGGAAGTTTGTGAAGTCATAGAATGGAGGTGTGTGAAGCCGTAGAATTAATGTGTGTGAAGTCACAGAATTGATGTTTGTGAAGTCAGAATGGAGGTGTCTGTACTCACAATGGAGTTGTGTGAAGTCAAAGAATGGAGGTGTGTGAAGTCACAGAATTGATGTTTGTGAAGTCAGAATGGAGGTGAGTGAAGTCATAGAATGGAGGTGTGTGAAGTCACAATGCAGGTGTGTGAACTCATAGAATGGAGGTGTGTGAAGTCACAGAATGGAGGTGTGTGAAGTCATAGAATGGAGGTGTGTGAAGTCATAGAATGGAGGTGTGTGAAGTCATAGAATGGAGGTTTGTGAAGTCATAGAATGGAGGTGGGTGAATTCATAAAATGGATGTTCCTGAAGTAAGAATGTAGGTGTGTGAAGTCATAGAATGGAGGTGTATGAAGTAAAATGGTGGTGTGTGAACTCATAGAATGGATGTGTGTGAACTGATAGAGCAGAGGTGTGTGAAGTCATGGAATGGAGGTGTGTGAAGTCAAAGAATGGAGGTGTGTGAAGTCAAACAATGTAGGTGTGCGAAGTCACAGAATGGAGGTGTGTGAAGTCACAGAATGGAGGTGTGTGAAGTCAGAATGGAGTTGTGTGAAGTCATAGAATGGAGGTGTGTGAAGTCAGAATGGAGGTGTGTGAACTCATAGAATGGAGGTGTGTGAAGTCACAATGGAGGTATGTGAAGTCATAGAATAGTGGTGTGTGAAGTCGCAGAATGGAGGTGTGGAAGTCATAGAATGGAGGTGTGTGAAGTCAGAATGGAGGTGTGTGAAGTCATAGAATGGAGGTGTGTGAAGTCATAATGTAGGTGTGTGAAATCACAGAATTGTGGTGTGTGAAGTCACAGAATGGAGGTGTGTAAAGTCATAGATTGGAGGTGTGTGAAGTCATAGAATTGAGGTGTGTGAAGTCATAGAATGAATGTTTGTGAAGTAAGAATGAAGGTGTGTTATGTCATAAAATGGAAATGTGTGATGGCACAGAATGGAGGTGTGTGAAGTCATAGAATGGAGCTTTGTGAAGTCAGAATGGAGGTGTGTGAAGTCATAGAATGGAGGTGTATGAACTAACAATGGAGATGTGTGAAGTCAAAAAATGGAGATGTGTGAAGTCAAAGAATGGAAGTGTGTGAAGTCACAGAATGGAGGTGTGTGAAGTCATAGAATGGAGGCGTATGAAGTCATAGAATGGAGGTCTGTGAAGTCACAGAATTGATGTTTGTGAAGTCAGAATGGAGGTGTGTGAAGTCAGAATGAAGGTTTGTGAAGTCATAGAATGGAGGTGTGTGAACTCATAGAATGGAGGTTTGTGAACTCATAGAATGGAGGTGTGTGAAGTCATGAAATGGAGGTGTGTGAAGTCAAAGAATGGAGGTGTGTGAAGTCAAACAATAAAGGTGTGTGAAGTCACAGAATGGAGGTGTTTGAAATCACAGAATGGAGGTGTATGAAGTCAAAAATGTGGTGTGTAGAGTCACAAATGGAGGGGTGTGAACTCATAGAATGGAGGTGTGTGAAGTCAAAGAATGGAGGTGTGTGAAGTCATGGAATGGAAGTGTGTGAAGTCACAGAATGGAGGTGTGTGAAGTCATACAATGGAGGTGTGTGAAGTCATAAAATGGATGTTTCTGAATAAGAATGAATGTGTGTGAAGTCATAGAATGGAGGTGTATGAACTCAAAATTGAGGTGTGTGAACTCATAGAATGGAGTTCTGAGAACTCATAGAATGGAGGTGTGTGAAGTCATGGAATAAAGGTGTGTGAAGTCAAAGAATGCATTGTGTGAAGTCAAACAATAAAGGTGTGTGAAGTCACAGAATGGAGGTGTGTGAAATCACAGAATGGAGGTGTGTGAAGTCATGGAATTGAGGTGTGTGAAGTCACAGAATGGAGGTGTGTGAAGTCAGAATGTAGTTGTGTGAAGTCATAGAATGGAGGTGTGTGAAGTCACAAGGGAGGTGTGTGAAATCATAGAATGGAGGTGTGTGAAGTCATCGAATGGAGGTGTGTGAAGTGATGGAATGGAGGTGTGTGAAGTCATGGAATGGAGGTGTGTGAAGTCAAATAATGGAGGTGTGTGAAGTCAGAATGGAGTTGTGTGAAGTCATAGAATGGAGGTGTGTGAAGTCACAAGGGAGGTGTGTGAAATCATAAAATGGAGGTGTGTGAAGTCACAGTATGGAGGTGTGTGAAGTCATAGAATGGAGCTATGTGAAGTCAGATTGGAGGTGTGTGAAGTCACAGAATGAAGGTGTGTGAACTGAGAATGGAGGTGTGTGAAATCACAGAATGGAGGTGTGAAGTCATAGAATGGAGGTGTTTGAAGTCATAGAATGGAGGTGTGTGAAGTCATAATGGAGTTGTGTGAAGTCACAGAATTGAGGTGTGTGAAGTCATAGAATGGAGGTGTGTGAAGGCACAGAATGGAGGTGTGTGAAGTCATAGAATGGAGCTATGTGAAGTCATAATGGAGGTGTGTGATGTCATAGAATGGAGGTGTGTAAAATCACAATGGAGGTGTGTGAAGTCAAAGAATGGAGGTGTGTGAAGTCATAGAAAGGAATTGTGTGAAGTCATAGAATGGAGTTGTGTGAAGCCAGAATTGAGGTGTGTGAAGTCACAGAATTGAGGTGTGTGAACTCAGAATGGAGGTGTGTGAAGTCACAGAATGGAGGTTTGTAAAGTCATAGAATGGACGTGTGTGAAGTCATAGAATGGATGTTTCTGAAGTAGAATGAAGGTGTGTGAAGTCATAGAATGTAGGTGTGTGAAGTAAAAATGGAGGAGTGCGAACTCATAAAATGGAGATGCGTGAAGTCATGGAATGGAGGTGTGTGAAGTCCAAAAAAGGGAGGTGTGGGAAGTCAAAGAATGGAGGTGTGTGAAGTCACAGAATGGAGATTTGTGTTGTCACAGAATGGAGGTGTGTGAAGTCACAGAATGGAGGTGTGTGAAGTCACAGAATGGAGGTGTGTGAACTTACAGTGGAGGTGTGTGAAGTCCCAGAATGGAGGTGTGTGAAGTCAAACAATAATGGTGTGTGAAGTCACGGAATGGAGGTCTGTGAAGTCATAGAATGGAGGTGGGTTAAGTCACAGAATGGAGGTGAGTGAACTCAGAGAATGGAAGTGTGTGAACTCAGAATGGAGGTGTGTGAAATCACAGAACAGAGATTTGTGAAGTCATAGAATGGAAGTGCGTGAAGTTATATAATGGATACTTCTGAAGTAAGAATGAAGGTGTGTGAAGTCATAGAATGGAGATTTGCGTTGTCACAGAATGGAGGTGTGTGAAGTCACAGAATGGAGGTGTGTGAAGTCACAGAATGGAGGTGTGTGAACTTACAGTGGAGGTGTGTGAAGTCCCAGAATGGAGGTGTGTGAAGTCAAACAATAATGGTGTGTGAAGTCACGGAATGGAGGTCTGTGAAGTCATAGAATGGAGGTGGGTTAAGTCACAGAATGGAGGTGAGTGAACTCAGAGAATGGAAGTGTGTGAACTCAGAATGGAGGTGTGTGAAATCACAGAACAGAGATTTGTGAAGTCATAGAATGGAAGTGCGTGAAGTTATATAATGGATACTTCTGAAGTAAGAATGAAGGTGTGTGAAGTCATAGAATGGAGGTTTGTGAAGTCAAAATGGAGGTGTGTGAACTCATAGAAAGGAGGTGTGTGAACTCTTAGAATGGAGGTGTGTGAAGTCATGGAAAGGAGGTGTGTGAATTCAAAGAATGGAGGTGTGTGAAGTCAAACAATAAAGGTGTGTGAAGTCACAGAATGGAGGTGTGTGAAATCACAGAATGGAGGTGTGTGAAGTCAAAAAGGTGGTGTGTAGAGTCACAAATGGAGGTGTGTGAACTCATAGAATGGAGGTGTGTGAAGTCAAAGAATGGAGGTGTGTGAAGGCATCGAATGGAGGTGTGTGAAGTCATGGAATGGAGGTGTGTGAAGTCACAGAATGGAGGTGTGGAAGTCATAGAATGGAGGTGTGTGAAGTCAGAATAGAGGTGTGTGAAGTCATAGAATGGAGGTGTGTGAAGTCATAATGTAGGTGTGTGAAGTCACAGAATTGCGGTGTGTGAAGTCACAGAATGAATGTTTGTGAAGTAAGAATGAAGGTGTGTTAAGTCATAAAATGGAAATGTGTGAAGGCACACAATGGAGTTGTGTGAAGTCATAGAATGGAGCTTTGTGAAGTCAGAATGGAGGTGTGTGAAGTCATAGAATGGAGGTGTGTGAACTAACAATGGAGATGTGTGAAGTCAAAAAATGGAGGTGTGTGAAGTCAAAGAATGGAAGTGTGTGAAGTCACAGAATGCAGGTGTGTGAAGTCATAGAATGGAGGCGTATGAAGTCATAGAATGGAGGTGTGTGAAGTCACAGAATTGATGTTTGTGAAGTCAGAATGGAGGTGTGTGAAGTCAGAATGGAGGTTTGTGAAGTCATAGAATGGAGGTGTGTGAAGTCATATAATGCAGGTGTGTGAAGTCATAGAATGGAGGTGTGTGAAGTCACAGAATTGATGTTTGTGAATTCAGAATGGAGGTGTGTGAACTCACAATGGAGGTGTGTGAAGTCAAAGAATGGAGGTGTGTGAAGTCACAGAATTGATGTTTGTGAAGTCAGAATGAAGGTTTGTGAAGTTAGAATGGAGGTGTGTGAAGTCAGAATGGAGGTGTGTGAAGTCATAGAATGGAGGTTTGTGAAGTCATAGAATGGAGGTGTGTGAAGTCATAGAATGGAGGTGTGTGAAGTCATAGAATTGATGTTTGTGAAGTAAGAATGAAGGTGTGTTAAGTCATAGAATGGAGGTGTGTGAAGGCACAGAATGGAGGTGTGTGAAGTCATAGAATGGAGCTGTTTGAAGTCAGAATGGAGGTGTGTGAAGTCACAGAATGGAGGTGTGTGAACTCAGAATGGTGGTGTGTGAAGTCACAGAATGGAGGTGTGTTAAGTCACAGAACGGAGCTGTTTGAACTCAGAATGGAGGTGTGTGAAATCACAGAATGGAGGTGTGTGAAATCATTGAATGGAGGTGTGTAAAATCATAGAATGGAGGTGTGGGAAAGCATAGAGTGGAGCTGTGTGAAGTCAGATTGGAGGTGTGCAAAGTCATTGAATGGAGCTGGGTGAAGTCAGAATGGAGGTGTGTGAAGTCACAGAATTGAGGTGTGTGAACTCAGAACGGAGGTGTGTGAAGTCACAGAATCTAGGTGTGTGAAGTCATAGAATGGAGGTGTGTGAAGTCATAGAATGGAGGTGTGTGAAGTCATAATGGAGGTGTGTGAAGTCACAGAATTGATTTGTGTGAAGTCACAGAATGGAGGGGTGTGAAGTCATAGAATGTAGGTGTGTGAAGTCAGAACGGAGGTGTGTGAAGTCACAGAATGGAGGTGCGTTCAGTCACAGAATGGAGGTTTGTGAACTCAGAATGGAGGTGTGTGAAGTCATAGAATGGAGGTGTGTAAAGTCATAGAATGGAGGTGTGTGAGGTCATAGTGTAGGTGTGTGAAGTCACAGAATTGAGATGTGTGAAGTCACAGAATGGAGGTGTGTGAAGTCATAGAATGGAGGTGTGTTAAGTCATAGAATGGAGGTGTGTGAAGTCATAGAATGGATGTTTGTGAAGTAAGAATGAAGGTGTGTTAAGTCCTAGAATGGAGATGTGTGAAGGCACAGAATGGAGGTGTGTGAAGTCATAGAATGGAGCTGTGTAGTCAGAATGGAGGTGTGTGAAGTCATAGAATGAAGGTGTGTGAACTCACAATGGAGATATGTGAAGTCAAAGAATGGAGGTGTGTGAAGTCAAAGAATGGAAGTTTGTGAAGTCATAGAATGGAGGTCTGTGAAGTCATAGAATGGAGGTGTGTGAAGTCAGAGAATGGAGTTGTGTGAAGTCACAGAATTGATGTTTGTGAAGTCAGAATGGAGGTGTGTGAAGTCAGAATGGAAGTTTGTGAAGTCATAGAATGGAGGTGTGTGAAGTCGTAGAATGGATGTGTGTGAAGTCACAGAATTGATGTTTGTGAAGTCAGAATGGAGGTGTGTGAACTCACAATGGAGTTGTGTGAAGTCAAAGAAAGGAGGTGTGTGAAGTCATAGAATGGAGGTGTGTGAGGTCATAGTGTAGGTGTGTGAAGTCACAGAATTGAGATGTGTGAAGTCACAGAATGGAGGTGTGTGAAGTCATAGAATGGAGGTGTGTTAAGTCATAGAATGGAGGTGTGTGAAGTCATAGAATGGATGTTTGTGAAGTAAGAATGAAGGTGTGTTAAGTCCTAGAATGGAGATGTGTGAAGGCACAGAATGGAGGTGTGTGAAGTCATAGAATGGAGCTGTGTAGTCAGAATGGAGGTGTGTGAAGTCATAGAATGAAGGTGTGTGAACTCACAATGGAGATATGTGAAGTCAAAGAATGGAGGTGTGTGAAGTCAAAGAATGGAAGTTTGTGAAGTCATAGAATGGAGGTCTGTGAAGTCATAGAATGGAGGTGTGTGAAGTCAGAGAATGGAGTTGTGTGAAGTCACAGAATTGATGTTTGTGAAGTCAGAATGGAGGTGTGTGAAGTCAGAATGGAAGTTTGTGAAGTCATAGAATGGAGGTGTGTGAAGTCGTAGAATGGATGTGTGTGAAGTCACAGAATTGATGTTTGTGAAGTCAGAATGGAGGTGTGTGAACTCACAATGGAGTTGTGTGAAGTCAAAGAAAGGAGGTGTGTGAAGTCACAGAATTAATGTTTGTGAAGTCAGAATGGAGGTGTGTGAAGTCAGAATGGAGATGCGTGAAGTCATAGAATGGAGGTGTGTGAAGTCACAATGCAGGTGTGTGAACTCATAGAATGGAGGTGTGTGAAGTCACAGAATGGAGGTGTGTGAAGTCATAGAATGGAGGTGTGTGAAGTCATAGAATGGAGGTGTGTGAAGTCATAGAATGGAGGTTTGTGAAGTCATAGAATGGAGGTGGGTGAATTCATAAAATGGATGTTCCTGAAGTAAGAATGTAGGTGTGTGAAGTCATAGAATGGAGGTGTATGAAGTCAAAATGGTGGTGTGTGAACTCATAGAATGGATGTGTGTTAACTGATAGAGTAGAGGTGTGTGAAGTCATGGAATGGAGGTGTGAGAAGTCAAAGAATGGAGGTGTGTGAAGTCAAACAATGGAGGTGTGCGAAGTCACAGAATGGAGGTGTGTGAAGTCACAGAATGGAAGTGTGTGAAGTCAAAATGAAGGTGTGTGAAGTCACAGAATGGAGGTGTGTGAAGTCACAGAATGGAGGTGTGTGAAGTCAAAATGGTGGTGTGTAACGTCACAAATGGAGGTGTGTGAAGTCACAGAATGTATGTGTGTGAACTCTAAATGGAGGTGTGTGAAGTCAAAGAATGGAGGTGTGCGAAGTCAAAGAATATAGGTGTGTGAAGTCATAGAATGGAGGTGTGTGAAGTCATAGAATGGAGGTGTGTGAAATCATAGAAGGAAGGTGTGTGAAGTCACGGAATGAAGGTGTGTTAATTCACAGAACGGAGGTGTGTGAACTCAGAATGGAGGTGTGTGAAGTCCCAGAATGGAGGTGTGGGAAGTCATAGAATGGAGTTGTGTGAAGTCACAGAATGGAGATGTGTGAATTCATAGAATGGAGGTGTGTGAAGTCATAGAATGGAGGTGTGTGAAATCAAAGAATGCAGGTGTGTGAAGTCACAGAATGGAGGTGTGTGAACTCACAATGGAGGTGTGTGAAGTCAAAGAATGGAGGTGTGTGAAGTCATAGAATGGAAGTGTGTGAAGTCATAGAATGGAGGTGTGTGAAGCCAGAATTGATGTTTGTGAAATCAGAATGGAGGTGTGTGAAGTCATAGAATGGAGGTGTGTGAACTAACAATGGAGATGTGTGAAGTCAAAAAATGGAGGTGTGTGAAGTCAAAGAATGGAAGTGTGTGAAGTCACAGAATGGAGGTGTGTGAAGTCATAGAATGGAGGCGTATGAAGTCATAGAACGGAGGTGTGTGAAGTCACAGAATTGATGTTTGTGAAGTCAGAATGGAGGTGTGTGAAGTCAGAATGGAGGTTTGTGAAGTCATAGAATGGAGGTGTGTGAAGTCATATAATGGAGTTGTGTGAAGTCATAGAATGGAGGTGTGTGAAGTCACAGAATTGATGTTTGTGAATTCAGAATGGAGGTGTGTGAACTCACAATGGAAGTGTGTGAAGTCAAAGAATGGAGGTGTGTGAAGTCACAGAATTGATGTTTGTGAAGTCAGAATGGAGGTGTGTGAAGTTAGAATGGAGGTGTGTGAAGTCAGAATGGAGGTGTGTGAAGTCATAGAATGGAGGTTTGTGAAGTCATAGAATGGAGGTGTGTGAAGTCATAGAATGGAGGTGTGTGAAGTCATAGAATGGATGTTTGTGAAGTAAGAATGAAGGTGTGTTAAGTCATAGAATGGAGGTGTGTGAAGGCACAGAATGGAGATGTGTGAAGTCATAGAATGGAGCTGTTTGAAGTCAGAATGGATGTGTGTAGTCACAGAATGGAGGTGTGTGAACTCAGAATGGTGGTGTGTGAAGTCACAGAATGGAGGTGTGTTAAGTCACAGAACGGAGCTGTTTGAACTCAGAATGGAGGTGTGTGAAATCACAGAATGGAGGTGTGTGAAATCATAGAATGGAGGTGTGTGAAATCACAGAATGGAGGTGTGGGAAAGCATAGAGTGGAGCTGTGTGAAGTCAGATTGGAGGTGTGCGAAGTCATTGAATGGAGCTGGGTGAAGTCAGAATGGAGGTGTGTGAAGTCAAGAATTGAGGTGTGTGAACTCAGAACGGAGGTGTGTGAAGTCACAGAATCTAGGTGTGTGTAGTCATAGAATGGAGGTGTGTGAAGTCATAGAATGGAGGTGTGTGAAGTCATAATGGAGGTGTGTGAAGTCACAGAATTGAGGTGTGTGAAGTCACAGAATGGAGGGGTGTGAAGTCATAGAATGGAGGTGTGTGAAGTCAAAACGGAGGTGTGTGAAGTCACAGAATGGAGGTGCGTTCAGTCACAGAATGGAGGTTTGTGAACTCAGAATGGAGGTGTGTGAAGTCATAGAATGGAGGTGTGTAAATTCATAGAATGGAGGTGTGTGAGGTCATAATGTAGGTGTGTGAAGTCACAGACTTGAGATGTGTGAAGTCACAGAATGGAGGTGTGTGAAGTCATAGAATGGAGGTGTGTGAAGTCATAGAATGGAGGTGTGTGAAGTCATAGAATGGATGTTTGTGAAGTAAGAATGAAGGTGTGTTAAGTCCTAGAATGGAGATGTGTGAAGGCACAGAATGGAGGTGTGTGAAGTCATAGAATGGAGCTGTGTAGTCAGAATGGAGGTGTGTGAAGTCATAGAATGGAGGTGTGTGAAGTCGTAGAATGGATGTGTGTGAAGTCACAGAATTGATGTTTGTGAAGTCAGAATGGAGGTGTGTTAACTCACAATGGAGTTGTGTGAAGTCAAAGAATGGAGGTGTGTGAAGTCACAGAACTGATGTTTGTGAAGTCAGAATGGAAGTGTGTGAAGTCAGAATGGAGGTGCGTGAAGTCATAGAATGGAGGTGTGTGAAGTCACAATGCAGGTGTGTGAACTCATAGAATGGAGGTGTGTGAAGTCACAGAATGGAGGTGTGTGAAGTCATAGAATGGAGGTGTGTGAAGTCATAGAATGGAGGTGTGTGAAGTCATAGAATAGAGGTTTGTGAAGTCATAGAATGGAGGTGGGTGAATTCATAAAATGGATGTTCCTGAAGTAAGAATGTAGGTGTGAGAAGTCATAGAATGGAGGTGTATGAAGTCAAAATGGTGGTGTGTGAACTCATAGAATGGATGTGTGTGAACTGATAGAGTAGAGGTGTGTGAAGTCATGGAATGGAGGTGTGAGAAGTCAAAGAATGGAGGTGTGTGAAGTCAAACAATGGAGGTGTGCGAAGTCACAGAATGGAGGTGTGTGAAGTCACAGAATGGAAGTGTGTGAAGTCAAAATGGAGGTGTGTGAAGTCACAGAATGGAGGTGTGTGAAGTCACAGAATGGAGGTGTGTGAAGTCAAAATGGTGGTGTGTAACGTCACAAATGGAGGTGTGTGAAGTCACAGAATGTATGTGTGTGAACTCAAAATGGAGGTGTGTGAAGTCAAAGAATGGAGGTGTGCGAAGTCAAAGAATATAGGTGTGTGAAGTCATAGAATGGAGGTGTGTGAAGTCATAGAATGGAGGTGTGTGAAATCATAGAAGGAAGGTGTGTGAAGTCACGGAATGAAGGTGTGTTAATTCACAGAACGGAGGTGTGTGAACTCAGAATGGAGGTGTGTGAAGTCCCAGAATGGAGGTGTGGGAAGTCATAGAATGGAGTTGTGTGAAGTCACAGAATGGAGATGTGTGAATTCATAGAATGGAGGTGTGTGAAGTCATAGAATGGAGGTGTGTGAAATCAAAGAATGCAGGTGTGTGAAGTCACAGAATGGAGGTGTGTGAACTCACAATGGAGGTGTGTGAAGTCAAAGAATGGAGGTGTGTGAAGTCATAGAATGGAAGTGTGTGAAGTCATAGAATGGAGGTGTGTGAAGCCAGAATTGATGTTTGTGAAATCAGAATGGAGGTGTGTGAAGTCATAGAATGGAGGTGTGTGAACTAACAATGGAGATGTGTGAAGTCAAAAAATGGAGGTGTGTGAAGTCAAAGAATGGAAGTGTGTGAAGTCACAGAATGGAGGTGTGTGAAGTCATAGAATGGAGGCGTATGAAGTCATAGAACGGAGGTGTGTGAAGTCACAGAATTGATGTTTGTGAAGTCAGAATGGAGGTGTGTGAAGTCAGAATGGAGGTTTGTGAAGTCATAGAATGGAGGTGTGTGAAGTCATATAATGGAGTTGTGTGAAGTCATAGAATGGAGGTGTGTGAAGTCACAGAATTGATGTTTGTGAATTCAGAATGGAGGTGTGTGAACTCACAATGGAAGTGTGTGAAGTCAAAGAATGGAGGTGTGTGAAGTCACAGAATTGATGTTTGTGAAGTCAGAATGGAGGTGTGTGAAGTTAGAATGGAGGTGTGTGAAGTCAGAATGGAGGTGTGTGAAGTCATAGAATGGAGGTTTGTGAAGTCATAGAATGGAGGTGTGTGAAGTCATAGAATGGAGGTGTGTGAAGTCATAGAATGGATGTTTGTGAAGTAAGAATGAAGGTGTGTTAAGTCATAGAATGGAGGTGTGTGAAGGCACAGAATGGAGATGTGTGAAGTCATAGAATGGAGCTGTTTGAAGTCAGAATGGATGTGTGTAGTCACAGAATGGAGGTGTGTGAACTCAGAATGGTGGTGTGTGAAGTCACAGAATGGAGGTGTGTTAAGTCACAGAACGGAGCTGTTTGAACTCAGAATGGAGGTGTGTGAAATCACAGAATGGAGGTGTGTGAAATCATAGAATGGAGGTGTGTGAAATCACAGAATGGAGGTGTGGGAAAGCATAGAGTGGAGCTGTGTGAAGTCAGATTGGAGGTGTGCGAAGTCATTGAATGGAGCTGGGTGAAGTCAGAATGGAGGTGTGTGAAGTCAAGAATTGAGGTGTGTGAACTCAGAACGGAGGTGTGTGAAGTCACAGAATCTGGGTGTGTGTAGTCATAGAATGGAGGTGTGTGAAGTCATAGAATGGAGGTGTGTGAAGTCATAATGGAGGTGTGTGAAGTCACAGAATTGAGGTGTGTGAAGTCACAGAATGGAGGGGTGTGAAGTCATAGAATGGAGGTGTGTGAAGTCAAAACGGAGGTGTGTGAAGTCACAGAATGGAGGTGCGTTCAGTCACAGAATGGAGGTTTGTGAACTCAGAATGGAGGTGTGTGAAGTCATAGAATGGAGGTGTGTAAATTCATAGAATGGAGGTGTGTGAGGTCATAATGTAGGTGTGTGAAGTCACAGACTTGAGATGTGTGAAGTCACAGAATGGAGGTGTGTGAAGTCATAGAATGGAGGTGTGTGAAGTCATAGAATGGAGGTGTGTGAAGTCATAGAATGGATGTTTGTGAAGTAAGAATGAAGGTGTGTTAAGTCCTAGAATGGAGATGTGTGAAGGCACAGAATGGAGGTGTGTGAAGTCATAGAATGGAGCTGTGTAGTCAGAATGGAGGTGTGTGAAGTCATAGAATGGAGGTGTGTGAAGTCGTAGAATGGATGTGTGTGAAGTCACAGAATTGATGTTTGTGAAGTCAGAATGGAGGTGTGTTAACTCACAATGGAGTTGTGTGAAGTCAAAGAATGGAGGTGTGTGAAGTCACAGAACTGATGTTTGTGAAGTCAGAATGGAAGTGTGTGAAGTCAGAATGGAGGTGCGTGAAGTCATAGAATGGAGGTGTGTGAAGTCACAATGCAGGTGTGTGAACTCATAGAATGGAGGTGTGTGAAGTCACAGAATGGAGGTGTGTGAAGTCATAGAATGGAGGTGTGTGAAGTCATAGAATGGAGGTGTGTGAAGTCATAGAATAGAGGTTTGTGAAGTCATAGAATGGAGGTGGGTGAATTCATAAAATGGATGTTCCTGAAGTAAGAATGTAGGTGTGAGAAGTCATAGAATGGAGGTGTATGAAGTCAAAATGGTGGTGTGTGAACTCATAGAATGGATGTGTGTGAACTGATAGAGTAGAGGTGTGTGAAGTCATGGAATGGAGGTGTGAGAAGTCAAAGAATGGAGGTGTGTGAAGTCAAACAATGGAGGTGTGCGAAGTCACAGAATGGAGGTGTGTGAAGTCACAGAATGGAAGTGTGTGAAGTCAAAATGGAGGTGTGTGAAGTCACAGAATGGAGGTGTGTGAAGTCACAGAATGGAGGTGTGTGAAGTCAAAATGGTGGTGTGTAACGTCACAAATGGAGGTGTGTGAAGTCACAGAATGTATGTGTGTGAACTCAAAATGGAGGTGTGTGAAGTCAAAGAATGGAGGTGTGCGAAGTCAAAGAATATAGGTGTGTGAAGTCATAGAATGGAGGTGTGTGAAGTCATAGAATGGAGGTGTGGGAAATCATAGAAGGAAGGTGTGTGAAGTCACGGAATGAAGGTGTGTTAATTCACAGAACGGAGGTGTGTGAACTCAGAATGGAGGTGTGTAAAGTCCCAGAATGGAGGTGTGGGAAGTCATAGAATGGAGTTGTGTGAAGTCACAGAATGGAGATGTGTGAATTCATAGAATGGAGGTGTGTGAAGTCATAGAATGGAGGTGTGTGAAATCAAAGAATGCAGGTGTGTGAAGTCACAGAATGGAGGTGTGTGAACTCACAATGGAGGTGTGTGAAGTCAAAGAATGGAGGTGTGTGAAGTCATAGAATGGAAGTGTGTGAAGTCATAGAATGGAGGTGTGTGAAGCCAGAATTGAGGTGTGTGAATTCACAGAATTGAGGTTTGTGAACTCAGAATGGAGGTGTGTGAAGTCACAGAATGGAGGTTTGTGAAATCATAGAATGGAGGTGTGTGAAGTCATAGAACGGATGTTTCTGAAGTACAATGAAGGCGTGTGAAGTCATAGAATGGAGGAGTGTGAAGACAAAATGGAGGTGTGCGAACTCATAAAATGGAGATGTGTGAAGTCATGGAATGGAGGTGTGTGAAGTCCAAAAATAGAGGTGTGTGAAGTCAAACAATGTTAATGTGGGTGAAGTCACAGAATGGAGGTGTGTGAATTCAAAGAATGGAAGTGTGTGAAGTCAAAATGGAGGTGTGTGAAGTAACAGAATGGAGGTGTGTGAATTCACAGAATGTAGGTGTGTGAACTCATAGAATGGAGGTTTGTGAAGTCACAGAATGGAGGTGTGTGAAGTCACAGATTGGAGGTGTGTGAAGTCAAAATGGATGTGTGTGAACTCATAGAATGGAGGTTTGTGAACTCATAGAATAGAGGTGGGTGAAGTCATGCAATGGAGGTGTGTGAAGTCAAAGAATGGAGGTTTGTGAAGTCAAACAATAAAGGTGTGTGAAGTCAAGGAATGGAGGTGTGTGAAATCACAGAATGGAGGTGTGTGAAGTCAAAAATGTGGTGTGTAGAGTCACAAATGGAGGTGTGTGAACTCATAGAATGGAGGTGTGTGAAGTCAAAGAATGGAGGTGTGTGAAGTCATGGAATGGAGGTGTGTGAAGTCACAGAATGGAGGTGTGTGAAGTCATAGAATGGAGGTGTGTGAAGTCATAGAATGGATGTTTCTGAATAAGAATGAATGTGTGTGAAGTCATAGAATGGAGGTGTATGAAGTCAAAATGGAGGTGTGTGAACTCATAGAATGGAGGTCTGAGAACTCATAGAATGGAGGTGTGTGAAGTCATGGAATAAAGGTGTGTGAAGTCACAGAATGCATTGTGTGAAGTCAAACAATAAAGGTGTGTGAAGTCACAGAATGGAGGTGTGTGAAATCACAGAATGGAGGTGTGTGAAGTCATGGAATGGAGGTGTGTGAAGTCACAGAATGGAGGTGTGTGAAGTCAGAACGCAGTTGTGTGAAGTCATAGAATGGAGGTGTGTGAAGTCACAGTATGGAGGTGTGTGAAGTCACAGAATGGAGGTGTGTGAAGTCACAGAATGGAGGTGTGTGAAGTCATGGAATGGAGGTGTGTGAAATCACAGAATGGAGGTGTGAAGTCATAGAATGGAGGTGTGTGAAGTCATAGAATGGAGGTGTGTGAAGTCATAATGGAGGTGTGAAGTCACAGAATTAAGGTGTGTGAAGTCACAGAATGGAGGTGTGTGAAGTTATAGAATGGAGGTGTGTGAAGTCATAGAATGGAGGTGTGTGATCATAGAATGGATGTTTGTGAAGTAAGAATGAAGGTGTGTTAAGTGATAGAATGGAGGTGTGTGAAGGCACAGAATGGAGGTGTGTGAAGTCATAGAATGGAGCTATGTGAAGTCATAATGGAGGTGTGTGAAGTCATAGAATGGAGTTGTGTAAAATCACAATGGAGGTGTGTGAAGTCAAAGAATGGAGGTGTGTGAAGTCATAGAAAGGAATTGTGTGAAGTCATAGAATGGAGGTGTGTGAAGCCAGAATTGATGTGTGTGAAGTCACAGAATTGAGGTGTGTGAACTCAGAATGGAGGTGTGTGAAGTCACAGAATGGATGTTTGTAAAGTCATAGAATGGAGGTGTGTGAAGTCATAGAATGGATGTTTCTGAAGTAGAATGAAGGTGTGTGAAGTCATAGAATGTAGGTGTGTGAAGTCAAAATGGAGGTGTGCGAACTCATAGAATGGAGATGCGTGAAGTCATGGAATGGAGGTGTGTGAAGTCCAAGAAAGGGAGGTGTGTCAAGTCAAACAATGGTGGTGTGTGAAGTCACAGAATGGAGGTGTGTGAAGTCACAGAATGGAGGTGTGTGAAGTCATAGAATGGAGGAGTGTGAAGTCACAGAATGGAGATGTGTGTTGTCACAGAATGGAGGTGTGTGAAGTCACAGAATGGAGGTGTGTGACGTCTCAGAATGGAGGTGTGTGAACTCACAATGGAGGTGTGTGAAGTCCCAGAATGGAGGTGTGTGAAGTCAAACAATAAAGGTGTGTAAAGTCACAGAATGGAGGTCTGTGAAGTCATAGAATGGAGGTGTGTTAAGTCACAGAATGGAGGTGTGTGAACTCAGAGTATGGACGTGTGTGAACTCACAATGGAGGTGTGTGAACTCCCAGAATGGAGGTGTGTGAAGTCAAAAAATAAAGGTGTGTGAAGTCACAGAAAGGAGGTCTGTGAAGTCATAGAATGGAGGTGTGTGAAGTCAAAGAATAAAGGTGTGTGAAGTCATCGAATGGAGGTGTGTGAAGTCATGGAATAGAGGTGTGTGAACTCATAGAATGGAGGTGTGTGAAGTCACAATGGAGGTGTGTGAAGTCATAGAATGGAGGTGTGTGAAGTCACAGAATGGAGGTGTGTGAAGTCATAGAATGGAGCTGTGAGAAATCAGATTGGAATTGTGTGAAGTCACAGAATGGAGGTGTGTGAACTCAGAATGGAGGTGTGTGAAGTCACAGAATGGAGGTGTGTGAAGTCAGAATGGAGTTGTGTGAAGTCATAGAATGGAGGTGTGTGAAGTCAGAATGGAGGTGTGTGAAGTCATCGAATGGAGGTGTGTGAAGTCACAATGGAGGTGTGTGAAGTCATAGAATGGAGGTTTGTGAAGTCACAGAATGGAGGTGTGTGAAGTCATAGAATGGAGCTGTGTGAAGTCAGATTGGAGGTGTGTGAAGTCATAGAATGGAGGTGTGTGAAGTCATAGAATGGATGTTTGTGAAGTAAGAATGAAGGTGTGTTAAGTCCTAGAATGGAGATGTGTGAAGGCACAGAATGGAGGTGTGTGAAGTCATAGAATGGAGCTGTGTGAAGTCAGAATGGAGGTGTGTGAAGTCATAGAATGAAGGTGTGTGAACTCACAATGGAGATGTGTGAAGTCAAAGAATGGAGGTGTGTGAAGTCAAAGAATGGAAGTGTGTGAAGTCATAGAATGGAGGTGTGTGAATTCACAGAATTGAGGTTTCTGAAGTCAGAATGGAGGTGTGTGAAGTCAGAATGGAGGTTTGTGAAGTCATAGAATGGAGGTGTGTGAAGTCGTAGAATGGATGTGTGTGAAGTCACATAATTGATGTTTGTGAAGTCAGAATGGAGGTGTGTGAACTCACAATGGAGTTGTGTGAAGTCAAAGAATGGAGGTGTTTGAAGACACAGAATTGATGTTTGTGAAGTCAGAATGGAGGTGTGTGAAGTCAGAATGGAGGTGTGTGAACTCATAGAATGGAGGTGTGTGAAGTCACAGAATGGAGGTGTGTGCAGTCATAGAATGGAGGTGTGTGAAGTCATAGAATGGAGGTGTGTGAAGTCATAGAATGCAGGTTTGTGAAGTCATAGAATGTAGGTGGGTGAATTCATACAATGGATGTTCCTGAAGTAAGAATGTAGGTGTGTGAAGTCATAGAATGGAGGTGTGTGAAGTCAAAATGATGGTGTGTGAACTCATAGAATGGATGTGTGTGAACTGATAGAGTAGAGGTGTGTGAAGTCATAGAATGGAGGTGTGTGAAGTCAAAGAATGGAGGTGTGTGAAGTCAAAAAATGGAGGTGTGCGAAGTCACAGAATGGAGGTGTTTGAAGTCACAGAATGGAAGTGTGTGAAGTCAAAATGAAGGTGTGTGAAATCACAGTATGCAGGTGTGTGAAGTCACAGAATGGAGGTGTGTGAAGTCAGAATGGTGGTGTGTAAAGTCACAAATGGAGGTGTGTGAAGTCACAGAATGTATGTGTGTGAACTCAAAATGGAGGTGTGTAAAGTCAAAGAATTGAGGTGTGCGAAGTCAAAGAATATAGGTGTGTGAATTCATAGAAAGGAGGTGTGTGAAGTCATAGAATGGAGGTTTGTGAAATCATAGAAGGAAGGTGTGTGAAGTCACGGAATGAAGGTGTGTTAAGTCACAGAACGGAGGTGTGTGAACTCAGAATGGAGGTGTGTGAAGTCCCAGAATGGAGGTGTGGGAAGTCATAGAATGGAGTTTTGTGAAGTCACAGAATGGAGATGTGTGAATTCATAGAATGGAGGTGTGTGAAGTCATAGAATGGAGGTGTGTGAAGTCAAAGAATGGAGTTTTGTGAAGTCAAAGAATGGAGGTGTGTGAAATCACAGAATGGAGGTGTGTAAACTCATAGAATGGAGGTGTGTGAAGTCATGGAATGGAGGTGTGTGAAGTCCAAGAATGGAGGTGTGTGAAGTCAGACAATGGAGGTGTGTGAAGTCACAGAATGGAGGTGTGTGAAATCACAGAATGGAGGTGTGTGAAGTCACAGAATGGAGGTGTGTGAAGTCACAGAATGGAGGTGTGTGAAGTCACAGAATAGAGGTGTGTGAAGTCAGAATGTAGTTGTGTGAAGTCATAGAATGGAGGTGTGTGAAGTCACAAGGGAGGTGTGTGAAATCATAGAATGGAAGTGTGTGAAGTCATCGAATGGAGGTGTGTGAAGTCATGGAATGGAGGTGTGTGAAGTCATGGAATGGAGGTGTGTGAAGCCACAGAATGGAGGTGTGTGAAGTCAGAATGGAGTTGTGTGAAGTCATAGAATGGAGGTGTGTGAAGTCACAAGGGAAGTGTGTGAAATCATAGAATGGAGGTGTGTGAAGTCACAGTATGGAGGTGTGTGAAGTCATAGAATGGAGCTGTGTGAAGTCAGATTGGAGGTGTGTGAAGTCACAGAATGGAGGTGTGTGAACTCAGAATGGAGGTGTGTGAAATCACAGAATGGAGGTGTGAAGTCATAGAATGGAGGTGTGTGAAGTCATAGAATGGAGGTGTGTGAAGTCAAAGAATGGAGGTGTGTGAAGTCATGGAATGGAGGTGTGTGAAGTCACAGAATGGAGGTGTGTAAAGTCATAGAATGGAGGTGTGTGAAGTCATAGAATGGATGTTTCTGAATAAGAATGAATGTGTGGGAAGTCATAGAATGGAGGTGTATGAAGTCAAAATGGAGGTGTGTGAACTCATAGAATGGAGGTCTGAGAACTCATAGAATGGAGGTGTGTGAAGTCATGGAATAAAGGTGTGTGAAGTCAAAGAATGCATTGTGTGAAGTCAAAGAATAAAGGTGTGTGAAGTCACAGAATGGAGGTGTGTGAAATCACAGAATGGAGGTGTGTGAAGTCATGGAATGGAGGTGTGTGAAGTCAGAGAATGGAGGTGTGTGAAGTCAGAATGTAGATGTGTGAAGTCATAGAATGGAGGTGTGTGAAGTCACAAGGGAGGTGTGTGAAATCATAGAATGGAGGTGTGTGAAGTCATCGAATGGAGGTGTGTGAAGTCATGGAATGAAGGTGTGTGAAGTCATGGAATGGATGTGTGAAGTCACACAATGGAGGTGTGTGAAGTCAGAATGGAGTAGTGTGAAGTCATAGAATGGAGGTTTGTGAAGTCAAAGGGAGGTGATTGAAATCATAGAATGGAGGTGTGTGAAGTCACAGTATGGAGGTTTGTGAAGTAATAGAATGGAGCTGTGTGAAGTCAGATTGGAGGTGTGTGAAGTCACAGAATGGAGGTGTGTAAACTCAGAATGGGGGTGTATGAAATCACAGAATGGAGGTGTGAAGTCATAGAGTGGAGGTGTGTGAAGTCATAGAATGGAGGTGTGTGAAGTCATAATGGAGGTGTGTGATCATAGAATGGATGTTTGTGAAGTAAGAATGAAGGTGTGTTAAGTCATAGACTGGAGGTGTGTGAAGGCACAGAATGGAGATGTGTGAAGACATAGAATGGAGCTATGTGAAGTCATAATGGAGGTGTGTGAAGTCATAGAATGGAGGTGTGTGAAATCACAATGGAAGTGTGTGAAGTCAAAGAATGGAGGTGTGTGAAGTCATAGACAGGAATTGTGTGAAGTCATAGAATGGAGGTGTGTGAAGTCAGAATTGAGGTGTGTGAAGTCACAGAATTGAGGTGTGTGAACTCAGAATGGAGGTGTGTGAAGTCACAGAATGGATGTTTGTAAAGTCATAGAATGGAGGTGTGTGAAGTCATAGAAAGGATGTTTCTGAAGTAGAATGAAGGTGTGTGAAGTCATAGAATGTAGGTGTGTGAAGTCAAAATGGAGGTGTGCGAACTCATAAAATGGAGATGCGTGAAGTCATGCAATGGAGGTGTGTGAAGTCCAAAAAGGGAGGTGTGTGAAGTCAAACCATGGTGGTGTGTGAAGTCACAGAATGGAGGTGTGTGAAGTCAAAGAATGGAAGTGTGTGAAGTCAAAATTGAGGTGTGTGAAGTCACAGAACGGAGGTGTGTGAAGTCACAGAATGGAGGTGTGTGAAGTCATAGAATGGAGGTGTGTGAAGTCACAGAATGGAGGTGTGTGAACTCACAATGGAGGTGTGTGAAGTCCCAGAATGGAGGTGTGTGAAGTCAAACAATAAAGGTGTGTGAAGTCACAGAATGGAGGTCTGTGAAGTCACAGAATGCAGGTGTGTTAAGTCACAGAATGGAGGTGTGTGAACTCAGAGAATGGAGGTGTGTGAACTCAGAATGGAAGTGTGTGAAATCACAGAACGGAGATTTGTGAAGTCATAGAATGGAAGTGAGTGAAGTCATATAATGGATATTTCTGAAGTAAGAATGAAGGTGTGTGAAGTCATAGAATGGAGGTTTGTGAAGTCAAAATGGAGGTGTGTGAACTCATAGAATGGAGGTGTGTGAACTCATAGAATGGAGGTGTGTGAAGTCAAAGAAAGGAGGTGTGTGAAGTCAAAGAATGGAGGTGTGTGAAGGCAAACAATAAAAGTGTGTGCAGTCACAGAATGGAGGTGTGTGAAATCACAGAATGGAGGTGTGTGAAGTCAAAAAGGTGGTGTGTAGAGTCACAAATGGAGGTGTATGAACTCATAGAATGGAGGTGTGTGAAGTCATGGAATGGAGGTGTGTGAAGTCACAGAATGGAGGTGTGTGAAGTCAGAATGGAGTTGTGTGAAGTCATAGAATGTAGGTATGTGAAGTCAGAATGGAGGTTTGTGAAGTCATAGAATGGAGGTGTGTGAAGTCAGAATGGAGGTGTGTGAACTCATAGAATAGAGGTGTGTGTAGTCACAATGGAGGTATGTGAAGTCATAGAATGGTGGTGTGTGAAGTCACAGATTGGAGGTGTGGAAGTCATAGAATGGAGGTGTGTGAAGTCAGAATGGAGGTGTGTGAAGTCATAGAATGGAGGTGTGTGAAGTCATAATGTAGGAGTGTGAAGTCACAGAATTGAGGTGTGTGAAGTCACAGAATGGAGTTGTGTAAAGTCATAGAATGGAAGTGTGTGAAGTCATAGAATGGAGGTGTGTGAAGTTATAGAATGAATGTTTGTGAAGTAAGAATGAAGGTGTGTTTAGTCATAAAATGGAGATGTGTGAAGGCACAGAATGGAGGTGTGTGAAGTCATAGAATGGAGCTGTGTGAAGTCAGAATGGAGGTGTGTGAAGTCATAGAATGGAGGTGAGTGAACTCACAATGAAGATGTGTGGAGTCAAAAAATGGAGGTGTGTGAAGTCAAAGAATGGAAGTGTGTGAAGTCACAGAATGGAGGTGTGTGAAGTCATAGAATGGAGGTGTGTGAAGTCATAGAATGGAGGTGTTTGAAGTCACAGAATTGATGTTTGTGAAGTCAGAATGGAGGTGTGTGAAGTCAGAATGGAGATTTGTGAAGTCATAGAATGGAGGTGTGTGAAGTCATAGATTGGAGGTGTGTGAAGTCATAGAATGGAGGTGTGTGAATTCACATAATTGATGTTTGTGAATTCAGAATGGAGGTGTGTGAACTCACAATGGAGGTGTGTGAAGTCAAAGAGTGGAGGTGTGTGAAGTCACAGAATTGATGTTTGTGAAGTCAGAATGGAGGTGTGTGAAGACAGAATGGAGGTGTGTGAAGTCATAGAATGGAGGTGTGTGAAGTCACAATGCACGTGTGTGAACTCATAGAATGGAGGTGTCTGAAGTCAGAATGGAGTTGTGTGAAGTCATAGAATGGAGGTGTGTGAAGTCAGAATAGAGGTGTTTGAAGTCATAGAATGGAGGTGTGTGAAGTAAGAATGGAGTTGTGTGAAGTCACAGAATTGATGTTTGTGAAGTCACAATGGAGGTGTGTGAAGTCATAGAATGGAGGTGTGTGAAGTCACAGAATGGAGGTGTGTGAAGTCATAGAATGGAGCTGTGTGAAGTCAGATTGGAGTTGTGTGAAGTCACAGAATGGAGGTGTGTGAACTCAGAATGGAGGTGTGTGAAGTCACAGAATGAAGGTGTGTGAAGTCATAGAATGGAGGTGTGTGAAGTCATAGAATGGAGGTGTGTGAATTCATAATGGAGGTGTGTGAAGTCACAGAATTGAGGTGTGTGAAGTCACAGAATGGAGGTTTGTGAAGTCATAGAATGGAGGTGTGTGAAGTCATAGAATGGAGGTGTGTGAAGTCATAGAATAGATGTTTGTGAAGAAGGAATGAAGGTGTGTTAAGTCATAGAATGGAGGTGTGTGTAGGCACAGAATGGAGGTGTGTGAAATCATAGAATGGAGCTGTTTGAAGTCAGAATGGAGGTGTGTGAAGTCACAGAATGGAGGTGTGTGAACTCAGAATGGTGGTGTTTGAAGTCACAGAATGGAGTTGTGTTAAGTCACAGAACGGAGGTGTTTGAACTCAGAATGGAGGTGTGTGAAATCACAGAATGGAGGTGTGTGAAGTCATAGAATGGAGGTGTGTGAAATCATAGAATGGAGGTGTGGGAAGGCATAGAGTGGAGCTGTGTGAAGTCAGATTGGAGGTGTGCGAAGTCAAAGAATGGAGGTGTGTGAAGTCATTGAATGGAGCTTGGTGAAGTCAGAATGGAGGTGTGTGAATTCACAGAATTGAGGTGTGTGAACTCAGAACGGAGGTGTGTGAAGTCACAGAATCTAGGTGGGTGAAGTCATAGAATGGAGGTGTGTGAAGTCATAGAATGGAGGTGTGTGAAGTCATAGAATGGAGGTGTGCGAAGTCAGAACGGAGGTGTGTGAAGGCACAGAATGGAGGTGCGTTAAGTCACCGAATGGAGGTTTGTGAACTCAGAATGGAGGTGTGTGAAGTCACACAATGGAGGTGAGGGAAGTCATAGAATGGAGTTGTGTGAAGTCACAGAATGGTGGTGTGTGAATTAATAGAATGGAGGTGTGAGAAATCATAGAATGAAGGTGTGTGAAGTCAAAGAATTGAGGTTTGTGAAGTCAGAATGGAGCTGTGTGAAATCAGGATGGAGGTGGGTGAAGTCACAGAATGGAGGTGTGGGAACTCAGAATGGAGGTGTGTGGTCACAGAACGGAGGTTTGTGAAGTCATAGAATGTTGGTGCGTGAAGTCATACAATGGATGTTTCTGAAGTGAGAATGAAGGTGTATGAAGTCAAAGAATGGAGGTGTGTGAAGTCAAAATGGAGGTGTGTGAACTCATAGAATGGAGGTGTGTGAACTCATAGAATGGAGGTGTGTGAAGTCATGGAATGGAGGTGTGTGAATTAATAGAATGGAAGTGTGTGAAATCATAGAATGGAGGTGTGTGAAGTCAAAGAATTGAGGTTTGTGAAGTCAGAATGGAGGTGTGGGAACTCAGAATGGAGGTGTGTGGTCACAGAACGGAGGTTTGTGAAGTCATAGAATGTAGGTGCGTGAATCATAGAATGGATGTTTCTGAAGTGAGAATGAAGGTGTATGAAGTCAAAGAATGGAGGTGTGTGAAGTCAAAATGGAGGTGTGTGAACTCATAGAATGGAGGTGTGTGAAGTCATAGAATGGAGGTGTGTGAAGTCACAGAATTGATGTTTGTGAATTCAGAATGGAGGTGTGTGAACTCACAACGGAGGTGTGTGAAGTCAAAGTATGGAGGTGTGTGAAGTCACAGAATTGATGTTTGTGAATTCAGAATGGAGGTGTGTGAACTCACAATGGAGGTGTGAGAAGTCAGAATGGAGGTGTGTGAAGTCATAGAATGGAGGTGTGTGAAGTCAGAATGGAGGTGTGTGAACTCATAGAATTGAGCTGTGTGAAGTCACAATGGAGGTATGTGAAGTCATAGAATGGAGGTGTGTGAAGTCACAGAATGGATGTGTGTGAAGTCATAGAATGGAGCTGTGTGAAGTCGGAATGGAGTAGTGTAAAGTCACAGAATGGAGGTGTGTGGACTCAGAATGGAGGTGTGTGAAGTCACAGAATGAAGGTGTGTGAAGTCATAGGATGGAGGTGTATGAAGTCAAAATGGAGGTGTGTGAACTCATAGAATGGAGGTCTGAGAACTCATAGAATGGAGGTGTGTGAAGTCATGGAATAAAGGTGTGTGAAGTCAAAGAATGCATTGTGTGAAGTCAAAGAGTAAAGGTGTGTGAAGTCACAGAATGGAGGTGTGTGAAATCACAGAATGGAGGTGTGTGAAGTCATGGAATGGAGGTGTGTGAAGTCAGATAATGGAGGTGTGTGAAGTCAGAATGTAGATGTGTGAAGTCATAGAATGGAGGTGTGTGAAGTCACAAGGGAGGTGTGTGAAATCATAGAATGGAGGTGTGTGAAGTCATCGAATGGAGGTGTGTGAAGTCATGGAATGGAGGTGTGTGAAGTCATGGAATGGATGTGTGAAGTCACAGAATGGAGGTGTGTGAAGTCAGAATGGAGTTGTGTGAAGTCATAGAATGGAGGTTTGTGAAGTCAAAGGGAGGTGATTGAAATCATAGAATGGAGGTGTGTGAAGTCAGAGTATGGAGGTGTGTGAAGTAATAGAATGGAGCTGTGTGAAGTCATAATGGAGGTGTGTGATCATAGAATGGATGTTTGTGAAGTAAGAATGAAGGTGTGTTAAGTCATAGACTGGAGGTGTGTGAAGGCACAGAATGGAGATGTGTGAAGACATAGAATGGAGCTATGTGAAGTCATAATGGAGGTGTGTGAAGTCATAGAATGGAGGTGTGTGAAATCACAATGGAAGTGTGTGAAGTCAAAGAATGGAGGTGTGTGAAGTCATAGACAAGAATTGTGTGAAGTCCTAGAATGGAGGTGTGTGAAGTCAGAATTGAGGTGTGTGAAGTCACAGAATTGAGGTGTGTGAACTCAGAATGGAGGTGTGTGAAGTCACAGAATGGAGGTTTGTAAAGTCATAGAATGGAGGTGTGTGAAGTCATAGAATGGATGTTTCTGAAGTAGAATGAAGGTGTGTGAAGTCATAGAATGTAGGTGTGTGAAGTCAAAATGGAGGTGTGCGAACTCATAAAATGGAGATGCGTGAAGTCATGCAATGGAGGTGTGTGAAGTCCAAAAAGGGAGGTGTGTGAAGTCAAACCATGGTGGTGTGTGAAGTCACAGAATGGAGGTGTGTGAAGTCATAGAATGGAGGTGTGTGAAGTCACAGAATGGAGATGTGTGTAGTCACAGAATGGAGGTGTGTGAAGTCACAGAATGCAGGTGTGTGAAGTCACAGAATGGAGGTGTGTGAACTCACAATGGAGGTGTGTGAAGTCCCAGAATGGAGGTGTGTGAAGTCAAACAATAAAGGTGTGTGAAGTCACAGAATGGAGGTCTGTGAAGTCATAGAATGGAGGTGTGTTAAGTCACAGAATGGAGGTGTGTGAACTCAGAGAATGGAGGTGTGTGAACTCAGAATGGAAGTGTGTGAAATCACAGAACGGAGATTTGTGAAGTCATAGAATGGAAGTGAGTGAAGTCATATAATGGATATTTCTGAAGTAAGAATGAAGGTGTGTGAAGTCATAGAATGAAGGTTTGTGAAGTCAAAATGGAGGTGTGTGAACTCATAGAATGGAGGTGTGTGAACTCATAGAATGGAGGTGTGTGAAGTCAAAGAAAGGAGGTGTGTGAAGTCAAAGAATGGAGGTGTGTGAAGGCAAACAATAAAAGTGTGTGCAGTCACAGAATGGAGGTGTGTGAAATCACAGAATGGAGGTGTGTGAAGTCAAAAAGGTGGTGTGTAGACTCACAAATGGAGGTGTGTGAACTCATAGAATGGAGGTGTGTGAAGTCATGGAATGGAGGGGTGTGAAGTCACAGAATGGAGGTGTGTGAAGTCAGAATGGAGGTGTGTGAAGTCATAGAATGGAGGTGTGTGAAGTCAGAATGGAGGTGTGTGAACTCATAGAATAGAGGTGTGTGTAGTCACAATGGAGGTATGTGAAGTCATAGAATGGTGGTGTGTGAAGTCACAGAATGGAGGTGTGGAAGTCATAGAATGGAGGTGTGTGAAGTCAGAATGGAGGTGTGTGAAGTCATAGAATGGAGGTGTGTGAAGTCATAATGTAGGTGTGTGAAGTCACAGAATTGAGGTGCGTGAAGTCACAGAATGGAGTTGTGTAAAGTCATAGAATGGAAGTGTGTGAAGTCATAGAATGGAGGTGTGTGAAGTTATAGAATGAATGTTTGTGAAGTAAGAATGAAGGTGTGTTTAGTCATAAAATGGAGATGTGTGAAGGCACACAATGGAGGTGTGTGAAGTCATAGAATGGAGCTGTGTGAAGTCAGAATGAAGGTGTGTGAAGTCATAGAATGGAGGTGAGTGAACTCACAATGGAGATGTGTGGAGTCAAAAAATGGAGGTGTGTGAAGTCAAAGAATGGAAGTGTGTGAAGTCACAAAATGGAGGTGTGTGAAGTCATAGAATGGAGGTGTGTGAAGTCATAGAATGGAGGTGTTTGAAGTCACAGAATTGATGTTTGTGAAGTCAGAATGGAGGTGTGTGAAGTCAGAATGGAGATTTGTGAAGTCATAGAATGGAGGTGTGTGAAGTCACAGAATGGAGGTGTGTGAAGTCATAGAATGGAGGTGTGTGAATTCACATAATTGATGTTTGTGAATTCAGAATGGAGGTGTGTGAACTCACAATGGAGGTGTGTGAAGTCAAAGAGTGGAGGTGTGTGAAGTCACAGAATTAATGTTTGTGAAGTCAGAATGGAGGTGTGTGAAGACAGAATGGAGGTGTGTGAAGTCATAGAATGGAGGTGTGTGAAGTCACAATGCACGTGTGTGAACTCATAGAATGGAGGTGTCTGAAGTCAGAATGGAGTTGTGTGAAGTCATAGAATGGAGGTGTGTGAAGTCAGAATGGAGGTGTGTGAAGTCATAGAATGGAGGTGTGTGAAGTAAGAATGGAGTTGTGTGAAGTCACAGAATTGATGTTTGTGAAGTCACAATGGAGGTGTGTGAAGTCATAGAATGGAGGTGTGTGAAGTCACAGAATGGAGGTGTGTGAAGTCATAGAATGGAGCTGTGTGAAGTCAGATTGGAGTTGTGTGAAGTCACAGAATGGAGGTGTGTGAACTCAGAATGGAGGTGTGTGAAGTCACAGAATGAAGGTGTGTGAAGTCATAGAATGGAGGTGTGTGAAGTCATAGAATGGAGGTGTGTGAATTCATAATGGAGGTGTGTGAAGTCACAGAATTGAGGTGTGTGAAGTCACAGAATGGAGGTTTGTGAAGTCATAGAATGGAGGAGTGTGAAGTCATAGAATGGAGGTGTGTGAAGTCATAGAATGGATGTTTGTGAAGAAGGAATGAAGGTGTGTTAAGTCATAGAATGGAGGTGTGTGTAGGCACAGAATGGAGGTGTGTGAAGTCATAGAATGGAGCTGTTTGAAGTCAGAATGGAGGTGTGTGAAGTCACAGAATGGAGGTGTGTGAACTCAGAATGGTGGTGTTTGAAGTCACAGAATGGAGTTGTGTTAAGTCACAGAACGGAGGTGTTTGAACTCAGAATGGAGGTGTGTGAAATCACAGAATGGAGGTGTGTGAAGTCATAGAATGGAGGTGTGTGAAATCATAGAATGGAGGTGTGGGAAGGCATAGAGTGGAGCTGTGTGAAGTCAGATTGGAGGTGTGGGAAGTCAAAGAATGGAGGTGTGTGAAGTCATTGAATGGAGCTTGGTGAAGTCAGAATGGAGGTGTGTGAAGTCACAGAATTGAGGTGTGTGAACTCAGAATGGAGGTGTGTGAAGTCACAGAATGGATGTTTGTAAAGTCATAGAATTGAGGTGTGTGAAGTCATAGAAAGGATGTTTCTGAAGTAGAATGAAGGTGTGTGAAGTCATAGAATGTAGGTGTGTGAAGTCAAAATGGAGGTGTGCGAACTCATAAAATGGAGATGCGTGAAGTCATGCAATGGAGGTGTGTGAAGTCCAAAAAGGGAGGTGTGTGAAGTCAAACCATGGTGGTGTGTGAAGTCACAGAATGGAGGTGTGTGAAGTCAAAGAATGGAAGTGTGTGAAGTCAAAATTGAGGTGTGTGAAGTCACAGAATGGAGGTGTGTGAAGTCACAGAATGGAGGTGTGTGAAGTCATAGAATGGAGGTGTGTGAAGTCACAGAATGGAGGTGTGTGAACTCACAATGGAGGTGTGTGAAGTCCCAGAATGGAGGTGTGTGAAGTCAAACAATAAAGGTGTGTGAAGTCACAGAATGGAGGTCTGTGAAGTCACAGAATGCAGGTGTGTTAAGTCACAGAATGGAGGTGTGTGAACTCAGAGAATGGAGGTGTGTGAACTCAGAATGGAAGTGTGTGAAATCACAGAACGGAGATTTGTGAAGTCATAGAATGGAAGTGAGTGAAGTCATATAATGGATATTTCTGAAGTAAGAATGAAGGTGTGTGAAGTCATAGAATGGAGGTTTGTGAAGTCAAAATGGAGGTGTGTGAACTCATAGAATGGAGGTGTGTGAACTCATAGAATGGAGGTGTGTGAAGTCAAAGAAAGGAGGTGTGTGAAGTCAAAGAATGGAGGTGTGTGAAGGCAAACAATAAAAGTGTGTGCAGTCACAGAATGGAGGTGTGTGAAATCACAGAATGGAGGTGTGTGAAGTCAAAAAGGTGGTGTGTAGAGTCACAAATGGAGGTGTATGAACTCATAGAATGGAGGTGTGTGAAATCATGGAATGGAGGTGTGTGAAGTCACAGAATGGAGGTGTGTGAAGTCAGAATGGAGTTGTGTGAAGTCATAGAATGTAGGTGTGTGAAGTCAGAATGGAGGTGTGTGAAGTCATAGAATGGAGGTGTGTGAAATCAGAATGGAGGTGTGTGAACTCATAGAATAGAGGTATGTGTAGTCACAATGGAGGTATGTGAAGTCATAGAATGGTGGTGTGTGAAGTCACAGAATGGAGGTGTGGAAGTCATAGAATGGAGGTGTGTGAAGTCAGAATGGAGGTGTGTGAAGTCATAGAATGGAGGTGTGTGAAGTCATAATGTAGGAGTGTGAAGTCACAGAATTGAGGTGTGTGAAGTCACAGAATGGAGGTGTGTGAAGTCACAGAATGGAGGTGTGTGAAGTCATAGAATGGAGGTGTGTGAATTCATAATGGAGGTGTGTGAAGTCACAGAATTGAGGTGTGTGAAGTCACAGAATGGAGGTGTGTGAAGTCATAGAATGGAGGTGTGTGAATTCATAATGGAGGTGTGTGAAGTCACAGAATTGAGGTGTGTGAAGTCACAGAATGGAGGTTTGTGAAGTCATAGAATGGAGGAGTGTGAAGTCATAGAATGGAGGTGTGTGAAGTCATAGAATGGATGTTTGTGAAGAAGGAATGAAGGTGTGTTAAGTCATAGAATGGAGGTGTGTGTAGGCACAGAATGGAGGTGTGTGAAGTCATAGAATGGAGCTGTTTGAAGTCAGAATGGAGGTGTGTGAAGTCACAGAATGGAGGTGTGTGAACTCAGAATGGTGGTGTTTGAAGTCACAGAATGGAGTTGTGTTAAGTCACAGAACGGAGGTGTTTGAACTCAGAATGGAGGTGTGTGAAATCACAGAATGGAGGTGTGTGAAGTCATAGAATGGAGGTGTGTGAAATCATAGAATGGAGGTGTGGGAAGGCATAGAGTGGAGCTGTGTGAAGTCAGATTGGAGGTGTGGGAAGTCAAAGAATGGAGGTGTGTGAAGTCATTGAATGGAGCTTGGTGAAGTCAGAATGGAGGTGTGTGAAGTCACAGAATTGAGGTGTGTGAACTCAGAATGGAGGTGTGTGAAGTCACAGAATGGATGTTTGTAAAGTCATAGAATGGAGGTGTGTGAAGTCATAGAAAGGATGTTTCTGAAGTAGAATGAAGGTGTGTGAAGTCATAGAATGTAGGTGTGTGAAGTCAAAATGGAGGTGTGCGAACTCATAAAATGGAGATGCGTGAAGTCATGCAATGGAGGTGTGTGAAGTCCAAAAAGGGAGGTGTGTGAAGTCAAACCATGGTGGTGTGTGAAGTCACAGAATGGAGGTGTGTGAAGTCAAAGAATGGAAGTGTGTGAAGTCAAAATTGAGGTGTGTGAAGTCACAGAATGGAGGTGTGTGAAGTCACAGAATGGAGGTGTGTGAAGTCATAGAATGGAGGTGTGTGAAGTCACAGAATGGAGGTGTGTGAACTCACAATGGAGGTGTGTGAAGTCCCAGAATGGAGGTGTGTGAAGTCAAACAATAAAGGTGTGTGAAGTCACAGAATGGAGGTCTGTGAAGTCACAGAATGCAGGTGTGTTAAGTCACAGAATGGAGGTGTGTGAACTCAGAGAATGGAGGTGTGTGAACTCAGAATGGAAGTGTGTGAAATCACAGAACGGAGATTTGTGAAGTCATAGAATGGAAGTGAGTGAAGTCATATAATGGATATTTCTGAAGTAAGAATGAAGGTGTGTGAAGTCATAGAATGGAGGTTTGTGAAGTCAAAATGGAGGTGTGTGAACTCATAGAATGGAGGTGTGTGAACTCATAGAATGGAGGTGTGTGAAGTCAAAGAAAGGAGGTGTGTGAAGTCAAAGAATGGAGGTGTGTGAAGGCAAACAATAAAAGTGTGTGCAGTCACAGAATGGAGGTGTGTGAAATCACAGAATGGAGGTGTGTGAAGTCAAAAAGGTGGTGTGTAGAGTCACAAATGGAGGTGTATGAACTCATAGAATGGAGGTGTGTGAAATCATGGAATGGAGGTGTGTGAAGTCACAGAATGGAGGTGTGTGAAGTCAGAATGGAGTTGTGTGAAGTCATAGAATGTAGGTGTGTGAAGTCAAAATGGAGGTGTGTGAAGTCATAGAATGGAGGTGTGTGAAATCAGAATGGAGGTGTGTGAACTCATAGAATAGAGGTATGTGTAGTCACAATGGAGGTATGTGAAGTCATAGAATGGTGGTGTGTGAAGTCACAGAATGGAGGTGTGGAAGTCATAGAATGGAGGTGTGTGAAGTCAGAATGGAGGTGTGTGAAGTCATAGAATGGAGGTGTGTGAAGTCATAATGTAGGAGTGTGAAGTCACAGAATTGAGGTGTGTGAAGTCACAGAATGGAGTTGTGTAAAGTCATAGAATGGAAGTGTGTGAAGTCATAGAATGGAGGTGTGTGAAGTTATAGAATGAATGTTTGTGAAGTAAGAATGAAGGTGTGTTTAGTCATAAAATGGAGATGTGTGAAGGCACAGAATGGAGGTGTGTGAAGTCATAGAATGGAGCTGTGTGAAGTCAGAATGGAGGTGTGTGAAGTCATAGAATGGAGGTGAGTGAACTCACAATGAAGATGTGTGGAGTCAAAAAATGGAGGTGTGTGAAGTCAAAGAATGGAAGTGTGTGAAGTCACAGAATGGAGGTGTGTGAAGTCATAGAATGGAGGTGTGTGAAGTCATAGAATGGAGGTGTTTGAAGTCACAGAATTGATGTTTGTGAAGTCAGAATGGAGGTGTGTGAAGTCAGAATGGAGATTTGTGAAGTCATAGAATGGAGGTGTGTGAAGTCATAGATTGGAGGTGTGTGAAGTCATAGAATGGAGGTGTGTGAATTCACATAATTGATGTTTGTGAATTCAGAATGGAGGTGTGTGAACTCACAATGGAGGTGTGTGAAGTCAAAGAGTGGAGGTGTGTGAAGTCACAGAATTGATGTTTGTGAAGTCAGAATGGAGGTGTGTGAAGACAGAATGGAGGTGTGTGAAGTCATAGAATGGAGGTGTGTGAAGTCACAATGCACGTGTGTGAACTCATAGAATGGAGGTGTCTGAAGTCAGAATGGAGTTGTGTGAAGTCATAGAATGGAGGTGTGTGAAGTCAGAATAGAGGTGTTTGAAGTCATAGAATGGAGGTGTGTGAAGTAAGAATGGAGTTGTGTGAAGTCACAGAATTGATGTTTGTGAAGTCACAATGGAGGTGTGTGAAGTCATAGAATGGAGGTGTGTGAAGTCACAGAATGGAGGTGTGTGAAGTCATAGAATGGAGCTGTGTGAAGTCAGATTGGAGTTGTGTGAAGTCACAGAATGGAGGTGTGTGAACTCAGAATGGAGGTGTGTGAAGTCACAGAATGAAGGTGTGTGAAGTCATAGAATGGAGGTGTGTGAAGTCATAGAATGGAGGTGTGTGAATTCATAATGGAGGTGTGTGAAGTCACAGAATTGAGGTGTGTGAAGTCACAGAATGGAGGTTTGTGAAGTCATAGAAAGGAGGTGTGTGAAGTCATAGAATGGAGGTGTGTGAAGTCATAGAATAGATGTTTGTGAAGAAGGAATGAAGGTGTGTTAAGTCATAGAATGGAGGTGTGTGTAGGCACAGAATGGAGGTGTGTGAAATCATAGAATGGAGCTGTTTGAAGTCAGAATGGAGGTGTGTGAAGTCACAGAATGGAGGTGTGTGAACTCAGAATGGTGGTGTTTGAAGTCACAGAATGGAGTTGTGTTAAGTCACAGAACGGAGGTGTTTGAACTCAGAATGGAGGTGTGTGAAATCACAGAATGGAGGTGTGTGAAGTCATAGAATGGAGGTGTGTGAAATCATAGAATGGAGGTGTGGGAAGGCATAGAGTGGAGCTGTGTGAAGTCAGATTGGAGGTGTGCGAAGTCAAAGAATGGAGGTGTGTGAAGTCATTGAATGGAGCTTGGTGAAGTCAGAATGGAGGTGTGTGAATTCACAGAATTGAGGTGTGTGAACTCAGAACGGAGGTGTGTGAAGTCACAGAATCTAGGTGGGTGAAGTCATAGAATGGAGGTGTGTGAAGTCATAGAATGGAGGTGTGTGAAGTCATAGAATGGAGGTGTGCGAAGTCAGAACGGAGGTGTGTGAAGTCACAGAATGGAGGTGCGTTAAGTCACCGAATGGAGGTTTGTGAACTCAGAATGGAGGTGTGTGAAGTCACACAATGGAGGTGAGGGAAGTCATAGAATGGAGTTGTGTGAAGTCACAGAATGGTGGTGTGTGAATTAATAGAATGGAGGTGTGAGAAATCATAGAATGAAGGTGTGTGAAGTCAAAGAATTGAGGTTTGTGAAGTCAGAATGGAGCTGTGTGAAATCAGGATGGAGGTGGGTGAAGTCACAGAATGGAGGTGTGGGAACTCAGAATGGAGGTGTGTGGTCACAGAACGGAGGTTTGTGAAGTCATAGAATGTTGGTGCGTGAAGTCATACAATGGATGTTTCTGAAGTGAGAATGAAGGTGTATGAAGTCAAAGAATGGAGGTGTGTGAAGTCAAAATGGAGGTGTGTGAACTCATAGAATGGAGGTGTGTGAACTCATAGAATGGAGGTGTGTGAAGTCATGGAATGGAGGTGTGTGAATTAATAGAATGGAAGTGTGTGAAATCATAGAATGGAGGTGTGTGAAGTCAAAGAATTGAGGTTTGTGAAGTCAGAATGGAGGTGTGGGAACTCAGAATGGAGGTGTGTGGTCACAGAACGGAGGTTTGTGAAGTCATAGAATGTAGGTGCGTGAATCATAGAATGGATGTTTCTGAAGTGAGAATGAAGGTGTATGAAGTCAAAGAATGGAGGTGTGTGAAGTCAAAATGGAGGTGTGTGAACTCATAGAATGGAGGTGTGTGAAGTCATAGAATGGAGGTGTGTGAAGTCACAGAATTGATGTTTGTGAATTCAGAATGGAGGTGTGTGAACTCACAACGGAGGTGTGTGAAGTCAAAGTATGGAGGTGTGTGAAGTCACAGAATTGATGTTTGTGAATTCAGAATGGAGGTGTGTGAACTCACAATGGAGGTGAGAGAAGTCAGAATGGAGGTGTGTGAAGTCATAGAATGGAGGTGTGTGAAGTCAGAATGGAGGTGTGTGAACTCATAGAATTGAGCTGTGTGAAGTCACAATGGAGGTATGTGAAGTCATAGAATGGAGGTGTGTGAAGTCACAGAATGGATGTGTGTGAAGTCATAGAATGGAGCTGTGTGAAGTCGGAATGGAGTAGTGTAAAGTCACAGAATGGAGGTGTGTGGACTCAGAATGGAGGTGTGTGAAGTCACAGAATGAAGGTGTGTGAAGTCATAGGATGGAGGTGTATGAAGTCAAAATGGAGGTGTGTGAACTCATAGAATGGAGGTCTGTGAACTCATAGAATGGAGGTGTGTGAAGTCATGGAATAAAGGTGTGTGAAGTCAAAGAATGCATTGTGTGAAGTCAAAGAGTAAAGGTGTGTGAAGTCACAGAATGGAGGTGTGTGAAATCACAGAATGGAGGTGTGTGAAGTCATGGAATGGAGGTGTGTGAAGTCAGATAATGGAGGTGTGTGAAGTCAGAATGTAGATGTGTGAAGTCATAGAATGGAGGTGTGTGAAGTCACAAGGGAGGTGTGTGAAATCATAGAATGGAGGTGTGTGAAGTCATCGAATGGAGGTGTGTGAAGTCATGGAATGGAGGTGTGTGAAGTCATGGAATGGATGTGTGAAGTCACAGAATGGAGGTGTGTGAAGTCAGAATGGAGTTGTGTGAAGTCATAGAATGGAGGTTTGTGAAGTCAAAGGGAGGTGATTGAAATCATAGAATGGAGGTGTGTGAAGTCAGAGTATGGAGGTGTGTGAAGTAATAGAATGGAGCTGTGTGAAGTCATAATGGAGGTGTGTGATCATAGAATGGATGTTTGTGAAGTAAGAATGAAGGTGTGTTAAGTCATAGACTGGAGGTGTGTGAAGGCACAGAATGGAGATGTGTGAAGACATAGAATGGAGCTATGTGAAGTCATAATGGAGGTGTGTGAAGTCATAGAATGGAGGTGTGTGAAATCACAATGGAAGTGTGTGAAGTCAAAGAATGGAGGTGTGTGAAGTCATAGACAAGAATTGTGTGAAGTCCTAGAATGGAGGTGTGTGAAGTCAGAATTGAGGTGTGTGAAGTCACAGAATTGAGGTGTGTGAACTCAGAATGGAGGTGTGTGAAGTCACAGAATGGAGGTTTGTAAAGTCATAGAATGGAGGTGTGTGAAGTCATAGAATGGATGTTTCTGAAGTAGAATGAAGGTGTGTGAAGTCATAGAATGTAGGTGTGTGAAGTCAAAATGGAGGTGTGCGAACTCATAAAATGGAGATGCGTGAAGTCATGCAATGGAGGTGTGTGAAGTCCAAAAAGGGAGGTGTGTGAAGTCAAACCATGGTGGTGTGTGAAGTCACAGAATGGAGGTGTGTGAAGTCATAGAATGGAGGTGTGTGAAGTCACAGAATGGAGATGTGTGTAGTCACAGAATGGAGGTGTGTGAAGTCACAGAATGCAGGTGTGTGAAGTCACAGAATGGAGGTGTGTGAACTCACAATGGAGGTGTGTGAAGTCCCAGAATGGAGGTGTGTGAAGTCAAACAATAAAGGTGTGTGAAGTCACAGAATGGAGGTCTGTGAAGTCATAGAATGGAGGTGTGTTAAGTCACAGAATGGAGGTGTGTGAACTCAGAGAATGGAGGTGTGTGAACTCAGAATGGAAGTGTGTGAAATCACAGAACGGAGATTTGTGAAGTCATAGAATGGAAGTGAGTGAAGTCATATAATGGATATTTCTGAAGTAAGAATGAAGGTGTGTGAAGTCATAGAATGGAGGTTTGTGAAGTCAAAATGGAGGTGTGTGAACTCATAGAATGGAGGTGTGTGAACTCATAGAATGGAGGTGTGTGAAGTCAAAGAAAGGAGGTGTGTGAAGTCAAAGAATGGAGGTGTGTGAAGGCAAACAATAAAAGTGTGTGCAGTCACAGAAGGGAGGTGTGTGAAATCACAGAATGGAGGTGTGTGAAGTCAAAAAGGTGGTGTGTAGACTCACAAATGGAGGTGTGTGAACTCATAGAATGGAGGTGTGTGAAGTCATGGAATGGAGGGGTGTGAAGTCACAGAATGGAGGTGTGTGAAGTCAGAATGGAGGTGTGTGAAGTCATAGAATGGAGGTGTGTGAAGTCAGAATGGAGGTGTGTGAACTCATAGAATAGAGGTGTGTGTAGTCACAATGGAGGTATGTGAAGTCATAGAATGGTGGTGTGTGAAGTCACAGAATGGAGGTGTGGAAGTCATAGAATGGAGGTGTGTGAAGTCAGAATGGAGGTGTATGAAGTCATAGAATGGAGGTGTGTGAAGTCATAATGTAGGTGTGTGAAGTCACAGAATTGAGGTGCGTGAAGTCACAGAATGGAGTTGTGTAAAGTCATAGAATGGAAATGTGTGAAGTCATAGAATGGAGGTGTGTGAAGTTATAGAATGAATGTTTGTGAAGTAAGAATGAAGGTGTGTTTAGTCATAAAATGGAGATGTGTGAAGGCACACAATGGAGGTGTGTGAAGTCATAGAATGGAGCTGTGTGAAGTCAGAATGAAGGTGTGTGAAGTCATAGAATGGAGGTGAGTGAACTCACAATGGAGATGTGTGAAGTCACAGAATTGATGTTTGTGAAGTCAGAATGGAGATTTGTGAAGTCATAGAATGGAGGTGTGTGAAGTCACAGAATGGAGGTGTGTGAAGTCATAGAATGGAGGTGTGTGAATTCACATAATTGATGTTTGTGAATTCAGAATGGAGGTGTGTGAACTCACAATGGAGGTGTGTGAAGTCAAAGAGTGGAGGTGTGTGAAGTCACAGAATTAATGTTTGTGAAGTCAGAATGGAGGTGTGTGAAGACAGAATGGAGGTGTGTGAAGTCATAGAATGGTGGTGTGTGAAGTCACAATGCACGTGTGTGAACTCATAGAATGGAGGTGTCTGAAGTCAGAATGGAGTTGTGTGAAGTCATAGAATGGAGGTGTGTGAAGTCAGAATGGAGGTGTGTGAAGTCATAGAATGGAGGTGTGTGAAGTAAGAATGGAGTTGTGTGAAGTCACAGAATTGATGTTTGTGAAGTCACAATGGAGGTGTGTGAAGTCATAGAATGGAGGTGTGTGAAGTCACAGAATGGAGGTGTGTGAAGTCATAGAATGGAGCTGTGTGAAGTCAGATTGGAGTTGTGTGAAGTCACAGAATGGAGGTGTGTGAACTCAGAATGGAGGTGTGTGAAGTCACAGAATGAAGGTGTGTGAAGTCATAGAATGGAGGTGTGTGAAGTCATAGAATGGAGGTGTGTGAATTAATAATGGAGGTGTGTGAAGTCACAGAATTGAGGTGTGTGAAGTCACAGAATGGAGGTTTGTGAAGTCATAGAATGGAGGAGTGTGAAGTCATAGAATGGAGGTGTGTGAAGTCATAGAATGGATGTTTGTGAAGAAGGAATGAAGGTGTGTTAAGTCATAGAATGGAGGTGTGTGTAGGCACAGAATGGAGGTGTGTGAAGTCATAGAATGGAGCTGTTTGAAGTCAGAATGGAGGTGTGTGAAGTCACAGAATGGAGGTGTGTGAACTCAGAATGGTGGTGTTTGAAGTCACAGAATGGAGTTGTGTTAAGTCACAGAACGGAGGTGTTTGAACTCAGAATGGAGGTGTGTGAAATCACAGAATGGAGGTGTGTGAAGTCATAGAATGGAGGTGTGTGAAATCATAGAATGGAGGTGTGGGAAGGCATAGAGTGGAGCTGTGTGAAGTCAGATTGGAGGTGTGGGAAGTCAAAGAATGGAGGTGTGTGAAGTCATTGAATGGAGCTTGGTGAAGTCAGAATGGAGGTGTGTGAAGTCACAGAATTGAGGTGTGTGAACTCAGAACGGAGGTGTGTGAAGTCACAGAATCTAGGTGGGTGAAGTCATAGAATGGAGGTGTGTGAAGTCATAGAATGGAGGTGTGTGAAGTCATAATGGAGGTGTGTGAAGTCACAGAATTGAGGCATGTGAAGTCACAGAATGGAGGTGTGTGAAGTCATAGAATGGAGGTGTGTGAAGTCAGAACGGAGGTGTGTGAAGTCACAGAATGGAGGTGCGTTAAGTCACCGAATGGAGGTTTGTGAACTCAGAATGGAGGTGTGTGAAGTCACACAATGGAGGTGAGGGAAGTCATAGAATAGAGTTGTGTGAAGTCACAGAATGGTGGTGTGTGAATTAATAGAATGGAGGTGTGAGAAATCATAGAATGAAGGTGTGTGAAGTCAAAGAATTGAGGTTTGTGAAGTCAGAATTGAGCTGTGTGAAATCAGGATGGAGGTGGTGAAGTCACAGAATGGAGGTGTGGGAACTCAGAATGGAGGTGTGTGGTCACAGAACGGAGGTTTGTGAAGTCATAGAATGTTGGTGCGTGAAGTCATACAATGGATGTTTCTGAAGTGAGAATGAAGGTGTATGAAGTGAAAGGATGGAGGTGTGTGAAGTCAAAATGAAGGTGTGTGAACTCATAGAATGGAGGTGTGTGAACTCATAGAATGGAGGTGTGTGAAGTCATGGAATGGAGGTGTGTGAATTAATAGAATGGAAGTGTGTGAAATCATAGAATGGAGGTGTGTGAAGTCAAAGAATTGAGGTTTGTGAAGTCAGAATGGAGGTGTGTGAAGTCAGGATGGAGGTGGGTGAAGTCACAGAATGGAGGTGTGGGAACTCAGAATGGAGGTGTGTGGTCACAGAACGGAGGTTTGTGAAGTCATAGAATGTAGGTGCGTGAAGTCATAGAATGGATGTTTCTGAAGTGAGACTGAAGGTGTATGAAGTCAAAGAATGGAGGTGTGTGAAGTCAAAATGGAGGTGTGTGAACTCATAGAATGGAGGTGTGTGAACTCATAGAATGGAGGTGTGTGAAGTCATGGAATGGAGGTGTGTGAAGTCAAAGAATGGAGGTGTGTGAAGTCAAAAAATAAAGGTGTGTGAAGTCACAGAATGGAGGTGTGTGAACTCATAGAATGGAGGTGCATGAAGTCAAACAATGGAGGTGTGTGAAGTCATGGAATGGAGGTGTGTGAAGTCAGAATGAGTTGTGTGAAGTCATAGAATAGAATGGAGGTGTGTGATCATAGAATGGATGTTTGTGAAGTAAGAATGAAGGTGTGATAAGTCATAGAATGGAGGTGTGTGAAGGCACAGAATGGAGGTGTGTGAAGTCATAGAATGGAGCTATGTGAAGTCATAATGGAGGTGTGTGAAGTCATAGAATGGAGGTGTGTGAAATCACAATGGAGGTGTGTGAAGTCAAAGAATGGAGGTGTGTGAAGTCATAGAAAGGAATTGTGTGAAGTCATAGAATGGAGGTGTGTGAAGCCAGAATTGAGGTGTGTGATGTCACAGAATTGAGGTGTGTGAACTCAGAATGGAGGTGTGTGAAGTCACATAATGGAGGTTTGTAAAGTCATACAATGGAGGTGTGTGAAGTCATAGAATGGATGTTTCTGAAATAGAATGAAGGTGTGTGAAGTCATAGAATGTAGGTGTGTGAAGTCAAAATGGAGGTGTGCGAACTCATAAAATGGAGATGTGTGAAGTCATGGAATGGAGGTGTGTGAAGTCCAAAAAGGGAGGTGTGTGAAGTTAAACCATGGTGGTGTGTGAAGTCACAGAATGGAGGTGTGTGAAGTCAAAGAATGGAAGTGTGTGAAGTCACAGAATGGAGGTGTGGAAGTCATAGAATGGAGGTGTGTGAAGTCAGAATGGAGGTGTGTGAAGTCATAGAATGGAGGTGTGTGAAGTCATAATGTAGGTGTGTAAAGTCACAGAATTGAGGTGTGTGAAGTCACAGAATGGAGTTGTGTACAGTCATAGAATGGAAGTGTGTGAAGTCATAGAATGGAGGTGTGTGAAGTTATAGAATGAATGTTTGTGAAGTAAGAATGAAGGTGTGTTTAGTCATAAAATGGAGATGTGTGAAGGCACAGAATGGAGGTGTGTGAAGTCATAGAATGGAGCTGTGTGAAGTCAGAATGGAGGTGTGTGAAGTCAGAGAATGGAGGTGTGTGAACTCACAATGGAGATGTGTGGAGTCAAAAAATGGAGGTGTGTGAAGTCAAAGAATGGAAGTGTGTGAAGTCACAGAATGGAGGTGTGTGAAGTCATAGAATGGAGGTGTGTGAAGTCATAGAATGGAGGTGTGTGAAGTCACAGAATTGATGTTTGTGAAGTCAGAATGGAGGTGTGTGAAGTCAGAATGGAGATTTGTGAAGTCATAGAATGGAGGTGTGTGAAGTCATAGAATGGAGGTGTGTGAAGTCATAGAATGGAGGTGTGTGAATTCACATAATTGATGTTTGTGAATTCAGAATGGAGGTGTGTGAACTCACAATGGAGGTGTGTGAAGTCAAAGAGTGTAGGTGTGTGAAGTCACAGAATTGATGTTTGTGAAGTCATAATGGAGGTGTGTGAAGACAGAATGGAGGTGTGTGAAGTCATAGAATGGAGGTGTGTGAAGTCACAATGCACGTGTGTGAACTCATAGAATGGAGGTGTCTGAAGTCAGAATGGAGTTGTGTGAAGTCATAGAATGGAGGTCTGTGAAGTAAGAATGGAGTTGTGTGAAGTCACAGAATTGATGTTTGTGAAGTCACAATGGAGGTGTGTGAAGTCATAGAATGGAGGTGTGTGAAGTCACAGAATGGAGGTGTGTGAAGTCATAGAATGGAGCTGTGTGAAGTCAGATTGGAGTTGTGTGAAGTCACAGAATGGAGGTGTGTGAACTCACAATGGAGGTGTGTGAAGTCAAAGAGTGGAGGTGTGTGAAGTCACAGAATTAATGTTTGTGAAGTCAGAATGGAGGTGTGTGAAGACAAAATGGAGGTGTGTGAAGTCATAGAATGGAGGTGTGTGAAGTCACAATGCACGTGTGTGAACTCATAGAATGGAGGTGTCTGAAGTCAGAATGGAGTTGTGTGAAGTCATAGAATGGAGGTGTGTGAAGTCAGAATGGAGGTGTGTGAAGTCATAGAATGGAGGTGTGTGAAGTAAGAATGGAGTTGTGTGAAGTCACAGAATTGATGTTTGTCAAGTCACAATGGAGGTGTGTGAAGTCATAGAATGGAGGTGTGTGAAGTCACAGAATGGAGGTGTGTGAAGTCATAGAATGGAGCTGTGTGAAGTCAGATTGGAGTTGTGTGAAGTCACAGAATGGAGGTGTGTGAACTCAGAATGGAGGTGTGTGAAGTCACAGAATGAAGGTGTGTGAAGTCATAGAATGGAGGTGTGTGAAGTCATAGAATGGAGATGTGTGAATTCATAATGGAGGTGTGTGAAGTCACAGAATTGAGGTGTGTGAAGTCACAGAATGGAGGTTTGTGAAGTCATAGAATGGAGGAGTGTGAAGTCATAGAATGGAGGTGTGTGAAGTCATAGAATGGATGTTTGTGAAGAAGGAATGAAGGTGTGTTAAGTCATAGAATGGAGGTGTGTGTAGGCACAGAATGGAGGTGTGTGAAGTCATAGAATGGAGCTGTTTGAAGTCAGAATGGAGGTGTGTGAAGTCACAGAATGGAGGTGTGTGAACTCAGAATGGTGGTGTTTGAAGTCACAGAATGGAGTTGTGTTAAGTCACAGAACGGAGGTGTTTGAACTCAGAATGGAGGTGTGTGAAATCACAGAATGGAGGTGTGTGAAGTCATAGAATGGAGGTGTTTGAAATCATAGAATGGAGGTGTGGGAAGGCATAGAGTGGAGCTGTGTGAAGTCAGATTGGAGGTGTGGGAAGTCAAAGAATGGAGGTGTGTGAAGTCATTGAATGGAGCTTGGTGAAGTCAGAATGGAGGTGTGTGAAGTCACAGAATTGAGGTGTGTGAACTCAGAACGGAGGTGTGTGAATTCACAGAATCTAGGTGGGTGAAGTCATAGAATGGAGGTGTGTGAAGTCATAGAATGGAGGTGTGTGAAGTCATAATGGAGGTGTGTGAAGTCACAGAATTGAGGCATGTGAAGTCACAGAATGGAGGTGTGTGAAGTCATAGAATGGAGGTGTGTGAAGTCAGAACGGAGGTGTGTGAAGTCACAGAATGGAGGTGCGTTAAGTCACCGAATGGAGGTTTGTGAACTCAGAATGGAGGTGTGTGAAGTCACACAATGGAGGTGAGGGAAGTCATAGAATAGAGTTGTGTGAAGTCACAGAATGGTGGTGTGTGAATTAATAGAATGGAGGTGTGAGAAATCATAGAATGAAGGTGTGTGAAGTCAAAGAATTGAGGTTTGTGAAGTCAGAATTGAGCTGTGTGAAATCAGGATGGAGGTGGTGAAGTCACAGAATGGAGGTGTGGGAACTCAGAATGGAGGTGTGTGGTCACAGAACGGAGGTTTGTGAAGTCATAGAATGTTGGTGCGTGAAGTCATACAATGGATGTTTCTGAAGTGAGAATGAAGGTGTATGAAGTGAAAGGATGGAGGTGTGTGAAGTCAAAATGAAGGTGTGTGAACTCATAGAATGGAGGTGTGTGAACTCATAGAATGGAGGTGTGTGAAGTCATGGAATGGAGGTGTGTGAATTAATAGAATGGAAGTGTGTGAAATCATAGAATGGAGGTGTGTGAAGTCAAAGAATTGAGGTTTGTGAAGTCAGAATGGAGGTGTGTGAAGTCAGGATGGAGGTGGGTGAAGTCACAGAATGGAGGTGTGGGAACTCAGAATGGAGGTGTGTGGTCACAGAACGGAGGTTTGTGAAGTCATAGAATGTAGGTGCGTGAAGTCATAGAATGGATGTTTCTGAAGTGAGACTGAAGGTGTATGAAGTCAAAGAATGGAGGTGTGTGAAGTCAAAATGGAGGTGTGTGAACTCATAGAATGGAGGTGTGTGAACTCATAGAATGGAGGTGTGTGAAGTCATGGAATGGAGGTGTGTGAAGTCAAAGAATGGAGGTGTGTGAAGTCAAAAAATAAAGGTGTGTGAAGTCACAGAATGGAGGTGTGTGAACTCATAGAATGGAGGTGCATGAAGTCAAACAATGGAGGTGTGTGAAGTCATGGAATGGAGGTGTGTGAAGTCAGAATGAGTTGTGTGAAGTCATAGAATAGAATGGAGGTGTGTGATCATAGAATGGATGTTTGTGAAGTAAGAATGAAGGTGTGATAAGTCATAGAATGGAGGTGTGTGAAGGCACAGAATGGAGGTGTGTGAAGTCATAGAATGGAGCTATGTGAAGTCATAATGGAGGTGTGTGAAGTCATAGAATGGAGGTGTGTGAAATCACAATGGAGGTGTGTGAAGTCAAAGAATGGAGGTGTGTGAAGTCATAGAAAGGAATTGTGTGAAGTCATAGAATGGAGGTGTGTGAAGCCAGAATTGAGGTGTGTGATGTCACAGAATTGAGGTGTGTGAACTCAGAATGGAGGTGTGTGAAGTCACATAATGGAGGTTTGTAAAGTCATACAATGGAGGTGTGTGAAGTCATAGAATGGATGTTTCTGAAATAGAATGAAGGTGTGTGAAGTCATAGAATGTAGGTGTGTGAAGTCAAAATGGAGGTGTGCGAACTCATAAAATGGAGATGTGTGAAGTCATGGAATGGAGGTGTGTGAAGTCCAAAAAGGGAGGTGTGTGAAGTTAAACCATGGTGGTGTGTGAAGTCACAGAATGGAGGTGTGTGAAGTCAAAGAATGGAAGTGTGTGAAGTCACAGAATGGAGGTGTGGAAGTCATAGAATGGAGGTGTGTGAAGTCAGAATGGAGGTGTGTGAAGTCATAGAATGGAGGTGTGTGAAGTCATAATGTAGGTGTGTAAAGTCACAGAATTGAGGTGTGTGAAGTCACAGAATGGAGTTGTGTACAGTCATAGAATGGAAGTGTGTGAAGTCATAGAATGGAGGTGTGTGAAGTTATAGAATGAATGTTTGTGAAGTAAGAATGAAGGTGTGTTTAGTCATAAAATGGAGATGTGTGAAGGCACAGAATGGAGGTGTGTGAAGTCATAGAATGGAGCTGTGTGAAGTCAGAATGGAGGTGTGTGAAGTCAGAGAATGGAGGTGTGTGAACTCACAATGGAGATGTGTGGAGTCAAAAAATGGAGGTGTGTGAAGTCAAAGAATGGAAGTGTGTGAAGTCACAGAATGGAGGTGTGTGAAGTCATAGAATGGAGGTGTGTGAAGTCATAGAATGGAGGTGTGTGAAGTCACAGAATTGATGTTTGTGAAGTCAGAATGGAGGTGTGTGAAGTCAGTATGGAGATTTGTGAAGTCATAGAATGGAGGTGTGTGAAGTCATAGAATGGAGGTGTGTGAAGTCATAGAATGGAGGTGTGTGAATTCACATAATTGATGTTTGTGAATTCAGAATGGAGGTGTGTGAACTCACAATGGAGGTGTGTGAAGTCAAAGAGTGTAGGTGTGTGAAGTCACAGAATTGATGTTTGTGAAGTCATAATGGAGGTGTGTGAAGACAGAATGGAGGTGTGTGAAGTCATAGAATGGAGGTGTGTGAAGTCACAATGCACGTGTGTGAACTCATAGAATGGAGGTGTCTGAAGTCAGAATGGAGTTGTGTGAAGTCATAGAATGGAGGTCTGTGAAGTAAGAATGGAGTTGTGTGAAGTCACAGAATTGATGTTTGTGAAGTCACAATGGAGGTGTGTGAAGTCATAGAATGGAGGTGTGTGAAGTCACAGAATGGAGGTGTGTGAAGTCATAGAATGGAGCTGTGTGAAGTCAGATTGGAGTTGTGTGAAGTCACAGAATGGAGGTGTGTGAACTCAGAATGGAGGTGTGTGAAGTCACAGAATGAAGGTGTGTGAAGTCATAGAATGGAGGTGTGTGAAGTCATAGAATGGATGTGTGTGAATTCATAATGGAGGTGTGTGAAGTCACAGAATTGAGGTGTGTGAAGTCACAGAATGGAGGTTTGTGAAGTCATAGAATGGAGGTGTGTGAAGTCATAGAATGGAGGTGTGTGAAGTCATAGAATGGAGGTGTGTGAAGTCACAGAATGGAGGTGTGTGAACTCAGAATGGTGGTGTTTGAAGTCACAGAATGGAGTTGTGTTAAGTCACAGAACGGAGGTGTTTGAACTCAGAATGGAGGTGTGTGAAATCACAGAATGGAGGTGTGTGAAGTCATAGAATGGAGGTGTGTGAAATCATAGAATAGAGGTGTGTGTAGTCACAATGGAGGTATGTGAAGTCATAGAATGGTGGTGTGTGAAGTCACAGAATGGAGGTGTGGAAGTCATAGAATGGAGGTGTGTGAAGTCAGAATGGAGGTGTGTGAAGTCATAGAATGGAGGTGTGTGAAGTCATAATGTAGGTGTGTGAAGTCACAGAATTGAGGTGTGTGAAGTCACAGAATGCAGTTGTGTAAAGTCATAGAATGGAAGTGTGTGAAGTCATAGAATGGAGGTGTGTGAAGTTATAGAATGAATGTTTGTGAAGTAAGAATGAAGGTGTGTTTAGTCATAAAATGGAGATGTGTGAAGGCACAGAATGGAGGTGTGTGAAGTCATAGAATGGAGCTGTGTGAAGTCAGAATGGAGGTGTGTGAAGTCATAGAATGGAGGTGTGTGAACTCACAATGGAGATGTGTGGAGTCAAAAAATGGAGGTGTGTGAAGTCAAAGAATGGAAGTGTGTGAAGTCACAGAATGGAGGTGTGTGAAGTCATAGAATGGAGGTGTGTGAAGTCATAGAATGGAGGTGTGTGAAGTCACAGAACTGATGTTTGTGAAGTCAGAATGGAGGTGTGTGAAGTCAGAATGGAGATTTGTGAAGTCATAGAATGGAGGTGTGTGAAGTCATAGAATGGAGGTGTGTGAAGTCATAGAATGGAGGTGTGTGAATTCACATAATTGATGTTTGTGAATTCAGAATGGAGGTGTGTGAACTCACAATGGAGGTGTGTGAAGTCAAAGAGTGGAGGTGTGTGAAGTCACAGAATTGATGTTTGTGAAGTCAGAATGGAGGTGTGTGAAGACAGAATGGAGGTGTGTGAAGTCATAGAATGGAGGTGTGTGAAGTCAGAATGGAGGTGTGTGAAGTCATAGAATGGAGGTGTGTGAAGTAAGAATGGAGTTGTGTGAAGTCACAGAATTGATGTTTGTGAAGTCACAATGGAGGTGTGTGAAGTCATAGAATGGAGGTGTGTGAAGTCACAGAATGGAGGTGTGTGAAGTCATAGAATGGAGCTGTGTGAAGTCAGATTGGAGTTGTGTGAAGTCACAGAATGGAGGTGTGTGAACTCAGAATGGAGGTGTGTGAAGTCACAGAATGAAGGTGTGTGAAGTCATAGAATGGAGGTGTGTGAAGTCATAGAATGGAGGTGTGTGAATTCATAATGGAGGTGTGTGAAGTCACAGAATTGAGGTGTGTGAAGTCACAGAATGGAGGTTTGTGAAGTCATAGAATGGAGGTGTGTGAAGTCATAGAATGGAGGTGTGTGAAGTCATAGAATGGATGTTTGTGAAGAAGGAATGAAGGTGTGTTAAGTCATAGAATGGAGGTGTGTGTAGGCACAGAATGGAGGTGTGTGAAGTCATAGAATGGAGCTGTTTGAAGTCAGAATGGAGGTGCGTGAAGTCACAGAATGGAGGTGTGTGAACTCAGAATGGTGGTGTTTGAAGTCACAGAATGGAGTTGTGTTAAGTCACAGAACGGAGGTGTTTGAACTCAGAATGGAGGTGTGTGAAATCACAGAATGGAGGTGTGTGAAGTCATAGAATGGAGGTGTGTGAACTCATAGAATAGAGGTGTGTGTAGTCACAATGGAGGTATGTGAAGTCATAGAATGGTGGTGTGTGAAGTCACAGAATGGAGGTGTGGAAGTCATAGAATGGAGGTGTGTGAAGTCAGAATGGAGGTGTGTGAAGTCATAGAATGGAGGTGTGTGAAGTCACAATGCATGTGTGTGAACTCATAGAATGGAGGTGTCTGAAGTCAGAATGGAGTTGTGTGAAGTCATAGAATGGAGGTGTGTGAAGTCAGAATGGAGGTGTGTGAAGTCATAGAATGGAGGTGTGTGAAGTAAGAATGGAGTTGTGTGAAGTCACAGAATTGATGTTTGTGAAGTCACAATGGAGGTGTGTGAAGTCATAGAATGGAGGTGTGTGAAGTCACAGAATGGAGGTGTGTGAAGTCATAGAATGGAGCTGTGTGAAGTCAGATTGGAGTTGTGTGAAGTCACAGAATGGAGGTGTGTGAACTCAGAATGGAGGTGTGTGAAGTCACAGAATGAAGGTGTGTGAAGTCATAGAATGGAGGTGTGTGAAGTCATAGAATGGATGTGTGTGAATTCATAATGGAGGTGTGTGAAGTCACAGAATTGAGGTGTGTGAAGTCACAGAATGGAGGTTTGTGAAGTCATAGAATGGAGGTGTGTGAAGTCATAGAATGGAGGTGTGTGAAGTCATAGAATGGATGTTTGTGAAGAAGGAATGAAGGTGTGTTAAGTCATAGAATGGAGGTGTGTGTAGGCACAGAATGGAGGTGTGTGAAGTCATAGAATGGAGCTGTTTGAAGTCAGAATGGAGGTGTGTGAAGTCACAGAATGGAGGTGTGTGAACTCAGAATGGTGGTGTTTGAAGTCACAGAATGGAGTTGTGTTAAGTCACAGAACGGAGGTGTTTGAACTCAGAATGGAGGTGTGTGAAATCACAGAATGGAGGTGTGTGAAGTCATAGAATGGAGGTGTGTGAAATCATAGAATGGAGGTGTGGGAAGGCATAGAGTGGAGCTGTGTGAAGTCAGATTGGAGGTGTGCGAAGTCACAGAATGGAGGTGTGTGAAGTCATTGAATGGAGCTTAGTGAAGTCAGAATGGAGGTGTGTGAAGTCACAGAATTGAGGTGTGTGAACTCAGAACGGAGGTGTGTGAAGTCACAGAATCTAGGTGGGTGAAGTCATAGAATGGAGGTGTGTGAAGTCATAGAATGGAGGTGTGTGAAGTCATAATGGAGGTGTGTGAAGTCACAGAATTGAGGCGTGTGAAGTCACAGAATGGAGGTGTGTGAAGTCATAGAATGGAGGTGTGTGAAGTCAGAACGGAGGTGTGTGAAGTCACAGAATGGAGGTGCGTTAAGTCACCGAATGGAGGTTTGTGAACTCAGAATGGAGGTGTGTGAAGTCACACAATGGAGGTGAGGGAAGTCATAGAATAGAGTTGTGTGAAGTCACATAATGGTGGTGTGTGAATTAATAGAATGGAGGTGTGAGAAATCATAGAATGAAGGTGTGTGAAGTCAAAGAATTGAGGTTTGTGAAGTCAGAATGGAGCTGTGTGAAGTCAGGATGGAGGTGGGTGAAGTCACAGAATGGAGGTGTTTGAACTCAGAATGGAGGTGTGTGGTCACAGAACGGAGGTTTGTGAAGTCATAGAATGTTGGTGCGTGAAGTCATAGAATGGATGTTTCTGAAGTGAGAATGAAGGTGTATGAAGTCAAAGAATGGAGGTGTGTGAAGTCAAAATGGAGGTGTGTGAACTCATAGAATGGAGGTGTGTGAACTCATAGAATGGAGGTGTGTGAAGTCATGGAATGGAGGTGTGTGAATTAATAGAATGGAAGTGTGTGAAATCATAGAATGGAGGTGTGTGAAGTCAAAGAATTGAGGTTTGTGAAGTCAGAATGGAGGTGTGTGAAGTCAGGATGGAGGTGGGTGAAGTCACAGAATGGAGGTGTGGGAACTCAGAATGGAGGTGTGTGGTCACAGAACGGAGGTTTGTGAAGTCATAGAATGTAGGTGCGTGAAGTCATAGAATGGATGTTTCTGAAGTGAGACTGAAGGTGTATGAAGTCAAAGAATGGAGGTGTGTGAAGTCAAAATGGAGGTGTGTGAACTCATAGAATGGAGGTGTGTGAACTCATAGAATGGAGGTGTGTGAAGTCATGGAATGGAGGTGTGTGAAGTCAAAGAATGGAGGTGTGTGAAGTCAAAAAATAAAGGTGTGTGAAGTCACAGAATGGAGGTGTGTGAACTCATAGAATGGAGGTGCATGAAGTCAAACAATGGAGGTGTGTGAAGTCATGGAATGGAGGTGTGTGAAGTCAGAATGAGTTGTGTGAAGTCATAGAATAGAATGGAGGTGTGTGATCATAGAATGGATGTTTGTGAAGTAAGAATGAAGGTGTGTTAAGTCATAGAATGGAGGTGTGTGAAGGCACAGAATGGAGGTGTGTGAAGTCATAGAATGGAGCTATGTGAAGTCATAATGGAGGTGTGTGAAGTCATAGAATGGAGGTGTGTGAAATCACAATGGAGGTGTGTGAAGTCAAAGAATGGAGGTGTGTGAAGTCATAGAAAGGAATTGTGTGAAGTCATAGAATGGAGGTGTGTGAAGCCAGAATTGAGGTGTGTGATGTCACAGAATTGAGGTGTGTGAACTCAGAATGGAGGTGTGTGAAGTCACAGAATGGAGGTTTGTAAAGTCATACAATGGAGGTGTGTGAAGTGATAGAATGGATGTTTCTGAAATAGAATGAAGGTGTGTGAAGTCATAGAATGTAGGTGTGTGAAGTCAAAATGGAGGTGTGCGAACTCATAAAATAGAGATGTGTGAAGTCATGGAATGGAGGTGTGTGAAGTCCAAAAAGGGAGGTGTGTGAAGTTAAACCATGGTGGTGTGTGAAGTCACAGAATGGAGGTGTGTGAAGTCATAGAATGGAAGTGTGTGAAGTCAAAATTGACGTGTGTGAAGTCACAGAATGGAGGAGTGTGAAGTCACAGAATGGAGGTGTGTGAAGTCATAGAATGGAGGTGTGTGAAGTCACAGAATGGAGATGTGTGTAGTCACAGAATGTAGGTGTGTGAAGTCACAGAATGGAGGTGTGTGAAGTCATAGAATGGAGGTGTGTGAAGTCAGAACGGAGGTGTGTGAAGTCACAGAATGGAGGTGCGTAAAGTCACAGAATGGAGGTTTGTGAACTCAGAATGGAGGTGTGTGAAGTCATAGAATGGAGGTGTGTAAAGTCATAGAATGGAGGTGTGTGAGGTCAAAATATAGGTGTGTGAAGTCACAGAATTGAGGTGTGTGAAGTCACAGAATGGAGGTTTGTGAAGTCATAGAATGGAGGTGTGTGAAGTCATAGAATGGAGGTGTGTGAAGTCATAGAATGGATGTTTGTGAAGTAAGAATGAAGGTGTGTTAAGTCCTAGAATGGAGATGTGTGAAGGCACAGAATGGAGGTGTGTGAAGTCATAGAATGGAGCTGTGTGAAGTCAGAATGGAGGTGTGTGAAGTCATAGAATGAAGGTGTGCAAACTCACAATGGAGATGTGTGAAGTCAAAGAATGGAGGTGTGTGAAGTCAAAGAATGGAAGTTTGTGAAGTCATAGAATGGAGGTGTGTGAAGTCATAGAATGGAGGTGTGTGAAGTCAGAGAATGGAGTTGTATGAAGTCACAGAATTGATGTTTGTGAAGTCAGAATGGAGGTGTTTGAAGTCAGAATGGAAGTTTGTGAAGTCATAGAATGGAGGTGTGTGAAGTTGTAGAATGGATGTGTGTGAAGTCACAGAATTGATGTTTGTGAAGTCAGAATGGAGGTGTGTGAACTCACAATGGAGTTGTGTGAAGTCAAAGCATGGAGGTGTGTGAAGTCACAGAATTGATGTTTGTGAAGTCAGAATGGAGGTGTGTGAAGTCAGAATGGAGGTGTGTGAAGTCATAGAATGGAGGTGTGTGAAGTCACAATGCAGGTGTGTGAACTCATAGAATGGAGGTGTGTGAAGTCACAGAATGGAGGTGTGTGAAGTCATAGAATGGAGGTGTGTGAAGTCATAGAATGGAGGTGTGTGAAGTCATAGAATGGAGGTGTGTGAAGTCATAGAATGGAGGTTTTTGAAGTCATAGAATGGAGGTGGGTGAATTCATAAAATGGATGTTCCTGACGTAAGAATGTAGGTGTGTGAAGTCATAGAATAGAGGTGTATGAAGTCAAAATGGTGGTGTGTGAACTCATAGAATGGATGTGTGTGAACTGATAGAGTAGAGGTGTGTGAACTCATAGAATGGAGGTCTGAGAACTCATAGAATGGAGGTGTGTGAAGTCATGGAATAAAGGTGTGTGAAGTCAAAGAATGCATTGTGTGAAGTCAAAGAATAAAGGTGTGTGAAGTCACAGAATGGAGGTGTGTGAAATCACAGAATGGAGGTGTGTGAAGTCTCAGAATGGAGGTGTGTGAAGTCAGAATGTAGATGTGTGAAGTCATAGAATGGAGGTGTGTGAAGTCACAAGAGAGGTGTGTGAAATCATAGAATGGAGGTGTGTGAAGTCATCGAATGGAGGTGTGTGAAGTCATGGAATGGAGGTGTGTGAAGTCATGGAATGGATGTGTGAAGTCACAGAATGGAGGTGTGTGAAGTCAGAGAATGGAGTTGTGTGAAGTCACAGAATTGATGTTTGTGAAGTCAGAATGGAGGTGTTTGAAATCAGAATGGAAGTTTGTGAAGTCATAGAATGGAGGTGTGTGAAGTTGTAGAATGGATGTGTGTGAAGTCACAGAATTGATGTTTGTGAAGTCAGAATGGAGGTGTGTGAACTCACAATGGAGCTGTGTGAAGTCAAAGAATGGAGGTGTGTGAAGTCACAGAATTGATGTTTGTGAAGTCAGAATGGAGGTGTGTGAAGTCAGAATGGAGGTGTGTGAAGTCATAGAATGGAGGTGTGTGAAGTCACAATGCAGGTGTGTGAACTCATAGAATGGAGGTGTGTGAAGTCACAGAATGGAGGTGTGTGAAGTCATAGAATGGAGGTGTGTGAAGTCATAGAATGGAGGTGTGTGAAGTCATAGAATGGAGGTGTGTGAAGTCATAGAATGGAGGTGTGTGAAGTCATAGAATGGAGGTTTTTGAAGTCATAGAGTGGAGGTGGGTGAATTCATAAAATGGATGTTCCTGACGTAAGAAGGTAGGTGTGTGAAGTCATAGAATAGAGGTGTATGAAGTCAAAATGGTGGTGTGTGAACTCATAGAATGGATGTGTGTGAACTGATAGAGTAGAGGTGTGTGAAGTCATGGAATGGAGGTGTGTGAATTCAAAGAATGGAGGTGTGTGAAGTAAAACAATGGAGGTGTGCGAAGTCACAGAATGGAGGTGTGTTAAGTCACAGAATGGAAGTGTGTGAAGTCAAAATGGAAGTGTGTGAAGTCACAGAATGCAGGTGTGTGAAGTCACAGAATGGAGGTGTGTGAAGTCAAAATGGTGGTGTGTAACGTCACAAATGGAGGTGTGTGAAGTCACAGAATGCATGTGTGTGAACTCAAAATGGAGGTGTGTGAAGTCAAAGAATGGAGGTGTGCGAAGTCAAAGAATATAGGTGTGTGAAGTCATAGAATGGAGGTGTGTGAAGTCATAGAATGGAGGTGTGTGAAATCATAGAAGGAAGGTGTGTGAAGTCACGGAATGAAGGTGTGTTAATTCACAGAACGGAGGTGTGTGAACTCAGAATGGAGGTGTGTGAAGTCCCAGAATGGAGGTGTGGGAAGTCATAGAATGGAGCTGTGTGAAGTCACAGAATGGAGATGTGTGAATTCATAGAATGGAGGTGTGTGAAGTCATAGAATGGAGGTGTGTGAAGTCAAAGAATGGAGGTGTGTGAAGTCATAGTTTGGAGGTGTGTGAAGCCAGAATTGAGGTGTGTGAATTCACAGAATTGAGGTTTGTGAACTCAGAATGGAGGTGTGTGAAGTCACAGAATGGAGGTTTGTGAAATCATAGAATGGAGGTGTGTGAAGTCATAGAACGGATGTTTCTGAAGTAGAATGAAGGCGTGTGAAGTCATAGAATGGAGGAGTGTGAAGTCAAAATAGAGGTGTGCGAACTCATGAAATGGAGATGTGTGAAGTCATGGAATGGAGGTGTGTGAAGTCCAAAAATAGAGGTGTGTGAAGTCAAACAATGTTAATGTGGGTGAAGTCACAGAATGGAGGTGTGTGAATTCAAAGAATGGAAGTGTGTGAAGTCAAAATGGAGGTGTGTGAAGTAACAGAATGGAGGTGTGTGAAGTCACAGAATGTAGGTGTGTGAAGTCATAGAATGGAGGTGTGTGAAGTCACAGAATGGAGGTGTGTGAAGTCATAGAATGGAGGTGTGTGAAGTCAAAATGGATGTGTGTGAACTCATAGAATGGAGGTTTGTGAACTCATAGAATGGAGGTGTGTGAAGTCATGCAATGGAGGTGTGTGAAGTCAAAGAATGGAGGTGTGTGAAGTCAAACAATAAAGGTGTGTGAAGTCACAGAATGCAGGTGTGTGAAATCACAGAATGGAGGTGTGTGAAGTCAAAAATGTGGTGTGTAGAGTCAAAAATGGAGGGGTGTGAACTCATAGAACGGAGGTGTGTGAAGTCAAAGAATGGAGGTGTGTGAAGTCATGGAATGGAGGTGTGTGAAGTCACAGAATGGAGGTGTGTAAAGTCATAGAATGGAGGTGTGTGAAGTCATAGAATGGATGTTTCTGAATAAGAATGAATGTGTGGGAAGTCATAGAATGGAGGTGTATGAAGTCAAAATGGAGGTGTGTGAACTCATAGAATGGAGGTCTGAGAACTCATAGAATGGAGGTGTGTGAAGTCATGGAATAAAGGTGTGTGAAGTCAAAGAATGCATTGTGTGAAGTCAAAGAATAAAGGTGTGTGAAGTCACAGAATGGAGGTGTGTGAAATCACAGAATGGAGGTGTGTGAAGTCATGGAATGGAGGTGTGTGAAGTCACAGAATGGAGGTGTGTGAAGTCAGAATGAAGATGTGTGAAGTCATAGAATGGAGGTGTGTGAAGTCACAAGGGAGGTGTGTGAAATCACAGAATGGAGGTGTGTGAAGTCATCGAATGGAGGTGTGTGAAGTCATGGAATGGAGGTGTGTGAAGTCATGGAATGGATGTGTGAAGTCACAGAATGGAGGTGTGTGAAGTCAGTATGGAGTTGTGTGAAGTCATAGAATGGAGGTTTGTGAAGTCAAAGGGAGGTGAGTGAAATCATAGAATGGTGGTGTGTGAAGTCACAGTATGGAGGTGTGTGAAGTAATAGAATGGAGCTGTGTGAAGTCAGATTGGAGGTGTGTGAAGTAACAGAATGGAGGTGTGTAAACTCAGAATGGAGGTGTGTGAAATCACACAATGGAGGTGTGAAGTCATAGAATGGAGGTGTGTGAAGTCATAGAATGGAGGTGTGTGAAGTCATAATGGAGGTGTGTGAAGTCACAGCATCGAGGTGAGTGAAGTCACATCATGGAGGTGTGTGAAATCACAGAATGGAGGTGTGTGAAGTCATAGAATGGAGGTGTGTGATCATAGAATGGAGGTTTTTGAAGTCATAGAATGGAGGTGGGTGAATTCATAAAATGGATGTTCCTGACGTAAGAAGGTAGGTGTGTGAAGTCATAGAATAGAGGTGTATGAAGTCAAAATGGTGGTGTGTGAACTCATAGAATGGATGTGTGTGAACTGATAGAGTAGAGGTGTGTGAAGTCATGGAATGGAGGTGTGTGAATTCAAAGAATGGAGGTGTGTGAAGTCAAACAATGGAGGTGTGCGAAGTCACAGAATGGAGGTGTGTTAAGTCACAGAATGGAAGTGTGTGAAGTCAAAATGGAAGTGTGTGAAGTCACAGAATGCAGGTGTGTGAAGTCACAGAATGGAGGTGTGTGAAGTCAAAATGGTGGTGTGTAACGTCACAAATGGAGGTGTGTGAAGTCACAGAATGCATGTGTGTGAACTCAAAATGGAGGTGTGTGAAGTCAAAGAATGGAGGTGGGCGAAGTCAAAGAATATAGGTGAGTGAAGACATAGAATGGAGGTGTGTGAACTCAGAATGGAGGTGTGTGAAGTCCCAGAATGGAGGTGTGGGAAGTCATAGAATGGAGTTGTGTGAAGTCACAGAATGGAGATGTGTGAATTCATAGAATGGAGGTGTGTGAAGTCATAGAATGGAGGTGTGTGAAGTCAAAGAATGGAGGTGTGTGAAGTCATAGTTTGGAGGTGTGTGAAGCCAGAATTGAGGTGTGTGAATTCACAGAATTGAGGTTTGTGAACTCAGAATGGAGGTGTGTGAAGTCACAGAATGGAGGTTTGTGAAATCATAGAATGGAGGTGTGTGAAGTCATAGAACGGATGTTTCTGAAGTAGAATGAAGGCGTGTGAAGTCATAGAATGGAGGAGTGTGAAGTCAAAATAGAGGTGTGCGAACTCATAAAATGGAGATGTGTGAAGTCATGGAATGGAGGTGTGTGAAGTCCAAAAATAGAGGTGTGTGATGTCAAACAATGTTAATGTGGGTGAAGTCACAGAATGGAGGTGTGTGAAGTCATGGAATGGAGGTGTGTGAAGTCATGGAATGGATGTGTGAAGTCACAGAATGGAGGTGTGTGAAGTCAGAGAATGGAGGTGTGTGAAGTCACAGAATTGATGTTTGTGAAGTCAGAATGGAGGTGTTTGAAGTCAGAATGGAAGTTTGTGAAGTCATAGAATGGAGGTGTGTGAAGTTGTAGAATGGATGTGTGTGAAGTCACAGAATTGATGTTTGTGAAGTCAGAATGGAGGTGTGTGAACTCACAATGGAGTTGTGTGAAGTCAAAGCATGGAGGTGTGTGAAGTCACAGAATTGATGTTTGTGAAGTCAGAATGGAGGTGTGTGAAGTCAGAATGGAGGTGTGTGAAGTCATAGAATAGAGGTGTATGAAGTCAAAATGGTGGTGTGTGAACTCATAGAATGGATGTGTGTGAACTGATAGAGTAGAGGTGTGTGAAGTCATGGAATGGAGGTGTGTGAAGTCATAGAATGGAGGTGTGTGAAGTCATAGAATGGAGGTGTGTGAAGTCATAGAATGGAGGTGTGTGAAGTCATAGAATGGAGGTTTTTGAAGTCATAGAATGGAGGTGGGTGAATTCATAAATGGATGTTCCTGAAGTAAGAAGGTAGGTGTGTGAAGTCATAGAATAGAGGTGTATGAAGTCAAAATGGTGGTGTGTGAACTCATAGAATGGATGTGTGTGAACTGATAGAGTAGAGGTGTGTGAAGTCATGGAATGGAGGTGTGTGAATTCAAAGAATGGAGGTGTGTGAAGTCAAACAATGGAGGTGTGCGAAGTCACAGAATGGAGGTGTGTTAAGTCACAGAAGGGAAGTGTGTGAAGTCAAAATGGAAGTGTGTGAAGTCACAGAATGCAGGTGTGTGAAGTCACAGAATGGAGGTGTGTGAAGTCAAAATGGTGGTGTGTAACGTCACAAATGGAGGTGTGTGAAGTCACAGAATGCATGTGTGTGAACTCAAAATGGAGGTGTGTGAAGTCAAAGAATGGAGGTGTGCGAAGTCAAAGAATATAGGTGTGTGAAGTCATAGAATGGAGGTGTGTGAAGTCATAGAATGGAGGTGTGTGAAATCATAGAAGGAAGGTGTGTGAAGTCACGGAATGAAGGTGTGTTAATTCACAGAACGGAGGTGTGTGAACTCAGAATGGAGGTGTGTGAAGTCCCAGAATGGAGGTGTGGGAAGTCATAGAATGGAGTTGTGTGAAGTCACAGAATGGAGATGTGTGAATTCATAGAATGGAGGTGTGTGAAGTCATAGAATGGAGGTGTTTGAAGTCAAAGAATGGAGGTGTGTGAAGTCATAGTTTGGAGGTGTGTGAAGCCAGAATTGAGGTGTGTGAATTCACAGAATTGAGGTTTGTGAACTCAGAATGGAGGTGTGTGAAGTCACAGAATGGAGGTTTGTGAAATCATAGAATGGAGGTGTGTGAAGTCATAGAACGGATGTTTCTGAAGTAGAATGAAGGCGTGTGAAGTCATAGAATGGAGGAGTGTGAAGTCAAAATAGAGGTGTGCGAACTCATAAAATGGAGATGTGTGAAGTCATGGAATGGAGGTGTGTGAAGTCCAAAAATAGAGGTGTGTGAAGTCAAACAATGTTAATGTGGGTGAAGTCACAGAATGGAGGTGTGTGAATTCAAAGAATGGAAGTGTGTGAAGTCAAAATGGAGGTGTGTGAAGTAACAGAATGGAGGTGTGTGAAGTCACAGAATGTAGGTGTGTGAAGTCAAACAATAAAGGTGTGTGAAGTCACAGAATGGAGGTCTGTGAAGTCACAGAATGGAGGTGTGTGAAGTCAAAATGGATGTGTGTGAACTCATAGAATGGAGGTTTGTGAACTCTTAGAATGGAGGTGTGTGAAGTCATGCAATGGAGGTGTGTGAAGTCAAAGAATGGAGGTGTGTGAAGTCAAACAATAAAGGTGTGTGAAGTCACAGAATGGAGGTGTGTGAAATCACAGAATGGAGGTGTGTGAAGTCAAAAATGTGGTGTGTAGAGTCAAAAATGGAGGGGTGTGATCTCATAGAATGGAGGTGTGTGAAGTCAAAGAATGGAGGTGTGTGAAGTCATGGAATGGAGGTGTGTGAAGTCACAGAATGGAGGTGTGTAAAGTCATAGAATGGAGGTGTGTGAAGTCATAGAATGGATGTTTCTCAATAAGAATGAATGTGTGGGAAGTCATAGAATGGAGGTGTATGAAGTCAAAATGGAGGTGTGTGAACTCATAGAATGGAGGTCTGAGAACTCATAGAATGGAGGTGTGTGAAGTCATGGAATAAAGGTGTGTGAAGTCAAAGAATGCATTGTGTGAAGTCAAAGAATAAAGGTGTGTGAAGTCACAGAATGGAGGTGTGTGAAATCACAGAATGGAGGTGTGTGAAGTTACAGAATGGAGGTGTGTGAAGTCAGAATGTAGATGTGTGAAGTCATAGAATGGAGGTGTGTGAAGTCACAAGGGAGGTGTGTGAAATCATAGAATGGAGGTGTGTGAAATCATCGAATGGAGGTGTGTGAAGTCATGGAATGGAGGTGTGTGAAGTCATGGAATGGATGTGTGAAGTCACAGAATGGAGGTGTGTGAAGTCAGAGAATGGAGTTGTGTGAAGTCACAGAATTGATGTTTGTGAAGTCAGAATGGAGGTGTTTGAAGTCAGAATGGAAGTTTGTGAAGTCATAGAATGGAGGTGTGTGAAGTTGTAGAATGGATGCGTGTGAAGTCACAGAATTGATGTTTGTGAAGTCAGAATGGAGGTGTGTGAACTCACAATGGAGCTGTGTGAAGTCAAAGAATGGAGGTGTGTGAAGTCACAGAATTGATGTTTGTGAAGTCAGAATGGAGGTGTGTGAAGTCAGAATGGAGGTGTGTGAAGTCATAGAATGGAGGTGTGTGAAGTCACAATGCAGGTGTGTGAAGTCATAGAATGGAGGTGTGTGAAGTCACAGAATGGAGGTGTGTGAAGTCATAGAATGGAGGTGTGTGAAGTCATAGAATGGAGGTGTGTGAAGTCATAGAATGGAGGTTTTTGAAGTCATAGAGTGGAGGTGGGTGAATTCATAAAATGGATGTTCCTGACGTAAGAAGGTAGGTGTGTGAAGTCATAGAATAGAGGTGTATGAAGTCAAAATGGTGGTGTGTGAACTCATAGAATGGATGTGTGTGAACTGATAGAGTAGAGGTGTGTGAAGTCATGGAATGGAGGTGTGTGATTTCAAAGAATGGAGGTGTGTGAAGTCAAACAATGGAGGTGTGCGAAGTCACAGAATGGAGGTGTGTTAAGTCACAGAATGGAAGTGTGTGAAGTCAAAATGGAAGTGTGTGAAGTCACAGAATGCAGGTGTGTGAAGTCACAGAATGGAGGTGTGTGAAGTCAAAATGGTGGTGTGTAACGTCACAAATGGAGGTGTGTGAAGTCACAGAATGCATGTGTGTGAACTCAAAATGGAGGTGTGTGAAGTCAAAGAATGGAGGTGTGCGAAGTCAAAGAATATAGGTGTGTGAAGTCATAGAATGGAGGTGTGTGAAGTCATAGAATGGAGGTGTGTGAAATCATAGAAGGAAGGTGTGTGAAGTCACGGAATGAAGGTGTGTTAATTCACAGAACGGAGGTGTGTGAACTCAGAATGGAGGTGTGTGAAGTCCCAGAATGGAGGTGTGGGAAGTCATAGAATGGAGTTGTGTGAAGTCACAGAATGGAGATGTGTGAATTCATAGAATGGAGGTGTGTGAAGTCATAGTTTGGAGGTGTGTGAAGCCAGAATTGAGGTGTGTGAATTCACAGAATTGAGGTTTGTGAACTCAGAATGGAGGTGTGTGAAGTCACAGAATGGAGGTGTGTGAAGTCAGTATGGAGTTGTGTGAAGTCATAGAATGGAGGTTTGTGAAGTCAAAGGGAGGTGAGTGAAATCATAGAATGGTGGTGTGTGAAGTCACAGTATGGAGGTGTGTGAAGTAATAGAATGGAGCTGTGTGAAGTCAGATTGGAGGTGTGTGAAGTAACAGAATGGAGGTGTGTAAACTCAGAATGGAGGTGTGTGAAATCACAGAATGGAGGTGTGAAGTCATAGAATGGAGGTGTGTGAAGTCATAGAATGGAGGTGTGTGAAGTCATAATGGAGGTGTGTGAAGTCACAGCATCGAGGTGAGTGAAGTCACATCATGGAGGTGTGTGAAATCACAGAATGGAGGTGTGTGAAGTCATAGAATGCAGGTGTGTGAAATCATAGAAGGAAGGTGTGTGAAGTCACGGAATGAAGGTGTGTTAATTCACAGAACGGAGGTGTGTGAACTCAGAATGGAGGTGTGTGAAGTCCCAGAATGGAGGTGTGGGAAGTCATAGAATGGAGTTGTGTGAAGTCACAGAATGGAGATGTGTGAAGTCAAAGAATGGAGGTGTGTGAAGTCATAGTTTGGAGGTGTGTGAAGCCAGAATTGAGGTGTGTGAATTCACAGAATTGAGGTTTGTGAACTCAGAATGGAGGTGTGTGAAGTCACAGAATGGAGGTGTGTGAAGTCAGTATGGAGTTGTGTGAAGTCATAGAATGGAGGTTTGTGAAGTCAAAGGGAGGTGAGTGAAATCATAGAATGGTGGTGTGTGAAGTCACAGATTGGAGGTGTGTGAAGTAATAGAATGGAGCTGTGTGAAGTCAGATTGGAGGTGTGTGAAGTAACAGAATGGAGGTTTGTAAACTCAGAATGGAGGTGTGTGAAATCACAGAATGGAGGTGTGAAGTCATAGAATGGAGGTGTGTGAAGTCATAGAATGGAGGTGTGTGAAGTCATAATGGAGGTGTGTGAAGTCAGAGCATCGAGGTGAGTGAAGTCACATCATGGAGGTGTGTGAAATCACAGAATGGAGGTGTGTGAAGTCATAGAATGGAGGTGTGTGAAGTCATAGAATGGAGGTTTTTGAAGTCATAGAATGGAGGTGGGTGAATTCATAAAATGGATGTTCCTGACGTAAGAAGGTAGGTGTGTGAAGTCATAGAATAGAGGTGTATGAAGTCAAAATGGTGGTGTGTGAACTCATAGAATGGATGTGTGTGAACTGATAGAGTAGAGGTGTGTGAAGTCATGGAATGGAGGTGTGTGAATTCAAAGAATGGAGGTGTGTGAAGTCAAACAATGGAGGTGTGCGAAGTCACAGAATGGAGGTGTGTTAAGTCACAGAATGGAAGTGTGTGAAGTCAAAATGGAAGTGTGTGAAGTCACAGAATGCAGGTGTGTGAAGTCACAGAATGGAGGTGTGTGAAGTCAAAATGGTGGTGTGTAACGTCACAAATGGAGGTGTGTGAAGTCACAGAATGCATGTGTGTGAACTCAAAATGGAGGTGTGTGAAGTCAAAGAATGGAGGTGTGCGAAGTCAAAGAATATAGGTGTGTGAAGTCATAGAATGGAGGTGTGTGAACTCAGAATGGAGGTGTGTGAAGTCCCAGAATGGAGGTGTGGGAAGTCATAGAATGGAGTTGTGTGAAGTCACAGAATGGAGATGTGTGAATTCATAGAATGGAGGTGTGTGAAGTCATAGAATGGAGGTGTGTGAAGTCAAAGAATGGAGGTGTGTGAAGTCATAGTTTGGAGGTGTGTGAAGCCAGAATTGAGGTGTGTGAATTCACAGAATTGAGGTTTGTGAACTCAGAATGGAGGTGTGTGAAGTCACAGAATGGAGGTTTGTGAAATCATAGAATGGAGGTGTGTGAAGTCATAGAACGGATGTTTCTGAAGTAGAATGAAGGCGTGTGAAGTCATAGAATGGAGGAGTGTGAAGTCAAAATAGAGGTGTGCGAACTCATAAAATGGAGATGTGTGAAGTCATGGAATGGAGGTGTGTGAAGTCCAAAAATAGAGGTGTGTGATGTCAAACAATGTTAATGTGGGTGAAGTCACAGAATGGAGGTGTGTGAAGTCATGGAATGGAGGTGTGTGAAGTCATGGAATGGATGTGTGAAGTCACAGAATGGAGGTGTGTGAAGTCAGAGAATGGAGGTGTGTGAAGTCACAGAATTGATGTTTGTGAAGTCAGAATGGAGGTGTTTGAAGTCAGAATGGAAGTTTGTGAAGTCATAGAATGGAGGTGTGTGAAGTTGTAGAATGGATGTGTGTGAAGTCACAGAATTGATGTTTGTGAAGTCAGAATGGAGGTGTGTGAACTCACAATGGAGTTGTGTGAAGTCAAAGCATGGAGGTGTGTGAAGTCACAGAATTGATGTTTGTGAAGTCAGAATGGAGGTGTGTGAAGTCAGAATGGAGGTGTGTGAAGTCATAGAATGGAGGTGTGTGAAGTCACAATGCAGGTGTGTGAACTCATAGAATGGAGGTGTGTGAAGTCACAGAATGGAGGTGTGTGAAGTCATAGAATGGAGGTGTGTGAAGTCATAGAATGGAGGTGTGTGAAGTCATAGAATGGAGGTGTGTGAAGTCATAGAATGGAGGTGTGTGAAGTCATAGAATGGAGGTTTTTGAAGTCATAGAATGGAGGTGGGTGAATTCATAAATGGATGTTCCTGAAGTAAGAAGGTAGGTGTGTGAAGTCATAGAATAGAGGTGTATGAAGTCAAAATGGTGGTGTGTGAACTCATAGAATGGATGTGTGTGAACTGATAGAGTAGAGGTGTGTGAAGTCATGGAATGGAGGTGTGTGAATTCAAAGAATGGAGGTGTGTGAAGTCAAACAATGGAGGTGTGCGAAGTCACAGAATGGAGGTGTGTTAAGTCACAGAATGGAAGTGTGTGAAGTCAAAATGGAAGTGTGTGAAGTCACAGAATGCAGGTGTGTGAAGTCACAGAATGGAGGTGTGTGAAGTCAAAATGGTGGTGTGTAACGTCACAAATGGAGGTGTGTGAAGTCACAGAATGCATGTGTGTGAACTCAAAATGGAGGTGTGTGAAGTCAAAGAATGGAGGTGTGCGAAGTCAAAGAATATAGGTGTGTGAAGTCATAGAATGGAGGTGTGTGAAGTCATAGAATGGAGGTGTGTGAAATCATAGAAGGAAGGTGTGTGAAGTCACGGAATGAAGGTGTGTTAATTCACAGAACGGAGGTGTGTGAACTCAGAATGGAGGTGTGTGAAGTCCCAGAATGGAGGTGTGGGAAGTCATAGAATGGAGTTGTGTGAAGTCACAGAATGGAGATGTGTGAATTCATAGAATGGAGGTGTGTGAAGTCATAGAATGGAGGTGTTTGAAGTCAAAGAATGGAGGTGTGTGAAGTCATAGTTTGGAGGTGTGTGAAGCCAGAATTGAGGTGTGTGAATTCACAGAATTGAGGTTTGTGAACTCAGAATGGAGGTGTGTGAAGTCACAGAATGGAGGTTTGTGAAATCATAGAATGGAGGTGTGTGAAGTCATAGAACGGATGTTTCTGAAGTAGAATGAAGGCGTGTGAAGTCATAGAATGGAGGAGTGTGAAGTCAAAATAGAGGTGTGCGAACTCATAAAATGGAGATGTGTGAAGTCATGGAATGGAGGTGTGTGAAGTCCAAAAATAGAGGTGTGTGAAGTCAAACAATGTTAATGTGGGTGAAGTCACAGAATGGAGGTGTGTGAATTCAAAGAATGGAAGTGTGTGAAGTCAAAATGGAGGTGTGTGAAGTAACAGAATGGAGGTGTGTGAAGTCACAGAATGTAGGTGTGTGAAGTCAAACAATAAAGGTGTGTGAAGTCACAGAATGGAGGTGTGTGAAGTCACAGAATGGAGGTGTGTGAAGTCAAAATGGATGTGTGTGAACTCATAGAATGGAGGTTTGTGAACTCTTAGAATGGAGGTGTGTGAAGTCATGCAATGGAGGTGTGTGAAGTCAAAGAATGGAGGTGTGTGAAGTCAAACAATAAAGGTGTGTGAAGTCACAGAATGGAGGTGTGTGAAATCACAGAATGGAGGTGTGTGAAGTCAAAAATGTGGTGTTTAGAGTCAAAAATGGAGGGGTGTGATCTCATAGAATGGAGGTGTGTGAAGTCAAAGAATGGAGGTGTGTGAAGTCATGGAATGGAGGTGTGTGAAGTCACAGAATGGAGGTGTGTAAAGTCATAGAATGGAGGTGTGTGAAGTCATAGAATGGATGTTTCTGAATAAGAATGAATGTGTGGGAAGTCATAGAATGGAGGTGTATGAAGTCAAAATGGAGGTGTGTGAACTCATAGAATGGAGGTCTGAGAACTCATAGAATGGAGGTGTGTGAAGTCATGGAATAAAGGTGTGTGAAGTCAAAGAATGCATTGTGTGAAGTCAAAGAATAAAGGTGTGTGAAGTCACAGAATGGAGGTGTGTGAAATCACAGAATGGAGGTGTGTGAAGTCACAGAATGGAGGTGTGTGAAGTCAGAATGTAGATGTGTGAAGTCATAGAATGGAGGTGTGTGAAGTCACAAGGGAGGTGTGTGAAATCATAGAATGGAAGTGTGTGAAGTCATCGAATGGAGGTGTGTGAAGTCATGGAATGGAGGTGTGTGAAGTCATGGAATGGATGTGTGAAGTCACAGAATGGAGGTGTGTGAAGTCAGAGAATGGAGTTGTGTGAAGTCACAGAATTGATGTTTGTGAAGTCAGAATGGAGGTGTTTGAAGTCAGAATGGAAGTTTGTGAAGTCATAGAATGGAGGTGTGTGAAGTTGTAGAATGGATGTGTGTGAAGTCACAGAATTGATGTTTGTGAAGTCAGAATGGAGGTGTGTGAACTCACAATGGAGCTGTGTGAAGTCAAAGAATGGAGGTGTGTGAAGTCACAGAATTGATGTTTGTGAAGTCAGAATGGAGGTGTGTGAAGTCAGAATGGAGGTGTGTGAAGTCATAGAATGGAGGTGTGTGAAGTCATAGAATGGAGGTGTGTGAAGTCATAGAATGGAGGTGTGTGAAGTCATAGAATGGAGGTGTGTGAAGTCATAGAATGGAGGTGTGTGAAGTCATAGAATGGAGGTGTGTGAAGTCATAGAATGGAGGTTTTTGAAGTCATAGAGTGGAGGTGGGTGAATTCATAAAATGGATGTTCCTGACGTAAGAAGGTAGGTGTGTGAAGTCATAGAATAGAGGTGTATGAAGTCAAAATGGTGGTGTGTGAACTCATAGAATGGATGTGTGTGAACTGATAGAGTAGAGGTGTGTGAAGTCATGGAATGGAGGTGTGTGAATTCAAAGAATGGAGGTGTGTGAAGTCAAACAATGGAGGTGTGCGAAGTCACAGAATGGAGGTGTGTTAAGTCACAGAATGGAAGTGTGTGAATTCAAAATGGAAGTGTGTGAAGTCACAGAATGCAGGTGTGTGAAGTCACAGAATGGAGGTGTGTGAAGTCAAAATGGTGGTGTGTAACGTCAGAAATGGAGGTGTGTGAAGTCACAGAATGCATGTGTGTGAACTCAAAATGGAGGTGTGTGAAGTCAAAGAATGGAGGTGTGCGAAGTCAAAGAATGTAGGTGTGTGAAGTCATAGAATGGAGGTGTGTGAAGTCATAGAATGGAGGTGTGTGAAATCATAGAAGGAAGGTGTGTGAAGTCACGGAATGAAGGTGTGTTAATTCACAGAACGGAGGTGTGTGAACTCAGAATGGAGGTGTGTGAAGTCCCAGAATGGAGGTGTGGGAAGTCATAGAATGGAGTTGTGTGAAGTCACAGAATGGAGATGTGTGAATTCATAGAATGGAGGTGTGTGAAGTCATAGAATGGAGGTGTGTGAAGTCAAAGAATGGAGGTGTGTGAAGTCATAGTTTGGAGGTGTGTGAAGCCAGAATTGAGGTGTGTGAATTCACAGAATTGAGGTTTGTGAACTCAGAATGGAGGTGTGTGAAGTCACAGAATGGAGGTTTGTGAAATCATAGAATGGAGGTGTGTGAAGTCATAGAATGGATGTTTCTGAAGTAGAATGAAGGCGTGTGAAGTCATAGAATGGAGGAGTGTGAAGTCAAAATAGAGGTGTGCGAACTCATAAAATGGAGATGTGTGAAGTCATGGAATGGAGGTGTGTGAAGTCCAAAAATAGAGGTGTGTGAAGTCAAACAATGTTAATGTGGGTGAAGTCACAGAATGGAGGTGTGTGAATTCAAAGAATGGAAGTGTGTGAAGTCAAAATGGAGGTGTGTGAAGTAACAGAATGGAGGTGTGTGAAGTCACAGAATGTAGGTGTGTGAAGTCATAGAATGGAGGTGTGTGAAGTCACAGAATGGAAGTTTGTGAAGTCACAGAATGGAGGTGTGTGAAGTCAAAATGGATGTGTGTGAACTCATAGAATGGAGGTTTGTGAACTCATAGAATGGAGGTGTGTGAAGTCATGCAATGGAGGTGTGTGAAGTCAAAGAATGGAGGTGTGTGAAGTCAAACAATAAAGGTGTGTGAAGTCACAGAATGGAGGTGTGTGAAATCACAGAATGGAGGTGTGTGAAGTCAAAAATGTGGTGTGTAGAGTCAAAAATGGAGGGGTGTGAACTCATAGAACGGAGGTGTGTGAAGTCAAAGAATGGAGGTGTGTGAAGTCATGGAATGGAGGTGTGTGAAGTCACAGAATGGAGGTGTGTAAAGTCATAGAATGGAGGTGTGTGAAGTCATAGAATGGATGTTTCTGAATAAGAATGAATGTGTGGGAAGTCACAGAATGGAGGTGTATGAAGTCAAAATGGAGGTGTGTGAACTCATAGAATGGAGGTCTGAGAACACATAGAATGGAGGTGTGTGAAGTCATGGAATAAAGGTGTGTGAAGTCAAAGAATGCATTGTGTGAAGTCAAAGAATAAAGGTGTGTGAAGTCACAGAATGGAGGTGTGTGAAATCACAGAATGGAGGTGTGTGAAGTCATGGAATGGAGGTGTGTGAAGTCACAGAATGGAGGTGTGTGAAGTCAGAATGAAGATGTGTGAAGTCATAGAATGGAGGTGTGTGAAGTCACAAGGGAGGTGTGTGAAATCATAGAATGGAGGTGTGTGAAGTCATCGAATGGAGGTGTGTGAAGTCATGGAATGGAGGTGTGTGAAGTCATGGAATGGATGTGTGAAGTCACAGAATGGAGGTGTGTGAAGTCAGTATGGAGTTGTGTGAAGTCATAGAATGGAGGTTTGTGAAGTCAAAGGGAGGTGAGTGAAATCATAGAATGGTGGTGTGTGAAGTCACAGTATGGAGGTGTGTGAAGTAATAGAATGGAGCTGTGTGAAGTCAGATTGGAGGTGTGTGAAGTAACAGAATGGAGGTGTGTAAACTCAGAATGGAGGTGTGTGAAATCACAGAATGGAGGTGTGAAGTCATAGAATGGAGGTGTGTGAAGTCATAGAATGGAGGTGTGTGAAGTCATAATGGAGGTGTGTGAAGTCACAGCATCGAGGTGAGTGAAGTCACATCATGGAGGTGTGTGAAATCACAGAATGGAGGTGTGTGAAGTCATAGAATGGAGGTGTGTGAAGTCATAGAATGGAGGTTTTTGAAGTCATAGAATGGAGGTGGGTGAATTCATAAAATGGATGTTCCTGACGTAAGAAGGTAGGTGTGTGAAGTCATAGAATAGAGGTGTATGAAGTCAAAATGGTGGTGTGTGAACTCATAGAATGGATGTGTGTGAACTGATAGAGTAGAGGTGTGTGAAGTCATGGAATGGAGGTGTGTGAATTCAAAGAATGGAGGTGTGTGAAGTCAAACAATGGAGGTGTGCGAAGTCACAGAATGGAGGTGTGTTAAGTCACAGAATGGAAGTGTGTGAAGTCAAAATGGAAGTGTGTGAAGTCACAGAATGCAGGTGTGTGAAGTCACAGAATGGAGGTGTGTGAAGTCAAAATGGTGGTGTGTAACGTCACAAATGGAGGTGTGTGAAGTCACAGAATGCATGTGTGTGAACTCAAAATGGAGGTGTGTGAAGTCAAAGAATGGAGGTGTGCGAAGTCAAAGAATATAGGTGTGTGAAGTCATAGAATGGAGGTGTGTGAACTCAGAATGGAGGTGTGTGAAGTCCCAGAATGGAGGTGTGGGAAGTCATAGAATGGAGTTGTGTGAAGTCACAGAATGGAGATGTGTGAATTCATAGAATGGAGGTGTGTGAAGTCATAGAATGGAGGTGTGTGAAGTCAAAGAATGGAGGTGTGTGAAGTCATAGTTTGGAGGTGTGTGAAGCCAGAATTGAGGTGTGTGAATTCACAGAATTGAGGTTTGTGAACTCAGAATGGAGGTGTGTGAAGTCACAGAATGGAGGTTTGTGAAATCATAGAATGGAGGTGTGTGAAGTCATAGAACGGATGTTTCTGAAGTAGAATGAAGGCGTGTGAAGTCATAGAATGGAGGAGTGTGAAGTCAAAATAGAGGTGTGCGAACTCATAAAATGGAGATGTGTGAAGTCATGGAATGGAGGTGTGTGAAGTCCAAAAATAGAGGTGTGTGAAGTCAAACAATGTTAATGTGGGTGAAGTCACAGAATGGAGGTGTGTGAATTCAAAGAATGGAAGTGTGTGAAGTCAAAATGGAGGTGTGTGAAGTAACAGAATGGAGGTGTGTGAAGTCACAGAATGTAGGTGTGTGAAGTCATAGAATGGAGGTGTGTGAAGTCACAGAATGAAGGTGTGTGAAGTCACAGAATGGAGGTGTGTGAAGTCAAAATGGATGTGTGTGAACTCATAGAATGGAGGTTTGTGAACTCATAGAATGGAGGTGTGTGAAGTCATGCAATGGAGGTGTGTGAAGTCAAAGAATGGAGGTGTGTGAAGTCAAACAATAAAGGTGTGTGAAGTCACAGAATGGAGGTGTGTGAAATCACAGAATGGAGGTGTGTGAAGTCAAAAATGTGGTGTGTAGAGTCACAAATGGAGGGGTGTGAACTCATAGAATGGAGGTGTGTGAAGTCAAAGAATGGAGGTGTGTGAAGTCATGGAATGGAGGTGTGTGAAGTCACAGAATGGAGGTGTGTAAAGTCATAGAATGGAGGTGTGTGAAGTCATAGAATGGATGTTTCTGAATAAGAATGAATGTGTGGGAAGTCATAGAATGGAGGTGTATGAAGTCAAAATGGAGGTGTGTGAACTCATAGAATGGAGGTCTGAGAACTCATAGAATGGAGGTGTGTGAAGTCATGGAATAAAGGTGTGTGAAGTCAAAGAATGCATTGTGTGAAGTCAAAGAATAAAGGTGTGTGAAGTCACAGAATGGAGGTGTGTGAAATCACAGAATGGAGGTGTGTGAAGTCATGGAATGGAGATGTGTGAAGTCACAGAATGGAGGTGTGTGAAGTCAGAATGTAGATGTGTGAAGTTATAGAATGGAGGTGTGTGAAGTCACAAGGGAGGTGTGTGAAATCATAGAATGGAGGTGTGTGAAGTCATCGAATGGAGGTGTGTGAAGTCATGGAATGGAGGTGTGTGAAGTCATGGAATGGATGTGTGAAGTCACAGAATGGAGGTGTGTGAAGTCAGAATGGAGTTGTGTGAAGTCATAGAATGGAGGTTTGTGAAGTCAAAGGGAGGTGAGTGAAATCATAGAATGGAGGTGTGTGAAGTCACAGTATGGAGGTGTGTGAAGTAATAGAATGGAGGTGTGTGAAGTCAGATTGGAGGTGTGTGAAGTCACAGAATGGAGGTGTGTAAACTCAGAATGGAGGTGTGTGAAATCACAGAATGGAGGTGTGAAGTCATAGAATGGAGGTGTGTGAAGTCATAGAATGGAGGTGTGTGAAGTCATAATGGAGGTGTTAGAAGTCACAGCATCGAGGTGAGTGAAGTCACATCATGGAGGTGTGTGAAGTTATAGAATGGAGGTGTGTGAAGTCATAGAATGGAGGTGTGTGATCATAGAATGGATGTTTGTGAACTAAGAATGAAGGTGTGTTAAGTCATAGACTGGAGGTGTGTGAAGGCAGACAATGGAGATGTGTGAAGTCATAGAATTGAGCTATGTGAAGTCATAATGGAGGTGTGTGAAGTCATAGAATGGAGGTGTGTGAAATCACAATGGAAGTGTGTGAAGTCAAAGAATGGAGGTGTGTGAAGTCATAGACAGGAATTGTGTGAAGTCATAGAATGGAGGTGTGTGAAGCCAGAATTGAGGTGTGTGAAGTCACAGAATTGAGGTGTGTGAACTCAGAATGGAGGTGTGTGAAGTCACAGAATGGAGGTTTGTAAAGTCATAGAATGGAGGTGTGTGAAGTCATAGAATGGATGTTTCTGAAGTAGAATGAAGGTGTGTGAAGTCATAGAATGTAGGTGTGTGAAGTCAAAATGGAGGTGTGCGAACTCATAAAATGGAGATGCGTGAAGTCATGCAATGGAGGTGTGTGAAGTCCAAAAAGGGAGGTGTGTGAAGTCAAACCATGGTGGTGTGTGAAGTCACAGAATGGAGGTGTGTGAAGTCAAAGAATGGAAGTGTGTGAAGTCAAAATTGAGGTGTGTGAAGTCACAGAATGGAGGTGTGTGAAGTCACAGAATGGAGGTGTGTGAAGTCACAGAATGGAGGTGTGTGAAGTCACAGAATGGAGGTGTGTGAACTCACAATGGAGGTGTGTGAAGTCCCAGAATGGAGGTGTGTGAAGTCAAACAATAAAGGTGTGTGAAGTCACAGAATGGAGGTCTGTGAAGTCATAGAATGGAGGTGTGTTAAGTCACAGAATGGAGGTGTGTGAACTCAGAGAATGGAGGTGTGTGAACTCAGAATGGAAGTGTGTGAAATCACAGAACGGAGATTTGTGAAGTCATAGAATGGAAGTCAGTGAAGTCATATAATGGATATTTCTGAAGTAAGAATGAAGGTGTGTGAAGTCATAGAATGGAGGTTTGTGAAGTCAAAATGGAGGTGTGTGAACTCATAGAATGGAGGTGTGTGAACTCATAGAATGGAGGTGTGTGAAGTCAAAGAAAGGAGGTGTGTGAAGTCAAAGAATGGAGGTGTGTGAAGGCAAACAATAAAAGTGTGTGCAGTCACAGAATGGAGGTGTGTGAAATCACAGAATGGAGGTGTGTGAAGTCAAAAAGGTGGTGTGTAGAGTCACAAATGGAGGTGTGTGAACTCATAGAATGGAGGTGTGTGAAGTCATGGAATGGAGGTGTGTGAAGTCACAGAATGGAGGTGTGTGAAGTCAGAGTGGAGTTGTGTGAAGTCATAGAATGGAGGTGTGTGAAGTCTGAATGCAGGTGTGTGAAGTCATAGAATGGAGGTGTGTGAAGTCAGAATGGAGGTGTGTGAACTCATAGAATAGAGGTGTGTGTAGTCACAATGGAGGTATGTGAAGTCATAGAATGGTGGTGTGTGAAGTCACAGAATGGAGGTGTGGAAGTCATAGAATGGAGGTGTGTGAAGTCAGAATGGAGGTGTGTGAAGTCATAGAATGGAGGTGTGTGAAGTCATAATGTAGGTGTGTGAAGTCACAGAATTGAGGTGTGTGAAGTCACAGAATGGAGTTGTGTAAAGTCATAGAATGGAAGTGTGTGAAGTCATAGAATGGAGGTGTGTGAAGTTATAGAATGAATGTTTGTGAAGTAAGAATGAAGGTGTGTTTAGTCATAAAATGGAGATGTGTGAAGGCACAGAATGGAGGTGTGTGAAGTCATAGAATGGAGCTGTGTGAAGTCAGAATGGAGGTGTGTGAAGTCATAGAATGGAGGTGTGTGAACTCACAATGGAGATGTGTGGAGTCAAAAAATGGAGGTGTGTGAAGTCAAAGAATGGAAGTGTGTGAAGTCACAGAATGGAGGTGTGTGAAGTCATAGAATGGAGGTGTGTGAAGTCATAGAATGGAGGTGTGTGAAGTCACAGAATTGATGTTTGTGAAGTCAGAATGGAGGTGTGTGAAGTCAGAATGGAGATTTGTGAAGTCATAGAATGGAGGTGTGTGAAGTCATAGAATGGAGGTGTGTGAAGTCATAGAATGGAGGTGTGTGAATTCACATAATTGATGTTTGTGAATTCAGAATGGAGGTGTGTGAACTCACAATGGAGGTGTGTGAAGTCAAAGAGTGGAGGTGTGTGAAGTCACAGAATTGATGTTTGTGAAGTCAGAATGGAGGTGTGTGAAGACAGAATGGAGGTGTGTGAAGTCATAGAATGGAGGTGTGTGAAGTCAAAATGCACGTGTGTGAACTCATAGAATGGAGGTGTCTGAAGTCAGAATGGAGTTGTGTGAAGTCATAGAATGGAGGTGTGTGAAGTCAGAATGGAGTTGTGTGAAGTCATAGAATGGAGGTGTGTGAAGTAAGAATGGAGTTGTGTGAAGTCACAGAATTGATGTTTGTGAAGTCACAATGGAGGTGTGTGAAGTCATAGAATGGAGGTGTGTGAAGTCACAGAATGAAGGTGTGTGAAGTCATAGAATGGAGGTGTGTGAAGTCATAGAATGGATGTGTGTGAATTCATAATGGAGGTGTGTGAAGTCACAGAATTGAGGTGTGTGAAGTCACAGAATGGAGGTTTGTGAAGTCATAGAATGGAGGTGTGTGAAGTCATAGAATGGAGGTGTGTGAAGTCATAGAATGCATGTTTGTGAAGAAGGAATGAAGGTGTGTTAAGTCATAGAATGGAGGTGTGTGTAGGCACAGAATGGAGGTGTGTGAAGTCATAGAATGGAGCTGTTTGAAGTCAGAATGGAGGTGTGTGAAGTCACAGAATGGAGGTGTGTGAACTCAGAATGGTGGTGTTTGAAGTCACAGAATGGAGTTGTGTTAAGTCACAGAACGGAGGTGTTTGAACTCAGAATGGAGGTGTGTGAAGTCAGAATGGAGGTGTGTGAAGTCATAGAATGGAGGTGTGTGAAATCATAGAATGGAGGTGTGGGAAGGCATAGAGTGGAGCTGTGTGAAGTCAGATTGGAGGTGTGCGAAGTCACAGAATGGAGGTGTGTGAAGTCATTGAATGGAGCTTGGTGAAGTCAGAATGGAGGTGTGTGAAGTCACAGAATGGAGGTGTGTGAACTCAGAACGGAGGTGTGCGAAGTCACAGAATCTAGGTGGGTGAAGTCATAGAATGGAGGTGTGTGAAGTCATAGAATGGAGGTGTGTGAAGTCATAATGGAGGTGTGTGAAGTCACAGAATTGAGGCGTGTGAAGTCACAGAATGGAGGTGTGTGAAGTCATAGAATGGAGGTGTGTGAAGTCTGAACGGAGGTGTGTGAAGTCACAGAATGGAGGTGCGTTAAGTCACCGAATGGAGGTTTGTGAACTCAGAATGGAGGTGTGTGAAGTCACACAATGGAGGTGAGGGAAGTCATAGAATGGAGTTGTGTGAAGTAACAGAATGGTGGTGTGTGAATTAATAGAATGGAGGTGTGAGAAATCATAGAATGAAGGTGTGTGAAGTCAAAGAATGGAGGTGTGTGAAGTCATAGTTTGGAGGTGTGTGAAGCCAGAATTGAGGTGTGTGAATTCACAGAATTGAGGTTTGTGAACTCAGAATGGAGGTGTGTGAAGTCACAGAATGGAGGTTTGTGAAATCATAGAATGGAGGTGTGTGAAGTCATAGAACGGATGTTTCTGAAGTAGAATGAAGGCGTGTGAAGTCATAGAATGGAGGAGTGTGAAGTCAAAATAGAGGTGTGCGAACTCATAAAATGGAGATGTGTGAAGTCATGGAATGGAGGTGTGTGAAGTCCAAAAATAGAGGTGTGTGAAGTCAAACAATGTTAATGTGGGTGAAGTCACAGAATGGAGGTGTGTGAATTCAAAGAATGGAAGTGTGTGAAGTCAAAATGGAGGTGTGTGAAGTAACAGAATGGAGGTGTGTGAAGTCACAGAATGTAGGTGTGTGAAGTCATAGAATGGAGGTGTGTGAAGTCACAGAATGAAGGTGTGTGAAGTCACAGAATGGAGGTGTGTGAAGTCAAAATGGATGTGTGTGAACTCATAGAATGGAGGTTTGTGAACTCATAGAATGGAGGTGTGTGAAGTCATGCAATGGAGGTGTGTGAAGTCAAAGAATGGAGGTGTGTGAAGTCAAACAATAAAGGTGTGTGAAGTCACAGAATGGAGGTGTGTGAAATCACAGAATGGAGGTGTGTGAAGTCAAAAATGTGGTGTGTAGAGTCACAAATGGAGGGGTGTGAACTCATAGAATGGAGGTGTGTGAAGTCAAAGAATGGAGGTGTGTGAAGTCATGGAATGGAGGTGTGTGAAGTCACAGAATGGAGGTGTGTAAAGTCATAGAATGGAGGTGTGTGAAGTCATAGAATGGATGTTTCTGAATAAGAATGAATGTGTGGGAAGTCATAGAATGGAGGTGTATGAAGTCAAAATGGAGGTGTGTGAACTCATAGAATGGAGGTCTGAGAACTCATAGAATGGAGGTGTGTGAAGTCATGGAATAAAGGTGTGTGAAGTCAAAGAATGCATTGTGTGAAGTCAAAGAATAAAGGTGTGTGAAGTCACAGAATGGAGGTGTGTGAAATCACAGAATGGAGGTGTGTGAAGTCATGGAATGGAGATGTGTGAAGTCACAGAATGGAGGTGTGTGAAGTCAGAATGTAGATGTGTGAAGTTATAGAATGGAGGTGTGTGAAGTCACAAGGGAGGTGTGTGAAATCATAGAATGGAGGTGTGTGAAGTCATCGAATGGAGGTGTGTGAAGTCATGGAATGGAGGTGTGTGAAGTCATGGAATGGATGTGTGAAGTCACAGAATGGAGGTGTGTGAAGTCAGAATGGAGTTGTGTGAAGTCATAGAATGGAGGTTTGTGAAGTCAAAGGGAGGTGAGTGAAATCATAGAATGGAGGTGTGTGAAGTCACAGTATGGAGGTGTGTGAAGTAATAGAATGGAGGTGTGTGAAGTCAGATTGGAGGTGTGTGAAGTCACAGAATGGAGGTGTGTAAACTCAGAATGGAGGTGTGTGAAATCACAGAATGGAGGTGTGAAGTCATAGAATGGAGGTGTGTGAAGTCATAGAATGGAGGTGTGTGAAGTCATAATGGAGGTGTTAGAAGTCACAGCATCGAGGTGAGTGAAGTCACATCATGGAGGTGTGTGAAGTTATAGAATGGAGGTGTGTGAAGTCATAGAATGGAGGTGTGTGATCATAGAATGGATGTTTGTGAACTAAGAATGAAGGTGTGTTAAGTCATAGACTGGAGGTGTGTGAAGGCAGACAATGGAGATGTGTGAAGTCATAGAATTGAGCTATGTGAAGTCATAATGGAGGTGTGTGAAGTCATAGAATGGAGGTGTGTGAAATCACAATGGAAGTGTGTGAAGTCAAAGAATGGAGGTGTGTGAAGTCATAGACAGGAATTGTGTGAAGTCATAGAATGGAGGTGTGTGAAGCCAGAATTGAGGTGTGTGAAGTCACAGAATTGAGGTGTGTGAACTCAGAATGGAGGTGTGTGAAGTCACAGAATGGAGGTTTGTAAAGTCATAGAATGGAGGTGTGTGAAGTCATAGAATGGATGTTTCTGAAGTAGAATGAAGGTGTGTGAAGTCATAGAATGTAGGTGTGTGAAGTCAAAATGGAGGTGTGCGAACTCATAAAATGGAGATGCGTGAAGTCATGCAATGGAGGTGTGTGAAGTCCAAAAAGGGAGGTGTGTGAAGTCAAACCATGGTGGTGTGTGAAGTCACAGAATGGAGGTGTGTGAAGTCAAAGAATGGAAGTGTGTGAAGTCAAAATTGAGGTGTGTGAAGTCACAGAATGGAGGTGTGTGAAGTCACAGAATGGAGGTGTGTGAAGTCACAGAATGGAGGTGTGTGAAGTCACAGAATGGAGGTGTGTGAACTCACAATGGAGGTGTGTGAAGTCCCAGAATGGAGGTGTGTGAAGTCAAACAATAAAGGTGTGTGAAGTCACAGAATGGAGGTCTGTGAAGTCATAGAATGGAGGTGTGTTAAGTCACAGAATGGAGGTGTGTGAACTCAGAGAATGGAGGTGTGTGAACTCAGAATGGAAGTGTGTGAAATCACAGAACGGAGATTTGTGAAGTCATAGAATGGAAGTCAGTGAAGTCATATAATGGATATTTCTGAAGTAAGAATGAAGGTGTGTGAAGTCATAGAATGGAGGTTTGTGAAGTCAAAATGGAGGTGTGTGAACTCATAGAATGGAGGTGTGTGAACTCATAGAATGGAGGTGTGTGAAGTCAAAGAAAGGAGGTGTGTGAAGTCAAAGAATGGAGGTGTGTGAAGGCAAACAATAAAAGTGTGTGCAGTCACAGAATGGAGGTGTGTGAAATCACAGAATGGAGGTGTGTGAAGTCAAAAAGGTGGTGTGTAGAGTCACAAATGGAGGTGTGTGAACTCATAGAATGGAGGTGTGTGAAGTCATGGAATGGAGGTGTGTGAAGTCACAGAATGGAGGTGTGTGAAGTCAGAGTGGAGTTGTGTGAAGTCATAGAATGGAGGTGTGTGAAGTCTGAATGCAGGTGTGTGAAGTCATAGAATGGAGGTGTGTGAAGTCAGAATGGAGGTGTGTGAACTCATAGAATAGAGGTGTGTGTAGTCACAATGGAGGTATGTGAAGTCATAGAATGGTGGTGTGTGAAGTCACAGAATGGAGGTGTGGAAGTCATAGAATGGAGGTGTGTGAAGTCAGAATGGAGGTGTGTGAAGTCATAGAATGGAGGTGTGTGAAGTCATAATGTAGGTGTGTGAAGTCACAGAATTGAGGTGTGTGAAGTCACAGAATGGAGTTGTGTAAAGTCATAGAATGGAAGTGTGTGAAGTCATAGAATGGAGGTGTGTGAAGTTATAGAATGAATGTTTGTGAAGTAAGAATGAAGGTGTGTTTAGTCATAAAATGGAGATGTGTGAAGGCACAGAATGGAGGTGTGTGAAGTCATAGAATGGAGCTGTGTGAAGTCAGAATGGAGGTGTGTGAAGTCATAGAATGGAGGTGTGTGAACTCACAATGGAGATGTGTGGAGTCAAAAAATGGAGGTGTGTGAAGTCAAAGAATGGAAGTGTGTGAAGTCACAGAATGGAGGTGTGTGAAGTCATAGAATGGAGGTGTGTGAAGTCATAGAATGGAGGTGTGTGAAGTCACAGAATTGATGTTTGTGAAGTCAGAATGGAGGTGTGTGAAGTCAGAATGGAGATTTGTGAAGTCATAGAATGGAGGTGTGTGAAGTCATAGAATGGAGGTGTGTGAAGTCATAGAATGGAGGTGTGTGAATTCACATAATTGATGTTTGTGAATTCAGAATGGAGGTGTGTGAACTCACAATGGAGGTGTGTGAAGTCAAAGAGTGGAGGTGTGTGAAGTCACAGAATTGATGTTTGTGAAGTCAGAATGGAGGTGTGTGAAGACAGAATGGAGGTGTGTGAAGTCATAGAATGGAGGTGTGTGAAGTCACAATGCACGTGTGTGAACTCATAGAATGGAGGTGTCTGAAGTCAGAATGGAGTTGTGTGAAGTCATAGAATGGAGGTGTGTGAAGTCAGAATGGAGTTGTGTGAAGTCATAGAATGGAGGTGTGTGAAGTAAGAATGGAGTTGTGTGAAGTCACAGAATTGATGTTTGTGAAGTCACAATGGAGGTGTGTGAAGTCATAGAATGGAGGTGTGTGAAGTCACAGAATGAAGGTGTGTGAAGTCATAGAATGGAGGTGTGTGAAGTCATAGAATGGATGTGTGTGAATTCATAATGGAGGTGTGTGAAGTCACAGAATTGAGGTGTGTGAAGTCACAGAATGGAGGTTTGTGAAGTCATAGAATGGAGGTGTGTGAAGTCATAGAATGGAGGTGTGTGAAGTCATAGAATGCATGTTTGTGAAGAAGGAATGAAGGTGTCTTAAGTCATAGAATGGAGGTGTGTGTAGGCACAGAATGGAGGTGTGTGAAGTCATAGAATGGAGCTGTTTGAAGTCAGAATGGAGGTGTGTGAAGTCACAGAATGGAGGTGTGTGAACTCAGAATGGTGGTGTTTGAAGTCACAGAATGGAGTTGTGTTAAGTCACAGAACGGAGGTGTTTGAACTCAGAATGGAGGTGTGTGAAGTCAGAATGGAGGTGTGTGAAGTCATAGAATGGAGGTGTGTGAAATCATAGAATGGAGGTGTGGGAAGGCATAGAGTGGAGCTGTGTGAAGTCAGATTGGAGGTGTGCGAAGTCACAGAATGGAGGTGTGTGAAGTCATTGAATGGAGCTTGGTGAAGTCAGAATGGAGGTGTGTGAAGTCACAGAATGGAGGTGTGTGAACTCAGAACGGAGGTGTGCGAAGTCACAGAATCTAGGTGGGTGAAGTCATAGAATGGAGGTGTGTGAAGTCATAGAATGGAGGTGTGTGAAGTCATAATGGAGGTGTGTGAAGTCACAGAATTGAGGCGTGTGAAGTCACAGAATGGAGGTGTGTGAAGTCATAGAATGGAGGTGTGTGAAGTCTGAACGGAGGTGTGTGAAGTCACAGAATGGAGGTGCGTTAAGTCACCGAATGGAGGTTTGTGAACTCAGAATGGAGGTGTGTGAAGTCACACAATGGAGGTGAGGGAAGTCATAGAATGGAGTTGTGTGAAGTAACAGAATGGTGGTGTGTGAATTAATAGAATGGAGGTGTGAGAAATCATAGAATGAAGGTGTGTGAAGTCAAAGAATTGAGGTTTGTGAAGTCAGAATGGAGCTGTGTGAAGTCAGGATGGAGGTGGGTGAAGTCACAGAATGGAGGTGTGGGAACTCAGAATGGAGGTGTGTGGTCAGAGAACGGAGGTTTGTGAAGTCATAGAATGTTGGTGCGTGAAGTCATAGAATGGATGTTTCTGAAGTGAGAATGAAGGTGTATGAAGTCAAAGAATGGAGGTGTGTGAAGTCAAAATAGAGGTGTGTGAACTCATAGAATGGAGGTGTGTGAACTCATAGAATGGAGGTGTGTGAAGTCATGGAATGGAGGTGTGTGAATTAATAGAATGGAAGTGTGTGAAATCATAGAATGGAGGTGTGTGAAGTCAAAGAATTGAGGTTTGTGAAGTCAGAATGGAGGTGTGTGAAGTCAGGATGGAGGTGGGTGAAGTCACAGAATGGAGGTGTGGGAACTCAGAATGGAGGTGTGTGGTCACAGAACGGAGGTTTGTGAAGTCATAGAATGTAGGTGCGTGAAGTCATAGAATGGATGTTTCTGAAGTGAGAATGAAGGTGTATGAAGTCAAAGAATGGAGGTGTGTGAAGTCAAAATGGAGGTGTGTGAACTCATAGAATGGAGGTGTGTGAACTCATAGAATGGAGGTGTGTGAAGTCATGCAATGGAGGTGTGTGAAGTCAAAGAATGGAGGTGTGTGAAGTCAAACAATAAAGGTGTGTGAAGTCACAGAATGGAGGTGTGTGAAATCACAGAATGGAGGTGTGTGAAGTCAAAAATGTGGTGTGTAGAGTCACAAATGGAGGGGTGTGAACTCATAGAATGGAGGTGTGTGAAGTCAAAGAATGGAGGTGTGTGAAGTCATGGAATGGAGGTGTGTGAAGTCACAGAATGGAGGTGTGTAAAGTCATAGAATGGAGGTGTGTGAAGTCATAGAATGGATGTTTCTGAATAAGAATGAATGTGTGGGAAGTCATAGAATGGAGGTGTATGAAGTCAAAATGGAGGTGTGTGAACTCATAGAATGGAGGTCTGAGAACTCATAGAATGGAGGTGTGTGAAGTCATGGAATAAAGGTGTGTGAAGTCAAAGAATGCATTGTGTGAAGTCAAAGAATAAAGGTGTGTGAAGTCACAGAATGGAGGTGTGTGAAATCACAGAATGGAGGTGTGTGAAGTCATGGAATGGAGGTGTGTGAAGTCACAGAATGGAGGTGTGTGAAGTCAGAATGTAGATGTGTGAAGTTATAGAATGGAGGTGTGTGAAGTCACAAGGGAGGTGAGTGAAATCATAGAATGGAGGTGTGTGAAGTCATCGAATGGAGGTGTGTGAAGTCATGGAATGGAGGTGTGTGAAGTCATGGAATGGATGTGTGAAGTCACAGAATGGAGGTGTGTGAAGTCAGAATGGAGTTGTGTGAAGTCATAGAATGGAGGTTTGTGAAGTCAAAGGGAGGTGAGTGAAATCATAGAATGGAGGTGTGTGAAGTCACAGTATGGAGGTGTGTGAAGTAATAGAATGGAGGTGTGTGAAGTCAGATTGGAGGTGTGTGAAGTCACAGAATGGAGGTGTGTAAACTCAGAATGGAGGTGTGTGAAATCACAGAATGGAGGTGTGAAGTCATAGAATGGAGGTGTGTGAAGTCATAGAATGGAGGTGTGTGAAGTCATAATGGAGGTGTTAGAAGTCACAGCATCGAGGTGAGTGAAGTCACATCATGGAGGTGTGTGAAGTTATAGAATGGAGGTGTGTGAAGTCATAGAATGGAGGTGTGTGATCATAGAATGGATGTTTGTGAACTAAGAATGAAGGTGTGTTAAGTCATAGACTGGAGGTGTGTGAAGGCAGACAATGGAGATGTGTGAAGTCATAGAATTGAGCTATGTGAAGTCATAATGGAGGTGTGTGAAGTCATAGAATGGAGGTGTGTGAAATCACAATGGAAGTGTGTGAAGTCAAAGAATGGAGGTGTGTGAAGTCATAGACAGGAATTGTGTGAAGTCATAGAATGGAGGTGTGTGAAGCCAGAATTGAGGTGTGTGAAGTCACAGAATTGACGTGTGTGAACTCAGAATGGAGGTGTGTGAAGTCACAGAATGGAGGTTTGTAAAGTCATAGAATGGAGGTGTGTGAAGTCATAGAATGTAGGTGTGTGAAGTCAAAATGGAGGTGTGCGAACTCATAAAATGGAGATGCGTGAAGTCATGCAATGGAGGTGTGTGAAGTCCAAAAAGGGAGGTGTGTGAAGTCAAACCATGGTGGTGTGTGAAGTCACAGAATGGAGGTGTGTGAAGTCAAAGAATGGAAGTGTGTGAAGTCAAAATTGAGGTGTGTGAAGTCACAGAATGGAGGTGTGTGAAGTCACAGAATGGAGGTGTGTGAAGTCATAGAATGGAGGTGTGTGAAGTCACAGAATGGAGATGTGTGTAGTCACAGAATGGAGGTGTGTGAAGTCACAGAATGGAGGTGTGTGAAGTCACAGAATGGAGGTGTGTGAACTCACAATGGAGGTGTGTGAAGTCCCAGAATGGAGGTGTGTGAAGTCAAACAATAAAGGTGTGTGAAGTCACAGAATGGAGGTCTGTGAAGTCATAGAATGGAGGTGTGTTAAGTCACAGAATGGAGGTGTGTGAACTCAGAGAATGGAGGTGTGTGAACTCAGAATGGAAGTGTGTGAAATCACAGAACGGAGATTTGTGAAGTCATAGAATGGAAGTCAGTGAAGTCATATAATGGATATTTCTGAAGTAAGAATGAAGGTGTGTGAAGTCATAGAATGGAGGTTTGTGAAGTCAAAATGGAGGTGTGTGAACTCATAGAATGGAGGTGTGTGAACTCATAGAATGGAGGTGTGTGAAGTCAAAGAAAGGAGGTGTGTGAAGTCAAAGAATGGAGGTGTGTGAAGGCAAACAATAAAAGTGTGTGCAGTCACAGAATGGAGGTGTGTGAAATCACAGAATGGAGGTGTGTGAAGTCAAAAAGGTGGTGTGTAGAGTCACAAATGGAGGTGTGTGAACTCATAGAATGGAGGTGTGTGAACTCATGGAATGGAGGTGTGTGAAGTCACAGAATGGAGGTGAGTGAAGTCAGAGTGGAGTTGTGTGAAGTCATAGAATGGAGGTGTGTGAAGTCTGAATGGAGGTGTGTGAAGTCATAGAATGGAGGTGTGTGAAGTCAGAATGGAGGTGTGTGAACTCATAGAATAGAGGTGTGTGTAGTCACAATGGAGGTATGTGAAGTCATAGAATGGTGGTGTGTGAAGTCACAGAATGGAGGTGTGGAAGTCATAGAATGGAGGTGTGTGAAGTCAGAATGGAGGTGTGTGAAGTCATAGAATGGAGGTGTGTGAAGTCATAATGTAGGTGTGTGAAGTCACAGAATTGAGGTGTGTGAAGTCACAGAATGGAGTTGTGTAAAGTCATAGAATGGAAGTGTGTGAAGTCATAGAATGGAGGTGTGTGAAGTTATAGAATGAATGTTTGTGAAGTAAGAATGAAGGTGTGTTTAGTCATAAAATGGAGATGTGTGAAGGCACAGAATGGAGGTTTGTGAAGTCATAGAATGGAGCTGTGTGAAGTCAGAACGGAGGTGTGTGAAGTCATAGAATGGAGGTGTGTGAACTCACAATGGAGATGTGTGGAGTCAAAAAATGGAGGTGTGTGAAGTCAAAGAATGGAAGTGTGTGAAGTCACAGAATGGAGGTGTGTGAAGTCATAGAATGGAGGTGTGTGAAGTCATAGAATGGAGGTGTGTGAAGTCACAGAATTGATGTTTGTGAAGTCAGAATGGAGGTGTGTGAAGTCAGAATGGAGATTTGTGAAGTCATAGAATGGAGGTGTGTGAAGTCATAGAATGGAAGTGTGTGAAGTCATAGAATGGAGGTGTGTGAATTCACATAATTGATGTTTGTGAATTCAGAATGGAGGTGTGTGAACTCACAATGGAGGTGTGTGAAGTCAAAGAGTGGAGGTGTGTGAAGTCACAGAATTGATGTTTGTGAAGTCAGAATGGAGGTGTGTGAAGACAGAATGGAGGTGTGTGAAGTCATAGAATGGAGGTGTGTGAAGTCACAATGCACGTGTGTGAACTCATAGAATGGAGGTGTCTGAAGTCAGAATGGAGTTGTGTGAAGTCATAGAATGGAGGTGTGTGAAGTCAGAATGGAGTTGTGTGAAGTCATAGAATGGAGGTGTGTGAAGTAAGAATGGAGTTGTGTGAAGTCACAGAATTGATGTTTGTGAAGTCACAATGGAGGTGTGTGAAGTCATAGAATGGAGGTGTGTGAAGTCACAGAATGAAGGTGTGTGAAGTCATAGAATGGAGGTGTGTGAAGTCATAGAATGGATGTGTGTGAATTCATAATGGAGGTGTGTGAAGTCACAGAATTGAGGTGTGTGAAGTCACAGAATGGAGGTTTGTGAAGTCATAGAATGGAGGTGTGTGAAGTCATAGAATGGAGGTGTGTGAAGTCATAGAATGCATGTTTGTGAAGAAGGAATGAAGGTGTGTTAAGTCATAGAATGGAGGTGTGTGTAGGCACAGAATGGAGGTGTGTGAAGTCATAGAATGGAGCTGTTTGAAGTCAGAATGGAGGTGTGTGAAGTCACAGAATGGAGGTGTGTGAACTCAGAATGGTGGTGTTTGAAGTCACAGAATGGAGTTGTGTTAAGTCACAGAACGGAGGTGTTTGAACTCAGAATGGAGGTGTGTGAAATCACAGAATGGAGGTGTGTGAAGTCATAGAATGGAGGTGTGTGAAATCATAGAATGGAGGTGTGGGAAGGCATAGAGTGGAGATGTGTGAAGTCAGATTGGAGGTGTGCGAAGTCACAGAATGGAGGTGTGTGAAGTCATTGAATGGAGCTTGGTGAAGTCAGAATGGAGGTGTGTGAAGTCACAGAATGGAGGTGTGTGAACTCAGAACGGAGGTGTGCGAAGTCACAGAATCTAGGTGGGTGAAGTCATAGAATGGAGGTGTGTGAAGTCATAGAATGGAGGTGTGTGAAGTCATAATGGAGGTGTGTGAAGTCACAGAATTGAGGCGTGTGAAGTCACAGAATGGAGGTGTGTGAAGTCATAGAATGGAGGTGTGTGAAGTCAGAACGGAGGTGTGTGAAGTCACAGAATGGAGGTGCGTTAAGTCACCGAATGGAGGTTTGTGAACTCAGAATGGAGGTGTGTGAAGTCACACAATGGAGGTGAGGGAAGTCATAGAATGGAGTTGTGTGAAGTAACAGAATGGTGGTGTGTGAATTAATAGAATGGAGGTGTGAGAAATCATAGAATGAAGGTGTGTGAAGTCAAAGAATTGAGGTTTGTGAAGTCAGAATGGAGCTGTGTGAAGTCAGGATGGAGGTGGGTGAAGTCACAGAATGGAGGTGTGGGAACTCAGAATGGAGGTGTGTGGTCAGAGAACGGAGGTTTGTGAAGTCATAGAATGTTGGTGCGTGAAGTCATAGAATGGATGTTTCTGAAGTGAGAATGAAGGTGTATGAAGTCAAAGAATGGAGGTGTGTGAAGTCAAAATAGAGGTGTGTGAACTCATAGAATGGAGGTGTGTGAACTCATAGAATGGAGGTGTGTGAAGTCATGGAATGGAGGTGTGTGAATTAATAGAATGGAAGTGTGTGAAATCATAGAATGGAGGTGTGTGAAGTCAAAGAATTGAGGTTTGTGAAGTCAGAATGGAGGTGTGTGAAGTCAGGATGGAGGTGGGTGAAGTCACAGAATGGAGGTGTGGGAACTCAGAATGGAGGTGTGTGGTCACAGAACGGAGGTTTGTGAAGTCATAGAATGTAGGTGCGTGAAGTCATAGAATGGATGTTTCTGAAGTGAGAATGAAGGTGTATGAAGTCAAAGAATGGAGGTGTGTGAAGTCAAAATGGAGGTGTGTGAACTCATAGAATGGAGGTGTGTGAACTCATAGAATGGAGGTGTGTGAAGTCATGGAATGGAGGTGTGTGAAGTCAAAGAATGGAGGTGTGTGAAGTCAAAAAATAAAGGTGTGTGAAGTCACAGAATGGAGGTGTGTGAACTCATAGAATGGAGGAGCATGAAGTCAAACAATGGAGGTGTGTGAAGTCATGGAATGGAGGTGTGTGAATCAGAATGAGTTGTGTGAAGTCATAGAATAGAATGGAGGTGTGTGATCATAGAATGGATGTTTGTGAAGTAAGAATGAAGGTGTGTTAAGTCATAGAATGAAGGTGTGTGAAGGCACAGAATGGAGGTGTGTGAAGTCATAGAATGGAGCTATGTGAAGTCATAATGGAGGTGTGTGAAGTCATAGAATGGAGGTGTGTGAAATCACAATGGAGGTGTGTGAAGTCAAAGAATGGAGGTGTGTGAAGTCATAGAAAGGAATTGTGTGAAGTCATAGAATGGAGGTGTGTGAAGCCAGAATTGAGGTGTGTGATGTCACAGAATTGAGGTGTGTGAACTCAGAATGCAGGTGTGTGAAGTCACAGAATGGAGGTTTGTAAAGTCATACAATGGAGGTGTGTGAAGTCATAGAATGGATGTTTCTGAAATAGAATGAAGGTGTGTGAAGTCATAGAATGTAGGTGTGTGAAGTCAAAATGGAGGTGTGCGAACTCATAAAATGGAGATGTGTGAAGTCATGGAATGGAGGTGTGTGAAGTCCAAAAAGGGAGGTGTGTGAAGTTAAACCATGGTGGTGTGTGAAGTCACAGAATGGAGGTGTGTGAAGTCAAAGAATGGAAGTGTGTGAAGTCAAAATTGAGGTGTGTGAAGTCACAGAATGGAGGAGTGTGAAGTCACAGAATGGAGGTATGTGAAGTCATAGAATGGAGGTGAGTGAAGTCACAGAATGGAGATGTGTGTACTCACAGAATGTAGGTGTGTGAAGTCACAGAATGGAGGTGTGTGAAGTCATAGAATGGAGGTGTGGAAGTCAGAACGGAGGTGTGTGGAGTCACAGAATGGAGGTGCGTAAAGTCACAGAATGGAGGTTTGTGAACTCAGAATGGAGGTGTGTGAAGTCATAGAATGGAGGTGTGTAAAGTCATAGAATGGAGGTGTGTGAGGTCATAATATAGGTGTGTGAAGTCACAGAATTGAGGTGTGTGAAGTCACAGAATGGAGGTTTGTGAAGTCATAGAATGGAGGTGTGTGAAGTCATACAATGGATGTTTGTGAAGTAAGAATGAAGGTGTGTTAAGTCCTAGAATGGAGATGTATGAAGGCACAGAATGGAGGTGTGTGAAGTCATAGAATGGAGCTGTGTGCAGTCAGAATGGAGGTGTGTGAAGTCATAGAATGAAGGTGTGTGAACTCACAATGGAGCTGTGTGAAGTCAAAGAATGGAGGTGTGTGAAGTCAAAGAATGAAGTTTGTGAAGTCATAGAATGGAGGTGTGTGAAGTCATAGAATGGAGGTGTGTGAAGTCGTAGAATTGATGTGTGTGAGGTCACAGAATTGATGTTTGTGAAGTCAGAATGGAGGTGTGTGAACTCACAATGGAGTTGTGTGACGTCAAAGCATGGAGGTGTGTGAAGTCACAGAATTGATGTTTGTGAAGTCAGAATGGAGGTGTGTGAAGTCAGAATGGAGGTGTGTGAAGTCATAGAATGGAGGTGTGTGAAGTCATAGAATGGAGGTGTGTGAAGTCGTAGAATTGATGTGTGTGAGGTCACAGAATTGATGTTTGTGAAGTCAGAATGGAGGTGTGTGAACTCACAATGGAGTTGTGTGAAGTGAAAGCATGGAGGTGTGTGAAGTCACAGAATTGATGTTTGTGAAGTCAGAATGGAGGTGTGTGAAGTCAGAATGGAGGTGTGTGAAGTCATAGAATGGAGGTGTGTGATGTCACAATGCAGGTGTGTGAACTCATAGAATGGAGGTGTGTGAAGTCACAGAATGGATGTGTGTGAAGTCATAGAATGGAGGTGTGTGAAGTCATAGAATGGAGGTGTGTGAAGTCATAGAATGGAGGTGTGTGAAGTCATAGAATGGAGGTTTGTGAAGTCATAGAATGGAGGTGGGTGAATTCATAAAATGGATGTTCCTGAAGTAAGAATGTATGTGTGTGAAGTCATAGAATGGAGGTGTATGAAGTCAAAATGGTGGTGTGTGAACTCATAGAATGGATGTGTGAGAACTGATAGAGTATAGGTGTGGGAAGTCATGGACTGGAGGTGTGTGAAGTCAAAGAATGGAGGTGTGTGAAGTCAAACAATATAGGTGTGCGAAGTCACAGAATGGAGGTGTGTGAAGTCAAAATGGAGGTGTGTGAAGTCACAGAATGGAGGTGTGTGAAGTCACTGAATGGAGGTGTGTGAAGTCAAAATGGTGGTGTATAACGTCACAAATGGAGGTGTGTGAAGTCACAGAGTGTATGTGTGTGTAATCAAAATGGAGGTGTGTGAAGTGAAAGAATGGAGGTGTGCGAAGTCAAAGAATATAGGTGTGTGAAGTCATAGAATGGAGGTGTGTGAAGTCATAGAATGGAGGTGTGTGAAATCATAGAAAGAAGGTGTGTGAAGTCACGGAATGAAGGTGTGTTAATTCACAGAACGGAGGTGTGTGAACTCAGAATGGAGGTGTGTGAAGTCCCAGAATGGAGGTGTGGGAAGTCATAGAATGGAGTTGTGTGAAGTCACAGAATGGAGATGTGTGAATTCATAGAATGGAGGTGTGTGAAGTCATAGAATGGAGGTGTGTGAAGTCACAGAATGGAGGTGTGTGAAGTCAAAGAATGGAGGTGTGTGAAGTCACAGAATGGAGGTGTGTGAACTCACAATGGAGGTGTGTGAAGTCAAAGAATGGAGGTGTGTGACGTCATAGAATGGAAGTGTGTGAAGTCATAGAATGCAGGTGTGTGAAGCCAGAATTGAGGTGTGTGAATTCACAGAATTGAGGTGTGTGAACTCAGAATGGAGGTGTGTGAAGTCACAGAATAGAGGTTTGTGAAATCATAGAATGGAGGTCTGTGAAGTCATAGAACGGATGTTTCTGAAGTAGAATGAAGGCGTGTCAAGTCATAGAATGGAGGAGTGTGAAGGCAAAATGGAGGTGTGCGAACTCATAAAATGGAGATGTGTGAAGTCAGGGAATGGAGGTGTGTGAAGTCCAAAAATAGAGGTGTGTGAAGTCAAACAATGTTAATGTGTGTGAAGTCACAGAATGGAGGTGTGTGAATTCAAAGAATGGAAGTGTGTAAAGTCAAAATAGCTGTGTGTGAAGTAACAGAATGGAGGTGTGTGAAGTCACAGAATGTAGGTGTGTGAAGTTATAGAATGGAGGTGTGTGAAGTCACAGAATGGAGGTGTGTAAAGTCACAGAATGGAGGTGTGTGAAGGCAAAATGGAGGTGTGTGAACTCATAGAATGGAGGTTTGTGAACTCATAGAATAGAGGTGTGTGAAGTCATGCAATGGAGGTGTGTGAAGTCAAACAATAAAGGTGTGTGAAGTCACAGAATGGAGGTGTGTGAAATCACAGAATGGAGGTGTGTGAAGTCATGGAATGGAGGTGTGTGAAGTCACAGAATGGAGGTGTGTGAAGTCAGAATGTAGTTGTGTGAAGTCATAGAATGGAGGTGTGTGAAGTCAAAGGGAGGTGTGTGAAATCATAGAATGCAGGTGTGTGAAGTCACAGTATGGAGGTGTGTGAAGTCATAGAATGGAGCTGTGTGAAGTCAGATTGGAGGTGTGTGAAGTCACAGAATGGAGGTGTGTGAACTCACAATGGAGGTGTGTGAAATCACAGAATGGAGGTGTGAAGTCATAGAATGGAGGTGTGTGAAGTCATAGAATGGAGGTGTGTGAAGTCATAATGGAGGTGTGTGAAGTCACAGAATTGAGGTGTGTGAAGTCACAGCATGGAGGTGTGTGAAGTTATAGAACGGAGGTGTGTGAAGTCATAGAATGGAGGTGTGTGATCATAGAATGGATGTTTGTGAACTAAGAATGAAGGTGTGTTAAGTCATAGAATGGAGGTGTGTGAAGGCACAGAATGGAGATGTGTGAAGTCATAGAATGGAGCTATGTGAAGTCATAATGGAGGTGTGTGAAGTCATAGAATGGAGGTGTGTGAATTCACAATGGAGGTGTGTGAAGTCAAAGAATGGAGGTGTGTGAAGTCATAGAAAGGAATTGTGTGAAGTCATAGAATGGAGGTGTGTGAAGCCAGAATTGAGGTGTGTGAAGTCATAGAATTGAGGTGTGTGAACTCAGAATGGAGGTGTGTGAAGTCACAGAATGGAGGTTTGTAAAGTCATAGAATGGAGGTGTGTGAAGTCATAGAATGGATGTTTCTGAAGTAGAATGAAGGTGTGTGAAGTCATAGAATGTAGGTGTGTGAAGTCAAAATGGAGGTGTGCGAACTCATAAAATGGAGATGCGTGAAGTCATGGAATGGAGGTTTGTGAAGTCCAAAAGGGAGGTGTGTGAAGTCAAACAATGGTGGTGTGTGAAGTCACAGAATGGAGGTGTGTGAAGTCAAAGAATGGAAGTGTGTGAAGTCAAAATTGAGGTGTGTGAAGTCACAGAATGGAGGTGTGTGAAGTCACAGAATGGAGGTGTGTGAAGTCATAGAATGGAGGTGTGTGAAGTCACAGAATGGAGATGTGTGTAGTCACAGAATGGAGGTGTGTGAAGTCACAGAATGGAGGTGTGTGAAGTCACAGAATGGAGGTGTGTGAACTCACAATGGAGGTGTGTGAAGTCCCAGAATGGAGGTGTGTGAAGTCAAACAATAAAGGTGTGTGAAGTCACAGAATGGAGGTCTGTGAAGTCATATTATGGAGGTGTGTTAAGTCACAGAATGGAGGTGTGTGAACTCAGAGAATGGAGGTGTGTGAACTCAGAATGGAGGTGTGTGAAATCACAGAACGGAGATTTGTGAAGTCATAGAATGAAAGTGCGTGAAGTCATATAATGGATATTTCTGAAGTAAGAATGAAGGTGTGTGAAGTCATAGAATGTTGGTTTGTGAAGTCAAAATGGAGGTGTGTGAACTCATAGAATGGAGGTGTGTGAACTCATAGAATGGAGGTGTGTGAAGTCATGGAAAGGAGGTGTGTGAAGTCAAAGAATGGAGGTGTGTGAAATCAAACAATAAAGGTGTGTGCAGTCACAGAATGGAGGTGTGTGAACTCATAGAATGGAGGTGTGTGAAGTCAAAGAATGGAGGTGTGTGAAGGCATCGAATGGAGGTGTGTGAAGTCACGGAATGGAGGTGTGTGAAGTCACAGAATGGAGGTGTGTGAAGTCAGAATGGAGTTGTGTGAAGTCATAGAATGGAGGTGTGTGAAGTCAGAATGGAGATGTGTGAAGTCATAGAATGGAGGTGTGTGAAGTCAGAATGGAGGTGTGTGAACTCATAGAATGGAGGTGTGTGAAATCACAATGGAGGTATGTGAAGTCATAGAATGGTGGTGTGTGAAGTCACAGAATGGAGGTGTGGAAGTCATAGAATGGAGGTGTGTGAAGTCAGAATGGAGGTGTGTGAAGTCCTAGAATGGAGGTGTGTGAAGTCATAATGTAGGTTTGTGAAGTCAAAGAATTGAGGTGTATGAAGTCACAGAATGGAGGTGTGTAAAGTCATAGAATGGAGGTGTGTGAAGTCATAGAATGGAGGTGTGTGAAGTCATAGAATGAATGTTTGTGACGTAAGAATGAAGGTGTGTTAAGTCATAAAATGGAGGTGTGTGAAGGCACAGAATGGAGGTGTGTGAAGTCATAGAATGGAGCTGTGTGAAGTCAGAATGGAGGTGTGTGAAGTCATAGAATGGAGCTGTGTGAACTCACAATGGAGATGTGTGAAGTCAAAAAATGGAGGTGTGTGTAGTCAAAGAATGGAAGTGTGTGAAATCACAGAATGCAGGTTTGTGAAGTCATAGAATGGAGGTGTGTGAAGTCATAGAATGGAGGTGTGTGAAGTCACAGAATTGATGTTTGTGAAGTCAGAATGGAGGTGTGTGAAGTCAGAATGGAGGTTGGTGAAGTCATAGAATGGAGGTGTGTGAAGTCATAGAATGGAGGTGTGTGAAGTCACAGAATTGATGTTTGTGAATTCAGAATGGAGGTGTGTGAACTCACAATGGAGGTGTGTGAAGTCAAAGAGTGGAGGTGTGTGAAGTCACAGAATTGATGTTTGTGAAGTCAGAATGGAGGTGTGTGAAGTCAGAATGGAGGTGTGTGAAGTCATAGAATGGAGGTGTGTGAAGTCACAATGCATGTGTGTGAACTCATAGAATGGAGGTGTCTGAAGTCAGAATGGAATTTTGTGAAGTCATAGAATGGAGGTGTGTGAAGTCAGAATGGAGGTGTGTGAAGTCATAGAATGGAGGTGTGTGAAGTCAGAATGGAGCTGTGAGAAGTCACAATGGAGGTGTGTGAAGTCATAGAATGGAGGTGTGTGAAGTCACAGAATGGAGGTGTGTGAAGTCATAGAATGGAGCTGTGTGAAGTCAGATTGGAGTTGTGTGAAGTCACAGAATGGAGGTGTGTGAACTCAGAATGGAGGTGTGTGAAGTCACAGAATGAAGGTGTGTGAAGTCATAGAATGGAGGTGTGTGAAGTCATAGAATGGATGTGTGTGAATTCATAATGGAGGTGTGTGAAGTCACAGAATTGAGGTGTGTGAAGTCACAGAATGGAGGTTTGTGAAGTCATGGAATGGAGGTGTGTGAAGTCATAGAATGGAGGTGTGTGAAGTCATAGAATGGATGTTTGTGAAGTAAGAATGAAGGTGTGTTAAGTCATAGAATGGAGGTGTGTGAAGGCACAGAATGGAGGTGTGTGAAGTCATAGAATGGAGCTGTTTGAAGTCAGAATGGAGGTGTGTGAAGTCACAGAATGGAGGTGTGTGAACTCAGAATGGTGGTGTGTGAAGTCACAGAATGGAGGTGTGTTAAGACACAGAACGGAGGTGTTTGAACTCAGAATGGAGGTGTGTGAAATCACAGAATGGAGGTGTGTGAAGTCATAGAATGGAGGTGTGTGAAATCATAGAATGGAGGTGTGGGAAGGCATAGAGTGGAGCTGTGTGAAGTCAGATTGGAGGTGTGCGAACTCACAGAATGGAGGTGTGTGAAGTCATTGAATGGAGCTTGGTGAAGTCAGAATGGAGGTGTGTGAAGTCACAGAATTGAGGTGTGTGAACTCAGAACGGAGTTGTGTGAAGTCACAGAATCTAGGTGTGTGAAGTCATAGAATGGAGGTGTGTGAAGTCATAGAATGGAGGTGTGTGAAGTCATAATAGAGGTGTGTGAATTCGCCGAATTTTGGTGTGTGAAGTCACACAATGGAGGTGTGTGAAGTCATAGAATGGAGGTGTGTGAAATCATAGAATGGAGGTGTGGGAAGGCATAGACTGGAGCTGTGTGAAGTCAGATTGGAGGTGTGCGAAGTCACAGAATGGAGGTGTGTGAAGTCATTGAATGGAGCTTGGTGAAGTCAGAATGGAGGTGTGTGAAGTCACAGAATTGAGGTGTGTGAACTCAGACTGGAGGTGTGTGAAGTCACAGAATCTAGGTCTGTGAAGTCATAGAATGGAGGTGTGTGAAGTCATACAATGGAGGTGTGTGAAGTCATAATAGATGTGTGTGAAATCACAGAATTTTGGTGTGTGAAGTCACAGAATGGAGGTGTGTGAAGTCATAGAATGGAGGTGTGTGAAGTCAGAACGGAGGTGTGTGAAGTCCCAGAATGGAGGTGTGTGAAGTCAAACAATAAAGGTGTGTGAAGTCACAGAATGGAGGTCTGTGAAGTCATAGAATGGAGGTGTGTTAAGTCACAGAATGGAGGTGTGTGAACTCAGAGAATGGAGGTGTGTGAACTCAGAATGGAGGTGTGTGAAATCACAGAACGGAGATTTGTGAAGTCATAGAATGAAAGTGCGTGAAGTCATATAATGGATATTTCTGAAGTAAGAATGAAGGTGTGTGAAGTCATAGAATGTTGGTTTGTGAAGTCAAAATGGAGGTGTGTGAACTCATAGAATGGAGGTGTGTGAACTCATAGAATGGAGGTGTGTGAAGTCATGGAAAGGAGGTGTGTGAAGTCAAAGAATGGAGGTGTGTGAAATCAAACAATAAAGGTGTGTGCAGTCACAGAATGGAGGTGTGTGAACTCATAGAATGGAGGTCTGTGAAGTCAAAGAATGGAGGTGTGTGAAGGCATCGAATGGAGGTGTGTGAAGTCACGGAATGGAGGTGTGTGAAGTCACAGAATGGAGGTGTGTGAAGTCAGAATGGAGTTGTGTGAAGTCATAGAATGGAGGTGTGTGAAGTCAGAATGGAGGTGTGTGAAGTCATAGAATGGAGGTGTGTGAAGTCAGAATGGAGGTGTGTGAACTCATAGAATGGAGGTGTGTGAAATCACAATGGAGGTATGTGAAGTCATAGAATGGTGGTGTGTGAAGTCACAGAATGGAGGTGTGGAAGTCATAGAATGGAGGTGTGTGAAGTCAGAATGGAGGTGTGTGAAGTCATAGAATGGAGGTGTGTGAAGTCATAATGTAGGTTTGTGAAGTCAAAGAATTGAGGTGTATGAAGTCACAGAATGGAGGTGTGTAAAGTCATAGAATGGAGGTGTGTGAAGTCATAGAATGGAGGTGTGTGAAGTCATAGAATGAATGTTTGTGACGTAAGAATGAAGGTGTGTTAAGTCATAAAATGGAGATGTGTGAAGGCACAGAATGGAGGTGTGTGAAGTCATAGAATGGAGCTGTGTGAAGTCAGAATGGAGGTGTGTGAAGTCATAGAATGGAGGTGTGTGAACTCACAATGGAGATGTGTGAAGTCAAAAAATGGAGGTGTGTGTAGTCAAAGAATGGAAGTGTGTGAAATCACAGAATGCAGGTTTGTGAAGTCATAGAATGGAGGTGTGTGAAGTCATAGAATGGAGGTGTGTGAAATCACAGAATTGATGTTTGTGAAGTCAGAATGGAGGTGTGTGAAGTCAGAATGGAGGTTTGTGAAGTCATAGAATGGAGGTGTGTGAAGTCATAGAATGGAGGTGTGTGAAGTCACAGAATTGATGTTTGTGAATTCAGAATGGAGGTGTGTGAACTCACAATGGAGGTGTGTGAAGTCAAAGAGTGGAGGTGTGTGAAGTCACAGAATTGATGTTTGTGAAGTCAGAATGGAGGTGTGTGAAGTCAGAATGGAGGTGTGTGAAGTCATAGAATGGAGGTGTGTGAAGTCACAATGCACGTGTGTGAACTCATAGAATGGAGGTGTCTGAAGTCAGAATGGAATTTTGTGAAGTCATAGAATGGAGGTGTGTGAAGTCAGAATGGAGGTGTGTGAAGTCATAGAATGGAGGTGTGTGAAGTCAGAATGGAGGTGTGTGAACTCATAGAATGGAGCTGTGTGAAGTCACAATGGAGGTGTGTGAAGTCATAGAATGGAGGTGTGTGAAGTCACAGAATGGAGGTGTGTGAAGTCATAGAATGGAGCTGTGTGAAGTCAGATTGGAGTTGTGTGAAGTCACAGAATGGAGGTGTGTGAACTCAGAATGGAGGTGTGTGAAGTCACAGAATGAAGGTGTGTGAAGTCATAGAATGGAGGTGTGTGAAGTCATAGAATGGAGGTTTGTGAAGTCATGGAATGGAGGTGTTTGAAGTCATAGAATGGAGGTGTGTGAAGTCATAGAATGGATGTTTGTGAAGTAAGAATGAAGGTGTGTTAAGTCATAGAATGGAGGTGTGTGAAGGCACAGAATGGAGGTGTGTGAAGTCATAGAATGGAGGTGTGTGAAGTCAGAATGGAGGTGTGTGAAGTCACAGAATGGAGGTGTGTGAACTCAGAATGGTGGTGTGTGAAGTCACAGAATGGAGGTGTGTTAAGACACAGAACGGAGGTGTTTGAACTCAGAATGGAGGTGTGTGAAATCACAGAATGGAGGTGTGTGAAGTCATAGAATGGAGGTGTGTGAAATCATAGAATGGAGGTGTGGGAAGGCATAGAGTGGAGCTGTGTGAAGTCAGATTGGAGGTGTGCGAACTCACAGAATGGAGGTGTGTGAAGTCATTGAATGGAGCTTGGTGAAGTCAGAATGGAGGTGTGTGGAGTCACAGAATTGAGGTGTGTGAACTCAGAACGGAGTTGTGTGAAGTCACAGAATCTAGGAGTGTGAAGTCATAGAATGGAGGTGTGTGAAGTCATAGAATGGAGGTGTGTGAAGTCATAATAGAGGTGTGTGAAATCACAGAATTTTGGTGTGTGAAGTCACAGAATGGAGGTGTGTGAAGTCATAGAATGGAGGTGTGTGAAATCATAGAATGGAGGTGTGGGAAGGCATAGACTGGAGCTGTGTGAAGTCAGATTGGAGGTGTGCGAAGTCACAGAATGGAGGTGTGTGAAGTCATTGAATGGAGCTTGGTGAAGTCAGAATGGAGGTGTGTGAAGTCACAGAATTGAGGTGTGTGAACTCAGACTGGAGGTGTGTGAAGTCACAGAATCTAGGTCTGTGAAGTCATAGAATGGAGGTGTGTGAAGTCATAGAACGGATGTTTCTGAAGTAGAATGAAGGCGTGTCAAGTCATAGAATGGAGGAGTGTGAAGGCAAAATGGAGGTGTGCGAACTCATAAAATGGAGATGTGTGAAGTCATGGAATGGAGGTGTGTGAAGTCCAAAAATAGAGGTGTGTGAAGTCAAACAATGTTAATGTGTGTGAAGTCACAGAATGGAGGTGTGTGAATTCAAAGAATGGAAGTGTGTAAAGTCAAAATAGCTGTGTGTGAAGTAACAGAATGGAGGTGTGTGAAGTCACAGAATGTAGGTGTGTGAAGTTATAGAATGGAGGTGTGTGAAGTCACAGAATGGAGGTGTGTAAAGTCACAGAATGGAGGTGTGTGAAGGCAAAATGGAGGTGTGTGAACTCATAGAATGGAGGTTTGTGAACTCATAGAATAGAGGTGTGTGAAGTCATGCAATGGAGGTGTGTGAAGTCAAAGAATAAAGGTGTGTGAAGTCACAGAATGGAGGTGTGTGAAATCACAGAATGGAGGTGTGTGAAGTCATGGAATGGAGGTGTGTGAAGTCACAGAATGGAGGTGTGTGAAGTCAGAATGTAGTTGTGTGAAGTCATAGAATGGAGGTGTGTGAAGTCAAAGGGAGGTGTGTGAAATCATAGAATGCAGGTGTGTGAAGTCACAGTATGGAGGTGTGTGAAGTCATAGAATGGAGCTGTGTGAAGTCAGATTGGAGGTGTGTGAAGTCACAGAATGGAGGTGTGTGAACTCACAATGGAGGTGTGTGAAATCACAGAATGGAGGTGTGAAGTCATAGAATGGAGGTGTGTGAAGTCATAGAATGGAGGTGTGTGAAGTCATAATGGAGGTGTGTGAAGTCACAGAATTGAGGTGTGTGAAGTCACAGCATGGAGGTGTGTGAAGTTATAGAACGGAGGTGTGTGAAGTCATAGAATGGAGGTGTGTGATCATAGAATGGATGTTTGTGAACTAAGAATGAAGGTGTGTTAAGTCATAGAATGGAGGTGTGTGAAGGCACAGAATGGAGATGTGTGAAGTCATAGAATGGAGCTATGTGAAGTCATAATGGAGGTGTGTGAAGTCATAGAATGGAGGTGTGTGAATTCACAATGGAGGTGTGTGAAGTCAAAGAATGGAGGTGTGTGAAGTCATAGAAAGGAATTGTGTGAAGTCATAGAATGGAGGTGTGTGAAGCCAGAATTGAGGTGTGTGAAGTCATAGAATTGAGGTGTGTGAACTCAGAATGGAGGTGTGTGAAGTCACAGAATGGAGGTTTGTAAAGTCATAGAATGGAGGTGTGTGAAGTCATAGAATGGATGTTTCTGAAGTAGAATGAAGGTGTGTGAAGTCATAGAATGTAGGTGTGTGAAGTCAAAATGGAGGTGTGCGAACTCATAAAATGGAGATGCGTGAAGTCATGGAATGGAGGTTTGTGAAGTCCAAAAGGGAGGTGTGTGAAGTCAAACAATGGTGGTGTGTGAAGTCACAGAATGGAGGTGTGTGAAGTCAAAGAATGGAAGTGTGTGAAGTCAAAATTGAGGTGTGTGAAGTCACAGAATGGAGGTGTGTGAAGTCACAGAATGGAGGTGTGTGAAGTCATAGAATGGAGGTGTGTGAAGTCACAGAATGGAGATGTGTGTAGTCACAGAATGGAGGTGTGTGAAGTCACAGAATGGAGGTGTGTGAAGTCACAGAATGGAGGTGTGTGAACTCACAATGGAGGTGTGTGAAGTCCCAGAATGGAGGTGTGTGAAGTCAAACAATAAAGGTGTGTGAAGTCACAGAATGGAGGTCTGTGAAGTCATATTATGGAGGTGTGTTAAGTCACAGAATGGAGGTGTGTGAACTCAGAGAATGGAGGTGTGTGAACTCAGAATGGAGGTGTGTGAAATCACAGAACGGAGATTTGTGAAGTCATAGAATGAAAGTGCGTGAAGTCATATAATGGATATTTCTGAAGTAAGAATGAAGGTGTGTGAAGTCATAGAATGTTGGTTTGTGAAGTCAAAATGGAGGTGTGTGAACTCATAGAATGGAGGTGTGTGAACTCATAGAATGGAGGTGTGTGAAGTCATGGAAAGGAGGTGTGTGAAGTCAAAGAATGGAGGTGTGTGAAATCAAACAATAAAGGTGTGTGCAGTCACAGAATGGAGGTGTGTGAACTCATAGAATGGAGGTGTGTGAAGTCAAAGAATGGAGGTGTGTGAAGGCATCGAATGGAGGTGTGTGAAGTCACGGAATGGAGGTGTGTGAAGTCACAGAATGGAGGTGTGTGAAGTCAGAATGGAGTTGTGTGAAGTCATAGAATGGAGGTGTGTGAAGTCAGAATGGAGGTGTGTGAACTCATAGAATGGAGGTGTGTGAAATCACAATGGAGGTATGTGAAGTCATAGAATGGTGGTGTGTGAAGTCACAGAATGGAGGTGTGGAAGTCATAGAATGGAGGTGTGTGAAGTCAGAATGGAGGTGTGTGAAGTCCTAGAATGGAGGTGTGTGAAGTCATAATGTAGGTTTGTGAAGTCAAAGAATTGAGGTGTATGAAGTCACAGAATGGAGGTGTGTAAAGTCATAGAATGGAGGTGTGTGAAGTCATAGAATGGAGGTGTGTGAAGTCATAGAATGAATGTTTGTGACGTAAGAATGAAGGTGTGTTAAGTCATAAAATGGAGGTGTGTGAAGGCACAGAATGGAGGTGTGTGAAGTCATAGAATGGAGCTGTGTGAAGTCAGAATGGAGGTGTGTGAAGTCATAGAATGGAGCTGTGTGAACTCACAATGGAGATGTGTGAAGTCAAAAAATGGAGGTGTGTGTAGTCAAAGAATGGAAGTGTGTGAAATCACAGAATGCAGGTTTGTGAAGTCATAGAATGGAGGTGTGTGAAGTCATAGAATGGAGGTGTGTGAAGTCACAGAATTGATGTTTGTGAAGTCAGAATGGAGGTGTGTGAAGTCAGAATGGAGGTTGGTGAAGTCATAGAATGGAGGTGTGTGAAGTCATAGAATGGAGGTGTGTGAAGTCACAGAATTGATGTTTGTGAATTCAGAATGGAGGTGTGTGAACTCACAATGGAGGTGTGTGAAGTCAAAGAGTGGAGGTGTGTGAAGTCACAGAATTGATGTTTGTGAAGTCAGAATGGAGGTGTGTGAAGTCAGAATGGAGGTGTGTGAAGTCATAGAATGGAGGTGTGTGAAGTCACAATGCATGTGTGTGAACTCATAGAATGGAGGTGTCTGAAGTCAGAATGGAATTTTGTGAAGTCATAGAATGGAGGTGTGTGAAGTCAGAATGGAGGTGTGTGAAGTCATAGAATGGAGGTGTGTGAAGTCAGAATGGAGCTGTGAGAAGTCACAATGGAGGTGTGTGAAGTCATAGAATGGAGGTGTGTGAAGTCACAGAATGGAGGTGTGTGAAGTCATAGAATGGAGCTGTGTGAAGTCAGATTGGAGTTGTGTGAAGTCACAGAATGGAGGTGTGTGAACTCAGAATGGAGGTGTGTGAAGTCACAGAATGAAGGTGTGTGAAGTCATAGAATGGAGGTGTGTGAAGTCATAGAATGGATGTGTGTGAATTCATAATGGAGGTGTGTGAAGTCACAGAATTGAGGTGTGTGAAGTCACAGAATGGAGGTTTGTGAAGTCATGGAATGGAGGTGTGTGAAGTCATAGAATGGAGGTGTGTGAAGTCATAGAATGGATGTTTGTGAAGTAAGAATGAAGGTGTGTTAAGTCATAGAATGGAGGTGTGTGAAGGCACAGAATGGAGGTGTGTGAAGTCATAGAATGGAGCTGTTTGAAGTCAGAATGGAGGTGTGTGAAGTCACAGAATGGAGGTGTGTGAACTCAGAATGGTGGTGTGTGAAGTCACAGAATGGAGGTGTGTTAAGACACAGAACGGAGGTGTTTGAACTCAGAATGGAGGTGTGTGAAATCACAGAATGGAGGTGTGTGAAGTCATAGAATGGAGGTGTGTGAAATCATAGAATGGAGGTGTGGGAAGGCATAGAGTGGAGCTGTGTGAAGTCAGATTGGAGGTGTGCGAACTCACAGAATGGAGGTGTGTGAAGTCATTGAATGGAGCTTGGTGAAGTCAGAATGGAGGTGTGTGAAGTCACAGAATTGAGGTGTGTGAACTCAGAACGGAGTTGTGTGAAGTCACAGAATCTAGGTGTGTGAAGTCATAGAATGGAGGTGTGTGAAGTCATAGAATGGAGGTGTGTGAAGTCATAATAGAGGTGTGTGAATTCGCAGAATTTTGGTGTGTGAAGTCACACAATGGAGGTGTGTGAAGTCATAGAATGGAGGTGTGTGAAATCATAGAATGGAGGTGTGGGAAGGCATAGACTGGAGCTGTGTGAAGTCAGATTGGAGGTGTGCGAAGTCACAGAATGGAGGTGTGTGAAGTCATTGAATGGAGCTTGGTGAAGTCAGAATGGAGGTGTGTGAAGTCACAGAATTGAGGTGTGTGAACTCAGACTGGAGGTGTGTGAAGTCACAGAATCTAGGTCTGTGAAGTCATAGAATGGAGGTGTGTGAAGTCATACAATGGAGGTGTGTGAAGTCATAATAGATGTGTGTGAAATCACAGAATTTTGGTGTGTGAAGTCACAGAATGGAGGTGTGTGAAGTCATAGAATGGAGGTGTGTGAAGTCAGAACGGAGGTGTGTGAAGTCCCAGAATGGAGGTGTGTGAAGTCAAACAATAAAGGTGTGTGAAGTCACAGAATGGAGGTCTGTGAAGTCATAGAATGGAGGTGTGTTAAGTCACAGAATGGAGGTGTGTGAACTCAGAGAATGGAGGTGTGTGAACTCAGAATGGAGGTGTGTGAAATCACAGAACGGAGATTTGTGAAGTCATAGAATGAAAGTGCGTGAAGTCATATAATGGATATTTCTGAAGTAAGAATGAAGGTGTGTGAAGTCATAGAATGTTGGTTTGTGAAGTCAAAATGGAGGTGTGTGAACTCATAGAATGGAGGTGTGTGAACTCATAGAATGGAGGTGTGTGAAGTCATGGAAAGGAGGTGTGTGAAGTCAAAGAATGGAGGTGTGTGAAATCAAACAATAAAGGTGTGTGCAGTCACAGAATGGAGGTGTGTGAACTCATAGAATGGAGGTCTGTGAAGTCAAAGAATGGAGGTGTGTGAAGGCATCGAATGGAGGTGTGTGAAGTCACGGAATGGAGGTGTGTGAAGTCACAGAATGGAGGTGTGTGAACTCAGAATGGAGTTGTGTGAAGTCATAGAATGGAGGTGTGTGAAGTCAGAATGGAGGTGTGTGAAGTCATAGAATGGAGGTGTGTGAAGTCAGAATGGAGGTGTGTGAACTCATAGAATGGAGGTGTGTGAAATCACAATGGAGGTATGTGAAGTCATAGAATGGTGGTGTGTGAAGTCACAGAATGGAGGTGTGGAAGTCATAGAATGGAGGTGTGTGAAGTCAGAATGGAGGTGTGTGAAGTCATAGAATGGAGGTGTGTGAAGTCATAATGTAGGTTTGTGAAGTCAAAGAATTGAGGTGTATGAAGTCACAGAATGGAGGTGTGTAAAGTCATAGAATGGAGGTGTGTGAAGTCATAGAATGGAGGTGTGTGAAGTCATAGAATGAATGTTTGTGACGTAAGAATGAAGGTGTGTTAAGTCATAAAATGGAGATGTGTGAAGGCACAGAATGGAGGTGTGTGAAGTCATAGAATGGAGCTGTGTGAAGTCAGAATGGAGGTGTGTGAAGTCATAGAATGGAGGTGTGTGAACTCACAATGGAGATGTGTGAAGTCAAAAAATGGAGGTGTGTGTAGTCAAAGAATGGAAGTGTGTGAAATCACAGAATGCAGGTTTGTGAAGTCATAGAATGGAGGTGTGTGAAGTCATAGAATGGAGGTGTGTGAAATCACAGAATTGATGTTTGTGAAGTCAGAATGGAGGTGTGTGAAGTCAGAATGGAGGTTTGTGAAGTCATAGAATGGAGGTGTGTGAAGTCATAGAATGGAGGTGTGTGAAGTCACAGAATTGATGTTTGTGAATTCAGAATGGAGGTGTGTGAACTCACAATGGAGGTGTGTGAAGTCAAAGAGTGGAGGTGTGTGAAGTCACAGAATTGATGTTTGTGAAGTCAGAATGGAGGTGTGTGAAGTCAGAATGGAGGTGTGTGAAGTCATAGAATGGAGGTGTGTGAAGTCACAATGCACGTGTGTGAACTCATAGAATGGAGGTGTCTGAAGTCAGAATGGAATTTTGTGAAGTCATAGAATGGAGGTGTGTGAAGTCAGAATGGAGGTGTGTGAAGTCATAGAATGGAGGTGTGTGAAGTCAGAATGGAGGTGTGTGAACTCATAGAATGGAGCTGTGTGAAGTCACAATGGAGGTGTGTGAAGTCATAGAATGGAGGTGTGTGAAGTCACAGAATGGAGGTGTGTGAAGTCATAGAATGGAGCTGTGTGAAGTCAGATTGGAGTTGTGTGAAGTCACAGAATGGAGGTGTGTGAACTCAGAATGGAGGTGTGTGAAGTCACAGAATGAAGGTGTGTGAAGTCATAGAATGGAGGTGTGTGAAGTCATAGAATGGAGGTTTGTGAAGTCATGGAATGGAGGTGTTTGAAGTCATAGAATGGAGGTGTGTGAAGTCATAGAATGGATGTTTGTGAAGTAAGAATGAAGGTGTGTTAAGTCATAGAATGGAGGTGTGTGAAGGCACAGAATGGAGGTGTGTGAAGTCATAGAATGGAGGTGTGTGAAGTCAGAATGGAGGTGTGTGAAGTCACAGAATGGAGGTGTGTGAACTCAGAATGGTGGTGTGTGAAGTCACAGAATGGAGGTGTGTTAAGACACAGAACGGAGGTGTTTGAACTCAGAATGGAGGTGTGTGAAATCACAGAATGGAGGTGTGTGAAGTCATAGAATGGAGGTGTGTGAAATCATAGAATGGAGGTGTGGGAAGGCATAGAGTGGAGCTGTGTGAAGTCAGATTGGAGGTGTGCGAACTCACAGAATGGAGGTGTGTGAAGTCATTGAATGGAGCTTGGTGAAGTCAGAATGGAGGTGTGTGGAGTCACAGAATTGAGGTGTGTGAACTCAGAACGGAGTTGTGTGAAGTCACAGAATCTAGGAGTGTGAAGTCATAGAATGGAGGTGTGTGAAGTCATAGAATGGAGGTGTGTGAAGTCATAATAGAGGTGTGTGAAATCACAGAATTTTGGTGTGTGAAGTCACAGAATGGAGGTGTGTGAAGTCATAGAATGGAGGTGTGTGAAATCATAGAATGGAGGTGTGGGAAGGCATAGACTGGAGCTGTGTGAAGTCAGATTGGAGGTGTGCGAAGTCACAGAATGGAGGTGTGTGAAGTCATTGAATGGAGCTTGGTGAAGTCAGAATGGAGGTGTGTGAAGTCACAGAATTGAGGTGTGTGAACTCAGACTGGAGGTGTGTGAAGTCACAGAATCTAGGTCTGTGAAGTCATAGAATGGAGGTGTGTGAAGTCATAGAACGGATGTTTCTGAAGTAGAATGAAGGCGTGTCAAGTCATAGAATGGAGGAGTGTGAAGGCAAAATGGAGGTGTGCGAACTCATAAAATGGAGATGTGTGAAGTCATGGAATGGAGGTGTGTGAAGTCCAAAAATAGAGGTGTGTGAAGTCAAACAATGTTAATGTGTGTGAAGTCACAGAATGGAGGTGTGTGAATTCAAAGAATGGAAGTGTGTAAAGTCAAAATAGCTGTGTGTGAAGTAACAGAATGGAGGTGTGTGAAGTCACAGAATGTAGGTGTGTGAAGTTATAGAATGGAGGTGTGTGAAGTCACAGAATGGAGGTGTGTAAAGTCACAGAATGGAGGTGTGTGAAGGCAAAATGGAGGTGTGTGAACTCATAGAATGGAGGTTTGTGAACTCATAGAATAGAGGTGTGTGAAGTCATGCAATGGAGGTGTGTGAAGTCAAACAATAAAGGTGTGTGAAGTCACAGAATGGAGGTGTGTGAAATCACAGAATGGAGGTGTGTGAAGTCATGGAATGGAGGTGTGTGAAGTCACAGAATGGAGGTGTGTGAAGTCAGAATGTAGTTGTGTGAAGTCATAGAATGGAGGTGTGTGAAGTCAAAGGGAGGTGTGTGAAATCATAGAATGCAGGTGTGTGAAGTCACAGTATGGAGGTGTGTGAAGTCATAGAATGGAGCTGTGTGAAGTCAGATTGGAGGTGTGTGAAGTCACAGAATGGAGGTGTGTGAACTCACAATGGAGGTGTGTGAAATCACAGAATGGAGGTGTGAAGTCATAGAATGGAGGTGTGTGAAGTCATAGAATGGAGGTGTGTGAAGTCATAATGGAGGTGTGTGAAGTCACAGAATTGAGGTGTGTGAAGTCACAGCATGGAGGTGTGTGAAGTTATAGAACGGAGGTGTGTGAAGTCATAGAATGGAGGTGTGTGATCATAGAATGGATGTTTGTGAACTAAGAATGAAGGTGTGTTAAGTCATAGAATGGAGGTGTGTGAAGGCACAGAATGGAGATGTGTGAAGTCATAGAATGGAGCTATGTGAAGTCATAATGGAGGTGTGTGAAGTCATAGAATGGAGGTGTGTGAATTCACAATGGAGGTGTGTGAAGTCAAAGAATGGAGGTGTGTGAAGTCATAGAAAGGAATTGTGTGAAGTCATAGAATGGAGGTGTGTGAAGCCAGAATTGAGGTGTGTGAAGTCATAGAATTGAGGTGTGTGAACTCAGAATGGAGGTGTGTGAAGTCACAGAATGGAGGTTTGTAAAGTCATAGAATGGAGGTGTGTGAAGTCATAGAATGGATGTTTCTGAAGTAGAATGAAGGTGTGTGAAGTCATAGAATGTAGGTGTGTGAAGTCAAAATGGAGGTGTGCGAACTCATAAAATGGAGATGCGTGAAGTCATGGAATGGAGGTTTGTGAAGTCCAAAAGGGAGGTGTGTGAAGTCAAACAATGGTGGTGTGTGAAGTCACAGAATGGAGGTGTGTGAAGTCAAAGAATGGAAGTGTGTGAAGTCAAAATTGAGGTGTGTGAAGTCACAGAATGGAGGTGTGTGAAGTCACAGAATGGAGGTGTGTGAAGTCATAGAATGGAGGTGTGTGAAGTCACAGAATGGAGATGTGTGTAGTCACAGAATGGAGGTGTGTGAAGTCACAGAATGGAGGTGTGTGAAGTCACAGAATGGAGGTGTGTGAACTCACAATGGAGGTGTGTGAAGTCCCAGAATGGAGGTGTGTGAAGTCAAACAATAAAGGTGTGTGAAGTCACAGAATGGAGGTCTGTGAAGTCATATTATGGAGGTGTGTTAAGTCACAGAATGGAGGTGTGTGAACTCAGAGAATGGAGGTGTGTGAACTCAGAATGGAGGTGTGTGAAATCACAGAACGGAGATTTGTGAAGTCATAGAATGAAAGTGCGTGAAGTCATATAATGGATATTTCTGAAGTAAGAATGAAGGTGTGTGAAGTCATAGAATGTTGGTTTGTGAAGTCAAAATGGAGGTGTGTGAACTCATAGAATGGAGGTGTGTGAACTCATAGAATGGAGGTGTGTGAAGTCATGGAAAGCAGGTGTGTGAAGTCAAAGAATGGAGGTGTGTGAAATCAAACAATAAAGGTGTGTGCAGTCACAGAATGGAGGTGTGTGAACTCATAGAATGGAGGTGTGTGAAGTCAAAGAATGGAGGTGTGTGAAGGCATCGAATGGAGGTGTGTGAAGTCACGGAATGGAGGTGTGTGAAGTCACAGAATGGAGGTGTGTGAAGTCAGAATGGAGTTGTGTGAAGTCATAGAATGGAGGTGTGTGAAGTCAGAATGGAGATGTGTGAAGTCATAGAATGGAGGTGTGTGAAGTCAGAATGGAGGTGTGTGAACTCATAGAATGGAGGTGTGTGAAATCACAATGGAGGTATGTGAAGTCATAGAATGGTGGTGTGTGAAGTCACAGAATGGAGGTGTGGAAGTCATAGAATGGAGGTGTGTGAAGTCAGAATGGAGGTGTGTGAAGTCCTAGAATGGAGGTGTGTGAAGTCATAATGTAGGTTTGTGAAGTCAAAGAATGGAAGTGTGTGAAATCACAGAATGCAGGTTTGTGAAGTCATAGAATGGAGGTGTGTGAAGTCATAGAATGGAGGTGTGTGAAGTCACAGAATTGATGTTTGTGAATTCAGAATGGAGGTGTGTGAACTCACAATGGAGGTGTGTGAAGTCAAAGAGTGGAGGTGTGTGAAGTCACAGAATTGATGTTTGTGAAGTCAGAATGGAGGTGTGTGAAGTCAGAATGGAGGTGTGTGAAGTCATAGAATGGAGGTGTGTGAAGTCACAATGCATGTGTGTGAACTCATAGAATGGAGGTGTCTGAAGTCAGAATGGAATTTTGTGAAGTCATAGAATGGAGGTGTGTGAAGTCAGAATGGAGGTGTGTGAAGTCATAGAATGGAGGTGTGTGAAGTCAGAATGGAGGTGTGTGAACTCATAGAATGGAGCTGTGAGAAGTTACAATGGAGGTGTGTGAAGTCATAGAATGGAGGTGTGTGAAGTCACAGAATGGAGGTGTGTGAAGTCATAGAATGGAGCTGTGTGAAGTCAGATTGGAGTTGTGTGAAGTCACAGAATGGAGGTGTGTGAACTCAGAATGGAGGTGTGTGAAGTCACAGAATGAAGGTGTGTGAAGTCATAGAATGGAGGTGTGTGAAGTCATAGAATGGATGTGTGTGAATTCATAATGGAGGTGTGTGAAGTCACAGAATTGAGGTGTGTGAAGTCACAGAATGGAGGTTTGTGAAGTCATGGAATGGAGGTGTGTGAAGTCATAGAATGGAGGTGTGTGAAGTCATAGAATGGATGTTTGTGAAGTAAGAATGAAGGTGTGTTAAGTCATAGAATGGAGGTGTGTGAAGGCACAGAATGGAGGTGTGTGAAGTCATAGAATGGAGCTGTTTGAAGTCAGAATGGAGGTGTGTGAAGTCACAGAATGGAGGTGTGTGAACTCAGAATGGTGGTGTGTGAAGTCACAGAATGGAGGTGTGTTAAGACACAGAACGGAGGTGTTTGAACTCAGAATGGAGGTGTGTGAAATCACAGAATGGAGGTGTGTGAAGTCATAGAATGGAGGTGTGTGAAATCATAGAATGGAGGTGTGGGAAGGCATAGAGTGGAGCTGTGTGAAGTCAGATTGGAGGTGTGCGAACTCACAGAATGGAGGTGTGTGAAGTCATTGAATGGAGCTTGGTGAAGTCAGAATGGAGGTGTGTGAAGTCACAGAATTGAGGTGTGTGAACTCAGAACGGAGTTGTGTGAAGTCACAGAATCTAGGTGTGTGAAGTCATAGAATGGAGGTGTGTGAAGTCATAGAATGGAGGTGTGTGAAGTCATAATAGAGGTGTGTGAATTCACAGAATTTTGGTGTGTGAAGTCACACAATGGAGGTGTGTGAAGTCATAGAATGGAGGTGTGTGAAATCATAGAATGGAGGTGTGGGAAGGCATAGACTGGAGCTGTGTGAAGTCAGATTGGAGGTGTGCGAAGTCACAGAATGGAGGTGTGTGAAGTCATTGAATGGAGCTTGGTGAAGTCAGAATGGAGGTGTGTGAAGTCACAGAATTGAGGTGTGTGAACTCAGACTGGAGGTGTGTGAAGTCACAGAATCTAGGTCTGTGAAGTCATAGAATGGAGGTGTGTGAAGTCATACAATGGAGGTGTGTGAAGTCATAATAGATGTGTGTGAAATCACAGAATTTTGGTGTGTGAAGTCACAGAATGGAGGTGTGTGAAGTCATAGAATGGAGGTGTGTGAAGTCAGAACGGAGGTGTGTGAAGTCCCAGAATGGAGGTGTGTGAAGTCAAACAATAAAGGTGTGTGAAGTCACAGAATGGAGGTCTGTGAAGTCATAGAATGGAGGTGTGTTAAGTCACAGAATGGAGGTGTGTGAACTCAGAGAATGGAGGTGTGTGAACTCAGAATGGAGGTGTGTGAAATCACAGAACGGAGATTTGTGAAGTCATAGAATGAAAGTGCGTGAAGTCATATAATGGATATTTCTGAAGTAAGAATGAAGGTGTGTGAAGTCATAGAATGTTGGTTTGTGAAGTCAAAATGGAGGTGTGTGAACTCATAGAATGGAGGTGTGTGAACTCATAGAATGGAGGTGTGTGAAGTCATGGAAAGGAGGTGTGTGAAGTCAAAGAATGGAGGTGTGTGAAATCAAACAATAAAGGTGTGTGCAGTCACAGAATGGAGGTGTGTGAACTCATAGAATGGAGGTCTGTGAAGTCAAAGAATGGAGGTGTGTGAAGGCATCGAATGGAGGTGTGTGAAGTCACGGAATGGAGGTGTGTGAAGTCACAGAATGGAGGTGTGTGAAGTCAGAATGGAGTTGTGTGAAGTCATAGAATGGAGGTGTGTGAAGTCAGAATGGAGGTGTGTGAAGTCACAGAATGGAGGTGTGTGAAGTCAGAATGGAGGTGTGTGAACTCATAGAATGGAGGTGTGTGAAATCACAATGGAGGTATGTGAAGTCATAGAATGGTGGTGTGTGAAGTCACAGAATGGAGGTGTGGAAGTCATAGAATGGAGGTGTGTGAAGTCAGAATGGAGGTGTGTGAAGTCATAGAATGGAGGTGTGTGAAGTCATAATGTAGGTTTGTGAAGTCAAAGAATTGAGGTGTATGAAGTCACAGAATGGAGGTGTGTAAAGTCATAGAATGGAGGTGTGTGAAGTCATAGAATGGAGGTGTGTGAAGTCATAGAATGAATGTTTGTGACGTAAGAATGAAGGTGTGTTAAGTCATAAAATGGAGATGTGTGAAGGCACAGAATGGAGGTGTGTGAAGTCATAGAATGGAGCTGTGTGAAGTCAGAATGGAGTTGTGTGAAGTCATAGAATGGAGGTGTGTGAACTCACAATGGAGATGTGTGAAGTCAAAAAATGGAGGTGTGTGTAGTCAAAGAATGGAAGTGTGTGAAATCACAGAATGCAGGTTTGTGAAGTCATAGAATGGAGGTGTGTGAAGTCATAGAATGGAGGTGTGTGAAATCACAGAATTGATGTTTGTGAAGTCAGAATGGAGGTGTGTGAAGTCAGAATGGAGGTTTGTGAAGTCATAGAATGGAGGTGTGTGAAGTCATAGAATGGAGGTGTGTGAAGTCACAGAATTGATGTTTGTGAATTCAGAATGGAGGTGTGTGAACTCACAATGGAGGTGTGTGAAGTCAAAGAGTGGAGGTGTGTGAAGTCACAGAATTGATGTTTGTGAAGTCAGAATGGAGGTGTGTGAAGTCAGAATGGAGGTGTGTGAAGTCATAGAATGGAGGTGTGTGAAGTCACAATGCACGTGTGTGAACTCATAGAATGGAGGTGTCTGAAGTCAGAATGGAATTTTGTGAAGTCATAGAATGGAGGTGTGTGAAGTCAGAATGGAGGTGTGTGAAGTCATAGAATGGAGGTGTGTGAAGTCAGAATGGAGGTGTGTGAACTCATAGAATGGAGCTGTGTGAAGTCACAATGGAGGTGTGTGAAGTCATAGAATGGAGGTGTGTGAAGTCACAGAATGGAGGTGTGTGAAGTCATAGAATGGAGCTGTGTGAAGTCAGATTGGAGTTGTGTGAAGTCACAGAATGGAGGTGTGTGAACTCAGAATGGAGGTGTGTGAAGTCACAGAATGAAGGTGTGTGAAGTCATAGAATGGAGGTGTGTGAAGTCATAGAATGGAGGTTTGTGAAGTCATGGAATGGAGGTGTTTGAAGTCATAGAATGGAGGTGTGTGAAGTCATAGAATGGATGTTTGTGAAGTAAGAATGAAGGTGTGTTAAGTCATAGAATGCAGGTGTGTGAAGGCACAGAATGGAGGTGTGTGAAGTCATAGAATGGAGCTGTTTGAAGTCAGAATGGAGGTGTGTGAAGTCACAGAATGGAGGTGTGTGAACTCAGAATGGTGGTGTGTGAAGTCACAGAATGGAGGTGTGTTAAGACACAGAACGGAGGTGTTTGAACTCAGAATGGAGGTGTGTGAAATCACAGAATGGAGGTGTGTGAAGTCATAGAATGGAGGTGTGTGAAATCATAGAATGGAGGTGTGGGAAGGCATAGAGTGGAGCTGTGTGAAGTCAGATTGGAGGTGTGCGAACTCACAGAATGGAGGTGTGTGAAGTCATTGAATGGAGCTTGGTGAAGTCAGAATGGAGGTGTGTGGAGTCACAGAATTGAGGTGTGTGAACTCAGAACGGAGTTGTGTGAAGTCACAGAATCTAGGTGTGTGAAGTCATAGAATGGAGGTGTGTGAAGTCATAGAATGGAGGTGTGTGAAGTCATAATAGAGGTGTGTGAAATCACAGAATTTTGGTGTGTGAAGTCACAGAATGGAGGTGTGTGAAGTCATAGAATGGAGGTGTGTGAAATCATAGAATGGAGGTGTGGGAAGGCATAGACTGGAGCTGTGTGAAGTCAGATTGGAGGTGTGCGAAGTCACAGAATGGAGGTGTGTGAAGTCATTGAATGGAGCTTGGTGAAGTCAGAATGGAGGTGTGTGAAGTCACAGAATTGAGGTGTGTGAACTCAGACTGGAGGTGTGTGAAGTCACAGAATCTAGGTCTGTGAAGTCATAGAATGGAGGTGTGTGAAGTCATACAATGGAGGTGTGTGAAGTCATAATAGAGGTGTGTGAAATGACAGAATTTTGGTGTGTGAAGTCACAGAATGGAGGTGTGTGAAGTCATAGAATGGAGGTGTGTGAAGTCAGAACGGAGGTGTGTGAAGTCACAGAATGGAGGTGAGGGAAGCCATAGAATGGAGTTGTGTGAAGTCATAGAATGGAATTGTGTGAAGTCATAGAATGGAGGTGTGTGAAGTCATAGAATGGAGGTGTGTGAAGTCATAGAATGGATGTTTCTGAAGTAGAATGAAGGTGTGTGAAGTCATAGAATGGAGGTGTGTGAAGTCACAGAATGGAGATGTGTGTAGTTACATAATGGAGGTGTGTGAAGTCACAGAATGGAGGTGTGTGAAGTCACAGAATGGAGGTGTGTGAACTCACAATGGAGGTGTGTGAAGTCCCAGAATGGAGGTGTGTGAAGTCAAACAATAAAGGTGTGTGAAGTCACAGAATCGAGGTCTGTGAAGTCATAGAATGGAGGTGTGTTAATTCACAGAATGGAGGTGTGTGAACTCAGAGAATGGAGGTGTGTGAACTCAGAATGGAGGTGTGTGAAATCACAGAACGGAGATTTGTGAAGTCATAGAATGGAAGTGCGTGAAGTCATATAATGGATATTTCTTAAGTAAGAATGAAGGTGTGTGAAGTCATAGAATGGAGGTTTGTGAAGTCAAAATGGAGGTGTGTGAACTCATAGAATGGAGGTGTGTGAACTCATAGAATGGAGGTGTGTGAAGTCATGGAAAGGAGGTGTGTGAAGTCAAAGAATGGAGGTGTGTGAAGTCAAACAATAAAGGAGTGTGAAGTCACAGAATGGAGGTGTGTGAAATCACAGAATGGAGGTGTGTGAAGTCAAAAAGGTGGTGTGTAGAGTCACAAATGGAGGTGTGTGAAGTCATAGAATGGAGGTGTGTGAAGTCGAAGAACGGAGGTGTGTGAAGGCATCGAATGGAGGTGTGTGAAGTCAAGGAATGGAGGTGTGTGAACTCATAGAATGGAGGTGTGTGAAGTCACATGGAGGTATGTGAAGTCATAGAATGGTGGTGTGTGAAGTCACAGAATGGAGGTGTGGAAGTCATAGAATGGATGTGTGTGAAGTCAGAATTAAGGTGTGTGAAGTCATAGAATGGAAGTGTGTGAAGTCATAATGTAGGTGTGTGAAGTCACAGAATTAAGGTGTGTGAAGTCAGAATGGAGGTGTGTGAGTCATAGAATGGAGGTGTGTGAAGTCATAATGTAGGTGTGTGAAGTCACAGAATTGAGGTGTGTGAAGTCACAGAATGGAGGTGTGTAAAGTCATAGAATGGAGATGTGTGAAGGCACAGATTGTAGGTGTGTGAAGTCAAAGAATAGAGCTGTGTGAAGTCAGAATGGAGGTGTGTGAAGTCATAGAATGGAGGTGTGTGAACTCACAATGGAGATGTGTGAAGTCAAAAAATGGAGGTGTGTGCAGTCAAAGAATGGAAGTGTGTGAAGTCACAGAATGGAGGTGTGTGAAGTCATAGAATGGAGGTGTGTGAAGTCATAGAATGGAGGTGTGTGAAGTCACAGAATTGATGTTTGTGAAGTCAGAATGGAGGTGTGTGAAGTCAGAATGGAGGTTTCTGAAGTCATAGAATGGAGGTGTGTGAAGTCATAGAATGGAGGTGTGTGAAGTCATAGAATGGAGGTGTGTGAAGTCACAGAATTGATGTTTGTGAATTCAGAATGGAGGTGTGTGAACTCACAATGGAGGTGTGTGAAGTCAAAGAATGGAGGTGTGTGAAGTCACAGAATTGATGTTTGTGAAGTCAGAATGGAGGTGTGTGAAGTCAGAATGGAGGTGTGTGAAGTCATAGAATGGAGGTGTGTGAATTCACAATGCACGTGTGTGAACTCATAGAATGGAGGTGTCTGAAGTCAGAATGGAGTTGCGTGAAGTCATATAATGGAGGTGTGTGAAGTCAGAATGGAGGTGTGTGAAGTCATAGAATGGAGGTGTGTGAAGTCAGAATGGAGGTGTGTGAACTCATAGAATGGAGGTGTGTGAAGTCACAATGGAGGTGTGTGAAGTCATAGAATGGATGTGTGTGAATTCATAATGGAGGAGTGTGAAGTCACAGAATTGAGGTGTGTGAAGTCACAGAATGGATGTTTGTGAAGTCAAAGAATGGAGGTGTGTGAAGTCATAGAATGGAGGTGTGTGAAGTCATAGAATGGATGTTTGTGAAGTAAAAATGAAGGTGTGTTAAGTCATAGAATGGAGGTGTGTGAAAGCACAGAATGGAGGTGTGTGAAGTCATAGAATGGAGCTGTTTGAAGTCAGAATGGAGGTGTGTGAAGTCACAGAATGGAGGTGTGTGAACTCAGAATGGTGGTGTGTGAAGGCACAGAATGGAGGTGTGTTAAGTCACAGAACGGAGGTGTTTGAACTCAGAATGGAGGTGTGTGAAATCACAGAATGGAGGTGTGTGAAGTCATAGAATGGAGGTGTGTGAAATCATAGAATGGAGGTGTGGGAAGTCATTGAATGGAGCTGGGTGAAGTCAGAATGGAGGTGTCTGAAGTCACAGAATTGAGGTGTGTGAACTCAGAACGGAGGTGTGTGAAGTCACAGAATCTAGGTGTGTGAAGTCATAGAATGGAGGTGTGTGAAGTCATAGAATGGAGGTGTGTGAAGTCATAATGGAGGTGTGGGAAGTCACAGAATTGAGGTGTGTGAAGTCACAGAATTGAGGTGTGTGAAGTCATAGAATGGAGCTGTGTGAAGTCAGAATGGAGGTGTGTGAAGTCACAGAATGCAGGTGTGTGAAGTCACAGAATGAAGGTGTTTGAAGTCAAAATTGTGGTGTGTGAAGTCACATATGGAGGTGTCTGAAGTCGCAATGCAGCTGTGTGAAGTCATAGAATGGAGGTGTGTGAAGTCAGAATGGAGGTGTGTGAACTCATAGAATGGAGTGTGTGAAGTCACAATGAGGGTGTGTGAAGTCAGAATGGGGGTGTGTGAAGTCAAATTGGAGGTGTGTGAAATCACAGAATGGAGGTGTGTCAACTCAGAAATGACGTGTGTGAAGTCATAGAATGGAGGTGTGTAAATTCATAGAATGGAAGTGTGTGAAATCATAGAATGGAGGTGTGTGAAGTCAAAGAGTTGAGGTTTTTGAAGTCAGAATGGAGGTGTGTGAAGTCAGGATGGAGGTGGGTGAAGTCACAGAATGGAGGTGTGTGAACTCAGAATGGAGGTGTGTGGTCACAGAACGGAGGTTTGTGAAGTCATAGAATGTAGGTGCGTGAAGTCATAGAATGGATGTTTCTGAATTGAGAATGAAGGTGTATGAAGTCAAAGAATGGAGGTTTGTGAAGTCAAAATGGAGGTGTTTGAACTCATAGAATGGAGGTGTGTGAACTGATAGAATGGAGGTGTGTGAAGTCATGGAATGGAGGTGTGTGAAGTCAAAGAATGGAGGTGTGTGAAGTCAAACAATAAAGGTGTGTGAAGTCACAGAACGGAGGTGTGTGAACTCATAGAATGGAGGTGCATGAAGTCAAAGAATGGAGGTGTGTGAAGTAATCGAATGGAGGTGTGTGAAGTCATGGAATGGAGGTGTGTGAAGTCACATGGAGTTGTGTGAAGTCATAGAATGGAGGTGTGTGATCATAGAATGGATGTTTGTGAAGTAGGAATGAAGGTGTGTTAAATCATAGAATGGAGGTGTGTGAATGCACAGAATGGAGGTGTGTGAAGTCATAGAATGGAGCTATGTGAAGTCATAATGGAGGTGTGTGAAGTCATAGAATGGAGGTGTGTGAAATCACAATGGAGGTGTGTGAAGTCAAAGAATGGAGGTGTATGAAGTCATAGAAAGGAATTGTGTGAAGTCATAGAATGGAGGTGTGTGAAGCCATAATTGAGGTGTGTGACGTTACAGAATTGAGGTGTGTGAACTCAGAATGGAGGTGTGTGAAGTCACAGAATGGAGGTTTGTAAAGTCATAGAATGGAGGTGTGTGAAGTCATAGAATGGATGTTTCTGAAATAGAATGAAGGTGTGTGAAGTCATAGAATGTAGGTGTGTGAAGTCAAAATGGAGGTGTGCGAACTCATAAAATGGAGATGCGTGAAGTCATGGAATGGAGGTGTGTGAAGTCCAAAAAGGGAGGTGTGTGAAGTCAAAGAATGGAAGTGTGTGAAGTCAAAATTGAGCTGTGTGAAGTCACAGAATGGAGGTGTGTGAAGTCACAGAATGGAGGTGTGGGAAGTCACAGAATGGAGGTGTGTGAAGTCACAGATTGGAGGTGTGTGAAGTCACAGATTGGAGGTGTGTGAACTCACAATAGAGGTGTGTGAATTCCCAGAATGGGGGTGTGTGAAGTCAAACAATAAAGGTGTGTGAAGTCACAGAATCGAGATCTGTGAAGTCATAGAATGGAGGTGTGTTAAGTCACAGAATGGAGGTGTGTGAACTCAGAGAATGGAGGTGTGTGAACTCAGAATGGATGTGTGTGAAATCACAGAACGGAGATTTGTGAAGTCATAGAATGGAAGTGCGTGAAGTCATATAATGGATATTTCTGAAGTAAGAATGAAGGTGTGTGAAGTCATAGAATGGAGGTTTGTGAAGTCAAAATGGAGGTGTGTGAACTCATAGAATGGAGGTCTGTGAACTCATAGAATGGAGGTGTGTGAAGTCATGGAAAGGAGGTGTGTGAAGTCAAAGAATGGAGGTGTGTGAAGTCAAACAATAAAGGTGTGTGCAGTCACAGAATGGAGGTGTGTGAAATCACAGAATGGAGGTGTGTGAAGTCAAAAATGTGGTGTGTAGAGTCACAAATGGAAGTGTGTGAACTCATAGAATGGAGGTGTGTGAAGTCAAAGAATGGAGGTGTGTGAAGGCATCGAATGGAGGTGTGTGAAGTCATGGAATGGAGGTGTGTGAAGTCACAGAATGGAGGTGTGTGAAGTCAGAATGGAGTTGTGTGAAGTCATAGAATGGAGGTGTGTGAAGTCAGAATGGAGGTGTGTGAAGTCATAGAATGGAGGTGTGTGAAGTCAGAATGGAGGTGTGTGAACTCATAGAATGGAGGTGTGTGAAATCACAATGGAGGTATGTGAAGTCATAGAATGGTGGTGTGTGAAGTCACAGAATGGAGGTGTGGAAGTCATAGAATGGAGGTGTGTGAAGTCAGAATGGAGGTGTGTGAAGTCATAGAATGAATGTTTGTGACGTAAGAACGAGGGTGTGTTAAGTCATAAAATGGAGATGTGTGAAGGCACAGAATGGAGGTGTGTGAAGTCATAGAATGGAGCTGTGTGAAGTCAGAATGGAGGTGTGTGAAGTCATAGAATGGAGGTGAGTGAACTCACAATGGAGATGTGTGAAGTCAAAAAATGGAGGTGTGTGAAGTCAAAGAATGGAAGTGTGTGAAATCACAGGATGGAGGTGTGTGAAGTCATAGAATGGAGGTGTGTGAAGTCATAGAATGGAGGTGTGTGAAGTCACAGAATTGATGTTTGTGAAGTCAGAATGGAGGTGTGTGAAGTCAGAATGGAGATTTGTGAAGTCATAGAATGGAGGTGTGTGAAGTCATAGAATGGAGGTGTGTGAAGTCACAGAATTGATGTTTGTGAATTCAGAATGGAGGTGTGTGAACTCACAATGGAGGTGTGTGAAGTCAAAGAGTGGAGGTGTGTGAAGTCACAGAATTGATGTTTGTGAAGTCAGAATGGAGGTGTGTGAAGTCAGAATGGAGGTGTGTGAAGTCATAGAATGGAGGTGTGTGAAGTCACAATGCACATGTGTGAACTCATAGAATGGAGGTGTCTGAAGCCAGAATGGAATTTTGTGAAGTCATAGAATGCAGGTGTGTGAAGTCAGAATGGAGGTGTGTGAAGTCATAGAATGGAGGTGTGTGAAGTCAGAATGGAGGTGTGTGAAGTCATAGAATGGAGATGTGTGAAGTCACAGAATGGAGGTGTGTGAAGTCATAGAATGGAGCTGTGTGAAGTCACAGAATTGAGGTGTGTGAAGTCACAGAATGGAGGTTTGTGAAGTCATAGAATGGATGTGTGTGAATTCATAATGGATGTGTGTGAAGTCACAGAATTGAGGTGTGTGAAGTCACAGAATGGAGGTTTGTGAAGTCATAGAATGGAGGTGTGTGAAGTCATAGAATGGAGTTGTGTGAAGTCACAGAATGGAGGTGTGTGAACTCAGAATGGAGGTGTGTGAAGTCACAGAATGAAGGTGTGTGAAGTCATAGAATGGAGGTGTGTGAAGTCATAGAATGGATGTGTGTGAATTCATAATGGAGGTGTGTGAAGTCACAGAATTGAGGTGTGTGAAGTCACAGAATGGAGGTTTGTGAAGTCATAGAATGGAGGTGTGTGAAGTCATAGAATGGAGGTGTGTGAAGTCATAGAATGGATGTTTGTGAAGTAAGAATGAAGGTGTGTTAAGTCATAGAATGGAGGTGTGTGAAGGCACAGAATGGAGGTGTGTGAATTCATAGAATGGAGCTGTTTGAAGTCAGAATAGAGGTGTGTGAAGTCACAGAATGGAGGTGTGTGAACTCAGAATGGCGGTGTGTGAAGTCACAGAATGGAGGTGTGTTAAGTCACAGAACGGAGGTGTTTGAACTCAGAATGGAGGTGTGTGAAATCACAGAATGGAGGTGTGTGAAGTCATAGAATGGAGGTGTGTGAAATCATAGAATGGAGGTGTGGGAAGGCATAGAGTGGAGCTGTGTGAAGTCAGATTGGAGGTGTGCGAAGTCACACAATGGAGGTGTGTGAAGTCATTGAATGGAGCTTGGTGAAGTCAGAATGGAGGTTTGTGAAGTCACAGAATTGAGGTGTGTGAAGCCATAGAATGGAGGTGTGTGAAGTCATAGAATGGAGGTGTGTGAAGTCATAATAGAGGTGTGTGAAATCACAGAATTGAGGTGTGTGAAGTCACAGAATGGAGGTGTGTGAAGTCATAGAATGGAGGTGTGTGAATTAATAGAATGGAGGTGTGAGAAATCATAGAATGGAGGTGTGTGAAGTCACAGAATGGAGGTGTGTGAAGTCACAGAATGGAGGTGTTTGAAGTCACAGAATGGAGGTGTGTGAATAAAAAATGAAGGTGTGTGAAGTCAAGGAATGGAGGTGTGTGAAGTCATAGAATGGAATTGTGTGAAGTCATAGAATGGAGGTGTGTGAAGTCATAGAATGGAGGTGTGTGAAGTCATAGAATGGAGGTGTGTGAAGTCAAAATGGGGGTATGTGAACTCATAAAATGGAGATGTGTGAAGTCAAGGAATGGAGGTTTGTGAAGTCCAAGAATATAGGTGTGTGAAGTCAAACAATGGTGGTGTGTGAAGTCACAGAATGGAGGTGTGTTAAGTCAAAGAATGGAAGTGTGAAGTCAAAATGGAGGTTTGTGAAGTCACAGAATGGAGGTGTGTGAAGTCACAGAATGAAGGTGTTTGAAGTCAAAATTGTGGTGTGTGAAGTCACAAATGGAGGTGTCTGAAGTCGCAATGCAGCTGTGTGAAGTCATAGAATGGAGGTGTGTGAAGTCAGAATGGAGGTGTGTGAAATCATAGAATGGAGTGTGTGAAGTCACAATGAGGCTGTGTGAAGTCATAGAATGGGGATGTGTGAAGTCAAATTGGAGGTGTGTGAAATCACAGAATGGAGGTGTGTCAACTCAGAAATGACGTGTGTGTAGTCATAGAATGGAGGTGTGTAAATTCATAGAATGGAAGTGTGTGAAATCATAGAAGGGAGGTGTATGAAGTCAAAGAATTGAGGTTTGTGAAGTCAGAATGGAGGTGTGTGAAGTCAGGATGGAGGTGGGTGAAGTCACAGAATGGAGGTGTGGGAACTCAGAATGGAGGTGTGGGGTCACAGAACGGAGGTTTGTGAAATCATAGAATGTAGGTGCGTGAAGTCATAGAATGGATGTTTCTGAATTGAGAATGAAGGTGTATGAAGTCAAAGAATGGAGGTGTGTGAAGTCAAAATGGAGGTGTGTGAACTCATAGAATGGAGGTGTGTGAACTCATAGAATGGAGGTGTGTGAAGCCATGGAATTGAGGTGTGTGAAGTCAAAGAATGGAGGTGTGTGAAGTCAAACAATAAAGGTGTGTGAAGTCACAGAACGGAGGTGTGTGAACTCATAGAATGGAGGTGCATGAAGTCAAAAAATGGAGGTGTGTGAAGTAATCGAATGGAGGTGTGTGAAGTCATGGAATGGAGGTGTGTGAAGTCAGATGGAGTTGTGTGAAGTCATAGAATGGAGGTGTGTGATCATAGAATGGATGTTTGTGAAGTAGGAATGAAGGTGTGTTAAGTCATAGAATGGAGGTGTGTGAATGCACAGAATGGAGGAGTGTGAAGTCATAGAATGGAGCTATGTGAAGTCATAATGGAGGTGTGTGAAGTCATAGAATGGAGGTGTGTGAAATCACAATGGAGGTGTGTGAAGTCAAAGAATGGAGGTGTATGAAGTCATAGAAAGGAATTGTGTGAAGTCATAGAATGGAGGTCTGTGAAGCCAGAATTGAGGTGTGTGACATTACAGAATTGAGGTGTGTGAACTCAGAATGGAGCTGTGTGAAGTCACCGAATGGAGGTTTGTAAAGTCATAGAATGGAGGTGTGTGAATTCATAGAATGGATGTTTCTGAAATAGAATGAAGGTGTGTGAAGTCATAGAATGTAGTTGTGTGAAGTCAAAATGGAGGTGTGCGAACTCATAAAATGGAGATGCGTGAAGTCATGGAATGGAGGTGTGTGAAGTCCAAAAAGGGAGGTGTGTGAAGTCAAACAATGGTGGTGTGTGAAGTCACAGAATGGAGGTGTGTGAAGTCAAAGAATGGAAGTGTGTGAAGTCAAAATTGAGCTGTGTGAAGTCACAGAATGGAGGTGTGTAAAGTCACAGAATGGAGGTGTGGGAAGTCACAGAATGGAGGTGTGTGAAGTCACAGATTGGAGGTGTGTGAAGTCACAGATTGGAGGTGTGTGAACTCACAATGGAGGTGTGTGAAGTCCCAGAATGGGGGTGTGTGAAGTCAAACAATAAAGGTGTGTGAAGTCACAGAATCGAAGTCTGTGAAGTCATAGAATGGAGGTGTGTTAAGTCACAGAATGGAGGTGTGTGAACTCAGAAAATAGAGGTGTGTGAACTCAGAATGGAGGTGTGTGAAATCACAGAACGGAGATTTGTGAAGTCATAGAATGGAAGTGCGTGAAGTCATATAATGGATATTTCTGAAGTAAGAATGAAGGTGTGTGAAGTCATAGAATGGAGGTTTGTGAAGTCAAAATGGAGGTGTGTGAACTCATAGAATGGAGGTCTGTGAACTCATAGAATGGAGGTGTGTGAAGTCATGGAAAGGAGGTGTGTGAAGTCAAAGAATGGAGGTGTGTGAAGTCAAACAATAAAGGTGTGTGCAGTCACAGAATGGAGGTGTGTGAAATCACAGAATGGAGGTGTGTGAAGTCAAAAAGGTGGTGTGTAGAGTCACAAATGGAGGTGTGTGAACTCATAGAATGGAGGTGTGTGAAGTCAAAGAATGGAGGTGTGTGAAGGCATCGAATGGAGGTGTGTGAAGTCATGTAATGGAGGTGTGTGAAGTCACAGAATGGAGGTGTGTGAAGTCAGAATGGAGTTGTGTGAAGTCATAGAATGGAGGTGTGTGAAGTCAGAATGGAGGTGTGTGAAGTCATAGAATGGAGGTGTGTGAAGTCAGAATGGAGGTGTGTGAACTCATAGAATGGAGGTGTGTGAAATCACAATGGAGGTATGTGAAGTCATAGAATGGTGGTGTGTGAAGTCACAGAATGGAGGTGTGGAAGTCATAGAATGGAGGTGTGTGAAGTCAGAATGTAGGTGTGTGAAGTCATAGAATGAATGTTTGTGACGTAAGAATGAAGGTGTATTAAGTCATAAAATGGAGATGTGTGAAGGCACAGAATGGAGGTGTGTGAAGTCATAGAATGGAGCTGTGTGAAGTCAGAATGGAGGTGTGTGAAGTCATAGAATGGAGGTGAGTGAACTTACAATGGAGATGTGTGAAGTCAAAAAATGGAGGTGTGTGAAGTCAAAGAATGGAAGTGTGTGAAATCACAGAATGGAGGTGTGTGAAGTCATAGAATGGAGGTGTGTGAAGTCAGAATGGAGGTGTGTGAAGTCATAGAATGGAGGTGTGTGAACTCACAATGGAGGTGTGTGAAGTCAAAGAGTGGATGTGTGTGAAGTCACAGAATTGATGTTTGTGAAGTCAGAATGGAGGTGTGTGAAGTCAGAATGGAGGTGTGTGAAGTCATAGAATGGAGGTGTGTGAAGTCACAATGCACGTGTGTGAACTCATAGAATGGAGGTGTCTGAAGTCAGAATGGAATTGTGTGAAGTCATAGAATGGAGGTGTGTGAAGTCAGAATGGAGGTGTGTGAAGTCATAGAATGGAGGTGTGTGAAGTCAGAATGGAGGTGTGTGAACTCATAGAATGGAGCTGTGCGAAGTCACAATGGAGGTGTGTGAAGTCATAGAATGGAGGTATGTGAAGTCACAGAATGGAGGTGTGTGAAGTCATAGAATGGAGCTGTGTGAAGTCAGATTGGAGTTGTGTGAAGTCACAGAATGGAGGTGTGTGAACTCAGAACGGAGGTGTGTGAAGTCACAGAATCTAGGTGTGTGAAGTCATAGAATGGAGTTGTGTGAAGTCATAGAATGGAGGTGTGTGAAGTCATAATAGAGGTGTGTGAAATCACAGAATTGAGGTGTGTGAAGTCACAGAATGGAGGTGTGTGAAGTCATAGAATGGAGGTGTGTGAAGTCAGAACGGAGGTGTGTGAAGTCACAGAATGGAGGTGCGTTAAGTCACAGAATTTTGGTTTGTGAACTCAGAATGGAGGTGTGTGAAGTCACACAATGGTGGTGAGGGAAGCCATAGAATGGAGTTGTGTGAAGTCACAGAATGGTGGTGTGTGATTTAATAGAATGGAGGTGTGAGAAATCATAGAATGAAGGTGTGTGAAGTCACAGAATGGAGGTGTGTGAAGTCACAGAATGGAGGTGTTTGAAGTCACAGAATGGAGGTGTGTGAACAAACAATGGAGGTGTGTGAAGTCAAAGAATGGAGGTGTGTGAAGTCATAGAATGGAATTGTGTGAAGTCATAGAATGGAGGTGTGTTAATTCACAGAATGGAGGTGTGTGAACTCAGAGAATGGAGGTGTGTGAACTCAGAATGAAGGTGTGTGAAATCACAGAACGGAGATTTGTGAAGTCATAGAAGGGAAGTGCGTGAAGTCATATAATGGATATTTCTGAAGTAAGAATGAAGGTGTGTGTAGTCATAGAATGGAGGTTTGTGAAGTCAAAATGGAGGTTTGTGAACTCATAGAATGGAGGTGTGTGAACTCATAGAATGGAGGTGTGTAAAGTCATGGAAAGGAGGTGTGTGAAGTCAAAGAATGGAGGTGTGTGAAGTCAAACAATAAAGGTGTGTGAAGTCACAGAATGGAGGTGTGTGAAATCACAGAATGGAGGTGTGTGAAGTCAAAAAGGTGGTGTGTAGAGTCACAAATGGAGGTGTGTGAAGTCACAGAATGGAGGTGTGTGAAGTCAAATAACGGAGGTGTGTGAAGGCATCGAATGGAGGTGTGTGAAGTCAAGGAATGGAGGTGTGTGAAGTCACAGAATGGAGGTGTGTGAAGTCAGAATGGAGTTGTGTGAAGTCATAGAATGGAGGTGTGTGAAGTCAGAATGGAGGTGTGTGAAGTCAGAATGGAGGTGTGTGAAGTCATATAATGGAGGTGTGTGAAGTCATAATGGAGGTGTGTGAAGTCATACAATGGAGGTGTGTGAATTCAGATTGTAGGTGTGTGAAGTCATAGAACGGAGGTGTGTCAACTGAGAAAGGAGGTGTGTGAAGTCATAGAATGGAGGTGAGTGAAGTCATAGAATGGAGGTGTGTGAAATCATAGAATGGAGGCGTGTGACGTCACAATGGAAGTTTGTGAAGTCATAGAATGGAGGTGTGTGAAGTCACAGAATGGAGGTATGTGAAGTCAGAATGGAGGTGTGAAGTCATAGAATGGAGGTGGGTGAAGTCATAGAAATTAGGTGTGTGAAGTCATAGAATGGAGGTGTGTCAACTCAGAAAGGAGGTGTGTGAAGTCATAGAATGGAGGTGTGTCAACTCAGAAAGGAGGTGTGTGAAGTCACAGAATGGAGGTTTGTTAAGTCATAGATGGAGGTGTGTGAGGTCATAGAATGGATGTTTCTGAAGTAAGAATGAAGGTGTGTGAAGTCATAGAATGGAGGTGTGTGAAGTCATTGAATGGAGGTGTGTGAAGTCACTGAATGGAAGTGTGTGAAGTCAGAATGGAGGTGTGAAGTCATAGAATGAAGGTGGGGAAAGTCATAGAAAGGAGGTGTGCAAAGTCATAGAATGTAGGAGTGTGAAGTCATAGAGTGGAGGTGAGTGAAGTCACAGATTCGAGGTCTGTGAAGTCACAGATTGGAGGTGTGTGATGTCAGAATGGAGGTGTGCGAATTCATAGAATAGAGGTTTGTGAAGTCAGAATGGAGGTGTGTGAAGTCATAGAATGGAGGTGTGTGAAGTCATAGAATGGAGGTGTGTGACTTCACAATGGAAGTGTGTGAAGTCACAGAATGGAGGTGTGTGAATACATACAATGGTGGTGTGTGAAGTCAGAATGGAATTTTGTGAAGTCACAGAATTGAGCTGTGTGAATACAGAATGGAGGTGTGTGAAGTCATAGAATGGAGGTGTGTGAAGTCAGAATGCAGGTGTTTGAACTCATAGAATGGAGGTGTGTGTAGTCACAATGGAGGTGTGTGAAGTCATAGAATGGAGGTGAGTGAAGTCACAGAATGGAGGTGTGTGAAGTCATAGAATGGAAGTGTGTGAAGTCACAGAATGGAGGTGTGTGAAGTCATAGAATGGAGGTGTGTGAAGTCATAGAATGGGTGTTTGTGAAGTAAGAATGAAGGTGTGTGAAGTCATAGAATGGAGGTGTGTGAAGTCACAGAATGGAGGTGTGGGAAGTCACAGATTGCAGGAGTTTGAAGTCACAGAATGGAGGTGTGTGAACCCAGAATTGAGGTGTGTAAAGTCACAGAATGGAGGTGTGTGAAGTCATAGAATGGAATTGTGTGAAGTCATAGAATGGAGGTGTGTGAAGTCACAGAATGGACGGTATGAAGTCATAGAATGGAGTTGTGTGAAGTCACAGAATTGAGGTGTTTGAAGTCATATATTGGAGGTGTGTGAAATCAAAATGGATGTGTGAAGTCATAGAATGCAGGTGTGTGACATCATAGAATGAGGGTGTGTGAGGTCATAGAATGGAGGTGTGTGAAGTCACAGAATGGAGTTGTGTGAAGTCATAGAATGGAGGTGTGTGAAGTCATAGAATGGAAGTGTGTGAAGTCACAGATTGGAGGTGTGTGAAGTCACAGAATCGAGGTGTGAGAAGTCAGAGAATGGAGATGTGTGAACTCAGAATGGAGGTGTGTGAAGTCACAGAATGGAGGTGTGTGAAGTAATAGAATGGAGCTGTGTGAAGTCACAGAATGGAGGTGTGTGAAATCATAGAATGGAAGTGTGTGAAGTCACAGAATGGAGGTGTGTTAAGTCACAGAATGGAGTTGTGTGAAGTCATAGAATGGAGGTGTGTGAAGTCACAGAAAGGAGTTGTGTGAAGTCATAGAATGGAGGTGTGTGAAATCATAGAATGGAGGTGTGTGAAGTCACAGAATGGAGGTGTGTGAAGTCAGAACGGAGGTGTGTGAAGTCATAGAATGGAGGTGAGAGAAGTCAGAATGGATGTGTGAAGTCATAGATTGGAGGTGTGTGAAGTCACAGAATGGAGGTGTGTGAAATCATAGAATGGAGAAGTGAGAAGTTATAGAGTGCAGGTGAGTGAAGTCAAATATTCGAGGTCTGTGAAGTCATAGAATGGAGGTGTGTGAAGTCAGAATGTAGGTGTTCGAAGTCATAGAATAGAGGTGTGTGAAGTCAGAATGGAGGTGTGTGAAGTCATGGAATGGAGGTGTGTGAACTCATAGAATGGAGGTGTGTGACGTCACAATGGAAGTTTGTGAAGTCATAGAATGGAGGTGTGTGAAGTCACAGAATGGAGGTTTGTGAAGTCATACAATGGAGGTGTGTGAAGTCAGAATGGAGGTGTGTGAAGTCACAGAATGGAGGTGTGTGAACTCAGAATGGAGGTGTGTGAAGTCATAGATGGAGGTGTGTGAAGTCATAGTATGGAGATATGTGAAATCATAGAATGGAGTTTTTGAAGTCACAGAATGGAGTTGTGTGAGTCAGAATTGAGGTGTGTGAAGTCATAGAATGTAGATGTGTGAAGTCATAGAGTGGAGTATTGTGAAGTCCCCAAAGGGAGGTTTGTGAAGTCCCAGAATTGAGGTGTGTGAACTCAGAATGGAGGTGTGTAAAGTCACAGAATGGACGGTTTGAAGTCATAGAATGGAGGTGTGTGAAGTCACAGAATGGACGGTTTGAAGTCATAGAATGGAGGTGTGTGAACTCACAGAATTGAGGTGTTTGAAGTCATATATTGGAGGTGTGTGAAGTCAAAATGGATGTGTGAAATCATAAAATGGAGGTGTGTGAAATCATAGAATGAGGGTGTGTGAGGTCATAGAATGGAGGTTTGTGAAGTCACAGAATGGAGGTGTGTGAAATCATAGAATGAAGATGTGGGAAGTCATAAAATGGAAGTGTGTGAAGTCAGAGAATGGAGGTGTGTGAAGTCACAGAATGGAGCTGTGTGAAATCACAGAATGGAGGTGTGTGAACTCAGAATGGAGGTGTGTGAAGTCAGAGAATGGAGGTGTGTGAAGTCATAGAATGGAAGTGTGTGAAGTCATAGAATGAATGCATGTGAAGTCAGAATGGAGGTGTGTGAAGTCACAGAATGGAGGTTTGTGAAGACATAGAATGGAAGTGTGTGAAGTCATAGAATGGATGTTTCTGAAGTAAGAATGAAGGTGTGTGAAGTCATAGAACGGAGGTGTGTGAAGTCATAGAATGGAGGTGTGTGAAGTCACAGAATGGAGGTGTGTGAAGTCAGAATTGAGGTGTGTGAAGTCATAGAATGGAGGTGTGTGAAGTCAGAATGGAGGTTTGTGAACTCATAGAATGGAGGTGTGTGACGTCACAATGGAAGTGTGTGAAGTCATAGAATGGAAGTGTGTGAAGTCACAGAATTTAGGTGTGTGAAGTCATAGAATGGAGGCATGTGAAGTCACAGAATGGAGGTGTGTAAAGTCAAAGTATGGAGGTGTGTGAAGATATAGAATGGATGTTTGTAAAGTAAGAATGAAGGTGTGTGAAGTCATAGAATGGAGGTGTGTGATGTCAAAGAATTTAGGTTTGTGAAGTCATAGAATGGAGCTGTGTGAAGTCAGAATGGAGGTGTGTGAAGTCACAGAATGGAGGTGGGTCAACTCAGAATTTAGGTGTGTGAAGTCAAAGAATAGAGGTGTGTGAAGTCATAGAATGGAGGTGTGTGAAGTCACAGAATGGAGGTGTGTGAAGTCAGAGTGGAGGTGAGTAGTCATAGATTGGAAGTGGGTGAATTCATAAAAAGGACGTGTGGGAAGTCATAGAATGGAGGAGTGTGAAGTCATAGAGTGCAGGTGAGTGAAGTCACAGATTCGAGGTCTGTGAAATCATAGAATGGAGGTGTGTGATGATAGATTGGAGGTGTGTGAAGTCAAAGAAAGTAGGTGTGTGAAGTCATTGAATGGAGGTGTGTGAAGCCACAGAATGGATGTGTGTCATGTCAGAATGGAGGAGTGTGAAGTCATAGAATGGAGGTGTGTGAAGTCAGAATGGAGGTGTGGGAACTCATAGAATGGAGGTGTGTGACGTAACAATGGAAGTGTGTGAGATCATAGAACGGAGGTGTGTGAAGTCACAGAATGGAGGTTTGTGAAGTCATAGAATGGAGGTATGTGAAGTCACAGAATGGAGGTGTGTAAAGTCATAGAATGGAGGTGTGTGAAGTTATACAATGGATGTTTGTAAAGTAAGAATGAAGGTGTGTGAAGTCATAGAATGGAGTTGTGTCATGTCAAAGAATGGAGGTGTGTGACGTCATAGAATGGAGCTGTGTGAAGTCAGAATGGAGGTGTGTGAAGTCACAGAATGGAGGTGTGTCAACTCAGAATTTAGGTGTGTGAGGTCAAAGAATGGAGGTGTGTGAAGTCAAAGAATGGAGTTGTGTGATGTCAAAGAATGGAGGTGTGTGAAGTCATAGAATGGAGCTGTGCGAAGTCATAGAATGGAGGTGTGTGTAGTCACAGAATGGATGTGTGTGAAGTCATAGAATGTATGTTTGTGAAGTAAGAAAGAAGGTGTGTGAAGTCATAGAAATGAGGTGTGGGAAGTCATAGAATGGAGGTGTGTGAAGTCATAGAATGGAGGTGTGTGAAGTCATAGAATGGAGGTGTGTGAAGTCACAGAATGGAGGTGTGTGAAGGCATAGAATGGAGGTGTGTGAAGTCATAGAATGGAGGTGTGTGAAGTCACAGAATGGAGGTGTGGGAAGTCACAGATTGGAGGTGTGTGATGTCCCAGAATGTAGGTGTGTGAACTCAGAATGGAGGTGTGTAAAGTCACAGAATGGAGGTGTGTAAAATCATAGAATGGAAGTGTGTGAAGTCATAGAATGGAGGTGTGTGAAGTCACAGAATGGACGGTTTGAAGTCATAAAATGGAGGTGTGTGAAGTCACAGAATTGAGGTGTTTGAAGTCATATATTGGAGGTGTGTGACGTCAAAATGGATGTGTGAAGTCCTAGAATGGACGTGTGTAAAATCATAGAATGAGGGTGTGTGAGGTTATAGAATTGGGGTTTGTGAAGGCACAGAATGGAGGTGTGTGAAATCATAGAATGAAGGTGTGTGAAATCATAGAAGGGAAGTGTGTGAAGTCACAGAATGGAGGTCTGTGAAGTCACAGAATGGAGGTGTGTGAAGTCACAGAATACAGGTGTGTGAACTCAGAATGGAGGTGTGTGAAGTCAGAGAATGGAGGTGTGTGAAGTCATAGAATGGAAGTGTGTGAAGTCCTAGAATGGAGGTGTGTGAAGTCATAGAATGGAGGTGTGTAAAGTCACAGAATGGAGGTGTGTGAAGTCAGAATGGAGGTGTGTAGTCATAGATTGGAGGTGGGTGAAGTCATAGAAAGGAGGTGTGGGAAGTCATAGAATGGAGGAGTGTGAAGTCATAGAGTGCAGGTGAGTGAAGTCACAGATTCGAGGTCTGTGAAATCATAGAATGGAGGTGTGTGAAGTCAAAGAATGTAGGTGTGTGAAGTCATTGAAACGAGGTGTGTGAAGTCACAGAATGGAGGTGTGTGATGTCAGAATGGAGGTGTGCGAAGTCATAGAATAGAGGTGTGTGAAGTCAGAATGGAGGTGTGTGAAGTCATAGATGGAGTTGTGTGAAGTCATAGTATGGAGGTGTGTGAAATCATAGAATGGAGTTTTGTGAAGTTACAGAATGGAGCTGTGTGAACTCAGAATGGAGGTGTGTGAAGTCATAGAACGGAGGTGTGTGAAGTCAGAATGGAGGTTTGTGAACTCATAGAATGGAGGTGTGTGACGTCACAATGGAAGTGTGTGAAGTCATAGAATGGAGGTGTGTGAAGTCAGAGAATGGAAGTGTGTGAAATCATAGAATGGAGGTATGTGAGGTGACAGAATGGAGGTGTGTAAAGTCATAGAATTGAGGTGTGTGAAGTTTTAGAATGGATGTTTGTAAAGTAAGAATGAAGGTGTGTGAAGTCATAGAATGTAGGTGTGTGACGTCAAAGAATGGAGATTTGTGAAGTCATAGAATGGAGGTGTGTGAAGTCATAGAATGGGTGTTTGTGAAGTAAGAATGAAGGTGTGTGAAGTCATAGAATGGAGGTGTGTGCAGTCACAGAATGGAGGTGTGGGAAGTCACAGATTGCAGGAGTGTGAAATCAGAGAATAGAGGTGTGTGAAGCCAGAATGGAGGTGTGTAAAGTCACAGAATGGAGGTGTGTGAAGTCATAGAATGGAAGTGTGTGAAGTCATAGAATGGAGGTATATGAAGTCACAGAACTGAGGTGTTTGAAGTCATATATTGGAGGTGTGTGAAATCAAAATGGATATGTGAAGTCATAGAATGGAGGTGTGAAGTCATAGAATGGAAGTGTGTGAAGTCACAGATTGGAGGTGTGTGAAGTCACAGATTCGAGGTGTGAGAAGTCACAGAATGAAGGTGTGTGAACACAGAATGGAGGTGTGTGAAGTCACAGAATGGAGGTGTGTGAAGTCATAGAATGGAAGTGTGTGAAGTCATAGAATGGAGGTGTGTGAAGTCAGAATGGAGGTGTGTGAAGTCATCGAATGGAGATGTGTGAACTCAGAATGGAGGTGTGGGAAGTCATAGAATGGATGTTTCTGAAGTAAGAATGAAGGTGTGTGAAGTCATAGAATGGAGGTATGTGAACTCATAGAATTGGGGTGTGTGAAGTCACAGAATGGAGGTGTGTGAAGTCAGAATGGAGGTGTGTAATCATTGATTGGAGGTGGGTGAAGTCATAGAAAGGAGCTGTGGGAAGTCATAGAAAGGAGGAGTGTGAAGTTATAGAGTGCATTTGAGTGAAATCACACATTCGAGGTCTGTGAAGTCTTAGAATGGAGGTGTGGGATGTCACAGAATGGAGGTGTGGGAAGTCACAGATTGGAGGTGTGTGAAGTCCCAGAATTGAGGTGTGTGAACTCAGAATGGAGGTGTGTAAAGTCACAGAATGGACGGTTTGAAGTCATAGAATGGAGGTGTGTGAAGTCACAGAATTGAAGTGTTTGAAGTCATATATTGGAGGTGTGTGAAGTCAAAATGGATGTGTGAAGTCATAGAATGGAGGTGTGTGAAATCATAGAATGAGGGTGGGTGAGGTCATAGAATGGAGGTTTGTGAAGTCACAGATTGGAGGTGTGTGACTTCATAGAATAAAGGTGTGTGAAGTCATAGAATGGAAGTGTGTGAAGTCACAGAATGGAGGTGTGTGAAGTCACAGAATGGAGGTGTGTGAAATCACAGAATAGAGGTGTGTGAACTCAGAATGGAGGTGTGTGATGTCAGAGAATGGAGGCGTGTGAAGTCATAGAATGGAAGTGTGTGAAGTCATAGAATGGAAGTGTGTGAAGTCAGAATTGAGGTGTGTGAAGTCACAGAATGGAGGTTTGTGAAGTCATAGAATGGAGGTGTGTGAATTCATACAATGGAGGTGTGTGAAGTCAGAATGGAATTTTGTGAAGTCACAGAATTGAGCTGTGTGAATTCAGAATGGAATTGTGTGAATTCATAGAATGGAGGTGTGTGAAGTCATAGAATGGGTGTTTGTGAAGTAAGAATGAAGGTGTGTGAAGTCATAGAATGGAGGTGTGTGACGTCACTGAATGGAATTGTGTGAACCCAGAATTGAGGTGTGTAAAGTCACAGAATGGAGGTGTGTGAAGTCATAGAATGGAAGTGTGTGAAGTCATAGAATGGAGGTGTGTGAAGTCACAGAATGGACGGTATGAAGTCATAGAATGGAGGTGTGTGAAGTCACAGAATTGAGGTGTTTGAAGTCATATATTGGAGGTGTGTGAAATCAAAATGGATGTGTGAAGTCATAGAATGGAGGTGTGTGACATCATAGAATGAGGGTGTGTGAGGTCATAGAATGGAGGTGTGTGAAGTCACAGAATGGAGTTGTGTGAAGTCATAGAATCGAGGTGTGTGAAGTCATAGAATGGAAGTGTGTGAAGTCACAGATTGGAGGTGTGTGAAGTCACAGAATTGAGGTTTGAGAAGTCAGAGAATGGAGATGTGTGAACTCAGAATGGAGGTGTGTGAAGTCACAGAATGGAGGTGTGTGAAGTAATAGAATGGAGCTGTGTGAAGTCACAGAATGGAGGTGTGTGAAATCATAGAATGGAAGTGTGTGAAGTCACAGAATGGAGGTGTGTGAAGTCACAGAATGGAGTTGTGTGAAGTCATAGAATGGAGGTGTGGGAAGTCACAGATTGCAGGAGTGTGAAGTCAGAGAATAGAGGTGTGTGAACCCAGAATGGAGGTGTGTAAAGTCACAGAATTGAGGTGTGTGAAGTCATAGAATGGAAGTGTGTGAAGTCATAGAATGGAGGTGTATGAAGTCACAGAATTGAGGTGTTTGAAGTCATATATTGGAGGTGTGTGAAATCAAAATGGATATGTGAAGTCATAGAATGGAGGTGTGTGAATTCATAGAATGGAAGTGTGTGAAGTCACAGATTGGAGGTGTGTGAAGTCACAGATTCGAGGTGTGAGAAGACACAGAATGAAGGTGTGTGAACTCAGAATGGAGGTGTGTGAAGTCACAGAATGGAGGTGTGTGAAGTCATAGAATGGAAGTTTGTGAAGTCATAGAATAGAGGTGTGTGAAGTCAGAATGGAGGTGTGTGAAGTCACAGAATGGAGTTGTGTGAACTCAGAATGGAGGTGTGGGAAGTCATAGAATGGATGTTTCTGAAGTAAGAATGAATGTGTGTGAAGTCATAGAATGGAGGTATGTGAACTCATAGAATTGGGGTGTGTGAAGTCACAGAATGGAGGTGTGTGAAGTCAGAATGGAGGTGTGTAGTCATAGATTGGAGGTGGGTGAAGTCATAGAAAGGAGGTGTGGGAAGTCATAGAAAGGAGGAGTGTGAAGTTATAGAGTGCATGTGAGTGAAATCACACATTCGAGGTCTGTGAAGTCATAGAATGGAGGTGTGTGATGTCACAGAATGGAGGTGTGGGAAGTCACAGATTGGAGGTGTGTGAAGTCCTAGAATTGAGGTGTGTGAACTCAGAATGGAGGTGTGTAAAGTCACAGAATGGAGGTGTGTGAAGTCATACAATGGAGGTGTGTGAAGCCACAGAATGGACGGTTTGAAGTCATAGAATGGAGGTGTGTGAAGTCACAGAATTGAAGTGTTTGAAGTCATATATTGGAGGTGTGTGAAGCCAAAATGGATGTGTGAAGTCATAGAATGGAGGTGTGTGAAATCATAGAATGAGGGTGTGTGAAGTCAAAGAATGGAAGTGTGTGAAGTCACAGAATGGAGGTGTGTGAAGTCACAGAATGGAGGTGTGTGAAATCACAGAATAGAGGTGTGTGAACTCAGAATGGAGGTGTGTGAAGTCAGAGAATGGAGGCGTGTGAAGTCATAGAATGGAAGTGTGTGAAGTCATAGAACGGAAGTGTGTGAAGTCAGAATTGAGGTGTGTGAAGTCACAGAATGGAGGTTTGTGAAGTCATAGAATGGAGGTGTGTGAATTCATACAATGGAGGTGTGTGAATTCAGAATGGAATTTTGTGAAGTCACAGAATTGAGCTGTGTGAATTCAGAATGGAGGTATGTGAAGTCATAGAATGGAGGTGTGTGAAGTCAGAATGGAGGTGTGTGAAGTCATAGAATGGAAGTGTGTGAAGTCACAGAATGGAGGTGTGTGAAGTCATAGAATGGAGGTGTGTGAAGTCATAGAATGGGTGTTTGTGAAGTAAGAATGAAGGTGTGTGAAGTCATAGAAAGGAGGTGTGTGAAGTCACAGAATGGAGGTGTGGGAAGTCACAGATTGCAGGAGTGTGAAGTCACAGAATGGAGGTGTGTGAACCCAGAATTGAGGTGTGTAAAGTCACAGAATGGAGGTGTGTGAAGTCATAGAATGGAAGTGTGTGAAGTCATAGAATGGAGGTGTGTGAAGTCACAGAATGGACGGTATGAAGTCATAGAATGGAGGTGTGTGAAGTCACAGAATTGAGGTGTTTGAAGTCATATATTGGAGGTGTGTGAAATCAAAATGGATGTGTGAAGTCACAGAATGCAGGTGTGTGACATCATAGAATGAGGGTGTGTGAGGTCATAGAATGGAGGTGTGTGAAGTCACAGAATGGAGGTGTGTGAAGTCACAGAATGGAGGTGTGTGAAATCACAGAATAGAGGTGTGTGAACTCAGAATGGAGGTGTGTGAAGTCAGAGAATGGAGCCGTGTGAAGTCATAGAATGGAGCTGTGTGAAGTCATAGAATGGAAGTGTGTGAAGTCACAGATTGGAGGTGTGTGAAGTCACAGAATCGAGGTTTGAGAAGTCAGAGAATGGAGATGTGTGAACTCAGAATGGAGGTGTGTGAAGTCACAGAATGGAGGTGTGTGAAGTAATAGAATGGAGGTGTGTGAAGTCACAGAATGGAGGTGTGTGAAATCATAGAATGGAAGTGTGTGAAGTCACAGAATGGAGGTGTGTGAAGTCACAGAATGGAGTTGTGTGAAGTCATAGAATGGAGGTGTGTGAAATCATAGAATGGAGGTGTGTGAAGTCACAGAATAGAGGTGTGTGAAGTCAGAACGGAGGTGTGTGAAGTCATAGAATGGAGGTGACTGAAGTCAGAATGGATGTGTGAAGTCATAGATTGGAGGTGTGTGAAGTCACAGAATGGAGGTGTGTGAAATCATAGAATGGAGAAGTGAGAAGTTATAGAGTGCAGGTGAGTGAAGTCAAATATTCGAGGTCTGTGAAGTCATAGAATGGAGGTGTGTGAAGTCAGAATGTAGGTGTTCGAAGTCATAGAATAGAGGTGTGTGAAGTCAGAATGGAGGTGTGTGAAGTCATGGAATGGAGGTGTGTGAGCTCATAGAATGGAGGTGTGTGACTTCACAATGGAAGTTTGTGAAGTCATAGAATGGAGGTGTGTGAAGTCACAGAATGGAGGTTTGTGAAGTCATACAATGGAGGTGTGTGAATTCAGAATGGAGGTGTGTGAAGTCACAGAATGGAGGTGTGTGAACTCAGAATGGAGGTGTGTAAAGTCATAGATGGAGGTGTGTGAAGTCATAGTATGGAGATATGTGAAATCATAGAATGGAGTTTTTGAAGTCAAGGAATGGAGTTGTGTGAGTCAGAATTGAGGTGTGTGAAGTCATAGAATGTAGATGTGTGAAGTCATAGAGTGGAGTATTCTGAAGTCCCCGAAGGGAGGTTTGTGAAGTCCCAGAATTGAGGTGTGTGAACTCAGAATGGAGGTGTGTAAAGTCACAGAAAGGACGGTTTGAAGTCATAGAATGGAGGTGTGTGAAGTCACAGAATGGAGGTGTGGGAAGTCACAGATTGGAGGTGTGTGATGTCCCAGAATGTAGGTGTGTGAACTCAGAATGGAGGTGTGTAAAGTCACAGAATGGAGGTGTGTAAAATCATAGAATGGAAGTGTGTGAAGTCATAGAATGGAGGTGTGTGAAGTCACAGAATGGACGGTTTGAAGTCATAGAATGGAGGTGTGTGAAGTCACAGAATTGAGGTGTTTGAAGTCATATATTGGAGGTGTGTAAAGTCAAAACGGATGTGTGAAGTCCTAGAATGGACGTGTGTAAAATCATAGAATGAGGGTGTGTGAGCTCATAGAATTGGGGTTTGTGAAGGCACAGAATGGAGGTGTGTGAAATCATAGAATGAAGGTGTGTGAAGTCATAGAAGGGAAGTGTGTGAAGTCACAGAATGGAGGTCTGTGAAGTCACAGAATGGAGGTGTGTGAAGTCACAGAATACAGGTGTGTGAACTCAGAATGGAGGTGTGTGAAGTCATAGAATGGAGGTGTGTGAAGTCAGAATGGAGGTGTGTGAAGTCACTGAATGGAGTTGTGTGAACTCAGAATGGAGGTGTGTGTAGTCACAGAAAGGAGGCTTGTGAAGTCCTAGAATGGAGGTGTGTGAAGTCATAGAATGGAGGTGTGTAAAGTCACAGAATGGAGGTGTGTGAAGTCAGAATGGAGGTGTGTAGTCATAGATTGGAGGTGGGTGAAGTCATAGAAAGGAGGTGTGGGAAGTCATAGAATGGAGGAGTGTGAAGTCATAGAGTGCAGGTGAGTGAAGTCACAGATTCGAGGTCTGTGAAATCATAGAATGGAGGTGTGTGAAGTCAAAGAATGTAGGTGTGTGAAGTCATTGAATCGAGGTGTGTGAAGTCACAGAATGGAGGTGTGTGATGTCAGAATGGAGGTGTGCGAAGTCATAGAATAGAGGTGTGTGAAGTCAGAATGGAGGTGTGTGAAGTCATAGATGGAGTTGTGTGAAGTCATAGTATGGAGCTGTGTGAACGCAGAATGGAGGTGTGTGAAGTCATAGAACGGAGGTGAGTGAAGTCAGAATGGAGGTTTGTGAACTCATAGAATGGAGGTGTGTGACGTCACAATGGAAGTGTGTGAAGTCATAGAATGGAGGTGTGTGAAGTCAGAGAATGGAAGTGTGTGAAGTCATAGAATGGAGGTATGTGAGGTGACAGAATGGAGGTGTGTAAAGTCATAGAATTGAGGTGTGTGAAGTTTTAGAATGGATGTTTGTAAAGTAAGAATGAAGGTGTGTGAAGTCATAGAATGTAGGTGTGTGACGTCAAAGAATGGAGATGTGTGAAGTCATAGAATGGAGGTGTGTGAAGTCATAGAATGGGTGTTTGTGAAGTAAGAATGAAGGTGTGTGAAGTCATAGAATGGAGGTGTGTGCAGTCACAGAATGGAGGTGTGGGAAGTCACAGATTGCAGGAGTGTGAAGTCAGAGAATAGAGGTGTGTGAAGCCAGAATGGAGGTGTGTAAAGTCACAGAATGGAGGTGTGTGAAGTCATGGAATGGAAGTGTGTAAAGTCATAGAATGGAGGTATATGAAGTCACAGAACTGAGGTGTTTGAAGTCATATATTGGAGGTGTGTGAAATCAAAATGGATATGTGAAGTCATAAAATGGAGGTGTGTGAAGTCATAGAATGGAAGTGTGTGAAGTCACAGATTGGAGGTGTGTGAAGTCACAGAATGAAGGTGTGTGAACAGAGAATGGAGGTGTGTGAAGTCACAGAATGGAGGTGTGTGAAGTCATAGAATGGAAGTGTGTGAAGTCATAGAATGGAGGTGTGTGAAGTTAGAATGGAGGTGTTTGAAGTCATACAATGGAGGTGTGTGAAGCCACAGAATGGACGGTTTGAAGTCATAGAATGGAGGTGTGTGAAGTCACAGAATTGAAGTGTTTGAAGTCATATATTGGAGGTGTGTGAAGCCAAAATGGATGTGTGAAGTCATAGAATGGAGGTGTGTGAAATCATAGAATGAGGGTGTGTGAAGTCAAAGAATGGAAGTGTGTGAAGTCACAGAATGGAGGTGTGTGAAGTCACAGAATGGAGGTGTGTGAAATCACAGAATAGAGGTGTGTGAACTCAGAATGGAGGTGTGTGAAGTCAGAGAATGGAGGCGTGTGAAGTCATAGAATGGAAGTGTGTGAAGTCATAGAATGGAAGTGTGTGAAGTCAGAATTGAGGTGTGTGAAGTCACAGAATGGAGGTTTGTGAAGTCATAGAATGTAGGTGTGTGAATTCATACAATGGAGGTGTGTGAATTCAGAATGGAATTTTGTGAAGTCACAGAATTGAGCTGTGTGAATTCAGAATGGAGGTATGTGAAGTCATAGAATGGAGGTGTGTGAAGTCAGAATGGAGGTGTGTGAAGTCATAGAATGGAAGTGTGTGAAGTCACAGAATGGAGGTGTGTGAAGTCATAGAATGGAGGTGTGTGAAGTCATAGAATGGGTGTTTGTGAAGTAAGAATGAAGGTGTGTGAAGTCATAGAATGGAGGTGTGTGAAGTCACAGAATGGAGGTGTGGGAAGTCACAGATTGCAGGAGTGTGAAGTCACAGAATGGAGGTGTGTGAACCCAGAATTGAGGTGTGTAAAGTCACAGAATGGAGGTGTGTGAAGTCATAGAATGGAAGTGTGTGAAGTCATAGAATGGAGGTGTGTGAAGTCACAGAATGGACGGTATGAAGTCATAGAATGGAGGTGTGTGAAGTCACAGAATTGAGGTGTTTGAAGTCATATATTGGAGGTGTGTGAAATCAAAATGGATGTGTGAAGTCACAGAATGCAGGTGTGTGACATCATAGAATGAGGGTGTGTGAGGTCATAGAATGGAGGTGTGTGAAGTCACAGAATGGAGTTGTGTGAAGTCATAGAATGGAGCTGTGTGAAGTCATAGAATGGAAGTGTGTGAAGTCACAGATTGGAGGTGTGTGAAGTCACAGAATCGAGGTTTGAGAAGTCAGAGAATGGAGATGTGTGAACTCAGAATGGAGGTGTGTGAAGTCACAGAATGGAGGTGTGTGAAGTAATAGAATGGAGGTGTGTGAAGTCACAGAATGGAGGTGTGTGAAATCATAGAATGGAAGTGTGTGAAGTCACAGAATGGAGGTGTGTGAAGTCACAGATGGAGTTGTGTGAAGTCATAGAATGGAGGTGTGTGAAGTCACAGAATGGAGTTGTGTGAAGTCATAGAATGGAGATGTGTGAAATCATAGAATGGAGGTGTGTGAAGTCACAGAATAGAGGTGTGTGAAGTCAGAACGGAGGTGTGTGAAGTCATAGAATGGAGGTGACTGAAGTCAGAATGGATGTGTGAAGTCATAGATTGGAGGTGTGTGAAGTCACAGAATGGAGGTGTGTGAAATCATAGAATGGAGAAGTGAGAAGTTATAGAGTGCAGGTGAGTGAAGTCAAATATTCGAGGTCTGTGAAGTCATAGAATGGAGGTGTGTGAAGTCAGAATGTAGGTGTTCGAAGTCATAGAATAGAGGTGTGTGAAGTCAGAATGGAGGTGTGTGAAGTCATGGAATGGAGGTGTGTGAGCTCATAGAATGGAGGTGTGTGACTTCACAATGGAAGTTTGTGAAGTCATAGAATGGAGGTGTGTGAAGTCACAGAATGGAGGTTTGTGAAGTCATACAATGGAGGTGTGTGAAGTCAGAATGGAGGTGTGTGAAGTCACAGAATGGAGGTGTGTGAACTCAGAATGGAGGTGTGTGAAGTCATAGATGGAGGTGTGTGAAGTCATAGTATGGAGATATGTGAAATCATAGAATGGAGTTTTTGAAGTCAAGGAATGGAGTTGTGTGAGTCAGAATTGAGGTGTGTGAAGTCATAGAATGTAGATGTGTGAAGTCATAGAGTGGAGTATTCTGAAGTCCCCGAAGGGAGGTTTGTGAAGTCCCAGAATTGAGGTGTGTGAACTCAGAATGGAGGTGTGTAAAGTAACAGAATGGACGGTTTGAAGTCATAGAATGGAGGTGTGTGAAGTCACAGAATGGAGGTGTGGGAAGTCACAGATTGGAGGTGTGTGATGTCCCAGAATGTAGGTGTGTGAACTCAGAATGGAGGTGTGTAAAGTCACAGAATGGAGGTGTGTAAAATCATAGAATGGAAGTGTGTGAAGTCATAGAATGGAGGTGTGTGAAGTCACAGAATGGACGGTTTGAAGTCATAGAATGGAGGTGTGTGAAGTCACAGAATTGAGGTGTTTGAAGTCATATATTGGAGGTGTGTGAAGTCAAAATGGATGTGTGAAGTCCTAGAATGGACGTGTGTAAAATCATAGAATGAGGGTGTGTGAGCTCATAGAATTGGGGTTTGTGAAGGCACAGAATGGAGGTGTGTGAAATCATAGAATGAAGGTGTGTGAAGTCATAGAAGGGAAGTGTGTGAAGTCACAGAATGGAGGTCTGTGAAGTCACAGAATGGAGGTGTGTGAAGTCACAGAATACAGGTGTGTGAACTCAGAATGGAGGTGTGTGAAGTCATAGAATGGAGGTGTGTGAAGTCAGAATGGAGGTGTGTGAAGTCACTGAATGGAGTTGTGTGAACTCAGAATGGAGGTGTGTGTAGTCACAGAAAGGAGGCTTGTGAAGTCCTAGAATGGAGGTGTGTGAAGTCATAGAATGGAGGTGTGTAAAGTCACAGAATGGAGGTGTGTGAAGTCAGAATGGAGGTGTGTAGTCATAGATTGGAGGTGGGTGAAGTCATAGAAAGGAGGTGTGGGAAGTCATAGAATGGAGGAGTGTGAAGTCATAGAGTGCAGGTGAGTGAAGTCACAGATTCGAGGTCTGTGAAATCATAGAATGGAGGTGTGTGAAGTCAAAGAATGTAGGTGTGTGAAGTCATTGAATCGAGGTGTGTGAAGTCACAGAATGGAGGTGTGTGATGTCAGAATGGAGGTGTGCGAAGTCATAGAATAGAGGTGTGTGAAGTCAGAATGGAGGTGTGTGAAGTCATAGATGGAGTTGTGTGAAGTCATAGTATGGAGCTGTGTGAACTCGGAATGGAGGTGTGTGAAGTCATAGAACGGAGGTGAGTGAAGTCAGAATGGAGGTTTGTGAACTCATAGAATGGAGGTGTGTGACGTCACAATGGAAGTGTGTGAAGTCATAGAATGGAGGTGTGTGAAGTCAGAGAATGGAAGTGTGTGAAGTCATAGAATGGAGGTATGTGAGGTGACAGAATGGAGGTGTGTAAAGTCATAGAATTGAGGTGTGTGAAGTTTTAGAATGGATGTTTGTAAAGTAAGAATGAAGGTGTGTGAAGTCATAGAATGTAGGTGTGTGACGTCAAAGAATGGAGATGTGTGAAGTCATAGAATGGAGGTGTGTGAAGTCATAGAATGGGTGTTTGTGAAGTAAGAATGAAGGTGTGTGAAGTCATAGAATGGAGGTGTGTGCAGTCACAGAATGGAGGTGTGGGAAGTCACAGATTGCAGGAGTGTGAAGTCAGAGAATAGAGGTGTGTGAAGCTAGAATGGAGGTGTGTAAAGTCACAGAATGGAGGTGTGTGAAGTCATGGAATGGAAGTGTGTAAAGTCATAGAATGGAGGTATATGAAGTCACAGAACTGAGGTGTTTGAAGTCATATATTGGAAGTGTGTGAAATCAAAATGGATATGTGAAGTCATAAAATGGAGGTGTGAAGTCATAGAATGGAAGTGTGTGAAGTCACAGATTGGAGGTGTGTGAAGTCACAGAATGAAGGTGTGTGAACAGAGAATGGAGGTGTGTGAAGTCACAGAATGGAGGTGTGTGAAGTCTTAGAATGGAAGTGTGTGAAGTCATAGAATGGAGGTGTGTGAAGTTAGAATGGAGGTGTGTGAAGTCATCGAATGGAGTTGTGTGAACTCAGAATGGAGGTGTGGGAAGTCATAGAATGGATGTTTCTGAAGTAAGAATGAAGGTGTGTGAAGTCATAGAATGGAGGTATGTGAACTCATAGAATTGGGGTGTGTGAAGTCACAGAATGGAGGTGTGTGAAGTCAGAATGGAGGTGTGTAGTCATCGATTGGAGGTGGGTGAAGTCATAGAAAGGAGGTGTGGGAAGTCATAGAAAGGAGGAGTGTGAAGTTATAGAGTGCATGTGAGTGAAATCACACATTCGAAGTCTGTGAAGTCTTAGAATGGAGGTGTGTGATGTCACAGAATGGAGGTGTGGGAAGTCACAGATTGGAGGTGTGTGAAGAACCAGAATTGAGGTGTGTGAACTCAGAATGGAGGTGTGTAAAGTCACAGAATGGAGGTGTGTGAAGTCATAGAATGGAAGTGTGTGAAGTCATACAATGGAGGTGTGTGAAGCCACAGAATGGACGGTTTGAAGTCATAGAATGGAGGTGTGCGAAGTCACAGAATTGAGGTGTTTGAAGTCATATAATGGAGGTGTGTGAAGTCAAAATGGATGTGTGAAGTCATAGAATGGAGGTGTGTGAAATCCTAGAATGTGGGTGTGTGAGGTCATAAAATGGAGGTTTGTGAAGTCACAGAATGGAGGTGTGTGAACTCATAGAATAAAGGTGTGTGAAGTCATAGAATGGAAGTGTGTGAAGTCACAGAATGGAGGTGTGTGAAGTCACAGAATGGAGGTGTGTGAAATCACAGAATAGAGGTGTGTGAACTCAGAATGGAGGTGTGTGAAGTCAGAGAATGGTGGCGTGTGAAGTCATAGAATGGAAGTGTGTGAAGTCATAGAATGGAAGTGTGTGAAGTCAGAATTGAGGTGTGTGAAGTCACAGAATGGAGGTTTGTGAAGTCATAGAATGGAGGTGTGTGAATTCATACAATGGAGGTGTGTGAAGTCAGAATGGAATTTTGTGAAGTCACAGAATTGAGCTGTGTGAATTCAGAATGGAGGTGTGTGAAGTCATAGAATGGAGGTGTGTGAAGTCAGAATGGAGGTGTGTGAAGTCATAGAATGGAGGTGTGTGAAGTCACAGAATGGAGGTGTGTGAACCCAGAATTGAGGTGTGTAAAGTCACAGAATGGAGGTGTGTGAAGTCATAGAATGGAAGTGTGTGAAGTCATAGAATGGAGGTGTGTGAAGTCACAGAATGGACGGTATGAAGTCATAGAATGGAGGTGTGTGAAGTCACAGAATTGAAGTGTTTGAAGTCATATATTGGAGGTGTGTGAAATCAAAATGGATGTGTGAAGTCATAGAATGGATGTGTGTGACATCATAGAATGAGGGTGTGTGAGGTCATAGAATGGAGGTGTGTGAAGTCACAGAATGGAGTTGTGTGAAGTCATAGAATGGAGCTGTGTGAAGTCATAGAATGGAAGTGTGTGAAGTCACAGATTGGAGGTGTGTGAAGTCACAGAACCGAGGTGTGAGAAGTCAGAGAATGGAGATGTGTGAACTCAGAATGGAGGTGTGTGAAGTCACAGAATGGAGGTGTGTGAAGTCATAGAATGGAGCTGTGTGAAGTCACAGAATGGAGGTGTGTGAAATCATAGAATGGAAGTGTGTGAAGTCACAGAATGGAGGTGTGTGAAGTCACAGAATGGAGTTGTGTGAAGTCATAGAATGGAGGTGTGTGAAGTCACAGAATGGAGTTGTGTGAAGTCATAGAATGGAGTTGTGTGAAATCATAGAATGGAGGTGTGTGAAGTCACAGAATGGAGGTGTGTGAAGTCAGAACGGAGGTGTGTGAAGTCATAGAATGGAGGTGAGTGAAGTCAGAATGGAGGTGTGAAGTCATAGATTGGAGGTGTGTGAAGTCACAGAATGGAGGTGTGTGAAATCATAGAATGGAGAAGTGAGAAGTTATAGAGTGCAGGTGAGTGAAGTCAAATTTTAGAGGTCTGTGAAGTCATAGAATGGAGGTGTGTGAAGACAGATTGTAGGTGTTCGAAGTCATAGAATAGAGGTGTGTGAAGTCAGAATGGAGGTGTGTGAAGTCATGGAATGGAGGTGTGTGAACTCATAGAATGGAGGTGTGTGACGTCACAATGGAAGTTTGTGAAGTCATAGAATGGAGGTGTGTGAAGTCACAGAATGGAGGTTTGTGACGTCATACAATGGAGGTGTGTGAAGTCAGAATGGAGGTGTGTGAAGTCACAGAATGGAGGTGTGTGAACTCAGAATGGAGGTGTGTGAAGTCATAGATGGAGGTGTGTGAAGTCATAGTATGGAGATATGTGAAATCATAGAATGGAGTTTTTGAAGTCACATAATGGAGTTGTGTGAGTCAGAATTGAGGTGTGTGAAGTCATAGAATATAGATGTGTGAAGTCATAGAGTGGAGTATTGTGAAGTCCCCGAAGGGAGGTTTGTGAAGTCCCAGAATTGAGGTGTGTGAACTCAGAATGGAGGTGTGTAAAGTCACAGAATGGACGGTTTGAAGTCATAGAATGGAGGTGTGTGAAGTCACAGAATGGACGGTTTGAAGTCATAGAATGGAGGTGTGTGAACTCACAGAATTGAGGTGTTTGAAGTCATATATTGGAGGTGTGTGAAGTCAAAATGGATGTGTGAAATCATAAAATGGAGGTGTGTGAAATCATAGAATTTGGGTGTGTGAGGTCATAGAATGGAGGTTTGTGAAGTCACAGAGTGGACGTGTGTGAAATCATAGAATGAAGATGTGTGAAGTCATAAAATGGAAGTGTGTGTAGTCACAGAATGGAGGTGTGTGAAGTCACAGAATGGAGGTGTGTGAAATCACAGAATAGAGGTGTGTGAACTCAGAATGGAGGTGAGTGAAGTCAGAGAATGGAGGTGTGTGAAGTCATAGAATGGATGTGTGTGAAGTCATAGAATGAATGTGCGTGAAGTCAGAATGGAGGTGTGTGAAGTCACAGAATGGAGGTTTGTGAAGTCATAGAAGGGAAGTGTGTGAAGCCATAGAATGGATGTTTCTGAAGTAAGAATGAAGGTGTGTGAAGTCATAGAATGGAGATGTGTGAAGTCATAGAATGGAGGTGTGTGAAGTCACAGAATGGAGGTGTGTGAAGTCAGAATTGAGGTGTGTGAAGTCATAGAATGGAGGTGTGTGAAGTCAGAATGGAGGTGTGTGAACTCATAGAATGGAGGTGTGTGACGTCACAATGGAAGTGTGTGAAGTCATAGAATGGAGGTGTGTGAAGTCACAGAATTTAGGTGTGTGAAGTCATAGAATGGAGGCATGTGAAGTCACAGAATGGAGGTGTGTAAAGTCAAAGTATGGAGGTGTGTGAAGATATAGAATGGATGATTGTAAAGTAAGAATGAAGGAGTGTGAAGTCATAGAATGGAGGTGTGTGATGTCAAAGAATTTAGGTTTGTGAAGTCATAGAATGGAGCTGTGTGAAGTCAGAATGGAGGTGTGTGAAGTCACAGAATGGAGGTGGGTCAACTCAGAATTTAGGTGTGTGAAGTCAAAGAATAGAGGTGTGTGAAGTCATAGAATGGAGGTGTGTGAAGTTATAAAATGGAGGTGTGTGAAGTTATAGAATGGAGGTGTGTGAAGTCACAGAATGGAGGTGTGTGAAGTCAGAGTGGAGGTGAGTAGTCATAGATTGGAAGTGGGTGAATTCATAAAAAGGACGTGTGGGAAGTCATAGAATGGAGGAGTGTGAAGTCATAGAGTGCAGGTGAGTGAAGTCACAGATTCGAGGTCTGTGAAATCATAGAAGGGAGGTGTGTGATGTGAGATTGGAGGTATGTGAAGTCAAAGAAAGTAGGTGTGTGAAGTCATTGAATGGAGGTGTGTGAAGCCACAGAATGGATGTGTGTCAAGTCAGAATGGAGGAGTGTGAAGTCATAGAATGGAGGTGTGTGAAGTCAGAATGGAGGTGTGTGAACTCATAGAATGGAGGTGTGTGACGTAACAATGGAAGTGTGTGAGGTCATAGAACGGAGGTGTGTGAAGTCACAGAATGGAGGTTTGTGAAGTCATAGAATGGAGGTATGTGAAGTCACAGAATGGAGGTGTGTAAAGTCATGGAATGGAGGTGTGTGAAGTTATAGAATGGATGTTTGTAAAGTAAGAATGAAGGTGTGTGAAGTCATAGAATGGAGTTGTGTGATGTCAAAGAATGGAGGTGTGTGAAGTCATAGAATGGAGCTGTGTGAAGTCAGAATGGAGGTGTGTGAAGTCACAGAATGGAGGTGTGTCAACTCAGAATTTAGGTGTGTGAGGTCAAAGAATGGAGGTGTGTGAAGTCAAAGAATGGAGGTGTGTGAAGTCATAGAATGGAGGTGTGTGAAGTCATAGAATGTATGTTTGTGAAGTAAGAATGAAGGTGTGTGAAGTCATAGAATGGAGGTGTGTGTAGTCACAGAATGGATGTGTGTGAAGTCATAGAATGTATGTTTGTGAAGTAAGAATGAAGGTGTGTGAAGTCATAGAAAGGAGGTGTGGGAAGTCATAGAATGGCGGTGTGTGAAGTCATAGAATGGAGGTGTGTGAAGTCAGAATGGAGGTGTGTGAACTCATAGCATGGTAGTGTGTGGAGTCACAATGGAGGTGTGTGAGGTCATAGAATGGAGGTGTGTGAAGTCACAGAATGGAGTTGTGTGAAGTCATAGAATGGAGCTGTGTGAAGTCATAGAATGGAAGTGTGTGAAGTCACAGATTGGAGGTGTGTGAAGTCACAGAACCGAGGTGTGAGAAGTCAGAGAATGGAGATGTGTGAACTCAGAATGGAGGTGTGTGAAGTCACAGAATGGAGGTGTGTGAAGTCATAGAATGGAGCTGTGTGAAGTCACAGAATGGAGGTGTGTGAAATCATAGAATGGAAGTGTGTGAAGTCACAGAATGGAGGTGTGTGAAGTCACAGAATGGAGTTGTGTGAAGTCATAGAATGGAGGTGTGTGAAGTCACAGAATGGAGTTGTGTGAAGTCATAGAATGGAGGTGTGTGAAATCATAGAATGGAGGTGTGTGAAGTCACAGAATGGAGGTGTGTGAAGTCAGAACGGAGGTGTGTGAAGTCATAGAATGGAGGTGAGTGAAGTCAGAATGGAGGTGTGAAGTCATAGATTGGAGGTGTGTGACGTCACAGAATGGAGGTGTGTGAAATCATAGAATGGAGAAGTGAGAAGTTATAGAGTGCAGGTGAGTGAAGTCAAATTTTAGAGGTCTGTGAAGTCATAGAATGGAGGTGTGTGAAGACAGATTGTAGGTGTTCGAAGTCATAGAATAGAGGTGTGTGAAGTCAGAATGGAGGTGTGTGAAGTCATGGAATGGAGGTGTGTGAACTCATAGAATGGAGGTGTGTGACGTCACAATGGAAGTTTGTGAAGTCATAGAATGGAGGTGTGTGAAGTCACAGAATGGAGGTTTGTGACGTCATACAATGGAGGTGTGTGAAGTCAGAATGGAGGTGTGTGAAGTCACAGAATGGAGGTGTGTGAACTCAGAATGGAGGTGTGTGAAGTCATAGATGGAGGTGTGTGAAGTCATAGTATGGAGATATGTGAAATCATAGAATGGAGTTTTTGAAGTCACATAATGGAGTTGTGTGAGTCAGAATTGAGGTGTGTGAAGTCATAGAATGTAGATGTGTGAAGTCATAGAGTGGAGTATTGTGAAGTCCCCGAAGGGAGGTTTGTGAAGTCCCAGAATTGAGGTGTGTGAACTCAGAATGGAGGTGTGTAAAGTCACAGAATGGACGGTTTGAAGTCATAGAATGGAGGTGTGTGAAGTCACAGAATGGACGGTTTGAAGTCATAGAATGGAGGTGTGTGAACTCACAGAATTGAGGTGTTTGAAGTCATATATTGGAGGTGTGTGAAGTCAAAATGGATGTGTGAAATCATAAAATGGAGGTGTGTGAAATCATAGAATTTGGGTGTGTGAGGTCATAGAATGGAAGTTTGTGAAGTCACAGAGTGGACGTGTGTGAAATCATAGAATGAAGATGTGTGAAGTCATAAAATGGAAGTGTGTGTAGTCACAGAATGGAGGTGTGTGAAGTCACAGAATGGAGGTGTGTGAAATCACAGAATAGAGGTGTGTGAACTCAGAATGGAGGTGAGTGAAGTCAGAGAATGGAGGTGTGTGAAGTCATAGAATGGATGTGTGTGAAGTCATAGAATGAATGTGTGTGAAGTCAGAATGGAGGTGTGTGAAGTCACAGAATGGAGGTTTGTGAAGTCATAGAAGGGAAGTGTGTGAAGCCATAGAATGGATGTTTCTGAAGTAAGAATGAAGGTGTGTGAAGTCATAGAATGGAGATGTGTGAAGTCATAGAATGGAGGTGTGTGAAGTCACAGAATGGAGGTGTGTGAAGTCAGAATTGAGGTGTGTGAAGTCATAGAATGGAGGTGTGTGAAGTCAGAATGGAGGTGTGTGAACTCATAGAATGGAGGTGTGTGACGTCACAATGGAAGTGTGTGAAGTCATAGAATGGAGGTGTGTGAAGTCACAGAATTTAGGTGTGTGAAGTCATAGAATGGAGGCATGTGAAGTCACAGAATGGAGGTGTGTAAAGTCAAAGTATGGAGGTGTGTGAAGATATAGAATGGATGATTGTAAAGTAAGAATGAAGGAGTGTGAAGTCATAGAATGGAGGTGTGTGATGTCAAAGAATTTAGGTTTGTGAAGTCATAGAATGGAGCTGTGTGAAGTCAGAATGGAGGTGTGTGAAGTCACAGAATGGAGGTGGGTCAACTCAGAATTTAGGTGTGTGAAGTCAAAGAATAGAGGTGTGTGAAGTCATAGAATGGAGGTGTGTGAAGTTATAAAATGGAGGTGTGTGAAGTTATAGAATGGATGTGTGTGAAGTCACAGAATGGAGGTGTGTGAAGTCAGAGTGGAGGTGAGTAGTCATAGATTGGAAGTGGGTGAATTCATAAAAAGGACGTGTGGGAAGTCATAGAATGGAGGAGTGTGAAGTCATAGAGTGCAGGTGAGTGAAGTCACAGATTCGAGGTCTGTGAAATCATAGAAGGGAGGTGTGTGATGTGAGATTGGAGGTATGTGAAGTCAAAGAAAGTAGGTGTGTGAAGTCATTGAATGGAGGTGTGTGAAGCCACAGAATGGATGTGTGTCAAGTCAGAATGGAGGAGTGTGAAGTCATAGAATGGAGGTGTGTGAAGTCAGAATGGAGGTGTGTGAACTCATAGAATGGAGGTGTGTGACGTAACAATGGAAGTGTGTGAGGTCATAGAACGGAGGTGTGTGAAGTCACAGAATGGAGGTTTGTGAAGTCATAGAATGGAGGTATGTGAAGTCACAGAATGGAGGTGTGTAAAGTCATGGAATGGAGGTGTGTGAAGTTATAGAATGGATGTTTGTAAAGTAAGAATGAAGGTGTGTGAAGTCATAGAATGGAGTTGTGTGATGTCAAAGAATGGAGGTGTGTGAAGTCATAGAATGGAGCTGTGTGAAGTCAGATTGGAGGTGTGTGAAGTCACAGAATGGAGGTGTGTCAACTCAGAATTTAGGTGTGTGAGGTCAAAGAATGGAGGTGTGTGAAGTCAAAGAATGGAGGTGTGTGAAGTCATAGAATGGAGGTGTGTGAAGTCATAGAATGTATGTTTGTGAAGTAAGAATGAAGGTGTGTGAAGTCATAGAATGGAGGTGTGTGTAGTCACAGAATGGATGTGTGTGAAGTCATAGAATGTATGTTTGTGAAGTAAGAATGAAGGTGTGTGAAGTCATAGAAAGGAGGTGTGGGAAGTCATAGAATGGAGGTGTGTGAAGTCATAGAATGGAGGTGTGTGAAGTCAGAATGGAGGTGTGTGAACTCATAGCATGGTAGTGTGTGGAGTCACAATGGAGGTGTGTGAAGTCATAGAATGGAGGTGTGTGAAGTCACAGAATGGAGTTGTGTGAAGTCATAGAATGGAGGTGTGTGAAATCATAGAATGGAGGTGTGTGAAGTCACAGAATGGAGGTGTGTGAAGTCAGAACGGAGGTGTGTGAAGTCATAGAATGGAGGTGAGTGAAGTCAGAATGGAGGTGTGAAGTCATAGATTGGAGGTGTGTGAAGTCACAGAATGGAGGTGTGTGAAATCATAGAATGGAGAAGTGAGAAGTTATAGAGTGCAGGTGAGTGAAGTCAAATTTTAGAGGTCTGTGAAGTCATAGAATGGAGGTGTGTGAAGACAGATTGTAGGTGTTCGAAGTCATAGAATAGAGGTGTGTGAAGTCAGAATGGAGGTGTGTGAAGTCATGGAATGGAGGTGTGTGAACTCATAGAATGGAGGTGTGTGACGACACAATGGAAGTTTGTGAAGTCATAGAATGGAGGTGTGTGAAGTCACAGAATGGAGGTTTGTGAAGTCATACAATGGAGGTGTGTGAAGTCAGAATGGAGGTGTGTGAAGTCACAGAATGGAGGTGTGTGAACTCAGAATGGAGGTGTGTGAAGTCATAGATGGAGGTGTGTGAAGTCATAGTATGGAGATATGTGAAATCATAGAATGGAGTTTTTGAAGTCACCGAATGGAGTTGTGTGAGTCAGAATTGAGGTGTGTGAAGTCATAGAATGTAGATGTGTGAAGTCATAGAGTGGAGTATTGTGAAGTCCCCGAAGGGAGGTTTGTGAAGTCCCAGAATTGAGGTGTGTGAACTCAGAATGGAGGTGAGTGAAGTCATAGAATGGAGGTGTGTGAAGTCATAGAATGGAGGTGTGTGAAGTCATAGAATGGAGGTGTGTGAATTCACATAATTGATGATTGTGAATTCAGAATGGAGGTGTGTGAACTCACAATGGAGGTGTGTGAAGTCAAAGAGTGTAGGTGTGTGAAGTCACAGAATTGATGTTTGTGAAGTCAGAATGGAGGTGTGTGAAGACAGAATGGAGGTGTGTGAAGTCATAGAATGGAGGTGTGTGAAGTCACAATGCACGTGTGTGAACTCATAGAATGGAGGTGTCTGAAGTCAGAATGGAGTTGTGTGAAGTCATAGAATGGAGGTGTGTGAAGTAAGAATGGAGTTGTGTGAAGTCACAGAATTGATGTTTGTGAAGTCACAATGGAGGTGTGTGAAGTCATAGAATGGAGGTGTGTGAAGTCACAGAATGGAGGTGTCTGAAGTCATACAATGGAGCTGTGTGAAGTCAGATTGGAGTTGTGTGAAGTCACAGAATGGAGGTGTGTAAACTCAGAATGGAGGTGTGTGAAGTCACAGAATGAAGGTGTGTGAAGTCATAGAATGGAGGTGTGTGAAGTCATAGAATGGATGTGTGTGAATTCATAATGGAGGTGTGTGAAGTCACAAAATTGAGGTGTGTGAAGTCACAGAATGGAGGTTTGTGAAGTCATACAATGGAGGTGTGTGAAGTCATAGAATGGAGGTGTGTGAAGTCATAGAATGGATGTTTGTGAAGAAGGAATGAAGGTGTGTTAAGTCATAGAATGGAGGTGTGTGTAGGCACAGAATGGAGGTGTGTGAAGTCATAGAATGGAGCTGTTTGAAGTCAGAATGGTGGTGTGTGAAGTCACAGAATGGAGGTGTGTGAACTCAGAATGGTGGTGTTTGAAGTCACAGAATGGAGTTGTGTTAAGTCACAGAACGGAGGTGTTTGAACTCAGAATGGAGGTGTGCGAAATCACAGAATGGAGGTGTGTGAAGTCATAGAATGGAGGTGTGTGAACTCATATAATAGAGGTGTGTGTAGTCACAATGGAGGTATGTGAAGTCATAGAATGGTGGTGTGTGAAGTCACAGAATGGAGGTGTGGAAGTCATAGAATGGAGGTGTGTGAAGTCAGAATGGAGGTGTGTGAAGTCATAGAATGGAGGTGTGTGAAGTCATAATGTAGGTGTGTGAAGTCACAGAATTGAGGTGTGTGAAGTCACGGAATGCAGTTGTGTAAAGTCATAGAATGGAAGTGTGTGAAGTCATAGAATGGAGGTGTGTGAAGTTATAGAATGAATGTTTGTGAAGTAAGAATGAAGGTGTGTTTAGTCATAAAATGGAGATGTGTGAATGCACAGAATGGAGGTGTGTGAAGTCATAGAATGGAGCTGTGTGAAGTCAGAATGGAGGTGTGTGAAGTCATAGAATGGAGGTGTGTGAACTCACAATGGAGATGTGTGGAGTCAAAAAATGGAGGTGTGTGAAGTCAAAGAATGGAAGTGTGTGAAGTCACAGAATGGAGGTGTGTGAAGTCATAGAATGGAGGTGTGTGAAGTCATAGAATGGAGGTGTGTGAAGTCACAGAATTGATGTTTGTGAAGTCAGAATGGAGGTGTGTGAAGTCATAGAATGGAGGTGTGTGAAGTCACAGAATGGAGGTGTGTGAACTCACAATGGAGGTGTGTGAAGTCACAGAATGGAGGTGGGTCAACTCAGAATTTAGGTGTGTGAAGTCAAAGAATAGAGGTGTGTGAAGTCATAGAATGGAGGTGTGTGAAGTTATAAAATGGAGGTGTGTGAAGTTATAGAATGGAGGTGTGTGAAGTCACAGAATGGAGGTGTGTGAAGTCAGAGTGGAGGTGAGTAGTCATAGATTGGAAGTGGGTGAATTCATAAAAAGGACGTGTGGGAAGTCATAGAATGGAGGAGTGTGAAGTCATAGAGTGCAGGTGAGTGAAGTCACAGATTCGAGGTCTGTGAAATCATAGAAGGGAGGTGTGTGATGTGAGATTGGAGGTATGTGAAGTCAAAGAAAGTAGGTGTGTGAAGTCATTGAATGGAGGTGTGTGAAGCCACAGAATGGATGTGTGTCAAGTCAGAATGGAGGAGTGTGAAGTCATAGAATGGAGGTGTGTGAAGTCAGAATGGAGGTGTGTGAACTCATAGAATGGAGGTGTGTGACGTAACAATGGAAGTGTGTGAGGTCATAGAACGGAGGTGTGTGAAGTCACAGAATGGAGGTTTGTGAAGTCATAGAATGGAGGTATGTGAAGTCACAGAATGGAGGTGTGTAAAGTCATGGAATGGAGGTGTGTGAAGTTATAGAATGGATGTTTGTAAAGTAAGAATGAAGGTGTGTGAAGTCATAGAATGGAGTTGTGTGATGTCAAAGAATGGAGGTGTGTGAAGTCATAGAATGGAGCTGTGTGAAGTCAGAATGGAGGTGTGTGAAGTCACAGAATGGAGGTGTGTCAACTCAGAATTTAGGTGTGTGAGGTCAAAGAATGGAGGTGTGTGAAGTCAATGAATGGAGGTGTGTGAAGTCATAGAATGGAGGTGTGTGAAGTCATAGAATGTATGTTTGTGAAGTAAGAATGAAGGTGTGTGAAGTCATAGAAAGGAGGTGTGGGAAGTCATAGAATGGAGGTGTGTGAAGTCATAGAATGGAGGTGTGTGAAGTCAGAATGGAGGTGTGTGAACTCATAGCATGGTAGTGTGTGGAGTCACAATGGAGGTGTGTGAGGTCATAGAATGGAGGTGTGTGAAGTCACAGAATGGAGTTGTGTGAAGTCATAGAATGGAGCTGTGTGAAGTCATAGAATGGAAGTGTGTGAAGTCACAGATTGGAGGTGTGTGAAGTCACAGAACCGAGGTGTGAGAAGTCAGAGAATGGAGATGTGTGAACTCAGAATGGAGGTGTGTGAAGTCACAGAATGGAGGTGTGTGAAGTCATAGAATGGAGCTGTGTGAAGTCACAGAATGGAGGTGTGTGAAATCATAGAATGGAAGTGTGTGAAGTCACAGAATGGAGGTGTGTGAAGTCACAGAATGGAGTTGTGTGAAGTCATAGAATGGAGGTGTGTGAAGTCACAGAATGGAGTTGTGTGAAGTCATAGAATGGAGGTGTGTGAAATCATAGAATGGAGGTGTGTGAAGTCACAGAATGGAGGTGTGTGAAGTCAGAACGGAGGTGTGTGAAGTCATAGAATGGAGGTGAGTGAAGTCAGAATGGAGGTGTGAAGTCATAGATTGGAGGTGTGTGAAGTCACAGAATGGAGGTGTGTGAAATCATAGAATGGAGAAGTGAGAAGTTATAGAGTGCAGGTGAGTGAAGTCAAATTTTAGAGGTCTGTGAAGTCATAGAATGGAGGTGTGTGAAGACAGATTGTAGGTGTTCGAAGTCATAGAATAGAGGTGTGTGAAGTCAGAATGGAGGTGTGTGAAGTCATGGAATGGAGGTGTGTGAACTCATAGAATGGAGGTGTGTGACGTCACAATGGAAGTTTGTGAAGTCATAGAATGGAGGTGTGTGAAGTCACAGAATGGAGGTTTGTGACGTCATACAATGGAGGTGTGTGAAGTCAGAATGGAGGTGTGTGAAGTCACAGAATGGAGGTGTGTGAACTCAGAATGGAGGTGTGTGAAGTCATAGATGGAGGTGTGTGAAGTCATAGTATGGAGATATGTGAAATCATAGAATGGAGTTTTTGAAGTCACATAATGGAGTTGTGTGAGTCAGAATTGAGGTGTGTGAAGTCATAGAATGTAGATGTGTGAAGTCATAGAGTGGAGTATTGTGAAGTCCCCGAAGGGAGGTTTGTGAAGTCCCAGAATTGAGGTGTGTGAACTCAGAATGGAGGTGTGTAAAGTCACAGAATGGACGGTTTGAAGTCATAGAATGGAGGTGTGTGAAGTCACAGAATGGACGGTTTGAAGTCATAGAATGGAGGTGTGTGAACTCACAGAATTGAGGTGTTTGAAGTCATATATTGGAGGTGTGTGAAGTCAAAATGGATGTGTGAAATCATAAAATGGAGGTGTGTGAAATCATAGAATTTGGGTGTGTGAGGTCATAGAATGGAAGTTAGTGAAGTCACAGAGTGGACGTGTGTGAAATCATAGAATGAAGATGTGTGAAGTCATAAAATGGAAGTGTGTGTAGTCACAGAATGGAGGTGTGTGAAGTCACAGAATGGAGGTGTGTGAAATCACAGAATAGAGGTGTGTGAACTCAGAATGGAGGTGAGTGAAGTCAGAGAATGGAGGTGTGTGAAGTCATAGAATGGATGTGTGTGAAGTCATAGAATGAATGTGTGTGAAGTCAGAATGGAGGTGTGTGAAGTCACAGAATGGAGGTTTGTGAAGTCATAGAAGGGAAGTGTGTGAAGCCATAGAATGGATGTTTCTGAAGTAAGAATGAAGGTGTGTGAAGTCATAGAATGGAGATGTGTGAAGTCATAGAATGGAGGTGTGTGAAGTCACAGAATGGAGGTGTGTGAAGTCATAATTGAGGTGTGTGAAGTCATAGAATGGAGGTGTGTGAAGTCAGAATGGAGGTGTGTGAACTCATAGAATGGAAGTGTGTGACGTCACAATGGAAGTGTGTGAAGTCATAGAATGGAGGTGTGTGAAGTCACAGAATTTAGGTGTGTGAAGTCATAGAATGGAGGCATGTGAAGTCACAGAATGGAGGTGTGTAAAGTCAAAGTATGGAGGTGTGTGAAGATATAGAATGGATGATTGTAAAGTAAGAATGAAGGAGTGTGAAGTCATAGAATGGAGGTGTGTGATGTCAAAGAATTTAGGTTTGTGAAGTCATAGAATGGAGCTGTGTGAAGTCAGAATGGAGGTGTGTGAAGTCACAGAATGGAGGTGGGTCAACTCAGAATTTAGGTGTGTGAAGTCAAAGAATAGAGGTGTGTGAAGTCATAGAATGGAGGTGTGTGAAGTTATAAAATGGAGGTGTGTGAAGTTATAGAATGGAGGTGTGTGAAGTCACAGAATGGAGGTGTGTGAAGTCAGAGTGGAGGTGAGTAGTCATAGATTGGAAGTGGGTGAATTCATAAAAAGGACGTGTGGGAAGTCATAGAATGGAGGAGTGTGAAGTCATAGAGTGCAGGTGAGTGAAGTCACAGATTTGAGGTCTGTGAAATCATAGAAGGGAGGTGTGTGATGTGAGATTGGAGGTATGTGAAGTCAAAGAAAGTAGGTGTGTGAAGTCATTGAATGGAGGTGTGTGAAGCCACAGAATGGATGTGTGTCAAGTCAGAATGGAGGAGTGTGAAGTCATAGAATGGAGGTGTGTGAAGTCAGAATGGAGGTGTGTGAACTCATAGAATGGAGGTGTGTGACGTAACAATGGAAGTGTGTGAGGTCATAGAACGGAGGTGTGTGAAGTCACAGAATGGAGGTTTGTGAAGTCATAGAATGGAGGTATGTGAAGTCACAGAATGGAGGTGTGTAAAGTCATGGAATGGAGGTGTGTGAAGTTATAGAATGGATGTTTGTAAAGTAAGAATGAAGGTGTGTGAAGTCATAGAATGGAGTTGTGTGATGTCAAAGAATGGAGGTGTGTGAAGTCATAGAATGGAGCTGTGTGAAGTCAGAATGGAGGTGTGTGAAGTCACAGAATGGAGGTGTGTCAACTCAGAATTTAGGTGTGTGAGGTCAAAGAATGGAGGTGTGTGAAGTCAAAGAATGGAGGTGTGTGAAGTCATAGAATGGAGGTGTGTGAAGTCATAGAATGTATGTTTGTGAAGTAAGAATGAAGGTGTGTGAAGTCATAGAATGGAGGTGTGTGTAGTCACAGAATGGATGTGTGTGAAGTCATAGAATGTATGTTTGTGAAGTAAGAATGAAGGTGTGTGAAGTCATAGAAAGGAGGTGTGGGAAGTCATAGAATGGAGGTGTGTGAAGTCATAGAATGGAGGTGTGTGAAGTCAGAATGGAGGTGTGTGAACTCATAGCATGGTAGTGTGTGGAGTCACAATGGAGGTGTGTGAAGTCATAGAATGGAGGTGTGTGAAGTCACAGAATGGAGTTGTGTGAAGTCATAGAATGGAGGTGTGTGAAATCATAGAATGGAGGTGTGTGAAGTCACAGAATGGAGGTGTGTGAAGTCAGAACGGAGGTGTGTGAAGTCATAGAATGGAGGTGAGTGAAGTCAGAATGGAGGTGTGAAGTCATAGATTGGAGGTGTGTGAAGTCACAGAATGGAGGTGTGTGAAATCATAGAATGGAGAAGTGAGAAGTTATAGAGTGCAGGTGAGTGAAGTCAAATTTTAGAGGTCTGTGAAGTCATAGAATGGAGGTGTGTGAAGACAGATCGTAGGTGTTCGAAGTCATAGAATAGAGGTGTGTGAAGTCAGAATGGAGGTGTGTGAAGTCATGGAATGGAGGTGTGTGAACTCATAGAATGGAGGTGTGTGACGACACAATGGAAGTTTGTGAAGTCATAGAATGGAGGTGTGTGAAGTCACAGAATGGAGGTTTGTGACGTCATACAATGGAGGTGTGTGAAGTCAGAATGGAGGTGTGTGAAGTCACAGAATGGAGGTGTGTGAACTCAGAATGGAGGTGTGTGAAGTCATAGATGGAGGTGTGTGAAGTCATAGTATGGAGATATGTGAAATCATAGAATGGAGTTTTTGAAGTCACCGAATGGAGTTGTGTGAGTCAGAATTGAGGTGTGTGAAGTCATAGAATGTAGATGTGTGAAGTCATAGAGTGGAGTATTGTGAAGTCCCCGAAGGGAGGTTTGTGAAGTCCCAGAATTGAGGTGTGTGAACTCAGAATGGAGGTGAGTGAAGTCATAGAATGGAGGTGTGTGAAGTCATAGAATGGAGGTGTGTGAAGTCATAGAATGGAGGTGTGTGAATTCACATAATTGATGATTGTGAATTCAGAATGGAGGTGTGTGAACTCACAATGGAGGTGTGTGAAGTCAAAGAGTGTAGGTGTGTGAAGTCACAGAATTGATGTTTGTGAAGTCAGAATGGAGGTGTGTGAAGACAGAATGGAGGTGTGTGAAGTCATAGAATGGAGGTGTGTGAAGTCACAATGCACGTGTGTGAACTCATAGAATGGAGGTGTCTGAAGTCAGAATGGAGTTGTGTGAAGTCATAGAATGGAGGTGTGTGAAGTAAGAATGGAGTTGTGTGAAGTCACAGAATTGATGTTTGTGAAGTCACAATGGAGGTGTGTGAAGTCATAGAATGGAGGTGTGTGAAGTCACAGAATGGAGGTGTGTGAAGTCATACAATGGAGCTGTGTGAAGTCAGATTGGAGTTGTGTGAAGTCACAGAATGGAGGTGTGTAAACTCAGAATGGAGGTGTGTGAAGTCACAGAATGGAGGTGTGTGAAGTCATAGAATGGAGGTGTGTGAAGTCATAGAATGGATGTGTGTGAATTCATAATGGAGGTGTGTGAAGTCACAAAATTGAGGTGTGTGAAGTCACAGAATGGAGGTTTGTGAAGTCATAGAATGGAGGTGTGTGAAGTCATAGAATGGAGGTGTGTGAAGTCATAGAATGGATGTTTGTGAAGAAGGAATGAAGGTGTGTTAAGTCATAGAATGGAGGTGTGTGTAGGCACAGAATGGAGGTGTGTGAAGTCATAGAATGGAGCTGTTTGAAGTCAGAATGGTGGTGTGTGAAGTCACAGAATGGAGGTGTGTGAACTCAGAATGGTGGTGTTTGAAGTCACAGAATGGAGTTGTGTTAAGTCACAGAACGGAGGTGTTTGAACTCAGAATGGAGGTGTGCGAAATCACAGAATGGAGGTGTGTGAAGTCATAGAATGGAGGTGTGTGAACTCATATAATAGAGGTGTGTGTAGTCACAATGGAGGTATGTGAAGTCATAGAATGGTGGTGTGTGAAGTCACAGAATGGAGGTGTGGAAGTCATAGAATGGAGGTGTGTGAAGTCAGAATGGAGGTGTGTGAAGTCATAGAATGGAGGTGTGTGAAGTCATAATGTAGGTGTGTGAAGTCACAGAATTGAGGTGTGTGAAGTCACGGAATGCAGTTGTGTAAAGTCATAGAATGGAAGTGTGTGAAGTCATAGAATGGAGGTGTGTGAAGTTATAGAATGAATGTTTGTGAAGTAAGAATGAAGGTGTGTTTAGTCATAAAATGGAGATGTGTGAATGCACAGAATGGAGGTGTGTGAAGTCATAGAATGGAGCTGTGTGAAGTCAGAATGGAGATGTGTGAAGTCATAGAATGGAGGTGTGTGAACTCACAATGGAGATGTGTGGAGTCAAAAAATGGAGGTGTGTGAAGTCAAAGAATGGAAGTGTGTGAAGTCACAGAATGGAGGTGTGTGAAGTCATAGAATGGAGGTGTGTGAAGTCATAGAATGGAGGTGTGTGAAGTCACAGAATTGATGTTTGTGAAGTCAGAATGGAGGTGTGTGAAGTCATAGAATGGAGGTGTGTGAAGTCACAGAATGGAGGTGTGTGAACTCACAATGGAGGTGTGTGAAGTCAAAGAGTGTAGGTGTGTGAAGTCACAGAATTGATGTTTGTGAAGTCAGAATGGAGGTGTGTGAAGACAGAATGGAGGTGTGTGAAGTCATAGAATAGAGGTGTGTGAAGTCACAATGCACGTGTGTGAACTCATAGAATGGAGGTGTCTGAAGTCAGAATGGAGTTGTGTGAAGTCATAGAATGGAGGTGTGTGAAGTCAGAATGGAGGTGTGTGAAGTCATAGAATGGAGGTGTGTGAAGTAAGAATGGAGTTGTGTGAAGTCACAGAATTGATGTTTGTGAAGTCACAATGGAGGTGTGTGAAGTCATAGAATGGAGGTGTGTGAAGTCACAGAATGGAGGTGTGTGAAGTCATAGAATGGAGCTGTGTGAAGTCAGATTGGAGTTGTGTGAAGTCACAGAATGGAGGTGTGTGAACTCAGAATGGAGGTGTGTGAAGTCACAGAATGAATGTGTGTGAAGTCATAGAATGGAGGTGTGTGAAGTCATAGAATGGAGGTGTGTGAATTCATAATGGAGGTGTGTGAAGTCACAGAATTGAGGTGTGTGAAGTCACAGAATGGAGGTTTGTGAAGTCATAGAATGGAGGTGTGTGAAGTCATAGAATGGAGGTGTGTGAACTCACAGAATTGAGGTGTTTGAAGTCATATATTGGAGGTGTGTGAAGTCAAAATGGATGTATGAAATCATAAAATGGAGGTGTGTGAAATCATAGAATTTGGGTGTGTGAGGTCATAGAATGGAGGTTTGTGAAGTCACAGAGTGGACGTGTGTGAAATCATAGAATGAAGATGTGTGAAGTCATAAAATGGAAGTGTGTGTAGTCACAGAATGGAGGTGTGTGAAGTCACAGAATGGAGGTGTGTGAAATCACAGAATAGAGGTGTGTGAACTCAGAATGGAGGTGAGTGAAGTCAGAGAATGGAGGTGTGTGAAGTAATAGAATGGATGTGTGTGAAGTCATAGAATGAATGTGTGTGAAGTCAGAATGGAGGTGTGTGAAGTCACAGAATGGAGGTTTGTGAAGTCATAGAAGGGAAGTGTGTGAAGCCATAGAATGGATGTTTCTGAAGTAAGTATGAAGGTGTGTGAAGTCATAGAATGGAGATGTGTGAAGTCATAGAATGGAGGTGTGTGAAGTCACAGAATGGAGGTGTGTGAAGTCAGAATTGAGGTGTGTGAAGTCATAGAATGGAGGTGTGTGAAGTCAGAATGGAGGTGTGTGAACTCATAGAATGGAGGTGTGTGACGTCACAATGGAAGTGTGTGAAGTCATAGAATGGAGGTGTGTGAAGTCACAGAATTTAGGTGTGTGAAGTCATAGAATGGAGGCATGTGAAGTCACAGAATGGAGGTGTGTAAAGTCAAAGTATGGAGGTGTGTGAAGATATAGAATGGATGTTTGTAAAGTAAGAATGAAGGAGTGTGAAGTCATAGAATGGAGGTGTGTGATATCAAAGAATTTAGGTTTGTGAAGTCATAGAATGGAGCTGTGTGAAGTCAGAATGGAGGTGTGTGAAGTCACAGAATGGAGGTGGGTCAACTCAGAATTTAGGTGTGTGAAGTCAAAGAATAGAGGTGTGTGAAGTCATAGAATGGAGGTGTGTGAAGTTATAAAATGGAGGTGTGTGAAGTTATAGAATGGAGGTGTGTGAAGTCACAGAATGGAGGTGTGTGAAGTCAGAGTGGAGGTGAGTAGTCATAGATTGGAAGTGGGTGAATTCATAAAAAGGACGTGTGGGAAGTCATAGAATGGAGGAGTGTGAAGTCATAGAGTGCAGGTGAGTGAAGTCACAGATTCGAGGGCTGTGAAATCATAGAAGGGAGGTGTGTGATGTGAGATTGGAGGTATGTGAAGTCAAAGAAAGTAGGTGTGTGAAGTCATTGAATGGAGGTGTGTGAAGCCACAGAATGGATGTGTGTCAAGTCAGAATGGAGGAGTGTGAAGTCATAGAATGGAGGTGTGTGAAGTCAGAATGGAGGTGTGTGAACTCATAGAATGGAGGTGTGTGACGTAACAATGGAAGTGTGTGAGGTCATAGAACGGAGGTGTGTGAAGTCACAGAATGGAGGTTTGTGAAGTCATAGAATGGAGGTATGTGAAGTCACAGAATGGAGGTGTGTAAAGTCATGGAATGGAGGTGTGTGAAGTTATAGAATGGATGTTTGTAAAGTAAGAATGAAGGTGTGTGAAGTCATAGAATGGAGTTGTGTGATGTCAAAGAATGGAGGTGTGTGAAGTCATAGAATGGAGCTGTGTGAAGTCAGAATGGAGGTGTGTGAAGTCACAGAATGGAGGTGTGTCAACTCAGAATTTAGGTGTGTGAGGTCAAAGAATGGAGGTGTGTGAAGTCAAAGAATGGAGGTGTGTGAAGTCATAGAATGGAGGTGTGTGAAGTCATAGAATGTATGTTTGTGAAGTAAGAATGAAGGTGTGTGAAGTCATAGAATGGAGGTGTGTGTAGTCACAGAATGGATGTGTGTGAAGTCATAGAATGTATGTTTGTGAAGTAAGAATGAAGGTGTGTGAAGTCATAGAAAGGAGGTTTGGGAAGTCATAGAATGGAGGTGTGTGAAGTCATAGAATGGAGGTGTGTGAAGTCAGAATGGAGGTGTGTGAACTCATAGCATGGTAGTGTGTGGAGTCACAATGGAGGTGTGTGAAGTCATAGAATGGAGGTGTGTGAAGTCACAGAATGGAGTTGTGTGAAGTCATAGAATGGAGGTGTGTGAAATCATAGAATGGAGGTGTGTGAAGTCACAGAATGGAGGTGTGTGAAGTCAGAACGGAGGTGTGTGAAGTCATAGAATGGAGGTGAGTGAAGTCAGAATGGAGGTGTGAAGTCATAGATTGGAGGTGTGTGAAGTCACAGAATGGAGGTGTGTGAAATCATAGAATGGAGAAGTGAGAAGTTATAGAGTGCAGGTGAGTGAAGTCAAATTTTAGAGGTCTGTGAAGTCATAGAATGGAGGTGTGTGAAGACAGATTGTAGGTGTTCGAGTCATAGAATAGAGGTGTGTGAAGTCAGAATGGAGGTGTGTGAAGTCATGGAATGGAGGTGTGTGAACTCATAGAATGGAGGTGTGTGACGTCACAATGGAAGTTTGTGAAGTCATAGAATGGAGGTGTGTGAAGTCACAGAATGGAGGTTTGTGAAGTCATACAATGGAGGTGTGTGAAGTCAGAATGGAGGTGTGTGAAGTCACAGAATGGAGGTGTGTGAACTCAGAATGGAGGTGTGTGAAGTCATAGATGGAGGTGTGTGAAGTCATAGTATGGAGATATGTGAAATCATAGAATGGAGTTTTTGAAGTCACAGAATGGAGTTGTGTGAGTCAGAATTGAGGTGTGTGAAGTCATAGAATGTAGATGTGTGAAGTCATAGAGTGGAGTATTGTGAAGTCCCCGAAGGGAGGTTTGTGAAGTCCCAGAATTGAGGTGTGTGAACTCAGAATGGAGGTGAGTGAAGTCATAGAATGGAGGTGTGTGAAGTCATAGAATGGAGGTGTGTGAAGTCATAGAATGGAGGTGTGTGAATTCACATAATTGATGTTTGTGAATTCAGAATGGAGGTGTGTGAACTCACAATGGAGGTGTGTGAAGTCAAAGAGTGTAGGTGTGTGAAGTCACAGAATTGATGTTTGTGAAGTCAGAATGGAGGTGTGTGAAGACAGAATGGAGGTGTGTGAAGTCATAGAATGGAGGTGTGTGAAGTCACAATGCACGTGTGTGAACTCATAGAATGGAGGTGTCTGAAGTCAGAATGGAGTTGTGTGAAGTCATAGAATGGAGGTGTGTGAAGTAAGAATGGAGTTGTGTGAAGTCACAGAATTGATGTTTGTGAAGTCACAATGGAGGTGTGTGAAGTCATAGAATGGAGGTGTGTGAAGTCACAGAATGGAGGTGTGTGAAGTCATAGAATGGAGCTGTGTGAAGTCAGATTGGAGTTGTGTGAAGTCACAGAATGGAGGTATGTGAACTCAGAATGGAGGTGTGTGAAGTCATAGAATGGATGTGTGTGAATTCATAATGGAGGTGTGTGAAGTCACAGAATTGAGGTGTGTGAAGTCACAGAATGGAGGTTTGTGAAGTCATAGAATGGAGGTGTGTGAAGTCATAGAATGGCGGTGTGTGAAGTCATAGAATGGATGTTTGTGAAGAAGGAATGAAGGTGTGTTAAGTCATAGAATGGAGGTGTGTGTAGGCACAGAATGGAGGTGTGTGAAGTCATAGAATGGAGCTGTTTGAAGTCAGAATGGAGGTGTGTGAAGTCACAGAATGGAGGTGTGTGAACTCAGAATGGTGGTGTTTGAAGTCACAGAATGGAGTTGTGTTAAGTCACAGAACGGAGGTGTTTGAAGTCAGAATGGAGGTGTGCGAAATCACAGAATGGAGGTGTGTGAAGTCATAGAATGGAGGTGTGTGAACTCATATAATAGAGGTGTGTGTAGTCACAATGGAGGTATGTGAAGTCATAGAATGGTGGTGTGTGAAGTCACAGAATGGAGGTGTGGAAGTCATAGAATGGAGGTGTGTGAAGTCAGAATGGAGGTGTGTGAAGTCATAGAATGGAGGTGTGTGAAGTCATAATGTAGGTGTGTGAAGTCACAGAATTGAGGTGTGTGAAGTCACAGAATGCAGTTGTGTAAAGTCATAGAATGGAAGTGTGTGAAGTCATAGAATGGAGGTGTGTGAAGTTATAGAATGAATGTTTGTGAAGTAAGAATGAAGGTGTGTTTAGTCATAAAATGGAGATGTGTGAATGCACAGAATGGAGGTGTGTGTAGTCATAGAATGGAGCTGTGTGAAGTCAGAATGGAGGTGTGTGAAGTCATAGAATGGAGGTGTGTGAACTCACAATGGAGATGTGTGGAGTCAAAAAATGGAGGTGTGTGAAGTCAAAGAATGGAAGTGTGTGAAGTCACAGAATGGAGGTGTGTGAAGTCATAGAATGGAGGTGTGTGAAGTCATAGAATGGAGGTGTGTGAAGTCACAGAATTGATGTTTGTGAAGTCAGAATGGAGGTGTGTGAAGTCATAGAATGGAGGTGTGTGAAGTCATAGAATGGAGGTGTGTGAATTCACATAATTGATGTTTGTGAATTCAGAATGGAGGTGTGTGAACTCACAATGGAGGTGTGTGAAGTCAAAGAGTGTAGGTGTGTGAAGTCACAGAATTGATGTTTGTGAAGTCAGAATGGAGGTGTGTGAAGACAGAATGGAGGTGTGTGAAGTCATAGAATGGAGGTGTGTGAAGTCACAATGCACGTGTGTGAACTCATAGAATGGAGGTGTCTGAAGTCAGAATGGAGTTGTGTGAAGTCATAGAATGGAGGTGTGTGAAGTCAGAATGGAGGTGTGTGAAGTCATAGAATGGAGGTGTGTGAAGTAAGAATGGAGTTGTGTGAAGTCACAGAATTGATGTTTGTGAAGTCACAATGGAGGTGTGTGAAGTCATAGAATGGAGGTGTGTGAAGTCACAGAATGGAGGTGTGTGAAGTCATAGAATGGAGCTGTGTGAAGTCAGATTGGAGTTGTGTGAAGTCACAGAATGGAGGTGTGTGAACTCAGAATGGAGGTGTGTGAAGTCACAGAATGAAGGTGTGTGAAGTCATAGAATGGAGGTGTGTGAAGTCATAGAATGGAGGTGTGTGAATTCATAATGGAGGTGTGTGAAGTCACAGAATTGAGGTGTGTGAAGTCACAGAATGGAGGTTTGTGAAGTCATAGAATGGAGGTGTGTGAAGTCATAGAATGGAGGTGTGTGAAGTCATAGAATGGATGTTTGTGAAGAAGGAATGAAGGTGTGTTAAGTCATAGAATGGAGGTGTGTGTAGGCACAGAATGGAGGTGTGTGAAGTCATAGAATGGAGCTGTTTGAAGTCAGAATGGAGGTGTGTGAAGTCACAGAATGGAGGTGTGTGAACTCAGAATGGTGGTGTTTGAAGTCACAGAATGGAGTTGTGTTAAGTCACAGAACGGAGGTGTTTGAACTCAGAATGGAGGTGTGTGAAATCACAGAATGGAGGTGTGTGAAGTCATAGAATGGAGGTGTGTGAAATCATAGAATGGAGGTGTGGGAAGGCATAGAGTGGAGATGTGTGAAGTCAGATTGGAGGTGTGCGAAGTCACAGAATGGAGGTGTGTGAAGTCATTGAATGGAGCTTGGTGAAGTCAGAATGGAGGTGTGTGAAGTCACAGAATTGAGGTGTGTGAACTCAGAACGGAGGTGTGTGAAGTCACAGAATCTAGGTGGGTGAAGTCATAGAATGGAGGTGTGTGAAGTCATAGAATGGAGGTGTGTGAAGTCATAATGGAGGTGTGTGAAGTCACAGAATTGAGGCGTGTGAAGTCACAGAATGGAGGTGTGTGAAGTCATAGAATGGAGGTGTGTGAAGTCAGAACGGAGGTGTGTGAAGTCACAGAATGGAGGTGCGTTAAGTCACCGAATGGAGGTTTGTGAACTCAGAATGGAGGTGTGTGAAGTCACACAATGGAGGTGAGGGAAGTCATAGAATGGAGTTGTGTGAAGTAACAGAATGGTGGTGTGTGAATTAATAGAATGGAGGTGTGAGAAATCATAGAATGAAGGTGTGTGAAGTCAAAGAATTGAGGTTTGTGAAGTCAGAATGGAGCTGTGTGAAGTCAGGATGGAAGTGGGTGAAGTCACAGAATGGAGGTGTGGGAACTCAGAATGGAGGTGTGTGGTCACAGAACGGAGGTTTGTGAAGTCATAGAATGTTGGTGCGTGAAGTCATAGAATGGATGTTTCTGAAGTGAGAATGAAGGTGTATGAAGTCAAAGAATGGAGGTGTGTGAAGTCAAAATGGAGGTGTGTGAACTCATAGAATGGAGGTGTGTGAACTCATAGAATGGAGGTGTGTGAAGTCATGGAATGGAGGTGTGTGAATTAATAGAATGGAAGTGTGTGAAATCATAGAATGGAGGTGTGTGAAGTCAAAGAATTGAGGTTTGTGAAGTCAGAATGGAGGTGTGTTAAGTCAGGATGGAGGTGGGTGAAGTCACAGAATGGAGGTGTGGGAACTCAGAATGGAGGTGTGTGGTCACAGAACGGAGGTTTGTGAAGTCATAGAATGTAGGTGCGTGAAGTCATAGAATGGATGTTTCTGAAGTGAGAATGAAGGTGTATGAAGTCAAAGAATGGAGGTGTGTGAAGTCAAAATGGAGGTGTGTGAACTCATAGAATGGAGGTGTGTGAACTCATAGAATGGAGGTGTGTGAAGTCATGGAATGGAGGTGTGTGAAGTCAAAGAATGGAGGTGTGTGAAGTCAAAAAATAAAGGTGTGTGAAGTCACAGAATGGAGGTGTGTGAACTCATAGAATGGAGGTGCATGAAGTCAAACAATGGAGGTGTGTGAAGTCATGGAATGGAGGTGTGTGAAGTCAGAATGAGTTGTGTGAAGTCATAGAATAGAATGGAGGTGTGTGATCATAGAATGGATGTTTGTGAAGTACGAATGAAGGTGTGTTAAGTCATAGAATGGAGGTGTGTGAAGGCACAGAATGGAGGTATGTGAAGTCATAGAATGGAGCTATGTGAAGTCATAATGGAGGTGTGTGAAGTCATAGAATGGAGGTGTGTGAAATCACAATGGAGGTGTGTGAAGTCAAAGAATGGAGGTGTGTGAAGTCATAGAAAGGAATTGTGTGAAGTCATAGAATGGAGGTGTGTGAAGCCAGAATTGAGGTGTGTGATGTCACAGAATTGAGGTGTGTGAACTCAGAATGGAGGTGTGTGAAGTCACAGAATGGAGGTTTGTAAAGTCATACAATGGAGGTGTGTGAAGTCATAGAATGGATGTTTCTGAAATAGAATGAAGGTGTGTGAAGTCATAGAATGTAGGTGTGTGAAGTCAAAATGGAGGTGTGCGAACTCATAAAATGGAGATGTGTGAAGTCATGGAATGGAGGTGTGTGAAGTCCAAAAAGGGAGGTGTGTGAAGTTAAACCATGGTGGTGTGTGAAGTCACAGAATGGAGGTGTGTGAAGTCAAAGAATGGAAGTGTGTGAAGTCAAAATTGAGGTGTGTGAAGTCACAGAATGGAGGAGTGTGAAGTCACAGAATGGAGGTGTGTGAAGTCATAGAATGGAGGTGTGTGAAGTCACAGAATGGAGATGTGTGTAGTCACAGAATGCAGGTGTGTGAAGTCACAGAATGGAGGTGTGTGAATTCATAGAATGGAGGTGTGTGAAGTCAGAACGGAGGTGTGTGAAGTCACAGAATGGAGGTGCGTAAAGTCACAGAATGGAGGTTTGTAAACTCAGAATGGAGGTGTGTGAAGTCATAGAATGGAGGTGTGTAAAGTCATAGAATGGAGGTGTGTGAGGTCATAATATAGGTGTGTGAAGTCACAGAATTGAGGTGTGTGTAGTCACAGAATGGAGGTGTGTGAAGTCACAGAATGGAGGTGTGTGAAGTCACAGAATGGAGGTGTGTGAACTCACAATGGAGGTGTGTGAAGTCCCAGAATGGAGGTGTGTGAAGTCAAACAATAAAGGTGTGTGAAGTCACAGAATGGAGGTCTGTGAAGTCATAGAATGGAGGTGTGTTAAGTCACAGAATGGAGGTGTGTGAACTCAGAGAATGGAGGTGTGTGAACTCAGAATGGAAGTGTGTGAAATCACAGAACGGAGATTTGTGAAGTCATAGAATGGAAGTGGGTGAAGTCATATAATGGATATTTCTGAAGTAAGAATGAAGGTGTGTGAAGTCATAGAATGGAGGTTTGTGAAGTCAAAATGGAGGTGTGTGAACTCATAGAATGGAGGTGTGTGAACTCATAGAATGGAGGTGTGTGAAGTCAAAGAAAGGAGGTGTGTGAAGTCAAAGAATGGAGGTGTGTGAAGGCAAACAATAAAAGTGTGTGCAGTCACAGAATGGAGGTGTGTGAAATCACAGAATGGAGGTGTGTGAAGTCAAAAAGGTGGTGTGTAGAGTCACAAATGGAGGTGTGTGAACTCATAGAATGGAGGTGTGTGAAGTCATGGAATGGAGGTGTGTGAAGTCACAGAATGGAGGTGTGTGAAGTCAGAATGGAGTTGTGTGAAGTCATAGAATGGAGGTGTGTGAAGTCAGAATGGAGGTGTGTGAAGTCATAGAATGGAGGTGTGTGAAGTCAGAATGGAGGTGTGTGAACTCATAGAATAGAGGTGTGTGTAGTCAAAATGGAGTTATGTGAAGTCATAGAATGGTGGTGTGTGAAGTCACAGAATGGAGGTGTGGAAGTCATAGAATGGAGGTGTGTGAAGTCAGAATGGAGGTGTGTGAAGTCATAGAATGGAGGTGTGTGAAGTCATAATGTAGGTGTGTGAAGTCACAGAATTGAGGTGTGTGAAGTCACAGAATGGAGTTGTGTAAAGTCATAGAATGGAAGTGTGTGAAGTCATAGAATGGAGGTGTGTGAAGTTATAGAATGAATGTTTGTGAAGTAAGAATGAAGGAGTGTTTAGTCATAAAATGGAGATGTGTGAAGGCACAGAATGGAGGTGTGTGAAGTCATAGAATGGAGCTGTGTGAAGTCAGAATGGAGGTGTGTGAAGTCATAGAATGGAGGTGTGTGAACTCACAATGGAGATGTGTGGAGTCAAAAAATGGAGGTGTGTGAAGTCAAAGAATGGAAGTGTGTGAAGTCACAGAATGGAGGTGTGTGAAGTCATAGAATGGAGGTGTGTGAAGTCATAGAATGGAGGTGTGTGAAGTCACAGAACTGATGTTTGTGAAGTCAGAATGGAGGTGTGTGAAGTCAGAATGGAGATTTGTGAAGTCATAGAATGGAGGTGTGTGAAGTCATAGAATGGAGGTGTGTGAAGTCATAGAATGGAGGTGTGTGAATTCACATAATTGATGTTTGTGAATTCAGAATGGAGGTGTGTGAACTCACAATGGAGGTGTGTGAAGTCAAAGAGTGGAGGTGTGTGAAGTCACAGAATTGATGTTTGTGAAGTCAGAATGGAGGTGTGTGAAGACAGAATGGAGGTGTGTGAAGTCATAGAATGGAGGTGTGTGAAGTCACAATGCACGTGTGTGAACTCATAGAATGGAGGTGTCTGAAGTCAGAATGGAGTTGTGTGAAGTCATAGAATGGAGGTGTGTGAAGTAAGAATGGAGTTGTGTGAAGTCACAGAATTGATGTTTGTGAAGTCACAATGGAGGTGTGTGAAGTCATAGAATGGAGGTGTGTGAAGTCACAGAATGGAGGTGTGTGAAGTCATAGAATGGAGCTGTGTGAAGTCAGATTGGAGTTGTGTGAAGTCACAGAATGGAGGTGTGTGAACTCAGAATGGAGGTGTGTGAAGTCACAGAATGAAGGTGTGTGAAGTCATAGAATGGAGGTGTGTGAAGTCATAGAATGGATGTGTGTGAATTCATAATGGAGGTGTGTGAAGTCACAGAATTGAGGTGTGTGAAGTCACTGAATGGAGGTTTGTGAAGTCATAGAATGGAGGTGTGTGAAGTCATAGAATGGAGGTGTGTGAAGTCATAGAATGGATGTTTGTGAAGAAGGAATGAAGGTGTGTTAAGTCATAGAATGGAGGTGTGTGTAGGCACAGAATGGAGGTGTGTGAAGTCATAGAATGGAGCTGTTTGAAGTCAGAATGGAGGTGTGTGAAGTCACAGAATGGAGGTGTGTGAACTCAGAATGGTGGTGTTTGAAGTCACAGAATGGAGTTGTGTTAAGTCACAGAACGGAGGTGTTTGAACTCAGAATGGAGGTGTGTGAAATCACAGAATGGAGGTGTGTGAAGTCATAGAATGGAGGTGTGTGAACTCATAGAATAGAGGTGTGTGTAGTCACAATGGAGGTATGTGAAGTCATAGAATGGTGGTGTGTGAAGTCACAGAATGGAGGTGTGGAAGTCATAGAATGGAGGTGTGTGAAGTCAGAATGGAGGTGTGTGAAGTCATAGAATGGAGGTGTGTGAAGTCACAATGCACGTGTGTGAACTCATAGAATGGAGGTGTCTGAAGTCAGAATGGAGTTGTGTGAAGTCATAGAATGGAGGTGTGTGAAGTCAGAATGGAGGTGTGTGAAGTCATAGAATGGAGGTGTGTAAAGTAAGAATATAGTTGTGTGAAGTCACAGAATGGAGGTGTGTGAACTCAGAATGGAGGTGTGTGGTCACAGAACGGAGGTTTGTGAAGTCATAGAATGTAGGTGCGTGAAGTCATAGAATGGATGTTTCTGAAATAGAATGAACGTGTGTGAAGTCATAGAATGTAGGTGTGTGAAGTCAAAATGGAGGTGTGCGAACTCATAAAATGGAGATGTGTGAAGTCATGGAATGGAGGTGTGTGAAGTCCAAAAAGGGAGGTGTGTGAAGTTAAACCATGGTGGTGTGTGAAGTCACAGAATGGAGGTGTGTGAAGTCAAAGAATGGAAGTGTGTGAAGTCAAAATTGAGGTGTGTGAAGTCACAGAATGGAGGAGTGTGAAGTCACAGAATGGAGGTGTGTGAAGTCATAGAATGGAGGTGTGTGAAGTCACAGAATGGAGATGTGTGTAGTCACAGAATGCAGGTGTGTGAAGTCACAGAATGGAGGTGTGTGAATTCATAGAATGGAGGTGTGTGAAGTCAGAACGGAGGTGTGTGAAGTCACAGAATGGAGGTGCGTAAAGTCACAGAATGGAGGTTTGTAAACTCAGAATGGAGGTGTGTGAAGTCATAGAATGGAGGTGTGTAAAGTCATAGAATGGAGGTGTGTGAGGTCATAATATAGGTGTGTGAAGTCACAGAATTGAGGTGTGTGTAGTCACAGAATGGAGGTGTGTGAAGTAACAGAATGGAGGTGTGTGAAGTCACAGAATGGAGGTGTGTGAACTCACAATGGAGGTGTGTGAAGTCCCAGAATGGAGGTGTGTGAAGTCAAACAATAAAGGTGTGTGAAGTCACAGAATGGAGGTCTGTGAAGTCATAGAATGGAGGTGTGTTAAGTCACAGAATGGAGGTGTGTGAACTCAGAGAATGGAGGTGTGTGAACTCAGAATGGAAGTGTGTGAAATCACAGAACGGAGATTTGTGAAGTCATAGAATGGAAGTGAGTGAAGTCATATAATGGATATTTCTGAAGTAAGAATGAAGGTGTGTGAAGTCATAGAATGGAGGTTTGTGAAGTCAAAATGGAGGTGTGTGAACTCATAGAATGGAGGTGTCTGAAGTCAGAATGGAGTTGTGTGAAGTCATAGAATGGAGGTGTGTGAAGTCAGAATGGAGGTGTGTGAAGTCATAGAATGGAGGTGTGTGAAGTAAGAATGGAGTTGTGTGAAGTCACAGAATTGATGTTTGTGAAGTCACAATGGAGGTGTGTGAAGTCATAGAATGGAGGTGTGTGAAGTCACAGAATGGAGGTGTGTGAAGTCATAGAATGGAGCTGTGTGAAGTCAGATTGGAGTTGTGTGAAGTCACAGAATGGAGGTGTGTGAACTCAGAATGGAGGTGTGTGAAGTCACAGAATGAAGGTGTGTGAAGTCATAGAATGGAGGTGTGTGAAGTCATAGAATGGAGGTGTGTGAATTCATAATGGAGGTGTGTGAAGTCACAGAATTGAGGTGTGTGAAGTCACAGAATGGAGGTTTGTGAAGTCATAGAATGGAGGTGTGTGAAGTCATAGAATGGAGGTGTGTGAAGTCATAGAATGGATGTTTGTGAAGAAGGAATGAAGGTGTGTTAAGTCATAGAATGGAGGTGTGTGTAGGCACAGAATGGAGGTGTGTGAAGTCATAGAATGGAGCTGTTTGAAGTCAGAATGGAGGTGTGTGAAGTCACAGAATGGAGGTGTGTGAACTCAGAATGGTGGTGTTTGAAGTCACAGAATGGAGTTGTGTTAAGTCACAGAACGGAGGTGTTTGAACTCAGAATGGAGGTGTGTGAAATCACAGAATGGAGGTGTGTGAAGTCATAGAATGGAGGTGTGTGAAATCATAGAATGGAGGTGTGGGAAGGCATAGAGTGGAGATGTGTGAAGTCAGATTGGAGGTGTGCGAAGTCACAGAATGGAGGTGTGTGAAGTCATTGAATGGAGCTTGGTGAAGTCAGAATGGAGGTGTGTGAAGTCACAGAATTGAGGTGTGTGAACTCAGAACGGAGGTGTGTGAAGTCACAGAATCTAGGTGGGTGAAGTCATAGAATGGAGGTGTGTGAAGTCATAGAATGGAGGTGTGTGAAGTCATAATGGAGGTGTGTGAAGTCACAGAATTGAGGCGTGTGAAGTCACAGAATGGAGGTGTGTGAAGTCATAGAATGGAGGTGTGTGAAGTCAGAACGGAGGTGTGTGAAGTCACAGAATGGAGGTGCGTTAAGTCACCGAATGGAGGTTTGTGAACTCAGAATGGAGGTGTGTGAAGTCACACAATGGAGGTGAGGGAAGTCATAGAATGGAGTTGTGTGAAGTAACAGAATGGTGGTGTGTGAATTAATAGAATGGAGGTGTGAGAAATCATAGAATGAAGGTGTGTGAAGTCAAAGAATTGAGGTTTGTGAAGTCAGAATGGAGCTGTGTGAAGTCAGGATGGAAGTGGGTGAAGTCACAGAATGGAGGTGTGGGAACTCAGAATGGAGGTGTGTGGTCACAGAACGGAGGTTTGTGAAGTCATAGAATGTTGGTGCGTGAAGTCATAGAATGGATGTTTCTGAAGTGAGAATGAAGGTGTATGAAGTCAAAGAATGGAGGTGTGTGAAGTCAAAATGGAGGTGTGTGAACTCATAGAATGGAGGTGTGTGAACTCATAGAATGGAGGTGTGTGAAGTCATGGAATGGAGGTGTGTGAATTAATAGAATGGAAGTGTGTGAAATCATAGAATGGAGGTGTGTGAAGTCAAAGAATTGAGGTTTGTGAAGTCAGAATGGAGGTGTGTGAAGTCAGGATGGAGGTGGGTGAAGTCACAGAATGGAGGTGTGGGAACTCAGAATGGAGGTGTGTGGTCACAGAACGGAGGTTTGTGAAGTCATAGAATGTAGGTGCGTGAAGTCATAGAATGGATGTTTCTGAAGTGAGAATGAAGGTGTATGAAGTCAAAGAATGGAGGTGTGTGAAGTCAAAATGGAGGTGTGTGAACTCATAGAATGGAGGTGTGTGAACTCATAGAATGGAGGTGTGTGAAGTCATGGAATGGAGGTGTGTGAAGTCAAAGAATGGAGGTGTGTGAAGTCAAAAAATAAAGGTGTGTGAAGTCACAGAATGGAGGTGTGTGAACTCATAGAATGGAGGTGCATGAAGTCAAACAATGGAGGTGTGTGAAGTCATGGAATGGAGGTGTGTGAAGTCAGAATGAGTTGTGTGAAGTCATAGAATAGAATGGAGGTGTGTGATCATAGAATGGATGTTTGTGAAGTACGAATGAAGGTGTGTTAAGTCATAGAATGGAGGTGTGTGAAGGCACAGAATGGAGGTATGTGAAGTCATAGAATGGAGCTATGTGAAGTCATAATGGAGGTGTGTGAAGTCATAGAATGGAGGTGTGTGAAATCACAATGGAGGTGTGTGAAGTCAAAGAATGGAGGTGTGTGAAGTCATAGAAAGGAATTGTGTGAAGTCATAGAATGGAGGTGTGTGAAGCCAGAATTGAGGTGTGTGATGTCACAGAATTGAGGTGTGTGAACTCAGAATGGAGGTGTGTGAAGTCACAGAATGGAGGTTTGTAAAGTCATACAATGGAGGTGTGTGAAGTCATAGAATGGATGTTTCTGAAATAGAATGAAGGTGTGTGAAGTCATAGAATGTAGGTGTGTGAAGTCAAAATGGAGGTGTGCGAACTCATAAAATGGAGATGTGTGAAGTCATGGAATGGAGGTGTGTGAAGTCCAAAAAGGGAGGTGTGTGAAGTTAAACCATGGTGGTGTGTGAAGTCACAGAATGGAGGTGTGTGAAGTCAAAGAATGGAAGTGTGTGAAGTCAAAATTGAGGTGTGTGAAGTCACAGAATGGAGGAGTGTGAAGTCACAGAATGGAGGTGTGTGAAGTCATAGAATGGAGGTGTGTGAAGTCACAGAATGGAGATGTGTGTAGTCACAGAATGCAGGTGTGTGAAGTCACAGAATGGAGGTGTGTGAATTCATAGAATGGAGGTGTGTGAAGTCAGAACGGAGGTGTGTGAAGTCACAGAATGGAGGTGCGTAAAGTCACAGAATGGAGGTTTGTAAACTCAGAATGGAGGTGTGTGAAGTCATAGAATGGAGGTGTGTAAAGTCATAGAATGGAGGTGTGTGAGGTCATAATATAGGTGTGTGAAGTCACAGAATTGAGGTGTGTGTAGTCACAGAATGGAGGTGTGTGAAGTCACAGAATGGAGGTGTGTGAAGTCACAGAATGGAGGTGTGTGAACTCACAATGGAGGTGTGTGAAGTCCCAGAATGGAGGTGTGTGAAGTCAAACAATAAAGGTGTGTGAAGTCACAGAATGGAGGTCTGTGAAGTCATAGAATGGAGGTGTGTTAAGTCACAGAATGGAGGTGTGTGAACTCAGAGAATGGAGGTGTGTGAACTCAGAATGGAAGTGTGTGAAATCACAGAACGGAGATTTGTGAAGTCATAGAATGGAAGTGGGTGAAGTCATATAATGGATATTTCTGAAGTAAGAATGAAGGTGTGTGAAGTCATAGAATGGAGGTTTGTGAAGTCAAAATGGAGGTGTGTGAACTCATAGAATGGAGGTGTGTGAACTCATAGAATGGAGGTGTGTGAAGTCAAAGAAAGGAGGTGTGTGAAGTCAAAGAATGGAGGTGTGTGAAGGCAAACAATAAAAGTGTGTGCAGTCACAGAATGGAGGTGTGTGAAATCACAGAATGGAGGTGTGTGAAGTCAAAAAGGTGGTGTGTAGAGTCACAAATGGAGGTGTGTGAACTCATAGAATGGAGGTGTGTGAAGTCATGGAATGGAGGTGTGTGAAGTCACAGAATGGAGGTGTGTGAAGTCAGAATGGAGTTGTGTGAAGTCATAGAATGGAGGTGTGTGAAGTCAGAATGGAGGTGTGTGAAGTCATAGAATGGAGGTGTGTGAAGTCAGAATGGAGGTGTGTGAACTCATAGAATAGAGGTGTGTGTAGTCAAAATGGAGTTATGTGAAGTCATAGAATGGTGGTGTGTGAAGTCACAGAATGGAGGTGTGGAAGTCATAGAATGGAGGTGTGTGAAGTCAGAATGGAGGTGTGTGAAGTCATAGAATGGAGGTGTGTGAAGTCATAATGTAGGTGTGTGAAGTCACAGAATTGAGGTGTGTGAAGTCACAGAATGGAGTTGTGTAAAGTCATAGAATGGAAGTGTGTGAAGTCATAGAATGGAGGTGTGTGAAGTTATAGAATGAATGTTTGTGAAGTAAGAATGAAGGAGTGTTTAGTCATAAAATGGAGATGTGTGAAGGCACAGAATGGAGGTGTGTGAAGTCATAGAATGGAGCTGTGTGAAGTCAGAATGGAGGTGTGTGAAGTCATAGAATGGAGGTGTGTGAACTCACAATGGAGATGTGTGGAGTCAAAAAATGGAGGTGTGTGAAGTCAAAGAATGGAAGTGTGTGAAGTCACAGAATGGAGGTGTGTGAAGTCATAGAATGGAGGTGTGTGAAGTCATAGAATGGAGGTGTGTGAAGTCACAGAACTGATGTTTGTGAAGTCAGAATGGAGGTGTGTGAAGTCAGAATGGAGATTTGTGAAGTCATAGAATGGAGGTGTGTGAAGTCATAGAATGGAGGTGTGTGAAGTCATAGAATGGAGGTGTGTGAATTCACATAATTGATGTTTGTGAATTCAGAATGGAGGTGTGTGAACTCACAATGGAGGTGTGTGAAGTCAAAGAGTGGAGGTGTGTGAAGTCACAGAATTGATGTTTGTGAAGTCAGAATGGAGGTGTGTGAAGACAGAATGGAGGTGTGTGAAGTCATAGAATGGAGGTGTGTGAAGTCACAATGCACGTGTGTGAACTCATAGAATGGAGGTGTCTGAAGTCAGAATGGAGTTGTGTGAAGTCATAGAATGGAGGTGTGTGAAGTAAGAATGGAGTTGTGTGAAGTCACAGAATTGATGTTTGTGAAGTCACAATGGAGGTGTGTGAAGTCATAGAATGGAGGTGTGTGAAGTCACAGAATGGAGGTGTGTGAAGTCATAGAATGGAGCTGTGTGAAGTCAGATTGGAGTTGTGTGAAGTCACAGAATGGAGGTGTGTGAACTCAGAATGGAGGTGTGTGAAGTCACAGAATGAAGGTGTGTGAAGTCATAGAATGGAGGTGTGTGAAGTCATAGAATGGATGTGTGTGAATTCATAATGGAGGTGTGTGAAGTCACAGAATTGAGGTGTGTGAAGTCACTGAATGGAGGTTTGTGAAGTCATAGAATGGAGGTGTGTGAAGTCATAGAATGGAGGTGTGTGAAGTCATAGAATGGATGTTTGTGAAGAAGGAATGAAGGTGTGTTAAGTCATAGAATGGAGGTGTGTGTAGGCACAGAATGGAGGTGTGTGAAGTCATAGAATGGAGCTGTTTGAAGTCAGAATGGAGGTGTGTGAAGTCACAGAATGGAGGTGTGTGAACTCAGAATGGTGGTGTTTGAAGTCACAGAATGGAGTTGTGTTAAGTCACAGAACGGAGGTGTTTGAACTCAGAATGGAGGTGTGTGAAATCACAGAATGGAGGTGTGTGAAGTCATAGAATGGAGGTGTGTGAACTCATAGAATAGAGGTGTGTGTAGTCACAATGGAGGTATGTGAAGTCATAGAATGGTGGTGTGTGAAGTCACAGAATGGAGGTGTGGAAGTCATAGAATGGAGGTGTGTGAAGTCAGAATGGAGGTGTGTGAAGTCATAGAATGGAGGTGTGTGAAGTCACAATGCACGTGTGTGAACTCATAGAATGGAGGTGTCTGAAGTCAGAATGGAGTTGTGTGAAGTCATAGAATGGAGGTGTGTGAAGTCAGAATGGAGGTGTGTGAAGTCATAGAATGGAGGTGTGTAAAGTAAGAATATAGTTGTGTGAAGTCACAGAATGGAGGTGTGTGAACTCAGAATGGAGGTGTGTGGTCACAGAACGGAGGTTTGTGAAGTCATAGAATGTAGGTGCGTGAAGTCATAGAATGGATGTTTCTGAAATAGAATGAACGTGTGTGAAGTCATAGAATGTAGGTGTGTGAAGTCAAAATGGAGGTGTGCGAACTCATAAAATGGAGATGTGTGAAGTCATGGAATGGAGGTGTGTGAAGTCCAAAAAGGGAGGTGTGTGAAGTTAAACCATGGTGGTGTGTGAAGTCACAGAATGGAGGTGTGTGAAGTCAAAGAATGGAAGTGTGTGAAGTCAAAATTGAGGTGTGTGAAGTCACAGAATGGAGGAGTGTGAAGTCACAGAATGGAGGTGTGTGAAGTCATAGAATGGAGGTGTGTGAAGTCACAGAATGGAGATGTGTGTAGTCACAGAATGCAGGTGTGTGAAGTCACAGAATGGAGGTGTGTGAATTCATAGAATGGAGGTGTGTGAAGTCAGAACGGAGGTGTGTGAAGTCACAGAATGGAGGTGCGTAAAGTCACAGAATGGAGGTTTGTAAACTCAGAATGGAGGTGTGTGAAGTCATAGAATGGAGGTGTGTAAAGTCATAGAATGGAGGTGTGTGAGGTCATAATATAGGTGTGTGAAGTCACAGAATTGAGGTGTGTGTAGTCACAGAATGGAGGTGTGTGAAGTAACAGAATGGAGGTGTGTGAAGTCACAGAATGGAGGTGTGTGAACTCACAATGGAGGTGTGTGAAGTCCCAGAATGGAGGTGTGTGAAGTCAAACAATAAAGGTGTGTGAAGTCACAGAATGGAGGTCTGTGAAGTCATAGAATGGAGGTGTGTTAAGTCACAGAATGGAGGTGTGTGAACTCAGAGAATGGAGGTGTGTGAACTCAGAATGGAAGTGTGTGAAATCACAGAACGGAGATTTGTGAAGTCATAGAATGGAAGTGAGTGAAGTCATATAATGGATATTTCTGAAGTAAGAATGAAGGTGTGTGAAGTCATAGAATGGAGGTTTGTGAAGTCAAAATGGAGGTGTGTGAACTCATAGAATGGAGGTGTGTGAACTCATAGAATGGAGGTGTGTGAAGTCAAAGAAAGGAGGTGTGTGAAGTCAAAGAATGGAGGTGTGTGAAGGCAAACAATAAAAGTGTGTGCAGTCACAGAATGGAGGTGTGTGAAATCACAGAATGGAGGTGTGTGAAGTCAAAAAGGTGGTGTGTAGAGTCACAAATGGAGGTGTGTGAACTCATAGAATGGAGGTGTGTGAAGTCATGGAATGGAGGTGTGTGAAGTCACAGAATGGAGGTGTGTGAAGTCAGAATGGAGTTGTGTGAAGTCATAGAATGGAGGTGTGTGAAGTCAGAATGGAGGTGTGTGAAGTCATAGAATGGAGGTGTGTGAAGTCAGAATGGAGGTGTGTGAACTCATAGAATAGAGGTGTGTGTAGTCAAAATGGAGTTATGTGAAGTCATAGAATGGTGGTGTGTGAAGTCACAGAATGGAGGTGTGGAAGTCATAGAATGGAGGTGTGTGAAGTCAGAATGGAGGTGTGTGAAGTCATAGAATGGAGGTGTGTGAAGTCATAATGTAGGTGTGTGAAGTCACAGAATTGAGGTGTGTGAAGTCACAGAATGGAGTTGTGTAAAGTCATAGAATGGAAGTGTGTGAAGTCATAGAATGGAGGTGTGTGAAGTTATAGAATGAATGTTTGTGAAGTAAGAATGAAGGAGTGTTTAGTCATAAAATGGAGATGTGTGAAGGCACAGAATGGAGGTGTGTGAAGTCATAGAATGGAGCTGTGTGAAGTCAGAATGGAGGTGTGTGAAGTCATAGAATGGAGGTGTGTGAACTCACAATGGAGATGTGTGGAGTCAAAAAATGGAGGTGTGTGAAGTCAAAGAATGGAAGTGTGTGAAGTCACAGAATGGAGGTGTGTGAAGTCATAGAATGGAGGTGTGTGAAGTCATAGAATGGAGGTGTGTGAAGTCACAGAACTGATGTTTGTGAAGTCAGAATGGAGGTGTGTGAAGTCAGAATGGAGATTTGTGAAGTCATAGAATGGAGGTGTGTGAAGTCATAGAATGGAGGTGTGTGAAGTCATAGAATGGAGGTGTGTGAATTCACATAATTGATGTTTGTGAATTCAGAATGGAGGTGTGTGAACTCACAATGGAGGTGTGTGAAGTCAAAGAGTGGAGGTGTGTGAAGTCACAGAATTGATGTTTGTGAAGTCAGAATGGAGGTGTGTGAAGACAGAATGGAGGTGTGTGAAGTCATAGAATGGAGGTGTGTGAAGTCACAATGCACGTGTGTGAACTCATAGAATGGAGGTGTCTGAAGTCAGAATGGAGTTGTGTGAAGTCATAGAATGGAGGTGTGTGAAGTAAGAATGGAGTTGTGTGAAGTCACAGAATTGATGTTTGTGAAGTCACAATGGAGGTGTGTGAAGTCATAGAATGGAGGTGTGTGAAGTCACAGAATGGAGGTGTGTGAAGTCATAGAATGGAGCTGTGTGAAGTCAGATTGGAGTTGTGTGAAGTCACAGAATGGAGGTGTGTGAACTCAGAATGGAGGTGTGTGAAGTCACAGAATGAAGGTGTGTGAAGTCATAGAATGGAGGTGTGTGAAGTCATAGAATGGAGGTGTGTGAATTCATAATGGAGGTGTGTGAAGTCACAGAATTGAGGTGTGTGAAGTCACTGAATGGAGGTTTGTGAAGTCATAGAATGGAGGTGTGTGAAGTCATAGAATGGAGGTGTGTGAAGTCATAGAATGGATGTTTGTGAAGAAGGAATGAAGGTGTGTTAAGTCATAGAATGGAGGTGTGTGTAGGCACAGAATGGAGGTGTGGGAAGTCATAGAATGGAGCTGTTTGAAGTCAGAATGGAGGTGTGTGAAGTCACAGAATGGAGGTGTGTGAACTCAGAATGGTGGTGTTTGAAGTCACAGAATGGAGTTGTGTTAAGTCACAGAACGGAGGTGTTTGAACTCAGAATGGAGGTGTGTGAAATCACAGAATGGAGGTGTGTGAAGTCATAGAATGGAGGTGTGTGAACTCATAGAATAGAGGTGTGTGTAGTCACAATGGAGGTATGTGAAGTCATAGAATGGTGGTGTGTGAAGTCACAGAATGGAGGTGTGGAAGTCATAGAATGGAGGTGTGTGAAGTCAGAATGGAGGTGTGTGAAGTCATAGAATGGAGGTGTGTGAAGTCACAATGCACGTGTGTGAACTCATAGAATGGAGGTGTCTGAAGTCAGAATGGAGTTGTGTGAAGTCATAGAATGGAGGTGTGTGAAGTCAGAATGGAGGTGTGTGAAGTCATAGAATGGAGGTGTGTAAAGTAAGAATATAGTTGTGTGAAGTCACAGAATGGAGGTGTGTGAACTCAGAATGGAGGTGTGTGGTCACAGAACGGAGGTTTTTGAAGTCATAGAATGTAGGTGCGTGAAGTCATAGAATGGATGTTTCTGAAATAGAATGAACGTGTGTGAAGTCATAGAATGTAGGTGTGTGAAGTCAAAATGGAGGTGTGCGAACTCATAAAATGGAGATGTGTGAAGTCATGGAATGGAGGTGTGTGAAGTCCAAAAAGGGAGGTGTGTGAAGTTAAACCATGGTGGTGTGTGAAGTCACAGAATGGAGGTGTGTGAAGTCAAAGAATGGAAGTGTGTGAAGTCAAAATTGAGGTGTGTGAAGTCACAGAATGGAGGAGTGTGAAGTCACAGAATGGAGGTGTGTGAAGTCATAGAATGGAGGTGTGTGAAGTCACAGAATGGAGATGTGTGTAGTCACAGAATGCAGGTGTGTGAAGTCACAGAATGGAGGTGTGTGAATTCATAGAATGGAGGTGTGTGAAGTCAGAACGGAGGTGTGTGAAGTCACAGAATGGAGGTGCGTAAAGTCACAGAATGGAGGTTTGTAAACTCAGAATGGAGGTGTGTGAAGTCATAGAATGGAGGTGTGTAAAGTCATAGAATGGAGGTGTGTGAGGTCATAATATAGGTGTGTGAAGTCACAGAATTGAGGTGTGTGTAGTCACAGAATGGAGGTGTGTGAAGTAACAGAATGGAGGTGTGTGAAGTCACAGAATGGAGGTGTGTGAACTCACAATGGAGGTGTGTGAAGTCCCAGAATGGAGGTGTGTGAAGTCAAACAATAAAGGTGTGTGAAGTCACAGAATGGAGGTCTGTGAAGTCATAGAATGGAGGTGTGTTAAGTCACAGAATGGAGGTGTGTGAACTCAGAGAATGGAGGTGTGTGAACTCAGAATGGAAGTGTGTGAAATCACAGAACGGAGATTTGTGAAGTCATAGAATGGAAGAGAGTGAAGTCATATAATGGATATTTCTGAAGTAAGAATGAAGGTGTGTGAAGTCATAGAATGGAGGTTTGTGAAGTCAAAATGGAGGTGTGTGAACTCATAGAATGGAGGTGTGTGAACTCATAGAATGGAGGTGTGTGAAGTCAAAGAAAGGAGGTGTGTGAAGTCAAAGAATGGAGGTGTGTGAAGGCAAACAATAAAAGTGTGTGCAGTCACAGAATGGAGGTGTGTGAAATCACAGAATGGAGGTGTGTGAAGTCAAAAAGGTGGTGTGTAGAGTCACAAATGGAGGTGTGTGAACTCATAGAATGGAGGTGTGTGAAGTCATGGAATGGAGGTGTGTGAAGTCACAGAATGGAGGTGTGTGAAGTCAGAATGGAGTTGTGTGAAGTCATAGAATGGAGGTGTGTGAAGTCAGAATGGAGGTGTGTGAAGTCATAGAATGGAGGTGTGTGAAGTCAGAATGGAGGTGTGTGAACTCATAGAATAGAGGTGTGTGTAGTCAAAATGGAGTTATGTGAAGTCATAGAATGGTGGTGTGTGAAGTCACAGAATGGAGGTGTGGAAGTCATAGAATGGAGGTGTGTGAAGTCAGAATGGAGGTGTGTGAAGTCATAGAATGGAGGTGTGTGAAGTCATAATGTAGGTGTGTGAAGTCACAGAATTGAGGTGTGTGAAGTCACAGAATGGAGTTGTGTAAAGTCATAGAATGGAAGTGTGTGAAGTCATAGAATGGAGGTGTGTGAAGTTATAGAATGAATGTTTGTGAAGTAAGAATGAAGGAGTGTTTAGTCATAAAATGGAGATGTGTGAAGGCACAGAATGGAGGTGTGTGAAGTCATAGAATGGAGCTGTGTGAAGTCAGAATGGAGGTGTGTGAAGTCATAGAATGGAGGTGTGTGAACTCACAATGGAGATGTGTGGAGTCAAAAAATGGAGGTGTGTGAAGTCAAAGAATGGAAGTGTGTGAAGTCACAGAATGGAGGTGTGTGAAGTCATAGAATGGAGGTGTGTGAAGTCATAGAATGGAGGTGTGTGAAGTCACAGAACTGATGTTTGTGAAGTCAGAATGGAGGTGTGTGAAGTCAGAATGGAGATTTGTGAAGTCATAGAATGGAGGTGTGTGAAGTCATAGAATGGAGGTGTGTGAAGTCATAGAATGGAGGTGTGTGAATTCACATAATTGATGTTTGTGAATTCAGAATGGAGGTGTGTGAACTCACAATGGAGGTGTGTGAAGTCAAAGAGTGGAGGTGTGTGAAGTCACAGAATTGATGTTTGTGAAGTCAGAATGGAGGTGTGTGAAGACAGAATGGAGGTGTGTGAAGTCATAGAATGGAGGTGTGTGAAGTCACAATGCACGTGTGTGAACTCATAGAATGGAGGTGTCTGAAGTCAGAATGGAGGTGTGTGAAGTCATAGAATGGAGGTGTGTGAAGTAAGAATGGAGTTGTGTGAAGTCACAGAATTGATGTTTGTGAAGTCACAATGGAGGTGTGTGAAGTCATAGAATGGAGGTGTGTGAAGTCACAGAATGGAGGTGTGTGAAGTCATAGAATGGAGCTGTGTGAAGTCAGATTGGAGTTCTGTGAAGTCACAGAATGGAGGTGTGTGAACTCAGAATGGAGGTGTGTGAAGTCACAGAATGAAGGTGTGTGAAGTCATAGAATGGAGGTGTGTGAAGTCATAGAATGGATGTGTGTGAATTCATAATGGAGGTGTGTGAAGTCACAGAATTGAGGTGTGTGAAGTCACAGAATGGAGGTTTGTGAAGTCATAGAATGGAGGTGTGTGAAGTCATAGAATGGAGGTGTGTGAAGTCATAGAATGGATGTTTGTGAAGAAGGAATGAAGGTGTGTTAAGTCATAGAATGGAGGTGTGTGTAGGCACAGAATGGAGGTGTGGGAAGTCATAGAATGGAGCTGTTTGAAGTCAGAATGGAGGTGTGTGAAGTCACAGAATGGAGGTGTGTGAACTCAGAATGGTGGTGTTTGAAGTCACAGAATGGAGTTGTGTTAAGTCACAGAACGGAGGTGTTTGAACTCAGAATGGAGGTGTGTGAAATCACAGAATGGAGGTGTGTGAAGTCATAGAATAGAGGTGTGTGTAGTCACAATGGAGGTATGTGAAGTCATAGAATGGTGGTGTGTAAAGTCACAGAATGTAGGTGTGGAAGTCATAGAATGGAGGTGTGTGAAGTCAGAATGGAGGTGTGTGAAGTCATAGAATGGAGGTGTGTGAAGTCACAATGCACGTGTGTGAACTCATAGAATGGAGGTGTCTGAAGTCAGAATGGAGTTGTGTGAAGTCATAGAATGGAGGTGTGTGAAGTCAGAATGGAGGTGTGTGAAGTCATAGAATGGAGGTGTGTAAAGTAAGAATATAGTTGTGTGAAGTCACAGAATGGAGGTGTGTGAACTCAGAATGGAGGTGTGTGGTCACAGAACGGAGGTTTGTGAAGTCATAGAATGTAGGTGCGTGAAGTCATAGAATGGATGTTTCTGAAATAGAATGAACGTGTGTGAAGTCATAGAATGTAGGTGTGTGAAGTCAAAATGGAGGTGTGCGAACTCATAAAATGGAGATGTGTGAAGTCATGGAATGGAGGTGTGTGAAGTCCAAAAAGGGAGGTGTGTGAAGTTAAACCATGGTGGTGTGTGAAGTCACAGAATGGAGGTGTGTGAAGTCAAAGAATGGAAGTGTGTGAAGTCAAAATTGAGGTGTGTGAAGTCACAGAATGGAGGAGTGTGAAGTCACAGAATGGAGGTGTGTGAAGTCATAGAATGGAGCTGTGTGAAGTCACAGAATGGAGATGTGTGTAGTCACAGAATGCAGGTGTGTGAAGTCACAGAATGGAGGTGTGTGAATTCATAGAATGGAGGTGTGTGAAGTCAGAACGGAGGTGTGTGAAGTCACAGAATGGAGGTGCGTAAAGTCACAGAATGGAGGTTTGTAAACTCAGAATGGAGGTGTGTGAAGTCATAGAATGGAGGTGTGTAAAGTCATAGAATGGAGGTGTGTGAGGTCATAATATAGGTGTGTGAAGTCACAGAATTGAGGTGTGTGTAGTCACAGAATGGAGGTGTGTGAAGTCACAGAATGGAGGTGTGTGAAGTCACAGAATGGAGGTGTGTGAACTCACAATGGAGGTGTGTGAAGTCCCAGAATGGAGGTGTGTGAAGTCAAACAATAAAGGTGTGTGAAGTCACAGAATGGAGGTCTGTGAAGTCATAGAATGGAGGTGTGTTAAGTCACAGAATGGAGGTGTGTGAACTCAGAGAATGGAGGTGTGTGAACTCAGAATGGAAGTGTGTGAAATCACAGAACGGAGATTTGTGAAGTCATAGAATGGAAGTGAGTGAAGTCATATAATGGATATTTCTGAAGTAAGAATGAAGGTGTGTGAAGTCATAGAATGGAGGTTTGTGAAGTCAAAATGGAGGTGTGTGAACTCATAGAATGGAGGTGTGTGAACTCATAGAATGGAGGTGTGTGAAGTCAAAGAAAGGAGGTGTGTGAAGTCAAAGAATGGAGGTGTGTGAAGGCAAACAATAAAAGTGTGTGCAGTCACAGAATGGAGGTGTGTGAAATCACAGAATGGAGGTGTGTGAAGTCAAAAAGGTGGTGTGTAGAGTCACAAATGGAGGTGTGTGAACTCATAGAATGGAGGTGTGTGAAGTCATGGAATGGAGGTGTGTGAAGTCACAGAATGGAGGTGTGTGAAGTCAGAATGGAGTTGTGTGAAGTCATAGAATGGAGGTGTGTGAAGTCAGAATGGAGGTGTGTGAAGTCATAGAATGGAGGTGTGTGAAGTCAGAATGGAGGTGTGTGAACTCATAGAATAGAGGTGTGTGTAGTCAAAATGGAGTTATGTGAAGTCATAGAATGGTGGTGTGTGAAGTCACAGAATGGAGGTGTGGAAGTCATAGAATGGAGGTGTGTGAAGTCAGAATGGAGGTGTGTGAAGTCATAGAATGGAGGTGTGTGAAGTCATAATGTAGGTGTGTGAAGTCACAGAATTGAGGTGTGTGAAGTCACAGAATGGAGTTGTGTAAAGTCATAGAATGGAAGTGTGTGAAGTCATAGAATGGAGGTGTGTGAAGTTATAGAATGAATGTTTGTGAAGTAAGAATGAAGGAGTGTTTAGTCATAAAATGGAGATGTGTGAAGGCACAGAATGGAGGTGTGTGAAGTCATAGAATGGAGCTGTGTGAAGTCAGAATGGAGGTGTGTGAAGTCATAGAATGGAGGTGTGTGAACTCACAATGGAGATGTGTGGAGTCAAAAAATGGAGGTGTGTGAAGTCAAAGAATGGAAGTGTGTGAAGTCACAGAATGGAGGTGTGTGAAGTCATAGAATGGAGGTGTGTGAAGTCATAGAATGGAGGTGTGTGAAGTCACAGAACTGATGTTTGTGAAGTCAGAATGGAGGTGTGTGAAGTCAGAATGGAGATTTGTGAAGTCATAGAATGGAGGTGTGTGAAGTCATAGAATGGAGGTGTGTGAAGTCATAGAATGGAGGTGTGTGAATTCACATAATTGATGTTTGTGAATTCAGAATGGAGGTGTGTGAACTCACAATGGAGGTGTGTGAAGTCAAAGAGTGGAGGTGTGTGAAGTCACAGAATTGATGTTTGTGAAGTCAGAATGGAGGTGTGTGAAGACAGAATGGAGGTGTGTGAAGTCATAGAATGGAGGTGTGTGAAGTCACAATGCACGTGTGTGAACTCATAGAATGGAGGTGTCTGAAGTCAGAATGGAGTTGTGTGAAGTCATAGAATGGAGGTGTGTGAAGTAAGAATGGAGTTGTGTGAAGTCACAGAATTGATGTTTGTGAAGTCACAATGGAGGTGTGTGAAGTCATAGAATGGAGGTGTGTGAAGTCACAGAATGGAGGTGTGTGAAGTCATAGAATGGAGCTGTGTGAAGTCAGATTGGAGTTGTGTGAAGTCACAGAATGGAGGTGTGTGAACTCAGAATGGAGGTGTGTGAAGTCACAGAATGAAGGTGTGTGAAGTCATAGAATGGAGGTGTGTGAAGTCATAGAATGGAGGTGTGTGAATTCATAATGGAGGTGTGTGAAGTCACAGAATTGAGGTGTGTGAAGTCACAGAATGGAGGTTTGTGAAGTCATAGAATGGAGGTGTGTGAAGTCATAGAATGGAGGTGTGTGAAGTCATAGAATGGATGTTTGTGAAGAAGGAATGAAGGTGTGTTAAGTCATAGAATGGAGGTGTGTGTAGGCACAGAATGGAGGTGTGGGAAGTCATAGAATGGAGCTGTTTGAAGTCAGAATGGAGGTGTGTGAAGTCACAGAATGGAGGTGTGTGAACTCAGAATGGTGGTGTTTGAAGTCACAGAATGGAGTTGTGTTAAGTCACAGAACGGAGGTGTTTGAACTCAGAATGGAGGTGTGTGAAATCACAGAATGGAGGTGTGTGAAGTCATAGAATGGAGGTGTGTGAACTCATAGAATAGAGGTGTGTGTAGTCACAATGGAGGTATGTAAAGTCATAGAATGGTGGTGTGTGAAGTCACAGAATGGAGGTGTGGAAGTCATAGAATGGAGGTGTGTGAAGTCAGAATGGAGGTGTGTGAAGTCATAGAATGGAGGTGTGAGAAGTCACAATGCACGTGTGTGAACTCATAGAATGGAGGTGTCTGAAGTCAGAATGGAGTTGTGTGAAGTCATAGAATGGAGGTGTGTGAAGTCAGAATGGAGGTGTGTGAAGTCATAGAATGGAGGTGTGTAAAGTAAGAATATAGTTGTGTGAAGTCACAGAATGGAGGTGTGTGAACTCAGAATGGAGGTGTGTGGTCACAGAACGGAGGTTTGTGAAGTCATAGAATGTAGGTGCGTGAAGTCATAGAATGGATGTTTCTGAAGTGAGACTGAAGGTGTATGAAGTCAAAGAATGGAGGTGTGTGAAGTTAAAATGGAGGTGTGTGAAGTCATAGAATGGAGGTGTGTGAAGTCACAGAATGGAGGTTTGTGAAGTCATAGAATGGAGCTGTGTGAAGTCAGATTGGAGTTGTGTGAAGTCACAGAATGGAGGTGTGTGAACTCAGAATGGAGGTGTGTGAAGTCACAGAATGAAGGTGTGTGAAGTCATAGAATGGAGGTGTGTGAAGTCATAGAATGGAGGTGTGTGAATTCATAATGGAGGTGTGTGAAGTCACAGAATTGAGGTGTGTGAAGTCACAGAATGGAGGTTTGTGAAGTCATAGAATGGAGGTGTGTGAAGTCATAGAATGGAGGTGTGTGAAGTCATAGAATGGATGTTTGTGAAGAAGGAATGAAGGTGTGTTAAGTCATAGAATGGAGGTGTGTGTAGGCACAGAATGGAGGTATGTGAAGTCATAGAATGGAGCTGTTTGAAGTCAGAATGGAGGTGTGTGAAGTCACAGAATGGAGGTGTGTGAACTCAGAATGGTGGTGTTTGAAGTCACAGAATCGAGTTGTGTTAAGTCACAGAACGGAGGTGTTTGAACTCAGAATGGAGGTGTGTGAAATCACAGAATGGAGGTGTGTGAAGTCATAGAATGGAGGTGTGTGAAATCATAGAATGGAGGTGTGGGAAGGCATAGAGTGGAGATGTGTGAAGTCAGATTGGAGGTGTGCGAAGTCACAGAATGGAGGTGTGTGAAGTCATTGAATGGAGCTTGGTGAAGTCAGAATGGAAGTGTGTGAAGTCACAGAATTGAGGTGTGTGAACTCAGAACGGAGGTGTGTGAAGTCACAGAATCTAGGTGGGTGAAGTCATAGAATGGAGGTGTGTGAAGTCATAGAATGGAGGTGTGTGAAGTCATAATGGAAGTGTGTGAAGTCACAGAATTGAGGCGTGTGAAGTCACAGAATGGAGGTGTGTGAAGTCATAGAATGGAGGTGTGTGAAGTCAGAACGGAGGTGTGTGAAGTCACAGAATGGAGGTGCGTTAAGTCACCGAATGGAGGTTTGTGAACTCAGAATGGAGGTGTGTGAAGTCACACAATGGAGGTGAGGGAAGTCATAGAATGGAGTTGTGTGAAGTAACAGAATGGTGGTGTGTGAATTAATAGAATGGAGGTGTGAGAAATCATAGAATGAAGGTGTGTGAAGTCAAAGAATTGAGGTTTGTGAATTCTGAATGGAGCTGTGTGAAGTCAGGATGGAAGTGGGTGAAGTCACAGAATGGAGGTGTGGGAACTCAGAATGGAGGTGTGTGGTCACAGAACGGAGGTTTGTGAAGTCATAGAATGTTGGTGCGTGAAGTCATAGAATGGATGTTTCTGAAGTGAGAATGAAGGTGTATGAAGTCAAAGAATGGAGGTGTGTGAAGTCAAAATGGAGGTGTGTGAACTCATAGAATGGAGGTGTGTGAACTCATAGAATGGAGGTGTGTGAAGTCATGGAATGGAGGTGTGTGAATTAATAGAATGGAAGTGTGTGAAATCATAGAATGGAGGTGTGTGAAGTCAAAGAATTGAGGTTTGTGAAGTCAGAATGGAGGTGTGTGAAGTCAGGATGGAGGTGGGTGAAGTCACAGAATGGAGGTGTGGGAACTCAGAATGGAGGTGTGTGGTCACAGAACGGAGGTTTGTGAAGTCATAGAATGTAGGTGCGTGAAGTCATAGAATGGATGTTTCTGAAGTGAGAATGAAGGTGTATGAAGTCAAAGAATGGAGGTGTGTGAAGTCAAAATGGAGGTGTGTGAACTCATAGAATGGAGGTGTGTGAAGCATAGAATGGAGGTGTGTGAAGTCATGGAATGGAGGTGTGTGAAGTCAAAGAATGGAGGTGTGTGAAGTCAAAAAATAAAGGTGTGTGAAGTCACAGAATGGAGGTGTGTGAACTCATAGAATGGAGGTGCATGAAGTCAAACAATGGAGGTGTGTGAAGTCATGGAATGGAGGTGTGTGAAGTCAGAATGAGTTGTGTGAAGTCATAGAAGAGAATGGAGGTGTGTGATCATAGAATGGATGTTTGTGAAGTAAGAATGAAGGTGTGTTAAGTCATAGAATGGAGGTGTGTGAAGGCACAGAATGCAGGTGTGTGAAGTCATAGAATGGAGCTATGTGAAGTCATAATGGAGGTGTGTGAAGTCATAGAATGGAGGTGTGTGAAATCACAATGGAGGTGTGTGAAGTCAAAGAATGGAGGTGTGTGAAGTCATAGAAAGGAATTGTGTGAAGTCATAGAATGGAGGTGTGTGAAGCCAGAATTGAGGTGTGTGATGTCACAGAATTGAGGTGTGTGAACTCAGAATGGAGGTGTGTGAAGTCACAGAATGGAGGTTTGTAAAGTCATACAGTGGAGGTGTGTGAAGTGATAGAATGGATGTTTCTGAAATAGAATGGAGGTGTGTGAAGTCAAAGAATGGAAGTGTGTGAAGTCAAAATTGAGGTGTGTGAAGTCACAGAATGGAGGAGTGTGAAGTCACAGAATGGAGGTGTGTGAAGTCATAGAATGGAGGTGTGTGAAGTCACAGAATGGAGATGTGTGTAGTCACAGAATGTAGGTGTGTGAAGTCACAGAATGCAGGTGTGTGAAGTCATAGAATGGAGGTGTGTGAAGTCAGAACGGAGGTGTGTGTAGTCACAGAATGGAGGCGCGTAAAGTCACAGAATGGAGGTTTGTGAACTCAGAATGGAGGTGTGTGAAGTCATAGAATGGAGGTGTGTAAAGTCATAGAATGGAGGTGTGTGAGGTCAAAATATAGGTGTGTGAACTCACAGAATTGAGGTGTGTGAAGTCACAGAATGGAGGTTTGTGAAGTCATAGAATGGAGGTGTGTGAAGTCATAGAATGGAGGTGTGTGAAGTCATAGAATGGATGTTTGTGAAGTAAGATTGAAGGTGTGTTAAGTCCTAGAATGGAGATGTGTGAAGGCACAGAATGGAGGTGTGTGAAGTCATAGAATGGAGCTGTGTGCAGTCAGAATGGAGGTGTGTGAAGTCATAGAATGAAGGTGTGCAAACTCACAATGGAGATGTGTGAAGTCAAAGAATGGAGGTGTGTGAAGTCAAAGAATGGAAGTTTGTGAAGTCATAGAATGGAGGTGTGTGAAGTCATAGAATGGAGGTGTGTGAAGTCAGAGAATGGAGTTGTGTGAAGTCACAGAATTGATGTTTGTGAAGTCAGAATGGAGGTGTTTGAAGTCAGAATGGAAGTTTGTGAAGTCATAGAATGGAGGTGTGTGAAGTCAAAATGGTGGTGTGTGAACTCATAGAATGGATGTGTGTGAACTGATAGAGTAGAGGTGTGTGAAGTCATGGAATGGAGGTGTGTGAATTCATAATGGAGGTGTGTGAAGTCACAGAATTGAGGTGTGTGAAGTCACAGAATGGAGGTTTGTGAAGTCATAGAATGGAGGTGTGTGAAGTCATAGAATGGAGGTGTGTGAAGTCATAGAATAGAGGTGTATGAAGTCAAAATGGTGGTGTGTGAACTCATAGAATGGATGTGTGTGAACTGATAGAGTAGAGGTGTGTGAAGTCATGGAATGGAGGTGTGTGAATTCAAAGAATGGAGGTGTGTGAAGTCAAACAATGGAGGTGTGCGAAGTCACAGAATGGAGGTGTGTTAAGTCACAGAATGGAAGTGTGTGAAGTCAAAATGGAAGTGTGTGAAGTCACAGAATGCAGGTGTGTGAAGTCACAGAATGGAGGTGTGTGAAGTCAAAATGGTGGTGTGTAACGTCAGAAATGGAGGTGTGTGAAGTCACAGAATGCATGTGTGTGAACTCAAAATGGAGGTGTGTGAAGTCAAAGAATGGAGGTGTGCGAAGTCAAAGAATATAGGTGTGTGAAGTCATAGAATGGAGGTGTGTGAAGTCATAGAATGGAGGTGTGTGAAATCATAGAAGGAAGGTGTGTGAAGTCACGGAATGAAGGTGTGTTAATTCACAGAACGGAGGTGTGTGAACTCAGAATGGAGGTGTGTGAAGTCCCAGAATGGAGGTGTGGGAAGTCATAGAATGGAGTTGTGTGAAGTCACAGAATGGAGATGTGTGAATTCATAGAATGGAGGTGTGTGAAGTTATAGAATGGAGGTGTGTGAAGTCAAAGCATGGAGGTGTGTGAAGTCATAGTTTGGAGGTGTGTGAAGCCAGAATTGAGGTGTGTGAATTCACAGAATTGAGGTTTGTGAACTCAGAATGGAGGTGTGTGAAGTCACAGAATGGAGGTTTGTGAAATCATAGAATGGAGGTGTGTGAAGTCATAGAACGGATGTTTCTGAAGTAGAATGAAGGCGTGTGAAGTCATAGAATGGAGGAGTGTGAAGTCAAAATAGAGGTGTGCGAACTCATAAAATGGAGATGTGTGAAGTCATGGAATGGAGGTGTGTGAAGTCCAAAAATAGAGGTGTGTGAAGTCAATGTTAATGTGGGTGAAGTCACAGAATGGAGGTGTGTGAATTCAAAGAATGGAAGTGTGTGAAGTCAAAATGGAGGTGTGTGAAGTAACAGAATGGAGGTGTGTGAAGTCACAGAATGTAGGTGTGTGAAGTCATAGAATGGAGGTGTGTGAAGTCACAGAATGGAGGTGTGTGAAGTCACAGAATGGAGGTGTGTGAAGTCAAAATGGATGTGTGTGAACTCATAGAATGGAGGTTTGTGAACTCATAGAATGGAGGTGGGTGAAGTCATGCAATGGAGGTGTGTGAAGTCAAAGAATGGAGGTGTGTGAAGTCAAACAATAAAGGTGTGTGAAGTCACAGAATGGAGGTGTGTGAAAGCACAGAATGGAGGTGTGTGAAGTCAAAAATGTGGTGTGTAGAGTCACAAATGGAGGTGTGTGAACTCATAGAATGGAGGTGTGTGAAGTCAAAGAATGGAGGTGTGTGAAGTCATGGAATGGAGGTGTGTGAAGTCACAGAATGGAGGTGTGTAAAGTCATAGAATGGAGGTGTGTGAAGTCATAGAATGGATGTTTCTGAATAAGAATGAATGTGTGTGAAGTCATAGAATGGAGGTCTATGAAGTCAAAATGGAGGTGTGTGAACTCATAGAATGGAGGTCTGAGAACTCATAGAATGGAGGTGTGTGAAGTCATGGAATAAAGGTGTGTGAAGTCAAAGAATGCATTGTGTGAAGTCAAAGAATAAAGGTGTGTGAAGTCACAGAATGGAGGTGTGTGAAATCACAGAATGGAGGTGTGTGAAGTCATGGAATGGAGGTGTGTGAAGTCACAGAATGGAGGTGTGTGAAGTCAGAATGTAGATGTGTGAAGTCATAGAATGGAGGTGTGTGAAGTCACAAGGGAGGTGTGTGAAATCATAGAATGGAGGTGTGTGAAGTCATCGAATGGAGGTGTGTGAAGTCATGGAATGGAGGTGTGTGAAGTCATGGAATGGATGTGTGAAGTCACAGAATGGAGGTGTGTGAAGTCAGAGAATGGAGTTGTGTGAAGTCACAGAATTGATGTTTGTGAAGTCAGAATGGAGGTGTTTGAAGTCAGAATGGAAGTTTGTGAAGTCATAGAATGGAGGTGTGTGAAGTTGTAGAATGGATGTGTGTGAAGTCACAGAATTGATGTTTGTGAAGTCAGAATGGAGGTGTGTGAACTCACAATGGAGCTGTGTGAAGTCAAAGAATGGAGGTGTGTGAAGTCACAGAATTGATGTTTGTGAAGTCAGAATGGAGGTGTGTGAAGTCAGAATGGAGGTGTGTGAAGTCATAAAATGGAGGTGTGTGAAGTCACAATGCAGGTGTGTGAACTCATAGAATGGAGGTGTGTGAAGTCACAGAATGGAGGTGTGTGAAGTCATAGAATGGAGGTGTGTGAAGTCATAGAATGGAGGTGTGTGAAGTCATAGAATGGAGGTGTGTGAAGTCATAGAATGGAGGTGTGTGAAGTCATAGAATGGAGGTTTTTGAAGTCATAGAATGGAGGTGGGTGAATTCATAAAATGGATGTTCCTGACGTAAGAAGGTAGGTGTGTGAAGTCATAGAATAGAGGTGTATGAAGTCAAAATGGTGGTGTGTGAACTCATAGAATGGATGTGTGTGAACTGATAGAGTAGAGGTGTGTGAAGTCATGGAATGGAGGTGTGTGAATTCAAAGAATGGAGGTGTGTGAAGTCAAACAATGGAGGTGTGCGAAGTCACAGAATGGAGGTGTGTTAAGTCACAGAATGGAAGTGTGTGAAGTCAAAATGGAAGTGTGTGAAGTCACAGAATGCAGGTGTGTGAAGTCACAGAATGGAGGTGTGTGAAGTCAAAATGGTGGTGTGTAACGTCACAAATGGAGGTGTGTGAAGTCACAGAATGCATGTGTGTGAACTCAAAATGGAGGTGTGTGAAGTCAAAGAATGGAGGTGTGCGAAGTCAAAGAATATAGGTGTGTGAAGTCATAGAATGGAGGTGTGTGAAGTCATAGAATGGAGGTGTGTGAAATCATAGAAGGAAGGTGTGTGAAGTCACGGAATGAAGGTGTGTTAATTCACAGAACGGAGGTGTGTGAACTCAGAATGGAGGTGTGTGAAGTCCCAGAATGGAGGTGTGGGAAGTCATAGAATGGAGTTGTGTGAAGTCACAGAATGGAGATGTGTGAATTCATAGAATGGAGGTGTGTGAAGTCATAGAATGGAGGTGTGTGAAGTCAAAGAATGGAGGTGTGTGAAGTCATAGTTTGGAGGTGTGTGAAGCCAGAATTGAGGTGTGTGAAGTCACAGAATTGAAGTTTGTGAACTCAGAATGGAGGTGTGTGAAGTCACAGAATGGAGGTTTGTGAAATCATAGAATGGAGGTGTGTGAAGTCATAGAACGGATGTTTCTGAAGTAGAATGAAGGCGTGTGAAGTCATAGAATGGAGGAGTGTGAAGTCAAAATAGAGGTGTGCGAACTCATAAAATGGAGATGTGTGAAGTCATGGAATGGAGGTGTGTGAAGTCCAAAAATAGAGGTGTGTGAAGTCAAACAATGTTAATGTGGGTGAAGTCACAGAATGGAGGTGTGTGAATTCAAAGAATGGAAGTGTGTGAAGTCAAAATGGAGGTGTGTGAAGTAACAGAATGGAGGTGTGTGAAGTCACAGAATGTAGGTGTGTGAAGTCATAGAATGGAGGTGTGTGAAGTCACAGAATGGAGGTGTGTGAAGTCACAGAATGGAGGTGTGTGAAGTCAAAATGGATGTGTGTGAACTCATAGAATGGAGGTTTGTGAACTCATAGAATGGAGGTGTGTGAAGTCATGCAATGGAGGTGTGTGAAGTCAAAGAATGGAGGTGTGTGAAGTCAAACAATAAAGGTGTGTGAAGTCACAGAATGGAGGTGTGTGAAATCACAGAATGGAGGTGTGTGAAGTCAAAAATGTGGTGTGTAGAGTCAAAAATGGAGGGGTGTGAACTCATAGAACGGAGGTGTGTGAAGTCAAAGAATGGAGGTGTGTGAAGTCATGGAATGGAGGTGTGTGAAGTCACAGAATGGAGGTGTGTAAAGTCATAGAATGGAGGTGTGTGAAGTCATAGAATGGATGTTTCTGAATAAGAATGAATGTGTGGGAAGTCATAGAATGGAGGTGTATGAAGTCAAAATGGAGGTGTGTGAACTCATAGAATGGAGGTCTGAGAACTCATAGAATGGAGGTGTGTGAAGTCATGGAATAAAGGTGTGTGAAGTCAAAGAATGCATTGTGTGAAGTCAAAGAATAAAGGTGTGTGAAGTCACAGAATGGAGGTGTGTGAAATCACAGAATGGAGGTGTGTGAAGTCATGGAATGGAGGTGTGTGAAGTCACAGAATGGAGGTGTGTGAAGTCAGAATGTAGATGTGTGAAGTCATAGAATGGAGGTGTGTGAAGTCACAAGGGAGGTGAGTGAAATCATAGAATGGAGGTGTGTGAAGTCATCGAATGGAGGTGTGTGAAGTCATGGAATGGAGGTGTGTGAAGTCATGGAATGGATGTGTGAAGTCACAGAATGGAGGTGTGTGAAGTCAGAATGGAGTTGTGTGAAGTCATAGAATGGAGGTTTGTGAAGTCAAAGGGAGGTGAGTGAAATCATAGAATGGAGGTGTGTGAAGTCACAGTATGGAGGTGTGTGAAGTAATAGAATGGAGCTGTGTGAAGTCAGATTGGAGGTGTGTGAAGTCACAGAATGGAGGTGTGTAAACTCAGAATGGAGGTGTGTGAAATCACAGAATGGAGGTGTGAAGTCATAGAATGGAGGTGTGTGAAGTCAAAGAATGGAGGTGTATGAACTCAAAATGGTGGTGTGTGAACTCATAGAATGGATGTGTGTGAACTGATAGAGTAGAGGTGTGTGAAGTCATGGAATGGAGGTGTGTGAATTCAAAGAATGGAGGTGTGTGAAGTCACAGAATGGAGGTGTGTGAAGTCATAGAATGGAGGTGTGTGAAGTCACAGAATGGAGGTGTGTGAAGTCACAGAATGGAGGTGTGTGAAGTCAAAATGGATGTGTGTGAACTCATAGAATGGAGGTTTGTGAACTCATAGAATGGAGGTGGGTGAAGTCATGCCATGGAGGTGTGTGAAGTCAAAGAATGGAGGTGTGTGAAGTCAAAAAATAAAGGTGTGTGAAGTCACAGAATGGAGGTGTGTGAAAGCACAGAATGGAGGTGTGTGAAGTCAAAAATGTGGTGTGTAGAGTCACAAATGGAGGTGTGTGAACTCATAGAATGGAGGTGTGTGAAGTCAAAGAATGGAGGTGTGTGAAGTCATGGAATGGAAGTGTGTGAAGTCACAGAATGGAGGTGTGTAAAGTCATAGAATGGAGGTGTGTGAAGTCATAGAATGGATGTTTCTGAATAAGAATGAATGTGTGTGAAGTCATAGAATGGAGGTGTATGAAGTCAAAATGGAGGTGTGTGAACTCATAGAATGGAGGTCTGAGAACTCATAGAATGGAGGTGTGTGAAGTCATGGAATAAAGGTGTGTGAAGTCAAAGAATGCATTGTGTGAAGTCAAAGAATAAAGGTGTGTGAAGTCACAGAATGGAGGTGTGTGAAATCACAGAATGGAGGTGTGTGAAGTCATGGAATGGAGGTGTGTGAAGTCACAGAATGGAGGTGTGTGAAGTCAGAATGTAGATGTGTGAAGTCATAGAATGGAGGTGTGTGAAGTCACAAGGGAGGTGTGTGAAATCATAGAATGGAGGTGTGTGAAGTCACAAGGGAGGTGTGTGAAATCATAGAATGGAGGTGTGTGAAGTCATCGAATGGAGGTGTGTGAAGTCATGGAATGGAGGTGTGTGAAGTCATGGAATGGATGTGTGAAGTCACAGAATGGAGGTGTGTGAAGTCAGAGAATGGAGTTGTGTGAAGTCACAGAATTGATGTTTGTGAAGTCAGAATGGAGGTGTTTGAAGTCAGAATGGAAGTTTGTGAAGTCATAGAATGGAGGTGTGTGAAGTTGTAGAATGGATGTGTGTGAAGTCACAGAATTGATGTTTGTGAAGTCGGAATGGAGGTGTGTGAACTCACAATGGAGCTGTGTGAAGTCAAAGAATGGAGGTGTGTGAAGTCACAGAATTGATGTTTGTGAAGTCAGAATGGAGGTGTGTGAAGTCAGAATGGAGGTGTGTGAAGTCATAGAATGGAGGTGTGTGAAGTCACAATGCAGGTGTGTGAACTCATAGAATGGAGGTGTGTGAAGTCACAGAATGGAGGTGTGTGAAGTCATAGAATGGAGGTGTGTGAAGTCATAGAATGGAGGTGTGTGAAGTCATAGAATGGAGGTGTGTGAAGTCATAGAATGGAGGTGTGTGAAGTCATAGAATGGAGGTTTTTGAAGTCATAGAGTGGAGGTGGGTGAATTCATAAAATGGATGTTCCTGACGTAAGAAGGTAGGTGTGTGAAGTCATAGAATAGAGGTGTATGAAGTCAAAATGGTGGTGTGTGAACTCATAGAATGGATGTGTGTGAACTGATAGAGTAGAGGTGTGTGAAGTCATGGAATGGAGGTGTGTGAATTCAAAGAATGGAGGTGTGTGAAGTCAAACAATGGAGGTGTGCGAAGTCACAGAATGGAGGTGTGTTAAGTCACAGAATGGAAGTGTGTGAAGTCAAAATGGAAGTGTGTGAAGTCACAGAATGCAGGTGTGTGAAGTCACAGAATGGAGGTGTGTGAAGTCAAAATGGTGGTGTGTAACGTCACAAATGGAGGTGTGTGAAGTCACAGAATGCATGTGTGTGAACTCAAAATGGAGGTGTGTGAAGTCAAAGAATGGAGGTGTGCGAAGTCAAAGAATATAGGTGTGTGAAGTCATAGAATGGAGGTGTGTGAAGTCATAGAATGGAGGTGTGTGAAATCATAGAAGGAAGGTGTGTGAAGTCACGGAATGAAGGTGTGTTAATTCACAGAACGGAGGTGTGTGAACTCAGAATGGAGGTGTGTGAAGTCCCAGAATGGAGGTGTGGGAAGTCATAGAATGGAGTTGTGTGAAGTCACAGAATGGAGATGTGTGAATTCATAGAATGGAGGTGTGTGAAGTCATAGAATGGAGGTGTGTGAAGTCAAAGAATGGAGGTGTGTGAAGTCATAGTTTGGAGGTGTGTGAAGCCAGAATTGAGGTGTGTGAATTCACAGAATTGAGGTTTGTGAACTCAGAATGGAGGTGTGTGAAGTCACAGAATGGAGGTTTGTGAAATCATAGAATGGAGGTGTGTGAAGTCATAGAACGGATGTTTCTGAAGTAGAATGAAGGCGTGTGAAGTCATAGAATGGAGGAGTGTGAAGTCAAAATAGAGGTGTGCGAACTCATAAAATGGAGATGTGTGAAGTCATGGAATGGAGGTGTGTGAAGTCCAAAAATAGAGGTGTGTGAAGTCAAACAATGTTAATATGGGTGAAGTCACAGAATGGAGGTGTGTGAATTCAAAGAATGGAAGTGTGTGAAGTCAAAATGGAGGTGTGTGAAGTCACAGAATGGAGGTGTGTGAAGTCACAGAATGGAGGTGTGTGAAGTCAAAATGGATGTGTGTGAACTCATAGAATGGAGGTTTGTGAACTCATAGAATGGAGGTGTGTGAAGTCATGCAATGGAGGTGTGTGAAGTCAAAGAATGGAGGTGTGTGAAGTCAAACAATAAAGGTGTGTGAAGTCACAGAATGGAGGTGTGTGAAATCACAGAATGGAGGTGTGTGAAGTCAAAAATGTGGTGTGTAGAGTCAAAAATGGAGGGGTGTGAACTCATAGAACGGAGGTGTGTGAAGTCAAAGAATGGAGGTGTGTGAAGTCATGGAATGGAGGTGTGTGAAGTCACAGAATGGAGGTGTGTAAAGTCATAGAATGGAGGTGTGTGAAGTCATAGAATGGATGTTTCTGAATAAGAATGAATGTGTGGGAAGTCATAGAATGGAGGTGTATGAAGTCAAAATGGAGGTGTGTGAACTCATAGAATGGAGGTCTGAGAACTCATAGAATGGAGGTGTGTGAAGTCATGGAATAAAGGTGTGTGAAGTCAAAGAATGCATTGTGTGAAGTCAAAGAATAAAGGTGTGTGAAGTCACAGAATGGAGGTGTGTGAAATCACAGAATGGAGGTGTGTGAAGTCATGGAATGGAGGTGTGTGAAGTCACAGAATGGAGGTGTGTGAAGTCAGAATGTAGATGTGTGAAGTCATAGAATGGAGGTGTGTGAAGTCACAAGGGAGGTGTGTGAAATCATAGAATGGAGGTGTGTGAAGTCATCGAATGGAGGTGTGTGAAGTCATGGAATGGAGGTGTGTGAAGTCATGGAATGGATGTGTGAAGTCACAGAATGGAGGTGTGTGAAGTCAGAATGGAGTTGTGTGAAGTCATAGAATGGAGGTTTGTGAAGTCAAAGGGAGGTGAGTGAAATCATAGAATGGAGGTGTGTGAAGTCACAGTATGGAGGTGTGTGAAGTAATAGAATGGAGCTGTGTGAAGTCAGATTGGAGGGGTGTGAAGTCACAGAATGGAGGTGTGTAAACTCAGAATGGAGGTGTGTGAAATCACAGAATGGAGGTGTGAAGTCATAGAATGGAGGTGTGTGAAGTCAAAGAATGGAGGTGTATGAACTCAAAATGGTGGTGTGTGAACTCATAGAATGGATGTGTGTGAACTGATAGAGTAGAGGTGTGTGAAGTCATGGAATGGAGGTGTGTGAATTCAAAGAATGGAGGTGTGTGAAGTCACAGAATGGAGGTGTGTGAAGTCATAGAATGGAGGTGTGTGAAGTCACAGAATGGAGGTGTGTGAAGTCACAGAATGGAGGTGTGTGAAGTCAAAATGGATGTGTGTGAACTCATAGAATGGAGGTTTGTGAACTCATAGAATGGAGGTGGGTGAAGTCATGCAATGGAGGTGTGTGAAGTCAAAGAATGGAGGTGTGTGAAGTCAAAAAATAAAGGTGTGTGAAGTCACAGAATGGAGGTGTGTGAAAGCACAGAATGGAGGTGTGTGAAGTCAAAAATGTGGTGTGTAGAGTCACAAATGGAGGTGTGTGAACTCATAGAATGGAGGTGTGTGAAGTCAAAGAATGGAGGTGTGTGAAGTCATGGAATGGAGGTGTGTGAAGTCACAGAATGGAGGTGTGTAAAGTCATAGAATGGAGGTGTGTGAAGTCATAGAATGGATGTTTCTGAATAAGAATGAATGTGTGTGAAGTCATAGAATGGAGGTGTATGAAGTCAAAATGGAGGTGTGTGAACTCATAGAATGGAGGTCTGAGAACTCATAGAATGGAGGTGTGTGAAGTCATGGAATAAAGGTGTGTGAAGTCAAAGAATGCATTGTGTGAAGTCAAAGAATAAAGGTGTGTGAAGTCACAGAATGGAGGTGTGTGAAATCACAGAATGGAGGTGTGTGAAGTCATGGAATGGAGGTGTGTGAAGTCACAGAATGGAGGTGTGTGAAGTCAGAATGTAGATGTGTGAAGTCATGGAATGGAGGTGTGTGAAGTCACAAGGGAGGTGTGTGAAATCATAGAATGGAGGTGTGTGAAGTCATCGAATGGAGGTGTGTGAAGTCATGGAATGGAGGTGTGTGAAGTCATGGAATGGATGTGTGAAGTCACGGAATGGAGGTGTGTGAAGTCAGAGAATGGAGTTGTGTGAAGTCACAGAATTGATGTTTGTGAAGTCAGAATGGAGGTGTTTGAAGTCAGAATGGAAGTTTGTGAAGTCATAGAATGGAGGTGTGTGAAGTTGTAGAATGGATGTGTGTGAAGTCACAGAATTGATGTTTGTGAAGTCAGAATGGAGGTGTGTGAACTCACAATGGAGCTGTGTGAAGTCAAAGAATGGAGGTGTGTGAAGTCACAGAATTGATGTTTGTGAAGTCAGAATGGAGGTGTGTGAAGTCAGAATGGAGGTGTGTGAAGTCATAGAATGGAGGTGTGTGAAGTCACAATGTAGGTGTGTGAACTCATAGAATGGAGGTGTGTGAAGTCACAGAATGGAGGTGTGTGAAGTCATAGAATGGAGGTGTGTGAAGTCATAGAATGGAGGTGTGTGAAGTCATAGAATGGAGGTGTGTGAAGTCATTAAATGGAGGTGTGTGAAGTCATAGAATGGAGGTTTTTGAAGTCATAGAATGGAGGTGGGTGAATTCATAAAATGGATGTTCCTGACGTAAGAAGGTAGGTGTGTGAAGTCATAGAATAGAGGTGTATGAAGTCAAAATGGTGGTGTGTGAACTCATAGAATGGATGTGTGTGAACTGATAGAGTAGAGGTGTGTGAAGTCATGGAATGGAGGTGTGTGAATTCAAAGAATGGAGGTGTGTGAAGTCAAACAATGGAGGTGTGCGAAGTCACAGAATGGAGGTGTGTTAAGTCACAGAATGGAAGTGTGTGAAGTCAAAATGGAAGTGTGTGAGGTCACAGAATGCAGGTGTGTGAAGTCACAGAATGGAGGTGTGTGAAGTCAAAATGGTGGTGTGTAACGTCACAAATGGAGGTGTGTGAAGTCACAGAATGCATGTGTGTGAACTCAAAATGGAGGTGTGTGAAGTCAAAGAATGGAGGTGTGCGAAGTCAAAGAATATAGGTGTGTGAAGTCATAGAATGGAGGTGTGTGAAATCATAGAATGGAGGTGTGTGAAATCATAGAAGGAAGGTGTGTGAAGTCACGGAATGAAGGTGTGTTAATTCACAGAACGGAGGTGTGTGAACTCAGAATGGAGGTGTGTGAAGTCCCAGAATGGAGGTGTGGGAAGTCATAGAATGGAGTTGTGTGAAGTCACAGAATGGAGATGTGTGAATTCATAGAATGGAGGTGTGTGAAGTCATAGAATGGAGGTGTGTGAAGTCAAAGAATGGAGGTGTGTGAAGTCATAGTTTGGAGGTGTGTGAAGCCAGAATTGAGGTGTGTGAATTCACAGAATTGAGGTTTGTGAACTCAGAATGGAGGTGTGTGAAGTCACAGAATGGAGGTTTGTGAAATCATAGAATGGAGGTGTGTGAAGTCATAGAACGGATGTTTCTGAAGTAGAATGAAGGCGTGTGAAGTCATAGAATGGAGGAGTGTGAAGTCAAAATAGAGGTGTGCGAACTCATAAAATGGAGATGTGTGAAGTCATGGAATGGAGGTGTGTGAAGTCCAAAAATAGAGGTGTGTGAAGTCAAACAATGTTAATGTGGGTGAAGTCACAGAATGGAGGTGTGTGAATTCAAAGAATGGAAGTGTGTGAAATCAAAATGGAGGTGTGTGAAGTAACAGAATGGAGGTGTGTGAAGTCACAGAATGTAGGTGTGTGAAGTCATAAAATGGAGGTGTGTGAAGTCACAGAATGGAGGTGTGTGAAGTCACAGAATGGAGGTGTGTGAAGTCAAAATGGATGTGTGTGAACTCATAGAATGGAGGTTTGTGAACTCATAGAATGGAGGTGTGTGAAGTCATGCAATGGAGGTGTGTGAAGTCAAAGAATGGAGGTGTGTGAAGTCAAACAATAAAGGTGTGTGAAGTCACAGAATGGAGGTGTGTGAAATCACAGAATGGAGGTGTGTGAAGTCAAAAATGTGGTGTGTAGAGTCAAAAATGGAGGGGTGTGAACTCATAGAACGGAGGTGTGTGAAGTCAAAGAATGGAGGTGTGTGAAGTCATGGAATGGAGGTGTGTGAAGTCACAGAATGGAGGTGTGTAAAGTCATAGAATGGAGGTGTGTGAAGTCATAGAATGGATGTTTCTGAATAAGAATGAATGTGTGTGAAGTCATAGAGTGGAGGTGTATGAAGTCAAAATGGAGGTGTGTGAACTCATAGAATGGAGGTCTGAGAACTCATAAAATGGAGGTGTGTGAAGTCATGGAATAAAGGTGTGTGAAGTCAAAGAATGCATTGTGTGAAGTCAAAGAATAAAGGTGTGTGAAGTCACAGAATGGAGGTGTGTGAAATCACAGAATGGAGGTGTGTGAAGTCAAAAATGTGGTGTGTAGAGTCACAAATGGAGGTGTGTGAACTCATAGAATGGAGGTGTGTGAAGTCAAAGAATGGAGGTGTGTGAAGTCATGGAATGGAGGTGTGTGAAGTCACAGAATGGAGGTGTGTAAAGTCATAGAATGGAGGTGTGTGAAGTCATAGAATGGATGTTTCTGAATAAGAATGAATGTGTGTGAAGTCATAGAATGGAGGTGTATGAAGTCAAAATGGAGGTGTGTGAAGTCAGAATGTAGATGTGTGAAGTCATAGAATGGAGGTGTGTGAAGTCACAAGGGAGGTGTGTGAAATCATAGAATGGAGGTGTGTGAAGTCATCGAATGGAGGTGTGTGAAGTCATGGAATGGAGGTGTGTGAAGTCATGGAATGGATGTGTGAAGTCACAGAATGGAGGTGTGTGAAGTCAGAATGGAGTTGTGTGAAGTCATAGAATGGAGGTTTGTGAAGTCAAAGGGAGGTGAGTGAAATCAGAGAATGGAGGTGTGTGAAGTCACAGTATGGAGGTGTGTGAAGTAATAGAATGGAGCTGTGTGAAGTCAGATTGGAGGTGTGTGAAGTCACAGAAAGGAGGTGTGTAAACTCAGAATGGAGGTGTGTGAAATCACAGAATGGAGGTGTGAAGTCATAGAATGGAGGTGTGTGAAGTCATAGAATGGAGGTGTGTGAAGTCATAATGGAGGTGTGTGAAGTCACAGCATCGAGTTGAGTGAAGTCACATCATGGAGGTGTGTGAAATCACAGAATGGAGGTGTGTGAAGTCATAGAATGGAGGTGTGTGAAGTCATAGAATGGAGGTTTTTGAAGTCGTAGAATGGAGGTGGGTGAATTCATAAAATGGATGTTCCTGACGTAAGAAGGTAGGTGTGTGAAGTCATAGAATAGAGGTGTATGAAGTCAAAATGGTGGTGTGTGAACTCATAGAATGGATGTGTGTGAACTGATAGAGTAGAGGTTTGTGAAGTCATGGAATGGAGGTGTGTGAATTCAAAGAATGGAGGTGTGTGAAGTCAAACAATGGAGGTGTGCGAAGTCACAGAATGGAGGTGTGTTAAGTCACAGAATGGAAGTGTGTGAAGTCAAAATGGAGGTGTGTGAAGTCACAGAATGCAGGTGTGTGAAGTCACAGAATGGAGGTGTGTGAAGTCAAAATGGTGGTGTGTAACGTCACAAATGGAGGTGTGTGAAGTCACAGAATGCATGTGTGTGAACTCAAAATGGAGGTGTGTGAAGTCAAAGAATGGAGGTGTGCGAAGTCAAAGAATATAGGTGTGTGAAGTCATAGAATGGAGGTGTGGGAACTCAGAATGGAGGTGTGTGAAGTCCCAGAATGGAGGTGTGGGAAGTCATAGAATGGAGTTGTGTGAAGTCACAGAATGGAGATGTGTGAATTCATAGAATGGAGGTGTGTGAAGTCATAGAATGGAGGTGTGTGAAGTCAAAGAATGGAGGTGTGTGAAGTCATAGTTTGGAGGTGTGTGAAGCCAGAATTGAGGTGTGTGAATTCACAGAATTGAGGTTTGTGAACTCAGAATGGAGGTGTGTGAAGTCACAGAATGGAGGTTTGTGAAATCATAGAATGGAGGTGTGTGAAGTCATAGAACGGATGTTTCTGAAGTAGAATGAAGGCGTGTGAAGTCATAGAATGGAGGAGTGTGAAGTCAAAATAGAGGTGTGCGAACTCATAAAATGGAGATGTGTGAAGTCATGGAATGGAGGTGTGTGAAGTCCAAAAATAGAGGTGTGTGAAGTCAAACAATGTTAATGTGGGTGAAGTCACAGAATGGAGGTGTGTGAATTCAAAGAATGGAAGTGTGTGAAGTCAAAATGGAGGTGTGTGAAGTAACAGAATGGAGGTGTGTGAAGTCACAGAATGTAGGTGTGTGAAGTCATAGAATGGAGGTGTGTGAAGTCACAGAATGGAGGTGTGTGAAGTCACAGAATGGAGGTGTGTGAAGTCAAAATGGATGTGTGTGAACTCATAGAATGGAGGTTTGTGAACTCATAGAATGGAGGTGTGTGAAGTCATGCAATGGAGATGTGTGAAGTCAAAGAATGGAGGTGTGTGAAGTCAAACAATAAAGGTGTGTGAAGTCACAGAATGGAGGTGTGTGAAATCACAGAATGGAGGTGTGTGAAGTCAAAAATGTGGTGTGTAGAGTCACAAATGGAGGCGTGTGAACTCATAGAATGGAGGTGTGTGAAGTCAAAGAATGGAGGTGTGTGAAGTCATGGAATGGAGGTGTGTGAAGTCACAGAATGGAGGTGTGTAAAGTCATAGAATGGAGGTGTGTGAAGTCATAGAATGGATGTTTCTGAATAAGAATGAATGTGTGTGAAGTCATAGAATGGAGGTGTATGAAGTCAAAATGGAGGTGTGTGAACTCATAGAATGGAGGTCTGAGAACTCATAGAATGGAGGTGTGTGAAGTCATGGAATAAAGGTGTGTGAAGTCAAAGAATGCATTGTGTGAAGTCAAAGAATAAAGGTGTGTGAAGTCACAGAATGGAGGTGTGTGAAATCACAGAATGGAGGTGTGTGAAGTCATGGAATGGAGGTGTGTGAAGTCACAGAATGGAGGTGTGTGAAGTCAGAATGTAGATGTGTGAAGTCATAGAATGGAGGTGTGTGAAGTCAGAATGGAGGTGTGTGAAGTCATAGAATGGAGGTGTGTGAAGTAAGAATGGAGTTGTGTGAAGTCACAGAATTGATGTTTGTGAAGTCACAATGGAGGTGTGTGAAGTCATAGAATGGAGGTGTGTGAAGTCACAGAAAGGAGGTGTGTGAAGTCATAGAATGGAGCTGTGTGAAGTCAGATTGGAGTTGTGTGAAGTCACAGAATGGAGGTGTGTGAACTCAGAATGGAGGTGTGTGAAGTCACAGAATGAAGGTGTGTGAAGTCATAGAATGGAGGTGTGTGAAGTCATAGAATGGATGTGTGTGAATTCATAATGGAGGTGTGTGAAGTCACAGAATTGAGGTGTGTGAAGTCACAGAATGGAGGTTTGTGAAGTCATAGAATGGAGGTGTGTGAAGTCATAGAATGGAGGTGTGTGAAGTCATAGAATGGATGTTTGTGAAGAAGGAATGAAGGTGTGTTAAGTCATAGAATGGAGGTGTGTGTAGGCACAGAATGGAGGTGTGTGAAGTCATGGAATGGAGCTGTTTGAAGTCAGAATGGAGGTGTGTGAAGTCACAGAATGGAGGTGTGTGAACTCAGAATGGTGGTGTTTGAAGTCACAGAATGGAGTTGTGTTAAGTCACAGAACGGAGGTGTTTGAACTCAGAATGGAGGTGTGTGAAATCACAGAATGGAGGTGTGTGAAGTCATAGAATGGAGGTGTGTGAAATCATAGAATGGAGGTGTGGGAAGGCATAGAGTGGAGCTGTGTGAGGTCAGATTGGAGGTGTGCGAAGTCACAGAATGGAGGTGTGTGAAGTCATTGAATGGAGCTTGGTGAAGTCAGAATGGAGGTGTGTGAAGTCACAGAATTGAGGTGTGTGAACTCAGAACGGAGGTGTGCGAAGTCACAGAATTTAGGTGGGTGAAGTCATAGAATGGAGGTGTGTGAAGTCATAGAATGGAGGTGTGTGAAGTCATAATGGAGGTGTGTGAAGTCACAGAATTGAGGCGTGTGAAGTCACAGAATGGAGGTGTGTGAAGTCATAGAATGGAGGTGTGTGAAGTCAGAACGGAGGTGTGTGAAGTCACAGAATGGAGTTGCGTTAAGTCACCGAATGTAGGTTTGTGAACTCAGAATGGAGGTGTGTGAAGTCACACAATGGAGGTGAGGGAAGTCATAGAATGGAGTTGTGTGAAGTAACAGCATGGTGGTGTGTGAATTAACAGAATGGAGGTGTGAGAAATCATAGAATGAAGGTGTGTGAAGTCAAAGAATTGAGGTTTGTGAAGTCAGAATGGAGCTGTGTGAAGTCAGGATGGAGGTGTGTGAACTCATAGAATGGAGGTGTGTGAACTCATAGAATGGAGGTGTGTGAAGTCATGGAATGGAGGTGTGTGAATTAATAGAATGGAAGTGTGTGAAATCATAGAATGGAGGTGTGTGAAGTCAAAGAATTGAGGTTTGTGAAGTCAGAATGGAGGTGTGTGAAGTCAGGATGGAGGTGCGTGAAGTCACAGAATGGAGGTGTGGGAACTCAGAATGGAGGTGTGTGGTCACAGAACGGAGGTTTGTGAAGTCATAGAATGTAGGTGCGTGAAGTCATAGAATGGATGTTTCTGAAGTGAGAATGAAGGTGTATGAAGTCAAAGAATGGAGGTGTGTGAAGTCAAAATGGAGGTGTGTGAACTCATAGAATGGAGGTGTGTGAACTCATAGAATGGAGGTGTGTGAAGTCATGGAATGGAGGTGTGTGAAGTCAAAGAATGGAGGTGTGTGAAGTCAAAAAATAAAGGTGTGTGAAGTCACAGAATGGAGGTGTGTGAACTCATAGAATGGAGGTGCATGAAGTCAAACAATGGAGGTGTGTGAAGTCATGGAATGGAGGTGTGTGAATCAGAATGAGTTGTTTGAAGTCATAGAATAGAATGGAGGTGTGTGATCATAGAATGGATGTTTGTGAAGTAAGAATGAAGGTGTGTTAAGTCATAGAATGAAGGTGTGTGAAGGCACAGAATGGAGGTGTGTGAAGTCATAGAATGGAGCTATGTGAAGTCATAATGGAGGTGTGTGAAGTCATAGAATGGAGGTGTGTGAAATCACAATGGAGGTGTGTGAAGTCAAAGAATGGAGGTGTGTGAAGTCATAGAAAGGAATTGTGTGAAGTCATAGAATGGAGGTGTGTGAAGCCAGAATTGAGGTGTGTGATGTCACAGAATTGAGGTGTGTGAACTCAGAATGGAGGTGTGTGAAGTCACAGAATGGAGGTTTGTAAAGTCATACAATGGAGGTGTGTGAAGTCATAGAATGGATGTTTCTGAAATAGAATGAAGGTGTGTGAAGTCATAGAATGTAGGTGTGTGAAGTCAAAATGGAGGTGTGCGAACTCATAAAATGGAGATGTGTGAAGTCATGGAATGGAGGTGTGTGAAGTCCAAAAAGGGAGGTGTGTGAAGTTAAACCATGGTGGTGTGTGAAGTCACAGAATGGAGGTGTGTGAAGTCAAAGAATGGAAGTGTGTGAAGTCAAAATTGAGGTGTGTGAAGTCACAGAATGGAGGAGTGTGAAGTCAAAGAATGGAGGTATGTGAAGTCATAGAATGGAGGTGAGTGAAGTCACAGAATGGAGATGTGTGTACTCACAGAATGTAGGTGTGTGAAGTCACAGAATGGAGGTGTGTGATGTCATAGAATGGAGGTGTGTGAAGTCAGAACGGAGGTGTGTGGAGTCACAGAATGGAGGTGCGTAAAGTCACAGAATGGAGGTTTGTGAACTCAGAATGGAGGTGTGTGAAGTCATAGAATGGAGGTGTGTGAAGTCCAAAAATAGAGGTGTGTGAAGTCAAACAATGTTAATGTGTGTGAAGTCACAGAATGGAGGTGTGTGAATTCAAAGAATGGAAGTGTGTAAAGTCAAAATAGCTGTGTGAGAAGTAACAGAATGGAGGTGTGTGAAGTCACAGAATGTAGGTGTGTGAAGTCATAGAATGGAGGTGTGTGAAGTCACAGAATGGAGGTGTGTGAAGTCACAGAATGGAGGTGTGTGAAGTCAAAATGGAGGTGTGTGAACTCATAGAATGGAGGTTTGTGAACTCATAGAATAGAGGTGTGTGAAGTCATGCAATGGAGGTGTGTGAAGTCAAACAATAAAGGTGTGTGAAGTCACAGAATGGAGGTGTGTGAAATCACAGAATGGAGGTGTGTGAAGTCATGGAATGGAGGTGTGTGAAGTCACAGAATGGAGGTGTGTGAAGTCAGAATGTAGTTGTGTGAAGTCATAGAATGGAGGTGTGTGAAGTCAAAGGGAGGTGTGTGAAATCATAGAATGCAGGTGTGTGAAGTCACAGTATGGAGGTGTGTGCAGTCATAGAATGGAGCTGTGTGAAGTCAGATTGGAGGTGTGTGAAGTCACAGAATGGAGGTGTGTGAACTCACAATGGAGGTGTGTGAAATCACAGAATGGAGGTGTGAAGTCATAGAATGGAGGTGTGTGAAGTCATAGAATGGAGGTGTGTGAAGTCATAATGGAGGTGTGTGAAGTCACAGAATTGAGGTGTGTGAAGTCACAGCATGGAGGTGTGTGAAGTTATAGAATGGAGGTGTGTGAAGTCATAGAATGGAGGTGTGTGATCATAGAATGGATGTTTGTGAAGTAAGAATGAAGGTGTGTTAAGTCATAGAATGGAGGTGTGTGAAGGCACAGAATGGAGATGTGTGAAGTCCTAGAATGGAGCTATGTGAAGTCATAATGGAGGTGTGTGAAGTCATAGAATGGAGGTGTGTGAATTCACAATGGAGGTGTGTGAAGTCAAAGAATGGAGGTGTGTGAAGTCATAGAAAGGAATTGTGTGAAGTCATAGAATGGAGGTGTGTGAAGCCAGAATTGAGGTGTGTGAAGTCATAGAATTGAGGTGTGTGAACTCAGAATGGAGGTGTGTGAAGTCACAGAATGGAGGTTTGTAAAGTCATAGAATGGAGGTGTGTGAAGTCATAGAATGGAAGTTTCTGAAGTAGAATGAAGGTGTGTGAAGTCATAGAATGTAGGTGTGTGAAGTCAAAATGGAGGTGTGCGAACTCATAAAAAGGAGATGCGTGAAGTCATGGAATGGAGGTTTGTGAAGTCCAAAAAGGGAGGTGTGTGAAGTCAAACAATGGTGGTGTGTGAAGTCACAGAATGGAGGTGTGTGAAGTCAAAGAATGGAAGTGTGTGAAGTCAAAATTGAGGTGTGTGAAGTCACAGAATGGAGGTGTGTGAAGTCACAGAATGGAGGTGTGTGAAGTCATAGAATGGAGGTTTGTGAAGTCACAGAATGGAGATGTGTGTAGTCACAGAATGGAGGTGTGTGAAGTCACAGAATGGAGGTGTGTGAAGTCACAGAATGGAGGTGTGTGAACTCACAATGGAGGTGTGTGAAGTCCCAGAATGGAGGTGTGTGAAGTCAAACAATAAAGGTGTGTGAAGTCACAGAATGGAGGTCTGTGAAGTCATAGAATGGAGGTGTGTTAAGTCACAGAATGGAGGTGTGTGAAGTCACAGAATGGAGGTGTGTGAACTCAGAATGGAGGTGTGTGAAATCACAGAACGGAGATTTGTGAAGTCATAGAATGAAAGTGCGTGAAGTCATATAATGGATATTTCTGAAGTAAGAATGAAGGTGTGTGAAGTCATAGAATGGAGGTTTGTGAAGTCAAAATGGAGGTGTGTGAACTCATAGAATGGAGGTGTGTGAACTCATAGAATGGAGGTGTGTGAAGTCATGGAAAGGAGGTGTGTGAAGTCAAAGAATGGAGGTGTGTGAAATCAAACAATAAAGGTGTGTGCAGTCACAGAATGGAGGTGTGTGAACTCATAGAATGGAGGTGCATGAAGTCAAACAATGGAGGTGTGTGAAGTCATGGAATGGAGGTGTGTGAAGTCAGAATGAGTTGTGTGAAGTCATAGAATAGAATGGAGGTGTGTGATCATAGAATGGATGTTTGTGAAGTAAGAATGAAGGTGTGTTAAGTCATAGAATGAAGGTGTGTGAAGGCACAGAATGGAGGTGTGTGAAGTCATAGAATGGAGCTATGTGAAGTCATAATGGAGGTGTGTGAAGTCATAGAATGGAGGTGTGTGAAATCACAATGGAGGTGTGTGAAGTCAAAGAATGGAGGTGTGTGAAGTCATAGAAAGGAATTGTGTGAAGTCATAGAATGGAGGTGTGTGAAGCCAGAATTGAGGTGTGTGATGTCACAGAATTGAGGTGTGTGAACTCAGAATGGAGGTGTGTGAAGTCACAGAATGGAGGTTTGTAAAGTCATACAATGGAGGTGTGTGAAGTCATAGAATGGATGTTTCTGAAATAGAATGAAGGTGTGTGAAGTCATAGAATGTAGGTGTGTGAAGTCAAAATGGAGGTGTGCGAACTCATAAAATGGAGATGTGTGAAGTCATGGAATGGAGGTGTGTGAAGTCCAAAAAGGGAGGTGTGTGAAGTTAAACCATGGTGGTGTGTGAAGTCACAGAATGGAGGTGTGTGAAGTCAAAGAATGGAAGTGTGTGAAGTCAAAATTGAGGTGTGTGAAGTCACAGAATGGAGGAGTGTGAAGTCACAGAATGGAGGTATGTGAAGTCATAGAATGGAGGTGAGTGAAGTCACAGAATGGAGATGTGTGTACTCACAGAATGTAGGTGTGTGAAGTCACAGAATGGAGGTGTGTGAAGTCATAGAATGGAGGTGTGTGAAGTCAGAACGGAGGTGTGTGGAGTCACAGAATGGAGGTGCGTAAAGTCACAGAATGGAGGTTTGTGAATTCAGAATGGAGGTGTGTGAAGTCATAGAATGGAGGTGTGTAAAGTCATAGAATGGAGGTGTGTGAGGTCATAATATAGGTGTGTGAAGTCACAGAATTGAGGTGTGTGAAGTCACAGAATGGAGGTTTGTGAAGTCATAGAATGGAGGTGTGTGAAGTCATACAATGGAGGTGTGTGAAGTCATAGAATGGATGTTTGTGAAGTAAGAATGAAGGTGTGTTAAGTCCTAGAATGGAGATGTATGAAGGCACAGAATGGAGGTGTGTGAAGTCATAGAATGGAGCTGTGTGCAGTCAGAATGGAGGTGTGTGAAGTCATAGAATGAAGGTGTGTGAACTCACAATGGAGCTGTGTGAAGTCAAAGAATGGAGGTGTGTGAAGTCAAAGAATGAAGTTTGTGAAGTCATAGAATGGAGGTGTGTGAAGTTATAGAATGGAGGTGTGTGAAGTCGTAGAATTGATGTGTGTGAGGTCACAGAATTGATGTTTGTGAAGTCAGAGTGGAGGTGTGTGAACTCACAATGGAGTTGTGTGAAGTCAAAGCATGGAGGTGTGTGAAGTCACAGAATTGATGTTTGTGAAGTCAGAATGGAGGTGTGTGAAGTCAGAATGGAGGTGTGTGAAGTCATAGAATGGAGGTGTGTGAAGTCATAGAATGGAGGTGTGTGAAGTCGTACAATTGATGTGTGTGAGGTCACAGAATTGATGTTTGTGAAGTCAGAATGGAGGTGTGTGAACTCACAATGGAGTTGTGTGAAGTCAAAGCATGGAGGTGTGTGAAGTCACAGAATTGATGTTTGTGAAGTCAGAATGGAGGTGTGTGAAGTTAGAATGGAGGTGTGTGAAGTCATAGAATGGAGGTGTGTGATGTCACAATGCAGGTGTGTGAACTCATAGAATGGAGGTGTGTGAAGTCACAGAATGGATGTGTGTGAAGTCATAGAATGGAGGTGTGTGAAGTCATAGAATGGAGGTGTGTGAAGTCATAGAATGGAGGTGTGTGAAGTCATAGAATGGAGGTTTGTGAAGTCATAGAATGGAGGTGGGTGAATTCATAAAATGGATGTTCCTGAAGTAAGAATGTAGGTGTGTGAAGTCATAGAATGGAGGTGTATGAAGTCAAAATGGTGGTGTGTGAACTCATAGAATGGATGTGTGAGAACTGATAGAGTATAGGTGTGGGAAGTCATGGACTGAAGGTGTGTGAAGTCAAAGAATGGAGGTGTGTGAAGTCAAACAATATAGGTGTGCGAAGTCACAGAATGGAGGTGTGTGAAGTCACAGAATGGAAGTGTGTGAAGTCAAAATGGAGGTGTGTGAAGTCACAGAATGGAGGTGTGTGAAGTCACAGAATGGAGGTGTGTGAAGTCAAAATGGTGGTGTATAACGTCACAAATGGAGGTGTGTGAAGTCACAGAATGTATGTGTGTGAAATCAAAATGGAGGTGTGTGAAGTCAAAGAATATAGGTGTGTGAAGTCATAGAATGGAGGTGTGTGAAGTCATAGAATGGAGGTGTGTGAAATCATAGAAGGAAGGTGTGTGAAGTCACGGAATGAAGGTGTGTTAATTCACAGAACGGAGGTGTGTGAACTCAGAATGGAGGTGTGTGAAGTCCCAGAATGGAGGTGTGGGAAGTCATAGAATGGAGTTGTGTGAAGTCACAGAATGGAGATGTGTGAATTCATAGAATGGAGGTGTGTGAAGTCATAGAATGGAGGTGTGTGAAGTCACAGAATGGAGGTGTGTGAAGTCAAAGAATGGAGGTGTGTGAAGTCACAGATTGGAGGTGTGTGAACTCACAATGGAGGTGTGTGAAGTCAAAGAATGGAGGTGTGTGAAGTCATAGAATGGAAGTGTGTGAAGTCATAGAATGGAGGTGTGTGAAGCCAGAATTGAGGTGTGTGAATTCACAGAATTGAGGTGTGTGAACTCAGAATGGAGGTGTGTGAAGTCACAGAATGGAGGTTTGTGAAATCATAGAATGGAGGTCTGTGAAGTCATAGAACGGATGTTTCTGAAGAAGAATGAAGGCGTGTGAAGTCATAGAATGGAGGAGTGTGAAGGCAAAATGGAGGTGTGCGAACTCATAAAATGGAGATGTGTGAAGTCATGGAATGGAGGTGTGTGAAGTCCAAAAATAGAGGTGTGTGAAGTCAAACAATGTTAATGTGTGTGAAGTCACAGAATGGAGGTGTGTGAATTCAAAGAATGGAAGTGTGTAAAATCAAAATAGCTGTGTGAGAAGTAACAGAATGGAGGTGTGTGAAGTCACAGAATGTAGGTGTGTGAAGTCATAGAATGGAGGTGTGTGAAGTCACAGAATGGAGGTGTGTGAAGTCACAGAATGGAGGTGTGTGAAGTCAAAATGGAGGTGTGTGAAGTCATAGAATGGAGGTGTGTGAAGTCACAGAATGGAGGTGTGTGAAGTCAAAGAATGGAGGTGTGTGAAGTCACAGATTGGAGGTGTGTGAACTCACAATGGAGGTGTGTGAAGTCAAAGAATGGAGGTGTGTGAAGTCATAGAATGGAAGTGTGTGAAGTCATAGAATGGAGGTGTGTGAAGCCAGAATTGAGGTGTGTGAATTCACAGAATTGAGGTGTGTGAACTCAGAATGGAGGTGTGTGAAGTCACAGAATGGAGGTTTGTGAAATCATAGAATGGAGGTCTGTGAAGTCATAGAACGGATGTTTCTGAAGTAGAATGAAGGCGTGTGAAGTCATAGAATGGAGGAGTGTGAAGGCAAAATGGAGGTGTGCGAACTCACAAAATGGAGATGTGTGAAGTCATGGAATGGAGGTGTGTGAAGTCCAAAAATAGAGGTGTGTGAAGTCAAACAATGTTAATGTGTGTGAAGTCACAGAATGGAGGTGTGTGAATTCAAAGAATGGAAGTGTGTAAAGTCAAAATAGCTGTGTGAGAAGTAACAGAATGGAGGTGTGTGAAGTCACAGAATGTAGGTGTGTGAAGTCATAGAATGGAGGTGTGTGAAGTCACAGAATGGAGGTGTGTGAAGTCACAGAATGGAGGTGTGTGAAGTCAAAATGGAGGTGTGTGAACTCATAGAATGGAGGTTTGTGAACTCATAGAATAGAGGTGTGTGAAGTCATGCAATGGAGGTGTGTGAAGTCAAACAATAAAGGTGTGTGAAGTCACAGAATGGAGGTGTGTGAAATCACAGAATGGAGGTGTGTGAAGTCATGGAATGGAGGTGTGTGAAGTCACAGAATGGAGGTATGTGAAGTCAGAATGTAGTTGTGTGAAGTCATAGAATGGAGGTGTGTGAAGTCAAAGGGAGGTGTGTGAAATCATAGAATGCAGGTGTGTGAAGTCACAGTATGGAGGTGTGTGAAGTCATAGAATGGAGCTGTGTGAAGTCAGATTGGAGGTGTGTGAAGTCACAGAATGGAGGTGTGTGAACTCACAGTGGAGGTGTGTGAAATCACAGAATGGAGGTGTGAAGTCATAGAATGGAGGTGTGTGAAGTCATAGAATGGAGGTGTGTGAAGTCATAATGGAGGTGTGTGAAGTCACAGAATTGAGGTGTGTGAAGTCACAGCATGGAGGTGTGTGAAGTTATAGAATGGAGGTGTGTGAAGTCATAGAATGGAGGTGTGTGATCATAGAATGGATGTTTGTGAAGTAAGAATGAAGGTGTGTTAAGTCATAGAATGGAGGTGTGTGAAGGCACAGAATGGAGATGTGTTAAGTCATAGAATGGAGCTATGTGAAGTCATAATGGAGGTGTGTGAAGTCATAGAATGGAGGTGTGTGAATTCACAATGGAGGTGTGTGAAGTCAAAGAATGGAGGTGTGTGAAGTCATAGAAAGGAATTGTGTGAAGTCATAGAATGGAGGTGTGTGAAGCCAGAATTGAGGTGTGTGAAGTCATAGAATTGAGGTGTGTGAACTCAGAATGGAGGTGTGTGAAGTCACAGAATGGAGGTTTGTAAAGTCATAGAATGGAGGTGTGTGAAGTCATAGAATGGAAGTTTCTGAAGTAGAATGAAGGTGTGTGAAGTCATAGAATGTAGGTGTGTGAAGTCAAAATGGAGGTGTGCGAACTCATAAAAAGGAGATGCGTGAAGTCATGGAATGGAGGTTTGTGAAGTCCAAAAAGGGAGGTGTGTGAAGTCAAACAATGGTGGTGTGTGAAGTCACAGAATGGAGGTGTGTGAAGTCAAAGAATGGAAGTGTGTGAAGTCAAAATTGAGGTGTGTGAAGTCACAGAATGGAGGTGTGTGAAGTCACAGAATGGAGGTGTGTGAAGTCATAGAATGGAGGTGTGTGAAGTCACAGAATGGAGATGTGTGTAGTCACAGAATGGAGGTGTGTGAAGTCACAGAATGGAGGTGTGTGAAGTCACAGAATGGAGGTGTGTGAACTCACAATGGAGGTGTGTGAAGTCCCAGAATGGAGGTGTGTGAAGTCAAACAATAAAGGTGTGTGAAGTCACAGAATGGAGGTCTGTGAAGTCATAGAATGGAGGTGTGTTAAGTCACAGAATGGAGGTGTGTGAAGTCACAGAATGGAGGTGTGTGAACTCAGAATGGAGGTGTGTGAAATCACAGAACGGAGATTTGTGAAGTCATAGAATGAAAGCGCGTGAAGTCATATAATGGATATTTCTGAAGTAAGAATGAAGGTGTGTGAAGTCATAGAATGGAGGTTTGTGAAGTCAAAATGGAGGTGTGTGAACTCATAGAATGGAGGTGTGTGAACTCATAGAATGGAGGTGTGTGAAGTCATGGAAAGGAGGTGTGTGAAGTCAAAGAATGGAGGTGTGTGAAATCAAACAATAAAGGTGTGTGCAGTCACAGAATGGAGGTGTGTGAACTCATAGAATGGAGGTGCATGAAGTCAAACAATGGAGGTGTGTGAAGTCATGGAATGGAGGTGTGTGAAGTCAGAATGAGTTGTGTGAAGTCATAGAATAGAATGGAGGTGTGTGATCATAGAATGGATGTTTGTGAAGTAAGAATGAAGGTGTGTTAAGTCATAGAATGAAGGTGTGTGAAGGCACAGAATGGAGGTGTGTGAAGTCATAGAATGGAGCTATGTGAAGTCATAATGGAGGTGTGTGAAGTCATAGAATGGAGGTGTGTGAAATCACAATGGAGGTGTGTGAAGTCAAAGAATGGAGGTGTGTGAAATCATAGAAGGAAGGTGTGTGAAGTCACGGAATGAAGGTGTGTTAATTCACAGAACGGAGGTGTGTGAACTCAGAATGGAGGTGTGTGAAGTCCCAGAATGGAGGTGTGGGAAGTCATAGAATGGAGTTGTGTGAAGTCACAGAATGGAGATGTGTGAATTCATAGAATGGAGGTGTGTGAAGTCATAGAATGGAGGTGTGTGAAGTCACAGAATGGAGGTGTGTGAAGTCAAAGAATGGAGGTGTGTGAAGTCACAGATTGGAGGTGTGTGAACTCACAATGGAGGTGTGTGAAGTCAAAGAATGGAGGTGTGTGAAGTCATAGAATGGAAGTGTGTGAAGTCATAGAATGGAGGTGTGTGAAGCCAGAATTGAGGTGTGTGAATTCACAGAATTGAGGTGTGTGAACTCAGAATGGAGGGGTGTGAAGTCACAGAATGGAGGTTTGTGAAATCATAGAATGGAGGTCTGTGAAGTCATAGAACGGATGTTTCTGAAGAAGAATGAAGGCGTGTGAAGTCATAGAATGGAGGAGTGTGAAGGCAAAATGGAGGTGTGCGAACTCATAAAATGGAGATGTGTGAAGTCATGGAATGGAGGTGTGTGAAGTCCAAAAATAGAGGTGTGTGAAGTCAAACAATGTTAATGTGTGTGAAGTCACAGAATGGAGGTGTGTGAATTCAAAGAATGGAAGTGTGTAAAATCAAAATAGCTGTGTGAGAAGTAACAGAATGGAGGTGTGTGAAGTCACAGAATGTAGGTGTGTGAAGTCTTAGAATGGAGGTGTGTGAAGTCACAGAATGGAGGTGTGTGAAGTCACAGAATGGAGGTGTGTGAAGTCAAAATGGAGGTGTGTGAAGTTATAGAATGGAGGTGTGTGAAGTCACAGAATGGAGGTGTGTGAAGTCAAAGAATGGAGGTGTGTGAAGTCACAGATTGGAGGTGTGTGAACTCACAATGGAGGTGTGTGAAGTCAAAGAATGGAGGTGTGTGAAGTCATAGAATGGAAGTGTGTGAAGTCATAGAATGGAGGTGTGTGAAGCCAGAATTGAGGTGTGTGAATTCACAGAATTGAGGTGTGTGAACTCAGAATGGAGGTGTGTGAAGTCACAGAATGGAGGTTTGTGATATCATAGAATGGAGGTCTGTGAAGTCATAGAACGGATGTTTCTGAAGTAGAATGAAGGCGTGTGAAGTCATAGAATGGAGGAGTGTGAAGGCAAAATGGAGGTGTGCGAACTCACAAAATGGAGATGTGTGAAGTCATGGAATGGAGGTGTGTGAAGTCCAAAAATAGAGGTGTGTGAAGTCAAACAATGTTAATGTGTGTGAAGTCACAGAATGGAGGTGTGTGAATTCAAAGAATGGAAGTGTGTAAAGTCAAAATAGCTGTGTGAGAAGTAACAGAATGGAGGTGTGTGAAGTCACAGAATGTAGGTGTGTGAAGTCATAGAATGGAGGTGTGTGAAGTCACAGAATGGAGGTGTGTGAAGTCACAGAATGGAGGTGTGTGAAGTCAAAATGGAGGTGTGTGAACTCATAGAATGGAGGTTTGTGAACTCATAGAATAGAGGTGTGTGAAGTCATGCAATGGAGGTGTGTGAAGTCAAACAATAAAGGTGTGTGAAGTCACAGAATGGAGGTGTGTGAAATCACAGAATGGAGGTGTGTGAAGTCATGGAATGGAGGTGTGTGAAGTCACAGAATGGAGGTGTGTGAAGTCAGAATGTAGTTGTGTGAAGTCATAGAATGGAGGTGTGTGAAGTCAAAGGGAGGTGTGTGAAATCATAGAATGCAGGTGTGTGAAGTCACAGTATGGAGGTGTGTGAAGTCATAGAATGGAACTGTGTGAAGTCAGATTGGAGGTGTGTGAAGTCACAGAATGGAGGTGTGTGAACTCAAAATGGAGGTGTGTGAAATCACAGAATGGAGGTGTGAAGTCATAGAATGGAGGTGTGTGAAGTCATAGAATGGAGGTGTGTGAAGTCATAATGGAGGTGTGTGAAGTCACAGAATTGAGGTGTGTGAAGTAACAGCATGGAGGTGTGTGAAGTTATAGAATGGAGGTGTGTGAAGTCATAGAATGGAGGTGTGTGATCATAGAATGGATGTTTGTGAAGTAAGAATGAAGGTGTGTTAAGTCATAGAATGGAGGTGTGTGAAGGCACAGAATGGAGATGTGTTAAGTCATAGAATGGAGCTATGTGAAGTCATAATGGAGGTGTGTGAAGTCATAGAATGGAGGTGTGTGAATTCACAATGGAGGTGTGTGAAGTCAAAGAATGGAGGTGTGTGAAGTCATAGAAAGGAATTGTGTGAAGTCATAGAATGGAGGTGTGTGAAGCCAGAATTGAGGTGTGTGAAGTCATAGAATTGAGGTGTGTGAACTCAGAATGGAGGTGTGTGAAGTCACAGAATGGAGGTTTGTAAAGTCATAGAATGGAGGTGTGTGAAGTCATAGAATGGAAGTTTCTGAAGTAGAATGAAGGTGTGTGAAGTCATAGAATGTAGGTGTGTGAAGTCAAAATGGAGGTGTGCGAACTCATAAAAAGGAGATTCGTGAAGTCATGGAATGGAGGTTTGTGAAGTCCAAAAAGGGAGGTGTGTGAAGTCAAACAATGGTGGTGTGTGAAGTCACAGAATGGAGGTGTGTGAAGTCAAAGAATGGAAGTGTGTGAAGTCAAAATTGAGGTGTGTGAAGTCACAGAATGGAGGTGTGTGAAGTCACAGAATGGAGGTGTGTGAAGTCATAGAATGGAGGTGTGTGAAGTCACAGAATGGAGATGTGTGTAGTCACAGAATGGAGGTGTGTGAAGTCACAGAATGGAGGTGTGTGAACTCACAATGGAGGTGTGTGAAGTCCCAGAATGGAGGTGTGTGAAGTCAAACAATAAAGGTGTGTGAAGTCACAGAATGGAGGTCTGTGAAGTCATAGAATGGAGGTGTGTTAAGTCACAGAATGGAGGTGTGTGAAGTCACAGAATGGAGGTGTGTGAACTCAGAATGGAGGTGTGTGAAATCACAGAACGGAGATTTGTGAAGTCATAGAATGAAAGTGCGTGAAGTCATATAATGGATATTTCTGAAGTAAGAATGAAGGTGTGTGAAGTCATAGAATGGAGGTTTGTGAAGTCAAAATGGAGGTGTGTGAACTCATAGAATGGAGGTGTGTGAACTCATAGAATGGAGGTGTGTGAAGTCATGGAAAGGAGGTGTGTGAAGTCAAAGAATGGAGGTGTGTGAAATCAAACAATAAAGGTGTGTGCAGTCACAGAATGGAGGTGTGTGAACTCATAGAATGGAGGTGCATGAAGTCAAACAATGGAGGTGTGTGAAGTCATGGAATGGAGGTGTGTGAAGTCAGAATGAGTTGTGTGAAGTCATAGAATAGAATGGAGGTGTGTGATCATAGAATGGATGTTTGTGAAGTAAGAATGAAGGTGTGTTAAGTCATAGAATGAAGGTGTGTGAAGGCACAGAATGGAGGTGTGTGAAGTCATAGAATGGAGCTATGTGAAGTCATAATGGAGGTGTGTGAAGTCATAGAATGGAGGTGTGTGAAATCACAATGGAGGTGTGTGAAGTCAAAGAATGGAGGTGTGTGAAGTCATAGAAAGGAATTGTGTGAAGTCATAGAATGGAGGTGTGTGAAGCCAGAATTGAGGTGTGTGATGTCACAGAATTGAGGTGTGTGAACTCAGAATGGAGGTGTGTGAAGTCACAGAATGGAGGTTTGTAAAGTCATACAATGGAGGTGTGTGAAGTCATAGAATGGATGTTTCTGAAATAGAATGAAGGTGTGTGAAGTCATAGAATGTAGGTGTGTGAAGTCAAAATGGAGGTGTGCGAACTCATAAAATGGAGATGTGTGAAGTCATGGAATGGAGGTGTGTGAAGTCCAAAAAGGGAGGTGTGTGAAGTTAAACCATGGTGGTGTGTGAAGTCACAGAATGGAGGTGTGTGAAGTCAAAGAATGGAAGTGTGTGAAGTCAAAATTGAGGTGTGTGAAGTCACAGAATGGAGGAGTGTGAAGTCACAGAATGGAGGTATGTGAAGTCATAGAATGGAGGTGAGTGAAGTCACAGAATGGAGATGTGTGTACTCACAGAATGTAGGTGTGTGAAGTCACAGAATGGAGGTGTGTGAAGTCATAGAATGGAGGTGTGTGAAGTCAGAACGGAGGTGTGTGGAGTCACAGAATGGAGGTGCGTAAAGTCACAGAATGGAGGTTTGTGAATTCAGAATGGAGGTGTGTGAAGTCATAGAATGGAGGTGTGTAAAGTCATAGAATGGAGGTGTGTGAGGTCATAATATAGGTGTGTGAAGTCACAGAATTGAGGTGTGTGAAGTCACAGAATGGAGGTTTGTGAAGTCATAGAATGGAGGTGTGTGAAGTCATACAATGGAGGTGTGTGAAGTCATAGAATGGATGTTTGTGAAGTAAGATTGAAGGTGTGTTAAGTCCTAGAATGGAGATGTATGAAGGCACAGAATGGAGGTGTGTGAAGTCATAGAATGGAGCTGTGTGCAGTCAGAATGGAGGTGTGTGAAGTCATAGAATGAAGGTGTGTGAACTCACAATGGAGCTGTGTGAAGTCAAAGAATGGAGGTGTGTGAAGTCAAAGAATGAAGTTTGTGAAGTCATAGAATGGAGGTGTGTGAAGTCATAGAATGGAGGTGTGTGAAGTCGTAGAATTGATGTGTGTGAGGTCACAGAATTGATGTTTGTGAAGTCAGAGTGGAGGTGTGTGAACTCACAATGGAGTTGTGTGAAGTCAAAGCATGGAGGTGTGTGAAGTCACAGAATTGATGTTTGTGAAGTCAGAATGGAGGTGTGTGAAGTCAGAATGGAGGTGTGTGAAGTCATAGAATGGAGGTGTGTGATGTCACAATGCAGGTGTGTGAACTCATAGAATGGAGGTGTGTGAAGTCACAGAATGGATGTGTGTGAAGTCATAGAATGGAGGTGTGTGAAGTCATAGAATGGAGGTGTGTGAAGTCATAGAATGGAGGTGTGTGAAGTCATAGAATGGAGGTATGTGAAGTCATAGAATGGAGGTGGGTGAATTCATAAAATGGATGTTCCTGAAGTAAGAATGTAGGTGTGTGAAGTCATAGAATGGAGGTGTATGAAGTCAAAATGGTGGTGTGTGAACTCATAGAATGGATGTGTGAGAACTGATAGAGTATAGGTGTGGGAAGTCATGGACTGGAGGTGTGTGAAGTCAAAGAATGGAGGTGTGTGAAGTCAAACAATATAGGTGTGCGAAGTCACAGAATGGAGGTGTGTGAAGTCACAGAATGGAAGTGTGTGAACTCAAAATGGAGGTGTGTGAAGTCACAGAATGGAGGTGTGTGAAGTCACAGAATGGAGGTGTGAGAAGTCAAAATGGTGGTGTATAACGTCACAAATGGAGGTGTGTGAAGTCACAGAATGTATGTGTTTGAAATCAAAATATAGGTGTGTGAAGTCAAAGAATGGAGGTGTGTGAAGTCAAAGAATATAGGTGTGTGAAGTCATAGAATGGAGGTGTGTGAAGTCAAAGAATGGAGGTGTGTGAAATCATAGAAGGAAGGTGTGTGAAGTCACGGAATGAAGGTGTGTTAATACACAGAACGGAGGTGTGTGAACTCAGAATGGAGGTGTGTGAAGTCCCAGAATGGAGGTTTGGGAAGTCATAGAATGGAGTTGTGTGAAGTCACAGAATGGAGATGTGTGAATTCATAGAATGGAGGTGTGTGAAGTCATAGAATGGAGGTGTGTGAAGTCACAGAATGGAGGTGTGTGAAGTCAAAGAATGGAGGTGTGTGAAGTCACAGAATGGAGGTGTGTGTACTCACAATGGAGGTGTGTGAAGTCAAAGAATGGAGGTGTGTGAAGTCATAGAATGGAAGTGTGTGAAGTCATAGAATGGAGGTGTGTGAAACCAGAATTGAGGTGTGTGAATTCACAGAATTGAGGTGTGTGAACTCAGAATGGAGGTGTGTGAAGTCACAGAATGGAGGTTTGTGAAATCATAGAATGGAGGTCTGTGAAGTCATAGAACGGATGTTTCTGAAGTAGAATGAAGGCGTGTGAAGTCATAGAATGGACGAGTGTGAAGGCAAAATGGAGGTGAGCGAACTCATAAAATGGAGATGTGTGAAGTCATGGAATGGAGGTGTGTGAAGTCCAAAAATAGAGGTGTGTGAAGTCAAACAATGTTAATGTGTGTGAAGTCACAGAATGGAGGTGTGTGAATTCAAAGAATGGAAGTGTGTAAAGTCAAAATAGCTGTGTGAGAAGTAACAGAATGGAGGTGTGTGAAGTCACAGAATGTAGGTGTGTGAAGTCATAGAAAGGAGGTGTGTGAAGTCACAGAATGGAGGTGTGTGAAGTCACAGAATGGAGGTGTGTGAAGTCAAAATGGAGGTGTGTGAACTCATAGAATGGAGGTTTGTGAACTCATAGAATAGAGGTGTGTGAAGTCATGCAATGGAGGTGTGTGAAGTCAAACAATAAAGGTGTGTGAAGTCGCAGAATGGAGGTGTGTGAAATCACAGAATGGAGGTGTGTGAAGTCATGGAATGGAGGTGTGTGAAGTCACAGAATGGAGGTGTGTGAAGTCAGAATGTAGTTGTGTGAAGTCATAGAATGGAGGTGTGTGAAGTCAAAGGGAGGTGTGTGAAATCATAGAATGCAGGTGTGTGAAGTCACAGTATGGAGGTGTGTGAAGTCATAGAATGGAGCTGTGTGAAGTCAGATTGGAGGTGTGTGAAGTCACAGAATGGAGGTGTGTGAACTCACAATGGAGGTGTGTGAAATCACAGAATGGAGGTGTGAAGTCATAGAATGGATGTGTGTGAAGTCATAGAATGGAGGTGTGTGAAGTCATAATGGAGGTGTGTGAAGTCACAGAATTGAGGTGTGTGAAGTCACAGCATGGAGGTGTGTGAAGTTATAGAATGGAGGTGTGTGAAGTCATAGAATGGAGGTGTGTGATCATAGAATGGATGTTTGTGAAGTAAGAATGAAGGTGTGTTAAGTCATAGAATGGAGGTGTGTGAAGGCATCGAATGGAGGTGTGTGAACTCATAGAATGGAGGTGTGTGAAATCACAATGGAGGTGTGTGAAGTCATAGAATCGTGGTGTGTGAAGTTACAGAATGGAGGTGTGTGAAGTCAAAGAATGGAAGTGTGTGAAGTCAAAATTGAGGTGTGTGAAGTCACAGAATGGAGGTGTGTGAAGTCACAGAATGGAGGTGTGTGAAGTCATAGAATGGAGGTGTGTGAAGTCACAGAATGGAGATGTGTGTAGTCACAGAATGGAGGTGTGTGAAGTCACAGAATGCAGGTGTGTGAAGTCACAGAATGGAGGTGTGTGAACTCACAATGGAGGTGTGTGAAGTCCCAGAATGGAGGTGTGTGAAGTCAAACAATAAAGGTGTGTGAAGTCACAGAATGGAGGTCTGTGAAGTCATAGAATGGAGGTGTGTGAAGTCACAGAATGGAGGTGTGTGAACTCAGAGAATGGAGGTGTGTGAACTCAGAATGGAGGTGTGTGAAATCACAGAACGGAGATTTGTGAAGTCACAGAATGAAAGTGCGTGAAGTCATATAATGGATATTTCTGAAGTAAGAATGAAGGTGTGTGAAGTCATAGAATGGAGGTTTGTGAAGTCAAAATGGAGGTGTGTGAACTCATAGAATGGAGGTGTGTGAACTCATAGAATGGAGGTGTGTGAAGTCATGGAAAGGAGGTGTGTGAAGTCAAAGAATGGAGGTGTGTGAAATCAAACAATAAAGGTGTGTGCAGTCACAGAATGGAGGTGTGTGAACTCATAGAATGGAGGTGCATGAAGTCAAACAATGGAGGTGTGTGAAGTCATGGAATGGAGGTGTGTGAAGTCAGAATGAGTTGTGTGAAGTCATAGAATAGAATGGAGGTGTGTGATCATAGAATGGATGTTTGTGAAGTAAGAATGAAGGTGTGTTAAGTCATAGAATGAAGGTGTGTGAAGGCACAGAATGGAGGTGTGTGAAGTCATAGAATGGAGCTATGTGAAGTCATAATGGAGGTGTGTGAAGTCATAGAATGGAGGTGTGTGAAATCACAATGGAGGTGTGTGAAGTCAAAGAATGGAGGTGTGTGAAATCATAGAAGGAAGGTGTGTGAAGTCACGGAATGAAGGTGTGTTAATTCACAGAACGGAGGTGTGTGAACTCAGAATGGAGGTGTGTGAAGTCCCAGAATGGAGGTGTGGGAAGTCATAGAATGGAGTTGTGTGAAGTCACAGAATGGAGATGTGTGAATTCATAGAATGGAGGTGTGTGAAGTCATAGAATGGAGGTGTGTGAAGTCACAGAATGGAGGTGTGTGAAGTCAAAGAATGGAGGTGTGTGAAGTCACAGATTGGAGGTGTGTGAACTCACAATGGAGGTGTGTGAAGTCAAAGAATGGAGGTGTGTGAAGTCATAGAATGGAAGTGTGTGAAGTCATAGAATGGAGGTGTGTGAAGCCAGAATTGAGGTGTGTGAATTCACAGAATTGAGGTGTGTGAACTCAGAATGGAGGGGTGTGAAGTCACAGAATGGAGGTTTGTGAAATCATAGAATGGAGGTCTGTGAAGTCATAGAACGGATGTTTCTGAAGAAGAATGAAGGCGTGTGAAGTCATAGAATGGAGGAGTGTGAAGGCAAAATGGAGGTGTGCGAACTCATAAAATGGAGATGTGTGAAGTCATGGAATGGAGGTGTGTGAAGTCCAAAAATAGAGGTGTGTGAAGTCAAACAATGTTAATGTGTGTGAAGTCACAGAATGGAGGTGTGTGAATTCAAAGAATGGAAGTGTGTAAAATCAAAATAGCTGTGTGAGAAGTAACAGAATGGAGGTGTGTGAAGTCACAGAATGTAGGTGTGTGAAGTCTTAGAATGGAGGTGTGTGAAGTCACAGAATGGAGGTGTGTGAAGTCACAGAATGGAGGTGTGTGAAGTCAAAATGGAGGTGTGTGAAGTCATAGAATGGAGGTGTGTGAAGTCACAGAATGGAGGTGTGTGAAGTCAAAGAATGGAGGTGTGTGAAGTCACAGATTGGAGGTGTGTGAACTCACAATGGAGGTGTGTGAAGTCAAAGAATGGAGGTGTGTGAAGTCATAGAATGGAAGTGTGTGAAGTCATAGAATGGAGGTGTGTGAAGCCAGAATTGAGGTGTGTGAATTCACAGAATTGAGGTGTGTGAACTCAGAATGGAGGTGTGTGAAGTCACAGAATGGAGGTTTGTGAAATCATAGAATGGAGGTCTGTGAAGTCATAGAACGGATGTTTCTGAAGTAGAATGAAGGCGTGTGAAGTCATAGAATGGAGGAGTGTGAAGGCAAAATGGAGGTGTGCGAACTCACAAAATGGAGATGTGTGAAGTCATGGAATGGAGGTGTGTGAAGTCCAAAAATAGAGGTGTGTGAAGTCAAACAATGTTAATGTGTGTGAAGTCACAGAATGGAGGTGTGTGAATTCAAAGAATGGAAGTGTGTAAAGTCAAAATAGCTGTGTGAGAAGTAACAGAATGGAGGTGTGTGAAGTCACAGAATGTAGGTGTGTGAAGTCATAGAATGGAGGTGTGTGAAGTCACAGAATGGAGGTGTGTGAAGTCACAGAATGGAGGTGTGTGAAGTCAAAATGGAGGTGTGTGAACTCATAGAATGGAGGTTTGTGAACTCATAGAATAGAGGTGTGTGAAGTCATGCAATGGAGGTGTGTGAAGTCAAACAATAAAGGTGTGTGAAGTCACAGAATGGAGGTGTGTGAAATCACAGAATGGAGGTGTGTGAAGTCATGGAATGGAGGTGTGTGAAGTCACAGAATGGAGGTGTGTGAAGTCAGAATGTAGTTGTGTGAAGTCATAGAATGGAGGTGTGTGAAGTCAAAGGGAGGTGTGTGAAATCATAGAATGCAGGTGTGTGAAGTCACAGTATGGAGGTGTGTGAAGTCATAGAATGGAACTGTGTGAAGTCAGATTGGAGGTGTGTGAAGTCACAGAATGGAGGTGTGTGAACTCACAATGGAGGTGTGTGAAATCACAGAATGGAGGTGTGAAGTCATAGAATGGAGGTGTGTGAAGTCATAGAATGGAGGTGTGTGAAGTCATAATGGAGGTGTGTGAAGTCACAGAATTGAGGTGTGTGAAGTAACAGCATGGAGGTGTGTGAAGTTATAGAATGGAGGTGTGTGAAGTCATAGAATGGAGGTGTGTGATCATAGAATGGATGTTTGTGAAGTAAGAATGAAGGTGTGTTAAGTCATAGAATGGAGGTGTGTGAAGGCACAGAATGGAGATGTGTTAAGTCATAGAATGGAGCTATGTGAAGTCATAATGGAGGTGTGTGAAGTCATAGAATGGAGGTGTGTGAATTCACAATGGAGGTATGTGAAGTCAAAGAATGGAGGTGTGTGAAGTCATAGAAAGGAATTGTGTGAAGTCATAGAATGGAGGTGTGTGAAGCCAGAATTGAGGTGTGTGAAGTCATAGAATTGAGGTGTGTGAACTCAGAATGGAGGTGTGTGAAGTCACAGAATGGAGGTTTGTAAAGTCATAGAATGGAGGTGTGTGAAGTCATAGAATGGAAGTTTCTGAAGTAGAATGAAGGTGTGTGAAGTCATAGAATGTAGGTGTGTGAAGTCAAAATGGAGGTGTGCGAACTCATAAAAAGGAGATTCGTGAAGTCATGGAATGGAGGTTTGTGAAGTCCAAAAAGGGAGGTGTGTGAAGTCAAACAATGGTGGTGTGTGAAGTCACAGAATGGAGGTGTGTGAAGTCAAAGAATGGAAGTGTGTGAAGTCAAAATTGAGGTGTGTGAAGTCACAGAATGGAGGTGTGTGAAGTCACAGAATGGAGGTGTGTGAAGTCATAGAATGGAGGTGTGTGAAGTCACAGAATGGAGATGTGTGTAGTCACAGAATGGAGGTGTGTGAAGTCACAGAATGGAGGTGTGTGAACTCACAATGGAGGTGTGTGAAGTCCCAGAATGGAGGTGTGTGAAGTCAAACAATAAAGGTGTGTGAAGTCACAGAATGGAGGTCTGTGAAGTCATAGAATGGAGGTGTGTTAAGTCACAGAATGGAGGTGTGTGAAGTCACAGAATGGAGGTGTGTGAACTCAGAATGGAGGTGTGTGAAATCACAGAACGGAGATTTGTGAAGTCATAGAATGAAAGTGCGTGAAGTCATATAATGGATATTTCTGAAGTAAGAATGAAGGTGTGTGAAGTCATAGAATGGAGGTTTGTGAAGTCAAAATGGAGGTGTGTGAACTCATAGAATGGAGGTGTGTGAACTCATAGAATGGAGGTGTGTGAAGTCATGGAAAGGAGGTGTGTGAAGTCAAAGAATGGAGGTGTGTGAAATCAAACAATAAAGGTGTGTGCAGTCACAGAATGGAGGTGTGTGAACTCATAGAATGGAGGTGCATGAAGTCAAACAATGGAGGTGTGTGAAGTCATGGAATGGAGGTGTGTGAAGTCAGAATGAGTTGTGTGAAGTCATAGAATAGAATGGAGGTGTGTGATCATAGAATGGATGTTTGTGAAGTAAGAATGAAGGTGTGTTAAGTCATAGAATGAAGGTGTGTGAAGGCACAGAATGGAGGTGTGTGAAGTCATAGAATGGAGCTATGTGAAGTCATAATGGAGGTGTGTGAAGTCATAGAATGGAGGTGTGTGAAATCACAATGGAGGTGTGTGAAGTCAAAGAATGGAGGTGTGTGAAGTCATAGAAAGGAATTGTGTGAAGTCATAGAATGGAGGTGTGTGAAGCCAGAATTGAGGTGTGTGATGTCACAGAATTGAGGTGTGTGAACTCAGAATGGAGGTGTGTGAAGTCACAGAATGGAGGTTTGTAAAGTCATACAATGGAGGTGTGTGAAGTCATAGAATGGATGTTTCTGAAATAGAATGAAGGTGTGTGAAGTCATAGAATGTAGGTGTGTGAAGTCAAAATGGAGGTGTGCGAACTCATAAAATGGAGATGTGTGAAGTCATGGAATGGAGGTGTGTGAAGTCCAAAAAGGGAGGTGTGTGAAGTTAAACCATGGTGGTGTGTGAAGTCACAGAATGGAGGTGTGTGAAGTCAAAGAATGGAAGTGTGTGAAGTCAAAATTGAGGTGTGTGAAGTCACAGAATGGAGGAGTGTGAAGTCACAGAATGGAGGTATGTGAAGTCACAGAATGGAGGTGTGTGAAGTCACAGAATGGAGGTGTGTGAAGTCATAGAATGGAGGTGTGTGAAGTCACAGAATGGAGATGTGTGTAGTCACAGAATGGAGGTGTGTGAAGTCACAGAATGCAGGTGTGTGAAGTCACAGAATGGAGGTGTGTGAACTCACAATGGAGGTGTGTGAAGTCCCAGAATGGAGGTGTGTGAAGTCAAACAATAAAGGTGTGTGAAGTCACAGAATGGAGGTCTGTGAAGTCATAGAATGGAGGTGTGTGAAGTCACAGAATGGAGGTGTGTGAACTCAGAGAATGGAGGTGTGTGAACTCAGAATGGAGGTGTGTGAAATCACAGAACGGAGATTTGTGAAGTCACAGAATGAAAGTGCGTGAAGTCATATAATGGATATTTCTGAAGTAAGAATGAAGGTGTGTGAAGTCATAGAATGGAGGTTTGTGAAGTCAAAATGGAGGTGTGTGAACTCATAGAATGGAGGTGTGTGAACTCATAGAATGGAGGTGTGTGAAGTCATGGAAAGGAGGTGTGTGAAGTCAAAGAATGGAGGTGTGTGAAATCAAACAATAAAGGTGTGTGCAGTCACAGAATGGAGGTGTGTGAACTCATAGAATGGAGGTGCATGAAGTCAAACAATGGAGGTGTGTGAAGTCATGGAATGGAGGTGTGTGAAGTCAGAATGAGTTGTGTGAAGTCATAGAATAGAATGGAGGTGTGTGATCATAGAATGGATGTTTGTGAAGTAAGAATGAAGGTGTGTTAAGTCATAGAATGAAGGTGTGTGAAGGCACAGAATGGAGGTGTGTGAAGTCATAGAATGGAGCTATGTGAAGTCATAATGGAGGTGTGTGAAGTCATAGAATGGAGGTGTGTGAAATCACAATGGAGGTGTGTGAAGTCAAAGAATGGAGGTGTGTGAAATCATAGAAGGAAGGTGTGTGAAGTCACGGAATGAAGGTGTGTTAATTCACAGAACGGAGGTGTGTGAACTCAGAATGGAGGTGTGTGAAGTCCCAGAATGGAGGTGTGGGAAGTCATAGAATGGAGTTGTGTGAAGTCACAGAATGGAGATGTGTGAATTCATAGAATGGAGGTGTGTGAAGTCATAGAATGGAGGTGTGTGAAGTCACAGAATGGAGGTGTGTGAAGTCAAAGAATGGAGGTGTGTGAAGTCACAGATTGGAGGTGTGTGAACTCACAATGGAGGTGTGTGAAGTCAAAGAATGGAGGTGTGTGAAGTCATAGAATGGAAGTGTGTGAAGTCATAGAATGGAGGTGTGTGAAGCCAGAATTGAGGTGTGTGAATTCACAGAATTGAGGTGTGTGAACTCAGAATGGAGGGGTGTGAAGTCACAGAATGGAGGTTTGTGAAATCATAGAATGGAGGTCTGTGAAGTCATAGAACGGATGTTTCTGAAGAAGAATGAAGGCGTGTGAAGTCATAGAATGGAGGAGTGTGAAGGCAAAATGGAGGTGTGCGAACTCATAAAATGGAGATGTGTGAAGTCATGGAATGGAGGTGTGTGAAGTCCAAAAATAGAGGTGTGTGAAGTCAAACAATGTTAATGTGTGTGAAGTCACAGAATGGAGGTGTGTGAATTCAAAGAATGGAAGTGTGTAAAATCAAAATAGCTGTGTGAGAAGTAACAGAATGGAGGTGTGTGAAGTCACAGAATGTAGGTGTGTGAAGTCTTAGAATGGAGGTGTGTGAAGTCACAGAATGGAGGTGTGTGAAGTCACAGAATGGAGGTGTGTGAAGTCAAAATGGAGGTGTGTGAAGTCATAGAATGGAGGTGTGTGAAGTCACAGAATGGAGGTGTGTGAAGTCAAAGAATGGAGGTGTGTGAAGTCACAGATTGGAGGTGTGTGAACTCACAATGGAGGTGTGTGAAGTCAAAGAATGGAGGTGTGTGAAGTCATAGAATGGAAGTGTGTGAAGTCATAGAATGGAGGTGTGTGAAGCCAGAATTGAGGTGTGTGAATTCACAGAATTGAGGTGTGTGAACTCAGAATGGAGGTGTGTGAAGTCACAGAATGGAGGTTTGTGAAATCATAGAATGGAGGTCTGTGAAGTCATAGAACGGATGTTTCTGAAGTAGAAAGTAGAATGAAGGCGTGTGAAGTCATAGAATGGAGGAGTGTGAAGGCAAAATGGAGGTGTGCGAACTCACAAAATGGAGATGTGTGAAGTCATGGAATGGAGGTGTGTGAAGTCCAAAAATAGAGGTGTGTGAAGTCAAACAATGTTAATGTGTGTGAAGTCACAGAATGGAGGTGTGTGAATTCAAAGAATGGAAGTGTGTAAAGTCAAAATAGCTGTGTGAGAAGTAACAGAATGGAGGTGTGTGAAGTCACAGAATGTAGGTGTGTGAAGTCATAGAATGGAGGTGTGTGAAGTCACAGAATGGAGGTGTGTGAAGTCACAGAATGGAGGTGTGTGAAGTCAAAATGGAGGTGTGTGAACTCATAGAATGGAGGTTTGTGAACTCATAGAATAGAGGTGTGTGAAGTCATGCAATGGAGGTGTGTGAAGTCAAACAATAAAGGTGTGTGAAGTCACAGAATGGAGGTGTGTGAAATCACAGAATGGAGGTGTGTGAAGTCATGGAATGGAGGTGTGTGAAGTCACAGAATGGAGGTGTGTGAAGTCAGAATGTAGTTGTGTGAAGTCATAGAATGGAGGTGTGTGAAGTCAAAGGGAGGTGTGTGAAATCATAGAATGCAGGTGTGTGAAGTCACAGTATGGAGGTGTGTGAAGTCATAGAATGGAACTGTGTGAAGTCAGATTGGAGGTGTGTGAAGTCACAGAATGGAGGTGTGTGAACTCACAATGGAGGTGTGTGAAATCACAGAATGGAGGTGTGAAGTCATAGAATGGAGGTGTGTGAAGTCATAGAATGGAGGTGTGTGAAGTCATAATGGAGGTGTGTGAAGTCACAGAATTGAGGTGTGTGAAGTAACAGCATGGAGGTGTGTGAAGTTATAGAATGGAGGTGTGTGAAGTCATAGAATGGAGGTGTGTGATCATAGAATGGATGTTTGTGAAGTAAGAATGAAGGTGTGTTAAGTCATAGAATGGAGGTGTGTGAAGGCACAGAATGGAGATGTGTTAAGTCATAGAATGGAGCTATGTGAAGTCATAATGGAGGTGTGTGAAGTCATAGAATGGAGGTGTGTGAATTCACAATGGAGGTGTGTGAAGTCAAAGAATGGAGGTGTGTGAAGTCATAGAAAGGAATTGTGTGAAGTCATAGAATGGAGGTGTGTGAAGCCAGAATTGAGGTGTGTGAAGTCATAGAATTGAGGTGTGTGAACTCAGAATGGAGGTGTGTGAAGTCACAGAATGGAGGTTTGTAAAGTCATAGAATGGAGGTGTGTGAAGTCATAGAATGGAAGTTTCTGAAGTAGAATGAAGGTGTGTGAAGTCATAGAATGTAGGTGTGTGAAGTCAAAATGGAGGTGTGCGAACTCATAAAAAGGAGATTCGTGAAGTCATGGAATGGAGGTTTGTGAAGTCCAAAAAGGGAGGTGTGTGAAGTCAAACAATGGTGGTGTGTGAAGTCACAGAATGGAGGTGTGTGAAGTCAAAGAATGGAAGTGTGTGAAGTCAAAATTGAGGTGTGTGAAGTCACAGAATGGAGGTGTGTGAAGTCACAGAATGGAGGTGTGTGAAGTCATAGAATGGAGGTGTGTGAAGTCACAGAATGGAGATGTGTGTAGTCACAGAATGGAGGTGTGTGAAGTCACAGAATGGAGGTGTGTGAACTCACAATGGAGGTGTGTGAAGTCCCAGAATGGAGGTGTGTGAAGTCAAACAATAAAGGTGTGTGAAGTCACAGAATGGAGGTCTGTGAAGTCATAGAATGGAGGTGTGTTAAGTCACAGAATGGAGGTGTGTGAAGTCACAGAATGGAGGTGTGTGAACTCAGAATGGAGGTGTGTGAAATCACAGAACGGAGATTTGTGAAGTCATAGAATGAAAGTGCGTGAAGTCATATAATGGATATTTCTGAAGTAAGAATGAAGGTGTGTGAAGTCATAGAATGGAGGTTTGTGAAGTCAAAATGGAGGTGTGTGAACTCATAGAATGGAGGTGTGTGAACTCATAGAATGGAGGTGTGTGAAGTCATGGAAAGGAGGTGTGTGAAGTCAAAGAATGGAGGTGTGTGAAATCAAACAATAAAGGTGTGTGCAGTCACAGAATGGAGGTGTGTGAACTCATAGAATGGAGGTGCATGAAGTCAAACAATGGAGGTGTGTGAAGTCATGGAATGGAGGTGTGTGAAGTCAGAATGAGTTGTGTGAAGTCATAGAATAGAATGGAGGTGTGTGATCATAGAATGGATGTTTGTGAAGTAAGAATGAAGGTGTGTTAAGTCATAGAATGAAGGTGTGTGAAGGCACAGAATGGAGGTGTGTGAAGTCATAGAATGGAGCTATGTGAAGTCATAATGGAGGTGTGTGAAGTCATAGAATGGAGGTGTGTGAAATCACAATGGAGGTGTGTGAAGTCAAAGAATGGAGGTGTGTGAAGTCATAGAAAGGAATTGTGTGAAGTCATAGAATGGAGGTGTGTGAAGCCAGAATTGAGGTGTGTGATGTCACAGAATTGAGGTGTGTGAACTCAGAATGGAGGTGTGTGAAGTCACAGAATGGAGGTTTGTAAAGTCATACAATGGAGGTGTGTGAAGTCATAGAATGGATGTTTCTGAAATAGAATGAAGGTGTGTGAAGTCATAGAATGTAGGTGTGTGAAGTCAAAATGGAGGTGTGCGAACTCATAAAATGGAGATGTGTGAAGTCATGGAATGGAGGTGTGTGAAGTCCAAAAAGGGAGGTGTGTGAAGTTAAACCATGGTGGTGTGTGAAGTCACAGAATGGAGGTGTGTGAAGTCAAAGAATGGAAGTGTGTGAAGTCAAAATTGAGGTGTGTGAAGTCACAGAATGGAGGAGTGTGAAGTCACAGAATGGAGGTATGTGAAGTCATAGAATGGAGGTGAGTGAAGTCACAGAATGGAGATGTGTGTACTCACAGAATGTAGGTGTGTGAAGTCACAGAATGGAGGTGTGTGAAGTCATAGAATGGAGGTGTGTGAAGTCAGAACGGAGGTGTGTGGAGTCACAGAATGGAGGTGCGTAAAGTCACAGAATGGAGGTTTGTGAATTCAGAATGGAGGTGTGTGAAGTCATAGAATGGAGGTGTGTAAAGTCATAGAATGGAGGTGTGTGAGGTCATAATATAGGTGTGTGAAGTCACAGAATTGAGGTGTGTGAAGTCACAGAATGGAGGTTTGTGAAGTCATAGAATGGAGGTGTGTGAAGTCATACAATGGAGGTGTGTGAAGTCATAGAATGGATGTTTGTGAAGTAAGAATGAAGGTGTGTTAAGTCCTAGAATGGAGATGTATGAAGGCACAGAATGGAGGTGTGTGAAGTCATAGAATGGAGCTGTGTGCAGTCAGAATGGAGGTGTGTGAAGTCATAGAATGAAGGTGTGTGAACTCACAATGGAGCTGTGTGAAGTCAAAGAATGGAGGTGTGTGAAGTCAAAGAATGAAGTTTGTGAAGTCATAGAATGGAGGTGTGTGAAGTCATAGAATGGAGGTGTGTGAAGTCGTAGAATTGATGTGTGTGAGGTCACAGAATTGATGTTTGTGAAGTCAGAGTGGAGGTGTGTGAACTCACAATGGAGTTGTGTGAAGTCAAAGCATGGAGGTGTGTGAAGTCACAGAATTGATGTTTGTGAAGTCAGAATGGAGGTGTGTGAAGTCAGAATGGAGGTGTGTGAAGTCATAGAATGGAGGTGTGTGATGTCACAATGCAGGTGTGTGAACTCATAGAATGGAGGTGTGTGAAGTCACAGAATGGATGTGTGTGAAGTCATAGAATGGAGGTGTGTGAAGTCATAGAATGGAGGTGTGTGAAGTCATAGAATGGAGGTGTGTGAAGTCATAGAATGGAGGTATGTGAAGTCATAGAATGGAGGTGGGTGAATTCATAAAATGGATGTTCCTGAAGTAAGAATGTAGGTGTGTGAAGTCATAGAATGGAGGTGTATGAAGTCAAAATGGTGGTGTGTGAACTCATAGAATGGATGTGTGAGAACTGATAGAGTATAGGTGTGGGAAGTCATGGACTGGAGGTGTGTGAAGTCAAAGAATGGAGGTGTGTGAAGTCAAACAATATAGGTGTGCGAAGTCACAGAATGGAGGTGTGTGAAGTCACAGAATGGAAGTGTGTGAACTCAAAATGGAGGTGTGTGAAGTCACAGAATGGAGGTGTGTGAAGTCACAGAATGGAGGTGTGAGAAGTCAAAATGGTGGTGTATAACGTCACAAATGGAGGTGTGTGAAGTCACAGAATGTATGTGTTTGAAATCAAAATATAGGTGTGTGAAGTCAAAGAATGGAGGTGTGCGAAGTCAAAGAATATAGGTGTGTGAAGTCATAGAATGGAGGTGTGTGAAGTCAAAGAATGGAGGTGTGTGAAATCATAGAAGGAAGGTGTGTGAAGTCACGGAATGAAGGTGTGTTAATACACAGAACGGAGGTGTGTGAACTCAGAATGGAGGTGTGTGAAGTCCCAGAATGGAGGTTTGGGAAGTCATAGAATGGAGTTGTGTGAAGTCACAGAATGGAGATGTGTGAATTCATAGAATGGAGGTGTGTGAAGTCATAGAATGGAGGTGTGTGAAGTCACAGAATGGAGGTGTGTGAAGTCAAAGAATGGAGGTGTGTGAAGTCACAGAATGGAGGTGTGTGTACTCACAATGGAGGTGTGTGAAGTCAAAGAATGGAGGTGTGTGAAGTCATAGAATGGAAGTGTGTGAAGTCATAGAATGGAGGTGTGTGAAACCAGAATTGAGGTGTGTGAATTCACAGAATTGAGGTGTGTGAACTCAGAATGGAGGTGTGTGAAGTCACAGAATGGAGGTTTGTGAAATCATAGAATGGAGGTCTGTGAAGTCATAGAACGGATGTTTCTGAAGTAGAATGAAGGCGTGTGAAGTCATAGAATGGAGGAGTGTGAAGGCAAAATGGAGGTGAGCGAACTCATAAAATGGAGATGTGTGAAGTCATGGAATGGAGGTGTGTGAAGTCCAAAAATAGAGGTGTGTGAAGTCAAACAATGTTAATGTGTGTGAAGTCACAGAATGGAGGTGTGTGAATTCAAAGAATGGAAGTGTGTAAAGTCAAAATAGCTGTGTGAGAAGTAACAGAATGGAGGTGTGTGAAGTCACAGAATGTAGGTGTGTGAAGTCATAGAAAGGAGGTGTGTGAAGTCACAGAATGGAGGTGTGTGAAGTCACAGAATGGAGGTGTGTGAAGTCAAAATGGAGGTGTGTGAACTCATAGAATGGAGGTTTGTGAACTCATAGAATAGAGGTGTGTGAAGTCATGCAATGGAGGTGTGTGAAGTCAAAAAATAAAGGTGTGTGAAGTCGCAGAATGGAGGTGTGTGAAATCACAGAATGGAGGTGTGTGAAGTCATGGAATGGAGGTGTGTGAAGTCACAGAATGGAGGTGTGTGAAGTCAGAATGTAGTTGTGTGAAGTCATAGAATGGAGGTGTGTGAAGTCAAAGGGAGGTGTGTGAAATCATAGAATGCAGGTGTGTGAAGTCACAGTATGGAGGTGTGTGAAGTCATAGAATGGAGCTGTGTGAAGTCAGATTGGAGGTGTGTGAAGTCACAGAATGGAGGTGTGTGAACTCACAATGGAGGTGTGTGAAATCACAGAATGGAGGTGTGAAGTCATAGAATGGATGTGTGTGAAGTCATAGAATGGAGGTGTGTGAAGTCATAATGGAGGTGTGTGAAGTCACAGAATTGAGGTGTGTGAAGTCACAGCATGGAGGTGTGTGAAGTTATAGAATGGAGGTGTGTGAAGTCATAGAATGGAGGTGTGTGATCATAGAATGGATGTTTGTGAAGTAAGAATGAAGGTGTGTTAAGTCATAGAATGGAGGTGTGTGAAGGCATCGAATGGAGGTGTGTGAACTCATAGAATGGAGGTGTGTGAAATCACAATGGAGGTGTGTGAAGTCATAGAATCGTGGTGTGTGAAGTTACAGAATGGAGGTGTGTGAAGTCAAAGAATGGAAGTGTGTGAAGTCAAAATTGAGGTGTGTGAAGTCACAGAATGGAGGTGTGTGAAGTCACAGAATGGAGGTGTGTGAAGTCATAGAATGGAGGTGTGTGAAGTCATAGAATGGAAGTTTCTGAAGTAGAATGAAGGTGTGTGAAGTCATAGAATGTAGGTGTGTGAAGTCAAAATGGAGGTGTGCGAACTCATAAAAAGGAGATTCGTGAAGTCATGGAATGGAGGTTTGTGAAGTCCAAAAAGGGAGGTGTGTGAAGTCAAACAATGGTGGTGTGTGAAGTCACAGAATGGAGGTGTGTGAAGTCAAAGAATGGAAGTGTGTGAAGTCAAAATTGAGGTGTGTGAAGTCACAGAATGGAGGTGTGTGAAGTCACAGAATGGAGGTGTGTGAAGTCATAGAATGGAGGTGTGTGAAGTCACAGAATGGAGATGTGTGTAGTCACAGAATGGAGGTGTGTGAAGTCACAGAATGGAGGTGTGTGAACTCACAATGGAGGTGTGTGAAGTCCCAGAATGGAGGTGTGTGAAGTCAAACAATAAAGGTGTGTGAAGTCACAGAATGGAGGTCTGTGAAGTCATAGAATGGAGGTGTGTTAAGTCACAGAATGGAGGTGTGTGAAGTCACAGAATGGAGGTGTGTGAACTCAGAATGGAGGTGTGTGAAATCACAGAACGGAGATTTGTGAAGTCATAGAATGAAAGTGCGTGAAGTCATATAATGGATATTTCTGAAGTAAGAATGAAGGTGTGTGAAGTCATAGAATGGAGGTTTGTGAAGTCAAAATGGAGGTGTGTGAACTCATAGAATGGAGGTGTGTGAACTCATAGAATGGAGGTGTGTGAAGTCATGGAAAGGAGGTGTGTGAAGTCAAAGAATGGAGGTGTGTGAAATCAAACAATAAAGGTGTGTGCAGTCACAGAATGGAGGTGTGTGAACTCATAGAATGGAGGTGCATGAAGTCAAACAATGGAGGTGTGTGAAGTCATGGAATGGAGGTGTGTGAAGTCAGAATGAGTTGTGTGAAGTCATAGAATAGAATGGAGGTGTGTGATCATAGAATGGATGTTTGTGAAGTAAGAATGAAGGTGTGTTAAGTCATAGAATGAAGGTGTGTGAAGGCACAGAATGGAGGTGTGTGAAGTCATAGAATGGAGCTATGTGAAGTCATAATGGAGGTGTGTGAAGTCATAGAATGGAGGTGTGTGAAATCACAATGGAGGTGTGTGAAGTCAAAGAATGGAGGTGTGTGAAGTCATAGAAAGGAATTGTGTGAAGTCATAGAATGGAGGTGTGTGAAGCCAGAATTGAGGTGTGTGATGTCACAGAATTGAGGTGTTTGAACTCAGAATGGAGGTGTGTGAAGTCACAGAATGGAGGTTTGTAAAGTCATACAATGGAGGTGTGTGAAGTCATAGAATGGATGTTTCTGAAATAGAATGAAGGTGTGTGAAGTCATAGAATGTAGGTGTGTGAAGTCAAAATGGAGGTGTGCGAACTCATAAAATGGAGATGTGTGAAGTCATGGAATGGAGGTGTGTGAAGTCCAAAAAGGGAGGTGTGTGAAGTTAAACCATGGTGGTGTGTGAAGTCACAGAATGGAGGTGTGTGAAGTCAAAGAATGGAAGTGTGTGAAGTCAAAATTGAGGTGTGTGAAGTCACAGAATGGAGGAGTGTGAAGTCACAGAATGGAGGTATGTGAAGTCACAGAATGGAGGTGTGTGAAGTCACAGAATGGAGGTGTGTGAAGTCATAGAATGGAGGTGTGTGAAGTCACAGAATGGAGATGTGTGTAGTCACAGAATGGAGGTGTGTGAAGTCACAGAATGCAGGTGTGTGAAGTCACAGAATGGAGGTGTGTGAACTCACAATGGAGGTGTGTGAAGTCCCAGAATGGAGGTGTGTGAAGTCAAACAATAAAGGTGTGTGAAGTCACAGAATGGAGGTCTGTGAAGTCATAGAATGGAGGTGTGTGAAGTCACAGAATGGAGGTGTGTGAACTCAGAGAATGGAGGTGTGTGAACTCAGAATGGAGGTGTGTGAAATCACAGAACGGAGATTTGTGAAGTCACAGAATGAAAGTGCGTGAAGTCATATAATGGATATTTCTGAAGTAAGAATGAAGGTGTGTGAAGTCATAGAATGGAGGTTTGTGAAGTCAAAATGGAGGTGTGTGAACTCATAGAATGGAGGTGTGTGAACTCATAGAATGGAGGTGTGTGAAGTCATGGAAAGGAGGTGTGTGAAGTCAAAGAATGGAGGTGTGTGAAATCAAACAATAAAGGTGTGTGCAGTCACAGAATGGAGGTGTGTGAACTCATAGAATGGAGGTGCATGAAGTCAAACAATGGAGGTGTGTGAAGTCATGGAATGGAGGTGTGTGAAGTCAGAATGAGTTGTGTGAAGTCATAGAATAGAATGGAGGTGTGTGATCATAGAATGGATGTTTGTGAAGTAAGAATGAAGGTGTGTTAAGTCATAGAATGAAGGTGTGTGAAGGCACAGAATGGAGGTGTGTGAAGTCATAGAATGGAGCTATGTGAAGTCATAATGGAGGTGTGTGAAGTCATAGAATGGAGGTGTGTGAAATCACAATGGAGGTGTGTGAAGTCAAAGAATGGAGGTGTGTGAAATCATAGAAGGAAGGTGTGTGAAGTCACGGAATGAAGGTGTGTTAATTCACAGAACGGAGGTGTGTGAACTCAGAATGGAGGTGTGTGAAGTCCCAGAATGGAGGTGTGGGAAGTCATAGAATGGAGTTGTGTGAAGTCACAGAATGGAGATGTGTGAATTCATAGAATGGAGGTGTGTGAAGTCATAGAATGGAGGTGTGTGAAGTCACAGAATGGAGGTGTGTGAAGTCAAAGAATGGAGGTGTGTGAAGTCACAGATTGGAGGTGTGTGAACTCACAATGGAGGTGTGTGAAGTCAAAGAATGGAGGTGTGTGAAGTCATAGAATGGAAGTGTGTGAAGTCATAGAATGGAGGTGTGTGAAGCCAGAATTGAGGTGTGTGAATTCACAGAATTGAGGTGTGTGAACTCAGAATGGAGGGGTGTGAAGTCACAGAATGGAGGTTTGTGAAATCATAGAATGGAGGTCTGTGAAGTCATAGAACGGATGTTTCTGAAGAAGAATGAAGGCGTGTGAAGTCATAGAATGGAGGAGTGTGAAGGCAAAATGGAGGTGTGCGAACTCATAAAATGGAGATGTGTGAAGTCATGGAATGGAGGTGTGTGAAGTCCAAAAATAGAGGTGTGTGAAGTCAAACAATGTTAATGTGTGTGAAGTCACAGAATGGAGGTGTGTGAATTCAAAGAATGGAAGTGTGTAAAATCAAAATAGCTGTGTGAGAAGTAACAGAATGGAGGTGTGTGAAGTCACAGAATGTAGGTGTGTGAAGTCTTAGAATGGAGGTGTGTGAAGTCACAGAATGGAGGTGTGTGAAGTCACAGAATGGAGGTGTGTGAAGTCAAAATGGAGGTGTGTGAAGTCATAGAATGGAGGTGTGTGAAGTCACAGAATGGAGGTGTGTGAAGTCAAAGAATGGAGGTGTGTGAAGTCACAGATTGGAGGTGTGTGAACTCACAATGGAGGTGTGTGAAGTCAAAGAATGGAGGTGTGTGAAGTCATAGAATGGAAGTGTGTGAAGTCATAGAATGGAGGTGTGTGAAGCCAGAATTGAGGTGTGTGAATTCACAGAATTGAGGTGTGTGAACTCAGAATGGAGGTGTGTGAAGTCACAGAATGGAGGTTTGTGAAATCATAGAATGGAGGTCTGTGAAGTCATAGAACGGATGTTTCTGAAGTAGAAAGTAGAATGAAGGCGTGTGAAGTCATAGAATGGAGGAGTGTGAAGGCAAAATGGAGGTGTGCGAACTCACAAAATGGAGATGTGTGAAGTCATGGAATGGAGGTGTGTGAAGTCCAAAAATAGAGGTGTGTGAAGTCAAACAATGTTAATGTGTGTGAAGTCACAGAATGGAGGTGTGTGAATTCAAAGAATGGAAGTGTGTAAAGTCAAAATAGCTGTGTGAGAAGTAACAGAATGGAGGTGTGTGAAGTCACAGAATGTAGGTGTGTGAAGTCATAGAATGGAGGTGTGTGAAGTCACAGAATGGAGGTGTGTGAAGTCACAGAATGGAGGTGTGTGAAGTCAAAATGGAGGTGTGTGAACTCATAGAATGGAGGTTTGTGAACTCATAGAATAGAGGTGTGTGAAGTCATGCAATGGAGGTGTGTGAAGTCAAACAATAAAGGTGTGTGAAGTCACAGAATGGAGGTGTGTGAAATCACAGAATGGAGGTGTGTGAAGTCATGGAATGGAGGTGTGTGAAGTCACAGAATGGAGGTGTGTGAAGTCAGAATGTAGTTGTGTGAAGTCATAGAATGGAGGTGTGTGAAGTCAAAGGGAGGTGTGTGAAATCATAGAATGCAGGTGTGTGAAGTCACAGTATGGAGGTGTGTGAAGTCATAGAATGGAACTGTGTGAAGTCAGATTGGAGGTGTGTGAAGTCACAGAATGGAGGTGTGTGAACTCACAATGGAGGTGTGTGAAATCACAGAATGGAGGTGTGAAGTCATAGAATGGAGGTGTGTGAAGTCATAGAATGGAGGTGTGTGAAGTCATAATGGAGGTGTGTGAAGTCACAGAATTGAGGTGTGTGAAGTAACAGCATGGAGGTGTGTGAAGTTATAGAATGGAGGTGTGTGAAGTCATAGAATGGAGGTGTGTGATCATAGAATGGATGTTTGTGAAGTAAGAATGAAGGTGTGTTAAGTCATAGAATGGAGGTGTGTGAAGGCACAGAATGGAGATGTGTTAAGTCATAGAATGGAGCTATGTGAAGTCATAATGGAGGTGTGTGAAGTCATAGAATGGAGGTGTGTGAATTCACAATGGAGGTGTGTGAAGTCAAAGAATGGAGGTGTGTGAAGTCATAGAAAGGAATTGTGTGAAGTCATAGAATGGAGGTGTGTGAAGCCAGAATTGAGGTGTGTGAAGTCATAGAATTGAGGTGTGTGAACTCAGAATGGAGGTGTGTGAAGTCACAGAATGGAGGTTTGTAAAGTCATAGAATGGAGGTGTGTGAAGTCATAGAATGGAAGTTTCTGAAGTAGAATGAAGGTGTGTGAAGTCATAGAATGTAGGTGTGTGAAGTCAAAATGGAGGTGTGCGAACTCATAAAAAGGAGATTCGTGAAGTCATGGAATGGAGGTTTGTGAAGTCCAAAAAGGGAGGTGTGTGAAGTCAAACAATGGTGGTGTGTGAAGTCACAGAATGGAGGTGTGTGAAGTCAAAGAATGGAAGTGTGTGAAGTCAAAATTGAGGTGTGTGAAGTCACAGAATGGAGGTGTGTGAAGTCACAGAATGGAGGTGTGTGAAGTCATAGAATGGAGGTGTGTGAAGTCACAGAATGGAGATGTGTGTAGTCACAGAATGGAGGTGTGTGAAGTCACAGAATGGAGGTGTGTGAACTCACAATGGAGGTGTGTGAAGTCCCAGAATGGAGGTGTGTGAAGTCAAACAATAAAGGTGTGTGAAGTCACAGAATGGAGGTCTGTGAAGTCATAGAATGGAGGTGTGTTAAGTCACAGAATGGAGGTGTGTGAAGTCACAGAATGGAGGTGTGTGAACTCAGAATGGAGGTGTGTGAAATCACAGAACGGAGATTTGTGAAGTCATAGAATGAAAGTGCGTGAAGTCATATAATGGATATTTCTGAAGTAAGAATGAAGGTGTGTGAAGTCATAGAATGGAGGTTTGTGAAGTCAAAATGGAGGTGTGTGAACTCATAGAATGGAGGTGTGTGAACTCATAGAATGGAGGTGTGTGAAGTCATGGAAAGGAGGTGTGTGAAGTCAAAGAATGGAGGTGTGTGAAATCAAACAATAAAGGTGTGTGCAGTCACAGAATGGAGGTGTGTGAACTCATAGAATGGAGGTGCATGAAGTCAAACAATGGAGGTGTGTGAAGTCATGGAATGGAGGTGTGTGAAGTCAGAATGAGTTGTGTGAAGTCATAGAATAGAATGGAGGTGTGTGATCATAGAATGGATGTTTGTGAAGTAAGAATGAAGGTGTGTTAAGTCATAGAATGAAGGTGTGTGAAGGCACAGAATGGAGGTGTGTGAAGTCATAGAATGGAGCTATGTGAAGTCATAATGGAGGTGTGTGAAGTCATAGAATGGAGGTGTGTGAAATCACAATGGAGGTGTGTGAAGTCAAAGAATGGAGGTGTGTGAAGTCATAGAAAGGAATTGTGTGAAGTCATAGAATGGAGGTGTGTGAAGCCAGAATTGAGGTGTGTGATGTCACAGAATTGAGGTGTGTGAACTCAGAATGGAGGTGTGTGAAGTCACAGAATGGAGGTTTGTAAAGTCATACAATGGAGGTGTGTGAAGTCATAGAATGGATGTTTCTGAAATAGAATGAAGGTGTGTGAAGTCATAGAATGTAGGTGTGTGAAGTCAAAATGGAGGTGTGCGAACTCATAAAATGGAGATGTGTGAAGTCATGGAATGGAGGTGTGTGAAGTCCAAAAAGGGAGGTGTGTGAAGTTAAACCATGGTGGTGTGTGAAGTCACAGAATGGAGGTGTGTGAAGTCAAAGAATGGAAGTGTGTGAAGTCAAAATTGAGGTGTGTGAAGTCACAGAATGGAGGAGTGTGAAGTCACAGAATGGAGGTATGTGAAGTCATAGAATGGAGGTGAGTGAAGTCACAGAATGGAGATGTGTGTACTCACAGAATGTAGGTGTGTGAAGTCACAGAATGGAGGTGTGTGAAGTCATAGAATGGAGGTGTGTGAAGTCAGAACGGAGGTGTGTGGAGTCACAGAATGGAGGTGCGTAAAGTCACAGAATGGAGGTTTGTGAATTCAGAATGGAGGTGTGTGAAGTCATAGAATGGAGGTGTGTAAAGTCATAGAATGGAGGTGTGTGAGGTCATAATATAGGTGTGTGAAGTCACAGAATTGAGGTGTGTGAAGTCACAGAATGGAGGTTTGTGAAGTCATAGAATGGAGGTGTGTGAAGTCATACAATGGAGGTGTGTGAAGTCATAGAATGGATGTTTGTGAAGTAAGAATGAAGGTGTGTTAAGTCCTAGAATGGAGATGTATGAAGGCACAGAATGGAGGTGTGTGAAGTCATAGAATGGAGCTGTGTGCAGTCAGAATGGAGGTGTGTGAAGTCATAGAATGAAGGTGTGTGAACTCACAATGGAGCTGTGTGAAGTCAAAGAATGGAGGTGTGTGAAGTCAAAGAATGAAGTTTGTGAAGTCATAGAATGGAGGTGTGTGAAGTCATAGAATGGAGGTGTGTGAAGTCGTAGAATTGATGTGTGTGAGGTCACAGAATTGATGTTTGTGAAGTCAGAGTGGAGGTGTGTGAACTCACAATGGAGTTGTGTGAAGTCAAAGCATGGAGGTGTGTGAAGTCACAGAATTGATGTTTGTGAAGTCAGAATGGAGGTGTGTGAAGTCAGAATGGAGGTGTGTGAAGTCATAGAATGGAGGTGTGTGATGTCACAATGCAGGTGTGTGAACTCATAGAATGGAGGTGTGTGAAGTCACAGAATGGATGTGTGTGAAGTCATAGAATGGAGGTGTGTGAAGTCATAGAATGGAGGTGTGTGAAGTCATAGAATGGAGGTGTGTGAAGTCATAGAATGGAGGTATGTGAAGTCATAGAATGGAGGTGGGTGAATTCATAAAATGGATGTTCCTGAAGTAAGAATGTAGGTGTGTGAAGTCATAGAATGGAGGTGTATGAAGTCAAAATGGTGGTGTGTGAACTCATAGAATGGATGTGTGAGAACTGATAGAGTATAGGTGTGGGAAGTCATGGACTGGAGGTGTGTGAAGTCAAAGAATGGAGGTGTGTGAAGTCAAACAATATAGGTGTGCGAAGTCACAGAATGGAGGTGTGTGAAGTCACAGAATGGAAGTGTGTGAACTCAAAATGGAGGTGTGTGAAGTCACAGAATGGAGGTGTGTGAAGTCACAGAATGGAGGTGTGAGAAGTCAAAATGGTGGTGTATAACGTCACAAATGGAGGTGTGTGAAGTCACAGAATGTATGTGTTTGAAATCAAAATATAGGTGTGTGAAGTCAAAGAATGGAGGTGTGCGAAGTCAAAGAATATAGGTGTGTGAAGTCATAGAATGGAGGTGTGTGAAGTCAAAGAATGGAGGTGTGTGAAATCATAGAAGGAAGGTGTGTGAAGTCACGGAATGAAGGTGTGTTAATACACAGAACGGAGGTGTGTGAACTCAGAATGGAGGTGTGTGAAGTCCCAGAATGGAGGTTTGGGAAGTCATAGAATGGAGTTGTGTGAAGTCACAGAATGGAGATGTGTGAATTCATAGAATGGAGGTGTGTGAAGTCATAGAATGGAGGTGTGTGAAGTCACAGAATGGAGGTGTGTGAAGTCAAAGAATGGAGGTGTGTGAAGTCACAGAATGGAGGTGTGTGTACTCACAATGGAGGTGTGTGAAGTCAAAGAATGGAGGTGTGTGAAGTCATAGAATGGAAGTGTGTGAAGTCATAGAATGGAGGTGTGTGAAACCAGAATTGAGGTGTGTGAATTCACAGAATTGAGGTGTGTGAACTCAGAATGGAGGTGTGTGAAGTCACAGAATGGAGGTTTGTGAAATCATAGAATGGAGGTCTGTGAAGTCATAGAACGGATGTTTCTGAAGTAGAATGAAGGCGTGTGAAGTCATAGAATGGAGGAGTGTGAAGGCAAAATGGAGGTGAGCGAACTCATAAAATGGAGATGTGTGAAGTCATGGAATGGAGGTGTGTGAAGTCCAAAAATAGAGGTGTGTGAAGTCAAACAATGTTAATGTGTGTGAAGTCACAGAATGGAGGTGTGTGAATTCAAAGAATGGAAGTGTGTAAAGTCAAAATAGCTGTGTGAGAAGTAACAGAATGGAGGTGTGTGAAGTCACAGAATGTAGGTGTGTGAAGTCATAGAAAGGAGGTGTGTGAAGTCACAGAATGGAGGTGTGTGAAGTCACAGAATGGAGGTGTGTGAAGTCAAAATGGAGGTGTGTGAACTCATAGAATGGAGGTTTGTGAACTCATAGAATAGAGGTGTGTGAAGTCATGCAATGGAGGTGTGTGAAGTCAAAAAATAAAGGTGTGTGAAGTCGCAGAATGGAGGTGTGTGAAATCACAGAATGGAGGTGTGTGAAGTCATGGAATGGAGGTGTGTGAAGTCACAGAATGGAGGTGTGTGAAGTCAGAATGTAGTTGTGTGAAGTCATAGAATGGAGGTGTGTGAAGTCAAAGGGAGGTGTGTGAAATCATAGAATGCAGGTGTGTGAAGTCACAGTATGGAGGTGTGTGAAGTCATAGAATGGAGCTGTGTGAAGTCAGATTGGAGGTGTGTGAAGTCACAGAATGGAGGTGTGTGAACTCACAATGGAGGTGTGTGAAATCACAGAATGGAGGTGTGAAGTCATAGAATGGATGTGTGTGAAGTCATAGAATGGAGGTGTGTGAAGTCATAATGGAGGTGTGTGAAGTCACAGAATTGAGGTGTGTGAAGTCACAGCATGGAGGTGTGTGAAGTTATAGAATGGAGGTGTGTGAAGTCATAGAATGGAGGTGTGTGATCATAGAATGGATGTTTGTGAAGTAAGAATGAAGGTGTGTTAAGTCATAGAATGGAGGTGTGTGAAGGCATCGAATGGAGGTGTGTGAACTCATAGAATGGAGGTGTGTGAAATCACAATGGAGGTGTGTGAAGTCATAGAATCGTGGTGTGTGAAGTTACAGAATGGAGGTGTGTGAAGTCAAAGAATGGAAGTGTGTGAAGTCAAAATTGAGGTGTGTGAAGTCACAGAATGGAGGTGTGTGAAGTCACAGAATGGAGGTGTGTGAAGTCATAGAATGGAGGTGTGTGAAGTCACAGAATGGAGATGTGTGTAGTCACAGAATGGAGGTGTGTGAAGTCACAGAATGCAGGTGTGTGAAGTCACAGAATGGAGGTGTGTGAACTCACAATGGAGGTGTGTGAAGTCCCAGAATGGAGGTGTGTGAAGTCAAACAATAAAGGTGTGTGAAGTCACAGAATGGAGGTCTGTGAAGTCATAGAATGGAGGTGTGTGAAGTCACAGAATGGAGGTGTGTGAACTCAGAGAATGGAGGTGTGTGAACTCAGAATGGAGGTGTGTGAAATCACAGAACGGAGATTTGTGAAGTCACAGAATGAAAGTGCGTGAAGTCATATAATGGATATTTCTGAAGTAAGAATGAAGGTGTGTGAAGTCATAGAATGGAGGTTTGTGAAGTCAAAATGGAGGTGTGTGAACTCATAGAATGGAGGTGTGTGAACTCATAGAATGGAGGTGTGTGAAGTCATGGAAAGGAGGTGTGTGAAGTCAAAGAATGGAGGTGTGTGAAATCAAACAATAAAGGTGTGTGCAGTCACAGAATGGAGGTGTGTGAAATCACAGAATGGAGGTGTGTGAAGTCAAAAAGGTGGTGTGTAGAGTCACAAATGGAGGTGTGTGAACTCATAGAATGGAGGTGTGTGAAGTCAGAATGGAGGTGTGTGAAGTCATAGAATGGAGGTGTGTGAACTCAGAATGGAGGTGTGTGAACTCATAGAATGGAGGTGTGTGAAATCACAATGGAGGTATGTGAAGTCATAGAATGGTGGTGTGTGAAGTCACAGAATGGAGGTGTGGAAGTCATAGAATGGAGGTGTGTGAAGTCAGAATGGAGGTGTGTGAAGTCATAGAATGGAGGTGTGTGAAGTCATAATGTAGGTTTGTGAAGTCACAGAATTGAGGTGTATGAAGTCACAGAATGGAGGTGTGTAAAGTCATAGAATGGAGGTGTGTGAAGTCATAGAATGGAGGTGTGTGAAGTCATAGAATGAATGTTTGTGACGTAAGAATGAAGGTGTGTTAAGTCATAAAATGGAGATGTGTGAAGGCACAGAATGGAGGTGTGTGAAGTCATAGAATGGAGCTGTGTGAAGTCAGAATGGAGGTGTGTGAAGTCATAGAATGGAGGTGTGTGAACTCACAATGGAGATGTGTGAAGTCAAAAAATGGAGGTGTGTGTAGTCAAAGAATGGAAGTGTGTGAAATCACAGAATGGAGGTTTGTGAAGTCATAGAATGGAGGTGTGTGAAGTCATAGAATGGAGGTGTGTGAAGTCACAGAATTGATGTTTGTGAAGTCAGAATGGAGGTGTGTGAAGTCAGAATGGAGGTTTGTGAAGTCATAGAATGGAGGTGTGTGAAGTCATAGAATGGAGGTGTGTGAAGTCACAGAATTGATGTTTGTGAATTCAGAATGGAGGTGTGTGAACTCACAATGGAGGTGTGTGAAGTCAAAGAGTGGAGGTGTGTGAAGTCACAGAACTGATGTTTGTGAAGTCAGAATGGAGGTGTGTGAAGTCAGAATGGAGGTGTGTGAAGTCATAGAATGGAGGTGTGTGAAGTCACAATGCACGTGTGTGAACTCATAGAATGGAGGTGTCTGAAGTCAGAATGGAATTTTGTGAAGTCATAGAATGGAGGTGTATGAAGTCAGAATGGAGGTGTGTGAAGTCATAGAATGGAGGTGTGTGAAGTCAGAATGGAGGTGTGTGAACTCATAGAATGGAGGTGTGTGAAGTCACAGAATGGAGGTGTGTGAAGTCACAGAATGGAGGTGTGTGAACTCACAATGGAGGTGTGTGAAGTCCCAGAATGGAGGTGTGTGAAGTCAAACAATAAAGGTGTGTGAAGTCACAGAATGGAGGTCTGTGAAGTCATAGAATGGAGGTGTGTTAAGTCACAGAATGGAGGTGTGTGAACTCAGAGAATGGAGGTGTGTGAACTCAGAATGGAGGTGTGTGAAATCACAGAACGGACATTTGTGAAGTCACAGAATGAAAGTGCGTGAAGTCATATAATGGATATTTCTGAAGTAAGAATGAAGGTGTGTGAAGTCATAGAATGGAGGTTTGTGAAGTCAAAATGGAGGTGTGTGAACTCATAGAATGGAGGTGTGTGAACTCATAGAATGGAGGTGTGTGAAGTCATGGAAAGGAGGTGTGTGAAGTCAAAGAATGGAGGTGTGTGAAATCAAACAATAAAGGTGTGTGCAGTCACAGAATGGAGGTGTGTGAAATCACAGAATGGAGGTGTGTGAAGTCAAAAAGGTGGTGTGTAGAGTCACAAATGGAGGTGTGTGAACTCATAGAATGGAGGTGTGTGAAGTCAAAGAATGGAGGTGTGTGAAGGCATCGAATGGAGGTGTGTGAAGTCACGGAATGGAGGTGTGTGAAGTCACAGAATGGAGGTGTGTGAAGTCAGAATGGAGTTGTGTGAAGTCATAGAATGGAGGTGTGTGAAGTCAGAATGGAGGTGTGTGAAGTCATAGAATGGAGGTGTGTGAACTCAGAATGGAGGTGTGTGCACTCATAGAATGGAGGTGTGTGAAATCACAATGGAGGTATGTGAAGTCATAGAATGGTGGTGTGTGAAGTCACAGAATGGAGGTGTGGAAGTCATAGAATGGAGGTGTGTGAAGTCAGAATGGAGGTGTGTGAAGTCATAGAATGGAGGTGTGTGAAGTCATAATGTAGGTTTGTGAAGTCACAGAATTGAGGTGTATGAAGTCACAGAATGGAGGTGTGTAAAGTCATAGAATGGAGGTGTGTGAAGTCATAGAATGGAGGTGTGTGAAGTCATAGAATGAATGTTTGTGACATAAGAATGAAGGTGTGTTAAGTCATAAAATGGAAATGTGTGAAGGCACAGAATGGAGGTGTGTGAAGTCATAGAATGGAGCTGTGTGAAGTCAGAATGGAGGTGTGTGAAGTCATAGAATGGAGGTGTGTGAACTCACAATGGAGATGTGTGAAGTCAAAAAATGGAGGTGTGTGTAGTCAAAGGATGGAAGTGTGTGAAATCACAGAATGGAGGTTTGTGAAGTCATAGAATGGAGGTGTGTGAAGTCATAGAATGGAGGTGTGTGAAGTCACAGAATTGATGTTTGTGAAGTCAGAATGGAGGTGTGTGAAGTCAGAATGGAGGTTTGTGAAGTCGTAGAATGGAGGTGTGTGAAGTCATAGAATGGAGGTGTGTGAAGTCACAGAATTGATGTTTGTGAATTCAGAATGGAGGTGTGTGAACTCACAATGGAGGTGTGTGAAGTCAAAGAGTGGAGGTGTGTGAAGTCACAGAATTGATGTTTGTGAAGTCAGAATGGAGGTGTGTGAAGTCAGAATGGAGGTGTGTGAAGTCATAGAATGGAGGTGTGTGAAGTCACAATGCACGTGTGTGAACTCATAGAATGGAGGTGTCTGAAGTCAGAATGGAATTTTGTGAAGTCATAGAATGGAGGTGTGTGAAGTCAGAATGGAGGTGTGTGAAGTCATAGAATGGAGGTGTGTGAAGTCAGAATGGAGGTGTGTGAACTCATAGAATGGAGCTGTGTGAAGTCACAATGGAGGTGTGTGAAGTCATAGAATGGAGGTGTGTGAAGTCACAGAATGGAGGTGTGTGAAGTCATAGAATGGAGCTGTGTGAAGTCAGATTGGAGTTGTGTGAAGTCACAGAATGGAGGTGTGTGAACTGAGAATGGAGGTGTGTGAAGTCACAGAATGAAGGTGTGTGAAGTCATAGAATGGAGGTGTGTGAAGTCATAGAATGGATGTGTGTGAATTCATAATGGAGGTGTGTGAAGTCACAGAATTGAGGTGTGTGAAGTCACAGAATGGAGGTTTGTGAAGTCATGGAATGGAGGTGTGTAAAGTCATAGAATTGAGGTGTGTGAAGTCATAGAATGGATGTTTGTGAAGTAAGAATGAAGGTGTGTTAAGTCATAGAATGGAGGTGTGTGAAGGCACAGAATGGAGGTGTGTGAAGTCATAGAATGGAGCTGTTTGAAGTCAGAATGGAGGTGTGTGAAGTCACAGAATGGAGGTGTGTGAACTCAGAATGGTGGTGTGTGAAGTCACAGAATGGAGGTGTGTTAAGTCACAGAACGGAGGTGTTTGAACTCAGAATGGAGGTGTGTGAAATCATAGAATGGAGGTGTGTGAAGTCATAGAATGGAGGTGTGTGAAATCATAGAATGGAGGTGTGGGAAGGCATAGACTGGAGCTGTGTGAAGTCAGATTGGAGGTGTGCGAACTCACAGAATGGAGGTGTGTGAAGTCATTGAATGGAGCTTGGTGAAGTCAGAATGGAGGTGGGTGAAGTCACAGAATTGAGGTGTGTGAACTCAGAACGGAGTTGTGTGAAGTCACAGAATCTAGGTGTGTGAAGTCATAGAATGGAGGTGTGTGAAGTCATAGAATGGAGGTGTGTGAAGTCATAATAGAGGTGTGTGAAATCACAGAATTTTGGTGTGTGAAGTCACAGAATGGAGGTGTGTGAAGTCATAGAATGGAGGTGTGTGAAATCATAGAATGGAGGTGTGGGAAGGCATAGACTGGAGCTGTGTGAAGTCAGATTGGTGGTGTGCGAAGTCACAGAATGGAGGTGTGTGAAGCCATTGAATGGAGCTTGGTGAAGTCAGAATGGAGGTGTGTGAAGTCACAGAATTGAGGTGTGTGAACTCAGACTGGAGGTGTGTGAAGTCACAGAATCTAGGTCTGTGAAGTCATAGAATGGAGGTGTGTGAAGTCATACAATGGAGGTGTGTGAAGTCATAATAGAGGTTTGTGAAATCACAGAATTTTGGTGTGTGAAGTCACAGAATGGGGGTGTGTGAAGTCATAGAATGGAGGTGTGTGAAGTCAGAACGGAGGTGTGTGAAGTCACAGAATGGAGGTGAGGGAAGCCATAGAATGGAGTTGTGTGAAGTCACAGAATGGTGGTGTGTGAATTAATAGAATGGAGGTGTGAGAAATCATAGAATGAAGGTGTGTGAAGTCACAGAATGGAGGTGTCTGAAGTCACAGAATGGAGGTGTGTGAACAAACAATGGAGGTGTGTGAAGTCAAAGAATGGAGGTGTGTGAAGTCATAGAATGGAATTGTGTGAAGTCATAGAATGGAGGTGTGTGAAGTCATAGAATGGAGGTGTGTGAAGTCATAGAATGGATGTTTCTGAAGTAGAATGAAGGTGTGTGAAGTCATAGAATGGAGGTGTGTGAAGTCACAGAATGGAGATGTGTGTAGTCACATAATGGAGGTGTGTGTAGTCACAGAATGGAGGTGTGTGAAGTCATAGAATGGAGGTGTGTGAAATCACAATGGAGGTGTGTGAAGTCAAAGAATGGAGGTGTATGAAGTCATAGAAAGGAATTGTGTGAAGTCATAGAATGGAGGTGTGTGAAGCCATAATTGAGGTGTGTGACGTTACAGAATTGAGGTGTGTGAACTCAGAATGGAGGTGTGTGAAGTCACAGAATGGAGGTTTGTAAAGTCATAGAATGGAGGTGTGTGAAGTCATAGAATGGATGTTTCTGAAATAGAATGAAGGTGTGTGAAGTCATAGAATGTAGGTGTGTGAAGTCAAAATGGAGGTGTGCGAACTCATAAAATGGAGATGCGTGAAGTCATGGAATGGAGGTGTGTGAAGTCCAAAAAGGGAGGTGTGTGAAGTCAAAGAATGGAAGTGTGTGAAGTCAAAATTGAGCTGTGTGAAGTCACAGAATGGAGGTGTGTGAAGTCACAGAATGGAGGTGTGGGAAGTCACAGAATCGAGATCTGTGAAGTCATAGAATGGAGGTGTGTTAAGTCACAGAATGGAGGTGTGTGAACTCAGAGAATGGAGGTGTGTGAACTCAGAATGGAGGTATGTGAAATCACAGAACGGAGATTTGTGAAGTCATAGAATGGAAGTGCGTGAAGTCATATAATGGATATTTCTGAAGTAAGAATGAAGGTGTGTGAAGTCATAGAATGGAGGTTTGTGAAGTCAAAATGGAGGTGTGTGAACTCATAGAATGGAGGTCTGTGAACTCATACAATGGAGGTGTGTGAAGTCATGGAAAGGAGGTGTGTGAAGTCAAAGAATGGAGGTGTGTGAAGTCAAACAATAAAGTTGTGTGCAGTCACAGAATGGAGGTGTGTGAAATCACAGAATGGAGGTGTGTGAAGTCAAAAATGTGGTGTGTAGAGTCACAAATGGAAGTGTGTGAACTCATAGAATGGAGGTGTGTGAAGTCAAAGAATGGAGGTGTGTGAAGGCATCGAATGGAGGTGTGTGAAGTCATGGAATGGAGGTGTGTGAAGTCACAGAATGGAGGTGTGTGAAGTCAGAATGGAGTTGTGTGAAGTCATAGAATGGAGGTGTGTGAGGTCAGAATGGAGGTGTGTGAAGTCATAGAATGGAGGTGTGTGAAGTCAGAATGGAGGTGTGTGAACTCATAGAATGGAGGTGTGTGAAATCACAATGGAGGTATGTGAAGTCATAGAATCGTGGTGTGTGAAGTTACAGAATGGAGGTGTGGAAGTCATAGAATGGAGGTGTGTGAAGTCAGAATGGAGGTGTGTGAAGTCATAGAATGAATGTTTGTGACGTAAGAACGAGGGTGTGTTAAGTCATAAAATGGAGATGTGTGAAGGCACAGAATAGAGGTGTGTATAGTCATAGAATTGAGCTGTGTGAAGTCAGAATGGAGGTGTGTGAAGTCATAGAATGGAGGTGAGTGAACTCACAATGGAGATGTGTGAAGTCAAAAAATGGAGGTGTGTGAAGTCAAAGAATGGAAGTGTGTGAAATCACAGGATGGAGGTGTGTGAAGTCATAGAATGGAGGTGTGTGAAGTCATAGAATGGAGGTGTGTGAAGTCACAGAATTGATGTTTGTGAAGTCAGAATGGAGGTGTGTGAATTCAGAATGGAGGTTTGTGAAGTCATAGAATGGAGGTGTGTGAAGTCATAGAATGGAGGTGTGTGAAGTCACAGAATTGATGTTTGTGAATTCAGAATGGAGGTGTGTGAACTCACAATGGAGGTGTGTGAAGTCAAAGAGTGGAGGTGTGTGAAGTCACAGAATTGATGTTTGTGAAGTCAGAATGGAGGTGTGTGAAGTCAGAATGGAGGTGTGTGAAGTGATAGAATGGAGGTGTGTGAAGTCACAATGCACGTGTGTGAACTCATAGAATGGAGGTGTCTGAAGTCAGAATGGAATTTTGTGAAGTCATAGAATGGAGGTGTGTGAAGTCAGAATGGAGGTGTGTGAAGTCATAGAATGGAGGTGTGTGAAGTCAGAATGGAGGTGTGTGAACTCATAGAATGGAGCTGTGTGAAGTCACAATGGAGGTGTGTGAAGTCATAGAATGGAGGTGTGTGAAGTCAAAGAATGGAGGTGTGTGAAGTCATAGAATGGAGCTGTGTGAAGTCAGATTGGAGTTGTGTGAAGTCACAGAATGGAGGTGTGTGAACTCAGAATGGAGGTGTGTGAAGTCACAGAATGAAGGTGTGTGAAGTCATAGAATGGAGGTGTGTGAAGTCATAGAATGGATGTGTGTGAATTCATAATGGAGGTGTGTGAAGTCACAGAATTGAGGTGTGTGAAGTCACAGAATGGAGGTTTGTGAAGTCATAGAATGGAGGTGTGTGAAGTCATAGAATGGAGGTGTGTGAAGTCATAGAATGGATGTTTGTGAAGTAAGAATGAAGGTGTGTTAAGTCATAGAATGGAGGTGTGTGAAGGCACAGAATGGAGGTGTGTGAAGTCATAGAATGGAGCTGTTTGAAGTCAGAATAGAGGTGTGTGAAGTCACAGAATGGAGGTGTGTGAACTCAGAATGGCGGTGTGTGAAGTCACAGAATGGAGGTGTGTTAAGTCACAGAACGGAGGTGTTTGAACTCAGAATGGAGGTGTGTGAAATCACAGAATGGAGGTGTGTGAAGTCATAGAATGGAGGTGTGTGAAATCATAGAATGGAGGTGTGGGAAGGCATAGAGTGGAGCTGTGTGAAGTCAGATTGGAGGTGTGCGAAGTCACACAATGGAGGTGTTTGAAGTCATTGAATGGAGCTTGGTGAAGTCAGAATGGAGGTGTGTGAAGTCACAGAATTGAGGTGTGTGAACTCAGAACGGAGGTGTGTGAAGTCACAGAATCTAGGTGTGTGAAGCCATAGAATGGAGGTGTGTGAAGTCATAGAATGGAGGTGTGTGAAGTCATAATAGAGGTGTGTGAAATCACAGAATTGAGGTGTGTGAAGTCACAGAATGGAGGTGTGTGAAGTCATAGAATGGAGGTGTGTGAATTAATAGAATGGAGGTGTGAGAAATCATAGAATGGAGGTGTGTGAAGTCACAGAATGGAGGTGTGTGAAGTCACAGAATGGAGGTGTTTGAAGTCACAGAATGGAGGTGTGTGAATAAAAAATGAAGGTGTGTGAAGTCAAGGAATGGAGGTGTGTGAAGTCATAGAATGGAATTGTGTGAAGTCATAGAATGGAGGTGTGTGAAGTCATAGAATGGAGGTGTGTGAAGTCATAGAATGGAGGTGTGTGAAGTCAAAATGGGGGTATGTGAACTCATAAAATGGAGATGTGTGAAGTCAAGGAATGGAGGTTTGTGAAGTCCAAGAATATAGGTGTGTGATGTCAAACAATGGTTGTGTGTGAAGTCACAGAATGGAGGTGTGTTAAGTCAAAGAATGGAAGTGTGAAGTCAAAATGGAGGTTTGTGAAATCACAGAATGAAGGTGTGTGAAGTCACAGAATGAAGGTGTTTGAAGTCAAAATTGTGGTGTGTGAAGTCACAAATGGAGGTGTCTGAAGTCGCAATGCAGCTGTGTGAAGTCATAGAATGGAGGTGTGTGAAGTCAGAATGGAGGTGTGTGAACTCATAGAATGGAGTGTGTGAAGTCACAATGAGGCTGTGTGAAGTCATAGAATGGGGGTGTGTGAAGTCAAATTGGAGGTGTGTGAAATCACAGAATGGAGGTGTGTCAACTCAGAAATGACGTGTGTGAAGTCATAGAATGGAGGTGTGTGAATTCATAGAATGGAAGTGTGTGAAATCATAGAAGGGAGGTGTGTGAAGTCAAAGAATTGAGGTTTGTGAAGTCAGAATGGAGGTGTGTGAAGTCAGGATGGAGATTTGTGAAGTCATAGAATGGAGGTGTGTGAAGGCATCGAATGGAGGTGTGTGAAGTCATGTAATGGAGGTGTGTGAAGTCACAGAATGGAGGTGTGTGAAGGCATCGAATGGAGGTGTGTGAAGTCATGGAATGGAGGTGTGTGAAGTCACAGAATGGAGGTGTGTGAAGTCAGAATGGAGTTGTGTGAAGTCATAGAATGGAGGTGTGTGAGGTCAGAATGGAGGTGTGTGAAGTCATAGAATGGAGGTGTGTGAAGTCAGAATGGAGGTGTGTGAACTCATAGAATGGAGGTGTGTGAAATCAAAATGGAGGTATGTGAAGTCATAGAATGGTGGTGTGTGAAGTCACAGAATGGAGGTGTGGAAGTCATAGAATGTAGGTGTGTGAAGTCATAGAATGAATGTTTGTGACGTAAGAATGAAGGTGTGTTAAGTCATAAAATGGAGATGTGTGAAGGCACAGAATGGAGGTGTGTGAAGTCATAGAATGGAGCTGTGTGAAGTCAGAATGGAGGTGTGTGAAGTCATAGAATGGAGGTGAGTGAACTCACAATGGAGATGTGTGAAGTCAAAAAATGGAGGTGTGTGAAGTCAAAGAATGGAAGTGTGTGAAATCACAGAATGGAGGTGTGTGAAGTCATAGAATGGAGGTGTGTGAAGTCAGAATGGAGGTGTGTGAAGTCATAGAATGGAGGTGTGTGAACTCACAATGGAGGTGTGTGAAGTCAAAGAGTGGAGGTGTGTGAAGTCACAGAATTGATGTTTGTGAAGTCAGAATGGAGGTGTGTGAAGTCAGAATGGAGGTGTGTGAAGTCATAGAATGGAGGTGTGTGAAGTCACAATGCACGTGTGTGAACTCATAGAATGGAGGTGTCTGAAGTCAGAATGGAATTGTGTGAAGTCATAGAATGGAGGTGTGTGAAGTCAGAATGGAGGTGTGTGAAGTCATAGAATGGAGGTGTGTGAAGTCAGAATGGAGGTGTGTGAACTCATAGAATGGAGCTGTGCGAAGTCACAATGGAGGTGTGTGAAGTCATAGAATGGAGGTGTGTGAAGTCACAGAATGGAGGTGTGTGAAGTCATAGAATGGAGCTGTGTGAAGTCAGATTGGAGTTGTGTGAAGTCACAGAATGGAGGTGTGTGAACTCAGAATGGAGGTGTGTGAAGTCACAGAATGAAGGTGTGTGAAGTCATAGAATGGAGGTGTGTGAAGTCATAGAATGGATGTGTGTGAACTCAGAATGGAGGTGTGTGAAGTCACAGAATGAAGGTGTGTGAAGTCATAGAATGGAGGTGTGTAAAGTCATAGAATGGATGTGTGTGAATTCATAATGGAGGTGTGTGAAGTCACAGAATTGAGGTGTGTGAAGTCACAGAATGGAGGTTTGTGAAGTCATAGAATGGAGGTGTGTGAAGTCATAGAATGGAGGTGTGTGAAGTCATAGAATGGATGTTTGTGAAGTAAGAATCAAGGTGTGTTAAGTCATAGAATGGAGGTGTGTGAAGGCACAGAATGGAGGTGTGTGAAGTCATAGAATGGAGCTGTTTGAAGTCAGAATGGAGGTGTGTGAAGTCACAGAATGGAGGTGTGTGAACTCAGAATGGTGGTGTGTGAAGTCACAGAATGGAGGTGTGTTAAGTCACAGAACGGAGGTGTTTGAACTCAGAATGGAGGTGTGTGAAATCACAGAATGGAGGTGTGTGAAGTCATAGAATGGAGGTGTGTGAAATCATAGAATGGAGGTGTGGGAAGGCATAGAGTGGAGCTGTGTGAAGTCAGATTGGAGGTGTGCGAAGTCACACAATGGAGGTGTGTGAAGTCATTGAATGGAGCTTGGTGAAGTCAGAATGGAGGTGTGTGAAGTCACAGAATTGAGGTGTGTGAACTCAGAACGGAGGTGTGTGAAGTCACAAAATCTAGGTGTGTGAAGTCATAGAATGGAGTTGTGTGAAGTCATAGAATGGAGGTGTGTGAAGATATAATAGAGGTGTGTGAAATCACAGAATTGAGGTGTGTGAAGTCACAGAATGGAGGTGTGTGAAGTCATAGAATGGAGGTGTGTGAAGTCAGAACGGAGGTGTGTGAAGTCACAGAATGGAGGTGCGTTAAGTCACAGAATGGAGGTTTGTGAACTCAGAATGGAGGTGTGTGAAGTCACACAATGGTGGTGAGGGAAGCCATAGAATGGAGTTGTGTGAAGTCACAGAATGGTGGTGTTTGATTTAATAGAATGGAGGTGTGAGAAATCATAGAATGAAGGTGTGTGAAGTCACAGAATGGAGGTGTGTGAAGTCACAGAATGGAGGTGTTTGAAGTCACAGAATGGAGGTGTGTGAACAAACAATGGAGGTGTGTGAAGTCAAAGAATGGAGGTGTGTGAAGTCATAGAATGGAATTGTGTGAAGTCATAGAATGGAGGTGTGTGAAGTCATAGAATGGAGGTGTGTGAAGTCATAGAATGGATGTTTCTGAAGTAGAATGAAGGTGTGTGAAGTCATAGAATGTAGGTGTGTGAAGTCACAGATTGGAGATGTGTGTAGTCACATAATGGAGGTGTGTGAAGTCACAGAATGGAGGTGTGTGAAGTCACAGAATGGAGGTGTGTGAACTCACAATGGAGGTGTGTGAAGTCCCAGAATGGAGGTGTGTGAAGTCAAACAATAAAGGTGTGTGAAGTCACAGAATCGAGGTCTGTGAAGTCATAGAATGGAGGTGTGTTAATTCACAGAATGGAGGTGTGTGAACTCAGAGAATGGAGGTGTGTGAACTCAGAATGAAGGTGTGTGAAATCACAGAACGGAGATTTGTGAAGTCATAGAAGGGAAGTGCGTGAAGTCATATAATGGATATTTCTGAAGTAAGAATGAAGGTGTGTGAAGTCATAGAAAGGAGGTTTGTGAAGTCAAAATGGAGGTTTGTGAACTCATAGAATGGAGGTGTGTGAAGTCATAGAATGGATGTTTCTGAAGTAAGAATGAAGGTGTGTGAAGTCATAGAATGGAGGTGTGTGAAGTCATTGAATGGAGGTGTGTGAAGTCACTGAATGGAAGTGTGTGAAGTCAGAATGGAGGTGTGAAGTCATAGAATGAAGGTGGGGAAAGTCATAGAAAGGAGGTGTGCAAAGTCATAGAATGGAGGAGTGTGAATTCATAGAGTGGAGGTGAGTGAAGTCACAGATTCGAGGTCTGTGAAGTCACAGGTTGGAGGTGTGTGATGTCAGAATGGAGGTGTGCGAATTCATAGAATAGAGGTTTGTGAAGTCAGAATGGAGGTGTGTGAAGTCATAGAATGGAGGTGTGTGAAGTCATAGAATGGAGGTGTGTGACTTCACAATGGAAGTGTGTGAAGTCACAGAATGGAGGTGTGTGAATACATAGAATGGTGGTGTGTGAAGTCAGAATGGAATTTTGTGAAGTCACAGAATTGAGCTGTGTGAATACAGAATGGAGGTGTGTGAAGTCATAGAATGGAGGTGTGTGAAGTCAGAATGCAGGTGTTTGAACTCATAGAATGGAGGTGTGTGTAGTCACAATGGAGGTGTGTGAAGTCATAGAATGGAGGTGAGTGAAGTCACAGAATGGAGGTGTGTGAAGTCATAGAATGGAAGTGTGTGAAGTCACAGAATGGAGGTGTGTGAAGTCATAGAATGGAGGTGTGTGAAGTCATAGAATGGGTGTTTGTGAAGTAAGAATGAAGGTGTGTGAAGTCATAGAATGGAGGTGTGTGAAGTCACAGAATGGAGGTGTGGGAAGTCACAGATTGTAGGAGTGTGAAGTCACAGAATGGAGGTGTGTGAACCCAGAATTGAGGTGTGTAAAGTCACAGAATGGAGGTGTGTGAAGTCATAGAATGGAAGTGTGTGAAGTCATAGAATGGAGGTGTGTGAAGTCACAGAATGGACGGGATGAAGTCATAGAATGGAGGTGTGTGAAGTCACAGAATTGAGGTGTTTGAAGTCATATATTGGAGGTGTGTGAAATCAAAATGGATGTGTGAAGTCACAGAATGCAGGTGTGTGACATCATAGAATGAGGGTGTGTGAGGTCATAGAATGGAGGTGTGTGAAGTCACAGAATGGAGTTGTGTGAAGTCATAGAATGGAGGTGTGTGAAGTCATAGAATGGAAGTGTGTGAAGTCACAGATCGGAGGTGTGTGAAGTCACAGAATCGAGGTGTGAGAAGTCAGAGAATGGAGATGTGTGAACTCAGAATGGAGGTGTGTGAAGTCACAGAATGGAGGTGTGTGAAGTAATAGAATGGAGCTGTGTGAAGTCACAGAATGGAGGTGTGTGAAATCATAGAATGGAAGTGTGTGAAGTCACAGAATGGAGGTGTGTTAAGTCACAGAATGGAGTTGTGTGAAGTCATAGAATGGAGGTGTGTGAAGTCACAGAATGGAGTTGTGTGAAGTCATAGAATGGAGGTGTGTGAAATCATAGAATGGAGGTGTGTGAAGTCACAGAATGGAGGTGTGTGAAGTCAGAACGGAGGTGTGTGAAGTCATAGAATGGAGGTGAGTGAAGTCAGAATGGATGTGTGAAGTCATAGATTGGAGGTGTGTGAAGTCACAGAATGGAGGTGTGTGAAATCATAGAATGGAGAAATGAGAAGTTATAGAGTGCAGGTGAGTGAAGTCAAATATTCGAGGTCTGTGAAGTCATAGAATGGAGGTGTGTGAAGTCAGAATGTAGGTGTTCGAAGTCATAGAATAGAGGTGTGTGAAGTCAGAATGGAGGTGTGTGAAGTCATGGAATGGAGGTGTGTGAACTCATAGAATGGAGGTGTGTGACGTCACAATGGAAGTTTGTGAAGTCATAGAATGGAGGTGTGTGAAGTCACAGAATGGAGGTTTGTGAAGTCATACAATGGAGGTGTGTGAAGTCAGAATGGAGGTGTGTGAAGTCACAGAATGGAGGTGTGTGAACTCAGAATGGAGGTGTGTGAAGTCATAGATGGAGGTGTGTGAAGTCATAGTATGGAGATATGTGAAATCATAGAATGGAGTTTTTGAAGTCACAGAATGGAGTTGTGTGAGTCAGAATTGAGGTGTGTGAAGCCATAGAATGTAGATGTGTGAAGTCATAGAGTGGAGTATTGTGAAGTCCCCGAAGGGAGGTTTGTGAAGTCCCAGAATTGACGGTGTGTAAAGTCACAGAATGGACGGTTTGAAGTCATAGAATGGAGGTGTGTGAAGTCACAGAATGGACGGTTTGAAGTCATAGATTGGAGGTGTGTGAACTCACAGAATTGAGGTGTTTGAAGTCATATATTGGAGGTGTGTGAAGTCAAAATGGATGTGTGAAATCATAAAATGGAGGTGTGTGAAATCATAGAATGAGGGTGTGTGAGGTCATAGAATGGAGGTTTGTGAAGTCACAGAATGGAGGTGTGTGAAATCATAGAATGAAGATGTGTGAAGTCATAAAATGGAAGTGTGTGAAGTCAGAGAATGGAGGTGTGTGAAGTCACAGAATGGAGCTGTGTGAAATCACAGAATGGAGGTGTGTGAACTCAGAATCGAGGTGTGTGAAGTCAGAGAATGGAGGTGTGTGAAGTCATAGAATGGAAGTGTGTGAAGTCATAGAATGAATGCGTGTGAAGTCAGAATGGAGGTGTGTGAAGTCACAGAATGGAGGTTTGTGAAGTCATAGAATGGAAGTGTGTGAAGTCATAGAATGGATGTTTCTGAAGTAAGAATGAAGGTGTGTGAAGTCATAGAATGGAGGTGTGTGAAGTCATAGAATGGAGGTGTGTGAAGTCACAGAATGGAGGTGTGTGAAGTCAGAATTGAGGTGTGTGAAGTCATAGAATGGAGGTGTGTGAAGTCAGAATGGAGGTTTGTGAACTCATAGAATGGAGGTGTGTGACGTCACAATGGAAGTGTGTGAAGTCATAGAATGGAAGTGTGTGAAGTCACAGAATTTAGGTGTGTGAAGTCATAGAATGGAGGCATGTGAAGTCACAGAATGGAGGTGTGTAAAGTCAAAGTATGGAGGTGTGTGAAGATATAGAATGGATGTTTGTAAAGTAAGAATGAAGGTGTGTGAAGTCATAGAATGGAGGTGTGTGATGTCAAAGAACTTAGGTTTGTGAAGTCATAGAATGGAGCTGTGTGAAGTCAGAATGGAGGTGTGTGAAGTCACAGAATGGAGGTGGGTCAACTCAGAATTTAGGTGTGTGAAGTCAAAGAATAGAGGTGTGTGAAGTCATAGAATTGAGGTGTGTGAAGTCACAGAATGGAGGTGTGTGAAGTCAGAGTGGAGGTGAGTAGTCATAGATTGGAAGTGGGTGAATTCATAAAAAGGACGTGTGGGAAGTCATAGAATGGAGGAGTGTGAAGTCATAGAGTGCAGGTGAGTGAAGTCACACATTCGAGGTCTGTGAAATCATAGAATGGAGGTGTGTGATGTTAGATTGGAGGTGTGTGAAGTCAAAGAATGGAGGTGTGTGAAGTCATAGAATGGAGGTGTGTGAAGTCATAGAATGGAGCTGTGCGAAGTCATAGAATGGAGGTGTGTGTAGTCACAGAATGGATGTGTGTGAAGTCATAGAATGTATGTTTGTGAAGTAAGAAAGAAGGTGTGTGAAGTCATAGAAATGAGGTGTGGGAAGTCATAGAATGGAGGTGTGTGAAGTCATAGAATGGAGGTGTGTGAAGTCATAGAATGGAGGTGTGTGAAGTCACAGAATGGAGGTGTGTGAAGGTATAGAATGGAGGTGTGTGAAGTCATAGAATGGAGGTGTGTGAAGTCACAGAATGGAGGTGTGGGAAGTCACAGATTGGAGGTGTGTGATGTCCCAGAATGTAGGTGTGTGAACTCAGAATGGAGGTGTGTAAAGTCACAGAATGGAGGTGTGTAAAATCATAGAATGGAAGTGTGTGAAGTCATAGAATGGAGGTGTGTGAAGTCACAGAATGGACGGTTTGAAGTTATAAAATGGAGGTGTGTGAAGTCACAGAATTGAGGTGTTTGAAGTCATATATTGGAGGTGTGTGAAGTCAAAATGGATGTGTGAAGTCCTAGAATGGACGTGTGTAAAATCATAGAATGAGGGTGTGTGAGGTCATAGAATTGGGGTTTGTGAAGGCACAGAATGGAGGTGTGTGAAATCATAGAATGAAGGTGTGTGAAGTCATAGAAGGGAAGTGTGTGAAGTCAGAGAATGGAGGTCTGTGAAGTCACAGAATGGAGGTGTGTGAAGTCACAGAATACAGGTGTGGGAACTCAGAATGGAGGTGTGTGAAGTCAGAGAATGGAGGTGTGTGAAGTCATAGAATGGAAGTGTGTGAAGTCATAGAATGGAGGTGTGTGAAGTCAGAATGGAAGTGTGTGAAGTCACTGAATGGAGTTGTGTGAACTCAGAGTGGAGGTGTGTGTAGTCACAGAAAGGAGGTTTGTGAAGTCCTAGAATGGAGGTGTGTGAAGTCATAGAATGGAGGTGTGTAAAGTCATAGAATGGAGGTGTGTGAAGTCAGAATGGAGGTGTGTAGTCATAGATTGGAGGTGGGTGAAGTCATAGAAAGGAGGTGTGGGAAGTCATAGAATGGAGGAGTGTGAAGTCATAGAGTGCAGGTGAGTGAAGTCACAGATTCGAGGTCTGTGAAATCATAGAATGGAGGTGTGTGAAGTCAAAGAATGTAGGTGTGTGAAGTCATTGAATCGAGGTGTGTGAAGTCACAGAATGGAGGTGTGTGATGTCAGAATGGAGGTGTGCGAAGTCATAGAATAGAGGTGTGTGAAGTCAGAATGGAGGTGTGTGAAGTCATAGATGGAGTTGTGTGAAGTCATAGTATGGAGGTGTGTGAAATCATAGAATGGAGTTTTGTGAAGTCACAGAATGGAGCTGTGTGAACTCAGAATGGAGGTGTGTGAAGTCATAGAACAGAGGTTTGTGAAGTCAGAATGGAGGTTTGTGAACTCATAGAATGGAGGTGTGTGACGTCACAATGGAAGTGTGTGAAGTCATAGAATGGAGGTGTGTGAAGTCAGAGAATGGAAGTGTGTGAAATCATAGAATGGAGGTATGTGAGGTGACAGAATGGAGGTGTGTAAAGTCATAGAATTGAGGTGTGTGAAGTTTTAGAATGGATGTTTGTAAAGTAAGAATGAAGGTGTGTGAAGTCATAGAATGTAGGTGTGTGACGTCAAAGAATGGAGATGTGTGAAGTCATAGAATGGAGGTGTGTGAAGTCATAGAATGGGTGTTTGTGAAGTAAGAATGAAGGTGTGTGAAGTCATAGAATGGAGGTGTGTGCAGTCACAGAATGGAGGTGTGGGAAGTCACAGATTGCAGGAGTGTGAAATCAGAGAATAGAGGTGTGTGAAGCCAGAATGGAGGTGTGTAAAGTCACAGAATGGAGGTGTGTGAAGTCATAGAATGGAAGTGTGTGAAGTCATAGAATGGAGGTATATGAAGTCACAGAACTGAGGTGTTTGAAGTCATATATTGGAGGTGTGTGAAATCAAAATGGATATGTGAAGTCATAGAATGGAGGTGTGTGAAGTCATAGAATGGAAGTGTGTGAAGTCACAGATTGGAGGTGTGTGAAGTCACAGATTCGAGGTGTGAGAAGTCACAGAATGAAGGTGTGTGAACACAGAATGGAGGTGTGTGAAGTCACAGAATGGAGGTGTGTGAAGTCATAGAATGGAAGTGTGTGAAGTCATAGAATGGAGGTGTGTGAAGTCAGAATGGAGGTGTGTGAAGTCATCGAATGGAGATGTGTGAACTCAGAATGGAGGTGTGGGAAGTCATAGAATGGATGTTTCTGAAGTAAGAATGAAGGTGTGTGAAGTCATAGAATGGAGGTATGTGAACTCATAGAATTGGGGTGTGTGAAGTCACAGAATGGAGGTGTGTGAAGTCAGAATGGAGGTGTGTAGTCATTGATTGGAGGTGGGTGAAGTCATAGAAAGGAGCTGTGGGAAGTCATAGAAAGGAGGAGTGTGAAGTTATAGAGTGCTTTTGAGTGAAATCACACATTCGAGGTCTGTGAAGTCTTAGAATGGAGGTGTGGGATGTCACAGAATGGAGGTGTGGGAAGTCACAGATTGGAGGTGTGTGAAGTCCCAGAATTGAGGTGTGTGAACTCAGAATGGAGGTGTGTAAAGTCACAGAATGGACGGTTTGAAGTCATAGAATGGAGGTGTGTGAAGTCACAGAATTGAGGTGTTTGAAGTCATATATTGGAGGTGTGTGAAGTCAAAATGGATGTGTGAAGTCATAGAATGGAGGTGTGTGAAATCATAGAATGAGGGTGTGTGAGGTCATAGAATGGAGGTTTGTGAAGTCACAGATTGGAGGTGTGTGACCTCATAGAATAAAGGTGTGTGAAGTCATAGAATGGAAGTGTGTGAAGTCACAGAATGGAGGTGTGTGAAGTCACAGAATGGAGGTGTGTGAAATCACAGAATAGAGGTGTGTGAACTCAGAATGGAGGTGTGCGAAGTCAGAGAATGGAGACGTGTGAAGTCATAGAATGGAAGTGTGTGAAGTCATAGAATGGAAGTGTGTGAAGTCAGAATTGAGGTGTGTGAAGTCACAGAATGGAGGTTTGTGAAGTCATAGAATGGAGGTGTGTGAATTCATACAATGGAGGTGTGTGAAGTCAGAATGGAATTTTGTGAAGTCACAGAATTGAGCTGTGTGAATTCAGAATGGAGGTGTGTGAAGTCATAGAATGGAGGTGTGTGAAGTCATAGAATGGGTGTTTGTGAAGTAAGAATGAAGGTGTGTGAAGTCATAGAATGGAGGTGTGTGAAGTCACAGAATGGAGGTGTGTGAACCCAGAATTGAGGTGTGTAAAGTCACAGAATGGAGGTGTGTGAAGTTATAGAATGGAAGTGTGTGAAGTCATAGAATGGAGGTGTGTGAAGTCACAGAATGGACGGTATGAAGTCATAGAATGGAGGTGTGTGAAGTCACAGAATTGAGGTGTTTGAAGTCATATATTGGAGGTGTGTGAAATCAAAATGGATGTGTGAAGTCATAGAATGGAGGTGTGTGACATCATAGAATGAGGGTGTGTGAGGTCATAGAATGGAGGTGTGTGAAGTCACAGAATGGAGTTGTGTGAAGTCATAGAATAGAGGTGTGTGAAGTCATAGAAAGGAAGTGTGTGAAGTCACAGATTGGAGGTGTGTGAAGTCACAGAATCGAGGTGTGAGAATTCAGAGAATGGAGATGTGTGAACTCAGAATGGAGGTGTGTGAAGTCACAGAATGGAGGTGTGTGAAGTAATAGAATGGAGCTGTGTGAAGTCACAGAATGGAGGTGTGTGAAATCATAGAATGGAAGTGTGTGAAGTCACAGAATGGAGGTGTGTGAAGTCACAGAATGGAGTTGTGTGAAGTCATAGAATGTAGGTGTGGGAAGTCACAGATTGCAGGAGTGTGAAGTCAGAGAATAGAGGTGTGTGAACCCAGAATGGAGGTGTATGAAGTCACAGAGTTGAGGTGTTTGATGTCATATATTGGATGTGTGTGAAATCAAAATGGATATGTGAAGTCATAGAATGGAGGTGTGTGAATTCATAGAATGGAAGTGTGTGAAGTCACAGATTGGAGGTGTGTGAAGTCACAGAATTGAGGTGTGTGAAATCACAGAATAGAGGTGTGTGAACTCAGAATGGAGGTGTGTGAAGTCAGACAATGGAGGCGTGTGAAGTCATAGAATGGAAGTGTGTGAAGTCATAGAATGGAAGTGTGTGAATTCAGAATTGAGGTGTGTGAAGTCACAGAATGGAGGTTTGTGAAGTCATAGAATGGAGGTGTGTGAATTCATACAATGGAGGTGTGTGAAGTCAGAATGGAATTTTGTGAAGTCACAGAATTGAGCTGTGTGAATTCAGAATGGAGGTATGTGAAGTCATAGAATGGAGGTGTGTGAAGTCAGAATGGAGGTGTGTGAAGTCATAGAATGGAAGTGTGTGAAGTCACAGAATGGAGGTGTGTGAAGTCATAGAATGGAGGTGTGTGAAGTCATAGAATGGGTGTTTGTGAAGTAAGAATGAAGGTGTGTGAAGTCATAGAATGGAGGTGTGTGAAGTCACAGAATGGAGGTGTGGGAAGTCACAGATTGCAGGAGTGTGAAGTCACAGAATGGAGGTGTGTGAACCCAGAATTGAGATGTGTAAAGTCACAGAATGGAGGTGTGTGAAGTCATAGAATGGAAGTGTGTGAAGTCATAGAATGGAGGTGTGTGAAGTCACAGAATGGACGGTATGAAGTCATAGAATGGAGGTGTGTGAAGTCACAGAATTGAGGTGTTTGAAGTCATATATTGGAGGTGTGTGAAATCAAAATGGATGTGTGAAGTCATAGAATGCAGGTGTGTGACATCATAGAATGAGGGTGTGTGAGGTCATAGAATGGAGGTGTGTGAAGTCACAGAATGGAGTTGTGTGAAGTCATAGAATGGAGCTGTGTGAAGTCATAGAATGGAAGTGTGTGAAGTCACAAATTGGAGGTGTGTGAAGTCACAGAACCGAGGTGTGAGAAGTCAGAGAATGGAGATGTGTGAACTCAGAATGGAGGTGTGTGAAGTCACAGAATGGAGGTGTGTGAAGTAATAGAATGGAGCTGTGTGAAGTCACAGAATGGAGGTGTGTGAAATCATAGAATGGAAGTGTGTGAAGTCACAGAATGGAGGTGTGTGAAGTCACAGAATGGAGTTGTGTGAAGTCATAGAATGGAGGTGTGTGAAGTCACAGAATGGAGTTGTGTGAAGTCATAGAATGGAGGTGTGTGAAATCATAGAATGGAGGTGTGTGAAGACACAGAATGGAGGTGTGTGAAGTCAGAACGGAGGTGTGTGAAGTCATAGAATGGAGGTGAGTGAAGTCAGAATGGAGGTGTGAAGTCATAGATTGGAGGTGTGTGAAGTCACAGAATGGAGGTGTGTGAAATCATAGAATGGAGAAGTGAGAAGTTATAGAGTGCAGGTGAGTGAAGTCAAATTTTAGAGGTCTGTGAAGTCATAGAATGGAGGTGTGTGAAGACAGATTGTAGGTGTTCGAAGTCATAGAATAGAGGTGTGTGAAGTCAGAATGGAGGTGTGTGAAGTCATGGAATGGAGGTGTGTGAACTCATAGAATGGAGGTGTGTGACGTCACAATGGAAGTTTGTGAAGTCATAGAATGGAGGTGTGTGAAGTCACAGAATGGAGGTTTGTGACGTCATACAATGGAGGTGTGTGAAGTCAGAATGGAGGTGTGTGAAGTCACAGAATGGAGGTGTGTGAACTCAGAATGGAGGTGTGTGAAGTCATAGATGGAGGTGTGTGAAGTCATAGTATGGAGATATTTGAAATCATAGAATGGAGTTTTTGAAGTCACATAATGGAGTTGTGTGAGTCAGAATTGAGGTGTGTGAAGTCATAGAATGTAGATGTGTGAAGTCATAGAGTGGAGTATTGTGAAGTCCCCGAAGGGCGGTTTGTGAAGTCCCAGAATTGAGGTGTGTGAACTCAGAATGGAGGTGTGTAAAGTCACAGAATGGACGGTTTGAAGTCATAGAATGGAGGTGTGTGAAGTCACAGAATGGACGGTTTGAAGTCATAGAATGGAGGTGTGTGAAGACAGATTGTAGGTGTTCGAAGTCATAGAATAGAGGTGTGTGAAGTCAGAATGGAGGTGTGTGAAGTCATGGAATGGAGGTGTGTGAACTCATAGAATGGAGGTGTGTGACTTCACAATGGAAGTTTGTGAAGTCATAGAATGGAGGTGTGTGAAGTCACAGAATGGAGGTTTGTGAAGTCATACAATGGAGGTGTGTGAAGTCAGAATGGAGGTGTGTAAAGTCACAGAATGTAGGTGTGTGAACTCAGAATGGAGGTGTGTGAAGTCATAGATGGAGGTGTGTGAAGTCATAGTATGGAGATATGTGAAATCATAGAATGGAGTTTTTGAAGTCACAGAATGGAGTTGTGTGAGTCAGAATTGAGGTGTGTGAGGTCATAGAATGTAGATGTGTGAAGTCATAGAGTGGAGTATTGTGAAGTCCCCGAAGGGAGGTTTGTGAAGTCCCAGAATTGAGGTGTGTGAACTCAGAATGGAGGTGTGTAAAGTCACAGAATGGACGGTTTGAAGTCATAGAATGGAGGTGTGTGAAGTCACAGAATGGACGGTTTGAAGTCATAGAATGGAGGTGTGTGAACTCACAGAATTGAGGTTTTTGAAGTCATATATTGGAGGTGTGTGAAGTCAAAATGGATGTGTGAAATCATAAAATGGAGGTGTGTGAAATCATAGAATTTGGGTGTGTGAGGTCATAGAATGGAGGTTTGTGAAGTCACAGAGTGGACGTGTGTGAAATCATAGAATGAAGATGTGTGAAGTCATAAAATGGAAGTGTGTGTAGTCACAGAATGGAGGTGTGTGAAGACACAGAATGGAGGTGTGTGAAATCACAGAATAGAGGTGTGTGAACTCAGAATGGAGGTGTGTGAAGTCAGAATGGAGGTGTGTGAAGTCATAGAATGGATGTGTGTGAAGTCATAGAATGAATGTGTGTGAAGTCAGAATGGAGGTGTGTGAAGTCACAGAATGGAGGTTTGTGAAGTCATAGAATGGAAGTGTGTGAAGTCATAGAATGGATGTTTCTGAAGTAAGAATGAAGGTGTGTGAAGTCATAGAATGGAGATGTGTGAAGTCATAGAATGGAGGTGTGTGAAGTCACAGAATGGAGGTGTGTGAAGTCAGAATTGAGGTGTGTGAAGTCATAGAATGGAGGTGTGTGAAGTCAGAATGGAGGTGTGTGAACTCATAAAATGGAGGTGTGTGACGTCACAATGGAAGTGTGTGAAGTCATAGAATGGAAGTGTGTGAAGTCACAGAATTTAGGTGTGTGAAGTCATAGAATGGAGGCATGTGAAGTCACAGAATGGATTTGTGTAAAGTCAAAGTATGGAGGTGTGTGAAGATATAGAATGGATGTTTGTAAAGTAAGAATGAAGGAGTGTGAAGTCATAGAATGGAGGTGTGTGATGTCAAAGAATTTAGGTTTGTGAAGTCATAGAATGGAGCTGTGTGAAGTCAGAATGGAGGTGTGTGAAGTCACAGAATGGAGGTGGGTCAACTCAGAATTTAGGTGTGTGAAGTCAAAGAATAGAGGTGTGTGAAGTCATAGAATGGAGGTGTGTGAAGTTATAAAATGGAGGTGTGTGAAGTTATAGAATGGAGGTGTGTGAAGTCACAGAATGGAGGTGTGTGAAGTCAGAGTGGAGGTGAGTAGTCATAGATTGGAAGTGGGTGAATTCATAAAAAGGACGTGTGGGAAGTCATAGAATGGAGGAGTGTGAAGTCATAGAGTGCAGGTGAGTGAAGTCACAGATTCGAGGTCTGTGAAATCATAGAAGGGTGGTGTGTGATGTGAGATTGGAGGTATGTGAAGTCAAAGAAAGTAGGTGTGTGAAGTCATTGAATGGAGGTGTGTGAAGCCACAGAATGGATGTGTGTCAAGTCAGAATGGAGGAGTGTGAAGTCATAGAATGGAGGTGTGTGAAGTCAGAATGGAGGTGTGTGAAATCATAGAATGGAGGTGTGTGACGTAACAATGGAAGTGTGTGATGTCATAGAACGGAGGTGTGTGAAGTCACAGAATGGAAGTTTGTGAAGTCATAGAATGGAGGTATGTGAAGTCACAGAATGGAGGTGTGTAAAGTCATGGAATGGAGGTGTGTGAAGTTATAGAATGGATGTTTGTAAAGTAAGAATGAAGGTGTGTGAAGTCATAGAATGGAGTTGTGTGATGTCAAAGAATGGAGGTGTGTGAAGTCATAGAATGGAGCTGTGTGAAGTCAGAATGGAGGTGTGTGAAGTCACAGAATGGAGGTGTGTCAACTCAGAATTTAGGTGTGTGAGCTCAAAGAATGGAGGTGTGTGAAGTCAAAGAATGGAGGTGTGTGAAGTCATAGAATGGAGGTGTGTGAAGTCATAGAATGTATGTTTGTGAAGTAAGAATGAAGGTGTGTGAAGTCATAGAATGGAGGTGTGTGTAGTCACAGAATGGATGTGTGTGAAGTCATAGAATGTATGTTTGTGAAGTAAGAATGAAGGTGTGTGAAGTCATAGAAAGGAGGTGTGGGAAGTCATAGAATGGAGGTATGTGAAGTCATAGAATGGAGGTGTGTGAAGTCAGAATGGAGGTGTGTGAACTCATAGCATGGTAGTGTGTGGAGTCACAATGGAGGTGTGTGAAGTCATAGAATGGAGGTGTGTGAAGTCACAGAATGGAGTTGTGTGAAGTCATAGAATGGAGGTGTGTGAAATCATAGAATGGAGGTGTGTGAAGTCACAGAATGGAGGTGTGTGAAGTCAGAACGGAGGTGTGTGAAGTCATAGAATGGAGGTGAGTGAAGTCAGAATGGAGGTGTGAAGTCATAGATTGGAGGTCTGTGAAGTCATAGAATGGAGGTGTGTGAAGACAGATTGTAGGTGTTCGAAGTCATAGAATAGAGGTGTGTGAAGTCAGAATGGAGGTGTGTGAAGTCATGGAATGGAGGTGTGTGAACTCATAGAATGGAGGTGTGTGACTTCACAATGGAAGTTTGTGAAGTCATAGAATGGAGGTGTGTGAAGTCACAGAATGGAGGTTTGTGAAGTCATACAATGGAGGTGTGTGAAGTCAGAATGGAGGTGTGTGAAGTCACAGAATGGAGGTGTGTGAACTCAGAATGGAGGTGTGTGAAGTCATAGATGGAGGTGTGTGAAGTCATAGTATGGAGATATGTGAAATCATAGAATGGAGTTTTTGAAGTCACAGAATGGAGTTGTGTGAGTCAGAATTGAGGTGTGTGAAGTCATAGAATGTAGATGTGTGAAGTCATAGAGTGGAGTATTGTGAAGTCCCCGAAGGGAGGTTTGTGAAGTCCCAGAATTGAGGTGTGTGAACTCAGAATGGAGGTGTGTAAAGTCACAGAATGGACGGTTTGAAGTCATAGAATGGAGGTGTGTGAAGTCACAGAATGGACGGTTTGAAGTCATAGAATGGAGGTGTGTGAACTCACAGAATTGAGGTTTTTGAAGTCATATATTGGAGGTGTGTGAAGTCAAAATGGATGTGTGAAATCATAAAATGGAGGTGTGTGAAATCATAGAATTTGGTGTGTGAGGTCATAGAATGGAGGTTTGTGAAGTCACAGAGTGGACGTGTGTGAAATCATAGAATGAAGATGTGTGAAGTCATAAAATGGAAGTGTGTGTAGTCACAGAATGGAGGTGTGTGAAGACACAGAATGGAGGTGTGTGAAATCACAGAATAGAGGTGTGTGAACTCAGAATGGAGGTGTGTGAAGTCAGAGAATGGAGGTGTGTGAAGTCATAGAATGGATGTGTTTGAAGCCATAGAATGAATGTGTGTGAAGTCAGAATGGAGGTGTGTGAAGTCACAGAATGGAGGTTTGTGAAGTCATAGAAGGGAAGTGTGTGAAGCCATAGAATGGATGTTTCTGAAGTAAGAATGAAGGTGTGTGAAGTCATAGAATGGAGATGTGTGAAGTCATAGAATGGAGGTGTGTGAAGTCACAGAATGGAGGTGTGTGAAGTCAGAATTGAGGTGTGTGAAGTCATAGAATGGAGGTGTGTGAAGTCAGAATGGAGGTGTGTGAACTCATAGAATGGAGGTGTGTGACGTCACAATGGAAGTGTGTGAAGTCATAGAATGGAAGTGTGTGAAGTCACAGAATTTAGGTGTGTGAAGTCATAGAATGGAGGCATGTGAAGTCACAGAATGGAGGTGTGTAAAGTCAAAGTATGGAGGTGTGTGAAGATATAGAATGGATGTTTGTAAAGTAAGAATGAAGGAGTGTGAAGTCATAGCATGGAGGTGTGTGATGTCAAAGAATTTAGGTTTGTGAAGTCATAGAATGGAGCTGTGTGAAGTCAGAATGGAGGTGTGTGAAGTCACAGAATGGAGGTGGGTCAACTTAGAATTTAGGTGTGTGAAGTCAAAGAATAGAGGTGTGTGAAGTCATAGAATGGAGGTGTGTGAAGTTATAAAATGGAGGTGTGTGAAGTTATAGAATGGAGGTGTGTGAAGTCACAGAATGGAGGTGTGTGAAGTCAGAGTGGAGGTGAGTAGTCATAGATTGGAAGTGGGTGAATTCATAAAAAAGACGTGTGGGAAGTCATAGAATGGAGGAGTGTGAAGTCAGAATGGAGGTGTGTGAACTCATAGAATGGAGGTGTGTGACGTAACAATGGAAGTGTGTGAGGTCATAGAACGGAGGTGTGTGAAGTCACAGAATGGAGGTTTGTGAAGTCATAGAATGGAGGTATGTGAAGTCACAGAATGGAGGTGTGTAAAGTCATGGAATGGAGGTGTGTGAAGTTATAGAATGGATGTTTGTAAAGTAAGAATGAAGGTGTGTGAAGTCATAGAATGGAGTTGTGTGATGTCAAAGAATGGAGGTGTGTGAAGTCATAGAATGGAGCTGTGTGAAGTCAGAATGGAGGTGTGTGAAGTCACAGAATGGAGGTGTGTCAACTCAGAATTTAGGTGTGTGAGGTCAAAGAATGGAGGTGTGTGAAGTCAAAGAATGGAGGTGTGTGAAGTCATAGAATGGAGGTGTGTGAAGTCATAGAATGTATGTTTGTGAAGTAAGAATGAAGGTTTGTGAAGTCATAGAATGGAGGTGTGTGTAGTCACAGAATGAATGTGTGTGAAGTCATAGAATGTATGTTTGTGAAGTAAGAATGAAGGTGGGTGAAGTCATAGAAAGGAGGTGTGGGAAGTCATAGAATGGAGGTGTGTGAAGTCATAGAATGGAGGTGTGTGAAGTCAGAATGGAGGTGTGTGAACTCATAGCATGGTAGTGTGTGGAGTCACAATGGAGGTGTGTGAAGTCATAGAATGGAGGTGTGTGAAGTCACAGAATGGAGGTGTGTGAAGGCATACAATGGAGGTGTGTGAAGTCATAGAATGGAGGTGTGTAAAGTCACAGAATTGAGGTGTGGGAAGTCACAGATTGGAGGTGTGTGATGTCCCAGAATGTAGGTGTGTGAACTCACAATGGAGGTGTGTAAAGTCACAGAATGGAGGTGTGTAAAATCATAGAATGGAAGTGTGTGAAGTCATAGAATGGAGGTGTGTGAAGTCACAGAATGGACGGTTTGAAGTCATAGAATGGAGGTGTGTGAAGTCACAGAATTGAGGTGTTTGAAGTCATATATTGGAGGTGTGTGAAGTCAAAGAATGGACGTGTGTAAAATCATAGAATGAGGGTGTGTGAGGTCATAGAATTTTGGTTTGTGAAGGCACAGAATGGAGGTGTGTGAAATCATAGAATGAAGGTGTGTGAAGTCATAGAAGGGAAGTGTGTGAAGTCACAGAATGGAGGTCTGTGAAGTCACAGAATGGAGGTGTGTGAAGTCACAGAATACAGGTGTGTGAACTCAGAATGGAGGTGTGTGAAGTCAGAGAATGGAGGTGTGTAAAGTCATAGAATGGAGATGTGTGAAGTTATAGAATGGATGTTTGTAATGTAATAATATAGGTGTGTGAAGTCATAGAATGGAGGTGTGTGACGTCAAAGAATGAAGGTGTGCAAAGTCATAGAATGGAGCTGTGTGAAGTCAGAATGGAGGTGTGTGAAGTCACAGAATGGAGGTGTGTCAACTCAGAATTTAGGTGTGTGAAGTCAAAGAATGGAGGTGTGTGAAGTCATAGAATGCAGGTGTGTGAAGTCATAGAATAGAGGTGTGTGAAGTCAGAATGGAGGTGTGTGAAGTCCCAGAATTCAGGTGTGTGAACACAGAATGGAAGTGTGTGAAGTCATAGAATGTAAGTGTGTGAAGTCATAGAATGGAGGTGTGAGGTCATAGAATGGAGGTGTGTGAAGTCACAGAATGGAGGTGTGTGAACTCAGAATGGAGGTGTGTGAAGACACAGAATGGAGGTTTGTGAAGTCATAGAATGGAGGTGTGTGAGGTCATAGAATGGAAGTTTCTGAAGGAAAAATGAAGGTGTGTGAAGTCATAGAATGGAGGTGTGTGAAGTCACAGAATGGAGGTGTGTGAAGTCAGAATGCAGGTGTGTAGTCATAGATTGGAGGTGGGTGAAGTCATAGAAAAGAGGTGTGGGAAGTTATCGAATGGAGGAGTTTGAAGTCATAGAGTGCAGGTGAGTGAAGTTATAGATTCGAGGTCTGTGAAGCCATAGAATGGCGGTGTGTGATGTCAGAATTGAGGTGTGCGAAGTCATAGAATAGAGGTGTGTGAAGTCAGAATGGAGGTGTGTGAAGTCAGAATGGATGTGTGTGAACTCATAGAATGGAGGTGTGTGACGTCACAATGGAAGTGTGTGAAGTCATAGAATAGAGGTGTGTGAAGTCACAGAATGGAGGTGGGTGAAGTCACAGAATGGAGTTGTGTGAAGTCATAGAATGGAGGTGTGTGAAATCATAGAATGGAGGTGTGTGAAGTCACAGAATGGAGGTGTGTGAAGTCAGAACGGAGGTGTGTGAAGTGAAATTGGAGGGGTGTGAAGTTGGAGAATGGAGGTGTGTGAAGTCACAGAATTGAGGTGTTTGAAGTCATATATTGGAGGTGTGTGAAGTCAAAATGGATGTGTGAAGTCTTAGAATGGACGTGTGTAAAATCATAGAATGAGGGTGTGTGAGGTCATAGAATTGGGGTTTGTGAAGGCACAGAATGGAGGTGTGTGAAATCATAGAATGAAGGTGTGTGAAGTCATAGAAGGGAAGTGTGTGAAGTCACAGAATGGAGGTCTGTGAAGTCACAGAATGGAGGTGTGTGAAGTCAGAGAATACAGGTGTGGGAACTCAGAATGGAGGTGTGTGAAGTCAGAGAATGGAGGTGTGTGAAGTCATAGAATGGAAGTGTGTGAAGTCATAGAATGGAGGTGTGTGAAGTCAGAATGGAGGTGTGTGAAGTCACTGAATGGAGTTGTGTGAACTCAGAATGGAGGTGTGTGTAGTCACAGAAAGGAGGTTTGTGAAGTCCTAGAATGGAGGTGTGTGAAGTCATAGAATGGAGGTGTGTAAAGTCACAGAATGGAGGTGTGTGAAGTCAGAATGGAGGTGTGTAGTCATAGATTGGAGGTGGGTGAAGTCATAGAAAGGAGGTGTGGGAAGTCATAGAATGGAGGAGTGTGAAGTCATAGAGTGCAGGTGAGTGAAGTCACAGATTCGAGGTCTGTGAAATCATAGAATGGAGGTGTGTGAAGTCAAAGAATGTAGGTGTGTGAAATCATTGAATGGAGGTGTGTGAAGTCACAGAATGGAGGTGTGTGATGTCAGAATGGAGGTGTGCGAAGTCATAGAATAGAGGTGTGTGAAGTCAGAATGGAGGTGTGTGAAGTCATAGATGGAGTTGTGTGAAGTCATAGTATGGAGGTGTGTGAAATCATAGAATGGAGTTTTGTGAAGTCACAGAATGGAGCTGTGTGAATTCAGAATGGAGGTGTGTGAAGTCATAGAACGGAGGTGTGTGAAGTCAGAATGAAGATTTGTGAACTCATAGAATGGAGGTGTGTGACGTCACAATGGAAGTGTGTGAAGTCATAGAATGGAGGTGTGTGAAGTCAGAGAATGGAAGTGTGTGAAGTCATAGAATGGAGGTATGTGAGGTGACAGAATGGAGGTGTGTAAAGTCATAGAATTGAGGTGTGTGAAGTTTTAGAATGGATGTTTGTAAAGTAAGAATGAAGTTGTGTGAAGTCATAGAATGTAGGTGTGTGACATCAAAGAATGGAGATGTGTGAAGTCATAGAATGGAGCTGTGGGAAGTCAGAATGGAGGTGTGTGGAGTCACATAATGGAGGTGTGTCAACTCAGAATTTAGGTGTATGAAGTCAAACAATGGAGGTGTGTGAAGTCATAGAATGGAGGTGTGTGAAGTCATAGAATGGAGGTCCGTGAAGTGACAGAATAGAGGTGTGTGAAGTCAGAATAAAGGTGTGTAGTCATAGATTGGAGGAGGGTGAAGTCATAGAAAGGAGGTGTGGGAAGTCATAGAATGGAGGTTTGTGAAGTCAGAATAGAGGTGTGTGAAGTCACAGAATGGAGGTGTGGGAAGTCACAGAATGGAGGTGTGGGAAGTCACAAAATGGAGGTGTGTGACATCACAGAATGGAGGTGTGTGAACTCAGAATGGAGGTGTGTAAAGTCACAGAATGTAGGTGTGTGAAGTCATAGAATGGAAGTGGGTGAAGTCATAGAATGGAGGTGAGTGAAGTCACAGAAGGGACGGTATGAAGTCATAGAATGGAGGTGTGTGAAGTTACAAAATTGAGGTGTTTGAAGTCATATATTTGAGGGGTGTGAATTCAAAATGGATGTGTGAAGTCATAGAATGGAGGTGTGGGAAATTATAGAGTGAGGGTGTGTGAGGTCATAGAATGGAGGTGTGTGAAGTCACAGAATGGAGATGTGTGAAGTCATAAAATGGAGGTGTGTGAAGTCATAGAATGGAAGTGTGTGAAGTCACACAATGGAGGTGTGTAAAGTCACAGAATGGAGGTGTGTGACTCAGAATGGAGGTTTGAGAAGTCACAGAATGGAGGGGTGTGAAGTCATAGAAAGGAAGTGTGTGAAGTCATAGAATGGAGGTGTGTGAAGTCAGAATGGAGATGTGTGAAGTCACCGAATGGATGTTTGTGAAGTCATAGAATGGAAGTTTGTGAAGTCAGAGAATCGATGTTTCTGAAGTAAAAATGAAGGTGTGTGAAGTCATAGAATGGAGGTGTGTGACGTCACAGAATGGAGGTGTGTGAAGTCAGAATAGAGGTGAGTAGTCGTAGATTGGAGTTGGGTGAAATCATAGAAAGAAGGTGTGGGAAGTCATAGAATGGAGGAGTATGAAGTCATAGAGTGCAGGTGAGTGAAGTCACAGATTCGAGGTCTGTGAAGTCATAGAATGGAGTTGTGTGATGTCAGAATGGAGGTGTGCGAAGTCATAGAATAGAGGTGTGTGAAGTCAGAATGGAGGTGTGTGAAGTCATAGATGAAGTTGTGTGAAGTCATAGTATGGAGGTGTGTGAAATCATAGAATGGAGTTTTGTGAAGTCACAGAATGGAGCTGTGTGAATTCAGAATGGAGGTGTGTGAAGTCATAGAATGGAGGTGTGTGAAGTCAGAATCGAGGTGTGTGAACTCATAGAATGGAGGTGTGTGAAGTCACAGAATGGAAGTGTATGAAGTCATAGAATGGAGGTGTGTGAAGTCACAGAATGGAGGTGTGTGAAGTCATAGAATGGAGGTATGTGAAGTCTCAGAATGGAGGTGTGTAAAGTCATAGAATGAAGGTGTGTGAAGTCAGAATGGAGGTGTGTGAAGTCATAGAATGGAGGTGTGTGAAGTCATAGAATGGAGGTGTGTGAAGTCATATAATGGAGGTGTGTGAAGTCACAGAATGGAGGTGTGTGAAATCAGAATGGAGGTATGAAGTCATAGAATGGAGATGGGTGAAGTCACAGAATGGAGGTGTGTGAAATCATAGAATGGATGTGTGTGAAGTCACAGAATGGAGGTGTGTGACGTCACAGAATGGAGGTGTGTGAACTCAGAATGGAGCTGTGTAAAGTCACAGAATGGAGGTTTGTGAAGTCATAGAATGGAAGTGTGTGAAGTCATATAATGGAGGTGTGTGGAGTCACAGAATGGAGGGTATGAAGGCATAGAAAGGAGGTGTGTGAAGTCACAGATTTGAGGTGTTTGAAGTCATATATTGGAGGTGTGTGAAGTAAAAATGGATGTGTGAAGTCATAGAATGGAGGTGTGTGAAATCATAGAATGAGGGTGTGTGAGGTCATAGAATAGAGGTGTGTGAAGTCACAGAATGGAGGTGTGTGAACTCATAAAATGGAGGTGGGTGAAGTCATAGAAAGAGGTGTGGGAAGTCATAGAATGGAGGACTGTGAAGTCATAGAGTGGAGGTGAGAGAAGTCACATATTCGAAGTCTGTGAAGTCATAGAATGGAGGTGTGTGAAGTCAGAATGGAGGTGTGTGACGTCACAATGGAAGTGTGTCAAGTCATAGAATGGAGGTATGTGAAGTCACAGAATGGAGGTGTGAGAAGTCAAAATGGAGGTGTGTGACGTCATAAAATGGAGGTGTGTGAAGTCATAGAATGGAGGTGTGTGAAATCATAGAATGGAGGTTTGTGAAGTCACAGAATGGAGGTCTGTGAACTCAGAACGGAGGTGTGTGAAGTCACAGAATGGAGGTGTGTGAAGTCATAGAATGGAGGTATGTGAAATCATAGAATGTAAGTGTGTGAAGTCATAGAATGGAGGTGTGTGAAATCACAGAATTGAGGTGTTTGAAGTCATATATTAGAGGTGTGTGAAGTCAAAATGGATGTGTGAAGTCATAGAATGGAGATGTGTGAAATCGTAGAATGATGGTGTGTGAGGTCATAGAATGGAGGTGTGTGAAGTCTCAGAATGGAGGTGTGTGAAGTTATAAAATGGAGGTGTGTGAAGTCATAGAATGGAAGTGTGTGAAGTCACACAATGGAGGTGTGTGAAGTCACAGAATGGAGGTGTGTGAAGTCACAGAATGGAGGTGTTTGAACTCAGAATGGAGGTTTGTGAAGTCACAGAATGGAGTTGTGTGAAGTCATAGAATGGAAGTGTGTGAAGTCAGAGAATGGAGGTGTGTGAAGTCAGAATGGAGATGTGTGAAGTCACCGAATGGAGTTGTGTGAACTCAGAATAGAGGTGTGTGATTCACAGAATGGAGGTTTGTGAAGTCATAGAATGGAGGTGTGTGATTTCATAGAATGGATGTTTCTGAAGGAAAAATTAAGGTGTGTGAAGTCATAGAATGGAGGTGTGTGAAGTCACAGAATGGAGGTGTGTGAAGTCAGAATGGAGGTGTGTAGTCATAGATTGGAGGTGGGTGAAGTCATAGAAAGGAGGTGTGGGAAGTCATAGAATGGAGGTGTGTGATGTCAGAATTGAGGTGTGCGAAGTCATAGAATAGAGGTGTGTGAAGTCAGAATGGAGGTGTGTGAAGTCATAGATGGAGTTGTGTGAAGTCATAGTATGGAGGTGTGTGAAATCATAGAATGGAGTTTTGTGAAGTCACAGAATGGAGGTGTGTGAATTCAGAATGGAGGTGTGTGAAGTCATAGAATGGAGGTGTGTGAAGTCAGAATGGAGGTGTGTGAATCATAGAATGGAGGTATGTGATGTCACAGAATGGAGGTGTGTAAAGTCATAAAATGGAGATGTGTGAAGTTATAGAATGGATGTTTGTAATGTAATAATATAGGTGTGTGAAGTCATAGAATGGAGGTGTGTGACGTCAAAGAATGAAGGTGTGCAAAGTCATAGAATGGAGCTGTGTGCAGTCAGAATGGAGGTGTGTGAAGTCACAGAATGGAGGTGTGTCAACTCAGAATTTAGGTGTGTGAAGTCAAAGAATGGAGGTGTGTGAAGTCATAGAATGCAGGTGTGTGAAGTCATAGAATGGAGGTGTGTGAAATCAGAATGGGGGTGTGTGAAGTCCCAGAATTCAGGTGTGTGAACACAGAATGGAGGTGTGTGAAGTCATAGAATGTAAGTGTGTGAAGTCATAGAATGGAGGTGTGTGAAGTCACAGAATTTAGGTGTTTGAAGTCATATATTAGAGGTGTGTGAAGTCATAGAATGGAGGTGTGTGAAATCATAGAATGAGGTTGTGTGAGGTCATAGAATGGAGGTGTGTGAAGTCACAGAATGGAGGTGTGTGAACTCAGAATGGAGGTGTGTGAAGACACAGAATGGAGGTTTGTGAAGTCATAGAATGGAGGTGTGTGAGGTCATAGAATGGAAGTTTCTGAAGGAAAAATGAAGGTGTGTGAAGTCATAGAATGGAGGTGTGTGAAGTCACAGAATGGAGGTGTGTGAAGTCAGAATGCAGGTGTGTAGTCATAGATTGGAGGTGGGTGAAGTCATAGAAAAGAGGTGTGGGAAGTTATCGAATGGAGGAGTTTGAAGTCATAGAGTGCAGGTGAGTGAAGTTATAGATTCGAGGTCTGTGAAGCCATAGAATGGCGGTGTGTGATGTCAGAATTGAGGTGTGCGAAGTCATAGAATAGAGGTGTGTGAGGTCAGAATGGAGGTGTGTGAAGTCATAGATGGAGTTGTGTGATGTCATAGTATGGAGGTGTGTGAAATCATAGAATGGAGTTTTGTGAAGTCACAGAATTCAGCTGTGTGAATTCAGAATGGAGGTGTGCGAAGTAATAGAATGGAGGTGTGTGAAGTCAGAATGGATGTGTGTGAACTCATAGAATGGAGGTGTGTGACGTCACAATGGAAGTGTGTGAAGTCATAGAATAGAGGTGTGTGAAGTCACAGAATGGAGGTGGGTGAAGTCACAGAATGGAGGTTTGTGAAGTCAGAGAATAGAGGTATGTGAAGTGAAATTGGAGGGGTGTGAAGTCGGAGAATGGAGGTGTGTGAAGTCACAGAATGGAGGTGGGTGAAGTCACAGAATGGAGGTGTGTGAAGTCATAGAGTGGAAGTGTGTGAAGTCATAGAATTGAGTTGTGTGAAGTCAGAATGGAGCTGTGTAAAGTCACCGAATGGAGGTGTGTGAACTCCGAATGGAGGTGTGTGAAGTCACAGAATGGAGGTTTGCGAAGTCATAGAATGGAGGTGTGTGAAGACAAAATTGTGGTGTGTGAACTCATAGAATGGAAGTGTGTGAACTAATAGAATGGAGGTGTGTGAAGTCGTGGAATGGAGGTGTGTGAAGTCAAAGAATGGAGGTGTGTGAAGTCAAACAATGGTGGTGTGTGAAGTCACATAATGGAGGTGTGTGAAGTCACAAAATGGAAGTGTGTGAAGTCAAAACGGAGGTGTGTGAACTCAAAGAATGGAGGTGTGTGAAGTCACAGAATGGAGGCGTGTGAAATCAAAATGGTGGTGTGTGAAGTCACAAATGGAGGTGTGTGAAGTCACAGAATGTAGGTGTGTGAAGTCAAAATGGAGGTGTGTGAAGTAAAGAATGGAGGTGTGTGAACTCATAGAATGGAGGTGTGTGAAGTCATGGAATGGAGGTTCGTGAAGTAAAACATTGGAAGTGTGGGAAGTTACAGAAAGAAGATGAGTGAAGTCATAGAATGGAGGTGTGTGAAATCAGAATGCAGGTGTGGGAAGTCATAGAATGGAGGTGTGTGAAGTCATAGAATGGAGGTGTGTGATATCACAGAATGGAGGTGTGTGAAGTCAGAATGGAGGTGTGAAGTCATAGAATGGAGGTGGGTGAAGTCATAGAATGGAATTGTGTGAAGTCATAGAATGGATGTGTGTGGAGTCACAGAATGGAGGGTATGAGGTCATGGAATGGAGGTGTGTTAGGTGACAGAATTGAGGTGTTTGAAGTCATATATTGGAGGTGTCTGAAGTCAAAATGGATGTGTGAAATCATAGAATGGAGGTGTGTGAAATCATAGAATGGAGGTTTGTGAAGTCACAGAATGGAGGTGTGTGAACTCAGAATGGAGGTGTGTGAAGTCACAGAATGGAGGTGTGTGAAGTCATAGCATGGAGGTATGTGAAATCATAGAATGGAAGTGTGTGAAGTCATAGAATGGAGGTGTGTGAAATCACAGAATTGAGGTGTTTGAAGTCATATATTAGAGGTGTGTGAAGTCAAAATGCATGTTTGAAATCATAGAATGGAGGTCTGTGAAATCTTAGAATGAGGGTGTGTGAGGTCATAGAATGGAGGTGTGTGAAGTCACAGAATGGAGGTGTGTGAAGTTATAAAATGGAGGTGTGTGAAGTCATAGAATGGAAGTATGTGAAGTTACACAATGGAGGTGTGTGAAGTCACAGAATGGAGGTGTGTGAAGTCAGAATGGAGGTGTGTGAAGTCACCGAATGGAGGTGTGTGAACTCCGAATGAAGGTGTGTGAAGTCACAGAATGGAGGTTTGCGAAGTCATAGAATGGAGGTGTGTGAAGACAAAATTGTGGTGTGTGAACTCATAGAATGGATGTGTGTGAACTAATAGAATCGAGGTGTGTGAAGTCGTGGAATGGAGGTGTGTGAAGTCAAAGAATGGAGGTGTGTGAAGTCAAACAATGGTGGTGTGTAAAGTTACAGAATGGAGGTGTGTGAAGTCACAGAATGGAAGTGTGTGAAGTCAAAACAGAGGTGTGTGAACTCAAAGAATGGAGGTGTGTGAAGTCACAGAATGGAGGTGTGTGAAATCAAATCGGTGGTGAGTGAAGTCACAAATGGAGGTGTGTGAAGTCACAGAATGTAGGTGTGTGAAGTCAAAATACAGGTGTGTGAAGTCAAAGAATGGAGGTGTGTGAACTCATAGAATGGAGGTGTGTGAAGTCATGGAATGGAGATTTGTGAAGTGAAATATTGGAAGTGTGGAAAGTTACAGAAAGAAGATGTGTGAAGTCATAGAATGGAGGTGTGTGAAGTCAGAATGCAGGTGTGTGAAGTCATAGAATGGAAGTGTGTGAAGTCATAGAATGGAGGTGTGTGATGTCACAAAATGGAGGTGTGTGAACTCAGAATGGAGGTGTGAAGTCATAGAATGGAGGTGGGTGAAGTCATAGAATGGAATTGTGTGAAGTCATAGAATGGAGGTGTGTGAAGTCACAGAATGGAGGTGTGTGACTTCACAGAATGGAAGAGTGTGAACTCACAATGGAGGTGTGTAAAGTCACAGAATGGAGGTGTGTGAAGTCATAGAATGGAAGTTTGTGAAGTCATAGAATGGAGGTGTGTGGAGTCACAGAATGGAGGGTATGAGGTCATAGAATGGAGGTGTGTGAAGTGACAGAATTGAGGTGTTTGAAGTCATATATTGGAGGTGTGTGAATTCAAAATGGATGTGTGAAGTCATAGAATGGAGGTGTGTGAAATCATAGATTGAGGGTGTGTGAGGTCATAGAATGGAGGTGTGTGAATTCACAGAATGGAGGTGGGTGAAGTCATAAAATGGAGGTGGGTGAAGTCATAGAAAGGAGGTGTGGGAAGTCATAGAATGGAGGAGTGTGAAGTCATAGAGTGGAGGTGTGTGAAGTCAGAATGGAGATGTGTGAAGTCATAGAATGGAGGTGTGTGAACTCATATAATGGAGGTGTGTGTTGTCACAATGGAAGTGTGTGAAGTCATAGAATGGAGCTGGGTGAAGTCACAGAATGGAGGTGTGAGAAGTCAAAATGGAGGTGTGTGAAGTCACAGAATGGAGCTGTGTGAACTCAGAATAGAGGTCTGTGAAGTCACAGAATGAAGTTGTGTGAAGTCAAAGAATGGAGGTGTATGAAGTCAGAGAATGGAGGTGTGTGAAGTCAGAATGGAGGTGGGTAGTCATAGATTGGAGGTGGGTGACGTCATAGAAAGGAGGTGGGTAAGTCATAGAATGGAGGAGTGTGAAGTCATAGAGTGCAGGTGAGTGAAGTCACAGATTCGAGGTCTGTGAAGTCATAGAATGGAGGTGTGTGATGTCAGAATGGAGGTGTGCGAAGTCATACAATAGAGGTTTGTGATGTCAGAATGGAGGTGTGTGAAGTCATAGATGGAGTTGTGTGAAGTCGTGGTATGGAGTTGTGTGAAACTATAGAATGGAGTTTTGTGAAGTCACAGAATGGAGCTGTGTGAATTCAGAATGGAGGTGTGTGAAGTAATAGAATGGAGGTGTGTGAAGTCAGAATGGAGGTGTGTGTAGTCATAGAATGGAGGTGTGTGAAGTCACAGAATGGAGGTTTGTGAAGTCATAGAATGGAGGTATGTGAAGTCACAGAAGGGAGGTGTGTAAAGTCATAGAATGGAGTTGTGTGAAGTTATAGAATGGATGTTTGTAAAGTAAGAATGGAGGTGTGTGAAGTCATAGAATGGAGCTGTGTGAAGTCAGAATGGAGGTGTGAAGTCACAGAATGGAGGTGTGTGAAGTCACAGAATGGAGGTGTGTGAAGTCACAGAATGGAAGTGTGTGAAGTCATAGAATTGAGGTGTGTGAAGTCAGAATGGAGGTGTGTGGAGTCACAGAATGCAGGTGTGTGAACTCCGAATGGAGGTGTGTGAAGTCACAGAATGGAGGTGTTTGAAGTCAAAAAATGGTCGTGTGTGAAGTCACAGAATGGAGGTGTGTGAACTCATAGAATTGAGGTGTGTGAAGTCAGAATGGAGGTGTGTGAAGTCACCGAATGCAGGTGTGTGAACTCCGAATGGAGGTGTGTGAAGTCACAGAATGGAGGTGTTTGAAGTCAAACAATGGTGGTGTGTGAAGTCACAGAATGGAGGTGTGTGAAGTCACAGAATGGAAGTGTGTGACGTCAAAACGGAGGTGTGTGAACTCAAAGAATGGAGATGTGTGAAGTCACAGAATGGAGGTGTGTGAAATCAAAATGGTGGTGTGTGAAGTCACAAATGGAGGTGTGTGAAGTCACAGAATGTAGGTGTGTGAAGTCAAAATGGAGGTGTGTGAAGTCAAAGAATGGAGGTGTGTGAACTCATAGAATGGAGGTGTGTGAAGTCATAGAATGGAGGTTTGTGAAGTGAAATATTGGAAGTGTGGGAAGTTACAGAAAGAAGATGTGTGAAGTCATAGAATGGAGGTGTGTGAAGTCAGAATGCAGGTGTGGGAAGTCATAGAATGGAGGTGTGTGAAGTCATAGAATGGAGGTATGTGAAGTCATAGAATGGAATGTGTGAAGTCATAGAATGGACGTGTGTGATGTCACAGAATGGAGGTGTGTGAAGTCATAGAATGGAATTGTGTGAAGTCATACAATGGAGGTGTGTGAAGTCACAGAATGGAAGTGTGTGACATCACAGAATGGAGGACTGTGAACTCACAATGGAGGTGTGTAAAGTCACAGAATGGAGGTGTGTGAAGTCACAGAATGGAGGTGTGTGAAGTCACAGAATGGAGGTGTGTGAACTCAGAATGGAGGTGTGTGAAGTCATAGAATGGAAGTGTGTGAAGTCATAGAATGGAGGTGTGTGGAGTCTCAGAATGGAGGGTATGAGTTCATAGAATGGAGGTGTGTGAAGTCACAGAATTAAGGTGTTTGAAGTCATATATTGGAGGTGTGTGAAGTCAAAATGGATGTGTGAAGTCATATAATGGAGTTGTGTGAAATCATACAATGAGGGAGTGTGAGGTCATAGAATGGAGGTGTGTGAAGTCACTGAATGGAGGTGTGTGAAGTCATAAAATGGAGGTGGGGGAAGTCATAGAAAGGAGGTGTGGGAAGTCATAGAATGGAGGAGTGTGAAATCATAGAGTGGAGGTGAGTGAAGTCACATATTCGAGGTCTGTGAAGTCATAGAATGGAGATGTGTGAAGTCAGAATGGAGGTGTGTAGTCATAGATTGGAGGTGGGTGAAGTCATAGAAAGGAGGTGTGGGAAGTCATAGAATGGAGGTGTGTGATGTCAGAATTGAGGTGTGCGAAGTCATAGAATAGAGGTGTGTGAAGTCAGAATGGAGGTGTGTGAAGTCATAGATGGAGTTGTGTGAAGTCATAGTATGGAGGTGTGTGAAATCATAGAATGGAGTTTTGTGAAGTCACAGAATGGAGGTGTGTGAATTCAGAATGGAGGTGTGTGAAGTCATAGAATGGAGGTGTGTGAAGTCAGAATGGAGGTGTGTGAATCATAGAATGGAGGTATGTGATGTCACAGAATGGAGGTGTGTAAAGTCATAAAATGGAGATGTGTGAAGTTATAGAATGGATGTTTGTAATGTAATAATATAGGTGTGTGAAGTCATAGAATGGAGGTGTGTGACGTCAAAGAATGAAGGTGTGCAAAGTCATAGAATGGAGCTGTGTGCAGTCAGAATGGAGGTGTGTGAAGTCACAGAATGGAGGTGTGTCAACTCAGAATTTAGGTGTGTGAAGTCAAAGAATGGAGGTGTGTGAAGTCATAGAATGCAGGTGTGTGAAGTCATAGAATGGAGGTGTGTGAAATCAGAATGGGGGTGTGTGAAGTCCCAGAATTCAGGTGTGTGAACACAGAATGGAGGTGTGTGAAGTCATAGAATGTAAGTGTGTGAAGTCATAGAATGGAGGTGTGTGAAGTCACAGAATTTAGGTGTTTGAAGTCATATATTAGAGGTGTGTGAAGTCATAGAATGGAGGTGTGTGAAATCATAGAATGAGGTTGTGTGAGGTCATAGAATGGAGGTGTGTGAAGTCACAGAATGGAGGTGTGTGAACTCAGAATGGAGGTGTGTGAAGACACAGAATGGAGGTTTGTGAAGTCATAGAATGGAGGTGTGTGAGGTCATAGAATGGAAGTTTCTGAAGGAAAAATGAAGGTGTGTGAAGTCATAGAATGGAGGTGTGTGAAGTCACAGAATGGAGGTGTGTGAAGTCAGAATGCAGGTGTGTAGTCATAGATTGGAGGTGGGTGAAGTCATAGAAAAGAGGTGTGGGAAGTTATCGAATGGAGGAGTTTGAAGTCATAGAGTGCAGGTGAGTGAAGTTATAGATTCGAGGTCTGTGAAGCCATAGAATGGCGGTGTGTGATGTCAGAATTGAGGTGTGCGAAGTCATAGAATAGAGGTGTGTGAGGTCAGAATGGAGGTGTGTGAAGTCATAGATGGAGTTGTGTGATGTCATAGTATGGAGGTGTGTGAAATCATAGAATGGAGTTTTGTGAAGTCACAGAATTCAGCTGTGTGAATTCAGAATGGAGGTGTGCGAAGTAATAGAATGGAGGTGTGTGAAGTCAGAATGGATGTGTGTGAACTCATAGAATGGAGGTGTGTGACGTCACAATGGAAGTGTGTGAAGTCATAGAATAGAGGTGTGTGAAGTCACAGAATGGAGGTGGGTGAAGTCACAGAATGGAGGTTTGTGAAGTCAGAGAATAGAGGTATGTGAAGTGAAATTGGAGGGGTGTGAAGTCGGAGAATGGAGGTGTGTGAAGTCACAGAATGGAGGTGGGTGAAGTCACAGAATGGAGGTGTGTGAAGTCATAGAGTGGAAGTGTGTGAAGTCATAGAATTGAGTTGTGTGAAGTCAGAATGGAGCTGTGTAAAGTCACCGAATGGAGGTGTGTGAACTCCGAATGGAGGTGTGTGAAGTCACAGAATGGAGGTTTGCGAAGTCATAGAATGGAGGTGTGTGAAGACAAAATTGTGGTGTGTGAACTCATAGAATGGAAGTGTGTGAACTAATAGAATGGAGGTGTGTGAAGTCGTGGAATGGAGGTGTGTGAAGTCAAAGAATGGAGGTGTGTGAAGTCAAACAATGGTGGTGTGTGAAGTCACATAATGGAGGTGTGTGAAGTCACAAAATGGAAGTGTGTGAAGTCAAAACGGAGGTGTGTGAACTCAAAGAATGGAGGTGTGTGAAGTCACAGAATGGAGGCGTGTGAAATCAAAATGGTGGTGTGTGAAGTCACAAATGGAGGTGTGTGAAGTCACAGAATGTAGGTGTGTGAAGTCAAAATGGAGGTGTGTGAAGTAAAGAATGGAGGTGTGTGAACTCATAGAATGGAGGTGTGTGAAGTCATGGAATGGAGGTTCGTGAAGTAAAACATTGGAAGTGTGGGAAGTTACAGAAAGAAGATGAGTGAAGTCATAGAATGGAGGTGTGTGAAATCAGAATGCAGGTGTGGGAAGTCATAGAATGGAGGTGTGTGAAGTCATAGAATGGAGGTGTGTGATATCACAGAATGGAGGTGTGTGAAGTCAGAATGGAGGTGTGAAGTCATAGAATGGAGGTGGGTGAAGTCATAGAATGGAATTGTGTGAAGTCATAGAATGGATGTGTGTGGAGTCACAGAATGGAGGGTATGAGGTCATGGAATGGAGGTGTGTTAGGTGACAGAATTGAGGTGTTTGAAGTCATATATTGGAGGTGTCTGAAGTCAAAATGGATGTGTGAAATCATAGAATGGAGGTGTGTGAAATCATAGAATGGAGGTTTGTGAAGTCACAGAATGGAGGTGTGTGAACTCAGAATGGAGGTGTGTGAAGTCACAGAATGGAGGTGTGTGAAGTCATAGCATGGAGGTATGTGAAATCATAGAATGGAAGTGTGTGAAGTCATAGAATGGAGGTGTGTGAAATCACAGAATTGAGGTGTTTGAAGTCATATATTAGAGGTGTGTGAAGTCAAAATGCATGTTTGAAATCATAGAATGGAGGTCTGTGAAATCTTAGAATGAGGGTGTGTGAGGTCATAGAATGGAGGTGTGTGAAGTCACAGAATGGAGGTGTGTGAAGTTATAAAATGGAGGTGTGTGAAGTCATAGAATGGAAGTATGTGAAGTTACACAATGGAGGTGTGTGAAGTCACAGAATGGAGGTGTGTGAAGTCAGAATGGAGGTGTGTGAAGTCACCGAATGGAGGTGTGTGAACTCCGAATGAAGGTGTGTGAAGTCACAGAATGGAGGTTTGCGAAGTCATAGAATGGAGGTGTGTGAAGACAAAATTGTGGTGTGTGAACTCATAGAATGGATGTGTGTGAACTAATAGAATCGAGGTGTGTGAAGTCGTGGAATGGAGGTGTGTGAAGTCAAAGAATGGAGGTGTGTGAAGTCAAACAATGGTGGTGTGTAAAGTTACAGAATGGAGGTGTGTGAAGTCACAGAATGGAAGTGTGTGAAGTCAAAACAGAGGTGTGTGAACTCAAAGAATGGAGGTGTGTGAAGTCACAGAATGGAGGTGTGTGAAATCAAATCGGTGGTGAGTGAAGTCACAAATGGAGGTGTGTGAAGTCACAGAATGTAGGTGTGTGAAGTCAAAATACAGGTGTGTGAAGTCAAAGAATGGAGGTGTGTGAACTCATAGAATGGAGGTGTGTGAAGTCATGGAATGGAGATTTGTGAAGTGAAATATTGGAAGTGTGGAAAGTTACAGAAAGAAGATGTGTGAAGTCATAGAATGGAGGTGTGTGAAGTCAGAATGCAGGTGTGTGAAGTCATAGAATGGAAGTGTGTGAAGTCATAGAATGGAGGTGTGTGATGTCACAAAATGGAGGTGTGTGAACTCAGAATGGAGGTGTGAAGTCATAGAATGGAGGTGGGTGAAGTCATAGAATGGAATTGTGTGAAGTCATAGAATGGAGGTGTGTGAAGTCACAGAATGGAGGTGTGTGACTTCACAGAATGGAAGAGTGTGAACTCACAATGGAGGTGTGTAAAGTCACAGAATGGAGGTGTGTGAAGTCATAGAATGGAAGTTTGTGAAGTCATAGAATGGAGGTGTGTGGAGTCACAGAATGGAGGGTATGAGGTCATAGAATGGAGGTGTGTGAAGTGACAGAATTGAGGTGTTTGAAGTCATATATTGGAGGTGTGTGAATTCAAAATGGATGTGTGAAGTCATAGAATGGAGGTGTGTGAAATCATAGATTGAGGGTGTGTGAGGTCATAGAATGGAGGTGTGTGAATTCACAGAATGGAGGTGGGTGAAGTCATAAAATGGAGGTGGGTGAAGTCATAGAAAGGAGGTGTGGGAAGTCATAGAATGGAGGAGTGTGAAGTCATAGAGTGGAGGTGTGTGAAGTCAGAATGGAGATGTGTGAAGTCATAGAATGGAGGTGTGTGAACTCATATAATGGAGGTGTGTGTTGTCACAATGGAAGTGTGTGAAGTCATAGAATGGAGCTGGGTGAAGTCACAGAATGGAGGTGTGAGAAGTCAAAATGGAGGTGTGTGAAGTCACAGAATGGAGCTGTGTGAACTCAGAATAGAGGTCTGTGAAGTCACAGAATGAAGTTGTGTGAAGTCAAAGAATGGAGGTGTATGAAGTCAGAGAATGGAGGTGTGTGAAGTCAGAATGGAGGTGGGTAGTCATAGATTGGAGGTGGGTGACGTCATAGAAAGGAGGTGGGTAAGTCATAGAATGGAGGAGTGTGAAGTCATAGAGTGCAGGTGAGTGAAGTCACAGATTCGAGGTCTGTGAAGTCATAGAATGGAGGTGTGTGATGTCAGAATGGAGGTGTGCGAAGTCATACAATAGAGGTTTGTGATGTCAGAATGGAGGTGTGTGAAGTCATAGATGGAGTTGTGTGAAGTCGTGGTATGGAGTTGTGTGAAACTATAGAATGGAGTTTTGTGAAGTCACAGAATGGAGCTGTGTGAATTCAGAATGGAGGTGTGTGAAGTAATAGAATGGAGGTGTGTGAAGTCAGAATGGAGGTGTGTGTAGTCATAGAATGGAGGTGTGTGAAGTCACAGAATGGAGGTTTGTGAAGTCATAGAATGGAGGTATGTGAAGTCACAGAATGGAGGTGTGTAAAGTCATAGAATGGAGTTGTGTGAAGTTATAGAATGGATGTTTGTAAAGTAAGAATGGAGGTGTGTGAAGTCATAGAATGGAGCTGTGTGAAGTCAGAATGGAGGTGTGAAGTCACAGAATGGAGGTGTGTGAAGTCACAGAATGGAGGTGTGTGAAGTCACAGAATGGAAGTGTGTGAAGTCATAGAATTGAGGTGTGTGAAGTCAGAATGGAGGTGTGTGGAGTCACAGAATGCAGGTGTGTGAACTCCGAATGGAGGTGTGTGAAGTCACAGAATGGAGGTGTTTGAAGTCAAAAAATGGTCGTGTGTGAAGTCACAGAATGGAGGTGTGTGAACTCATAGAATTGAGGTGTGTGAAGTCAGAATGGAGGTGTGTGAAGTCACCGAATGCAGGTGTGTGAACTCCGAATGGAGGTGTGTGAAGTCACAGAATGGAGGTGTTTGAAGTCAAACAATGGTGGTGTGTGAAGTCACAGAATGGAGGTGTGTGAAGTCACAGAATGGAAGTGTGTGACGTCAAAACGGAGGTGTGTGAACTCAAAGAATGGAGATGTGTGAAGTCACAGAATGGAGGTGTGTGAAATCAAAATGGTGGTGTGTGAAGTCACAAATGGAGGTGTGTGAAGTCACAGAATGTAGGTGTGTGAAGTCAAAATGGAGGTGTGTGAAGTCAAAGAATGGAGGTGTGTGAACTCATAGAATGGAGGTGTGTGAAGTCATAGAATGGAGGTTTGTGAAGTGAAATATTGGAAGTGTGGGAAGTTACAGAAAGAAGATGTGTGAAGTCATAGAATGGAGGTGTGTGAAGTCAGAATGCAGGTGTGGGAAGTCATAGAATGGAGGTGTGTGAAGTCATAGAATGGAGGTATGTGAAGTCATAGAATGGAATGTGTGAAGTCATAGAATGGACGTGTGTGATGTCACAGAATGGAGGTGTGTGAAGTCATAGAATGGAATTGTGTGAAGTCATACAATGGAGGTGTGTGAAGTCACAGAATGGAAGTGTGTGACATCACAGAATGGAGGACTGTGAACTCACAATGGAGGTGTGTAAAGTCACAGAATGGAGGTGTGTGAAGTCACAGAATGGAGGTGTGTGAAGTCACAGAATGGAGGTGTGTGAACTCAGAATGGAGGTGTGTGAAGTCATAGAATGGAAGTGTGTGAAGTCATAGAATGGAGGTGTGTGGAGTCTCAGAATGGAGGGTATGAGTTCATAGAATGGAGGTGTGTGAAGTCACAGAATTAAGGTGTTTGAAGTCATATATTGGAGGTGTGTGAAGTCAAAATGGATGTGTGAAGTCATATAATGGAGTTGTGTGAAATCATACAATGAGGGAGTGTGAGGTCATAGAATGGAGGTGTGTGAAGTCACTGAATGGAGGTGTGTGAAGTCATAAAATGGAGGTGGGGGAAGTCATAGAAAGGAGGTGTGGGAAGTCATAGAATGGAGGAGTGTGAAATCATAGAGTGGAGGTGAGTGAAGTCACATATTCGAGGTCTGTGAAGTCATAGAATGGAGATGTGTGAAGTCAGAATGGAGGTGTGTGAAGTCATAGAATGGAGGTTTGTGAACTCATAAAATGGAGGTGTGTGATGTCACAATGGAAGTGTGTGAAGTCATAGAATGGAGGTGTGTGAGGTCACAGAATGGAGGTGTGAGAAGTCAAAATGGAGGTGTGTGATGTCATAAAATGGAGGTGTGTGAAGTCATAGAATGGAGGTGTGTGAAATCATAGAATGGAGGTTTGTGAAGTCACAGAATGGAGGTGTGTGAACTCAGAATGGAGGTGTGTGAAGTCACAGAATGGAGGTGTGTGAAGTCATAGCATGGAGGTATGTGAAATCATAGAATGGAAGTGTGTGAAGTCATAGAATGGAGGTGTGTGAAATCACAGAATTGAGGTGTTTGTAGTCATATATTAGAGGTGTGTGAAGTCAAAATGGATGTTTGCAGTCATAGAATGGAGGTCTGTGAAATCTTAGAATGAGGGTGTGTGAGGTCATAGAATGGAGGTGTGTGAAGTCACAGAATGGAGGTGTGTGATGTTATAAAATGGAGGTGTGTGAAGTCATAGAATGGAAGTGTGTGAAGTCATAGAGTGCAGGTGAGTGAAGTCACAGATTCGAGGTCTGTGAAGTCATAGATTGGAGGTGTGTGAAACCATAGAATGGAGTTTTGTGAGGTGACAGAATGGAGCTGTGTGAATTCAGAATGGAGGTGTGTGAAGTAACAGAATGGAGGTGTGTGAAGTCAGAATGGAGGTGTGTGAACTCATAGAATGGAGGTGCGTGACGTCACAATGGAAGTGTGTGAATTCATAGAATGGAGGTGTGTGAAGTCACAGAATGGAGGTGTGTGAAGTCATAGAATGGAGCTCTGTGAAGTCAGAATGGAGGTGTGTGAAGTCACAGAATGGAGGTGTGTGAAGTCATAGAATGGAGGTGTGTGAAGTCATAGAATGTATGTTTGTGAAGTAAGAAGAAGGTGTGTGAAGTCATAGAATGGAGGTGTGTGAAGTCACAGCATGGAGGTGTGTGAAGTCATAGAATGGAGGTGTGTGAAGTCATAGAATGGAGGTGTGTGAAGTCATATAATGGAGGTGTGTGAAGTGACAGAATGGAGGTGTGTGAAGTCAGAATGGAGGTGTGAAGTCATAGAATGGAGGTGTGTGAAATCATAGAATGGAGGTGTGTGAAGTCACATAATGGACGTGTGGGAAGTCACAGAATGGAGGGATGTGACGTCACAGAATGGAGGTATGTGAAGTCAGAATGGAGGTGTGTAAAGTCACAGAATGGAGGTGTGTGAAGTCATAGAATGGTAGTGTGTGAAGTCATAGAATGTAGGTCTGTGAAGTCACAGAATGGAAGGTATGAACTCATAGAATGGAGGTGTGTGAAGTCACAGAATTGAGGTGTTTGAAGTCATATATTGGAGGTGTGTGAAGTCAAAATGGATGTGTGAAGTCATAGAATGGAGGTGTGTGAAATCATAGAATGAGGGTGTGTGAGGTCATAGAATGGACGTGTGTGAAGTCACAGAATATAGGTGTGTGAAGTCATAAAATGGAGGTGGGTGAATCATAGAAAGGAGGTGTGGGAAGTCATAGATTGGAGGAGTGTGAAGTATTAGAGTGGAGGTGAGTGAAGTCACATATTCGAGGTCTGTGAAGTCATAGAATGGAGGTGTGTGAAGTCAGAATGGAGGTGTGTGAAGTCATCGAATGGAGGTGTGTAAACACATAGAATGGAGGTGTGTGACGTAACAAAGGAAGTGTGTGAAGTCATAGAATGGAGGTGTGTGAAATCATACAATTAGGGAGTGTGAGGTCATAGAATGGAGTTGTGTGAAGTCACAGAATGGAGGTGTGTGAAGTCATAAAATGGAGGTGGGGGAAGTCATAGAAAGGAGGTGTGGGAAGTCATAGAATGGAGGAGTGTGAAATCATAGAGTGGAGGTGAGTGAAGTCACATATTCGAGGTCTGTGAAGTCATAGAATGGAGATGTGTGAAGTCAGAATGGAGGTGTGTGAAGTCATAGAATGGAGGTTTGTGAACTCATAAAATGGAGGTGTGTGATGTCACAATGGAAGTGTGTGAAGTCATAGAATGGACGTGTGTGAAGTCACAGAATGGAGGTGTGTGAAGTCATAAAATGGAGGTGGGTGAAGTCATAGAAAGGAGGTGTGGGAAGTCATAGATTGGAGGAGTGTGAAGTATTAGAGTGGAGGTCAGTGAAGTCACATATTCGAGGTCTGTGAAGTCATAGAATGGAGGTGTGTGAAGTCAGAATGGAGGTGTGTGAAGTCATCGAATGGAGGTGTGTAAACACATAGAATGGAGGTGTGTGACGTAACAAAGGAAGTGTGTGAAGTCATAGAATGGAGGTGTGTGAAGTCACAGAATGGAGGTGTGAGAAGCCAAAATGGAGGGGTGTGACGTCATAAAATGGAGGTGTGTGAAGTCATAGAATGGAGGTGTGTGAAATCATAGAATGGAGGTTTGTGAAGTCACAGAGTGGAGGTGTTTGAACTCAGAATGGAGGTGTGTGAAGTCACAGAATGGAGGTGTGTGAAGTCATAGCATGGAGGTATGTGAAATCATAGAATGGAAGTGTGTGAAGTCATAGAATGGAGGTTTGTGAAGTCACAGAATGAAGGTGTGTGAAGTCATAAAATGGAGGTGTGTGAAGTCACAGAAGGGATGTGTTTAAAGTCACATAATGGAAGTGTGTGAAGTCAAAATAGAGTTGTGTGACGTCATAAACTGGAGGTGTGTGAAGTCATAGAATTGAGGTGTGAGAAATCATAGAATGAAGGTTTGTGAAGTCACAGAATGGAGGTGTGTGAAGTCACAGAATGGAGGTTTGTGAAGTCATAGAATGGAGGTATGTGAAGTCACAGAATGGACGGGTATGAAGTCATATATTTTAGGTGTGTGAAGTCAAAATGGATGTGTGAAATCATAGAATGGAGGTGTGTTAAGTCATAGAATGTTGGTGTGTGGAGTCATAGAATGGAGGTGTGTGAAGTCACAGAATGGAGGTGTGTGAAGTCACAGAATGGAGGTGTGTGAAGTCACAGAATGGAAGTGTGTGAAGTCATAGAATTGAGGTGTGTGAAGTCAGAATGGAGGTGTGTGAAGTCACAGAATGCAGGTGTGTGAACTCTGAATGGAGGTGTGTGAAGTCACAGAATGGAGGTGTTTGAAGTCAAAAAATGGTGGTGTGTGAAGTCACAGAATGGAGGTGTGTGAAGTCATAGAATTGAGGTCTGTGATGTCAGAATGGAGGTGTGTGAAGTCACCGAATGCAGGTGTGTGAACTCCGAATGGAGGTGTGTGAAGTCACAGAATGGAGGTGTTAGAAGTCAAACAATGGTGGTGTGTGAAGTCACAGAATGGAGGTGTGTGAAGTCACAGAATGGAAGTGTGTGAAGTCAAAACGGAGGTGTGTGAACTCAAAGAATGGAGGTGTGTGAAGTCACAGAATGGAGGTGTGTGAAATCAAAATGGTGGTGTGTGAAGTCACAAATGGAGGTGTGTGAAGTCACAGAATGTAGGTGTGTGGAGTCAAAATGGAGGTGTGTGAAGTCAAAGAATGGAGGTGTGTGAACTCATAGAATGGAGGTGTGTGAAGTCATGGAATGGAGGTTTGTGAAGTGAAATATTGGAAGTGTGGGAAGTTACAGAAAGAAGATGTGTGAAGTCATAGAATGGAGGTGTGTGAAGTCAGAATGCAGGTGTGGGAAGTCATAGAATGGAGGTGTGTGAAGTCATAGAATGGAGGAGTGTGAAGTCATAGAGTGCAGGTGAGTGAAGTCACAGATTCGAGGTCTGTGAAGTCATAGAATGGAGGTGTGTGATGTCAGAATGGAGGTGTGCGAAGTCATACAATATAGGTTTGTGATGTCAGAATGGAGGTGTGTGAAGTCATAGATGGAGTTGTGTGAAGTCGTGGTATGGAGTTGTGTGAAACCATAGAATGGAGTTTTGTGAAGTCACAGAATGGAGCTGTGTGAATTCAGAATGGAGGTGTGTGAAGTAATAGAATGGAGGTGTGTGAAGTCAGAATGGAGGTGTGTGTAGTCATAGAATGGAGGTGTGTGAAGTCACAGAATGGAGGTTTGTGAAGTCATAGAATGGAGGTATGTGAAGTCACAGAATGGAGGTGTGTAAAGTCATAGAATGGAGTTGTGTGAAGTTATAGAATGGATGTTTGTAAAGTAAGAATGGAGGTGTGTGAAGTCACAGAATGGAGGTGTGTGAAGTCACAGAATGGAGGTGTGTGAAGTCACAGAATGGAAGTGTGTGAAGTTATAGAATTGAGGTGTGTGAAGTCAGAATGGAGGTGTGTGAAGTCACAGAATGCAGGTGTGTGAACTCCGAATGGAGGTGTGTGAAGTCACAGAATGGAGGTGTTTGAAGTCAAAAAATGGTCGTGTGTGAAGTCACAGAATGGAGGTGTGTGAACTCATAGAATTGAGGTGTGTGAAGTCAGAATGGAGGTGTGTGAAGTCACCGAATGCAGGTGTGTGAACTCCGAATGGAGGTGTGTGAAGTCACAGAATGGAGGTGTTTGAAGTCAAACAATGGTGGTGTGTGAAGTCACAGAATGGAGGTGTGTGAAGTCACAGAATGGAAGTGTGTGACGTCAAAACGGAGGTGTGTGAACTCAAAGAATGGAGATGTGTGAAGTCACAGAATGGAGGTGTGTGAAATCAAAATGGTGGTGTGTGAAGTCACAAATGGAGGTGTGTGAAGTCACAGAATGTAGGTGTGTGAAGACAAAATGGAGGTGTGTGAAGTCAAAGAATGGAGATGTGTGAACTCATAGAATGGAGGTGTGTGAAGTCATAGAATGGAGGTTTGTGAAGTGAAATATTGGAAGTGTGGGAAGTTACAGAAAGAAGATGTGTGAAGTCATAGAATGGAGGTGTGTGAAGTCAGAATGCAGGTGTGGGAAGTCATAGAATGGAGGTGTGTGAAGTCATAGAATGGAGGTGTGTGAAGTCATAGAATGGAATGTGTGAAGTCATAGAATGGAGGTGTGTGATGTCACAGAATGGAGGTGTGTGAAGTCATAGAATGGAATTGTGTGAAGTCATACAATGGAGGTGTGTGAAGTCACAGAATGGAAGTGTGTGACATCACAGAATGGAGGACTGTGAACTCACAATGGAGGTGTGTAAAGTCACAGAATGGAGGTGTGTGAAGTCACAGAATGGAGGTGTGTGAAGTCATAGAATGGAAGTGTGTGAAGTCATAGAATGGAGGTGTGTGGAGTCTCAGAATGGAGGGTATGAGGTCATAGAATGGAGGTGTGTGAAGTCACAGAATTGAGGTGTTTGAAGTCATATATTGGAGGTGTGTGAAGTCAAAATGGATGTGTGAAGTCATATAATGGAGTTGTGTGAAATCATACAATTAGGGAGTGTGAGGACATAGAATGGAGGTGTGTGAAGTCACAGAATGGAGGTGTGTGAAGTCATAAAATGGAGGTGGGGGAAGTCATAGAAAGGAGGTGTGGGAAGTCATAGAATGGAGGAGTGTGAAATCATAGAGTGGAGGTGAGTGAAGTCACATATTCGAGGTCTGTGAAGTCATAGAATGGAGATGTGTGAAGTCAGAATGGAGGTGTGTGAAGTCATAGAATGGAGGTTTGTGAACTCATAAAATGGAGGTGTGTGATGTCACAATGGAAGTGTGTGAAGTCATAGAATGGAGGTGTGTGAAGTCACAGAATGGAGGTGTGAGAAGTCAAAATGGAGGTGTGTGACGTCATAAAATGGAGGTGTGTGAAGTCATAGAATGGAGGTGTGTGAAATCATAGAATGGAGGTTTGTGAAGTCACAGAATGGAGGTGTGTGAACTCAGAATGGAGGTGTGTGAAGTAACAGAATGGAGGTGTGTGAAGTCAGAATGGAGGTGTGTGAACTCATAGAATGGAGGTGCGTGACGTCACAATGGAAGTGTGTGAATTCACAGAATGGAGGTGTGTGAAGTCACAGAATGGAGGTGTGTGAAGTCATATAATGGAGCTCTGTGAAGTCAGAATGGAGGTGTGTGAAGTCACAGAATGGAGGTGTGTGAAGTCATAGAATGGAGGTGTTTGAAGTCAAAAAATGGTCGTGTGTGAAGTCACAGAATGGAGGTGTGTGAACTCATAGAATTGAGGTGTGTGAAGTCAGAATGGAGGTGTGTGAAGTCACCGAATGCAGGTGTGTGAACTCCGAATGGAGGTGTGTGAAGTCACAGAATGGAGGTGTGTGAAGTCACAGAATGGAGGTGTTTGAAGTCAAAAAATGGTCGTGTGTGAAGTCACAGAATGGAGGTGTGTGAACTCACAGAATAGAGGTGTGTGAAGTCAGAATGGAGGTGTGTGAAGTCACCGAATGCAGGTGTGTGAACTCCGAATGGAGGTGTGTGAAGTCACAGAATGGAGGTGTTTGAAGTCAAACAATGGTGGTGTGTGAAGTCACAGAATGGAGGTGTGTGAAGTCACAGAATGGAAGTGTGTGACGTCAAAACGGAGGTGTGTGAACTCAAAGAATGGAGATGTGTGAAGTCACAGAATGGAGGTGTGTGAAATCAAAATGGTGGTGTGTGAAGTCACAAATGGAGGTGTGTGAAGTCACAGAATGTAGGTGTGTGAAGTCAAAATGGAGGTGTGTGAAGTCAAAGAATGGAGGTGTGTGAACTCATAGAATGGAGGTGTGTGAAGTCATAGAATGGAGGTTTGTGAAGTGAAATATTGGAAGTGTGGGAAGTTACAGAAAGAAGATGTGTGAAGTCATAGAATGGAGGTGTGTGAAGTCAGAATGCAGGTGTGGGAAGTCATAGAATGGAGGTGTGTGAAGTCATAGAATGGAGGTGTGTGAAGTCATAGAATGGAATTGTGTGAAGTCATACAATGGAGGTGTGTGAAGTCACAGAATGGAAGTGTGTGACATCACAGAATGGAGGACTGTGAACTCACAATGGAGGTGTGTAAAGTCACAGAATGGAGGTGTGTGAAGTCACAGAATGGAGGTGTGTGAAGTCACAGATTGGAGGTGTGTGAACTCAGAATGGAGGTGTGTGAAGTCATAGAATGGAAGTGTGTGAAGTCATAGAATGGAGGTGTGTGGAGTCTCAGAATGGAGGGTATGAGGTCATAGAATGGAGGTGTGTGAAGTCACAGAATTGAGGTGTTTGAAGTCATATATTGGAGGTGTGTGAAGTCAAAATGGATGTGTGAAGTCATATAATGGAGTTGTGTGAAATCATACAATTAGGGAGTGTGAGGACATAGAATGGAGGTGTGTGAAGTCACAGAATGGAGGTGTGTGAAGTCATAAAATGGAGGTGGGGGAAGTCATAGAAAGGAGGTGTGGGAAGTCATAGAATGGAGGAGTGTGAAATCATAGAGTGGAGGTGAGTGAAGTCACATATTCGAGGTCTGTGAAGTCATAGAATGGAGATGTGTGAAGTCAGAATGGAGGTGTGTGAAGTCATAGAATGGAGGTTTGTGAACTCATAAAATGGAGGTGTGTGATGTCACAATGGAAGTGTGTGAAGTCATAGAATGGAGGTGTGTGAAGTCACAGAATGGAGGTGTGAGAAGTCAAAATGGAGGTGTGTGACGTCATAAAATGGAGGTGTGTGAAGTCATAGAATGGAGGTGTGTGAAATCATAGAATGGAGGTTTGTGAAGTCACAGAATGGAGGTGTGTGAACTCAGAATGGAGGTGTGTGAAGTAACAGAATGGAGGTGTGTGAAGTCAGAATGGAGGTGTGTGAACTCATAGAATGGAGGTGCGTGAAGTCACAATGGAAGTGTGTGAATTCATAGAATGGAGGTGTGTGAAGTCACAGAATGGAGGTTTGTGAAGTCATAGAATGGAGCTCTGTGAAGTCAGAATGGAGGTGTGTGAAGTCACAGAATGGAGGTGTGTGAAGTCATAGAATGGAGGTGTTTGAAGTCAAAAAATGGTCGTGTGTGAAGTCACAGAATGGAGGTGTGTGAACTCATAGAATTGAGGTGTGTGAAGTCAGAATGGAGGTGTGTGAAGTCACCGAATGCAGGTGTGTGAACTCCGAATGGAGGTGTGTGAAGTCACAGAATGGAGGTGTGTGAAGTCACAGAATGGAAGTGTGTGACGTCAAAACGGAGGTGTGTGAACTCAAAGAATGGAGATGTGTGAAGTCACAGAATGGAGGTGTGTGAAATCAAAATGGTGGTGTGTGAAGTCACAAATGGAGGTGTGTGAAGTCACAGAATGTAGGTGTGTGAAGTCAAAATGGAGGTGTGTGAAGTCAAAGAATGGAGGTGTGTGAACTCATAGAATGGAGGTGTGTGAAGTCATAGAATGGAGGTTTGTGAAGTGAAATATTGGAAGTGTGGGAAGTTACAGAAAGAAGATGTGTGAAGTCATAGAATGGAGGTGTGTGAAGTCAGAATGCAGGTGTGGGAAGTCATAGAATGGAGGTGTGTGAAGTCATAGAATGGAGGTGTGTGAAGTCATAGAATGGAATTGTGTGAAGTCATACAATGGAGGTGTGTGAAGTCACAGAATGGAAGTGTGTGACATCACAGAATGGAGGATTGTGAACTCACAATGGAGGTGTGTAAAGTCACAGAATGGAGGTGTGTGAAGTCACAGAATGGAGGTGTGTGAAGTCACAGATTGGAGGTGTGTGAACTCAGAATGGAGGTGTGTGAAGTCATAGAATGGAAGTGTGTGAAGTCATAGAATGGAGGTGTGTGGAGTCTCAGAATGGAGGGTATGAGGTCATAGAATGGAGGTGTGTGAAGTCACAGAATTGAGGTGTTTGAAGTCATATATTGGAGGTGTGTGAAGTCAAAATGGATGTGTGAAGTCATATAATGGAGTTGTGTGAAATCATACAATTAGGGAGTGTGAGGACATAGAATGGAGGTGTGTGAAGTCACAGAATGGAGGTGTGTGAAGTCATAAAATGGAGGTGGGGGAAGTCATAGAAAGGAGGTGTGGGAAGTCATAGAATGGAGGAGTGTGAAATCATAGAGTGGAGGTGAGTGAAGTCACATATTCGAGGTCTGTGAAGTCATAGAATGGAGATGTGTGAAGTCAGAATGGAGGTGTGTGAAGTCATAGAATGGAGGTTTGTGAACTCATAAAATGGAGGTGTGTGATGTCACAATGGAAGTGTGTGAAGTCATAGAATGGAGGTGTGTGAAGTCACAGAATGGAGGTGTGAGAAGTCAAAATGGAGGTGTGTGACGTCATAAAATGGAGGTGTGTGAAGTCATAGAATGGAGGTGTGTGAAATCATAGAATGGAGGTTTGTGAAGTCACAGAATGGAGGTGTGTGAACTCAGAATGGAGGTGTGTGAAGTAACAGAATGGAGGTGTGTGAAGTCAGAATGGAGGTGTGTGAACTCATAGAATGGAGGTGCGTGACGTCACAATGGAAGTGTGTGAATTCATAGAATGGAGGTGTGTGAAGTCACAGAATGGAGGTGTGTGAAGTCATAGAATGGAGCTCTGTGAAGTCAGAATGGAGGTGTGTGAAGTCACAGAATGGAGGTGTGTGAAGTCATAGAATGGAGGTGTGTGAAGTCATAGAATGTATGTTTGTGAAGTAAGAAGAAGGTGTGTGAAGTCATAGAATGGAGGTGTGTGAAGTCACAGCATGGAGGTGTGTGAAGTCATAGAATGGAGGTGTGTGAAGTCATATAATGGAGGTGTGTGAAGTGACAGAATGGAGGTGTGTGAAGTCAGAATGGAGGTGTGAAGTCATAGAATGGAGGTGGGTGAAGTCATAGAATGGAGGTGTGTGAAATCATAGAATGGAGGTGTGTGAAGTCACATAATGGACCTGTGGGAAGTCACAGAATGGAGGGATGTGACCTCACAGAATGGAGGTGTGTGAAGTCAGAATGGAGGTGTGTAAAGTCACAGAATGGAGGTGTGTGAAGTCATAGAATGGAAGTGTGTGAAGTCAGAGAATGGAGGTCTGTGAAGTCACAGAATGGAAGGTATGAACTCATAGAATGGAGGTGTGTGAAGTCACAGAATTGAGGTGTTTGAAGTCATATATTGGAGGTGTGTGAAGTCAAAATGGATGTGTGAAGTCATAGAATGGAGGTGTGTGAAATCATAAAATGAGGGTGTGTGAGGTCACGGAATGGACGTGTGTGAAGTCACAGAATGGAGGTGTGTGAAGTCATAAAATGGAGGTGGGTGAAGTCATAGAAAAGAGTTGTGGGAAGTCATAGATTGGAGGAGTGTGAAGTATTAGAGTGGAGGTGAGTGAAGTCACATATTCGAGGTCTGTGAAGTCATAGAATGGAGGTGTGTGAACTCAGAAGGGAGGTGTGTGAAGTCATCGAATGGAGGTGTGTAATCACATAGAATGGAGGTGTGTGACGTAACAAAGGAAGTGTGTGAAGTCATAGAATGGAGGTGTGTGAAGTCACAGAATGGAGGTGTGAGAAGCCAAAATGGAGGTGTGTGACGTCATAAAATGGAGGTGTGTGAAGTCATAGAATGGAGGTGTGTGAAATCATAGAATGGAGGTTTGTGAAGTCACAGAGTGGAGGTGTTTGAACTCAGAATGGAGGTGTGTGAAGTCACAGAATGGAGGTGTGTGAAGTCATAGCATGGAGGTATGTGAAATCATAGAATGGAAGTGTGTGAAGTCATATAATGGAGGTGTGTGAAGTCACAGAATGAAGGTGTGTGAAGTCATAAAATGGAGGTGTGTGAAGTCACACAAGGGATGTGTGTAAAGTCACATAATGGAAGTGTGTGAAGTCAAAATAGAGTTGTGTGACGTCATAAACTGGAGGTGTGTGAAGTCATAGAATTGAGGTGTGAGAAATCATAGAATGGAGGTTTGTGAAGTCACAGAATGGAGGTGTGTGAAGTCACAGAATGGAGGTTTGTGAAGTCATAGAATGGAGGTATGTGAAGTCACAGAATGGACGGGTATGAAGTCATATATTTTAGGTGTGTGAAGTCAAAATGGATGTGTGAAATCATAGAATGGAGGTGTGTTAAGTCATAGAATGTTGGTGTGTGGAGTCATAGAATGGAGGTGTGTAAAGTCACAGAATGGAGGTGTGTGAAGTCACAGAATGGAGGTGTGTGAAGTCACAGAATGGAAGTGTGTAAAGTAATAGAATTGAGGTGTGTGAAGTCAGAATGGAGGTGTGTGAAGTCACAGAATGCAGGTGTGTGAACTCCGAATGGAGGTGTGTGAAGTCACAGAATGGAGGTGTTTGAAGTCAAAAAATGGTGGTCTGTGAAGTCACAGAATGGAGGTGTGTGAAGTCATAGAATTGAGGTGTGTGAAGTCAGAATGGAGGTGTGTGAAGTCAACGAATGCAGGTGTGTGAACTCCGAATGGAGGTGTGTGAAGTCACAGAATGGAGGTGTTAGAAGTCAAACAATGGTGGTGTGTGAAGTCACAGAATGGAGGTGTGTGAAGTCACAGAATGGAAGTGTGTGAAGTCAAAACGGAGGTGTGTGAACACAAAGAATGGAGGTGTGTGAAGTCACAGAATGGAGGTGTGTGAAATCAAAATGGTGGTGTGTGAAGTCACAAATGGAGGTGTGTGAAGTCACAGAATGTAGGTGTGTGAAGTCAAAATGGAGGTGTGTGAAGTCAAAGAAGGGAGGTGTGTGAACTCATAGAATGGAGGTGTGTGAAGTCAGGGAATGGAGGTTTGTGAAGTGAAATATTGGAAGTGTGGGAAGTTACAGAAAGAAGATATGTGAAGTCATAGAATGGATGTGTGTGAAGTCAGAATGCAGGTGTGGGAAGTCATAGAATGGAGGTGTGTAGTCATAGAATGGAGGTGTGTGAAGTCATAGAATGGAATGTGTGAAGTCATAGAATGGAGGTGTGTGATGTCACAGAATGGAGGTGTGTGAAGTCATAGAATGGAAGTGTGTGAAGTCATAGAATGGAGGTGTGTGGAGTCACAGAATGGAGGGTATGAGGACATAGAATGGAGGTGTGTGAAGTCACAGAATTGAGGTGTTTGAAGTCATATATTGGAGGTGTGTGAAGTCAAAATGGATGTGTGAAGTCATATAATGGAGTTGTGTGAAATCATACAATGAGGGAGTGTGAGGTCATAGAATGGAGGTGTGTGAAGTCACAGAATGGAGGTGTGAGAAGTCAAAATGGAGGAGTGTGACGTCATAAAATGGAGGTGTGTGAAGTCATAGAATGGAGGTGTGTGAAATCATAGAATGGAGGTGTGTGAAGTCATAGAATTGAGGTGTGAGAAATCATAGAATGGAGGTTCGTGAAGTCACAGAATGGTGGTGTGTGAAGTTACAGAATGGAGGTTTGTGAAGTCATAGAATGGAGGTATGTGAAGTCACAGAATAGACGGGTATGAAGTCATATATTTTAGGTGTGTGAAGTCAAAATGGATGTGTGAAATCATAGAATAGAGGTGTGTTAAGTCATAGAATGTTGGTGTGTGAAGTCATAGAATGGAGATGTGTGAAGTCACAGAATGGAGGTGTGTGAAGTCACAGAATGGAGGTGTGTGAAGTCATAGAATGGAAGTGTGTGAAGTCATGGAATGGAGGTGTGTGAAGTCAGAATGGAGGTGTGTGAAGTCACAGAATGGAGGTTTGCGAAGTCATAGAATGGAGGTGTGTGAAGTCATAGAATGGATGTTTCTGAATTAAGAATGAAGGTGTGTGAAGTAATAGAATGGAGGTGTGTGAAGACAAAATTTTGGTGTTGAACTCACAGAATGGATGTTTGTGAACTAATAGAATGGAGGTGTGTGAAGTCAAAGAATGGAGGTGTGTGAAGTCAAACAATGGTGGTGTGTGAAGTCACAGAATGGAAGTGTGTGAAGTCAAAACGGAGGTGTGTGAAGTCACTGAATGGTGGTGTGTGAAATCAAAATGGTGGTGTGTGAAGTCACAAATGGAGGTGTGTGAAGTCACAGAATGTAGGTGTGTGAAGTCAAAATGGAGGTGTGTGAAGTCATAGAATGGAAGTGTGTGAAGTCATAGAATGGAGGTGTGTGAAGTCACAGAAAGGAGGTATGTGGAGTCACATAATGGAGGTGTGTGAAGTCAAAATGGAGGTGTGTGACGTCATAAAATGTAGCTGTGTGAAGTCATAGATTGGAGGTGTGTGAAATCATAGAATGGAGGTTTGTGAAGTCACAGAATGGAGGTGTGTGAAGTCATAGAATGGAGGTATGTGAAGTCAAATTGGAGGGGGGTGAAGTCGGAGAATGGAGGTGTGGGAAGTCACAGAATGGAGGTATGTGAAGTCACAGAATGGAGGTGTGTGAAGGCATAGAATGGAAGTGTGTGAAGTCATGGAATGGAGGTGTGTGAAGTCAGAATGGAGGTGTGTGAAGTCACAGAATGGAGGTTTGCGAAGTCATAGAATGGAGGTGTGTGAAGTCATAGAATAGATGTTTCTGAATTAAGAATGAAGGTGTGTGACGTAATAGAATGGAGGTGTGTGAAGACAAAATTTTGGTGTTGAACTCATAGAATGGATGTTTGTGAACTAATAGAATGGAGGTGTGTGAAGTCAAAGAATGGAGGTGTGTGAAGTCAAACAATGGTGGTGTGTGAAGTCACAGAATGGAGGTGTGTGAAGTCACAGAATGGAAGTGTGTGAAGTCAAAATGGAGGTGTGTGAAGTCAAAGAATGGAGGTGTGTGAACTCACTGAATGGTGGTGTGTGAAATCAAAATGGTGGTGTGTGAAGTCACAAATGGAGGTGTGAGAAGTCACAGAATGTAGGTTTGTGAAGTCAAAATGGAGGTGTGTGAAGTCAAAGAATGGTGGTGTGTGAACTCATAGAATGGAGGTTTGTGAAGTCATGGAATGGTGGACTGTGAAGTCAAACATTGGAAGTGTGGGAAGTTACAGAAACAAGATGTGTGAAGACATACAATGCAGGTGTGTGAAGTCAGAATGCATCTGTAGGAAGTCATAGAATGGAGGTGTGTGAAGTCATAGAATGGTGGTGTGTGAAGTCATAGAGTGGAAGTGTGTGAAGTCATAGAATGGAGGTGTGTGATGTCATAGAATGGACGTCTGTGAAGTCATAGAATGGAATTGGGTGAAGTCATGAAAGGGAGGTATGTGAAATCACAGAATGGAGGTGTGTGAAGTCACAGAATGGAGGTGTGTGAAGTCACAGAATGGAGGTGTGTGAAGTCACAGAATGGAGATGTGTGAAGTCAAAAAGGTGGTGTGAGAAGTCACAAATGTAAGTGTGTGAAGTCACAGAATGAAGGTGTGAAGTCAAAATGGTTGTGTGTGAAGTCAAAGAATGTAGGTGTGTGAAGTCATCGAATGGAGGTGTGTGAAGTCACAGAATGGAGGTGTGTGAAGTCAGAATAGAGGTGTGCGAAGTCATAGAATGGAGGTGTGTGAAGTCAGAATGGAGGTGTGTGAAGTCATAGAATGGAGGTGTGTGACGTCAGAATACAGGTGTGTGAAGTCATAGAATGGAGGTGTGTGTACTCAGAATGGAGGTATGTAAAGTCACAGAATGGAGGTGTATGAAGTCATAGAATGGAAGTGTGTGAAGTCATAGAACTGATGTTTCTGAAGTAAGAATGAAGGTGTGTGAAGTCATAGAATGGAGGTGTGTGAACACATAGAATGGAGGTGTGTAAATTCACAGAATGAAGGTGTGTGAAGTCAGAATAGAAGTGTGTGAAGTCATGGAATGGAGGTGTGTGAAGTCAGAATGGAGGTGTGTGAAGTCACAGAATGGAGGTTTGCGAAGTCATAGAATGGAGGTGTGTGAAGTTATAGAATGGATGTTTCTGAATTAAGAATGAAGGTGTGTGAAGTAATAGAATGGAGGTGTGTGAAGACAAAATTTTGGTGTTGAACTCATAGAATGGATGTTTGTGAACTAATAGAATGGAGGTGTGTGAAGTCAAAGAATGGAGGTGTGTGAAGTCAAACAATGGTGGTGTGTGAAGTCACAGAATGGAGGTGTGTGAAGTCACAGAATGGAAGTGTGTGAAGTCAATACGGAGGTGTGTGAAGTCAAAGAATGGAGGTGTTAAGTCACTGAATGGTGGTGTGTGAAATCAAAATGGTGGTGTTTGAAGTCACAAATGGAGGTGTGTGAAGTCACAGAATGTAGGTGTGTGAAGTCAAAATGGAGGTGTGTGAAGTCATAGACTGGAAGTGTGTGAAGTCATAGAATGGAGGTGTGTGAAGTCACAGAAGGGAGGTGTGTGGAGTCACATAATGGAGGTGTGCGAAGTCAAAATGGAGGTGTGTGACGTCATAAAATGTAGGTGTGTGAAGTCATAGATTGGAGGTGTGTGAAATCATAGAATGGAGGTTTGTGAAGTCACAGAATGGAGGTGTGTGAAGTCATAGAATGGAGGAATGTGTAGTCAAATTGGAGGGGTGTGAAGTCGGTGAATGGAGGTGTGGGAAGTCACAGAATGGAGGTGGGTGAAGTCACAGAATGGAGGTGTGTGAAGTCAAAGAATGGAGGTGTGTGAAGTCAAAGAATGGAGGTGTGTGAAGTCATAGAATGTATGTTTGTGAAGTAAGAATGAAGGTGTGTGAAGTCATAGAATGGCTGAGTGTGAAGTCACAGAATGGAGGTGTGTGAAGTCATAGAATGGAGGTGTGTGAAGTCATAGAACGGAGTTGTGTGACGTCATATAATGGAGGTGTGTGAAGTCACATAATGGAGGTGTGTGAAGTCAGAATGGAGGTGTGAAGTCATAGAAAGGAGGTGTGGGAAGTCATAGAATGCAGGAGTGTGAAGTCATAGATTGGAGGTGAGTGAAGTCACAGATTCGAGGTCTGTGAAGTCATAGAATGGAGGTGTGTGAAGTCGAATGAAGGTGTGTGAACTCATAGAATGGAGGTGTGTAACGTCCCAATGGAAGTGTGTGACGTCCTAAAATGGAGGTGTGAGAAGTCAGAGAATGGAGGTGTGTGAAATCATAGAATAGAGGTTTGTGAAGTCATAGAATGGAGGTGTGTGAACTCAGAATGGAGGTGTGTGAAGGCACAAAATGGAGGTGTGTGAAGTCATCGTATGAAGGTATGTGAAATCATAGAATGGAAGTGTGTGAAATCATAGAATGGAGGTGTGCGAAGTCATACAATGAAGGTGTGTGAAGTCATAGAATGGAGGTGTGTGAAGTCACAGAAGAGAGGTGTGTGAAGTCACATAATGGAAGTGTGAGAAGTCAAAATGGAGGTGTGTGACGTCATAAAATGGAGGTGTGTGAAGTCATAGATTGGAGGTGTGTGAAATCATAGAATGGAGGTTTGTGAAGTCACAGAATGGAGGTGAGTGAAGTCACAGAATGGAGGTTTGTGAAGTCATAGAATGGAGGTAGGTGAAGTCACAGAATGGAGGTGTGTGAAGTCATAGAATGGAGGTGTGTGAAGTCACAGAATGGAGGTTTGTAAAGTCACAGAATGGAGGTATGTGAACTCAGAATGGAGATGTGTGAAGTCACAGAATGGAGTTGTGTGAAGTCAGAGAATTGAGGTGTGTGAAATCACAGAATGGAGGTGAGTGAATTCATAGAATTGAGGTGTGACATCTCAGAATGGAGGTGTGTGAAATCGCAGAATGGAGGTGTGTGAGGTCACAGAATGGTGTGTGAACTCACAATGCAGGTGTGTGAAGTCACGGAATGGCGGTGTGTGAAGTCATCGTATGACGGTATGTGAAATCATAGAATGGAAGAGTGTGATGTCATAGAATGGAGGTGTGCGAAGTCATACAATGAAGGTGTGTGAAGTCATAGAATGGAGGTGTGTGAAGTCACAGAAGCGAGATGTGTGGAGTCACATAATGGAGGTGTGTGAAGTCAAAATGGAGGTGTGTGACGTCATAAAATGTAGGTGTGTGAAGTCATAGATTGGAGGTGTGTGAAATCATAGAATGGAGGTTTGTGAAGTCACAGTATGGAGGTGTGTGAAGTCACAGAATGGAGGTGTGTGAAGTCATAGAATGGAGGTATGTGAAGTCAAATTGGAGGGGTGTGAATTCGGAGAATGGAGGTGTGGGAAGTCACAGAATGGAGGTTGGTGAAGTCAGAATGCAGGTGTGGGAAGTCATAGAATGGAGGTGTGAGAAGTCATAGAATGGAGGTGTGTGAAGTCATAGAATGGAAGTGTGTGAAGTCATAGAATGGAGGTGTGTGAAGTCATAGAATGGAGGTGGGTGAAGTCACGGAAGGGTGGTGTGCGAAATCACAGAATGGAGGTGTGTGAAGTCACAGAATATAGGTGTGTGAAGTCAGAATGGAGGTGTGTGAAACCATAGAATGAGGTTGTGTGAGGTCATATAATGGAGGTGTGTGAAGTCACAGAATGGAGGTGTGTGAAGTCATAGAATGGAGGTGTGTGAAGTCATAGAATGGAAGTGTGTGAAGTCACAGAATGGAGGTGTGTGAAGTCACAGAATGGAGGTGTGTGAAGTCACAGAATGGAGGTGTGTGAAGTCATAGAATGGAGGTGTGTGAAGTCATAGAATGGAAGTGTGTGAAGTCACAGAATGGAGGTGTGTGAAGTCATAGAATGGAAGTGTGTGAAGTCATAGAATGGAGGTGTGTGAAGTCAGAATGGAGGTGTGTGAAGTCACCATATTGAGTTGTGTGAACTCAGAATGGAGGTGTGTGAAGTCACAGAATGGAGGTTTGTGAAGTCATGGAATGGAGTTGTGTGAAGTCATAGAACTGATGTTTCTGAAGTAAGAATGAAGGTGTGTGAAGTCATAGAATGGAGGTGTGTGAACACATAGAATGGAGGTGTGTAAATTCACAGAATGAAGGTGTGTGAAGTCAGAATAGAAGTGTGTGAAGTCATGGAATGGAGGTGTGTGAAGTCAGAATGGAGGTGTGTGAAGTCACAGAATGGAGGTTTGCGAAGTCATAGAATGGAGGTGTGTGAAGTCATAGAATGGATGTTTCTGAATTAAGAATGAAGGTGTGTGAAGTAATAGAATGGAGGTGTGTGAAGACAAAATTTTGGTGTTGAACTCATAGAATGGATGTTTGTGAACCAATAGAATGGAGGTGTGTGAAGTCAAAGAATGGAGGTGTGTGAAGTCAAACAATGGTGGTGTGTGAAGTCACAGAATGGAGGTGTGTGAAGTCACAGAATGGAAGTGTGTGAAGTCAATACGGAGGTGTGTGAAGTCAAAGAATGGAGGTGTGTGAAGTCACTGAATGGTGGTGTGTGAAATCAAAATGGTGGTGTGTGAAGTCACAAATGGAGGTGTGTGAAGTCACAGAATGTAGGTGTGTGAAGTCAAAATGGAGGTGTGTGAAGTCATAGAATGGAAGTGTGTGAAGTCATAGAATGGAGGTGTGTGAAGTCACAGAAGGGAGGTGTGTGGAGTCACATAATGGAGGTGTGCGAAGTCAAAATGGAGGTGTGTGACGTCATAAAATGTAGGTGTGTGAAGTCATAGATTGGAGGTGTGTGAAATCATAGAATGGAGGTTTGTGAAGTCACAGAATGGAGGTGTGTGAAGTCATAGAATGGAGGAATGTGTAGTCAAATTGGAGGGGTGTGAAGTCGGTGAATGGAGGTGTGGGAAGTCACAGAATGGAGGTGGGTGAAGTCACAGAATGGAGGTGTGTGAAGTCAAAGAATGGAGGTGTGTGAAGTCAAAGAATGGAGGTGTGTGAAGTCATAATGGAGGTGTGAAGTCGCAGAATGGAGGTGGGTGAAGTCATAGAAAGAAGGTGTGGGAAGTCATAGAATGGAGGTCTGTGAAGTCATAGAATGGAAGTGTGTGAAGTCAGAATGGAGGTTTGTGAAGTCATAGAATGGAGATGTGTGAACTCATAGAATGGAGGTGTGTGATGTCACAATGGAAGTGTGTGAAGTCATAGAATGGAGGTGTGTGAAGTCACAGAATGGAGGTGTGTGAAGTCATAAAATGGAGGTGTGTTAAGTCAGAATGGAGGTGTGTGAAGTCACAGAATGGAGGTGTGTGAACTGAAAATGGAGGTGTGTGCAGTCATAGATGGAGGTGTGTGAGGTCATAGTACGGAGGTGTGTGAAATCATAGAATGGAGTTTTGTGGAGTCACAGAATGGAGCTTTGTGAAGTCAGAATGGAGCTGTGTGAAGTCATAGAATGGAGGTGTGTGAAGTCACAATGGAGGTGCGTGAAATCATAGAATGGAGGTGTGTGAAGTCATAGAATGGAAGTGTGTGAAGTCACAAAATGGAGGTGTGTGAAGTCATAGAATGGATGTGTGTGAAGTCATAGAATGGAGGTGTGTGAAGTCAGAATGGGGGTGTGAGAAGTCATAGAATTTAGGTGTGTGAAGTCACAAAATGGAGGTGTGTGAAGGCATCGAATGGAGGTGTGTGAAGTCATAGAATGGCGGTGTGTGAAGTCAGAATGGAGGTGTGTGAAATCACAGAATTGAGGTGTGTGAAGTGACAGAATGGAGGTGTGTGAAGTCAGAATGAAGGTGTGTGAACTCACAGAATGGAGGTGTGTGAACTCAAAATGGAGGTGTGTTCAGTCATAGATGTAGGTGTGGGAAGTCATAGTATTGGAGGTGTGTGAAATCATAGAAAGGAATTTTGTGAACTCACAGAATGTAGCTGTGTGAAGTCAGAATGGAGGTGGGTGAAATCATAGAATGGAGGTGTGTGGATTCACAAAATGGAGGTGTGTGAAATCATAGAATGTATGTGTGTATAGTCATAGAATGGATGTTTGTGAAGTAAGAATGAAGGTGTGTGAAGTCAAATTGAGGTGTGTGACGTCACAGAATGGGGTTGTGTGAAGCCATAGAATGGAGCTTTGTGAAGTCACAGAATGGAGTTGTGTGAAGTCACAGAATGGAGGTGTGTGAAGTCATAGAATGGAGCTGTGTGAAGTCATAGAATGGAGGTGTGTGAAGTCAGATTGGAGGTGTGTGAAGTCACAGAATTGAGGTGTGTGAACCCAGAATGGAGGTTTGTGAAGTCACATAATGGAGGTGTGTGAAGTCATAGAATGGATGTTTGTGAAGTAAGAATGAAGGTGTGTGAAGTCATAGAATAGTGGTGTGTGAAGTCAAAGAATGGAGGTGTGTGAAGTCATAGAATGGAGGTGTGTGAAGAAATAGAATGGAGGTGTGTGAAGTCACAGATTGGAGGTGTGTGAAGTCAGAATGGAGGTGTGAAGTCGCTGGAGTTGGGTGAAGTCATAGAAAGGAGGTGTGGGAAGTCATAGAATGGAGGAGTGTGAAGTCATAGAGTGGATGTGAGTGAAGTCACAGATTCGAGGTCTATGAAGTCAAAGAATGGAGGTGTGTGAAGTCAGAATGGAGGTGTGTGAAGTCATAGAATGGAGATGTGTTAACTCATAGAATGGAGGTGTGTGACGTCACAATGGAAGTGTGTGAAGTCATAGAATGGAGGTGTGTGAAGTCACAGAATGGAGGTGTTTGAAGTCATACAATGGAGGTGTGTGAAGTCAGAATGGAGGTGTGTGAAGTCATAGATGGACGTGTGTGAAGTCATAGTATGGAGGTGTGTGAAATCATAGAATGGAGGTTTGTGAAGTCTCAGAATGAAGCTGTGTGATGTCAGAATGGCGGTGAGTGAAGGCTTAGAATGGAGGTGTGTGAAGTCAAAATGGAAGTGTGTGAAATCATAGAATCGTGGTGTGTGAAGTCATAGAATGGAGGTGTGTGAACTCAGAATGGAGGTAGGTGAAGTCAAAGAATGGAGGTGTGTGAAGTCATAGAATGTAGGTATGTGAAGTCACAGAATGGAGGTGTGTGAATTCATAGAATGGAGGTGTGTGAAGTCATATAATGGAGGTGTGTGAAGTCATAGAATGGAGGTGTGTGAAGTCACAGAATGGAGGTGTGTGAAGTCACAGAATGGAGGTGTGTGAACTCACAATGGAGGTGTGTGCAGTCACAGAATGGAGGTGTGTGAAGTCATAGGATTGAAGTGTGTGAAGTCATAGAATGGAGGTGTGTGAAGTCAAAATGGATGGGTTTGAAGTCACAGAATGGAGGTGTGTGAACTCAGAATGGAGGTGTGTGAATTCACAGAAGGGAGGTTTATGAAGTCATATAATGGAGGTGTGCGAAGTCATAGAATGGATGTTTGTGAAGTAAGAATGAAGGTGTGTGAAGTCATAGAATGGAGGTGTGTGAAGTCAAAATGAAGGTGTGTGAACTCATAGAATGGAGGTGTGTGAACTCATAGAATGGAGGTGTGTGAAGTCATGGAATGGAGGTGTGTGAAGTCAGAATGGAGGTGTGAGAAGTCACAGAATGGAGGTGTGTGAATTCAGAATGGAGGTGAGTGAAGTCATAGAATGGAGGTGTGTGAAGTCAGAATGGAGGTGAGTGAAGTCACAGAATGGAGGTGTGCGAATTCAGAATGGAGGTGAGTGAAGTCATAGAATGGATGTGTGTGAACTCATAGAATGGAGGTGTGTGAAATCATACAATGGAGGTGTCTGAAATCATAGAATGGAGGTGTTTGAAGTCACAGAGTAGAGGTGTGTGAAGTCAGAATGGAGGTGTGTGAAGTCATAGAATTGAGGTGTTTGAAATCAGAATGGAGGTGTGTGAACTCATAGAACGGAGGTGTGTGAAATCACAATGGAGGTGTGTGAAGTCACAGAATGCAGGTGTGTGAAGTCATAGAATGGAGGTGTGTGAAGTCATAGAATGCAGGTGTGTGAAGTCAGAATGGAGGTGTGTGAAGTCACAGAATTGAGGTGTGTGAACACAGATTGGAGGTGTGTGAAGTCACATAATGGATGTGTGTGAAGTCATAGAATGGATGTTTGTGAAGTCATAGAATGGATGTTTGTGAAGAAAGAATGAAGGTGTGTGAAGTCATAGAATAGAGGTGTGTGAAGGCAAAGAATGGAGGTGTGTGAAGTCATAGAATGGATGTGTGTGAAGTCATAGAATGGAGGTGTGTGAAGTCATAGAATTGAGGTGTGTGAAGTCATAGAATGCAGGTGTGTGAAGTCATAAAATGGAGGTGTGTTAAGTCAGAATGGAGGTGTGTGAAGTTACAGAATGGAGGTGTGTGAACTCAAAATGGAGGTGTGTTCAGTCATAGATGTAGGTGTGGGAAGTCATAGTATTGGAGGTGTGTGAAATCATAGAAAGGAATTTTGTGAACTCACAGAATGTAGCTGTGTGAAGTCAGAATGGAGGTGGGTGAAATCATAGAATGGAGGTGTGTGGATTCACAAAATGGAGGTGTGTGAAATCATAGAATGTATGTGTGTATAGTCATAGAATGGATGTTTGTGAAGTAAGAATGAAGGTGTGTGAAGTCAAATTGAGGTGTGTGACGTCACAGAATGGAGTTGTGTGAAGCCATAGAATGGAGCTTTGTGAAGTCACAGAATGGAGTTGTGTGAAGTCACAGAATGGAGATGTGTGAAGTCATAGAATGGAGCTGTGTGAAGTCATAGAATGGAGGTGTGTGAAGTCAGATTGGAGGTGTGTGAAGTCACAGAATTGAGGTGTGTGAACCCAGAATGGAGGTTTGTGAAGTCACATAATGGAGGTGTGTGAAGTCATAGAATGGATGTTTGTGAAGTAAGAATGAAGGTGTGTGAAGTCATAGAATAGTGGTGTGTGAAGTCAAAGAATGGAGGTGTGTGAAGTCATAGAATGGAGGTGTGTGAAGAAATAGAATGGAGGTGTGTGAAGTCACAGATTGGAGGTGTGTGAAGTCAGAATGGAGGTGTGAAGTCGCTGGAGTTGGGTGAAGTCATAGAAAGGAGGTGTGGGAAGTCATAGAATGGAGGAGTGTGAAGTCATAGAGTGGATGTGAGTGAAGTCACAGATTCGAGGTCTATGAAGTCAAAGAATGGAGGTGTGTGAAGTCAGAATGGAGGTGTGTGAAGTCATAGAATGGAGATGTGTTAACTCATAGAATGGAGGTGTGTGACGTCACAATGGAAGTGTGTGAAGTCATAGAATGGAGGTGTGTGAAGTCACAGAATGGAGGTGTTTGAAGTCATACAATGGAGGTGTGTGAAGTCAGAATGGAGGTGTGTGAAGTCATAGATGGACGTGTGTGAAGTCATAGTATGGAGGTGTGTGAAATCATAGAATGGAGGTTTGTGAAGTCTCAGAATGAAGCTGTGTGATGTCAGAATGGCGGTGAGTGAAGGCTTAGAATGGAGGTGTGTGAAGTCAAAATGGAAGTGTGTGAAATCATAGAATCGTGGTGTGTGAAGTCATAGAATGGAGGTGTGTGAACTCAGAATGGAGGTAGGTGAAGTCAAAGAATGGAGGTGTGTGAAGTCATAGAATGTAGGTATGTGAAGTCACAGAATGGAGGTGTGTGAATTCATAGAATGGAGGTGTGTGAAGTCATATAATGGAGGTGTGTGAAGTCATAGAATGGAGGTGTGTGAAGTCACAGAATGGAGGTGTGTGAAGTCACAGAATGGAGGTGTGTGAACTCACAATGGAGGTGTGTGCAGTCACAGAATGGAGGTGTGTGAAGTCATAGGATTGAAGTGTGTGAAGTCATAGAATGGAGGTGTGTGAAGTCAAAATGGATGGGTTTGAAGTCACAGAATGGAGGTGTGTGAACTCAGAATGGAGGTGTGTGAATTCACAGAAGGGAGGTTTATGAAGTCATATAATGGAGGTGTGCGAAGTCATAGAATGGATGTTTGTGAAGTAAGAATGAAGGTGTGTGAAGTCATAGAATGGAGGTGTGTGAAGTCAAAATGAAGGTGTGTGAACTCATAGAATGGAGGTGTGTGAACTCATAGAATGGAGGTGTGTGAAGTCATGGAATGGAGGTGTGTGAAGTCAGAATGGAGGTGTGAGAAGTCACAGAATGGAGGTGTGTGAATTCAGAATGGAGGTGAGTGAAGTCATAGAATGGAGGTGTGTGAAGTCAGAATGGAGGTGAGTGAAGTCACAGAATGGAGGTGTGCGAATTCAGAATGGAGGTGAGTGAAGTCATAGAATGGATGTGTGTGAACTCATAGAATGGAGGTGTGTGAAATCATACAATGGAGGTGTCTGAAATCATAGAATGGAGGTGTTTGAAGTCACAGAGTGGAGGTGTGTGAAGTCAGAATGGAGGTGTGTGAAGTCATAGAATTGAGGTGTTTGAAATCAGAATGGAGGTGTGTGAACTCATAGAACGGAGGTGTGTGAAATCACAATGGAGGTGTGTGAAGTCACAGAATGCAGGTGTGTGAAGTCATAGAATGGAGGTGTGTGAAGTCATAGAATGGAGGTGTGTGAAGTCAGAATGGAGGTGTGTGAAGTCACAGAATTGAGGTGTGTGAACACAGATTGGAGGTGTGTGAAGTCACATAATGGATGTGTGTGAAGTCATAGAATGGATGTTTGTGAAGTCATAGAATGGATGTTTGTGAAGAAAGAATGAAGGTGTGTGAAGTCATAGAATAGAGGTGTGTGAAGGCAAAGAATGGAGGTGTGTGAAGTCATAGAATGGATGTGTGTGAAGTCATAGAATGGAGGTGTGTGAAGTCACAGAATGGAGGTGTGTGATGTCACAGAATGGAGGTGTGTGAAGTCAGAATGGAGGTGTGAAGTCGCTGAATGGAGGTGGGTGAAGTCATAGAAAGGAGGTGTGGGAAGTCATAGAATGGAGAAGTGTGAAGTCATAGGGTTGAGATGAGTGAAGTCACAGATTCGAGGTCTGTGAAGTCAGAATGGAAGTGTGTGAAGTCAGAATGGAGGTGTGTGAAGTCAGAGAATGGAGGTGGGTGAAGTCACAATGCAGGTGTGTGAACACATAGAATGGAGGTGTGTGAAGTCACAATGTAAGTTTCTGAAGTCATAGAATGGAGGTGTGTGAAGTCATAGAATGGAAGTGTGAGAAGTCACAGAATGGAGGTGTGTGATGTCATAGAATGGAGGTGTGTGAAGTCAAAGAATGGAGTTGTGTGAAGTCACACTATGGAGGGGTGTGAACTCAGATTTGAGGTGTGTGAGGTCACAGAATGGAGGTGTGTGAAGTCATGTAACGAGGTGTGTGAAGTCACAGAATGGAGGTGTGTGAAGACACAGAAAGGAAGTGTGTGAACTCAGAGTGGAGGTGTGTGAAGTTACAGAATGGAGGTGTGTGAAGTCATAGAATGGAAGTGTGTGTGAAAAGTGCAGCTGCAGCCAATAAAGCATTAGTGAGACCCCGGCTATGGCTGTAACTGCTGTTGCCCAACAAAAGAAGTTAAAAAGCAGCCCCGCAGGATGTTTGCGGATGAGGCTGATAAGGTTGTAAATCCAGATGAAAGGCATGTCCGCCCTCTTCTAGCTAAGTGAGAAATTCCACTACTGCCCAAAGTAAACTCCTAACCTCATTTGAAGTTAACCGACCCCTACCCTGTAATTACGCTTCTGCTTCTGTAACCGTGCTTCTGCTACCCATAAATACCCCTCTTCCCCAAGCCTCGGCGCGCAAAGTCTTCTAGGAGGCTTTGTCGTCCCGGGTACCCGTGTTCCTGAATAAACCTCTTGCTGATTGCATCCGACTGTGTGGACTCGCTGATCCTTGGGAAGGGGGCTCCGTCTGAAAGACGTCCCGCTGAGTCGGGGGTCTTACATTTGGAGGCCCCAGCGAGATTGGAGACTCCCCACCCAGGGACCACCGACCCACCTCCGGGAGGTAAGCTGGCCAGCAAATTTCTGTTGTCTTCTGTGTGTGTGTCTTGTCTTATGTTAAGAGTATTTCTGGAATCTGTGACTCGGCCGTGTCAATCTGTATCTGGCGGACCCGTGGAGGAGCTGACGAGCTCGTACTCCCGACCGCAGCCCCGGGAGACGTCTCGGAGGCATCTGGGGTCAGATTTCTGGCCCATCTGGTATCTGTTTTCGGGGCTACTCCCCGGTCTGAGGACTCTCTAGTCCATCTGTTTTCGGGGCTTCGCCCCGGTCTGAGGACTCTCTAGTCCACCTGATAGGGGAGACTCCGAGCTCCCCCCCGTCCCGGAGGCATCTGGGGTCAGAATTCTGATCCATCTGGTATCTGTTTCCGGGGCTTCGCCCCGGTCTGAGAACTCTCTAGTCCATCTGATAGGGGAGACTCCGGGCTCCCCCCCGAACGCCCTTCCCCTTTCGGTTTTGCACCGAAGCCGCGCTGCGAAGTGTCTCTCGTTTAGAGTTCGTTTAATTCTGGTGTTTGTGGTGTTTGTTGTGACGGGACTTGGACTTGGACTGAATATTAACATGGGACAGACTGTGACGACCCCCTTAAGCCTTACTTTACAGCACTGGAAGGAGGTCCGGACAATAGCTAGTAATCAGTCAGTGGTAGTCCGGAAAAATCGATGGATGACTCTCTGCTCCTCTGAATGGCCGACCTTCGGAGCCGACTGGCCAGCAGATGGCACCTTTGAACTGTCTGTTATTTTGCAGGTCAAATCTAAAGTTATGGATCCTGGGCCCCACGGCCACCCGGACCAGGTCCCTTACATTATTACTTGGGAAGCCTTGGTTACTGACCCCCCACCTTGGGTAAAACCTTTCCTGCCCAGGCTTAAGCCCACTGTTATCCCTTCCGCTCCGGCTCTGCCCCCTCCCCTCCACCCTTCTCCCACCCCTTCTCCATCTCGTTCTTCCCTGTATCCATTCCTCAGTCTGGGGGACCAAAAGAAACCTGAGAGGCCACCCAAGGTTCTGCCCCCTGAAGAGGGAGTATTGGTGGACCTCATGACAGAGGGACCCCCTCCCTATCGAGGGCAGGGCTCCCCTCCCCCAGACATGGGAAAGGAACTTTCGCCTCCCCGGGACCCCGCTCCCTCCCCGGTAGCAGGAAGGTTGAGGGGGCGCCGTGATCCTCTGACTGATCGGGCGTCCTCTCAAGCGCTTCCCTTGAGGGTGGGCACTGATAACCAGTTACAGTACTGGCCTTTCTCTGCCTCAGACTTGTATAACTGGAGGAATAACAACCCCCCTTTCTCCAAAGATCCTTCCCGGCTAACCTCGTTAATTGAATCTATTTTAGTAACCCACCAACCCACGTGGGATGATTGCCAACAACTACTGCAGGCTCTCTTGACCTCAGAGGAGAGACAGCGCGTTTTCCTGGAAGCCCGGAAAAATGTTCCAGGTGACAATGGGCGTCCTACCCAATTGCCTAATGAAATAAATGCTGCCTTTCCTCTAGAGCGCCCTAACTGGGATTTCACCACCCCCGAAGGTAGGAATCATCTACTCCTTTATCGCCGGCTGCTTATCGCGGGTCTCCATGGGGCTTCCAGGCGCCCCACCAATTTGGCTCAGGTTAAGCAAGTGACCCAGAAAAGTGAGGAGTCTCCTGCAGCCTTTCTAGAACGTTTAAAGGAGGCATATCGGATATACACCCCGTACGACCCTGAGGACCCGGCCTCTAACGTGGCCATGTCTTTCATTTGGCAGTCTGCTCCAGACATCAGGAAAAAGCTAGAGAGACATGATAATCTACAGAATCTGTCTCTCCAGGAACTCCTCAGGGAAGCGGAGCGTATCTATAATAAGCGGGAGACTCAAGAAGAGAGAGAAGAGAGGCTGAGAAGGGAGGCAGAAGAGAGAGAGAATGCCAGGGACCGAAAGAGAAGTAAGGAAATGAGTAAACTACTGGCCACCGTAGTGACAGAACAGCGACAGGACAGACAGGGAGGAGACAGGCGGGGCCCACGCGGAGTTGAGAAAGACCAATGTGCTTATTGCAAGGAGAAAGGGCATTGGGTCCGTGATTGTCCGAAGAAACCCAAGGGATTTCAGAAGCCTAAACCGCAGACCTCCCTCCTGACCTTGGACGAATAGGGAGGTCCAGGCCAGGAGCCCCCCCCTGAGCCTAGGATAACATTGACTGTAGGGGGGCAGCCGGTCACCTTTTTAGTAGACACTGGAGCCCAGCACTCCGTGCTAACCCGATCTCCGGGCCCACTGAGTGAGAGATCCGCGTGGGTACAAGGAGCCACCGGAGGAAAAAGGTACCGATGGACAACTGACCGGAAAATACAATTGGCAACGGGTAAGGTGACCCACTCCTTTTTACATGTTCCTGATTGCCCGTACCCCCTCCTGGGGAGAGATTTATTAACAAAACTAAAAGCTCAAATCCATTTTGAGGGGAATGGGGCCCGCATTACTGGCCCTCAAGGACAGCCCTTACATGTACTGACCCTCAGTGCTGAGGACGAATATAGAATATATGAAACGGAAGTAACTGAGGAAATTCCACCTGTCTCCTGGCTGCAAACCTTTCCCCAAGCATGGGCGGAGACGGGAGGAATGGGACTGGCTAAACATCAAGTGCCCCTTATCATTATGCTCAAAGCTGGCGCTACCCCCGTTTCCATAAAGCAATATCCAATGTCACAAGAAGCCAAGCTGGGGATAAGACCCCACATTGAGAGACTGCTGGATCAGGGAATATTAGTACCCTGCCAGTCCCCATGGAACACTCCCCTACTGCCAATCAAAAAGCCAGGGACAAATGATTACCGGCCAGTACAGGATTTAAGAGAAGTGAATAAAAGAGTGGAGGATATTCACCCCACTGTGCCCAACCCATATAATCTACTAAGTGGATTACCTCCAACACACACTTGGTATTCAGTGTTGGACTTAAAGGATGCCTTCTTTTGCCTAAAATTGCACCCTAATAGCCAACCCATCTTTGCCTTTGAGTGGAAAGACCCCGAGTCGGGAATCTCGGAGCAATTAACCTGGACTAGATTACCCCAGGGGTTCAAAAACAGCCCTACTCTGTTTGATGAAGCATTGCACCGAGATTTGGCCAGTTTCCGGGTGCAGAATCCTGATTTGATACTCCTCCAGTACGTGGATGACCTCCTGCTAGCAGCAAGGACAGAGCAGGACTGTGAGTCTGGAACTAAGAGACTTTTACAGACTCTGGGGGATCTAGGATACCGGGCCTCTGCCAAAAAGGCCCAACTCTGTTCAAAACAAGTGACCTATCTGGGATACCTGGTGGAGGATGGGCAGAGGTGGCTGACGAAAGCACGAAAACAGGCTATTATGAATATCCCTGTCCCAAGAGGACCAAAGCAGTTAAGAGAGTTCCTAGGCACCGCCGGATTCTGCCGTTTGTGGATCCCAGGTTTTGCCGAGTTAACCGCCCCGCTGTACTCACTCACTAAGACCGGCACTCTTTACACATGGGGGGAGGAACAGCAATTAGCATTTGAAAAAGTAAAAGAAGCCCTATTACAGGCCCCTGCCTTGGGCCTGCCGGATTTAACTAAACCCTTTGAATTATTCGTAGATGAAAAACAAGGGTATGCTAAAGGAGTTTTGACTCAGAAGTTAGGCCCGTGGAAACGGCCGGTGGCCTACCTCTCAAAGAAACTAGACCCAGTAGCCTCCGGATGGCCACCCTGCCTCCGGATGGTGGCAGCCATCGCCACCCTCACTAGAGACTCTAATAAATTAACCATGGGCCAGCCAATAACAATATTGGCCCCACATGCCGTGGAAGCCATAGTAAGGCAACCTCCTGATCGGTGGCTCTCCAACGCTCGAATGACCCATTACCAGGCGATGCTCCTGGACAAGGAGCGGATCCGGTTCGGACCGGTAACTACCCTGAATCCAGCCACTCTTCTACCCCAGCCCGGGGAAGCAGACTCTCATGATTGCTTGCAGATTCTTGCAGAAATACATGGAACTCGGTCTGACTTGTCAGACCGTCCCCTCCAGAACGCGGACTTCAATTGGTTCACAGACGGCAGTAGCTTCCTGGAAAACGGGGAACGGAAAGCAGGGGCGGCTGTTACCACTGAGAATGAGGTAATTTGGGCTGAAAGACTGCCACCTGGAACATCGGCTCAGAAAGCAGAACTCATTGCATTGACTAAGGCCCTCCAAATGGCTGAAGGTAAGAGGCTCAACATTTACACGGACAGTCGATATGCCTTTGCTACTGCTCACATCCATGGGGAAATTTATAGAAGAAGGGGCTTACTGACCTCAGAAGGAAAGGACATAAAGAACAAGGCAGAAATTGTAGCCCTATTGGCTGCACTATTCTTACCAAAAAGACTGAGCATCATGCATTGCCCAGGCCACCAGAAGGGGGAGTCATTAGTGGCGAAAGGCAACCGCCTAGCAGACAAGGCAGCCCAGGAGGCTGCATTACAGGGAAGTCCCCCAGTACCAGTCCTTCCGGTAGCGGAAAAGCCACGAAATCCCCCTCCGCTCTCATATAGTCCTGAAGACCTAGAGTGCCTTAAGAAAATGGGGGCGGCCTATGACCCCAGACAAGGACAGTGGACTCTTAATGGGAAAACAGTCTGGCCCAGAAATTGGACTTTTAAACTAATCTCTGACCTCCACACTTGGACTCACTTGAGTAAAAATAAAATGAAAGCCCTCATGGACCATCAGGAAAACTTCGGCTATTTCCTGGGGAAAGAGGAGGCCTTACAACAAGTGGCCGACCAGTGCCCTGCATGTGCTCGGGTAAATGCAGGACAGACTAAAATTGGACTTGGAACCAGAGTAAGAGGACATCGCCCAGGAGTTCATTGGGAAATTGACTTTACAGAAATTAAACCTGGACAATATGGCTACAAATATCTTCTAGTATTCATAGACACCTTCTCTGGATGGGTGGAAGCATACCCCACCAAGCATGAAACAGCCAAAGTAGTAACCAAGAAACTACTGGAAGAAATTTTTCCCAGGTATGGCATGCCTCAGGTCCTGGGGACGGACAATGGGCCAGCATTTGTCTCCAGGGTAAGTCAGTTGGTGGCCAAGTTATTGGGGATTGATTGGAAATTGCATTGTGCTTACAGACCCCAGAGTTCAGGGCAGGTAGAAAGAATGAATAGAACAATAAAGGAGACTCTGACCAAATTAGCCTTAGCAACTGGCGTAAAGGACTGGGTGCACCTACTTCCCTTAGCCTTGTACAGGGCCCGGAATACTCCGGGCCCCCATGGACTGACTCCCTTTGAAATCATGTATGGAGCACCCCCTCCCCTTGTGAATTTTCTCCATCCTTATGTTGCGGATTATGCTAATAGCCCCTCTTTACAAGCTCATTTACAGGCTCTACAGATAGTCCAGCAGGAGGTCTGGAAACCCCTGGCAGCGGCATACCAGGAGCAGCAGGACAAGCCTATCGTCCCGCATCCCTTCCAAATTGGGGATTCCGTGTGGGTACGACGACACCAGATTAAGAACTTGGAACCACGCTGGAAAGGACCATATACAGTCCTGCTGACAACTCCCACCGCCCTCAAAGTCGACGGGATCGCTGCCTGGGTCCACGCTTCCCACGTAAAAGCGGCTTCTACCGACAACTCTGCCGATCAGACACCAGAATGGAAGCTGCAACGCACTCCAAATCCTTTAAAGATAAGACTCTCTCGGTTGTAATTTTCTTTTGTCTATTTCCCTCACTTCTGGCCCCTAACAGTCCATATACTCCCAAAACCATGACCTGGCAGGTGATTTCACAGAGGGGAGATGTGGTCTGGTCAATCACTGAAACCCATACTCCTGGCTCTTGGTGGCCCAACCTTGTGCCGGATTTCTGTCAATTGGTAGCTGGAATAGATGGATGGGATATATATGAATTTACCCACCTTTCCCTCCCCAGAAATAAGTGTCCCAACCCTTGGGTTTACCCGGACCTTCCCCTTGGTTGTTGCAACCCCGCCAAGAGAAAGTATTTGGCACAACACGAGTTTTATGTATGTCCCAGAGATGGCCTAACTTCAACCCAGGCATACAACTGCGGAGGACTAAAGGATTTCTATTGTGCCTCCTGGGGATGTGAAACCACGGGGGATGCATATTGGATTACAACCTCCCAGGACTGGGTCATTGTTAAGAAAGGACGCCCCTGGGCCATCAATTGTAATCAGAATGCCTCCTGTATGCCCCTTAACATTACCTACTCAGGGAAAGGAAAGACCATGCCTACAAGCGCATGGGCAGAGGGCCGGATATGGAGATTGCGCTGGTACAAGCAAGGAGTCGATATGGGGGCCATTTTCAGAATTAGACTCCAAATAGAGACCCAACCCTTATCGATTGGGCCTAACACTGTGCTGTCGAACCATAAGGCCCCCAGCCGACCACCTGTTTCAAAGGGATCTGAGGGCATTCTGACCCCCTTAGCTTCCCCCTCCACTGTACCCTCGACCCCCACATCCTACCAGCTGGGAACTAGTGACAGACTTATCAATTTAGTACAAGGAGCCTATAAGGCCCTCAACTATTCCAGCCCCGACCAAGCCAGAGACTGCTGGCTCTGTTTAGTTTCCAGCCCCCCTTATTATGAGGGACTTGCCCTACATGCCAATTTCTCTAATCTAACCACGGCGCCTGACCTCTGCCAATCTACCCCCAGCTATAAGTTGACCCTTCCGGAAGTATCAGGGCAGGGTACATGCCTTGGCCGAATACCAAAATCCCATCAGAACCTGTGTAACAAGACCTTCATCATAACCGGGGACTCATATCTAGTAGCCCCCAGAGGAACCTATTGGGCCTGCAACACAGGCCTGACCCCTTGTGTACAGTCTCAAATTCTTAATAAGACTTCAGATTACTGTGTTCTCGTCCAGATTTGGCCCAGAATTACATACCATAACTCAGAAACTGTCCTCAATTTGTATGAAAACAGAAGAAGATACTTGAGGGAGCCTGTTACCTTAACCTTAGCCATACTGTTGGGAGTTGGGGGAATAGCTGCTGGAATTGGTACCGGCACCGCTGCCCTGCTTCAGAGTGACAAGTTAATGGACTTGCAAATTGCTATGAATGAAGATCTGAAAGCTATTGAAAAGTCTATCACGGCCTTAGAGAAGTCTCTGACATCCTTATCTGAAGTAGTGCTACAAAATAGAAGGGGTTTAGACCTACTTTTCCTAAACGAGGGTGGTTTGTGTGCTGCTTTGAAAGAGGAATGCTGCTTTTACGCAGACCAGACAGGAATTGTCCGAGAAACTATGAGCAAGCTTAGGGAAAGACTATCAGAAAGAGAGAAAGAATTTCATTCCCAGCAAGGGTGGTTTGAGAGTTGGTTTAACAAGTCCCCTTGGTTTGCAACTCTTTTGTCCACCATAGCAGGGCCCCTTGTCATACTAGTTTTGATCCTCACCTTAGGTCCCTGCGTTCTTAACAGGTTAATTCGATTCGTTGAGGACCGTCTATCCGTAGTTCAGGCACTAGTAATTACCCAGCAATATCAACAGTTGAAAGAGCAAGAAACAACTCTAATTGAATGAAGGATTCCATTCAACAATAAGAAAATGGGGGATGAAAAGTGCAGCTGCAGCCAATAAAGCATTAGTGAGACCCCGGCTATGGCTGTAACTGCTGTTGCCCAACAAAAGAAGTTAAAAAGCAGCCCCGCAGGATGTTTGCGGATGAGGCTGATAAGGTTGTAAATCCAGATGAAAGGCACGTCCGCCCTCTTCTAGCTAAGTGAGAAATTCCACTACTGCCCAAAGTAAACTCCTAACCTTATTTGAAGTTAACCGACCCCTACCCTGTAATTACTCTTCTGCTTCTGTAACCGTGCTTCTGCTACCCATAAATACCCCTCTTCCCCAAGCCTCGGCGCGCAAAGTCTTCTAGGAGGCTTTGTCGTCCCGGGTACCCGTGTTCCTGAATAAACCTCTTGCTGATTGCATCCGACTGTGTGGACTCGCTGATCCTTGGGAAGGGGGCTCCGTCTGAAAGACGTCCCGCTGAGTCGGGGGTCTTACATGTGAAGTCATAGAATGGAGGTGTGTGAAGTCAGAATGGAGGTGTGTGAAGTAACAAATGGAGGTGTGTTAACTCAGAATGGCGGTGTGTGAGTCACAGAATGGAGGTGTGTGAAGTAAAAATTGTGATGTGTGAAGTCACAAATGGAGGTGTGTGAAGTCACAGAGTGTAGGTGTGTGAAATCAAAATGGAATTTTGTGAAGTCAAAGAAAGGAGTTGTGTGAAGTCATAGAATGGATGTGTATGAAGTCATGGAATGGAGGTTTGTGAAGTCAAACATTGGAAATGTGTGAAGTTACAGAATGGAGGTGTGCGAAGTCAGAGAAGGGAGATGTGTGAAGTCAGAGATTGGAGGTGTGTGAAGTCATAGAATGGAGGTGTGTGAAGTCATAGAATGGAGGTGTGTCTAGTCACAGAATGGAAGTGTGTGAAGTCATAGAATGGAGGTGTGTGAAGTCATAGAATGGAGGTGTGTGAAGTCATAGAACGGAGGTATGTGAAGTCATAGAATGGAGGTGTGTGAAATCACAGGATGGAGGTGTGTGAAGACACAGAATGGAGGTGTGTAAAGTCACAGAGTGGAGGTGTGTGAAGTCACAGAATGGAGGAGTGTGAAGTCAGAGAATGGAGGTGTGTGAAGTCACAGGATGGAGGTGTGTAAAGTCAGAATAGAGGTGTGCGAAGTCATAGAATGAAGGTGTGTGAAGTCAGAATGGAGGTGTGTGAACTCATTGAATGCATGTGTGTGAAGTCAAAATGGAGGTGTGTGAAGTCATAGAATGGTGGTTTTTGAAGTCACAGAATGGAGGTGTGTGAAGTCATAGAATGGATGTTTCTGAAGTAAGAATGAAGGTGTGTGAAGTCATTGAATGGAGGTGTATGAAGTCAAAATTGAGGTGTGTGAACTCATAGAATGGAGGTATGTGAGTTCATAGAATGGAGGTGTGTGATGTCATGGAATTGAGGTGTGTGAAGTCAAACAATGGAGGTGTGTGTAGTCAAACAATGGAGGTGTGTGAAGTCACAGAATGGAGGTGTGTGAATTCACAGAATGGAAGTGTGTGAAGTCAAAATGGAGGTGTGTGAAATCAAAGAATGGAGGTGTGTGAAGTCAAAATGGAGGTGTGTGAAGTCAAAGAATGGAGGTCTGTTAAGTCATAGAATCGAGGTGTATGAAGTCATGGAATGGAGGTTTGTGAAGTCAAACATTGGAAGTGTGTGAAATTACAGAATGAAGGTGTGTGAAGTCATAGAATGGAGGTGTGTGAAGTCATAGAATGGAGGTGTGTCAAGTTACAGAAGGGAGGTGTGTGAAGTCACAGAACGGCGATGTGTGAAGTCACAATGGAGGTGTGTGCAGTCATAGAATGGAGGTGTGTGAAGTCAAAGAATGGAGGTGTGTGAAGTCATAGAATGGAGGTGTGTGAAATCACAGAATGGAGGTGTGTAAAGTGACAGAGTTGAGGTGTATGAAGTCACAGAATGGAGGTGTTTGAAGTCATAGAATGGAGCTGTGTGAAGTCACAGAATGGAGGTGTATGAAGTCAGAATAGAGGTATGCGAAGTCATAGAATGGAGGTGTGTTAAGTCAGAATGGAGCTGTGGGAATTCATAGAATGGAGGTGTGTGAAGTCAGATTGGAGGTGTGTGAACTCTTAGAATGGAGGTATGTGAAGTCACAATGGAGGTGTGTGAAGTCATAGAATTGTGCTTTTTGAAATCACAGAATGGAGGTGTGTGGAGTCATAGAATGGAGGTGTGTGAAGTCAATGAATGGAGGTGTGTGAACTCAGAAAGGAGTTGTGTGAAGTCATAGAATGGAGCTGTGTGAAATCATAGAATGGAGGTGTGTGAAATCATAGAATGGAGGTGTGTGAAGTCAAAGAGTGGAGGTATGTGAAATCACAGAATAGAGGGGTGTGAGGTCAGAATAGAGGTGTGCGAAGTCATAGAATGGAGGTGTGTGAAGTCAGAATGGAGCTATGTGAACTCATAGAATGGAGGTGTGTGAAGTCACAATGGAGATGTGTGAAGTCATAGAATGGTGGTTTTTCAAGTCACAGAATGGAGGTGTGTGAAGTCATAGAATGGAGGTGTGTGAAGTCAGATTGGAGGTATGTGAAGTCACAGAAGGGAGGTGTGTCAACTCAGAAAGGAGGTATGTGAAGTCATACAATGGAGGTGTGTGAAGTCAAAGAATGAAGGTGTGGGAAATCATAGAATTGAGTTGTGTGAAGTCAGAATGGAGGTGTGTGAATTCAGAAAGGAGGTGTGTGAAGTCATAGAATGGAGGTGTGTGAAGTCACAATGCAGGTGTGTGAACTGATAGAACGTAGGTGTGTGAAGTCACAATGTAGGTGTGTGAAGTCATAAAATGGAGGTGTGTGAAGTCATAGAATGCAGGTGTGTGAAGTCACAAAATGGAGGTATGTGAAGTCAAAGAATGGACGTGTGTGGAGTCAAAATTGTGGTGTGTGAAGTCACAAATGCAGGTGTGTGAAGTCACAGAATGGAGGTGTGTGAAGTCAAAATGGAGGTGTGTGAGGTCAAAGAATGGATGTGTGTGAAGTCATAGAATGGGGGTGTATGAAGTCATGGAATGGAGGTTTGTGACGTCAAACATTGGAAGCGTGTGAAATTACAGAATGGAGGTGTGTGAAGTCATAGAATGGAGGTGTGTGAAGTCAGAGAATGGAGGTGTGTGAAGTCAGATTGCAGGTGTGAGAAGTCATAGAATGGAGGTTTGTGAAGTCATAGATTGGAAGTCTGTGAAGTCATAGAATGGAGGTTGTGAAGTCATAGATTGAAGGTGTGTGGAAGTCATAGTATGGAGGTGTGTGAAGTCACAGAAAGGAGGTGTGTGAATTCACAGAATGGAGTTGTATGAAGTCACAATGGAGGTGTGTGAAGTCATAGAATGGAGGTGTGTGAAATCAAGTAATGGAGGTTTCTGAAGTCATAGAATGGATTGTGTGTGAAATCACAGAATGGAGGTGTGTGAAGTCACAGAATGGAGGTGTGTAAAGTCACAGAGTGGATGTGTGTGAAGTCACAGAATGGAGGTGTGTGAAGTCATAGAATGGATGTGTGTGAAGTCATAGAATGGAGGTGTGTGAAGTCACAGAATGGAGGTGTGTGAAGTCACACTATGGAGGGGTGTGAACTCAGATTTGAGGTGTGTGACGTCACAGAATGGAGGTTTGTGAAGCCATATAACGAGGTGTGTGAAGTCACAGAATGGAGGTGTGTGAAGACACAGAATGGAAGTGTGTGAACTCAGAGTGGAGGTGTGTGAAGTCACAGAATGGAGGTGTGTGAAGTCATAGAATGGAAGTCTGTGAAGTCATAGAATGGAGGTGTGTGAAGTCAGAATGGAGGTGTGTGAAGTCACAAATGGAGGTGTGTTAACTGACAATGGAGGTGTGTGAGTCACAGAATGGAGGCGTGTGAAGTAAAAATTGTGATGTGTGAAGTCACAAATGGAGGTGTGTGAAGTCACAGAGTGGAGGTGTGTGAAATCAAAATGGAATTTTGTGAAGTCAAAGAAAGGAGTTGTGTGAGGTCATAGAATGGATGTGTATGCAGTCACAGAATGGAGGTGTGTGAAGTCATAGAATGGAGGTGTGTGAAGTCAGATTGGAGGTATGTGAAGTCACAGAATGGAGGTGTGTCAACTCAGAAAGGAGGTATGTGAAGTCATAGAATGGAGGTGTGTGAAGTCAAAGAATGGAGGTGTGGGAAATCATAGAATTGAGGTGTGTGAAGTCAGAATGGAGGTGTGTGAATTCAGAAAGGAGGTGTGTGAAGTCATAGAATGGAGGTGTGTGAAGTCACAAAATGGAGGTGTGTGAAGTCAAAATGGAGGTGTGTCAAGTCAAAGAATGGACGTGTGTGAAGTCAAAATTGTGGTGTATGAAGTCACAAATGCAGGTGTGTGATGACACAGAATGGAGGTGTGTGAAGTCAAAATGGAAGTGTGTGAGGTCAAAGAATGGATGTGTGTGAAGTCATAGAATGGGGGTGTATGAAGTCATGGAATGGAGGTTTGTGACGTCAAACATTGGAAGCGTGTGAAGGTACAGAATGGAGATGTGTGCAGTCATAGAATGGAGGTGTGTGAAGTCAGAGAATGGAGGTGTGTGAAGTCAGATTGCAGGTGTGTGAAGTCATAGAATGGAGGTTTGTGAAGTCATAAATTGGAAGTCTGTGAAGTCATAGAATGGAGGTTGTGAAGTCATAGAATGAAGGTGTGTGGAAGTCATAGTATGGAGGTGTGTGAAGTCACAGAAAGGAGGTGTGTGAATTCACAGAATGGAGTTGTATGAAGTCACAATGGAGGTGTGTGAAGTCATAGAATGGAGGTGTGTGAAATCAAAGAATGGACGTTTGTGAAGTCATAGAATGGATTGTGTGTGAAATCACAGAATGGAGGTGTGTGAAGTCACAGAATGGAGGTGTGTAAAGTCACAGAGTGGAGGTGTGTGAAGTCACAGAATGGAGGTGTGTGAAGTCATAGAATGGAGGTGTGTGAAGTCACAGAATGCAGTTGTGTGAAGTCAGAATAGAGGTGTGCGAAGTCATAGAATGGAGGTGAGTGAAGTCAGAATGGAGCTGTGTGAAGTCATAGAATGGAAGTGTGTGAAGTCAGAAAGGAGGTGTGTGAACTCATAGAATGGAGGTGTATGAAGTCAAAATGGAGGTGTGTGAAGTCACAGAATGAATGTGTGTGAACTCAGAAAGTAGGTGTGTGAAGTCATAGAATGGAGGTCTGTGAAGTCATAGAATGGAGGTGTGTGAAATCAGAGAATGGAGGTGTGTGAAGTCACAGAATTGAGGTGTGTGAAGTCAGAATGGAGGTGTGTGAAGTCATAATGGAGGTGTGTGAAGTCAGAGAATGGAGGTGGGTGAAATCACAATGTAGGTTTCTGAAGTCATAGAATGGAGGTGTGTGAAGTCATAGAACGGAGGTGTGTGAAGTCACAGAATGGAGATGTGTGCTGTCATAGAATGGAGGTGGGTGAAGTCACAGAATGGAGGTGTGTAAAGGCATAGAATGGAGGCGTGTGAAGTCATAGAATGGAGGTGTGTGAAGTCATAGAATGGAGGTGTGTGAAGTCACAGAATGGAGGTGTGTGAAGTCACACTATGGAGGGGTGTGAACTCAGATTTGAGGTGTGTGAGGTCACAGAATGGAGGTGTGTGAGGTCATATAACGAGGTGTGTGAAGTCACAGAATGGAGGTGTGTGAAGACACAGAATGGAAGTGTGTGAACTCAGAGTGGAGGTGTGTGAAGTCACAGAATGGAGGTGTGTGAAGTCAAAGAATGGAAGTGTGTGAAGTCATAGAATGGAGGTGTGTGAAATCAGAATGGAGGTGTGTGAAGTCACAAATGGAGGTGTGATAACTCAGAATGGAGATGTGTGAGTCACAGAATGGAGGTGTGTGAAGTCAAAATTGTGATGTGTGTAGTCACAAATGGAGGTGTGTGAAGTCACAGAGTGGAGGTGTGTGAAATCAAAATGGAATTTTGTGAAGTCAAAGAAAGGAGTTGTGTGAAGTCATAGAATGGATGTGTATGAAGTCATGGAATGGAGGTTTGTGAAGTCAAACATTGGAAGTGTGTGAAGTTACAGAATGGAGGTGTGTGAAGTCAGAGAAGGGAGATGTGTGAAGTCATAGATTGGAAGTGTGTGAAGTCAGAATGGAGATGTGTGAAGTCAGAGAATGGAGGTGTGCGAAGTCATAGAATGGAGGTGTGTGAAGTCAGAATGCAGATGTGTGAAGTCATAGAATGGAGGTGTATGAAGTCATAGAATGGAGGTGTGTGAAGTCAAAATTGAGGTGTGTGAACTCATAGAATGGAGGTATGTGAGCTCATAGAATGGAGGTGTGTGATGTCATGGAATGGAGGTGTGTGAAATCAAAGAATGGAGTTGTGTGTAGTCAAACAATGGAAGTGTGTGAAGTCACAGAATGGAGGTGTGTGAATTCACACAATGGAAGTGTGAGAAGTCAAAATGGAGGTGTGTGAAGTCAAAGAATGGAGGTGTGTGAAGTCAAAGAATGGAGGTGTGTGAAGTCAAAATTGTGGTGTGTGAAGTCACAAATGGAGGTGTGTGAAGTCACAGAATGGAGGTGTGTGAAGTCAAAATGGAGGTGTGTGACGTCACAATGGAAGTGTGTGAAGAAATAGAATGGAGGTGTGTGAAGTCACAGAATGGAGGTGTGTGAAGTCATAGAATGGAGGTTTGTAAAGTCACAGAATGGAGCTCTGTGAAGTCAGAATGGCGGTGTGTGAAGGCATAGAATGGAGGTGTGTGAACTCAGAATGGAGGTGTTTGAAGTCACAGAATGGAGGTGTGTGAATTCAGAATGGAGGTGAGTGAAGTCATAGAATGGATGTGTGTGAAGTCAGAATGGAGGTGTGAGAAGTCACAGAATGGAGGTGTGTGAATTCAGAATGGATGTGATTGAAGTCACAGAAAGGAGGTGTGTGAAGTCATAGAATGGAGGTGTGTGAAATCATAAAATGGAGGTGTTTGAAATCAAAGAATGGAGGTGTGTGAAGTCACAGAATGCAGGTGTGTGATGTCATAGAATGGAGCTGGGTGAAGTCATAGAATGGAGGTGTGTGAAATCATAGAATGGAGGTGTGTGAAGTCAGAATGGAAGTGTGTGAAGCCACAGAATTGAGGTGTGTGAAGACACAGAATAGAGGTGTCTGAAGTCAGAATGGAGGTGTGTGAAGTCACAGAATGGAGGTGTGTGAAGTCATAGAATAGAGTTGGGTGAAGTCATAGAATTTAGGTGTTTGAAGTCATAGAATGGAGGTGTGTGAAGTCACAGAATGGAGGTGTGTGAAGTCATAGAATGGAGTAGTGTGAAGTCATAGAATTTAGGTGTGTGAACTCATAGAATGGAGGTGTGTGAAGTCACAGAATGGAGGTTTGTGACGTCAGAATGGAGGTGTGTGAAGTCATAGAATGGAGGTGTGTGAAGTCAGAATGGAGGTGTGTGAAATCATAGAATGGAGATGTGTGAACTCATATAATGGAGGTGTGTGCGTCACAATGGAAGTGTGTGAAGTCATAGAAGGGAGGTGTGTGAAGTCACAGTATGGAGGTGTGTGAAGTCATGCAATGAAGGTGTGTGAAGTCAGAATGGAGGTGTTTGAAGTCACAGAATGGAGGTGTGCGAACTCAGAATGGAGGTGTGTGAAGTCAGAGATGGAGGTGTGTGAAGTCATAGTATGGACGTGTGTGAAATCATAGAATGGAGCTTTGTGAAGTCACAGAATCGAGCTGTGTGAAGTCAGAATGGAGGTGGGTGAAGTCATAGAATGGAGGTGTGTGAAGTCAGAATGGAGGTGTGTGAACTCATAGAATGAAGGTGTGTGAGGTCACAATGGAGGTGTGTGAAATCATAAAATGGAGGTGTGTGAAGTCACAAAATGGAGGTGTGTGAAGTCATAGAATGGAGGTGTGTGAAGTCATAGAATTGATGTTTTTGAAGTAAGAATGAAGGTGTGTGAAGTCATAGAATGGAGGTGTGTGACGTCACAGAATGGAGTTGTGTGAACTCATAGAATGGAGATGTGTGAAGTCAGAATGGACGTGTGTGAAGTCACAGAATGAAGGTGTGTCAACTCAGAATGGAGGTGTGTGAAGTCACAGAATTGAGGTGCGTGAACACAGAAGGGAGGTTTGTGAAGTCACATAATGGAGGTGTGTGAAGTCATGGAATGGAGGTGTGTGAAGTCATAGAATGGATGTTTGTGAAGAATGAAGGTGTGTGAAGTCATAGAATGGAGGTGTGTGAAGTCAAAGAATGGAGGTGTGTGTAGTTATAGAATGGAGGTGTGTGAAGTAATAGAGTGGAAGTGTGTGAAGTCATAGAATGGAGGTGTTTGAAGTCAGAGAATGGAGGTGTGTGAAGTCATAGAATGGAGGTGTGTGAAGTCACAAATGGAGATGTGTGAAGTCAGAATGGAGGTGTGTGAAGTCACAGAATTGAGGTGTGTGAAGCCAGAATGGAGGTGTGTGAAGTCATAGAATGGAGGTGTGTGAAGTCACGAATGGGATGTGTGAAGTCAGAATGGAGGTGTGTGAAGTCACAGAATTGAGGTGTGTGAAGTCAGAATGGAGGTTTGTGAAATCCCAGAATGGAGGTGTGTGAATGCATAGAATGGAGGTGTGTGAAGTCATAGGATCGAGGTGTGTGAAATCACAGAATGGAGGTGTGTGGAGTCACAGAATGGAGGTGTGTGAAGTCACAGAATGGAGGTGTGTGAACTCAGAATGTAGGTGTGTGAAGCCACAGAATGGAGGTGTGTGAAGTCATAGAATGGAATTGTGTGAAGTCATAGAAAGGAGGTGTGTGAACTGAGAATGGAGGTGTGTGAAGTCACAGAATGGAGGTTTGTGAAGTCGCAGAATGGAGGTGTGTGAAGTCAGAGAATGGATATTTCTGAAGTAAGAATGAAGGTGTGTGAAATCAAAGAATGGAGGTGTGTGAAGTCATAGAAGGGAGGTGTGTGAAGTCACAGAATGGAGGTGTGTGAAGTCAGAATGGAGGTGTGAAGTCATAGAATGGGGTTGGGTGAAGTCATAGAAAGGAGGTGTGGGAAGTCATAGAATGGAGGAGTGTGAAGTCATAGAGTGGAGGTGAGTGAAGTCACAGATTCGAGGTCTGTGAAGTCATAGAATGGAGGTGTGTGAAGTCAGAATGCAGGTGTGTGAAGTCATAGAATGGAGATGTGTGAACTCATAGAATGGAGGTGTGTGAGGTCATAATGGAAGTGTGTGAAATCACAGAATGGAGGTGTGTGAAGTCATACAACGGAGGTGTGTGAAGTCAGAATGGAGGTGTGTGAAGTCATAGATGGTGGTGTTTGAAGTCATAGTATGGATGTGTGTCAAATCATAGAATGGAGTTTTCTGAAGTCACAGAATGGAGCGGTGTGAAGTCAGAATGGAGGTGTGTGAAGTCATGGAATGGAGGTGTGTGAAGTCAGAATGGAGGTGTGTGAAATCATAGAACTGAGGTGTTTGAAGTCAAAATGGAGTTGTGTGAAGTCATAGAATGGAGGTGTGTGAAGTCACAGAATGGAGGTGTATGAAGTCACAGAATGGAGGTGTGTGAAGTCATAGAATGGAGGTGTGTGAAGTCACAGAATGAAGGTGTGTGAAGTCACAGAATGGAGGTGTGTGAACTCAGAATGGAGGTGGGTGAAGTCACAGAATGGAGGTGTGTGAAGTCATAGAACGGAGGTATGTGAAGTCACAGAATGGAGGTGTGTGAATTCATAGAATGGAGGTGTGTGAAATCATAAAATGGAAGTGTATGAAGTCACAGAATGGAGGTGTGTGAAGTCAGAACGGAGGTGTGTGAAGTCATAGAATTGAGGTGTGTGAAGTCAGAATGGAGGTGTGTGAACTCATAGAATGGAGGTGTGTGAAATCACAGTGGAGGTGTGTGAAGTCATAGAATGGAGGTGTGTGAAGTCACAGAATGGAGGTTTGTGAAGTCATAGAATGGAGCTGTGTGAAGTCAGAATGGAAGTGTGTGAAGTCAGAATGGAGGTGTGTGAAGTCACAGAATGGAGGTGAGTGAAGTCATAGAATGGAGGTGTGTGAAAATATAGAATGGAGGTGTGTGAAGTCAGAATGGAGGTGTGTGAAGTCACAGAATTGAGGTGTGTGAATTCACAGAATAGAGGTTTGTGAAGTCAGAATGCAGGTGTGAAGTCACAGAAGGAAGGTGTGTGAAGTCACAGAATGGATGTTTGTGAAGTAAGAATGAAGGTGTTTGAAGTCATAGCATGGAGGTGTGTGACGTCACAGAATGGAGGTGTGTGAAGGTATAGAATGGAGGTGTGTGAAGTGATAGAATTGAGGTGTGTGAAGTCATACAATGAAGGTGTTTGAAGTCAGAATGGAGGTGTGTGAAGTCACAGAGTGGAGGTGTGTGAACTCAGAATGGAGGTGTGTGAAGTCATAGATGGAGGTGTGTGAAGACATAGTATGGAGGTGTGTGGAATCATAGAATGGAGTTTTGTGAAGTCACAGAAGGGGGCTGTGTGAAGTCAGAATGGAGGTGTGTGAACTCATAGAATGGAGGTGTGTGAAGTCACAATGGAGGTGTGTGAAATCTTAGAATGGAGGTGTGTGAAGTCAAAAAATGGAGGTGTGTGAAGTAATAGAATGGAGGTGTGTGAAGTCATAGAATGGATTTTTGTGAAATAAGAATGAATGTGTGTGAAGTCATAGAATGGAGGTGTGTGACGTCACAGAATGGAGTTGTGTGAAGTCATAGAATGGAGCTGTGTGAAGTCAGAATGGAGGTGTGTGAAGTCACAGAATGGAGGTGTGTCAACTCAGAATGGAGGTGTGTGAAGTCACAGAATGGAGGTGTGTGAAGTCATAGAATGGAGGTGTGTGAAGTCACAGAATGAAGGTGTGTGAAGTCACAGAATGGAGGTGTGTGAACTCAGAATGGAGGTGGGTGAAGTCACAGAATGGAGGTGTGTGAAGTCATAGAACGGAGGTATGTGAAGTCACAGAATGGAGGTGTGTGAATTCATAGAATGGAGGTGTGTGAAATCATAAAATGGAAGTGTATGAAGTCACAGAATGGAGGTGTGTGAAGTCAGAACGGAGGTGTGTGAAGTCATAGAATTGAGGTGTGTGAAGTCAGAATGGAGGTGTGTGAACTCATAGAATGGAGGTGTGTGAAATCACAGTGGAGGTGTGTGAAGTCATAGAATGGAGGTGTGAGAAGTCACAGAATGGAGGTGTGTAAAGTGACAGAGTTGAGGTGTGTGAAGTCACAGAATGGAGGTGTTTGAAGTCATAGAATGGAGCTGTGTGAAGTCACAGAATGGAGGTGTATGAAGTCAGAATAGAGGTATGCGAAGTCATAGAATGGAGGTGTGTTAAGTCAGAATGGAGCTGTGGGAATTCATAGAATGGAGGTGTGTGAAGTCAGATTGGAGGTGTGTGAACTCTTAGAATGGAGGTATGTGAAGTCACAATGGAGGTGTGTGAAGTCATAGAATTGTGGTTTGTGAAATCACAGAATGGAGGTGTGTGGAGTCATAGAATGGAGGGGTGTGAAGTCAGATTGGAGGTGTGTGAAGTCAATGAATGGAGATGTGTGAACTCAGAAAGGAGTTGTGTGAAGTCATAGAATGGAGCTGTGTGAAATCATAGAATGGAGGTGTGTGAAATCATAGAATGGAGGTGTGTGAAGTCAAAGAGTGGAGGTATGTGAAATCACAGAATGGAGGGGTGTGAAGTCAGAATAGAGGTGTGCGAAGTCATAGAATGGAGGTGTGTGAAGTCAGAATGGAGCTATGTGAACTCATAGAATGGAGGTGTGTGAAGTCACAATGGAGATGTGTGAAGTCATAGAATGGTGGTTTTTGAAGTCACAGAATGGAGGTGTGTGAAGTCATAGAATGGAGGTGTGTGAAGTCAGATTGGAGGTATGTGAAGTCACAGAATGGAGGTGTGTCAACTCAGAAAGGAGGTATGTGAAGTCATAGAATGGAGGTGTGTGAAGTCAAAGAATGGAGGTGTGGGAAATCATAGAATTGAGGTGTGTGAAGTCAGAATGGAGGTGTGTGAATTCAGAAAGGAGGTGTGTGAAGTCATAGAATGGAGGTGTGTGAAGTCACAAAATGGAGGTGTGTGAAGTCAGAGAAGGGAGATGTGTGAAGTCATAGATTGGAGGTGTGTGAAGTCAGAATGGAGATGTGTGAAGTCAGAGAATGGAGGTGTGCGAAGTCATAGAAAGGAGGTGTGTGAAGTCAGAATGCAGATGTGTGAAGTCATAGAATGGAGGTGTATGAAGTCATAGAATGGAGGTGTGTGAAGTCAAAATTGAGGTGTGTGAACTCATAGAATGGAGGTATGTGAGCTCATAGAATGGAGGTGTGTGATGTCATGGAATGGAGGTGTGTGAAATCAAAGAATGGAGTTGTGTGTAGTCAAACAATGGAAGTGTGTGAAGTCACAGAATGGAGGTGTGTGAATTCACACAATGGAAGTGTGAGAAGTCAAAATGGAGGTGTGTGAAGTCAAAGAATGGAGGTGTGTGAAGTCAAAGAATGGAGGTGTGTGAAGTCAAAATTGTGGTGTGTGAAGTCACAAATGGAGGTGTGTGAAGTCACAGAATGGAGGTGTGTGAAGTCAAAATGGAGGTGTGTGACGTCACAATGGAAGTGTGTGAAGAAATAGAATGGAGGTGTGTGAAGTCACAGAATGGAGGTGTGTGAAGTCATAGAATGGAGGTTTGTGAAGTCACAGAATGGAGCTCTGTGAAGTCAGAATGGCGGTGTGTGAAGGCATAGAATGGAGGTGTGTGAACTCAGAATGGAGGTGTTTGAAGTCACAGAATGGAGGTGTGTGAATTCAGAATGGAGGTGAGTGAAGTCATAGAATGGATGTGTGTGAAGTCAGAATGGAGGTGTGAGAAGTCACAGAATGGAGGTGTGTGAATTCAGAATGGATGTGATTGAAGTCACAGAATAGAGGTGTGTGAAGTCATAGAATGGAGGTGTGTGAAATCATACAATGGAGGTGTTTGAAATCAAAGAATGGAGGTGTGTGAAGTCACAGAATGCAGGTGTGTGATGTCATAGAATGGAGCTGGGTGAAGTCATAGAATGGAGTTGTGTGAAATCATAGAATGGAGGTGTGTGAAGTCAGAATGGAAGTGTGTGAAGCCACAGAATTGAGGTGTGTGAAGACACAGAATAGAGGTGTCTGAAGTCAGAATGGAGGTGTGTGAAGTCACAGAATGGAGGTGTGTGAAGTCATAGAATAGAGTTGTGTGAAATCATAGAATTTAGGTGTTTGAAGTCATAAAATGGAGGTGTGTGAAGTCACAGAATGGAGGTGTGTGAAGTCATAGAATGGAGTTGTGTGAAGTCATAGAATTTAGGTGTGTGAACTCATAGAATGGAGGTGTGTGAAGTCACAGAATGGAGGTTTGTGACGTCAGAATGGAGGTGTGTGAAGTCATAGAATGGAGGTGTGTGAAGTCAGAATGGAGGTGTGTGAAGTCATAGAATGGAGGTGTGTGAAGTCACGAATGGAGATGTGTGAAGTCAGAATGGAGGTGTGTGAAGTCACAGAATTGAGGTGTGTGAAGTCAGAATGGAGGTTGGTGAAATCCCAGAATGGAGGTGTGTGAATGCATAGAATGGAAGTGTGTGAAGTCATAGGATCGAGGTGTGTGAAATCACAGAATGGAGGTGTGTGGAGTCACAGAATGGAGGTGTGTGAAGTCACAGAATGGAGGTGTGTGAACTCAGAATGTAGGTGTGTGAAGCCACAGAATGGAGGTGTGTGAAGTCATAGAATGGAAGTGTGTGAAGTCATAGAAAGGAGGTGTGTGAACTCAGAATGGAGGTGTGTGAAGTCACAGAATGGAGGTTTGTGAAGTCGCAGAATGGAGGTGTGTGAAGTCAGAGAATGGATATTTCTGAAGTAAGAATGAAGGTGTGTGAAATCAAAGAATGGAGGTGTGTGAAGTCATAGAAGGGAGGTGTGTGAAGTCACAGAATGGAGGTGTGTGAAGTCAGAATGGAGGTGTGAAGTCATAGAATGGGGTTGGGTGAAGTCATAGGAAGGAGGTGTGGGAAGTCATAGAATGGAGGAGTGTGAAGTCATAGAGTGGAGGTGAGTGAAGTCACAGATTCGAAGTCTGTGAAGTCATAGAATGGAGGTGTGTGAAGTCAGAATGCAGGTGTGTGAAGTCATAGAATGGATATGTGTGAACTCATAAAATGGAGGTGTGTGACGTCTTAATGGAAGTGTGTGAAGTCACAGAATGGAGGTGTGTGAAGTCATACAACGGAGGTGTGTGAAGTCAGAATGGAGGTGTGTGAAGTCACAGAATGGAGGTGCCTGAACTCAGAATAGAGGTGTGTGAAGTCATAGATGGAGGTGTTTGAAGTCATAGTATGGATGTGTGTCAAATCGTAGAATGGAGTTTTGTGAAGTCACAGAATGGAGCGGTGTGAAGTCAGAATGGAGGTGTGTGAAGTCATGGAATGGAGGTGTGTGAAGTTAGAATGGAGGTGTGTGAAATCATAGAACTGAGGTGTTTGAAGTCAAAATGGAGTTGTGTGAAGTCATAGAATGGAGATGTGTGAAGTCACAGAATGGAGGTGTATGAAGTCACAGAATGGAGGTGTGTGAAGTCATAGAATGGAGGTGTGTGAAGTCACAGAATGAAGGTTTGTGAAGTCACAGAATGGAGGTGTGTGAACTCAGAATGGAGGTGGGTGAAGTCACAGAATGGAGGTGTGTGAAGTCATAGAACGGAGGTATGTGAAGTCACAGAATGGAGGTGTGTGAATTCATAGAATGGAGGTGTGTGAAATCATAAAATGGAAGTGTATGAAGTCACAGAATGGAGGTGTGTGAAGTCAGAACGGAGGTGTGTGAAGTCATAGAATTGAGGTGTGTGAAGTCAGAATGGAGGTGTGTGAAATCATAGAATGGAGGTGTGTGAAATCACAGTGGAGGTGTGTGAAGTCATAGAATGGAGGTGTGTGAAGTCACAGAATGGAGGTTTGTGAAGTCATAGAATGGAGCTGTGTGAAGTCAGAATGGAAGTGTGTGAAGTCAGAATGGAGGTGTGTGAAGTCACAGAATGGAGGTGAGTGAAGTCATAGAATGGAGGTGTGTGAAAATATAGAATGTAGGTGTGTGAAGTCCGAATGGAGGTGTGTGAAGTCACAGAATTGAGGTGTGTGAATTCACAGAATAGAGGTTTGTGAAGTCAGAATGCAGGTGTGAAGTCACAGAAGGAAGGTGTGTGAAGTCACAGAATGGATGTTTGTGAAGTAAGAATGAAGGTGTTTGAAGTCATAGCATGGAGGTGTGTGACGTCACAGAATGGAGGTGTGTGAAGGTATAGAATGGAGGTGTGTGAAGTGATAGAATTGAGGTGTGTGAAGTCATACAATGAAGGTGTTTGAAGTCAGAATGGAGGTGTGTGAAGTCACAGAGTAGAGGTGTGTGAATTCAGAATGGAGGTGTGTGAAGTCATAGATGGAGGTGTGTGAAGACATAGTATGGAGGTGTGTGGAATCATAGAATGGAGTTTTGTGAAGTCACAGAAGGGGGCTGTGTGAAGTCAGAATGGAGGTGTGTGAACTCATAGAATGGAGGTGTGTGAAGTCACAATGGAGGTGTGTGAAATCTTAGAATGGAGGTGTGTGAAGTCAAAAAATGGAGGTGTGTGGAGTAATAGAATGGAGGTGTGTGAAGTCATAGAATGGATTTTTGTGAAATAAGAATGAATGTGTGTGAATTCATAGAATGGAGGTGTGTGACGTCACAGAATGGAGTTGTGTGAAGTCATAGAATGGAGCTGTGTGAAGTCAGAATGGAGGTGTGTGAAGTCACAGAATGGTGGTGTGTCAACTCAGAATGGAGGTGTGTGAAGTCACAGAATGGAGGTGTGTGAAGTCATAGAATGGAGGTGTGTGAAGTCACAGAATGAAGGTGTGTGAAGTCACAGAATGGAGGTGTGTGAACTCAGAATGGAGGTGGGTGAAGTCACAGAATGGAGGTGTGTGAAGTCATAGAACGGAGGTATGTGAAGTCACAGAATGGAGGTGTGTGAATTCATAGAATGGAGGTGTGTGAAATCATAAAATGGAAGTGTATGAAGTCACAGAATGGAGGTGTGTGAAGTCAGAACGGAGGTGTGTGAAGTCATAGAATTGAGGTGTGTGAAGTCAGAATGGAGGTGTGTGAACTCATAGAATGGAGGTGTGTGAAATCACAGTGGAGGTGTGTGAAGTCATAGAATGGAGGTGTGTGAAGTCACAGAATGGAGGTTTGTGAAGTCATAGAATGGAGGTGGGTGAAAATATAGAATTGAGGTGTGTGAAGTCAGAATGGAGGTTTGTGAAGTCACAGAATTGAGGTGTGTGAATTCACAGAATAGAGGTTTGTGAAGTCAGAATGCAGGTGTGAAGTCACAGAAGGAAGGTGTGTGAAGTCACAGAATGGATGTTTGTGAAGTAAGAATGAAGGTGTTTGAAGTCATAGCATGGAGGTGTGTGACGTCACAGAACGGAGGTGTGTGAAGGTATAGAATGGAGGTGTGTGAAGTGATAGAATTGAGGTGTGTGAAGTCATACAATGAAGGTGTTTGAAGTCAGAATGGAGGTGTGTGAAGTCATAGATGGAGGTGTGTGAAGACATAGTATGGAGGTGTGTGGAATCATAGAATGGAGTTTTGTGAAATCACAGAATGGAGCTGTGTGAAGTCAGAATGGAGGTGTGTGAACTCATAGAATGGAGGTGTGTGAAGTCACAATGGAGGTGTGTGAAATCTTAGAATGGAGGTGTGTGAAGTCAAAAAATGGAGGTGTGTGACGTCATAGAATGGAGGTGTGTGAAGTCATAGAATGGATTTTTGTGAAATAAGAATGAATGTGTGTGAAGTCATAGAATGGAGGTGTGTGAAATCACAGAATGGAGGTGTGAGAAGTCACAGAATGGAGGTGTGTAAAGTGACAGAGTTGAGGTGTGTGAAGTCACAGAATGGAGGTGTTTGAAGTCATAGAATGGAGCTGTGTGAAGTCACAGAATGGAGGTGTATGAAGTCAGAATAGAGGTATGCGAAGTCATAGAATGGAGGTGTGTTAAGTCAGAATGGAGCTGTGGGAATTCATAGAATGGAGGTGTGTGAAGTCAGATTGGAGGTGTGTGAACTCTTAGAATGGAGGTATGTGAAGTCACAATGGAGGTATGTGAAGTCATAGAATTGTGGTTTGTGAAATCACAGAATGGAGGTGTGTGGAGTCATAGAATGGAGGGGTGTGAAGTCAGATTGGAGGTGTGTGAAGTCAATGAATGGAGATGTGTGAACTCAGAAAGGAGTTGTGTGAAGTCATAGAATGGAGCTGTGTGAAATCATAGAATGGAGGTGTGTGAAATCATAGAATGGAGGTGTGTGAAGTCAAAGAGTGGAGGTATGTGAAATCACAGAATGGAGGGGTGTGAAGTCAGAATAGAGGTGTGCGAAGTCATAGAATGGAGGTGTGTGAAGTCAGAATGGAGCTATGTGAACTCATAGAATGGAGGTGTGTGAAGTCACAATGGAGATGTGTGAAGTCATAGAATGGTGGTTTTTGAAGTCACAGAATGGAGGTGTGTGAAGTCATAGAATGGAGGTGTGTGAAGTCAGATTGGAGGTATGTGAAGTCACAGAATGGAGGTGTGTCAACTCAGAAAGGAGGTATGTGAAGTCATAGAATGGAGGTGTGTGAAGTCAAAGAATGGAGGTGTGGGAAATCATAGAATTGAGGTGTGTGAAGTCAGAATGGAGGTGTGTGAATTCAGAAAGGAGGTGTGTGAAGTCATAGAATGGAGGTGTGTGAAGTCACAAAATGGAGGTGTGTGAAGTCAAAATGGAGGTGTGTCAAGTCAAAGAATGGACGTGTGTGAAGTCAAAATTGTGGTGTATGAAGTCACAAATGCAGGTGTGTGATGTCACAGAATGGAGGTGTGTGAAGTCAAAATGGAGGTGTGTGAGGTCAAAGAATGGATGTGTGTGAAGTCATAGAATGGGGGTGTATGAAGTCATGGAATGGAGGTTTGTGACGTCAAACATTGGAAGCGTGTGAAGTTACAGAATGGAGATGTGTGCAGTCATAGAATGGAGGTGTGTGAAGTCAGAGAATGGAGGTGTGTGAAGTCAGATTGCAGGTGTGTGAAGTCCTAGAATGGAGGTTTGTGAAGTCATAAACTGGAAGTCTGTGAAGTCATAGAATGGAGGTTGTGAAGTCATAGAATGAAGGTGTGTGGAAGTCATAGTATGGAGGTGTGTGAAGTCACAGAAAGGAGGTGTGTGAATTCACAGAATGGAGTTGTATGAAGTCACAATGGAGGTGTGTGAAGTCATAGAATGGAGGTGTGTGAAATCAAAGAATGGACGTTTGTGAAGTCATAGAATGGATTGTGTGTGAAATCACAGAATGGAGGTGTGTGAAGTCACAGAATGGAGGTGTGTAAAGTCACAGAGTGGAGGTGTGTGAAGTCACAGAATGGAGGTGTGTGAAGTCATAGAATGGAGGTGTGTGAAGTCACAGAATGCAGTTGTGTGAAGTCAGAATAGAGGTGTGCGAAGTCATAGAATGGAGGTGTGTGAAGTCAGAATGGAGCTGTGTGAAGTCATAGAATGGAAGTGTGTGAAGTCAGAAAGGAGGTGTGTGAACTCATAGAATGGAGGTGTATGAAGTCAAAATGGAGGTGTGTGAAGTCACAGAATGAATGTGTGTGAACTCAGAAAGTAGGTGTGTGAAGTCATAGAATGGAGGTCTGTGAAGTCATAGAATGGAGGTGTGTGAAATCAGAGAATGGAGGTGTGTGAAGTCACAGAATTGAGGTGTGTGAAGTCAGAATGGAGGTGTGTGAAGTCATAATGGAGGTGTGTGAAGTCAGAGAATGGAGGTGGGTGAAATCACAATGCATGTGTGTGAACTCATATAATGGAGGTGTGTGAAGTCACAATGTAGGTTTCTGAAGTCATAGAATGGAGGTGTGTGAAGTCATAGAACGGAGGTGTGTGAAGTCACAGAATGGAGGTGTGTGCTGTCATAGAATGGAGGTGTGTGAAGTCACAGAATGGAGGTGTGTGAAGTCACACTATGGAGGGGTGTGAACTCAGATTTGAGGTGTGTGTGGTCACAGAATGGAGGTGTGTGAGGTCATATAACGAGGTGTGTGAAGTCAAAGAATGGAGGTGTGTGAAGACACAGAATGGAAGTGTGTGAACTCAGAGTGGAGGTGTGTGAAGTCACAGAATGGAGGTGTGTGAAGTCAAAGAATGGAAGTGTGTGAAGTCATAGAATGGAGGTTTGTGAAATCAGAATTGAGGTGTGTGAAGTCACAAATGGAGGTGTGATAACTCAGAATGGAGATGTGTGAGTCACAGAATGGAGGTGTGTGAAGTCAAAATTGTGATGTGTGTAGTCACAAATGGAGGTGTGTGAAGTCACAGAGTGGAGGTGTGTGAAATCAAAATGGAATTTTGTGAAGTCAAAGAAAGGAGTTGTGTGAAGTCATAGAATGGATGTGTATGAAGTCATGGAATGGAGGTTTGTGAAGTCAAACATTGGAAGTGTGTGAAGTCACAGAATGGAGGTGTGTGAAGTCAGAGAAGGGAGATGTGTGAAGTCATAGATTGGAGGTGTGTGAAGACAGAATGGAGATGTGTGAAGTCAGAGAATGGAGGTGTGTGAAGTCATAGAAAGGAGGTGTGTGAAGTCAGAATGCAGATGTGTGAAGTCATAGAATGGAGGTGTATGAAGTCATAGAATGGAGGTGTGTGAAGTCAAAATTGAGGTGTGTGAACTCATAGAATGGAGGTATGTGAGCTCATAGAATGGAGGTGTGTGATGTCATGGAATGGAGGTGTGTGAAATCAAAGAATGGAGTTGTGTGTAGTCAAACAATGGAAGTGTGTGAAGTCACAGAATGGAGGTGTGTGAATTCACACAATGGAAGTGTGAGAAGTCAAAATGGAGGTGTGTGAAGTCAAAGAATGGAGGTGTGTGAAGTCAAAGAATGGAGGTGTGTGAAGTCAAAATTGTGGTGTGTGAAGTCACAAATGGAGGTGTGTGAAGTCACAGAATGGAGGTGTGTGAAGTCAAAATGGAGGTGTGTGACGTCACAATGGAAGTGTGTGAAGAAATAGAATGGAGGTGTGTGAAGTCACAGAATGGAGGTGTGTGAAGTCATAGAATGGAGGTTTGTGAAGTCACAGAATGGAGCTCTGTGAAGTCAGAATGGCGGTGTGTGAAGGCATAGAATGGAGGTGTGTGAACTCAGAATGGAGGTGTTTGAAGTCACAGAATGGAGGTGTGTGAATTCAGAATGGAGGTGAGTGAAGTCATAGAATGGATGTGTGTGAAGTCAGAATGGAGGTGTGAGAAGTCACAGAATGGAGGTGTGTGAATTCAGAATGGATGTGATTGAAGTCACAGAATGGAGGTGTGTGAAGTCATAGAATGGAGGTGTGTGAAATCATACAATGGAGGAGTTTGAAATCAAAGAATGGAGGTGTGTGAAGTCACAGAATTCAGGTGTGTGATGTCATAGAATGGAGCTGGGTGAAGTCATAGAATGGAGGTGTGTGAAATCATAGAATGGAGGTGTGTGAAGTCAGAATGGAAGTGTGTGAAGCCACAGAATTGAGGTGTGTGAAGACACAGAATAGAGGTGTCTGAAGTCAGAATGGAGGTGTGTGAAGTCACAGAATGGAGGTGTGTGAAGTCATAGAATAGAGTTGTGTGAAGTCATAGAATTTAGGTGTTTGAAGTCATAGAATGGAGGTGTGTGAAGTCACAGAATGGAGGTGTGTGAAGTCATAGAATGGAGTTGTGTGAAGTCATAGAATTTAGGTGTGTGAACTCATAGAATGGAGGTGTGTGAAGTCACAGAATGGAGGTTTGTGACGTCAGAATGGAGGTGTGTGAAGTCATAGAATGGAGGTGTGTGAAGTCAGAATGGAGGTGTGTGAAATCATAGAATGGAGATGTGTGAACTCATATAATGGAGGTGTGTGCGTCACAATGGAAGTGTGTGAAGTCATAGAAGGGAGGTGTGTGAAGTCACAGTATGGAGGTGTGTGAAGTCATGCAATGAAGGTGTGTGAAGTCAGAATGGAGGTGTTTGAAGTCACAGAATGGAGGTGTGCGAACTCAGAATGGAGGTGTGTGAAGTCAGAGATGGAGGTGTGTGAAGTCATAGTATGGAAGTGTGTGAAATCATAGAATGGAGCTTTGTGAAGTCACAGAATCGAGCTGTGTGAAGTCAGAATGGAGGTGGGTGAAGTCATAGAATGGAGGTGTGTGAAGTCAGAATGGAGGTGTGTGAACTCATAGAATGGAGGTGTGTGAAGTCACAATGGAGGTGTGTGAAATCATAAAATGGAGGTGTGTGAAGTCACAAAATGGAGGTGTGTGAAGTCATAGAATGGAGGTGTGTGAAGTCATAGAATTGATGTTTTTGAAGTAAGAATGAAGGGGTGTGAAGTCATAGAATGGAGGTGTGTGACGTCACAGAATGGAGTTGTTTGAACTCATAGAATGGAGATGTGTGAAGTCAGAATGGAGGTGTGTGAAGTCACAGAATTGAGGTGCGTGAACACAGAAGGGAGGTTTGTGAAGTCACATAATGGAGGTGTGTGAAGTCATGGAATGGAGGTGTGTGAAGTCATAGAATGGATGTTTGTGAAGAATGAAGGTGTGTGAAGTCATAGAATGGAGGTGTGTGAAGTCAAAGAATGGAGGTGTGTGTAGTTATAGAATGGAGGTGTGTGAAGTAATAGAGTGGAAGTGTGTGAAGTCATAGAATGGAGGTGTTTGAAGTCAGAGAATGGAGGTGTGTGAAGTCATAGAATGGAGGTGTGTGAAGTCACAAATGGAGATGTGTGAAGTCAGAATGGAGGTGTGTGAAGTCACAGAATTGAGGTGTGTGAAGTCAGAATTGAGGTGTGTGAAGTCATAGAATGGAGGTGTGTGTAGTCACGAATGGAGATGTGTGAAGTCAGAATGGAGGTGTGTGAAGTCACAGAATTGAGGTGTGTGAAGTCAGAATGGAGGTTTGTGAAATCCAAGAATGGAGGTGTGTGAAGTCACAGAATGGAGGTGTGTGAAGTCACAGAATGGAGGTGTGTGAACTCAGATTGTAGGTGTGTGAAGCCACAGAATGGAAGTGTGTGAAGTCATAGAATGGAAGTGTGTGAAGTCATAGAAAGGAGGTGTGTGAACTCAGAATGGAGGTGTGTGAAGTCACAGAATGGAGGTTTGTGAAGTCACAGAATGGAGGTGTGTGAAGTCAGAGAATGGATATTTCTGAAGTAAGAATGAAGGTGTGTGAAATCAAAGAATGGAGGTGTGTGAAGTCATAGAAGGGAGGTGTGTGAAGTCACAGAATGGAGGTGTGTGAGGTCAGACTGGAGGTGTGAAGTCATAGAATGGGGTTGGGTGAAGTCATAGAAAGGAGGTGTGGGAAGTCATAGAATGGAGGAGTGTGAAGTCATAGAGTGGAGGTGAGTGAAGTCACAGATTCGAGGTCTGTGAAGTCATAGAATGGAGGTGTGTGAAGTCAGAATGCAGGTGTGTGAAGTCATAGAATGGAGATGTGTGAACTCATAGAATGGAGGTGTGTGACGTCATAATGGAAGTGTGTGAAGTCACAGAATGGAGGTGTGTGAAGTCATACAACGGAGGTGTGTGAAGTCAGAATGGAGGTGTGTGAAGTCACAGAATGGAGGTGTCTGAACTCAGAATAGAGGTGTGTGAAGTCATAGATGGAGGTGTTTGAAGTCATAGTATGGATGTGTGTCAAATCATAGAATGGAGTTTTGTGAAGTCACAGAATGGAGCGGTGTGAAGTCAGAATGGAGGTGTGTGAAGTCATGGAATGGAGGTGTGTGAAGTCAGAATGGAGGTGTGTGAAATCATAGAACTGAGGTGTTTGAAGTCAAAATGGAGTTGTGTGAAGTCATAGAATGGAGGTGTGTGAAGTCACAGAATGAAGGTGTGTGAAGTCACAGAATGGAGGTGTGTGAACTCAGAATGGAGGTGGGTGAAGTCACAGAATGGAGGTGTGTGAAGTCATAGAACGGAGGTATGTGAAGTCACAGAATGGAGGTGTGTGAATTCATAGAATGGAGGTGTGTGAAATCATAAAATGGAAGTGTATGAAGTCACAGAATGGAGGTGTGTGAAGTCAGAACGGAGGTGTGTGAAGTCATAGAAATGAGGTGTGTGAAGTCAGAATGGAGGTGTGTGAACTCATAGAATGGAGGTGTGTGAAATCACAGTGGAGGTGTGTGAAGTCATAGAATGGAGGTGTGTGAAGTCACAGAATGGAGGTTTGTGAAGTCATAGAATGGAGCTGTGTGAAGTCAGAATGGAAGTGTGTGAAGTCAGAATGGAGGTGTGTGAAGTCACAGAATGGAGGTGAGTGAAGTCATAGAATGGAGGTGTGTGAAAATATAGAATGGAGGTGTGTGAAGTCAGAATGGAGGTGTGTGAAGTCACAGAATTGAGGTGTGTGAATTCACAGAATAGAGGTTTGTGAAGTCAGAATGCAGGTGTGAAGTCACAGAAGGAAGGTGTGTGAAGTCACAGAATGGATGTTTGTGAAGTAAGAATGAAGGTGTTTGAAGTCATAGCATGGAGGTGTGTGACGTCACAGAATGGAGGTGTGTGAAGGTATAGAATGGAGGTGTGTGAAGTGATAGAATTGAGGTGAGTGAAGTCATACAATGAAGGTGTTTGAAGTCAGAATGGAGGTGTGTGAAGTCACAGAGTGGAGGTGTGTGAACTCAGAATGGAGGTGTGTGAAGTCATAGATGGAGGTGTGTGAAGACATAGTATGGAGGTGTGTGGAATCATAGAATGGAGTTTTGTGAAGTCACAGTATGAAGCTGTGTGAAGTCAGAATGGAGGTGTGTGAACTCATAGAATGGAGGTGTGTGAAGTCACAATTGAGGTGTGTGAAATCTTAGAATGGAGGTGTGTGAAGTCAAAAAATGGAGGTGTGTGAAGTAATAGAATGGAGGTGTGTGAAGTCATAGAATGGATTTTTGTGAAATAAGAATGAATGTGTGTGAAGTCATAGAATGGAGGTGTGTGACGTCACAGAATGGAGTTGTGTGAAGTCATAGAATGGAGCAGTGTGAAGTCAGAATGGAGGTGTGTGAAGTCACAGAATGGAGGTGTGTCAACTCAGAATGGAGGTGTGTGAAGTCACAGAATGGAGGTGTGTGAAGTCATAGAATGGATGTGTGTGAAGTCACAGAATGAAGGTGTGTGAAGTCACAGAATGGAGGTGTGTGAACTCAGAATGGAGGTGGGTGAAGTCACAGAATGGAGGTGTGTGAAGTCATAGAACGGAGGTATGTGAAGTCACAGAATGGAGGTGTGTGAATTCATAGAATGGAGGTGTGTGACATCATAAAATGGAAGTGTATGAAGTCACAGATTGGAGGTGTGTGAAGTCAGAACGGAGGTGTGTGAAGTCATAGAATTGAGGTGTGTGAAGTCAGAATGGAGGTGTGTGAACTCATAAATGGAGGTGTGTGAAATCACAGTGGAGGTGTGTGAAGTCATAGAATGGAGGTGTGTGAAGTCACAGAATGGAGGTTTGTGAAGTCATAGAATGGAGCTGTGTGAAGTCAGAATGGAAGTGTGTGAAGTCAGAATGGAGGTGTGTGAAGTCACAGAATGGAGGTGTGTGAAGTCATAGAATGGAGGTGTGTGAAAATATAGAATGGAGGTGTGTGAAGTCAGAATGGAGGTGTGTGAAGTCACAGAATTGAGGTGTGTGAATTCACAGAATAGAGGTTTGTGAAGTCAGAATGCAGGTGTGAAGTCACAGAAGGAAGGTGTGTGAAGTCACAGAATGGATGTTTGTGAAGTAAGAATGAAGGTGTTTGAAGTCATAGCATGGAGGTGTGTGACGTCACAGAATGTAGGTGTGTGAAGGTATAGAATGGAGGTGTGTGAAGTGATAGAATTGAGGTGTGTGAAGTCATACAATGAAGGTGTTTGAAGTCAGAATGGAGGTGTGTGAAGTCACAGAGTGGAGGTGTGTGAACTCAGAATGGAGGTGTGTGAAGTCATAGATGGAGGTGTGTGAAGACATAGTATGGAGGTGTGTGGAATCATAGAATGGAGTTTTGTGAAGTCACAGAATGGAGCTGTGTGAAGTCAGAATGGAGGTGTGTGAACTCATACAATGGAGGTGTGTGAAGTCACAATGGAGGTGTGTGAAATCTTAGAATGGAGGTGTGTGAAGTCAAAAAATGGAGGTGTGTGAAGTAACAGAATGGAGGTGTGTGAAGTCATAGAATGGATTTTTGTGAAATAAGAATGAATGTGTGTGAAGTCATAGAATGGAGGTGTGTGACGTCACAGAATGGAGTTGTGTGAAGTCATAGAATGGAGCTGTGTGATGTCAGAATGGAGGTGTGTGAAGTCACAGAATGGAGGTGTGTCAACTCAGAATGGAGGTTTGTGAAGTCACAGAATGGAGGTGTGTGAAGTCATAGAATGGAGGTGTGTGAAGTTATAGAATGGAGGTGTGTGAAGTCAGAATGGAGGTGTGTGAAGTCACAGCATGGAGGTTTCTGAACACAGAATGCAGGTGTGTGAATCACAGAATGGAGGTGTGTGAAATCATAGAATGGAGGTGTGTGAAGTCATAGAATGGAGGTTTGTGAAGTAAGAATGAAGGTGTGTGAAGTCATAGAATAGAGGTGTGTGAAGTCAAAGAATGGAGGTGTGTGAAGTCACAGAATGGAGGTGTGTGAAGTCACACAATGGAGGTGTGTGAAGTCTCGAATGGAGGTGTGCGGTCATAGAAGGGAGGTGGGTGAAGTCATAGAAAGGAGGTGTGGGAAGTCATAGAATGGAGGAGTGTGAAATCATACAGTGGAGGTGAGTGAAAACACAGATTCGAGGTCTGTGAAGTCATAGAATGGAGGTGTGTGAAGTCAGAATCGAGGTGTGTGAAGTCATAGAATGGAGATTTGTGAATTCATAGAATGGAGGTGTGTGACGTCACAATTGAAGTGTGTGAAGTCATAGAATGGAGGTGTGTGAAGTCACAGAATGGAGGTGTGTGAAGTCATGGAATGGAGGTGTGTGAAGTCAGAATGGAGGTGTGAGAAGTCACAGAATGGAGGGGTGTGGATTCAGAATGGAGGTGAGTGAAATCATAGAATGGAGGTGTGTGAAGTCAGAATGGAGGTGTGAGAAGTCACAGAATGGAGGTGTGTGAATTCAGAATGGATGTGAGTGAAGTCATAGAATGGAGGTGTGTGAAGTCATAGAATGGAGGTGTGTGAAATCATACAATGGAGGTGTCTGAAATCATAGAATGGAGGTGTTTGAAGTCACAGAACGGAGGTGTGTGAAGTCAGAATGGAGGTGTGTGAAGTCATAGAATTGAGGTGTGTGAAGTCACAGAATGCAGGTGTGTGAAGTCATAGAATGGAGCTGGGTGAAGTCATAGAATGGAGGTGTGTGAAATCATAGAACGGAGGTGTGTGAAGTCAGAATGGAGGTGTGTAACGTCACAGAATGGAGTTGTGTGAAGTCATAGAATGGAGCAGTGTGAAGTCAGAATGGAGGTGTGTGAAGTCACAGAATGGAGGTGTGTCAACTCAGAATGGAGGTGTGTGAAGTCACAGAATGGAGGTGTGTGAAGTCATAGAATGGATGTGTGTGAAGTCACAGAATGAAGGTGTGTGAAGTCACAGAATGGAGGTGTGTGAACTCAGAATGGAGGTGGGTGAAGTCACAGAATGGAGGTGTGTGAAGTCATAGAACGGAGGTATGTGAAGTCACAGAATGGAGGTGTGTGAATTCATAGAATGGAGGTGTGTGACATCATAAAATGGAAGTGTATGAAGTCACAGATTGGAGGTGTGTGAAGTCAGAACGGAGGTGTGTGAAGTCATAGAATTGAGGTGTGTGAAGTCAGAATGGAGGTGTGTGAACTCATAAATGGAGGTGTGTGAAATCACAGTGGAGGTGTGTGAAGTCATAGAATGGAGGTGTGTGAAGTCACAGAATGGAGGTTTGTGAAGTCATAGAATGGAGCTGTGTGAAGTCAGAATGGAAGTGTGTGAAGTCAGAATGGAGGTGTGTGAAGTCACAGAATGGAGGTGTGTGAAGTCATAGAATGGAGGTGTGTGAAAATATAGAATGGAGGTGTGTGAAGTCAGAATGGAGGTGTGTGAAGTCACAGAATTGAGGTGTGTGAATTCACAGAATAGAGGTTTGTGAAGTCAGAATGCAGGTGTGAAGTCACAGAAGGAAGGTGTGTGAAGTCACAGAATGGATGTTTGTGAAGTAAGAATGAAGGTGTTTGAAGTCATAGCATGGAGGTGTGTGACGTCACAGAATGTAGGTGTGTGAAGGTATAGAATGGAGGTGTGTGAAGTGATAGAATTGAGGTGTGTGAAGTCATACAATGAAGGTGTTTGAAGTCAGAATGGAGGTGTGTGAAGTCACAGAGTGGAGGTGTGTGAACTCAGAATGGAGGTGTGTGAAGTCATAGATGGAGGTGTGTGAAGACATAGTATGGAGGTGTGTGGAATCATAGAATGGAGTTTTGTGAAGTCACAGAATGGAGCTGTGTGAAGTCAGAATGGAGGTGTGTGAACTCATACAATGGAGGTGTGTGAAGTCACAATGGAGGTGTGTGAAATCTTAGAATGGAGGTGTGTGAAGTCAAAAAATGGAGGTGTGTGAAGTAACAGAATGGAGGTGTGTGAAGTCATAGAATGGATTTTTGTGAAATAAGAATGAATGTGTGTGAAGTCATAGAATGAAGGTGTGTGACGTCACAGAATGGAGTTGTGTGAAGTCATAGAATGGAGCTGTGTGAAGTCAGAATGGAGGTGTGTGAAGTCACAGAATGGAGGTGTGTCAACTCAGAATGGAGGTTTGTGAAGTCACAGAATGGAGGTGTGTGAAGTCATAGAATGGAGGTGTGTGAAGTTATAGAATGGAGGTGTGTGAAGTCAGAATGGAGGTGTGTGAAGTCACAGCATGGAGGTTTCTGAACACAGAATGCAGGTGTGTGAATCACAGAATGGAGGTGTGTGAAATCATAGAATGGAGGTGTGTGAAGTCATAGAATGGAGGTTTGTGAAGTAAGAATGAAGGTGTGTGAAGTCATAGAATAGAGGTGTGTGAAGTCAAAGAATGGAGGTGTGTGAAGTCACAGAATGGAGGTGTGTGAAGTCACACAATGGAGGTGTGTGAAGTCTCGAATGGAGGTGTGCGGTCATAGAAGGGAGGTGGGTGAAGTCATAGAAAGGAGGTGTGGACAGTCATAGAATGGAGGAGTGTGAAGTCATACAGTGGAGGTGAGTGAAAACACAGATTCGAGGTCTGTGAAGTCATAGAATGGAGGTGTGTGAAGTCAGAATCGAGGTGTGTGAAGTCATAGAATGGAGATTTGTGAATTCATAGAATGGAGGTGTGTGACGTCACAATTGAAGTGTGTGAAGTCATAGAATGGAGGTGGGTGAAGTCACAGAATGGAGGTGTGTGAAGTCATGGAATGGAGGTGTGTGAAGTAAGAATGGAGTTGTGAGAAGTCACAGAATGGAGGGGTGTGAATTCAGAATGGAGGTGAGTGAAGTCATAGAATGGAGGTGTGTGAAGTCAGAATGGAGGTGTGAGAAGTCACAGAATGGAGGTGTGTGAATTCAGAATGGATGTGAGTGAAGTCATAGAATGGAGGTGTGTGAAGTCATAGAATGGAGGTGTGTGAAATCATACAATGGAGGTGTCTGAAATCATAGAATGGAGGTGCTTGAAGTCACAGAACGGAGGTGTGTGAAGTCAGAATGGAGGTGTGTGAAGTCATAGAATTGAGGTGTGTGAAGTCACAGAATGCAGGTGTGTGAAGTCATAGAATGGAGCTGGGTGAAGTCATAGAATGGAGGTGTGTGAAATCATAGAACGGAGGTGTGTGAAGTCAGAATGGAAGTGTGTGAAGTCACAGAATTGAGGTGTGTGAAGACACAGAATAGAGGTGTGTGAAGTCAGAATGGAGGTGTGTGAAGTCACAGAATGGAGATGTGTGAAGTCATAGAATGGAGTTGTGTGAAGTCATAGAATTTAGGGGTTTGAAGTCATAGAATGGAGGTGTGTGAAGTCACAGAATGGAGGTGTGTGAAGTAATAGAATGGAGTTGTGTGAAGTCATAGAATTTAGGTGTGTGAACTCATAGAATGGAGGCGTGTGAAGTCACAAAATGGAGGTTTGTGACGTCAGAATGGAGGTGTGTGAAGTCATAGAATGGAGGTGTGTGAAGTCATAGTATGGAGGTGTGTGAAGTCCGAATGCAGGTGTGTGAAATCATAGAATGGAGATGTGTGAACTCATAAAATGGAGGTGTGTGCGACACAATGGAAGTGTGTAAAGTCATAGAAGGGAGGTGTGTGACGTCACAGAAAAGAGGTGTGTGAAGTCATGCAATGAAGATGTGTGAAGTCAGAATGGAGGTGTTTGAAGTCACAGAATGGAGGTGTGTGAACTCAGAATGGAGGTGTGTGAAGTCAGAGATGGAGGTGTGTGAAGTCATAGTATGGAGGTGTGTGAAATCATATAATGGAGGTGTGTGAAGTCATAATGGAGGTGTGAAGTCGCAGAATGGAGGTGGGTGAAGTCATAGAAAGAAGGTGTGGGAAGTCATAGAATGGAGGTGTGTAAAGTCAGAATGGAGGTGTGTGAAGTCATAGAATGGAGATGTGTGAACTCACAGAATGGAGGTGTGTGATGTCACAATGGAAGTGTGTGAAGTCATAGAATGGAGGTGTGTGAAGTCACAGAATGGAGGTGTGTGAAGTCATACTATGGAGGTGTGTTAAGTCAGAATGGAGGTGTGTGAAGTCACAGAATGGAGGTGTGTTAACTCAAAATGGAGGTGTGTGAAGTCATAGATGGAGGTGTGTGAAGTCATAGCATGGAGGTGTGTGAAATCATAGGATGGAGTTTTGTGGAGTCAAAGAATGGAGCTGTGTGAAGTCAGAATGGAGCTGTGTGAAGTCTTAGAATGGAGGTGTGTGAAGTCACAGTGGTGGTGTGTGAAGTCATAGAATGGAGGTGTGTGAAGTCATAGAATGGAAGTGTGTGAAGTCACAAAATGGAGATGTGTGAAGTCATAGAATGGAGGTGTGTGAAGTCATAGAATGTAGGTGTGTGAAGTCACAATGGAGGTGTGTGAAGGCATCGAATGGAGGTGTATGAAGTCGTAGAATGGAGGTGTGTGAAGTCAGAATGGAGGTGTGTGAAGTCACAGAATTGAGGTGTGTGAAGTCACAGAATGGAGGTGTGTGAAGTCAGAATGAAGGTGTGTGAAGTCACAGAATGGAGGTGTGTGAAGTCACAGAATGGAGGTTGGTGAAGTCAAAATGGAGTTGTGTGAAGTCATAGAATGGTGGTTTTTGATGTCAACGAATGGAGGTGTGTGAAGTCATAGAATGGAGGTGTGTGAATTCAGATTGGAGGTGTGTGAAATCACAGAATGGAGGTGTGTCAACTCAGAAATGAGGTGTGTGAAGTCATAGAATGGAGGTGTGTGAAGTCATAGAATGGAAGTGTGTGAAATCATAGAATGGAGGTGTGTGAAGTCACAGAATTGAGGTGTGTGAAGTCAGAATGGAGGTGTGTGAAGTCAGAATGGAGGTGAGTGAAATCATAGAATGGAGGTGTGTGAAGTCATAGAATGGAGGTCTGTGAACCCAGAAGGGAGGTTTGTGAAGTCATAGAATGGAGGTGTGTGAAGTCATAGAATGGAGGTGTGTGAAGTCACAGAATGGAGGTGTGTGAAGTCATAGGATGGAGGTTTGTGAAATCACAGAATGGAGGTGTGTGAATTTATAGAATGGAGGTGTGTGAAGTCATAGGATCGAGGTGTGTGAAGTCATAGGATCGAGGTGTGTGAAGTCACAGAATGGAGGTGTGTGAAGTCACAGAATGGAGGTGTGTGAACTCAGAATGTAGGTGTGTGAAGCCACAGAATGGAGGTGTGTGAAGTCATAGAATGGAAGTGTGTGAAGTCATAGAAAGGAGGTGTGTGAACTCAGAATGGAGGTGTGTGAAGTCACAGAATGGAGGTTTGTGAAGTCATAGAATGGAGGTGTGTGAAGTCAGAGAATGGGTATTTCTGAAGTAAGAATGAAGGTGTGTGAAATCGAAGAATTGAGGTGTGTGAAGTCATAGAAGGGAGGTGTGTGAAGTCACAGAATGGAGGTGTGTGAAGTCAGATTGGAGGTGTGAAGTCATAGAATGGGGTTCGGTGAAGTCATAGAAAGGACGTGTGGGAAGTCATAGAATAGAGGAGTGTGAAGTCATAGAGTGGAGGTGAGTGAAGTCACAGATTCGAGGTCTGTGAAGTCATAGAATGGAGGTGTGTGAAGTCAGAATGCAGGTGTGTGAAGTCATAGAATGGAGATGTGTGAACTCATAGAATGGAGGTGTGTGACGTCATTATGGAACTGTGTGAAGTCACAGAATGGGGGTGTGTGAAGTCATACAACGGAGGTGTGTGAAGTCAGAATGGAGGTGTGTGAAGTCACAGAATGGAGGTGTGTGAACTCACAATGGAGGTGTGTGAAGTCTTAGATGGAGTTGTGTGAAGTCATAGCATGGATGTGTGTCAAATCATAGAATGGAGTTTTGTGAAGTCACAGAATGGAGCTGTGTGAAGTCAGAATGGAGGTGTGTGAAGTCATAGAATGGAGGTGTGTGAAGTCAGAATGGAGGTGTGTGAAATCATAGATTGAGGTGTTTGAAGTCACAATGGAGTTGTGTGAAGTCATAGAATAGAGGTGAGTGAAGTCACAGAATGAAGGTGTGTGAAGTCACAGAATGGAGGTGTGTGAACTCAGAATGGAGGTGGATGAAGTCACAGAATGGAGGTGTGTGAAATCATAGAATGGAGGTGTGTGAAGTCACAGAATGGAGATGTGTGAATACATAGAATGGAGGTGTGTGAAATCATAAAATGGAAGTGTTTGAAGTCACAGAATGGAGGTGTGTGAAGTCAGAATGGAGGTGTGTGAAGTCATAGAATTGAGGTGTGTGAAGTCAGAATGGAGGTATGTGAACTCATAGAATGGAGGTGTGTGAAATCACAGTGGAGGTGTGCGAAGTCATAGAATGGAGGAGTGTGAAGTCATAGAGTGGAGGTGAGTGAAGTCACAGATTCGAGGTCTATGAAGTCATAGAATGGAGGTGTGTGAAGTCAGAATGGAGGTGTGTGAAGTCATAGAATGGAGATGTGTTAACTCATAGAATGGTGTGTGTGACGTCACAATGGAAGTGTGTGAAGTCATAGAATTGAGGTGTGTGAAGTCACAGAATGGAGGTGTATGAAGTCATACAATGGAGGTGTGTGAATTCAGAATGGAGGTGTGTGAAGTCATAGAAGGACGTGTGTGAAGTCATAGTATGGAGGTGTGTGAAATCATAGAATGGAGGTTTGTGAAGTCTCAGAATGAAGCTGTGTGAAGTCAGAATGGCGGTGAATGAAGGCATAGAATGGAGGTGTGTGAAGTCAAGATGGAAGTGTGTGAAATCATTGAATCGTGGTGTGTGAAGTCAAAATGGAGGTGTGTGAAGTCATAGAATGGAGGTGTGTGAAATCACAGAATGGAGGTGTGTGAAGTCATAGAATGGAGGTTTGTGGAGTCATAGAATGGAGGTGTGTGAAGTCACAGAATGAAGGTGTGTGAAGTCACAGAATGGAGGTGTGTGAACTCAGAATGGAGGTAGGTGAAGTCAAAAATGGAGGTGTGTGAAGTCATAGAATGTAGGTATGTGAAGTCACAGAATTGAGGTGTGTGAATTCATAGAATGGAGGTGTGTGAAGTGATAGAATGGAGGTGTGTGAAGTCATAGAATGGAGGTGTGTGAAGTCACAGAATGGAGGTGAGAGAAGTCACAGAATGGAGGTGTGTGAACTCACAATTGAGGTGTGTGAAGTCACAGAATGGAGGTGTGTGAAGTCATATAATGGAGGTGTGTGAAGTCATAGAATGGATGTTTGCGAAGTATGAATGAAGGTGTGTGAAGTCATAGAAAGGAGGTGTGTGAAGTCAAAATGAAGGTGTTTGAACTCATAGAATGGAGGTGTGTGAACTCATAGAATGGAGGTGTGTGAAGTCATGGAATGGAGGTGTGTGAAGTCAGAATGGAGGTGTGAGAAGTCACAGAATGGAAGTGTGTGAATTCAGAATGGAGGTGAGTGAAGTGATAGAATGGAGGTGTGTGAAGTCAGAAGGGAGGTGTCAGAAGTCACAGAATGGAGGTGTGTGAATTCAGAATGGAGGTGAGTGAAGTCATATAATGGAGGTGTGTGAAGTCATAGAATGGATGTTTCTGAAGTAAGAATGAAGGTGTATGAAGTCATAGAATGGAGTTGTGTGAAGTCAAAATGAAGGTGTGTGAACTCATAGAATAGAGGTGTGTGAGTTCACAGAATGGAGGTGTGTGAAGTCATGGAATGGAGGTGTGTGAAATCAGAACGGAGGTGTGAGAAGTCACAGAATGTAGGTGTGTGAATTCAGAATGGAGGTGAATGAAGTCATAGAATGGAGGTGTGTGAAGTAAGAATGGAGGTGGGAGAAGTCACAGAATGGAGGTGTGTGAATTCAGAATGGAGGTGAGTGAAGTCATAGAATGGAGGTGTGTGAAGTCATAGAATGGAGGTGTGTGAAATCATACAATGGAGGTGTCTGAAATCATAGAATGGAGGTGTTTGAAGTCACAGAATGGAGGTGTGTGAAGTCAGAATGGAGGTGTGTGAAGTCATAGAATTGAGGTGTGTGAAGTCACAGAATGCAGGTGTGTGAAGTCATAGAATGGAGCTGGGTGAAGTCATAGAATGGAGGTGTGTGAAATCATAGAATGGAGGTGTGTGAAGTCAGAATGGAAGTGTGTGAAGTCACAGAATTGAGGTGTGTGAAGACACAGAATAGAGGTGTGTGAAGTCAGAATGGAGGTGTGTGAAGTCACAGAATGGAGGTGTGGGAAGTCATAGAATGGAGGAGTGTGAAGTCATACAGTGGAGGTGAGTGAAAACACAGATTCGAGGTCTGTGAAGTCATAGAATGGAGGTGTGTAAAGTCAGAATCGAGGTGTGTGAAGTCATAGAATGGAGATTTGTGAATTCATAGAATGGAGGTGTGTGACGTCACAATTGAAGTGTGTGAAGTCATAGAATGGAGGTGTGTGAAGTCACAGAATGGAGGTGTGTGAAGTCATGGAATGGAGGTGTGTGAAGTCAGAATGGAGGTGTGAGAAGTCACAGAATGGAGGGGTGTGAATTCAGAATGGAGGTGAGTGAAGTCATAGAATGGAGGTGTGTGAAGTCAGAATGGAGGTGTGAGAAGTCACAGAATGGAGGTGTGTGAATTCAGAATGGATGTGAGTGAAGTCATAGAATGGAGGTGTGTGAAGTCATAGAATGGAGGTGTGTGAAAGCATACAATGGAGGTGTCTGAAATCATAGAATGGAGGTGTTTGAAGTCACAGAATGGAGGTGTGTGAAGTCAGAATGGAGGTGTGTGAAGTCACAGAATTGAGGTGTGTGAAGTCACAGAATGCAGGTGTGTGAAGTCATAGAATGGAGCTGGGTGAAGTCATAGAATGGAGGTGTGTGAAATCATAGAACGGAGGTGTGTGAAGTCAGAATGGAAGTGTGTGAAGTCACAGAATTGAGGTGTGTGAAGACACAGAATAGAGGTGTGTGAAGTCAGAATGGAGGTGTGTGAAGTCACAGAATGGAGATGTGTGAAGTCATAGAATGGAGTTGTGTGAAGTCATAGAATTTAGGGGTTTGAAGTCATAGAATGGACGTGTGTGAAGTCACAGAATGGAGGTGTGTGAAGTCATAGAATGGATGTTGGTGAAGTCAAAATGGAGTTGTGTGAAGTCATAGAATGGTGGTTTTTGATGTCAACGAATGGAGGTGTGTGAAGTCATAGAATGGAGGTGTGTGAATTCAGATTGGAGGTGTGTGAAATCACAGAATGGAGGTGTGTCAACTCAGAAATGAGGTGTGTGAAGTCATAGAATGGAGGTGTGTGAAGTCATAGAATGGAAGTGTGTGAAATCATAGAATGGAGGTGTGTGAAGTCACAGAATTGAGGTGTGTGAAGTCAGAATGGAGGTGTGTGAAGTCAGAATGGAGGTGAGTGAAATCATAGAATGGAGGTGTGTGAAGTCATAGAATGGAGGTCTGTGAACTCAGAAGGGAGGTTTGTGAAGTCATAGAATGGAGGTGTGTGAAGTCATAGAATGGAGGTGTGTGAAGTCACAGAATGGAGGTGTGTGAAGTCATAGGATGGAGGTTTGTGAAATCACAGAATGGAGGTGTGTGAATTTATAGAATGGAGGTGTGTGAAGTCATAGGATCGAGGTGTGTGAAGTCATAGGATCGAGGTGTGTGAAGTCACAGAATGGAGGTGTGTGAAGTCACAGAACGGAGGTGTGTGAACTCAGAATGTAGGTGTGTGAAGCCACAGAATGGAGGTGTGTGAAGTCATAGAATGGAAGTGTGTGAAGTCATAGAAAGGAGGTGTGTGAACTCAGAATGGAGGTGTGTGAAGTCACAGAATGGAGGTTTGTGAAGTCATAGAATGGAGGTGTGTGAAGTCAGAGAATGGATATTTCTGAAGTAAGAATGAAGGTGTGTGAAATCGAAGAATTGAGGTGTGTGAAGTCATAGAAGGGAGGTGTGTGAAGTCACAGAATGGAGGTGTGTGAAGTCAGATTGGAGGTGTGAAGTCATAGAATGGGGTTCGGTGAAGTCATAGAAAGGACGTGTGGGAAGTCATAGAATAGAGGAGTGTGAAGTCATAGAGTGGAGGTGAGTGAAGTCACAGATTCGAGGTCTGTGAAGTCATAGAATGGAGGTGTGTGAAGTCAGAATGCAGGTGTGTGAAGTCATAGAATGGAGATGTGTGAACTCATAGAATGGAGTGTGTGACGTCATAATGGAAGTGTGTGAAGTCACAGAATGGGGGTGTGTGAAGTCATACAACGGAGGTGTGTGAAGTCAGAATGGAGGTGTGTGAAGTCACAGAATGGAGGTGTGTGAACTCAGAATGGAGGTGTGTGAAGTCTTAGATGGAGTTGTGTGAAGTCATAGCATGGATGTGTGTCAAATCATAGAATGGAGTTTTGTGAAGTCACAGAATGGAGCTGTGTGAAGTCAGAATGGAGGTGTGTGAAGTCATAGAATGGAGGTGTGTGAAGTCAGAATGGAGGTGTGTGAAATCATAGATTGAGGTGTTTGAAGTCACAATGGAGTTGTGTGAAGTCATAGAATAGAGGTGAGTGAAGTCACAGAATGAAGGTGTGTGAAGTCACAGAATGGAGGTGTGTGAACTCAGAATGGAGGTGGATGAAGTCACAGAATGGAGGTGTGTGAAATCATAGAATGGAGGTGTGTGAAGTCACAGAATGGAGGTGTGTGAATACATAGAATGGATGTGTGTGAAATCATAAAATGGAAGTGTTTGAAGTCACAGAATGTAGGTGTGTGAAGTCAGAATGGAGGTGTGTGAAGTCATAGAATTGAGGTGTGTGAAGTCAGAATGGAGGTATGTGAACTCATAGAATGGAGGTGTGTGAAATCACAGTGGAGGTGTGCGAAGTCATAGAATGGAGGAGTGTGAAGTCATAGAGTGGAGGTGAGTGAAGTCACAGATTCGAGGTCTATGAAGTCATAGAATGGAGGTGTGTGAAGTCAGAATTGAGGTGTGTGAAGTCATAGAATGGAGATGTGTTAACTCATAGAATGGTGTGTGTGACGTCACAATGGAAGTGTGTGAAGTCATAGAATGGAGGTGTGTGAAGTCACAGAATGGAGGTGTATGAAGTCATACAATGGAGGTGTGTGAATTCAGAATGGAGGTGTGTGAAGTCATAGAAGGACGTGTGTGAAGTCATAGTATGGAGGTGTGTGAAATCATAGAATGGAGGTTTGTGAAGTCTCAGAATGAAGCTGTGTGAAGTCAGAATGGCGGTGAGTGAAGGCATAGAATGGAGGTGTGTGAAGTCAAGATGGAAGTGTGTGAAATCATTGAATCGTGGTGTGTGAAGTCAAAATGGAGGTGTGTGAAGTCATAGAATGGAGGTGTGTGAAATCACAGAATGGAGGTGTGTGAAGTCATAGAATGGAGGTTTGTGGAGTCAGAGAATGGAGGTGTGTGAAGTCACAGAATGAAGGTGTGTGAAGTCACAGAATGGAGGTGTGTGAACTCAGAATGGAGGTAGGTGAAGTCAAAGAATGGAGGTGTGTGAAGTCACAGAATTGAGGTGTGTGAAGACACAGAATAGAGGTGTGTGAAGTCAGAATGGAGGTGTGTGAAGTCACAGAATGGAGGTGTGTGAAGTAATAGAATGGAGTTGTGTGAAGTCATAGAATTTAGGTGTGTGAACTCATAGAATGGAGGCGTGTGAAGTCACAAAATGGAGGTTTGTGACGTCAGAATGGAGGTGTGTGAAGTCATAGAATGGAGGTGTGTGAAGTCATAGTATGGAGGTGTGTGAAGTCCGAATGGAGGTGTGTGAAATCATAGAATGGAGATGTGTGAACTCATAAAATGGAGGTGTGTGCGACACAATGGAAGTGTGTAAAGTCATAGAAGGGAGGTGTGTGACGTCACAGAAAAGAGGTGTGTGAAGTCATGCAATGAAGGTGTGTGAAGTCAGAATGGAGGTGTTTGAAGTCAGAGAATGGAGGTGTGTGAACTCAGAATGGAGGTGGATGAAGTCACAGAATGGAGGTGTGTGAAATCATAGAATGGAGGTGTGTGAAGTCACAGAATGGAGGTGTGTGAATACATAGAATGGATGTGTGTGAAATCATAAAATGGAAGTGTTTGAAGTCACAGAATGTAGGTGTGTGAAGTCAGAATGGAGGTGTGTGAAGTCATAGAATTGAGGTGTGTGAAGTCAGAATGGAGGTATGTGAACTCATAGAATGGAGGTGTGTGAAATCACAGTGGAGGTGTGCGAAGTCATAGAATGGAGGAGTGTGAAGTCATAGAGTGGAGGTGAGTGAAGTCACAGATTCGAGGTCTTTGAAGTCATAGAATGGAGGTGTGTGAAGTCAGAATTGAGGTGTGTGAAGTCATAGAATGGAGATGTGTTAACTCATAGAATGGTGTGTGTGACGTCACAATGGAAGTGTGTGAAGTCATAGAATGGAGGTGTGTGAAGTCACAGAATGGAGGTGTATGAAGTCATACAATGGAGGTGTGTGAATTCAGAATGGAGGTGTGTGAAGTCATAGAAGGATGTGTGTGAAGTCATAGTATGGAGGTGTGTGAAATCATAGAATGGAGGTTTGTGAAGTCTCAGAATGAAGCTGTGTGAAGTCAGAATGGCGGTGAGTGAAGGCATAGAATGGAGGTGTGTGAAGTCAAGATGGAAGTGTGTGAAATCATTGAATCGTGGTGTGTGAAGTCAAAATGGAGGTGTGTGAAGTCATAGAATGGAGGTGTGTGAAATCACAGAATGGAGGTGTGTGAAGTCATAGAATGGAGGTTTGTGGAGTCATAGAATGGAGGTGTGTGAAGTCACAGAATGAAGGTGTGTGAAGTCACAGAATGGAGGTGTGTGAACTCAGAATGGAGGTAGGTGAAGTCAAAGAATGGAGGTGTGTGAAGTCATAGAATGTAGGTATGTGAAGTCACAGAATTGAGGTGTGTGAATTCATAGAATGGAGGTGTGTGAAGTGATAGAATGGAGGTGTGTGAAGTCATAGAATGGAGGTGTGTGAAGTCACAGAATGGAGGTGAGAGAAGTCACAGAATGGAGGTGTGTGAACTCACAATTGAGGTGTGTGAAGTCACAGAATGGAGGTGTGTGAAGTCATATAATGGAGGTGTGTGAAGTCATAGAATGGATGTTTGCGAAGTATAAATGAAGGTGTGTGAAGTCATAGAAAGGAGGTGTGTGAAGTCAAAATGAAGGTGTGTGAACTCATAGAATGGAGGTGTGTGAACTCATAGAATGGAGGTGTGTGAAGTCATGGAATGGAGGTGTGTGAAGTCAGAATGGAGGTGTGAGAAGTCACAGAATGGAAGTGTGTGAATTCAGAATGGAGGTGAGTGAAGTGATAGAATGGAGGTGTGTGAAGTCAGAAGGGAGGTGTCAGAAGTCACAGAATGGAGGTGTGTGAATTCAGAATGGAGGTGAGTGAAGTCATATAATGGAGGTGTGTGAAGTCATAGAATGGATGTTTCTGAAGTAAGAATGAAGGTGTATGAAGTCATAGAATGGAGTTGTGTGAAGTCAAAATGAAGGTGTGTGAACTCATAGAATAGAGGTGTGTGAGTTCACAGAATGGAGGTGTGTGAAGTCATGGAATGGAGGTGTGTGAAATCAGAATGGAGGTGTGAGAAGTCACAGAATGTAGGTGTGTGAATTCAGAATGGAGGTGAATGAAGTCATAGAATGGAGGTATGTGAAGTAAGAATGGAGGTGTGAGAAGTCACAGAATGGAGGTGTGTGAATTCAGAATGGAGGTGAGTGAAGTCATAGAATGGAGGTGTGTGAAGTCACAGAATGGAGGTGTGGGAAGTCATAGAATGGAGGAGTGTGAAGTCATACAGTGGAGGTGAGTGAAAACACAGATTCGAGGTCTGTGAAGTCATAGAATGGAGGTGTGTAAAGTCAGAATCGAGGTGTGTGAAGTCATAGAATGGAGATTTGTGAATTCATAGAATGGAGGTGTGTGACGTCACAATTGAAGTGTGTGAAGTCATAGAATGGAGGTGTGTGAAGTCACAGAATGGAGGTGTGTGAAGTCATGGAATGGAGGTGTGTGAAGTCAGAATGGAGGTGTGAGAAGTCACAGAATGGAGGGGTGTGAATTCAGAATGGAGGTGAGTGAAGTCATAGAATGGAGGTGTGTGAAGTCAGAATGGAGGTGTGAGAAGTCACAGAATGGAGGTGTGTGAATTCAGAATGGATGTGAGTGAAGTCATAGAATGGAGGTGTGTGAAGTCATAGAATGGAGGTGTGTGAAAGCATACAATGGAGGTGTCTGAAATCATAGAATGGAGGTGTTTGAAGTCACAGAATGGAGGTGTGTGAAGTCAGAATGGAGGTGTGTGAAGTCACAGAATTGAGGTGTGTGAAGTCACAGAATGCAGGTGTGTGAAGTCATAGAATGGAGCTGGGTGAAGTCATAGAATGGAGGTGTGTGAAATCATAGAACGGAGGTGTGTGAAGTCAGAATGGAAGTGTGTGAAGTCACAGAATTGAGGTGTGTGAAGACACAGAATAGAGGTGTGTGAAGTCAGAATGGAGGTGTGTGAAGTCACAGAATGGAGATGTGTGAAGTCATAGAATGGAGTTGTGTGAAGTCATAGAATTTAGGGGTTTGAAGTCATAGAATGGAGGTGTGTGAAGTCACAGAATGGAGGTGTGTGAAGTCATAGAATGGATGTTGGTGAAGTCAAAATGGAGTTGTGTGAAGTCATAGAATGGTGGTTTTTGATGTCAACGAATGGAGGTGTGTGAAGTCATAGAATGGAGGTGTGTGAATTCAGATTGGAGGTGTGTGAAATCACAGAATGGAGGTGTGTCAACTCAGAAATGAGGTGTGTGAAGTCATAGAATGGAGGTGTGTGAAGTCATAGAATGGAAGTGTGTGAAATCATAGAATGGAGGTGTGTGAAGTCACAGAATTGAGGTGTGTGAAGTCAGAATGGAGGTGTGTGAAGTCAGAATGGAGGTGAGTGAAATCATAGAATGGAGGTGTGTGAAGTCATAGAATGGAGGTCTGTGAACTCAGAAGGGAGGTTTGTGAAGTCATAGAATGGAGGTGTGTGAAGTCATAGAATGGAGGTGTGTGAAGTCACAGAATGGAGGTGTGTGAAGTCATAGGATGGAGGTTTGTGAAATCACAGAATGGAGGTGTGTGAATTTATAGAATGGAGGTGTGTGAAGTCATAGGATCGAGGTGTGTGAAGTCATAGGATCGAGGTGTGTGAAGTCACAGAATGGAGGTGTGTGAAGTCACAGAATGGAGGTGTGTGAACTCAGAATGTAGGTGTGTGAAGCCACAGAATGGAGGTGTGTGAAGTCATAGAATGGAAGTGTGTGAAGTCATAGAAAGGAGGTGTGTGAACTCAGAATGGAGGTGTGTGAAGTCACAGAATGGAGGTTTGTGAAGTCATAGAATGGAGGTGTGTGAAGTCAGAGAATGGATATTTCTGAAGTAAGAATGAAGGTGTGTGAAATCGAAGAATTGAGGTGTGTGAAGTCATAGAAGGGAGGTGTGTGAAGTCACAGAATGGAGGTGTGTGAAGTCAGATTGGAGGTGTGAAGTCATAGAATGGGGTTCGGTGAAGTCATAGAAAGGACGTGTGGGAAGTCATAGAATAGAGGAGTGTGAAGTCATAGAGTGGAGGTGAGTGAAGTCACAGATTCGAGGTCTGTGAAGTCATAGAATGGAGGTGTGTGAAGTCAGAATGCAGGTGTGTGAAGTCATAGAATGGAGATGTGTGAACTCATAGAATGGAGTGTGTGACGTCATAATGGAAGTGTGTGAAGTCACAGAATGGGGGTGTGTGAAGTCATACAACGGAGGTGTGTGAAGTCAGAATGGAGGTGTGTGAAGTCACAGAATGGAGGTGTGTGAACTCAGAATGGAGGTGTGTGAAGTCTTAGATGGAGTTGTGTGAAGTCATAGCATGGATGTGTGTCAAATCATAGAATGGAGTTTTGTGAAGTCACAGAATGGAGCTGTGTGAAGTCAGAATGGAGGTGTGTGAAGTCATAGAATGGAGGTGTGTGAAGTCAGAATGGAGGTGTGTGAAATCATAGATTGAGGTGTTTGAAGTCACAATGGAGTTGTGTGAAGTCATAGAATAGAGGTGAGTGAAGTCACAGAATGAAGGTGTGTGAAGTCACAGAATGGAGGTGTGTGAACTCAGAATGGAGGTGGATGAAGTCACAGAATGGAGGTGTGTGAAATCATAGAATGGAGGTGTGTGAAGTCACAGAATGGAGGTGTGTGAATACATAGAATGGATGTGTGTGAAATCATAAAATGGAAGTGTTTGAAGTCACAGAATGTAGGTGTGTGAAGTCAGAATGGAGGTGTGTGAAGTCATAGAATTGAGGTGTGTGAAGTCAGAATGGAGGTATGTGAACTCATAGAATGGAGGTGTGTGAAATCACAGTGGAGGTGTGCGAAGTCATAGAATGGAGGAGTGTGAAGTCATAGAGTGGAGGTGAGTGAAGTCACAGATTCGAGGTCTATGAAGTCATAGAATGGAGGTGTGTGAAGTCAGAATTGAGGTGTGTGAAGTCATAGAATGGAGATGTGTTAACTCATAGAATGGTGTGTGTGACGTCACAATGGAAGTGTGTGAAGTCATAGAATGGAGGTGTGTGAAGTCACAGAATGGAGGTGTATGAAGTCATACAATGGAGGTGTGTGAATTCAGAATGGAGGTGTGTGAAGTCATAGAAGGACGTGTGTGAAGTCATAGTATGGAGGTGTGTGAAATCATAGAATGGAGGTTTGTGAAGTCTCAGAATGAAGCTGTGTGAAGTCAGAATGGCGGTGAGTGAAGGCATAGAATGGAGGTGTGTGAAGTCAAGATGGAAGTGTGTGAAATCATTGAATCGTGGTGTGTGAAGTCAAAATGGAGGTGTGTGAAGTCATAGAATGGAGGTGTGTGAAATCACAGAATGGAGGTGTGTGAAGTCATAGAATGGAGGTTTGTGGAGTCAGAGAATGGAGGTGTGTGAAGTCACAGAATGAAGGTGTGTGAAGTCACAGAATGGAGGTGTGTGAACTCAGAATGGAGGTAGGTGAAGTCAAAGAATGGAGGTGTGTGAAGTCACAGAATTGAGGTGTGTGAAGACACAGAATAGAGGTGTGTGAAGTCAGAATGGAGGTGTGTGAAGTCACAGAATGGAGATGTGTGAAGTCATAGAATGGAGTTGTGTGAAGTCATAGAATTTAGGGGTTTGAAGTCATAGAATGGAGGTGTGTGAAGTCACAGAATGGAGGTGTGTGAAGTAATAGAATGGAGTTGTGTGAAGTCATAGAATTTAGGTGTGTGAACTCATAGAATGGAGGCGTGTGAAGTCACAAAATGGAGGTTTGTGACGTCAGAATGGAGGTGTGTGAAGTCATAGAATGGAGGTGTGTGAAGTCATAGTATGGAGGTGTGTGAAGTCCGAATGGAGGTGTGTGAAATCATAGAATGGAGATGTGTGAACTCATAAAATGGAGGTGTGTGCGACACAATGGAAGTGTGTAAAGTCATAGAAGGGAGGTGTGTGACGTCACAGAAAAGAGGTGTGTGAAGTCATGCAATGAAGGTGTGTGAAGTCAGAATGGAGGTGTTTGAAGTCAGAGAATGGAGGTGTGTGAACTCAGAATGGAGGTGGATGAAGTCACAGAATGGAGGTGTGTGAAATCATAGAATGGAGGTGTGTGAAGTCACAGAATGGAGGTGTGTGAATACATAGAATGGATGTGTGTGAAATCATAAAATGGAAGTGTTTGAAGTCACAGAATGTAGGTGTGTGAAGTCAGAATGGAGGTGTGTGAAGTCATAGAATTGAGGTGTGTGAAGTCAGAATGGAGGTATGTGAACTCATAGAATGGAGGTGTGTGAAATCACAGTGGAGGTGTGCGAAGTCATAGAATGGAGGAGTGTGAAGTCATAGAGTGGAGGTGAGTGAAGTCACAGATTCGAGGTCTTTGAAGTCATAGAATGGAGGTGTGTGAAGTCAGAATTGAGGTGTGTGAAGTCATAGAATGGAGATGTGTTAACTCATAGAATGGTGTGTGTGACGTCACAATGGAAGTGTGTGAAGTCATAGAATGGAGGTGTGTGAAGTCACAGAATGGAGGTGTATGAAGTCATACAATGGAGGTGTGTGAATTCAGAATGGAGGTGTGTGAAGTCATAGAAGGATGTGTGTGAAGTCATAGTATGGAGGTGTGTGAAATCATAGAATGGAGGTTTGTGAAGTCTCAGAATGAAGCTGTGTGAAGTCAGAATGGCGGTGAGTGAAGGCATAGAATGGAGGTGTGTGAAGTCAAGATGGAAGTGTGTGAAATCATTGAATCGTGGTGTGTGAAGTCAAAATGGAGGTGTGTGAAGTCATAGAATGGAGGTGTGTGAAATCACAGAATGGAGGTGTGTGAAGTCATAGAATGGAGGTTTGTGGAGTCATAGAATGGAGGTGTGTGAAGTCACAGAATGAAGGTGTGTGAAGTCACAGAATGGAGGTGTGTGAACTCAGAATGGAGGTAGGTGAAGTCAAAGAATGGAGGTGTGTGAAGTCATAGAATGTAGGTATGTGAAGTCACAGAATTGAGGTGTGTGAATTCATAGAATGGAGGTGTGTGAAGTGATAGAATGGAGGTGTGTGAAGTCATAGAATGGAGGTGTGTGAAGTCACAGAATGGAGGTGAGAGAAGTCACAGAATGGAGGTGTGTGAACTCACAATTGAGGTGTGTGAAGTCACAGAATGGAGGTGTGTGAAGTCATATAATGGAGGTGTGTGAAGTCATAGAATGGATGTTTGCGAAGTATGAATGAAGGTGTGTGAAGTCATAGAAAGGAGGTGTGTGAAGTCAAAATGAAGGTGTGTGAACTCATAGAATGGAGGTGTGTGAACTCATAGAATGGAGGTGTGTGAAGTCATGGAATGGAGGTGTGTGAAGTCAGAATGGAGGTGTGAGAAGTCACAGAATGGAAGTGTGTGAATTCAGAATGGAGGTGAGTGAAGTGATAGAATGGAGGTGTGTGAAGTCAGAAGGGAGGTGTCAGAAGTCACAGAATGGAGGTGTGTGAATTCAGAATGGAGGTGAGTGAAGTCATATAATGGAGGTGTGTGAAGTCATAGAATGGATGTTTCTGAAGTAAGAATGAAGGTGTATGAAGTCATAGAATGGAGTTGTGTGAAGTCAAAATGAAGGTGTGTGAACTCATAGAATAGAGGTGTGTGAGTTCACAGAATGGAGGTGTGTGAAGTCATGGAATGGAGGTGTGTGAAATCAGAATGGAGGTGTGAGAAGTCACAGAATGTAGGTGTGTGAATTCAGAATGGAGGTGAATGAAGTCATAGAATGGAGGTGTGTGAAGTAAGAATGGAGGTGTGAGAAGTCACAGAATGGAGGTGTGTGAATTCAGAATGGAGGTGAGTGAAGTCATAGAATGGAGGTGTGTGAAGTCATAAAATGGAGGTGTGTGAAGTCAGAATGGAGGTGTGTGAAGTCACAGAATGGAGATGTGTGAAGTCATAAAATGGAGGTGTGTGCGTCACAATGGAAGTGTGTAAAGTCATAGAAGGGAGGTGTGTGACGTCACAGAATGTAGGTGTGTGAGGTCATGCAATGAAGGTGTGTGAAGTCAGAATGGAGGTGTTTGAAGTCACAGAATGGAGGTGTGTGAACTCAGAATGGAGGTGTGTGAAGTCAGAGATGGAGGAGTGTGAAGTCATAGTATGGACGTGTGTGAAATCATAGAATGGAGTTTTGTGAAATCACAGAATGAAGCTGTGTGAAGTCAGAATGGAGGTGTGTGAAGTCACAGAATGGAGGTGTGTGAAGTCAGAATGGAGGTGTGCGAACTAATAAAATGGATGTGTGTGAAGTCACAATGGAGGTGTGTGAAATCATATAATGGAGGTGTGTGAAGTCACAAAATGGAGGTGTGTGAAATCATAGAATGGAGGTGTGTGAAGTCATAGATTGGATGATTGTGAAGAGTGAAGGTGTGTGAAGTCATAGAATGGAGGTGTGTGAAGTCAGAATGGAGGTGTGTGAACTCATAGAATGGAGGTGTGTGAAGTCACAATGGAGGTGTGTGAAATCATATAATGGAGGTGTGTGAAGTCACAAAATGGAGGTGTGTGAAGTCATAGAATGGAGGTGTGTGAAGTCATAGATTGGATGATTGTGAAGAATGAAGGTGTGTGAAGTCATAGAATGGAGGTGTGTGAAGTCAGAATGGAGGTTTGTGAACTCATAGAATGGTGGTGTGTGAAGTCACAATGGAGGTGTGTGAAATCATATAAGGGAGGTGTGTGAAGTCACAAAATGGAGGTGTGTGAAGTCATAGAATGGAGGTGTGTGAAGTCATAGAATGGATGTTTGTGAAGAATGAAGGTGTGTGAAGTCATAGAATGGAGGTGTGTGAACTCATAGAATGGAGGTGTGTGAAGTCACAATGGAGGTGTGTGAAATCATATAATGGAGGTGTGTGAAGTCACAAAAGGGAGGGGTGTGGAGGCATCGAATGGAGGTGTGTGAAGCCATAGAATGGAGGTGTGTGAAGTCAGAATGGAGGTGTGTGAAGTCACAGAATTGAGGTGTGAAAAGTCACAGAATGGAGGTGTGTGAAGTCAGAATGAAGGTGTGTAAAGTCACAGAATGGAGGTGTGTGAAGTCACAGAATGGATGTTTGTGAAGTAAGAATGAAGGTGTTTGAAATCATAGAGTGGAGGTGTGTGAATTCACAGAATGGAGTTGTGTGAAGTCATAGAATGGAGGTGTGTGAAGTCATAGAATTGAGGTTTGTGAAGTCATAGAATGGAGGTGTGTGAAGTCATAAAATGGAGGTGTGTGAACTCATAGTATGGAGGTGTGTGAAGTCAAAATGGAGTTGTGTGAAGTCATACAATGGTGGTTTTTGATGTCAACGAATGGAGGTGGGTGAAGTCATAGAATGGAGGTGTGTGAAGTCAGATTGGAGGTGTGTGAAATCACGGAATGGAGGTGTGTCAACTCAGAAATGAGGTGTGTGAAGTCATAGAATGGAGGTGTGTGAAGTCATAGAATGGAAGTGTGTGAAATCATAGAATGGAGGTGTGTGAAGTCAGAGAATTGAGGTGTGTGAAGTCAGAATGGAGGTGTGTGAAGTCAGAATGGAGTTGAGTGAAGTCATAGAATTGAGGTGTTTGAAGTCACAATGGAGATGTGTGAAGTCATAGAATGGAGGTGTGTGAAGTCACAGTATGAAGGTGTGTGAAGTCACAGAATGGAGGTGTGTGAACTCAGAATGGAGGTGGGTGAAGTCACAGAATGGAGGTGTGTGAAGTCATAGAATGGAGGTGTGTGAAGTCACAGAATGGAGGTGTGTGAAATCATAAAATGGAAGTGTTTGAAGTCACAGAATGGAGGTGTGTGAAGTCAGAATGGAGGTGTGTGAAGTCATACAATTGAGGTGTGTGAAGTCAGAATGGAGGTGTGTGAACTCATAGAATGGAGGTGTGTGAACTCATAGAATGGAGGTGTGTGAAGTCATGGAATGGAGGTGTGTGAAGTCAGAATGGAGGTGTGAGAAGTCACAGAATGGAAGTGTGTGAATTCAGAATGGAGGTGAGTGAAGTGATAGAATGGAGGTGTGTGAAGTCAGAAGGGAGGTGTCAGAAGTCACAGAATGGAGGTGTGTGAATTCAGAATGGAGGTGAGTGAAGTCATATAATGGAGGTGTGTGAAGTCATAGAATGGATGTTTCTGAAGTAAGAATGAAGGTGTATGAAGTCATAGAATGGAGTTGTGTGAAGTCAAAATGAAGGTGTGTGAACTCATAGAATAGAGGTGTGTGAGTTCACAGAATGGAGGTGTGTGAAGTCATGGAATGGAGGTGTGTGAAATCAGAATGGAGGTGTGAGGAGTCACAGAATGTAGGTGTGTGAATTCAGAATGGAGGTGAATGAAGTCATAGAATGGAGGTGTGTGAAGTAAGAATGGAGGTGTGAGAAGTCACAGAATGGAGGTGTGTGAATTCAGAATGGAGGTGAGTGAAGTCATAGAATGGAGGTGTGTGAAGTCATAGAATGGAGGTGTGTGAAATCATACAATGGAGGTGTCTGAAATCATAGAATGGAGGTGTTTGAAGTCACAGAATGGAGGTGTGTGAAGTCAGAATGGAGGTGTGTGAAGTCATAGAATTGAGGTGTTTGAAGTCACAGAATGCAGGTGTGTGAAGTCATAGAATGGAGCTGGGTGAAGTCATAGAATTTAGGTGTGTGAAATCATAGAATGGAGGTGTGTGAAGTCAGAATGGAAGTGTGTGAAGTCACAGAATTGAGGTGTGTGAAGACACAGAATAGAGGTGTGTGAAGTCAGAATGCAGGTGTGTGAAGTCACAGAATGGAGGTGTATGAAGTCATAGAATGGAGTTCTGTGAAGTCATAGAATTTAGGTGTTTGAAGTCATAGAATGGAGGTGTGTGAACTCACAGAATGGAGGTGTGTGAAGTCATAGAATGGAGTTGTGTGAAGTCATAGAATTTAGGTGTGTGTACTCATAGAATGGAGGTGCGTGAAGTCACAGAATGGAGGTTTGTGACGTCAGAATGGAGGTGTGTTAAGTCATAGAATGGAGGTGTGTGAAGTCATAGAATGGAGGTGTGTGAAGTCAGAATGGAGGTGTGTGAAGTCACAGAATGGAGATGTGTGAAGTCATAAAATGGAGGTGTGTGCGTCACAATGGAAGTGTGTAAAGTCATAGAAGGGAGGTGTGCGACGTCACAGAATGTAGGTGTGTGAGGTCATGCAATGAAGGTGTGTGAAGTCAGAATGGAGGTGTTTGAAGTCACAGAATGGAGGTGTGTGAACTCAGAATGGAGGTGTGTGAAGTCAGAGATGGAGGTGTGTGAAGTCATAGTATGGACGTGTGTGAAATCATAGAATGGAGTTTTGTGAAATCACAGAATGAAGCTGTGTGAAGTCAGAATGGAGGTGTGTGAAGTCACAGAATGGAGGTGTGTGAAGTCAGAATGGAGGTGTGCGAACTCATAAAATGGATGTGTGTGAAGTCACAATGGAGGTGTGTGAAATCATATAATGGAGGTGTGTGAAGTCACAAAATGGAGGTGTGTGAAATCATAGAATGGAGGTGTGTGAAGTCATAGATTGGATGATTGTGAAGAATGAAGGTGTGTGAAGTCATAGAATGGAGGTGTGTGAAGTCAGAATGGAGGTGTGTGAACTCATAGAATGGAGGTGTGTGAAGTCACAATGGAGGTGTGTGAAATCATATAATGGAGGTGTGTGAAGTCACAAAATGGAGGTGTGTGAAGTCATAGAATGGAGGTGTGTGAAGTCATAGAATTGATGTTTGTGAAGAATGAAGGTGTGTGAAGTCATAGAATGGAGGTGTGTGAAGTCATAGAATGGAGTTCTGTGAAGTCATAGAATTTAGGTGTTTGAAGTCATAGAATGGAGGTGTGTGAAGTCACAGAATGGAGGTGTGTGAAGTCATAGAATGGAGTTGTGTGAAGTCATAGAATTTAGGTGTGTGTACTCATAGAATGTAGGTGTGTGAAGTCACAGAATGGAGGTTTGTGACGTCAGAATGGAGGTGTGTGAAGTCATAGAATGGAGGTGTGTGAAGTCATAGAATGGAGGTGTGTGAAGTCAGAATGGAGGTGTGTGAAGTCACAGAATGGAGATGTGTGCAGTCATAAAATGGAGGTGTGTGCGTCACAATGGAAGTGTGTAAAGTCATAGAAGGGAGGTGTGTGACGTCACAGAATGGAGGTGTGTGAAGTCATGCAATGAAGGTGTGTGAAGTCAGAATGGAGGTGTTTGAAGTCACAGAATGGAGGTGTGTGAACTCAGAATGGAGGTGTGTGAAGTCAGAGATGAGTTGTGTGAAGTCATAGTATGGACGTGTGTGAAATCATAGAATGGAGTTTTTGAAGTCACAGAATGAAGCTGTGTGAAGTCAGAATGGAGGTGTGTGAAGTCATAGAATGGAGGTGTGTGAAGTCAGAATGGAGGTGTGTGAACTCATAAAATGGATGTGTGTGAAGTCAAAATGGAGGTGTGTGAAATCATATAATGGAGGTGTGTGAAGTCACAAAATGGAGGTGTGTGAAGTCATAGAATGGAGGTGTGTGAAGTCATAGATTGGATGATTGTGAAGAATGAAGGTGTGTGAAGTCATAGAATGGAGGTGTGTGAAGTCAGAATGGAGGTGTGTGAACTCATAGAATGGAGGTGTGTGAAGTCACAATGGAGGTGTGTGAAATCATATAAGGGAGGTGTGTGAAGTCACAAAATGGAGGTGTGTGAAGTCATAGAATGGAGGTGTGTGAAGTCATAGAATGGATGTTTGTGAAGAATGAAGGTGTGTGAAGTCATAGAATGGAGGTGTGTGAAGTCAAAGAATGGAGGTGTGTGTAGTTATAGAATGGAGGTGTGTGAAGTCATAGAATGGAAGTGTGTGAAGTCATAGAATGGAGGTGTTTGAAGTCAGAGAATGGAGGTGTGTGAAGTCATAATGGAGGTGTGAAGTCGCAGAATGGAGGTGGGTGAAGTCATAGAAAGAAGGTGTGGGAAGTCATATAATGGAGGTGTGTGAAGTCAGAATGGAGGTGTGTGAAATCATAGAATGGAGATGTGTGAACTCATAGAATGGAGGTGTGTGATGTCACAATGGAAGTGTGTGAAGTCATAGAACGGAGGTTTGTTTAGTCACAGAATGGAGGTGTGTGAAGTCATACAATGGAGGTGTGTTAAGTCAGAATGGAGGTGTGTGAAGTCACAGAATGGAGGTTTGTGAACTCAAAATGGAGGTGTATGAAGTCATAGATGGAGGTGTGTGAAGTCATAGTATGGAGGTGTGTGAAATCATACAATGGAGTTTTGTGGAGTCACAGAATGTAGCTGTGTGAAGTCAGAATGGACCTGTGGGAAGTCTTAGAATGGAGGTGTGTGAAGTCACAATGGAGGTGTGTGAAGTCATAGAATAGAGGTGTGTGAAGTCATAGAATGGAAGTGTGTGAAGTCACACAATGGAGGTGTGTGAAGTCAGAGAATGGAGGTGTGTGAAGTCATAGAATGGAGGTGTGTGAAGTCACAATGGAGGTGTGTGAAGTCATAGAATTTAGGTGTGTGAAGTCACAAAATGGAGGGGTGTGGCGGCATCGAATGGAGGTGTGTGAAGCCATAGAATGGAGGTGTGTGAAGTCAGAATGGAGGTGTGTGAAGTCACAGAATTGAGGTGTGAAAAGTCACAGAATGGAGGTGTGTGAAGTCACAATGGAGGTGTGTGAAGTCATAGAATTTAGGTGTGTGAAGTCACAAAATGGAGGGGTGTGGCGGCATCGAATGGAGGTGTGTGAAGCCATAGAATGGAGGTGTGTGAAGTCAGAATGGAGGTGTGTGAAGTCACAGAATTGAGGTGTGAAAAGTCACAGAATGGAGGTGTGTGAAGTCAGAATGAAGGTGTGTAAAGTCACAGAATGGAGGTGTGTGAAGTCACAGAATGGATGTTTGTGAAGTAAGAATGAAGGTGTTTGAAATCATAGAGTGGAGGTGTGTGAATTCACAGAATGGAGTTGTGTGAAGTCATAGAATGGAGGTGTGGGAAGTCATAGAATTGAGGTTTGTGAAGTCATAGAATGGAGGTGTGTGAAGTCATAAAATGGAGGTGTGTGAACTCATAGTATGGTGGTGTGTGAAGTCAAAATGGAGTTGTGTGAAGTCATACAATGGTGGTTTTTGATGTCAACGAATGGAGGTGTGTGAAGTCATAGAATGGAGGTGTGTGAAGTCAGATTGGAGGTGTGTGAAATCACGGAATGGAGGTGTGTCAACTCAGAAATGAGGTGTGTGAAGTCATAGAATGGAGGTGTGTGAAGTCATAGAATGGAAGTGTGTGAAATCATAGAATGGAGGTGTGTGAAGTCACAGAATTGAGGTGTGTGAAGTCAGAATGGAGGTGTGTGAAGTCAGAATGAAGGTGAGTGAAGTCATAGAATTGAGGTGTTTGAAGTCACAATGGAGTTGTGTGAAGTCATAGAATGGAGGTGTGTGAAGTCACAGTATGAAGGTGTGTGAAGTCACAGAATGGAGGTGTGTGAACTCAGAATGCAGGTGGGTGAAGTCACAGAATGGAGGTGTGTGAAGTCATAGAATGGAGGTGTGTGAAGTCACAGAATGGAGGTGTGTGAAATCATAAAATGGAAGTGTTTGAAGTCACAGAATGGAGGTGTGTGAAGTCAGAATGGAGGTGTGTGAAGTCATACAATTGAGGTGTGTGAAGTCAGAATGGAGGTGTGTGAACTCATAGAATGGAGGTGTGTGAAATTGCAGTGGAGGTGTGGGAAGTCATAGAATGGAGGAGTGTGAACTCATAGAGTGGAGGTGAGTGAAGTCACAGATTCGAGGTCTATGAAGTCATAGAATGGAGGTGTGAGAAGTCAGAATGGAGGTGTGTGAACTCATAGAATGGAGGTGTGTGAAGTCACAATGGAGGTGTGTGAAATCTTAGAATGGAGGTGTGTGAAGTCAAAAAATGGAGGTGTGTGAAGTCATAGAATGGAGGTGTGTGAAGTCATAGAATGGATTTTTGTGAAATAAGAATGAAGGTGTGTGAAGTCATAGAATGGAGGTGTGTGACGGTACAGAATGGAGTTGTGTGAAGTCATAGAATGGAGCTGTGTGAAGTCAGAATGGAGGTGTGTAAACTCATAGAATGGAGTTGTGTGAAGTCACAATGGAGGTGTGTGAAATCTTAGAATGGAGGTGTGTGAAGTCAAAAAATGGAGGTGTGTGAAGTCATAGAATGGAGGTGTGTGAAGTCATAGAATGGATTTTTGTGAAATAAGAATGAAGGTGTGTGAAGTCATAGAATGGAGGTGTGTGACGTCACAGAATGGAGTTGTGTGAAGTCATAGAATGGAGCTGTGTGAAGTCAGAATGGAGGTGTGTGAAGTCACAGGAAAGAGGTGTGTCAACTCAGAATGGAGGTGTGTGAAGTTACAGAATGGAGATGTGTGAAGTCAGAATGGAGGTGTGTGAACTCATAGAATTGAGGTGTGTGAACACAGAATGCAGGTGTGTGAATCACAGAATGGAGGTGTGTGAAATCATAGAATGGAGGTGTGTGAAGTCATAGAATGGATGTTTGTGAAGAATGAAGGTGTGTGAAATCATAGAATAGAGGTGTGTGAAGTCAAAGAATGGAGGTGTGTGAAGTCACAGAATGCAGGTGTGTGAAGTCACACAATGGAGGTGTGTGAAGTCTCGAATGGAGTTGTGCGGTCATAGAAGGGAGGTGGGTGAAGTCATTGAAAGGAGGTGTGGGAAGTCATAGAATGCAGGAGTGAGAAGTCATACAGTGGAGGTGACTGAAGACACAGATTCGAGGTCTGTGAAGTCATAGAATGGAGGTGTGTAAAGTCAGAATGGAGGAGTGTGAAGTCATAGAATGGAGATTTGTGAATTCATAGAATGGAGGTGTGTGACGTCACAATTGAAGTGTGTGAAGTCATAGAATGGAGGTGCGTGAAGTCACAGAATGGAGGTGTGTGAAGTCATAGAATGGAGGTGTGTGAAGTCATAGAATGGAGTTGTGTGAAGTCACAGAATGAAGGTGTGTGAATCACAGAATGGAGGTATGTGAACTGACAATGGAGGTGGGTGAAGTCACAGAATGGAGGTGTGTGAATTCATAGAATGGAGGTGTGTTAAGTCATAGAATGGAGGTGTGTGAAAACATAGAATGGAGGTGTGTGAAGTCAGAATGGAGGTGTGTGAAGTCACAGAATTGAGGTGTGTGAATTCACAGAATAGAGGTGTGTGAAGTCAGAATGCAGGTGTGAAGTCACAGAAGGGAGGTGTGTGAAGTCACCGAATGGATGTTTGTGAAGAAAGAATGAAGGTGTTTGAAGTCATAGAATGGAGGTGTGTGACGTCACAGAATGGATGTTTGTGAAGTTATAGAATGGAGGTGTGTGAAGTCATAGAATTGAGGTGTGTGAAGTCATACAATGAAGGTGTGTGAAGTCAGAATGGAGGTGTGTGAAGTCACAGAATGGAGGTGTGTGAACTCAGAATGGAGGTGTGTGAAGTCATAGATGGAGGTGTGTGAAGACATAGTATGGAGGTGTGTGGAATCATAGAATGGAGTTTTGTGAAGTCACAGAATGGAGCTGTGTGAAGTCACAATGGAGGTGTGTGAAGTCATAGAATTTAGGTGTGTGAAGTCACAAAATGGAGGGGTGTGGCGGCATCGAATGGAGGTGTGTGAAGCCATAGAATGGAGGTGTGTGAAGTCAGAATGGAGGTGTGTGAAGTCACAGAATTGAGGTGTGAAAAGTCACAGAATGGAGGTGTGTGAAGTCAGAATGAAGGTGTGTAAAGTCACAGAATGGAGGTGTGTGAAGTCACAGAATGGATGTTTGTGAAGTAAGAATGAAGGTGTTTGAAATCATAGAGTGGAGGTGTGTGAATTCACAGAATGGAGTTGTGTGAAGTCATAGAATGGAGGTGTGGGAAGTCATAGAATTGAGGTTTGTGAAGTCATAGAATGGAGGTGTGTGAAGTCATAAAATGGAGGTGTGTGAACTCATAGTATGGTGGTGTGTGAAGTCAAAATGGAGTTGTGTGAAGTCATACAATGGTGGTTTTTGATGTCAACGAATGGAGGTGTGTGAAGTCATAGAATGGAGGTGTGTGAAGTCAGATTGGAGGTGTGTGAAATCACGGAATGGAGGTGTGTCAACTCAGAAATGAGGTGTGTGAAGTCATAGAATGGAGGTGTGTGAAGTCATAGAATGGAAGTGTGTGAAATCATAGAATGGAGGTGTGTGAAGTCACAGAATTGAGGTGTGTGAAGTCAGAATGGAGGTGTGTGAAGTCAGAATGAAGGTGAGTGAAGTCATAGAATTGAGGTGTTTGAAGTCACAATGGAGTTGTGTGAAGTCATAGAATGGAGGTGTGTGAAGTCACAGTATGAAGGTGTGTGAAGTCACAGAATGGAGGTGTGTGAACTCAGAATGCAGGTGGGTGAAGTCACAGAATGGAGGTGTGTGAAGTCATAGAATGGAGGTGTGTGAAGTCACAGAATGGAGGTGTGTGAAATCATAAAATGGAAGTGTTTGAAGTCACAGAATGGAGGTGTGTGAAGTCAGAATGGAGGTGTGTGAAGTCATACAATTGAGGTGTGTGAAGTCAGAATGGAGGTGTGTGAACTCATAGAATGGAGGTGTGTGAAATTGCAGTGGAGGTGTGGGAAGTCATAGAATGGAGGAGTGTGAACTCATAGAGTGGAGGTGAGTGAAGTCACAGATTCGAGGTCTATGAAGTCATAGAATGGAGGTGTGAGAAGTCAGAATGGAGGTGTGTGAACTCATAGAATGGAGGTGTGTGAAGTCACAATGGAGGTGTGTGAAATCTTAGAATGGAGGTGTGTGAAGTCAAAAAATGGAGGTGTGTGAAGTCATAGAATGGAGGTGTGTGAAGTCATAGAATGGATTTTTGTGAAATAAGAATGAAGGTGTGTGAAGTCATAGAATGGAGGTGTGTGACGGTACAGAATGGAGTTGTGTGAAGTCATAGAATGGAGCTGTGTGAAGTCAGAATGGAGGTGTGTAAACTCATAGAATGGAGTTGTGTGAAGTCACAATGGAGGTGTGTGAAATCTTAGAATGGAGGTGTGTGAAGTCAAAAAATGGAGGTGTGTGAAGTCATAGAATGGAGGTGTGTGAAGTCATAGAATGGATTTTTGTGAAATAAGAATGAAGGTGTGTGAAGTCATAGAATGGAGGTGTGTGACGTCACAGAATGGAGTTGTGTGAAGTCATAGAATGGAGCTGTGTGAAGTCAGAATGGAGGTGTGTGAAGTCACAGGAAAGAGGTGTGTCAACTCAGAATGGAGGTGTGTGAAGTTACAGAATGGAGATGTGTGAAGTCAGAATGGAGGTGTGTGAACTCATAGAATTGAGGTGTGTGAACACAGAATGCAGGTGTGTGAATCACAGAATGGAGGTGTGTGAAATCATAGAATGGAGGTGTGTGAAGTCATAGAATGGATGTTTGTGAAGAATGAAGGTGTGTGAAATCATAGAATAGAGGTGTGTGAAGTCAAAGAATGGAGGTGTGTGAAGTCACAGAATGCAGGTGTGTGAAGTCACACAATGGAGGTGTGTGAAGTCTCGAATGGAGTTGTGCGGTCATAGAAGGGAGGTGGGTGAAGTCATTGAAAGGAGGTGTGGGAAGTCATAGAATGCAGGAGTGAGAAGTCATACAGTGGAGGTGACTGAAGACACAGATTCGAGGTCTGTGAAGTCATAGAATGGAGGTGTGTAAAGTCAGAATGGAGGAGTGTGAAGTCATAGAATGGAGATTTGTGAATTCATAGAATGGAGGTGTGTGACGTCACAATTGAAGTGTGTGAAGTCATAGAATGGAGGTGCGTGAAGTCACAGAATGGAGGTGTGTGAAGTCATAGAATGGAGGTGTGTGAAGTCATAGAATGGAGTTGTGTGAAGTCACAGAATGAAGGTGTGTGAATCACAGAATGGAGGTATGTGAACTGACAATGGAGGTGGGTGAAGTCACAGAATGGAGGTGTGTGAATTCATAGAATGGAGGTGTGTTAAGTCATAGAATGGAGGTGTGTGAAAACATAGAATGGAGGTGTGTGAAGTCAGAATGGAGGTGTGTGAAGTCACAGAATTGAGGTGTGTGAATTCACAGAATAGAGGTGTGTGAAGTCAGAATGCAGGTGTGAAGTCACAGAAGGGAGGTGTGTGAAGTCACCGAATGGATGTTTGTGAAGAAAGAATGAAGGTGTTTGAAGTCATAGAATGGAGGTGTGTGACGTCACAGAATGGATGTTTGTGAAGTTATAGAATGGAGGTGTGTGAAGTCATAGAATTGAGGTGTGTGAAGTCATACAATGAAGGTGTGTGAAGTCAGAATGGAGGTGTGTGAAGTCACAGAATGGAGGTGTGTGAACTCAGAATGGAGGTGTGTGAAGTCATAGATGGAGGTGTGTGAAGACATAGTATGGAGGTGTGTGGAATCATAGAATGGAGTTTTGTGAAGTCACAGAATGGAGCTGTGTGAAGTCAGAATGGAGGTGTGTGAACTCATAGAATGGAGGTGTGTGAAGTCACAATGGAGGTGTGTGAAATCTTAGAATGGAGGTGTGTGAAGTCAAAAAATGGAGGTGTGTGAAGTCATAGAATGGAGGTGTGTGAAGTCATAGAATGGATTTTTGTGAAATAAGAATGAAGGTGTGTGAAGTCATAGAATGGAGGTGTGTGACGGTACAGAATGGAGTTGTGTGAAGTCATAGAATGGAGCTGTGTGAAGTCAGAATGGAGGTGTGTAAACTCATAGAATGGAGTTGTGTGAAGTCACAATGGAGGTGTGTGAAATCTTAGAATGGAGGTGTGTGAAGTCAAAAAATGGAGGTGTGTGAAGTCATAGAATGGAGGTGTGTGAAGTCATAGAATGGATTTTTGTGAAATAAGAATGAAGGTGTGTGAAGTCATAGAATGGAGGTGTGTGACGTCACAGAATGGAGTTGTGTGAAGTCATATAATGGAGCTGTGTGAAGTCAGAATGGAGGTGTGTGAAGTCACAGGAAAGAGGTGTGTCAACTCAGAATGGAGGTGTGTGAAGTTACAGAATGGAGATGTGTGAAGTCAGAATGGAGGTGTGTGAACTCATAGAATTGAGGTGTGTGAACACAGAATGCAGGTGTGTGAATCACAGAATGGAGGTGTGTGAAATCATAGAATGGAGGTGTGTGAAGTCATAGAATGGATGTTTGTGAAGAATGAAGGTGTGTGAAATCATAGAATAGAGGTGTGTGAAGTCAAAGAATGGAGGTGTGTGAAGTCACAGAATGCAGGTGTGTGAAGTCACACAATGGAGGTGTGTGAAGTCTCGAATGGAGTTGTGCGGTCATAGAAGGGAGGTGGGTGAAGTCATAGAAAGGAGGTGTGGTAAGTCATAGAATGCAGGAGTGAGAAGTCATACAGTGGAGGTGACTGAAGACACAGATTCGAGGTCTGTGAAGTCATAGAATGGAGGTGTGTAAAGTCAGAATGGAGGAGTGTGAAGTCATAGAATGGAGATTTGTGAATTCATAGAATGGAGGTGTGTGACGTCACAATTGAAGTGTGTGAAGTCATAGAATGGAGGTGCGTGAAGTCACAGAATGGAGGTGTGTGAAGTCATAGAATGGAGGTGTGTGAAGTCATAGAATGGAGGTGTGTGAAGTCACAGAATGAAGGTGTGTGAATCACAGAATGGAGGTATGTGAACTGACAATGGAGGTGGGTGAAGTCACAGAATGGAGGTGTGTGAATTCATAGAATGGAGGTGTGTTAAGTCATAGAATGGAGGTGTGTGAAAACATAGAATGGAGGTGTGTGAAGTCAGAATGGAGGTGTGTGAAGTCACAGAATTGAGGTGTGTGAATTCACAGAATAGAGGTGTGTGAAGTCAGAATGCAGGTGTGAAGTCACAGAAGGGAGGTGTGTGAAGTCACCGAATGGATGTTTGTGAAGAAAGAATGAAGGTGTTTGAAGTCATAGAATGGAGGTGTGTGACGTCACAGAATGGATGTTTGTGAAGTTATAGAATGGAGGTGTGTGAAGTCATAGAATTGAGGTGTGTGAAGTCATACAATGAAGGTGTGTGAAGTCAGAATGGAGGTGTGTGAAGTCACAGAATGGAGGTGTGTGAACTCAGAATGGAGGTGTGTGAAGTCATAGATGGAGGTGTGTGAAGACATAGTATGGAGGTGTGTGGAATCATAGAATGGAGTTTTGTGAAGTCACAGAATGGAGCTGTGTGAAGTCAGAATGGAGGTGTGTGAACTCATAGAATGGAGGTGTGTGAAGTCACAATGGAGGTGTGTGAAATCTTAGAATGGAGGTGTGTGAAGTCAAAAAATTGAGGTGTGTGAAGTCATAGAATGGAGGTGTGTGAATTCATAGAATATATTTTTGTGAAATAAGAATGAAGGTGTGTGAAGTCATAGAATGGAGGTGTGTATCGTCATAGAATGGAATTGTGTGAAGTCATAGAATGCAGCTGTGTGAAGTCAGAATGGAGGTGTGTGAAGTCACAGAATGGAGGTGTGTCAACGCAGAATGGAGGTGTGTTAAGTCACAGAATGGAGGTGTGTGAAGTCATAGAATGGAGGTGTGTGAAGTCATAGAATGGAGGTGTGTGAAGTCAGAATGGAGGTGTGTGAAGTCACAGAATTGAGGTGTGTGAACACAGAATGCAGGTGTGTGAATCACAGAATGGAGGTGTGTGAAATCATAGAATGGAGGTTTGTGAAGTCATAGAATGGACGTTTGTGAAGTAAGAATGAAGGTGTGTGAAGTCATAGAATAGAGGTGTGTGAAGTCAAAGAATGGAGGTGTGTGAAGTCACAGAATGCAGGTGTGTGAAGTCACACAATGAAGATGTGTGAAGTCTCGAATGGAGGTGTGCGGTCATAGAAGGGAGGTGGGTGAAGTCATAGAAAGGAGGTGTGGGAAGTCATAGAATGGAGGAATGTGAAGTCATACAGTGGAGGTGACTGAAGACACAGTTTCGAGGTCTGTGAAGTCATAGAATGGAGGTGTGTAAAGTCAGAATGGAGGTGTGTGAAGTCATAGAATGGAGATTTGTGAATTCATAGAATGGAGGTGTGTGACGTCACAATTGAAGTGTGTGAAGTCATAGAATGGAGGTGTGTGAAGTCAAAGAATGGAGGTGTGTGAAGTCATACAATGGAGGTGAATGAAGTCAGAATGGAGGTTTGTGAAGTCACAGAACGAAGGTGTGTGAACGCAGAATGGAGGTATGTGAAGTCATAGATGGAGGTGTGTGAAGTCATAGTATGGAGGTGTGTGAAATCATAGAATGAAGTTTTGTGAAGTCACACAATGGAGGTGTGTGAAGTCAGAATGGAGGTGTGAAGTCATAGAATGGAGGTGTGTGAAGTCAGAATGGAGGAATGTGAAATCATAGAATCAAGGTGTGTGAAGTCACAGAATGGAGGTGTGTGAAGTCATAGAATGGAGGTGTGTGAAGTCATAGAATGGAGGTGTGTGAAGTCACAAAATGAAGGTGTGTGAAGTCACAGAATGGAAGTATGTGAACTCACAATTGAGGTGGGTGAAGTCACAGAATGGAGGTGTGTGAAGTCATAGAATGGAGGTGTGTGAAGTCACAGAATGGAGGTGTGTGAATTCATAGAATGGAGGTGTGTGAAGTCATAGAATGGAGGTGTGTGAAGTCATAGAATGGAGGTGTGTGAATTCATAGAATGGAGGTGTGTGAAGTCACAGAATGGAGGTTTGTGTACTCAAAATGGAGGTGTTTGAAGTCAAAGAATGGAGGTGTGTGAAGTCATAGAATGGAAGTGTGTGAAGTCATAGAATGGAGGTGTGTGGACCCAGAATGGAGGTGTGTGAATTCACAGAATGGAGGTTTGTGAAGTCATACAATGGAGGTGTGTGAAGTCATAGAATGGATGTTTCTAACGTAAGAATGAAGGTGTGTGAAGTCATAGAATGGAGGTGTGTGAAGTCAAAATGGAGGTGTGTGAACTCATAGAATGGAGGTGTGTGAACTCATTGAATTGAGGTGTGTGAAGTCATGGAATGGAGGTGTGTGAAGTCCAAGAATGGAGGTGTGTGAAGTCAAAGAATGGAAGTGTGTGAAGTCACAGAATGGAGGTTGCCGGGGCCAACCGACGGCAAACCAGGGTTCGCAGATTGCGGTTCCTGAAATCGGGGGCTAAGACTAGCAAGAAATAGAAGGGAGACAGACACAGCGGGTCCGGGATGTCCGCAGTCCAGGTAAAGACTGCCGAGACTGCCGGTTTATTTTCCACTCCCCCTTCTTCCCTCCTCCTGACCCAGGGAACCTCCAGGTGTTACATTCATATGGTAATTCTCAGGTCATTTGCATAGAATAGGGCCAGAAAGCAATAAGACAATAAAGCCATCGTCTGATGCAAGCCAAGGTACAGTTTCATTCCACTCTGGCTCACAACAGGAGGTGTGTGAAGTCACAGAATTGAAGTGTGTGAAGTCAAAATGGAGGTGTGTGAAGTCAGAGAGTGGAGGTCTGTGAAGACACAGAATAGAGGTGTGTGAAGTCAGAATGGAGGTGTGTGAAATCATAGAATGGAGGTGTGTGAAGCCACAATGCAGGTGTGTGAACTCTTGGAATGAAGGTGTGTGAAGTAAAATTGCAGGTGTGTGAAGTCATAGAATGGAGGTGTGTGAAGTCATAGAATGGAGTTGTGTGAAGTCACAGAATGGAGGTGTGTGAAGTCATAGAATGGAGGTGTGTGAAGTCACAGAACGGAGGTGTGTGAAGTCTAGAATGGAGGTGTGTGAAGTCATAGAATGGAGGTGTGTGCTGTCATAGAATGGAGGACTGTGAACTCAGAATGGAGGTTTGTGAATAGAATGGAGGTGTGTGAATTCACAGAATAGAAGTGTGTGAAGTCAAAATGGAGGTGTGTGAAGTCAGAGAGTGGAGGTCTGTGAAGACACAGAATAGAGGTGTGTGAAGTCAGAATGGAGGTGTGTGAAATCAGAATGGAGGTGTGTGAAATCATAGAATGGAGGTGTGTGAAGCCACAATGCAGGTGTGTGAACTCTTGGAATGAAGGTGTGTGAAGTAAATTGCAGGTATGTGAAGTCATATAATGGAGGTGTGTGAAGTCATAGAATGGAGGTGTGTGAAGTCACAGAATGAAGGTGTTTGAAGTCATAGAATGGAGGTGTGTGAAGTCACAGAATGGAGGTGTGTGAAGTCATAGAATGGAGGTGTGTGAAGTCATAGAATGGATGTGTGTGATGTCATAGAATGGAGGACTGTCAACTCAGAATGGAGGTTTGTGAATAGAATGGAGGTGTGTGAAGTCACAGAATGGAGGAATGTGAAGTCATAGAATGGAGGTGTGTGAAGTCATAAAATGCAGGTGTGTGAATTTATAGAATGAAGGTGTGTGAAGTCACAATGTAGTGGTGCGAAGTCATAGAATGGTTGTTTTTCATGTCAACGAATGGAGGTGTGTGAAGTCATAGAATGGAGTTGTGTGAAGTCAGATTGGAGGAGTGTGAAAACAGAGATTGGAGGTGGGTCAACTCAGAAATGAGGTGTGTGAAGTCATAGAATGGAGGTGTGTGAAGTCATAGAATGGAGGTGTGTGAAATCATAGAATGGAGGTGTGTGAAGTCAAAGAATTGAGGTGTGTAAAGTCAGAATAGAGGTGTGTGAAGTCAGAATGGAGGTGTGTGAAGTCATAGAATGGAAGTGTGTGAAGTCATAGAATGGAGGTCTGTGAACTCAGAATGGGGGTTTGTGAAGTCATAGGATGGAGGTGTGTGAACTCAGAATGGAGGTGTGTGAAGTCACAGAATGGAGGTGTGTGAAGTCATAGAATGGAGGTGTGTGAAATCACAGAATGGAGGTGTGTGAATTCATAGAATGGAGGTGTGTGAAGTCATAGGATCGAGGTGTGTGAAGTCACAGAATGGAGGTGTGTGAAGTCACAGAATGGAGGTGTGTGAAGTCACAGAATGGAGGTGTGTGAACTCAGAATGGAGGTGTGTGAAGTCAGAGAATTGAGGTGTGTGAAGTCAGAATGGAGGTGTGTGAAGTCAGAATGGAGGTGAGTGAAGTCATAGAATTGAGGTGTTTGAAGTCACAATGGAGTTGTGTGAAGTCATAGAATGGAGGTGTGTGAAGTCACAGTATGAAGGTGTGTGAAGTCACAGAATGGAGGTGTGTGAACTCAGAATGGAGGTGGGTAAAGTCACAGAATGGAGGTGTGTGAAGTCATAGAATGGAGGTGTGTGAAGTCACAGAATGGAGGTGTGTGAAATCATAAAATGGAAGTGTTTGAAGTCACAGAATGGAGGTGTTTGAAGTCAGAATGGAGGTGTGTGAAGTCATACAATTGAGGTGTGTGAAGTCAGAATGGAGGTGTGTGAACTCATAGAATGCAGGTGTGTGAAATCGCAGTGGAGGTGTGGGAAGTCATAAAATGGAGGAGTGTGAACTCATAGAGTGGAGGTGAGTGAAGTCACAGATTCGAGGTCTATGAAGTCATCGAATGGAGGTGTGAGAAGTCAGAATGGAGGTGTGTGAACTCATAGAATGGAGGTGTGTGAAGTCACAGTGGAGGTGTGTGAAATCTTAGAATGGAGGTGTGTGAAGTCAAAAAATGGAGGTGTGTGAAATCATAGAATGGAGGTGTGTGAAGTCATAGAATGGATTTTTGTGAAATAAGAATGAAGGTGTGTGAAGTCATAGAATGGAGGTGTGTGACGGTACAGAATGGAGTTGTGTGAAGTCATAGAATGCAGCTGTGTGAAGTCAGAATGGAGGTGTGTGAAGTCACAGAATGGAGGTGTGTCAACGCAGAATGGAGGTGTGTTAAGTCACAGAATGGAGGTGTGTGAAGTCATAGAATGGAGGTGTGTGAAGTCATAGAATGGAGGTGTGTGAAGTCAGAATGGAGGTGTGTGAAGTCACAGAATTGAGGTGTGTGAACACAGAATGCAGGTGTGTGAATCACAGAATGGAGGTGTGTGAAATCATAGAATGGAGGTTTGTGAAGTCATAGAATGGACGTTTGTGAAGTAAGAATGAAGGTGTGTGAAGTCATAGAATAGAGGTGTGTGAAGTCAAAGAATGGAGGTGTGTGAAGTCACAGAATGCAGGTGTGTGAAGTCACACAATGAAGATGTGTGAAGTCTCGAATGGAGGTGTGCGGTCATAGAAGGGAGGTGGGTGAAGTCATAGAAAGGAGGTGTGGGAAGTCATAGAATGGAGGAATGTGAAGTCATACAGTGGAGGTGACTGAAGACACAGTTTCGAGGTCTGTGAAGTCATAGAATGGAGGTGTGTAAAGTCAGAATGGAGGTGTGTGAAGTCATAGAATGGAGATTTGTGAATTCATAGAATGGAGGTGTGTGACGTCACAATTGAAGTGTGTGAAGTCATAGAATGGAGGTGTGTGAAGTCAAAGAATGGAGGTGTGTGAAGTCATACAATGGAGGTGAATGAAGTCAGAATGGAGGTTTGTGAAGTCACAGAACGAAGGTGTGTGAACGCAGAATGGAGGTATGTGAAGTCATAGATGGAGGTGTGTGAAGTCATAGTATGGAGGTGTGTGAAATCATAGAATGAAGTTTTGTGAAGTCACACAATGGAGGTGTGTGAAGTCAGAATGGAGGTGTGAAGTCATAGAATGGAGGTGTGTGAAGTCAGAATGGAGGAATGTGAAATCATAGAATCAAGGTGTGTGAAGTCACAGAATGGAGGTGTGTGAAGTCATAGAATGGAGGTGTGTGAAGTCATAGAATGGAGGTGTGTGAAGTCACAAAATGAAGGTGTGTGAAGTCACAGAATGGAAGTATGTGAACTCACAATTGAGGTGGGTGAAGTCACAGAATGGAGGTGTGTGAAGTCATAGAATGGAGGTGTGTGAAGTCACAGAATGGAGGTGTGTGAATTCATAGAATGGAGGTGTGTGAAGTCATAGAATGGAGGTGTGTGAAGTCATAGAATGGAGGTGTGTGAATTCATAGAATGGAGGTGTGTGAAGTCACAGAATGGAGGTTTGTGTACTCAAAATGGAGGTGTTTGAAGTCAAAGAATGGAGGTGTGTGAAGTCATAGAATGGAAGTGTGTGAAGTCATAGAATGGAGGTGTGTGGACCCAGAATGGAGGTGTGTGAATTCACAGAATGGAGGTTTGTGAAGTCATACAATGGAGGTGTGTGAAGTCATAGAATGGATGTTTCTAACGTAAGAATGAAGGTGTGTGAAGTCATAGAATGGAGGTGTGTGAAGTCAAAATGGAGGTGTGTGAACTCATAGAATGGAGGTGTGTGAACTCATTGAATTGAGGTGTGTGAAGTCATGGAATGGAGGTGTGTGAAGTCCAAGAATGGAGGTGTGTGAAGTCAAAGAATGGAAGTGTGTGAAGTCACAGAATGGAGGTTGCCGGGGCCAACCGACGGCAAACCAGGGTTCGCAGATTGCGGTTCCTGAAATCGGGGGCTAAGACTAGCAAGAAATAGAAGGGAGACAGACACAGCGGGTCCGGGATGTCCGCAGTCCAGGTAAAGACTGCCGAGACTGCCGGTTTATTTTCCACTCCCCCTTCTTCCCTCCTCCTGACCCAGGGAACCTCCAGGTGTTACATTCATATGGTAATTCTCAGGTCATTTGCATAGAATAGGGCCAGAAAGCAATAAGACAATAAAGCCATCGTCTGATGCAAGCCAAGGTACAGTTTCATTCCACTCTGGCTCACAACAGGAGGTGTGTGAAGTCACAGAATTGAAGTGTGTGAAGTCAAAATGGAGGTGTGTGAAGTCAGAGAGTGGAGGTCTGTGAAGACACAGAATAGAGGTGTGTGAAGTCAGAATGGAGGTGTGTGAAATCATAGAATGGAGGTGTGTGAAGCCACAATGCAGGTGTGTGAACTCTTGGAATGAAGGTGTGTGAAGTAAAATTGCAGGTGTGTGAAGTCATAGAATGGAGGTGTGTGAAGTCATAGAATGGAGTTGTGTGAAGTCACAGAATGGAGGTGTGTGAAGTCATAGAATGGAGGTGTGTGAAGTCACAGAACGGAGGTGTGTGAAGTCTAGAATGGAGGTGTGTGAAGTCATAGAATGGAGGTGTGTGCTGTCATAGAATGGAGGACTGTGAACTCAGAATGGAGGTTTGTGAATAGAATGGAGGTGTGTGAATTCACAGAATAGAAGTGTGTGAAGTCAAAATGGAGGTGTGTGAAGTCAGAGAGTGGAGGTCTGTGAAGACACAGAATAGAGGTGTGTGAAGTCAGAATGGAGGTGTGTGAAATCAGAATGGAGGTGTGTGAAATCATAGAATGGAGGTGTGTGAAGCCACAATGCAGGTGTGTGAACTCTTGGAATGAAGGTGTGTGAAGTAAATTGCAGGTATGTGAAGTCATATAATGGAGGTGTGTGAAGTCATAGAATGGAGGTGTGTGAAGTCACAGAATGAAGGTGTTTGAAGTCATAGAATGGAGGTGTGTGAAGTCACAGAATGGAGGTGTGTGAAGTCATAGAATGGAGGTGTGTGAAGTCATAGAATGGATGTGTGTGATGTCATAGAATGGAGGACTGTCAACTCAGAATGGAGGTTTGTGAATAGAATGGAGGTGTGTGAAGTCACAGAATGGAGGAATGTGAAGTCATAGAATGGAGGTGTGTGAAGTCATAAAATGCAGGTGTGTGAATTTATAGAATGAAGGTGTGTGAAGTCACAATGTAGTGGTGCGAAGTCATAGAATGGTTGTTTTTCATGTCAACGAATGGAGGTGTGTGAAGTCATAGAATGGAGTTGTGTGAAGTCAGATTGGAGGAGTGTGAAAACAGAGATTGGAGGTGGGTCAACTCAGAAATGAGGTGTGTGAAGTCATAGAATGGAGGTGTGTGAAGTCATAGAATGGAGGTGTGTGAAATCATAGAATGGAGGTGTGTGAAGTCAAAGAATTGAGGTGTGTAAAGTCAGAATAGAGGTGTGTGAAGTCAGAATGGAGGTGTGTGAAGTCATAGAATGGAAGTGTGTGAAGTCATAGAATGGAGGTCTGTGAACTCAGAATGGGGGTTTGTGAAGTCATAGGATGGAGGTGTGTGAACTCAGAATGGAGGTGTGTGAAGTCACAGAATGGAGGTGTGTGAAGTCATAGAATGGAGGTGTGTGAAATCACAGAATGGAGGTGTGTGAATTCATAGAATGGAGGTGTGTGAAGTCATAGGATCGAGGTGTGTGAAGTCACAGAATGGAGGTGTGTGAAGTCACAGAATGGAGGTGTGTGAAGTCACAGAATGGAGGTGTGTGAACTCAGAATGGAGGTGTGTGAAGTCAGAGAATTGAGGTGTGTGAAGTCAGAATGGAGGTGTGTGAAGTCAGAATGGAGGTGAGTGAAGTCATAGAATTGAGGTGTTTGAAGTCACAATGGAGTTGTGTGAAGTCATAGAATGGAGGTGTGTGAAGTCACAGTATGAAGGTGTGTGAAGTCACAGAATGGAGGTGTGTGAACTCAGAATGGAGGTGGGTAAAGTCACAGAATGGAGGTGTGTGAAGTCATAGAATGGAGGTGTGTGAAGTCACAGAATGGAGGTGTGTGAAATCATAAAATGGAAGTGTTTGAAGTCACAGAATGGAGGTGTTTGAAGTCAGAATGGAGGTGTGTGAAGTCATACAATTGAGGTGTGTGAAGTCAGAATGGAGGTGTGTGAACTCATAGAATGCAGGTGTGTGAAATCGCAGTGGAGGTGTGGGAAGTCATAAAATGGAGGAGTGTGAACTCATAGAGTGGAGGTGAGTGAAGTCACAGATTCGAGGTCTATGAAGTCATCGAATGGAGGTGTGAGAAGTCAGAATGGAGGTGTGTGAACTCATAGAATGGAGGTGTGTGAAGTCACAGTGGAGGTGTGTGAAATCTTAGAATGGAGGTGTGTGAAGTCAAAAAATGGAGGTGTGTGAAATCATAGAATGGAGGTGTGTGAAGTCATAGAATGGATTTTTGTGAAATAAGAATGAAGGTGTGTGAAGTCATAGAATGGAGGTGTGTGACGGTACAGAATGGAGTTGTGTGAAGTCATAGAATGGAGCTGTGTGAAGTCAGAATGGAGGTGTGTAAACTCATAGAATGGAGTTGTGTGAAGTCACAATGGAGGTGTGTGAAATCTTAGAATGGAGGTGTGTGAAGTCAAAAAATGGAGGTGTGTGAAGTCATAGAATGGAGGTGTGTGAAGTCATAGAATGGATTTTTGTGAAATAAGAATGAAGGTGTGTGAAGTCATAGAATGGAGGTGTGTGACGTCACAAAATGGAGTTGTGTGAAGTCATAGAATGGAGCTGTGTGAAGTCAGAATGGAGGTGTGTGAAGTCACAGAAAAGAGGTGTGTCAACTCAGAATGGAGGTGTGTGAAGTGACAGAATTGAGGTGTGTGAAGTCATAGAATGGAGGTGTGTGAAGTTACAGAATGGAGATGTGTGAAATCAGAATGGAGGTGTGTGAAGTCATAGAATTGAGGTGTGTGAACACAGAATGCAGGTGTGTGAATCACAGAATGGAGGTGTGTGAAATCATAGAATGGAGGTGTGTGAAGTCATAGAATGGATGTTTGTGAAGAATGAAGGTGTGTGAAATCATAGAATAGAGGTGTGTGAAGTCAAAGAATGGAGGTGTGTGAAGTCACAGAATGCAGGTGTGTGAAGTCACACAATGGAGGTGTGTGAAGTCTCGAATGGAGTTGTGCGGTCATAGAAGGGAGGTGGGTGAAGTCATAGAAAGGAGGTGTGGGAAGTCATAGAATGCAGGAGTGAGAAGTCATACAGTGGAGGTGACTGAAGACACAGATTCGAGGTCTGTGAAGTCATAGAATGGAGGTGTGTAAAGTCAGAATGGAGGTGTGTGAAGTCATAGAATGGAGATTTGTGAATTCATAGAATGGAGGTGTGTGACGTCACAATTGAAGTGTGTGAAGTCATAGAATGGAAGTGTGTGAAGTCAAAGAATGGAGGTGTGTGAAGTCATACAATGGAGGTGAGTGAAGTCAGAATGGAGGTGTGTGAAGTCACAGAATGGAGGTGTGTGAACTCAGAATGGAGGTGTGTGAAGTCATAGATGGAGGTGTGTGAAGTCATAGTATGGAGGTGTGTGAAATCACAGAATGGAGTTTTGTGAAGTCACACAATGGAGCTGTGTGAAGTCAGAATGGAGGTGTGTGAAGTCATAGAATGGAGGTGTGTGAAGTCAGAATGGAGGTAGGTGAAATCATAGAATCAAGGTGTGTGAAGTTACAGAATGGAGGTGTGTGAAGTCATAGAATGGAGGTGCGTGAAGTCACAGAATGGAGGTGTGTGAAGTCATAGAATGGAGGTGTGTGAAGTCATAGAATGGAGGTGTGTGAAGTCACAGAATGAAGGTGTGTGAATCACAGAATGGAGGTATGTGAACTGACAATGGAGGTGGGTGAAGTCACAGAATGGAGGTGTGTGAATTCATAGAATGGAGGTGTGTGAAGTCACAGAATGGAGGTGTGTGAATTCATAGAATGGAGGTGTGTGAAGTCATAGAATGGAGGTGTGTGAAGTCACAGAATGGAGGTGTGTGAATTCATAGAATATAGATGTGTGAAATCATAAAATGGAAGTGTTTGAAGTCACAGAATGGAGGTGTGTGAATCACAGAATGGAGGTATGTGAAGTCAGAATGGAGGTGTGTGAAGTCATAGAATGGAGGTGTGTGAAGTCATAGAATGGAGGTGTGTGAAGTCACAGAATGGAGGTGTATGAAGTCACAGAATGGAGGTGTGTGAAGTCATAGAATGGAGGTGTGTGAAGTCACAGAATGAAGGTGTGTGAAGTCACAGAATGGAGGTGTGTTAACTCAGAATGGAGGTGGGTGAAGTCACAGAATGGAGGTGTGTGAAGTCATAGAATGGAGGTGTGTGAAGTCACAGAATGGAGGTGTGTAAATTCATAGAATATAGATGTGTGAAATCATAAAATGGAAGTGTTTGAAGTCACAGAATGGAGGTGTGTGAATCACAGAATGGAGGTATGTGAACTGACAATGGAGGTGGGTGAAGTCACAGAATGGAGGTGTGTGAATTCATAGAATGGAGGTGTGTGAAGTCATAGAGTGGAGTTGTGTGAAAACATAGAATGGAGGTGTGTGAAGTCAGAATGGAGGTGTGTGAAGTCACAGAATTGAGGTGTGTGAATTCACAGAATAGAGGTGTGTGAAGTCAGAATGCAGGTGTGAAGTCACAGAAGGGAGGTGTGTGAAGTCACCGAATGGATGTTTGTGAAGAAAGAATGAAGGTGTTTGAAGTCATAGAATGGAGGTGTGTGACGTCACAGAATGGAGGTTTGTGAAGTTATAGAATGGAGGTGTGTGAAGTCATAGAATTGAGGTGTGTGAAGTCATACAATGAAGGTGTGTGAAGTCAGAATGGAGGTGTGTGAAGTCACAGAATGGAGGTGTGTGAAGACATAGTATGGAGGTGTGTGGAATCATAGAATGGAGTTTTGTGAAGTCACAGAATGGAGCTGTGTGAAGTCAGAATGGAGGTGTGTGAACTCATAGAATGGAGGTGTGTGAAGTCACAATGGAGGTGTGTGAAATCTTAGAATGGAGGTGTGTGAAGTCAAAAAATGGAGGTGTGTGAAGTCATAGAATGGAGGTGTGTGAAGTCATAGAATATATTTTTGTGAAATAAGAATGAAGGTGTGTGAAGTCATAGAATGGAGGTGTGTATCGTCATAGAATGGAATTGTGTGAAGTCATAGAATGGAGCTGTGTGAAGTCAGAATGGAGGTGTGTGAAGTCACAGAATGGAGGTGTGTCAACGCAGAATGGAGGTGTGTTAAGTCACAGAATGGAGGTGTGTGAAGTCATTGAATGGAGGTGTGTGAAGTCATAGAATGGAGGTGTGTGAAGTCAGAATGGAGGTGTGTGAAGTCACAGAATTGAGGTGTGTGAACACAGAATGCAGGTGTGTGAATCACAGAATGGAGGTGTGTGAAATCATAGAATGGAGGTGTGTGAAGTCATAGAATGGACGTTTGTGAAGTAAGAATGAAGGTGTGTGAAGTCATAGAATAGAGGTGTGTGAAGTCAAAGAATGGAGGTGTGTGAAGTCACAGAATGCAGGTGTGTGAATCACACAATGAAGATGTGTGAAGTCTCGAATGGAGGTGTGCGGTCATAGAAGGGAGGTGGGTGAAGTCATAGAAAGGAGGTGTGGGAAGTCATAGAATGGAGGAGTGTGAAGTCATACAGTGGAGGTGACTGAAGACACAGTTTCGAGGTCTGTGAAGTCATAGAATGGAGGTGTGTAAAGTCAGAATGGAGGTGTGTGAAGTCATAGAATGGAGATTTGTGAATTCATAGAATGGAGGTGTGTGACGTCACAATTGAAGTGTGTGAAGTCATAGAATGGAGGTGTGTGAAGTCAAAGAATGGAGGTGTGTGAAGTCATACAATGGAGGTGAATGAAGTCAGAATGGAGGTTTGTGAAGTCACAGAACGAAGGTGTGTGAACGCAGAATGGAGGTATGTGAAGTCATAGATGGAGGTGTGTGAAGTCATAGTATGGAGGTGTGTGAAATCATAGAATGAAGTTTTGTGAAGTCACACAATGGAGGTGTGTGAAGTCAGAATGGAGGTGTGAAGTCATAGAATGGAGGTGTGTGAAGTCAGAATGGAGGTATGTGAAATCATAGAATCAAGGTGTGTGAAGTCACAGAATGGAGGTGTGTGAAGTCATAGAATGGAGGTGTGTGAAGTCATAGAATGGAGGTGTGTGAAGTCACAAAATGAAGGTGTGTGAAGTCACAGAATGGAAGTATGTGAACTCACAATTGAGGTGGGTGAAGTCACAGAATGGAGGTGTGTGAAGTCATAGAATGGAGGTGTGTGAAGTCACAGAATGGAGGTGTGTGAATTCATAGAATGGAGGTGTGTGAAGTCATAGAATGGAGGTGTGTGAAGTCATAGAATGGAGGTGTGTGAATTCATAGAATGGAGGTGTGTGAAGTCACAGAATGGAGGTTGGTGTACTCAAAATGGAGGTGTTTGAAGTCAAAGAATGGAGGTGTGTGAAGTCATAGAATGGAAGTGTGTGAAGTCATAGAATGGAGTTGTGTGGACCCAGAATGGAGGTGTGTGAATTCACAGAATGTAGGTTTGTGAAGTCATACAATGGAGGTGTGTGAAGTCATAGAATGGATGTTTCTAACGTAAGAATGAAGGTGTGTGAAGTCATAGAATGGAGGTGTGTGAAGTCAAAATGGAGGTGTGTGAACTCATAGAATGGAGGTGTGTGAACTCATTGAATTGAGGTGTGTGAAGTCATGGAATGGAGGTGTGTGAAGTCCAAGAATGGAGGTGTGTGAAGTCAAAGAATGGAAGTGTGTGAAGTCACAGAATGGAGGTTGCCGGGGCCAACCGACGGCAAACCAGGGTTCGCAGATTGCGGTTCCTGAAATCGGGGGCTAAGACTAGCAAGAAATAGAAGGGAGACAGACACAGCGGGTCCGGGATGTCCGCAGTCCAGGTAAAGACTGCCGAGACTGCCGGTTTATTTTCCACTCCCCCTTCTTCCCTCCTCCTGACCCAGGGAACCTCCAGGTGTTACATTCATATGGTAATTCTCAGGTCATTTGCATAGAATAGGACCAGAAAGCAATAAGACAATAAAGCCATCGTCTGATGCAAGCCAAGGTACAGTTTCATTCCACTCTGGCTCACAACAGGAGGTGTGTGAAGTCACAGAATTGAAGTGTGTGAAGTCAAAATGGAGGTGTGTGAAGTCAGAGAGTGGAGGTCTGTGAAGACACAGAATAGAGGTGTGTGAAGTCAGAATGGAGGTGTGTGAAATCATAGAATGGAGGTGTGTGAAGCCACAATGCAGGTGTGTGAACTCTTGGAATGAAGGTGTGTGAAGTAAAATTGCAGGTGTGTGAAGTCATAGAATGGAGGTGTGTGAAGTCATAGAATGGAGTTGTGTGAAGTCACAGAATGGAGGTGTGTGAAGTCATAGAATGGAGGTGTGTGAAGTCACAGAATGGAGGTGTGTGAAGTCATAGAATGGAGGTGTGTGAAGTCATAGAATGGAGGTGTGTGATGTCATAGAATGGAGGACTGTGAACTCAGAATGGAGGTTTGTGAATAGAATGGAGGTGTGTGAAGTCACAGAATTGAAGTGTGTGAAGTCAAAATGGAGGTGTGTGAAGTCAGAGAGTGGAGGTCTGTGAAGACACAGAATAGAGGTGTGTGAAGTCAGAATGGAGGTGTGTGAAATCAGAATGGAGGTGTGTGAAATCATAGAATGGAGGTGTGTGAAGCCACAATGCAGGTGTGTGAACTCTTGGAATGAAGGTGTGTGAAGTAAATTGCAGGTATGTGAAGTCATAGAATGGAGGTGTGTGAAGTCATAGAATGGAGGTGTGTGAAGTCACAGAATGGAGGTGTGTGAAGTCATAGAATGGAGGTGTGTGAAGTCACAGAATGGAGGTGTGTGAAGTCATAGAATGGAGATTTGTGAATTCATAGAATGGAGGTGTGTGACGTCACAATTGAAGTGTGTGAAGTCATAGAATGGAAGTGTGTGAAGTCAAAGAATGGAGGTGTGTGAAGTCATACAATGGAGGTGAGTGAAGTCAGAATGGAGGTGTGTGAAGTCACAGAATGGAGGTGTGTGAACTCAGAATGGAGGTGTGTGAAGTCATAGATGGAGGTGTGTGAAGTCATAGTATGGAGGTGTGTGAAATCACAGAATGGAGTTTTGTGAAGTCACACAATGGAGCTGTGTGAAGTCAGAATGGAGGTGTGTGAAGTCATAGAATGGAGGTGTGTGAAGTCAGAATGGAGGTAGGTGAAATCATAGAATCAAGGTGTGTGAAGTTACAGAATGGAGGTGTGTGAAGTCATAGAATGGAGGTGCGTGAAGTCACAGAATGGAGGTGTGTGAAGTCATAGAATGGAGGTGTGTGAAGTCATAGAATGGAGGTGTGTGAAGTCACAGAATGAAGGTGTGTGAATCACAGAATGGAGGTATGTGAACTGACAATGGAGGTGGGTGAAGTCACAGAATGGAGGTGTGTGAATTCATAGAATGGAGGTGTGTGAAGTCACAGAATGGAGGTGTGTGAATTCATAGAATGGAGGTGTGTGAAGTCATAGAATGGAGGTGTGTGAAGTCACAGAATGGAGGTGTGTGAATTCATAGAATATAGATGTGTGAAATCATAAAATGGAAGTGTTTGAAGTCACAGAATGGAGGTGTGTGAATCACAGAATGGAGGTATGTGAAGTCAGAATGGAGGTGTGTGAAGTCACAGAATGGAGGTGTGTGAAGTCATAGAATGGAGGTGTGTGAAGTCACAGAATGGAGGTGTGTAATTTCATAGAATATAGATGTGTGAAATCATAAAATGGAAGTGTTTGAAGTCACAGAATGGAGGTGTGTGAATCACAGAATGGAGGTATGTGAACTGACAATGGAGGTGGGTGAAGTCACAGAATGGAGGTGTGTGAATTCATAGAATGGAGGTGTGTGAAGTCATAGAGTGGAGTTGTGTGAAAACATAGAATGGAGGTGTGTGAAGTCAGAATGGAGGTGTGTGAAGTCACAGAATTGAGGTGTGTGAATTCACAGAATAGAGGTGTGTGAAGTCAGAATGCAGGTGTGAAGTCACAGAAGGGAGGTGTGTGAAGTCACCGAATGGATGTTTGTGAAGAAAGAATGAAGGTGTTTGAAGTCATAGAATGGAGGTGTGTGACGTCACAGAATGGAGGTTTGTGAAGTTATAGAATGGAGGTGTGTGAAGTCATAGAATTGAGGTGTGTGAAGTCATACAATGAAGGTGTGTGAAGTCAGAATGGAGGTGTGTGAAGTCACAGAATGGAGGTGTGTGAACTCAGAATGGAGGTGTGTGAAGTCATAGATGGAGGTGTGTGAAGACATAGTATGGAGGTGTGTGGAATCATAGAATGGAGTTTTGTGAAGTCACAGAATGGAGCTGTGTGAAGTCAGAATGGAGGTGTGTGAACTCATAGAATGGAGGTGTGTGAAGTCACAATGGAGGTGTGTGAAATCTTAGAATGGAGGTGTGTGAAGTCAAAAAATGGAGGTGTGTGAAGTCATAGAATGGAGGTGTGTGAAGTCATAGAATATATTTTTGTGAAATAAGAATGAAGGTGTGTGAAGTCATAGAATGGAGGTGTGTATCGTCATAGAATGGAATTGTGTGAAGTCATAGAATGGAGCTGTGTGAAGTCAGAATGGAGGTGTGTGAAGTCACAGAATGGAGGTGTGTCAACGCAGAATGGAGGTGTGTTAAGTCACAGAATGGAGGTGTGTGAAGTCATTGAATGGAGGTGTGTGAAGTCATAGAATGGAGGTGTGTGAAGTCAGAATGGAGGTGTGTGAAGTCACAGAATTGAGGTGTGTGAACACAGAATGCAGGTGTGTGAATCACAGAATGGAGGTGTGTGAAATCATAGAATGGAGGTGTGTGAAGTCATAGAATGGACGTTTGTGAAGTAAGAATGAAGGTGTGTGAAGTCATAGAATAGAGGTGTGTGAAGTCAAAGAATGGAGGTGTGTGAAGTCACAGAATGCAGGTGTGTGAATCACACAATGAAGATGTGTGAAGTCTCGAATGGAGGTGTGCGGTCATAGAAGGGAGGTGGGTGAAGTCATAGAAAGGAGGTGTGGGAAGTCATAGAATGGAGGAGTGTGAAGTCATACAGTGGAGGTGACTGAAGACACAGTTTCGAGGTCTGTGAAGTCATAGAATGGAGGTGTGTAAAGTCAGAATGGAGGTGTGTGAAGTCATAGAATGGAGATTTGTGAATTCATAGAATGGAGGTGTGTGACGTCACAATTGAAGTGTGTGAAGTCATAGAATGGAGGTGTGTGAAGTCAAAGAATGGAGGTGTGTGAAGTCATACAATGGAGGTGAATGAAGTCAGAATGGAGGTTTGTGAAGTCACAGAACGAAGGTGTGTGAACGCAGAATGGAGGTATGTGAAGTCATAGATGGAGGTGTGTGAAGTCATAGTATGGAGGTGTGTGAAATCATAGAATGAAGTTTTGTGAAGTCACACAATGGAGGTGTGTGAAGTCAGAATGGAGGTGTGAAGTCATAGAATGGAGGTGTGTGAAGTCAGAATGGAGGTATGTGAAATCATAGAATCAAGGTGTGTGAAGTCACAGAATGGAGGTGTGTGAAGTCATAGAATGGAGGTGTGTGAAGTCATAGAATGGAGGTGTGTGAAGTCACAAAATGAAGGTGTGTGAAGTCACAGAATGGAAGTATGTGAACTCACAATTGAGGTGGGTGAAGTCACAGAATGGAGGTGTGTGAAGTCATAGAATGGAGGTGTGTGAAGTCACAGAATGGAGGTGTGTGAATTCATAGAATGGAGGTGTGTGAAGTCATAGAATGGAGGTGTGTGAAGTCATAGAATGGAGGTGTGTGAATTCATAGAATGGAGGTGTGTGAAGTCACAGAATGGAGGTTGGTGTACTCAAAATGGAGGTGTTTGAAGTCAAAGAATGGAGGTGTGTGAAGTCATAGAATGGAAGTGTGTGAAGTCATAGAATGGAGGTGTGTGGACCCAGAATGGAGGTGTGTGAATTCACAGAATGTAGGTTTGTGAAGTCATACAATGGAGGTGTGTGAAGTCATAGAATGGATGTTTCTAACGTAAGAATGAAGGTGTGTGAAGTCATAGAATGGAGGTGTGTGAAGTCAAAATGGAGGTGTGTGAACTCATAGAATGGAGGTGTGTGAACTCATTGAATTGAGGTGTGTGAAGTCATGGAATGGAGGTGTGTGAAGTCCAAGAATGGAGGTGTGTGAAGTCAAAGAATGGAAGTGTGTGAAGTCACAGAATGGAGGTTGCCGGGGCCAACCGACGGCAAACCAGGGTTCGCAGATTGCGGTTCCTGAAATCGGGGGCTAAGACTAGCAAGAAATAGAAGGGAGACAGACACAGCGGGTCCGGGATGTCCGCAGTCCAGGTAAAGACTGCCGAGACTGCCGGTTTATTTTCCACTCCCCCTTCTTCCCTCCTCCTGACCCAGGGAACCTCCAGGTGTTACATTCATATGGTAATTCTCAGGTCATTTGCATAGAATAGGACCAGAAAGCAATAAGACAATAAAGCCATCGTCTGATGCAAGCCAAGGTACAGTTTCATTCCACTCTGGCTCACAACAGGAGGTGTGTGAAGTCACAGAATTGAAGTGTGTGAAGTCAAAATGGAGGTGTGTGAAGTCAGAGAGTGGAGGTCTGTGAAGACACAGAATAGAGGTGTGTGAAGTCAGAATGGAGGTGTGTGAAATCATAGAATGGAGGTGTGTGAAGCCACAATGCAGGTGTGTGAACTCTTGGAATGAAGGTGTGTGAAGTAAAATTGCAGGTGTGTGAAGTCATAGAATGGAGGTGTGTGAAGTCATAGAATGGAGTTGTGTGAAGTCACAGAATGGAGGTGTGTGAAGTCATAGAATGGAGGTGTGTGAAGTCACAGAATGGAGGTGTGTGAAGTCATAGAATGGAGGTGTGTGAAGTCATAGAATGGAGGTGTGTGATGTCATAGAATGGAGGACTGTGAACTCAGAATGGAGGTTTGTGAATAGAATGGAGGTGTGTGAAGTCACAGAATTGAAGTGTGTGAAGTCAAAATGGAGGTGTGTGAAGTCAGAGAGTGGAGGTCTGTGAAGACACAGAATAGAGGTGTGTGAAGTCAGAATGGAGGTGTGTGAAATCAGAATGGAGGTGTGTGAAATCATAGAATGGAGGTGTGTGAAGCCACAATGCAGGTGTGTGAACTCTTGGAATGAAGGTGTGTGAAGTAAATTGCAGGTATGTGAAGTCATAGAATGGAGGTGTGTGAAGTCATAGAATGGAGGTGTGTGAAGTCACAGAATGGAGGTGTGTGAAGTCATAGAATGGAGGTGTGTGAAGTCACAGAATGGAGGTGTGTGAAGTCATAGAATGGAGATTTGTGAATTCATAGAATGGAGGTGTGTGACGTCACAATTGAAGTGTGTGAAGTCATAGAATGGAAGTGTGTGAAGTCAAAGAATGGAGGTGTGTGAAGTCATACAATGGAGGTGAGTGAAGTCAGAATGGAGGTGTGTGAAGTCACAGAATGGAGGTGTGTGAACTCAGAATGGAGGTGTGTGAAGTCATAGATGGAGGTGTGTGAAGTCATAGTATGGAGGTGTGTGAAATCACAGAATGGAGTTTTGTGAAGTCACACAATGGAGCTGTGTGAAGTCAGAATGGAGGTGTGTGAAGTCATAGAATGGAGGTGTGTGAAGTCAGAATGGAGGTAGGTGAAATCATAGAATCAAGGTGTGTGAAGTTACAGAATGGAGGTGTGTGAAGTCATAGAATGGAGGTGCGTGAAGTCACAGAATGGAGGTGTGTGAAGTCATAGAATGGAGGTGTGTGAAGTCATAGAATGGAGGTGTGTGAAGTCACAGAATGAAGGTGTGTGAATCACAGAATGGAGGTATGTGAACTGACAATGGAGGTGGGTGAAGTCACAGAATGGAGGTGTGTGAATTCATAGAATGGAGGTGTGTGAAGTCACAGAATGGAGGTGTGTGAATTCATAGAATGGAGGTGTGTGAAGTCATAGAATGGAGGTGTGTGAAGTCACAGAATGGAGGTGTGTGAATTCATAGAATATAGATGTGTGAAATCATAAAATGGAAGTGTTTGAAGTCACAGAATGGAGGTGTGTGAATCACAGAATGGAGGTATGTGAAGTCAGAATGGAGGTGTGTGAAGTCATAGAATGGAGGTGTGTGAAGTCATAGAATGGAGGTGTGTGAAGTCACAGAATGGAGGTGTATGAAGTCACAGAATGGAGGTGTGTGAAGTCATAGAATGGAGGTGTGTGAAGTCACAGAATGAAGGTGTGTGAAGTCACAGAATGGAGGTGTGTTAACTCAGAATGGAGGTGGGTGAAGTCACAGAATGGAGGTGTGTGAAGTCATAGAATGGAGGTGTGTGAAGTCACAGAATGGAGGTGTGTAAATTCATAGAATATAGATGTGTGAAATCATAAAATGGAAGTGTTTGAAGTCACAGAATGGAGGTGTGTGAATCACAGAATGGAGGTATGTGAACTGACAATGGAGGTGGGTGCAGTCACAGAATGGAGGTGTGTGAATTCATAGAATGGAGGTGTGTGAAGTCATAGAGTGGAGTTGTGTGAAAACATAGAATGGAGGTGTGTGAAGTCAGAATGGAGGTGTGTGAAGTCACAGAATTGAGGTGTGTGAATTCACAGAATAGAGGTGTGTGAAGTCAGAATGCAGGTGTGAAGTCACAGAAGGGAGGTGTGTGAAGTCACCGAATGGATGTTTGTGAAGAAAGAATGAAGGTGTTTGAAGTCATAGAATGGAGGTGTGTGACGTCACAGAATGGAGGTTTGTGAAGTTATAGAATGGAGGTGTGTGAAGTCATAGAATTGAGGTGTGTGAAGTCATACAATGAAGGTGTGTGAAGTCAGAATGGAGGTGTGTGAAGTCACAGAATGGAGGTGTGTGAACTCAGAATGGAGGTGTGTGAAGTCATAGATGGAGGTGTGTGAAGACATAGTATGGAGGTGTGTGGAATCATAGAATGGAGTTTTGTGAAGTCACAGAATGGAGCTGTGTGAAGTCAGAATGGAGGTGTGTGAACTCATAGAATGGAGGTGTGTGAAGTCACAATGGAGGTGTGTGAAATCTTAGAATGGAGGTGTGTGAAGTCAAAAAATGGAGGTGTGTGAAGTCATAGAATGGAGGTGTGTGAAGTCATAGAATATATTTTTGTGAAATAAGAATGAAGGTGTGTGAAGTCATAGAATGGAGGTGTGTATCGTCATAGAATGGAATTGTGTGAAGTCATAGAATGGAGCTGTGTGAAGTCAGAATGGAGGTGTGTGAAGTCACAGAATGGAGGTGTGTCAACGCAGAATGGAGGTGTGTTAAGTCACAGAATGGAGGTGTGTGAAGTCATTGAATGGAGGTGTGTGAAGTCATAGAATGGAGGTGTGTGAAGTCAGAATGGAGGTGTGTGAAGTCACAGAATTGAGGTGTGTGAACACAGAATGCAGGTGTGTGAATCACAGAATGGAGGTGTGTGAAATCATAGAATGGAGGTGTGTGAAGTCATAGAATGGACGTTTGTGAAGTAAGAATGAAGGTGTGTGAAGTCATAGAATAGAGGTGTGTGAAGTCAAAGAATGGAGGTGTGTGAAGTCACAGAATGCAGGTGTGTGAATCACACAATGAAGATGTGTGAAGTCTCGAATGGAGGTGTGCGGTCATAGAAGGGAGGTGGGTGAAGTCATAGAAAGGAGGTGTGGGAAGTCATAGAATGGAGGAGTGTGAAGTCATACAGTGGAGGTGACTGAAGACACAGTTTCGAGGTCTGTGAAGTCATAGAATGGAGGTGTGTAAAGTCAGAATGGAGGTGTGTGAAGTCATAGAATGGAGATTTGTGAATTCATAGAATGGAGGTGTGTGACGTCACAATTGAAGTGTGTGAAGTCATAGAATGGAGGTGTGTGAAGTCAAAGAATGGAGGTGTGTGAAGTCATACAATGGAGGTGAATGAAGTCAGAATGGAGGTTTGTGAAGTCACAGAACGAAGGTGTGTGAACGCAGAATGGAGGTATGTGAAGTCATAGATGGAGGTGTGTGAAGTCATAGTATGGAGGTGTGTGAAATCATAGAATGAAGTTTTGTGAAGTCACACAATGGAGGTGTGTGAAGTCAGAATGGAGGTGTGAAGTCATAGAATGGAGGTGTGTGAAGTCAGAATGGAGGTATGTGAAATCATAGAATCAAGGTGTGTGAAGTCACAGAATGGAGGTGTGTGAAGTCATAGAATGGAGGTGTGTGAAGTCATAGAATGGAGGTGTGTGAAGTCACAAAATGAAGGTGTGTGAAGTCACAGAATGGAAGTATGTGAACTCACAATTGAGGTGGGTGAAGTCACAGAATGGAGGTGTGTGAAGTCATAGAATGGAGGTGTGTGAAGTCACAGAATGGAGGTGTGTGAATTCATAGAATGGAGGTGTGTGAAGTCATAGAATGGAGGTGTGTGAAGTCATAGAATGGAGGTGTGTGAATTCATAGAATGGAGGTGTGTGAAGTCACAGAATGGAGGTTGGTGTACTCAAAATGGAGGTGTTTGAAGTCAAAGAATGGAGGTGTGTGAAGTCATAGAATGGAAGTGTGTGAAGTCATAGAATGGAGTTGTGTGGACCCAGAATGGAGGTGTGTGAATTCACAGAATGTAGGTTTGTGAAGTCATACAATGGAGGTGTGTGAAGTCATAGAATGGATGTTTCTAACGTAAGAATGAAGGTGTGTGAAGTCATAGAATGGAGGTGTGTGAAGTCAAAATGGAGGTGTGTGAACTCATAGAATGGAGGTGTGTGAACTCATTGAATTGAGGTGTGTGAAGTCATGGAATGGAGGTGTGTGAAGTCCAAGAATGGAGGTGTGTGAAGTCAAAGAATGGAAGTGTGTGAAGTCACAGAATGGAGGTTGCCGGGGCCAACCGACGGCAAACCAGGGTTCGCAGATTGCGGTTCCTGAAATCGGGGGCTAAGACTAGCAAGAAATAGAAGGGAGACAGACACAGCGGGTCCGGGATGTCCGCAGTCCAGGTAAAGACTGCCGAGACTGCCGGTTTATTTTCCACTCCCCCTTCTTCCCTCCTCCTGACCCAGGGAACCTCCAGGTGTTACATTCATATGGTAATTCTCAGGTCATTTGCATAGAATAGGACCAGAAAGCAATAAGACAATAAAGCCATCGTCTGATGCAAGCCAAGGTACAGTTTCATTCCACTCTGGCTCACAACAGGAGGTGTGTGAAGTCACAGAATTGAAGTGTGTGAAGTCAAAATGGAGGTGTGTGAAGTCAGAGAGTGGAGGTCTGTGAAGACACAGAATAGAGGTGTGTGAAGTCAGAATGGAGGTGTGTGAAATCATAGAATGGAGGTGTGTGAAGCCACAATGCAGGTGTGTGAACTCTTGGAATGAAGGTGTGTGAAGTAAAATTGCAGGTGTGTGAAGTCATAGAATGGAGGTGTGTGAAGTCATAGAATGGAGTTGTGTGAAGTCACAGAATGGAGGTGTGTGAAGTCATAGAATGGAGGTGTGTGAAGTCACAGAATGGAGGTGTGTGAAGTCATAGAATGGAGGTGTGTGAAGTCATAGAATGGAGGTGTGTGATGTCATAGAATGGAGGACTGTGAACTCAGAATGGAGGTTTGTGAATAGAATGGAGGTGTGTGAAGTCACAGAATTGAAGTGTGTGAAGTCAAAATGGAGGTGTGTGAAGTCAGAGAGTGGAGGTCTGTGAAGACACAGAATAGAGGTGTGTGAAGTCAGAATGGAGGTGTGTGAAATCAGAATGGAGGTGTGTGAAATCATAGAATGGAGGTGTGTGAAGCCACAATGCAGGTGTGTGAACTCTTGGAATGAAGGTGTGTGAAGTAAATTGCAGGTATGTGAAGTCATAGAATGGAGGTGTGTGAAGTCATAGAATGGAGGTGTGTGAAGTCACAGAATGGAGGTGTGTGAAGTCATAGAATGGAGGTGTGTGAAGTCACAGAATGGAGGTGTGTGAAGTCATAGAATGGAGATTTGTGAATTCATAGAATGGAGGTGTGTGACGTCACAATTGAAGTGTGTGAAGTCATAGAATGGAAGTGTGTGAAGTCAAAGAATGGAGGTGTGTGAAGTCATACAATGGAGGTGAGTGAAGTCAGAATGGAGGTGTGTGAAGTCACAGAATGGAGGTGTGTGAACTCAGAATGGAGGTGTGTGAAGTCATAGATGGAGGTGTGTGAAGTCATAGTATGGAGGTGTGTGAAATCACAGAATGGAGTTTTGTGAAGTCACACAATGGAGCTGTGTGAAGTCAGAATGGAGGTGTGTGAAGTCATAGAATGGAGGTGTGTGAAGTCAGAATGGAGGTAGGTGAAATCATAGAATCAAGGTGTGTGAAGTTACAGAATGGAGGTGTGTGAAGTCATAGAATGGAGGTGCGTGAAGTCACAGAATGGAGGTGTGTGAAGTCATAGAATGGAGGTGTGTGAAGTCATAGAATGGAGGTGTGTGAAGTCACAGAATGAAGGTGTGTGAATCACAGAATGGAGGTATGTGAACTGACAATGGAGGTGGGTGAAGTCACAGAATGGAGGTGTGTGAATTCATAGAATGGAGGTGTGTGAAGTCACAGAATGGAGGTGTGTGAATTCATAGAATGGAGGTGTGTGAAGTCATAGAATGGAGGTGTGTGAAGTCACAGAATGGAGGTGTGTGAATTCATAGAATATAGATGTGTGAAATCATAAAATGGAAGTGTTTGAAGTCACAGAATGGAGGTGTGTGAATCACAGAATGGAGGTATGTGAAGTCAGAATGGAGGTGTGTGAAGTCACAGAATGGAGGTGTGTGAAGTCATAGAATGGAGGTGTGTGAAGTCACAGAATGGAGGTGTGTAATTTCATAGAATATAGATGTGTGAAATCATAAAATGGAAGTGTTTGAAGTCACAGAATGGAGGTGTGTGAATCACAGAATGGAGGTATGTGAACTGACAATGGAGGTGGGTGAAGTCACAGAATGGAGGTGTGTGAATTCATAGAATGGAGGTGTGTGAAGTCATAGAGTGGAGTTGTGTGAAAACATAGAATGGAGGTGTGTGAAGTCAGAATGGAGGTGTGTGAAGTCACAGAATTGAGGTGTGTGAATTCACAGAATAGAGGTGTGTGAAGTCAGAATGCAGGTGTGAAGTCACAGAAGGGAGGTGTGTGAAGTCACCGAATGGATGTTTGTGAAGAAAGAATGAAGGTGTTTGAAGTCATAGAATGGAGGTGTGTGACGTCACAGAATGGAGGTTTGTGAAGTTATAGAATGGAGGTGTGTGAAGTCATAGAATTGAGGTGTGTGAAGTCATACAATGAAGGTGTGTGAAGTCAGAATGGAGGTGTGTGAAGTCACAGAATGGAGGTGTGTGAACTCAGAATGGAGGTGTGTGAAGTCATAGATGGAGGTGTGTGAAGACATAGTATGGAGGTGTGTGGAATCATAGAATGGAGTTTTGTGAAGTCACAGAATGGAGCTGTGTGAAGTCAGAATGGAGGTGTGTGAACTCATAGAATGGAGGTGTGTGAAGTCACAATGGAGGTGTGTGAAATCTTAGAATGGAGGTGTGTGAAGTCAAAAAATGGAGGTGTGTGAAGTCATAGAATGGAGGTGTGTGAAGTCATAGAATATATTTTTGTGAAATAAGAATGAAGGTGTGTGAAGTCATAGAATGGAGGTGTGTATCGTCATAGAATGGAATTGTGTGAAGTCATAGAATGGAGCTGTGTGAAGTCAGAATGGAGGTGTGTGAAGTCACAGAATGGAGGTGTGTCAACGCAGAATGGAGGTGTGTTAAGTCACAGAATGGAGGTGTGTGAAGTCATTGAATGGAGGTGTGTGAAGTCATAGAATGGAGGTGTGTGAAGTCAGAATGGAGGTGTGTGAAGTCACAGAATTGAGGTGTGTGAACACAGAATGCAGGTGTGTGAATCACAGAATGGAGGTGTGTGAAATCATAGAATGGAGGTGTGTGAAGTCATAGAATGGACGTTTGTGAAGTAAGAATGAAGGTGTGTGAAGTCATAGAATAGAGGTGTGTGAAGTCAAAGAATGGAGGTGTGTGAAGTCACAGAATGCAGGTGTGTGAATCACACAATGAAGATGTGTGAAGTCTCGAATGGAGGTGTGCGGTCATAGAAGGGAGGTGGGTGAAGTCATAGAAAGGAGGTGTGGGAAGTCATAGAATGGAGGAGTGTGAAGTCATACAGTGGAGGTGACTGAAGACACAGTTTCGAGGTCTGTGAAGTCATAGAATGGAGGTGTGTAAAGTCAGAATGGAGGTGTGTGAAGTCATAGAATGGAGATTTGTGAATTCATAGAATGGAGGTGTGTGACGTCACAATTGAAGTGTGTGAAGTCATAGAATGGAGGTGTGTGAAGTCAAAGAATGGAGGTGTGTGAAGTCATACAATGGAGGTGAATGAAGTCAGAATGGAGGTTTGTGAAGTCACAGAACGAAGGTGTGTGAACGCAGAATGGAGGTATGTGAAGTCATAGATGGAGGTGTGTGAAGTCATAGTATGGAGGTGTGTGAAATCATAGAATGAAGTTTTGTGAAGTCACACAATGGAGGTGTGTGAAGTCAGAATGGAGGTGTGAAGTCATAGAATGGAGGTGTGTGAAGTCAGAATGGAGGTATGTGAAATCATAGAATCAAGGTGTGTGAAGTCACAGAATGGAGGTGTGTGAAGTCATAGAATGGAGGTGTGTGAAGTCATAGAATGGAGGTGTGTGAAGTCACAAAATGAAGGTGTGTGAAGTCACAGAATGGAAGTATGTGAACTCACAATTGAGGTGGGTGAAGTCACAGAATGGAGGTGTGTGAAGTCATAGAATGGAGGTGTGTGAAGTCACAGAATGGAGGTGTGTGAATTCATAGAATGGAGGTGTGTGAAGTCATAGAATGGAGGTGTGTGAAGTCATAGAATGGAGGTGTGTGAATTCATAGAATGGAGGTGTGTGAAGTCACAGAATGGAGGTTGGTGTACTCAAAATGGAGGTGTTTGAAGTCAAAGAATGGAGGTGTGTGAAGTCATAGAATGGAAGTGTGTGAAGTCATAGAATGGAGGTGTGTGGACCCAGAATGGAGGTGTGTGAATTCACAGAATGTAGGTTTGTGAAGTCATACAATGGAGGTGTGTGAAGTCATAGAATGGATGTTTCTAACGTAAGAATGAAGGTGTGTGAAGTCATAGAATAGAGGTGTGTGAAGTCAAAATGGAGGTGTGTGAACTCATAGAATGGAGGTGTGTGAACTCATTGAATTGAGGTGTGTGAAGTCATGGAATGGAGGTGTGTGAAGTCCAAGAATGGAGGTGTGTGAAGTCAAAGAATGGAAGTGTGTGAAGTCACAGAATGGAGGTTGCCGGGGCCAACCGACGGCAAACCAGGGTTCGCAGATTGCGGTTCCTGAAATCGGGGGCTAAGACTAGCAAGAAATAGAAGGGAGACAGACACAGCGGGTCCGGGATGTCCGCAGTCCAGGTAAAGACTGCTGAGACTGCCGGTTTATTTTCCACTCCCCCTTCTTCCCTCCTCCTGACCCAGGGAAACTCCAGGTGTTACATTCATATGGTAATTCTCAGGTCATTTGCATAGAATAGGACCAGAAAGCAATAAGACAATAAAGCCATCGTCTGATGCAAGCCAAGGTACAGTTTCATTCCACTCTGGCTCACAACAGGAGGTGTGTGAAGTCACAGAATTGAAGTGTGTGAAGTCAAAATGGAGGTGTGTGAAGTCAGAGAGTGGAGGTCTGTGAAGACACAGAATAGAGGTGTGTGAAGTCAGAATGGAGGTGTGTGAAATCATAGAATGGAGGTGTGTGAAGCCACAATGCAGGTGTGTGAACTCTTGGAATGAAGGTGTGTGAAGTAAAATTGCAGGTGTGTGAAGTCATAGAATGGAGGTGTGTGAAGTCATAGAATGGAGTTGTGTGAAGTCACAGAATGGAGGTGTGTGAAGTCATAGAATGGACGTGTGTGAAGTCACAGAATGGAGGTGTGTGAAGTCATAGAATGGAGGTGTGTGAAGTCATAGAATGGAGGTGTGTGATGTCATAGAATGGAGGACTGTGAACTCAGAATGGAGGTTTGTGAATAGAATGGAGGTGTGTGAAGTCACAGAATTGAAGTGTGTGAAGTCAAAATGGAGGTGTGTGAAGTCAGAGAGTGGAGGTCTGTGAAGACACAGAATAGAGGTGTGTGAAGTCAGAATGGAGGTGTGTGAAATCAGAATGGAGGTGTGTGAAATCATAGAATGGAGGTGTGTGAAGCCACAATGCAGGTGTGTGAACTCTTGGAATGAAGGTGTGTGAAGTAAATTGCAGGTATGTGAAGTCATAGAATGGAGGTGTGTGAAGTCATAGAATGGAGGTGTGTGAAGTCACAGAATGGAGGTGTGTGAAGTCATAGAATGGAGGTGTGTGAAGTCACAGAATGGAGGTGTGTGAAGTCATAGAATGGAGGTGTGTGAAGTCATAGAATGGAGGTGTGTGATGTCATAGAATGGAGGACTGTGAACTCAGAATGGAGGTTTGTGAATAGAATGGAGGTGTGTGAAGTCACAGAATGGAGGTATGTGAAGTCATAGAATGGAGGTGTGTGAAGTCATAAAATGCAGGTGTGTGAATTTATAGAATGAAGGTGTGTGAAGTCACAATGGAGTGGTGCGAAGTCATAGAATGATTGTTTTTCATGTCAAAGAATGGAGGTGTGTGAAGTCATAGAATGGAGTTGTGTGAAGTCAGATTGGAGGAGTGTGAAAGCAGAGATTGGAGGTGGGTCAACTCAGAAATGAGGTGTGTGAAGTCATAGAATGGAGGTGTGTGAAGTCATAGAATGGAGGTGTGTGAAATCATAGAATGGAGGTGTGTGAAGTCAAAGAATTGAGGTGTGTAAAGTCAGAATAGAGGTGTGTGAAGTCAGAATGGAGGTGTGTGAAGTCATAGAATGGAAGTGTGTGAAGTCATAGAATGGAGGTCTGTGAACTCAGAATGGGGGTTTGTGAAGTCATAGAATGGAGGTGTGTGAACTCAGAATGGAGGTGTGTGAAGTCAGAGAATGGAGGTGTGTGAAGTCATAGAATGGAGGTGTGTGAAATCACAGAATGGAGGTGTGTGAATTCATAGAATGGAGGTGTGTGAAGTCATAGGCTCGAGGTGTGTGAAGTCACAGAATGGAGGTGTGTGAAGTCACAGAATGGAGGTGTGTGAAGTCACAGAATGGAGGTGTGTGAACTCAGAATGGAGGTGTGTGAAGTCAGAGAATTGAGGTGTGTGAAGTCAGAATGGAGGTGTGTGAAGTCAGAATGGAGGTGAGTGAAGTCATAGAATTGAGGTGTTTGAAGTCACAATGGAGTTGTGTGAAGTCATAGAATGGAGGTGTGTGAAGTCACAGTATGAAGGTGTGTGAAGTCACAGAATGGAGGTGTGTGAACTCAGAATGGAGGTGGGTGAAGTCACAGAATGGAGGTGTGTGAAGTCATAGAATGGAGGTGGGTGAAGTCACAGAATGGAGGTGTGTGAAATCATAAAATGGAAGTGTTTGAAGTCACAGAATGGAGGTGTGTGAAGTCAGAATGGAGGTGTGTGAAGTCATACAATTGAGGTGTGTGAAGTCAGAATGGAGGTGTGTGAACTCATAGAATGGAGGTGTGTGAAATCGCAGTGGAGGTGTGGGAAGTCATAGAATGGAGGAGTGTGAACTCACAGAGTGGAGGTGAGTGAAGTCACAGATTCGAGGTCTATGAAGTCATAGAATGGAGGTGTGAGAAGTCAGAATGGAGGTGTGTGAACTCATAGAATGGAGGTGTGTGAAGTCACAATGGAGGTGTGTGAAATCTTAGAATGGAGGTGTGTGAAGTCAAAAAATGGAGGTGTGTGAAGTCATAGAATGGAGGTGTGTGAAGTCATAGAATGGATTTTTGTGAAATAAGAATGAAGGTGTGTGAAGTCATAGAATGGAGGTGTGTGACGGTACAGAATGGAGTTGTGTGAAGTCATAGAATGGAGCTGTGTGAAGTCAGAATGGAGGTGTGTAAACTCATAGAATGGAGTTGTGTGAAGTCACAATGGAGGTGTGTGAAATCTTAGAATGGAGGTGTGTGAAGTCAAAAAATGGAGGTGTGTGAAGTCATAGAATGGAGGTGTGTGAAGTCATAGAATGGATTTTTGTGAAATAAGAATGAAGGTGTGTGAAGTCATAGATGGAGGTGTGTGAAATCATAGAATGGAGGTGTGTGAAGTCAAAGAATTGAGGTGTGTAAAGTCAGAATAGTGGTGTGTGAAGTCAGAATGGAGGTGTGTGAAGTCATAGAATGGAAGTGTGTGAAGTCGTAGAATGGAGGTCTGTGAACTCAGAATGGGGGTTTGTGAAGTCATAGAATGGAGGTGTGTGAACTCAGAATGGAGGTGTGTGAAGTCACAGAATGGAGGTGTGTGAAGTCATAGAATGGAGGTGTGTGAAATCACAGAATGGAGGTGTGTGAATTCATAGAATGGAGGTGTGTGAAGTCATAGGCTCGAGGTGTGTGAAGTCACAGAATGGAGGTGTGTGAAGTCACAGAATGGAGGTGTGTGAAGTCACAGAATGGAGGTGTGTGAACTCAGAATGGAGGTGTGTGAAGTCAGAGAATTGAGGTGTGTGAAGTCAGAATGGAGGTGTGTGAAGTCAGAATGGAGGTGAGTGAAGTCATAGAATTGAGGTGTTTGAAGTCACAATGGAGTTGTGTGAAGTCATAGAATGGAGGTGTGTGAAGTCACAGTATGAAGGTGTGTGAAGTCACAGAATGGAGGTGTGTGAACTCAGAATGGAGGTGGGTGAAGTCACAGAATGGAGGTGTGTGAAGTCATAGAATGGAGGTATGTGAAGTCACAGAATGGAGGTGTGTGAAATCATAAAATGGAAGTGTTTGAAGTCACAGAATGGAGGTGTGTGAAGTCAGAATGGAGGTGTGTGAAGTCATACAATTGAGGTGTGTGAAGTCAGAATGGAGGTGTGTGAAGTCATAGAATGGAGGTGTGTGAAGTCATAGAATGGATTTTTGTGAAATAAGAATGAAGGTGTGTGAAGTCATAGAATGGAGGTGTGTGACGTCACAGAATGGAGTTGTGTGAAGTCATAGAATGGAGCTGTGTGAAGTCAGAATGGAGGTGTGTGAAGTCACAGAAATGGGGTGTGTCCACTCAGAATGGAGGTGTGTGAAGTGACAGAATTGAGGTGTGTGAAGTCATAGAATGGAGGTGTGTGAAGTTACAGAATGGAGATTTGTAAAATCAGAATGGAGGTGTGTGAAGTCATAGAATTGAGGTGTGTGAACACAGAATGCAGGTGTGTGAATCACAGAATGGAGGTGTGTGAAATCATAGAATGGAGGTGTGTGAAGTCATAGAATGGATGTTTGTGAAGAATGAAGGTGTGTGAAATCATAGAATAGAGGTGTGTGAAGTCAAAGAATGGAGGTGTGTGAAGTCACAGAATGCAGGTGTGTGAAGTCACACAATGGAGGTGTGTGAAGTCTCAAATGGAGTTGTGCGGTCATAGAAGGAAGGTGGGTGAAGTCATAGAAAGGAGGTGTGGGAAGTCATAGAATGCAGGAGTGAGAAGTCATACAGTGGAGGTGACTGAAGACACAGATTCGAGGTCTGTGAAGTCATAGAATGGAGGTGTGTAAAGTCAGAATGGAGGTGTGTGAAGTCATAGAATGGAGATTTGTGAATTCATAGAATGGAGGTGTGTGACGTCACAATTGAAGTGTGTGAAGTCATAGAATGGAGGTGTGTGAAGTCAAAGAATGGAGGTGTGTGAAGTCATACAATGGAGGTGAGTGAAGTCAGAATGGAGGTGTGTGAAGTCACAGAATGGAGGTGTGTGAACTCAGAATGGAGGTGTGTGAAGTCATAGATGGAGGTGTGTGAAGTCATAGTATGGAGGTGTGTGAAATCACAGAATGGAGTTTTGTGAAGTCACACAATGGAGCTGTGTGAAGTCAGAATGGTGGTGTGTGAAGTCATAGAATGGAGGTGTGTGAAGTCAGAATGGAGGTAGGTGAAATCATAGAATCAAGGTGTGTGAAGTTACAGAATGGAGGTGTGTGAAGTCATAGAATGGAGGTGCGTGAAGTCACAGAATGGAGGTGTGTGAAGTCATAGAATGGAGGTGTGTGAAGTCATAGAATGGAGGTGTGTGAAGTCACAGAATGAAGGTGTGTGAATCACAGAATGGAGGTATGTGAACTGACAATGGAGGTGGGTGAAGTCACAGAATGGAGGTGTGTGAATTCATAGAATGGAGGTGTGTGAAGTCACAGAATGGAGGTGTGTGAATTCATAGAATGGAGGTGTGTGAAGTCATAGAATGGAGGTGTGTGAAAACATAGAATGGAGGTGTGTGAAGGCAGAATTGAGGTGTGTGAAGTCACAGAATTGAGGTGTGTGAATTCACAGAATAGAGGTGTGTGAAGTCAGAATGCAGGTGTGAAGTCACAGAAGGGAGGTGTGTGAAGTCACCGAATGGATGTTTGTGAAGAAAGAATGAAGGAGTTTGAAGTCATAGAATGGAGGTGTGTGACGTCACAGAATGGAGGTTTGTGAAGTTATAGAATGGAGGTGTGTGAAGTCATAGAATTGAGGTGTGTGAAGTCATACAATGAAGGTGTGTGAAGTCAGAATGGAGGTGTGTGAAGTCACAGAATGGAGGTGTGTGAACTCAGAATGGAGGTGTGTGAAGTCATAGATGGAGGTGTGTGAAATCATAGAATGGAGGTGTGTGAAGTCAAAGAATTGAGGTGTGTAAAGTCAGAATAGAGGTGTGTGAAGTCAGAATGGAGGTGTGTGAAGTCATAGAATGGAAGTGTGTGAAGTCATAGAATGGAGGACTGTGAACTCAGAATGGGGGTTTGTGAAGTCATAGAATGGAGGTGTGTGAACTCAGAATGGAGGTGTGTGAAGTCACAGAATGGAGGTGTGTGAAGTCATAGAATGGAGGTGTGTGAAATCACAGAATGGAGGTGTGTGAATTCATAGAATGGAGGTGTGTGAAGTCATAGGATCGAGGTGTGTGAAGTCACAGAATGGAGGTGTGTGAAGTCACAGAATGGAGGTGTGTGAAGTCACAGAATGGAGGTGTGTGAACTCAGAATGGAGGTGTGTGAAGTCAGAGAATTGAGGTGTGTGAAGTCAGAATGGAGGTGTGTGAAGTCAGAATGGAGGTGAGTGAAGTCATAGAATTGAAGTGTTTGAAGTCACAATGGAGTTGTGTGAAGTCATAGAATGGAGGTGTGTGAAGTCACAGTATGAAGGTGTGTGAAGTCACAGAATGGAGGTGTGTGAACTCAGAATGGAGGTGGGTGAAGTCACAGAATGGAGGTGTGTGAAGTCATAGAATGGAGGTGTGTGAAGTCTCAGAATGGAGGTGTGTGAAATCATAAAATGGAAGTGTTTGAAGTCACAGAATGGAGGTGTGTGAAGTCAGAATGGAGGTGTGTGAACTCATAGAATGGAGGTGTGTGAAATCGCAGTGGAGGTGTGGGAAGTCATAGAATGGAGGAGTGTGAACTCATAGAGTGGAGGTGAGTGAAGTCACAGATTCGAGGTCTATGAAGTCATAGAATGGAGGTGTGAGAAGTCAGAATGGAGGTGTGTGAACTCATAGAATGGAGGTGTGTGAAGTCACAATGGAGGTGTGTGAAATCTTAGAATGGAGGTGTGTGAAGTCAAAAAATGGAGGTGTGTAAAGTCATAGAATGAAGGTGTGTGAAGTCATAGAATGGATTTTTGTGAAATAAGAATGAAGGTGTGTGAAGTCATAGAATGGAGGTGTGTGACGTCACAGAATGGAGTTGTGTGAAGTCATAGAATGGAGCTGTGTGAAGTCAGAATGGAGGTGTGTGAAGTCACAGAAAAGGGGTGTGTCAACCCAGAATGGAGGTGTGTGAAGTGACAGAATTGAGGTGTGTGAAGTCATAAAATGGAGGTGTGTGAAGTTACAGAATGGAGATGTGTGAAATCAGAATGGAGGTGTGTGAAGTCATAGAATTGAGGTGTGTGAACACAGAATGCAGGTGTGTGAATCACAGAATGGAGGTGTGTGAAATCATAGAATGGAGGTGTGTGAAGTCATAGAATGGACGTTTGTGAAGAATGAAGGTGTGTGAAATCATAGAATAGAGGTGTGTGAAGTCAAAGAATGGAGGTGTGTGAAGTCACAGAATGCAGGTGTGTGAAGTCACACAATGGAGGTGTGTGAAGTCTCGAATGGAGTTGTGCGGTCATAGAAGGGAGGTGGGTGAAGTCATAGAAAGGAGGTGTGGGAAGTCATAGAATGCAGGAGTGAGAAGTCATACAGTGGAGGTGACTGAAGACACAGATTCGAGGTCTGTGAAGTCATAGAATGGAGGTGTGTAAAGTCAGAATGGAGGTGTGTGAAGTCATAGAATGGAGATTTGTGAATTCATAGAATGGAGGTGTGTGACGTCACAATTGAAGTGTGTGAAGTCATAGTATGGAGGTGTGTGAAGTCAAAGAATGGAGGTGTGTGAAGTCATACAATGGAGGTGAGTGAAGTCAGAATGGAGGTGTGTGAAGTCACAGAATGGAGGTGTGTGAACTCAGAATGGAGGTGTGTGAAGTCATAGATGGAGGTGTGTGAAGTCATAGTATGGAGGTGTGTGAAATCACAGAATGGAGTTTTGTGAAGTCACACAATGGAGCTGTGTGAAGTCAGAATGGAGGTGTGTGAAGTCATAGAATGGAGGTGTGTGAAGTCAGAATGGAGGTAGGTGAAATCATAGAATCAAGGTGTGTGAAGTTACAGAATGGAGGTGTGTGAAGTCATAGAATGGAGGTGCGTGAAGTCACAGAATGGAGGTGTGTGAAGTCATAGAATGGAGGTGTGTGAAGTCATAGAATGGAGGTGTGTGAAGTCACAGAATGAAGGGGTGTGAATCACAGAATGGAGGTATGTGAACTGACAATGGAGGTGGGTGAAGTCACAGAATGGAGGTGTGTGAATTCATAGAATGGAGGTGTGTGAAGTCACAGAATGGAGGTGTGTGAATTCATAGAATGGAGGTGTGTGAAGTCATAGAATGGAGGTGTGTGAAAACATAGAATGGAGGTGTGTAAAGGCAGAATTGAGGTGTGTGAAGTCACAGAATTGAGGTGTGTGAATTCACAGAATACAGGTGTGTGAAGTCAGAATGCAGGTGTGAAGTCACAGAAGGGAGGTGTGTGAAGTCACCGAATGGATGTTCGTGAAGAAAGAATGAAGGAGTTTGAAGTCATAGAATGGAGGTGTGTGACGTCACAGAATGGAGGTTTGTGAAGTTATAGAATGGAGGTGTGTGAAGTCATAGAATTGAGGTGTGTGAAGTCATACAATGAAGGTGTGTGAAGTCAGAATGGAGGTGTGTGAAGTCACAGAATGGAGGTGTGTGAACTCAGAATGGAGGTGTGTGAAGTCATAGATGGAGGTGTGTGAAATCATAGAATGGAGGTGTGTGAAGTCAAAAAATTGAGGTGTGTAAAGTCAGAATAGAGGTGTGTGAAGTCAGAATGGAAGTGTGTGAAGTCATAGAATGGAAGTGTGTGAAGTCATAGAATGGAGGTCTGTGAACTCAGAATGGGGGTTTGTGAAGTCATAGAATGGAGGTGTGTGAACTCAGAATGGAGGTGTGTGAAGTCACAGAATGGAGGTGTGTGAAGTCATAGAATGGAGGTGTGTGAAATCACAGAATGGAGGTGTGTGAATTCATAGAATGGAGGTGTGTGAAGTCATAGGCTCGAGGTTTGTGAAGTCACAGAATGGAGGTGTGTCAAGTCACAGAATGGAGGTGTGTGAAGTCACAGAATGGAGGTGTGTGAACTCAGAATGGAGGTGTGTGAAGTCAGAGAATTGAGGTGTGTGAAGTCAGAATGGAGGTGTGTGAAGTCAGAATGGAGGTGAGTGAAGTCATAGAATTGAGGTGTTTGAAGTCACAATGGAGTTGTGTGAAGTCATAGAATGGAGGTGTGTGAAGTCACAGTATGAAGGTGTGTGAAGTCACAGAATGGAGGTGTGTGAACTCAGAATGGAGGTGGGTGAAGTCACAGAATGGAGGTGTGTGAAGTCATAGAATGGAGGTGTGTGAAGTCACAGAATGGAGGTGTGTGAAATCATAAAATGGAAGTGTTTGAAGTCACAGAATGGAGGTGTGTGAAGTCAGAATGGAGGTGTGTGAAGTCATACAATTGAGGTGTGTGAAGTCAGAATGGAGGTGTGTGAAGTCATAGAATGGATTTTTGTGAAATAAGAATGAAGGTGTGTGAAGTCATAGAATGGAGGTGTGTGACGTCACAGAATGGAGTTGTGTGAAGTCATAGAATGGAGCTGTGTGAAGTCAGAATGGAGGTGTGTGAAGTCACAGAAAAGGGGTGTGTCAACTCAGAATGGAGGTGTGTGAAGTGACAGAATTGAGGTGTGTGAAGTCATAGAATGGAGGTGTGTGAAGTTACAGAATGGAGATGTGTGAAATCAGAATGGAGGTGTGTGAAGTCATAGAATTGAGGTGTGTGAACACAGAATGCAGGTGTGTGAATCACAGAATGGAGGTGTGTGAAATCATAGAATGGAGGTGTGTGAAGTCATAGAATGGATGTTTGTGAAGAATGAAGGTGTGTGAAATCATAGAATAGAGGTGTGTGAAGTAAAAGAATGGAGGTGTGTGAAGTCACAGAATGCAGGTGTGTGAAGTCACACAATGGAGGTGTGTGAAGTCTCGAATGGAGTTGTGCGGTCATAGAAGGGAGGTGGGTGAAGTCATAGAAAGGAGGTGTGGGAAGTCATAGAATGCAGGAGTGAGAAGTCATACAGTGGAGGTGACTGAAGACACAGATTCGAGGTCTGTGAAGTCATAGAATGGAGGTGTGTAAAGTCAGAATGGAGGTGTGTGAAGTCATAGAATGGAGATTTGTGAATTCATAGAATGGAGGTGTGTGACGTCACAATTGAAGTGTGTGAAGTCATAGAATGGAGGTGTGTGAAGTCAAAGAATGGAGGTGTGTGAAGTCATACAATGGAGGTGAGTGAAGTCAGAATGGAGGTGTGTGAAGTCACAGAATGGAGGTGTGTGAACTCAGAATGGAGGTGTGTGAAGTCATAGATGGAGGTGTGTGAAGTCATAGTATGGAGGTGTGTGAAATCATAGAATGGAGTTTTGTGAAGTCACACAATGGAGCTGTGTGAAGTCAGAATGGAGGTGTGTGAAGTCATAGAATGGAGGTGTGTGAAGTCAGAATGGAGGTAGGTGAAATCATAGAATCAAGGTGTGTGAAGTTACAGAATGGAGGTGTGTGAAGTCATAGAATGGAGGTGCGTGAAGTCACAGAATGGAGGTGTGTGAAGTCATAGAATGGAGGTGTGTGAAGTCATAGAATGGAGGTGTGTGAAGTCACAGAATGAAGGGGTGTGAATCACAGAATGGAGGTATGTGAACTGACAATGGAGGTGGGTGAAGTCACAGAATGGAGGTGTGTGAATTCATAGAATGGAGGTGTGTGAAGTCACAGAATGGAGGTGTGTGAATTCATAGAATGGAGGTGTGTGAAGTCATAGAATGGAGGTGTGTGAAAACATAGAATGGAGGTGTGTGAAGGCAGAATTGAGGTGTGTGAAGTCACAGAATTGAGGTGTGTGAATTCACAGAATAGAGGTGTGTGAAGTCAGAATGCAGGTGTGAAGTCACAGAAGGGAGGTGTGTGAAGTCACCGAATGGATGTTTGTGAAGAAAGAATGAAGGAGTTTGAAGTCATAGAATGGAGGTGTGTGACGTCACAGAATGGAGGTTTGTGAAGTTATAGAATGGAGGTGTGTGAAGTCATAGAATTGAGGTGTGTGAAGTCATACAATGAAGGTGTGTGAAGTCAGAATGGAGGTGTGTGAAGTCACAGAATGGAGGTGTGTGAACTCAGAATGGAGGTGTGTGAAGTCATAGATGGAGGTGTGTGAAATCATAGAATGGAGGTGTGTGAAGTCAAAGAATTGAGGTGTGTAAAGTCAGAATAGAGGTGTGTGAAGTCAGAATGGAGGTGTGTGAAGTCATAGAATGGAAGTGTGTGAAGTCATAGAATGGAGGTCTGTGAACTCAGAATGGGGGTTTGTGAAGTCATAGAATGGAGGTGTGTGAACTCAGAATGGAGGTGTGTGAAGTCACAGAATGGAGGTGTGTGAAGTCATAGAATGGAGGTGTGTGAAATCACAGAATGGAGGTGTGTGAATTCATAGAATGGAGGTGTGTGAAGTCATAGGATCGAGGTGTGTGAAGTCACAGAATGGAGGTGTGTGAAGTCACAGAATGGAGGTGTGTGAAGTCACAGAATGGAGGTGTGTGAACTCAGAATGGAGGTGTGTGAAGTCAGAGAATTGAGGTGTGTGAAGTCAGAATGGAGGTGTGTGAAGTCAGAATGGAGGTGAGTGAAGTCATAGAATTGAGGTGTTTGAAGTCACAATGGAGTTGTGTGAAGTCATAGAATGGAGGTGTGTGAAGTCACAGTATGAAGGTGTGTGAAGTCACAGAATGGAGGTGTGTGAACTCAGAATGGAGGTGGGTGAAGTCACAGAATGGAGGTGTGTGAAGTCATAGAATGGAGGTATGTGAAGTCACAGAATGGAGGTGTGTGAAATCATAAAATGGAAGTGTTTGAAGTCACAGAATGGAGGTGTGTGAAGTCAGAATGGAGGTGTGTGAAGTCATACAATTGAGGTGTGTGAAGTCAGAATGGAGGTGTGTGAAGTCATAGAATGGAGGTGTGTGAAGTCATAGAATGGATTTTTGTGAAATAAGAATGAAGGTGTGTGAAGTCATAGAATGGAGGTGTGTGACGTCACAGAATGGAGTTGTGTGAAGTCATAGAATGGAGCTGTGTGAAGTCAGAATGGAGGTGTGTGAAGTCACAGAAATGGGGTGTGTCCACTCAGAATGGAGGTGTGTGAAGTGACAGAATTGAGGTGTGTGAAGTCATAGAATGGAGGTGTGTGAAGTTACAGAATGGAGATTTGTAAAATCAGAATGGAGGTGTGTGAAGTCATAGAATTGAGGTGTGTGAACACAGAATGCAGGTGTGTGAATCACAGAATGGAGGTGTGTGAAATCATAGAATGGAGGTGTGTGAAGTCATAGAATGGATGTTTGTGAAGAATGAAGGTGTGTGAAATCATAGAATAGAGGTGTGTGAAGTCAAAGAATGGAGGTGTGTGAAGTCACAGAATGCAGGTGTGTGAAGTCACACAATGGAGGTGTGTGAAGTCTCAAATGGAGTTGTGCGGTCATAGAAGGAAGGTGGGTGAAGTCATAGAAAGGAGGTGTGGGAAGTCATAGAATGCAGGAGTGAGAAGTCATACAGTGGAGGTGACTGAAGACACAGATTCGAGGTCTGTGAAGTCATAGAATGGAGGTGTGTAAAGTCAGAATGGAGGTGTGTGAAGTCATAGAATGGAGATTTGTGAATTCATAGAATGGAGGTGTGTGACGTCACAATTGAAGTGTGTGAAGTCATAGAATGGAGGTGTGTGAAGTCAAAGAATGGAGGTGTGTGAAGTCATACAATGGAGGTGAGTGAAGTCAGAATGGAGGTGTGTGAAGTCACAGAATGGAGGTGTGTGAACTCAGAATGGAGGTGTGTGAAGTCATAGATGGAGGTGTGTGAAGTCATAGTATGGAGGTGTGTGAAATCACAGAATGGAGTTTTGTGAAGTCACACAATGGAGCTGTGTGAAGTCAGAATGGTGGTGTGTGAAGTCATAGAATGGAGGTGTGTGAAGTCAGAATGGAGGTAGGTGAAATCATAGAATCAAGGTGTGTGAAGTTACAGAATGGAGGTGTGTGAAGTCATAGAATGGAGGTGCGTGAAGTCACAGAATGGAGGTGTGTGAAGTCATAGAATGGAGGTGTGTGAAGTCATAGAATGGAGGTGTGTGAAGTCACAGAATGAAGGTGTGTGAATCACAGAATGGAGGTATGTGAACTGACAATGGAGGTGGGTGAAGTCACAGAATGGAGGTGTGTGAATTCATAGAATGGAGGTGTGTGAAGTCACAGAATGGAGGTGTGTGAATTCATAGAATGGAGGTGTGTGAAGTCATAGAATGGAGGTGTGTGAAAACATAGAATGGAGGTGTGTGAAGGCAGAATTGAGGTGTGTGAAGTCACAGAATTGAGGTGTGTGAATTCACAGAATAGAGGTGTGTGAAGTCAGAATGCAGGTGTGAAGTCACAGAAGGGAGGTGTGTGAAGTCACCGAATGGATGTTTGTGAAGAAAGAATGAAGGAGTTTGAAGTCATAGAATGGAGGTGTGTGACGTCACAGAATGGAGGTTTGTGAAGTTATAGAATGGAGGTGTGTGAAGTCATAGAATTGAGGTGTGTGAAGTCATACAATGAAGGTGTGTGAAGTCAGAATGGAGGTGTGTGAAGTCACAGAATGGAGGTGTGTGAACTCAGAATGGAGGTGTGTGAAGTCATAGATGGAGGTGTGTGAAATCATAGAATGGAGGTGTGTGAAGTCAAAGAATTGAGGTGTGTAAAGTCAGAATAGAGGTGTGTGAAGTCAGAATGGAGGTGTGTGAAGTCATAGAATGGAAGTGTGTGAAGTCATAGAATGGAGGACTGTGAACTCAGAATGGGGGTTTGTGAAGTCATAGAATGGAGGTGTGTGAACTCAGAATGGAGGTGTGTGAAGTCACAGAATGGAGGTGTGTGAAGTCATAGAATGGAGGTGTGTGAAATCACAGAATGGAGGTGTGTGAATTCATAGAATGGAGGTGTGTGAAGTCATAGGATCGAGGTGTGTGAAGTCACAGAATGGAGGTGTGTGAAGTCACAGAATGGAGGTGTGTGAAGTCACAGAATGGAGGTGTGTGAACTCAGAATGGAGGTGTGTGAAGTCAGAGAATTGAGGTGTGTGAAGTCAGAATGGAGGTGTGTGAAGTCAGAATGGAGGTGAGTGAAGTCATAGAATTGAAGTGTTTGAAGTCACAATGGAGTTGTGTGAAGTCATAGAATGGAGGTGTGTGAAGTCACAGTATGAAGGTGTGTGAAGTCACAGAATGGAGGTGTGTGAACTCAGAATGGAGGTGGGTGAAGTCACAGAATGGAGGTGTGTGAAGTCATAGAATGGAGGTGTGTGAAGTCTCAGAATGGAGGTGTGTGAAATCATAAAATGGAAGTGTTTGAAGTCACAGAATGGAGGTGTGTGAAGTCAGAATGGAGGTGTGTGAACTCATAGAATGGAGGTGTGTGAAATCGCAGTGGAGGTGTGGGAAGTCATAGAATGGAGGAGTGTGAACTCATAGAGTGGAGGTGAGTGAAGTCACAGATTCGAGGTCTATGAAGTCATAGAATGGAGGTGTGAGAAGTCAGAATGGAGGTGTGTGAACTCATAGAATGGAGGTGTGTGAAGTCACAATGGAGGTGTGTGAAATCTTAGAATGGAGGTGTGTGAAGTCAAAAAATGGAGGTGTGTAAAGTCATAGAATGAAGGTGTGTGAAGTCATAGAATGGATTTTTGTGAAATAAGAATGAAGGTGTGTGAAGTCATAGAATGGAGGTGTGTGACGTCACAGAATGGAGTTGTGTGAAGTCATAGAATGGAGCTGTGTGAAGTCAGAATGGAGGTGTGTGAAGTCACAGAAAAGGGGTGTGTCAACCCAGAATGGAGGTGTGTGAAGTGACAGAATTGAGGTGTGTGAAGTCATAAAATGGAGGTGTGTGAAGTTACAGAATGGAGATGTGTGAAATCAGAATGGAGGTGTGTGAAGTCATAGAATTGAGGTGTGTGAACACAGAATGCAGGTGTGTGAATCACAGAATGGAGGTGTGTGAAATCATAGAATGGAGGTGTGTGAAGTCATAGAATGGACGTTTGTGAAGAATGAAGGTGTGTGAAATCATAGAATAGAGGTGTGTGAAGTCAAAGAATGGAGGTGTGTGAAGTCACAGAATGCAGGTGTGTGAAGTCACACAATGGAGGTGTGTGAAGTCTCGAATGGAGTTGTGCGGTCATAGAAGGGAGGTGGGTGAAGTCATAGAAAGGAGGTGTGGGAAGTCATAGAATGCAGGAGTGAGAAGTCATACAGTGGAGGTGACTGAAGACACAGATTCGAGGTCTGTGAAGTCATAGAATGGAGGTGTGTAAAGTCAGAATGGAGGTGTGTGAAGTCATAGAATGGAGATTTGTGAATTCATAGAATGGAGGTGTGTGACGTCACAATTGAAGTGTGTGAAGTCATAGTATGGAGGTGTGTGAAGTCAAAGAATGGAGGTGTGTGAAGTCATACAATGGAGGTGAGTGAAGTCAGAATGGAGGTGTGTGAAGTCACAGAATGGAGGTGTGTGAACTCAGAATGGAGGTGTGTGAAGTCATAGATGGAGGTGTGTGAAGTCATAGTATGGAGGTGTGTGAAATCACAGAATGGAGTTTTGTGAAGTCACACAATGGAGCTGTGTGAAGTCAGAATGGAGGTGTGTGAAGTCATAGAATGGAGGTGTGTGAAGTCAGAATGGAGGTAGGTGAAATCATAGAATCAAGGTGTGTGAAGTTACAGAATGGAGGTGTGTGAAGTCATAGAATGGAGGTGCGTGAAGTCACAGAATGGAGGTGTGTGAAGTCATAGAATGGAGGTGTGTGAAGTCATAGAATGGAGGTGTGTGAAGTCACAGAATGAAGGGGTGTGAATCACAGAATGGAGGTATGTGAACTGACAATGGAGGTGGGTGAAGTCACAGAATGGAGGTGTGTGAATTCATAGAATGGAGGTGTGTGAAGTCACAGAATGGAGGTGTGTGAATTCATAGAATGGAGGTGTGTGAAGTCATAGAATGGAGGTGTGTGAAAACATAGAATGGAGGTGTGTAAAGGCAGAATTGAGGTGTGTGAAGTCACAGAATTGAGGTGTGTGAATTCACAGAATACAGGTGTGTGAAGTCAGAATGCAGGTGTGAAGTCACAGAAGGGAGGTGTGTGAAGTCACCGAATGGATGTTCGTGAAGAAAGAATGAAGGAGTTTGAAGTCATAGAATGGAGGTGTGTGACGTCACAGAATGGAGGTTTGTGAAGTTATAGAATGGAGGTGTGTGAAGTCATAGAATTGAGGTGTGTGAAGTCATACAATGAAGGTGTGTGAAGTCAGAATGGAGGTGTGTGAAGTCACAGAATGGAGGTGTGTGAACTCAGAATGGAGGTGTGTGAAGTCATAGATGGAGGTGTGTGAAATCATAGAATGGAGGTGTGTGAAGTCAAAAAATTGAGGTGTGTAAAGTCAGAATAGAGGTGTGTGAAGTCAGAATGGAAGTGTGTGAAGTCATAGAATGGAAGTGTGTGAAGTCATAGAATGGAGGTCTGTGAACTCAGAATGGGGGTTTGTGAAGTCATAGAATGGAGGTGTGTGAACTCAGAATGGAGGTGTGTGAAGTCACAGAATGGAGGTGTGTGAAGTCATAGAATGGAGGTGTGTGAAATCACAGAATGGAGGTGTGTGAATTCATAGAATGGAGGTGTGTGAAGTCATAGGCTCGAGGTTTGTGAAGTCACAGAATGGAGGTGTGTCAAGTCACAGAATGGAGGTGTGTGAAGTCACAGAATGGAGGTGTGTGAACTCAGAATGGAGGTGTGTGAAGTCAGAGAATTGAGGTGTGTGAAGTCAGAATGGAGGTGTGTGAAGTCAGAATGGAGGTGAGTGAAGTCATAGAATTGAGGTGTTTGAAGTCACAATGGAGTTGTGTGAAGTCATAGAATGGAGGTGTGTGAAGTCACAGTATGAAGGTGTGTGAAGTCACAGAATGGAGGTGTGTGAACTCAGAATGGAGGTGGGTGAAGTCACAGAATGGAGGTGTGTGAAGTCATAGAATGGAGGTGTGTGAAGTCACAGAATGGAGGTGTGTGAAATCATAAAATGGAAGTGTTTGAAGTCACAGAATGGAGGTGTGTGAAGTCAGAATGGAGGTGTGTGAAGTCATACAATTGAGGTGTGTGAAGTCAGAATGGAGGTGTGTGAAGTCATAGAATGGATTTTTGTGAAATAAGAATGAAGGTGTGTGAAGTCATAGAATGGAGGTGTGTGACGTCACAGAATGGAGTTGTGTGAAGTCATAGAATGGAGCTGTGTGAAGTCAGAATGGAGGTGTGTGAAGTCACAGAAAAGGGGTGTGTCAACTCAGAATGGAGATGTGTGAAGTGACAGAATTGAGGTGTGTGAAGTCATAGAATGGAGGTGTGTGAAGTTACAGAATGGAGATGTGTGAAATCAGAATGGAGGTGTGTGAAGTCATAGAATTGAGGTGTGTGAACACAGAATGCAGGTGTGTGAATCACAGAATGGAGGTGTGTGAAATCATAGAATGGAGGTGTGTGAAGTCATAGAATGGATGTTTGTGAAGAATGAAGGTGTGTGAAATCATAGAATAGAGGTGTGTGAAGTAAAAGAATGGAGGTGTGTGAAGTCACAGAATGCAGGTGTGTGAAGTCACACAATGGAGGTGTGTGAAGTCTCGAATGGAGTTGTGCGGTCATAGAAGGGAGGTGGGTGAAGTCATAGAAAGGAGGTGTGGGAAGTCATAGAATGCAGGAGTGAGAAGTCATACAGTGGAGGTGACTGAAGACACAGATTCGAGGTCTGTGAAGTCATAGAATGGAGGTGTGTAAAGTCAGAATGGAGGTGTGTGAAGTCATAGAATGGAGATTTGTGAATTCATAGAATGGAGGTGTGTGACGTCACAATTGAAGTGTGTGAAGTCATAGAATGGAGGTGTGTGAAGTCAAAGAATGGAGGTGTGTGAAGTCATACAATGGAGGTGAGTGAAGTCAGAATGGAGGTGTGTGAAGTCACAGAATGGAGGTGTGTGAACTCAGAATGGAGGTGTGTGAAGTCATAGATGGAGGTGTGTGAAGTCATAGTATGGAGGTGTGTGAAATCATAGAATGGAGTTTTGTGAAGTCACACAATGGAGCTGTGTGAAGTCAGAATGGAGGTGTGTGAAGTCATAGAATGGAGGTGTGTGAAGTCAGAATGGAGGTAGGTGAAATCATAGAATCAAGGTGTGTGAAGTTACAGAATGGAGGTGTGTGAAGTCATAGAATGGAGGTGCGTGAAGTCACAGAATGGAGGTGTGTGAAGTCATAGAATGGAGGTGTGTGAAGTCATAGAATGGAGGTGTGTGAAGTCACAGAATGAAGGGGTGTGAATCACAGAATGGAGGTATGTGAACTGACAATGGAGGTGGGTGAAGTCACAGAATGGAGGTGTGTGAATTCATAGAATGGAGGTGTGTGAAGTCACAGAATGGAGGTGTGTGAATTCATAGAATGGAGGTGTGTGAAGTCATAGAATGGAGGTGTGTGAAAACATAGAATGGAGGTGTGTGAAGGCAGAATTGAGGTGTGTGAAGTCACAGAATTGAGGTGTGTGAATTCACAGAATAGAGGTGTGTGAAGTCAGAATGCAGGTGTGAAGTCACAGAAGGGAGGTGTGTGAAGTCACCGAATGGATGTTTGTGAAGAAAGAATGAAGGAGTTTGAAGTCATAGAATGGAGGTGTGTGACGTCACAGAATGGAGGTTTGTGAAGTTATAGAATGGAGGTGTGTGAAGTCATAGAATTGAGGTGTGTGAAGTCATACAATGAAGGTGTGTGAAGTCAGAATGGAGGTGTGTGAAGTCACAGAATGGAGGTGTGTGAACTCAGAATGGAGGTGTGTGAAGTCATAGATGGAGGTGTGTGAAATCATAGAATGGAGGTGTGTGAAGTCAAAGAATTGAGGTGTGTAAAGTCAGAATAGAGGTGTGTGAAGTCAGAATGGAGGTGTGTGAAGTCATAGAATGGAAGTGTGTGAAGTCATAGAATGGAGGTCTGTGAACTCAGAATGGGGGTTTGTGAAGTCATAGAATGGAGGTGTGTGAACTCAGAATGGAGGTGTGTGAAGTCACAGAATGGAGGTGTGTGAAGTCATAGAATGGAGGTGTGTGAAATCACAGAATGGAGGTGTGTGAATTCATAGAATGGAGGTGTGTGAAGTCATAGGATCGAGGTGTGTGAAGTCACAGAATGGAGGTGTGTGAAGTCACAGAATGGAGGTGTGTGAAGTCACAGAATGGAGGTGTGTGAACTCAGAATGGAGGTGTGTGAAGTCAGAGAATTGAGGTGTGTGAAGTCAGAATGGAGGTGTGTGAAGTCAGAATGGAGGTGAGTGAAGTCATAGAATTGAGGTGTTTGAAGTCACAATGGAGTTGTGTGAAGTCATAGAATGGAGGTGTGTGAAGTCACAGTATGAAGGTGTGTGAAGTCACAGAATGGAGGTGTGTGAACTCAGAATGGAGGTGGGTGAAGTCACAGAATGGAGGTGTGTGAAGTCATAGAATGGAGGTGTGTGAAGTCACAGAATGGAGGTGTGTGAAATCATAAAATGGAAGTGTTTGAAGTCACAGAATGGAGGTGTGTGAAGTCAGAATGGAGGTGTGTGAAGTCATACAATTGAGGTGTGTGAAGTCAGAATGGAGGTGTGTGAACTCATAGAATGGAGGTGTGTGAAATCGCAGTGGAGATGTGGGAAGTCATAGAATGGAGGAGTGTGAACTCATAGAGTGGAGGTGAGTGAAGTCACAGATTCGAGGTCTATGAAGTCATAGAATGGAGGTGTGAGAAGTCAGAATGGAGGTGTGTGAACTCATAGAATGGAGGTGTGTGAAGTCACAATGGAGGTGTGTGAAATCTTAGAATGGAGGTGTGTGAAGTCAAAAAATGGAGGTGTGTGAAGTCATAGAATGGAGGTGTGTGAAGTCATAGAATGGATTTTTGTGAAATAAGAATGAAGGTGTGTGAAGTCATAGAATGGAGGTGTGTGACGGTACAGAATAGAGTTGTGTGAAGTCATAGAATGGAGCTGTGTGAAGTCAGAATGTAGGTGTGTAAACTCATAGAATGGAGTTGTGTGAAGTCACAATGGAGGTGTGTGAAATCTTAGAATGGAGGTGTGTGAAGTCAAAAAATGGAGGTGTGTGAAGTCATAGAATGGAGGTGTGTGAAGTCATAGAATGGATTTTTGTGAAATAAGAATGAAGGTGTGTGAAGTCATAGAATGGAGGTGTGTGACGTCACAGAATGGAGTTGTGTGAAGTCATAGAAATGAGCTGTGTGAAGTCAGAATGGAGGTGTGTGAAGTCACAGAAAAGAGGTGTGTCAACTCAGAATGGAGGTGTCTGAAGTGACAGAATGGAGGTGTGTGAAGTCATAGAATGGAGGTGTGTGAAGTTACAGAATGGAGATGTGTGAAATCAGAATGGAGGTGTGTGAAGTCATAGAATTGAGGTGTGTGAACACAGAATGCAGGTGTGTGAATCACAGAATGGAGGTGTGTGAAATCATAGAATGGAGGTGTGTGAAGTCATAGAATGGATGTTTGTGAAGAATGAAGGTGTGTGAAATCATAGAATAGAGGTGTGTGAAGTCAAAGAATGGAGGTGTGTGAAGTCACAGAATGCAGGTGTGTGAAGTCACACAATGGAGGTGTGTGAAGTCTCGAATGGAGTTGTGCGGTCATAGAAGGGAGGTGGGTGAAGTCATAGAAAGGAGGTGTGGGAAGTCATAGAATGCAGGAGTGAGAAGTCATACAGTGGAGGTGACTGAAGACACAGATTCGAGGTCTGTGAAGTCATGGAATGGAGGTGTGTAAAGTCAGAATGGAGGTGTGTGAAGTCATACAATGGAGGTGAGTGAAGTCAGAATGGAGGTGTGTGAAGTCACAGAATGGAGGTGTGTGAACTCAGAATGGAGGTGTGTGAAGTCATAGATGGAGGTGTGTGAAGTCATAGTATGGAGGTGTGTGAAATCACAGAATGGAGTTTTGTGAAGTCACACAATGGAGCTGTGTGAAGTCAGAATGGAGGTGTGTGAAGTCATAGAATGGAGGTGTGTGAAGTCAGAATGGAGGTAGGTGAAATCATAGAATCAAGGTGTGTGAAGTTACAGAATGGAGGTGTGTGAAGTCATAGAATGGAGGTGCGTGAAGTCACAGAATGGAGGTGTGTGAAGTCATAGAATGGAGGTGTGTGAAGTCATAGAATGGAGGTGTGTGAAGTCACAGAATGAAGGTGTGTGAATCACAGAATGGAGGTATGTGAACTGACAATGGAGGTGGGTGAAGTCACAGAATGGAGGTGTGTGAATTCATAGAATGGAGGTGTGTGAAGTCACAGAATGGAGGTGTGTGAATTCATAGAATGGAGGTGTGTGAAGTCATAGAATGGAGGTGTGTGAAAACATAGAATGGAGGTGTGTGAAGGCAGAATTGAGGTGTGTGAAGTCACAGAATTGAGGTGTGTGAATTCACACAATAGAGGTGTGTGAAGTCAGAATGCAGGTGTGAAGTCACAGAAGGGAGGTGTGTGAAGTCACCGAATGGATGTTTGTGAGGAAAGAATGAAGGAGTTTGAAGTCATATAATGGAGGTGTGTGACGTCACAGAATGGAGGTTTGTGAAGGTATAGAATGGAGGTGTGTGAAGTCATAGAATTGAGGTGTGTGAAGTCATACAATGAAGGTGTGTGAAGTCAGAATGGAGGTGTGTGAAGTCACAGAATGGAGGTGTGTGAACTCAGAATGGAGGTGTGTGAAGTCATAGATGGAGGTGTGTGAAGACATAGTATGGAGGTGTGTGAAGTCAAAGAATGGAGGTGTGTGAAGTCATACAATGGAGGTGAGTGAAGTCAGAATGGAGGTGTGTGAAGTCACAGAATGGAGGTGTGTGAACTCAGAATGGAGGTGTGTGAAGTCATAGATGGAGGTGTGTGAAGTCATAGTATGGAGGTGTGTGAAATCACAGAATGGAGTTTTGTGAAGTCACACAATGGAGCTGTGTGAAGTCAGAATGGAGGTGTGTGAAGTCATAGAATGGAGGTGTGTGAAGTCAGAATGGAGGTGTGTGAAGTCATAGAATGGAGATTTGTGAATTCATAGAATGGAGGTGTGTGACGTCACAATTGAAGTGTGTGAAGTCATAGAATGGAGGTGTGTGAAGTCAAAGAATGGAGGTGTGTGAAGTCATACAATGGAGGTGAGTGAAGTCAGAATGGAGGTGTGTGAAGTCACAGAATGGAGGTGTGTGAACTCAGAATGGAGGTGTGTGAAGTCATAGATGGAGATGTGTGAAATCATAGTATGGAGGTGTGTGAAATCACAGAATGGAGTTTTGTGAAGTCACACAATGGAGCTGTGTGAAGTCAGAATGGAGGTGTGTGAAGTCATAGAATGGAGGTGTGTGAAGTCAGAATGGAGGTAGGTGAAATCATAGAATCAAGGTGTGTGAAGTTACAGAATGGAGGTGTGTGAAGTCATAGAATGGAGGTGCGTGAAGTCACAGAATGGAGGTGTGTGAAGTCATAGAATGGAGGTGTGTGAAGTCATAGAATGGAGGTGTGTGAAGTCACAGAATGAAGGTGTGTGTATCACAGAATGGAGGTATGTGAACTGACAATGGAGGTGGGTGAAGTCACAGAATGGAGGTGTGTGAATTCATAGAATGGAGGTGTGTGAAGTCACAGAATGGAGGTGTGTGAATTCATAGAATGGAGGTGTGTGAAGTCATAGAATGGAGGTGTGTGAAAACATAGAATGGAGGTGTGTGAAGGCAGAATTGAGGTGTGTGAAGTCACAGAATTGAGGTGTGTGAATTCACAGAATAGAGGTGTGTGAAGTCAGAATGCAGGTGTGAAGTCACAGAAGGGAGGTGTGTGAAGTCACCGAATGGATGTTTGTGAAGAAAGAATGAAAGAGTTTGAAGTCATAGAATGGAGGTGTGTGACGTCACAGAATGGAGGTTTGTGAAGTTATAGAATGGAGGTGTGTGAAGTCATAGAATTGAGGTGTGTGAAGTCATACAATGAAGGTGTGTGAAGTCAGAATGGAGGTGTGTGAAGTCACAGAATGGAGGTGTGTGAACTCAGAATGGAGGTGTGTGAAGTCATAGACGGAGGTGTGTGAAATCATAGAATGGAGGTGTGTGAAGTCAAAGAATTGAGGTGTGTAAAGTCAGAATAAAGGTGTGTGAAGTCAGAATGGAGGTGTGTGAAGTCATAGAATGGAAGTGTGTGAAGTCATAGAATGGAGGTCTGTGAACTCAGAATGGGGGTTTGTGAAGTCATAGAATGGAGGTGTGTGAACTCAGAATGGAGGTGTGTGAAGTCACAGAATGGAGGTGTGTGAAGTCATAGAATGGAGGTGTGTGAAATCACAGAATGGAGGTGTGTGAATTCATAGAATGGAGGTGTGTGAAGTCATAGGATCGAGGTGTGTGAAGTCACAGAATGGAGGTGTGTGAAGTCACAGAATGGAGGTGTGTGAAGTCACAGAATGGAGGTGTGTGAACTCAGAATGGAGGTGTGTGAAGTCAGAGAATTGAGGTGTGTGAAGTCAGAATGGAGGTGTGTGAAGTCAGAATGGAGATGAGTGAAGTCATAGAATTGAGGTGTTTGAAGTCACAATGGAGTTGTGTGAAGTCATAGAATGGAGGTGTGTGAAGTCACAGTATGAAGGTGTGTGAAGTCACAGAATGGAGGTGTGTGAACTCAGAATGGAGGTGGGTGAAGTCACAGAATGGAGGTGTGTGAAGTCATAGAATGGAGGTGTGTGAAGTCACAGAATGGAGGTGTGTGAAATCATAAAATGGAAGTGTTTGAAGTCACAGAATGGAGGTGTGTGAAGTCAGAATGGAGGTGTGTGAAGTCATACAATTGAGGTGTGTGAAGTCAGAATGGAGGTGTGTGAACTCATAGAATGGAGGTGTGTGAAATCGCAGTGGAGGTGTGGGAAGTCATAGAATGGAGGAGTGTGAACTCATAGAGTGGAGGTGAGTGAAGTCACAGATTCGAGGTCTATGAAGTCATAGAATGGAGGTGTGAGAAGTCAGAATGGAGGTGTGTGAACTCATAGAATGGAGGTGTGTGAAGTCACAATGGAGGTGTGTGAAATCTTAGAATGGAGGTGTGTGAAGTCAAAAAATGGAGGTGTGTGAAGTCATAGAATGGAGGTGTGTGAAGTCATAGAATGGATTTTTGTGAAATAAGAATGAAGGTGTGTGAAGTCATAGAATGGAGGTGTGTGACGGTACAGAATGGAGTTGTGTGAAGTCATAGAATGGAGCTGTGCGATCATAAAGGGAGGTGGGTGAAGTCATAGAAAGGAGGTGTGGGAAGTCATAGAATGCAGGAGTGAGAAGTCATACAGTGGAGGTGACTGAAGACACAGATTCGAGGTCTGTGAAGTCATGGAATGGAGGTGTGTAAAGTCAGAATGGAGGTGTGTGAAGTCATACAATGGAGGTGAGTGAAGTCAGAATGGAGGTGTGTGAAGTCACAGAATGGAGGTGTGTGAACTCAGAATGGAGATGTGTGAAGTCATAGATGGAGGTGTGTGAAGTCATAGTATGGAGGTGTGTGAAATCACAGAATGGAGTTTTGTGAAGTCACACAATGGAGCTGTGTGAAGTCAGAATGGAGGTGTGTGAAGTCATAGAATGGAGGTGTGTGAAGTCAGAATGGAGGTAGGTGAAATCATAGAATCAAGGTGTGTGAAGTTACAGAATGGAGGTGTGTGAAGTCATAGAATGGAGGTGCGTGAAGTCACAGAATGGAGGTGTGTGAAGTAATAGAATGGAGGTGTGTGAAGTCATAGAATGGAGGTGTGTGAAGTCACAGAATGAAGGTGTGTGAATCACAGAATGGAGGTATGTGAACTGACAATGGAGGTGGGTGAAGTCACAGAATGGAGGTGTGTGAATTCATAGAATGGAGGTGTGTGAAGTCACAGAATGGAGGTGTGTGAATTCATAGAATGGAGGTGTGTGAAGTCATAGAATGGAGGTGTGTGAAAACATAGAATGGAGGTGTGTGAAGGCAGAATTGAGGTGTGTGAAGTCACAGAATTGAGGTGTGTGAATTCACAGAATAGAGGTGTGTGAAGTCAGAATGCAGGTGTGAAGTCACAGAAGGGAGGTGTGTGAAGTCACCGAATGGATGTTTGTGAAGAAAGAATGAAAGAGTTTGAAGTCATAGAATGGAGGTGTGTGACGTCACAGAATGGAGGTTTGTGAAGTTATAGAATGGAGGTGTGTGAAGTCATAGAATTGAGGTGTGTGAAGTCATACAATGAAGGTGTGTGAAGTCAGAATGGAGGTGTGTGAAGTCACAGAATGGAGGTGTGTGAACTCAGAATGGAGGTGTGTGAAGTCATAGACGGAGGTGTGTGAAATCATAGAATGGAGGTGTGTGAAGTCAAAGAATTGAGGTGTGTAAAGTCAGAATAGAGGTGTGTGAAGTCAGAATGGAGGTGTGTGAAGTCATAGAATGGAAGTGTGTGAAGTCATAGAATGGAGGACTGTGAACTCAGAATGGGGGTTTGTGAAGTCATAGAATGGAGGTGTGTGAACTCAGAATGGAGGTGTGTGAAGTCACAGAATGGAGGTGTGTGAAGTCATAGAATGGAGGTGTGTGAAATCACAGAATGGAGGTGTGTGAATTCATAGAATGGAGGTGTGTGAAGTCATAGGATCGAGGTGTGTGAAGTCACAGAATGGAGGTGTGTGAAGTCACAGAATGGAGGTGTGTGAAGTCACAGAATGGAGGTGTGTGAACTCAGAATGGAGGTGTGTGAAGTCAGAGAATTGAGGTGTGTGAAGTCAGAATGGAGGTGTGTGAAGTCAGAATGGAGGTGAGTGAAGTCATAGAATTGAGGTGTTTGAAGTCACAATGGAGTTGTGTGAAGTCATAGAATGGAGGTGTGTGAAGTCACAGTATGAAGGTGTGTGAAGTCACAGAATGGAGGTGTGTGAACTCAGAATGGAGGTGGGTGAAGTCACAGAATGGAGGTGTGTGAAGTCATAGAATGGAGGTGTGTGAAGTCACAGAATGGAGGTGTGTGAAATCATAAAATGGAAGTGTTTGAAGTCACAGAATGGAGGTGTGTGAAGTCAGAATGGAGGTGTGTGAAGTCATACAATTGAGGTGTGTGAAGTCAGAATGGAGGTGTGTGAACTCATAGAATGGAGGTGTGTGAAATCGCAGTGGAGGTGTGGGAAGTCATAGAATGGAGGAGTGTGAACTCATAGAGTGGAGGTGAGTGAAGTCACAGATTCGAGGTCTATGAAGTCATAGAATGGAGGTGTGAGAAGTCAGAATGGAGGTGTGTGAACTCATAGAATGGAGGTGTGTGAAGTCACAATGGAGGTGTGTGAAATCTTAGAATGGAGGTGTGTGAAGTCAAAAAATGGAGGTGTGTGAAGTCATAGAATGTAGGTGTGTGAAGTCATAGAATGGATTTTTGTGAAATAAGAATGAAGGTGTGTGAAGTCATAGAATGGAGGTGTGTGACGGTACAGAATGGAGTTGTGTGAAGTCATAGAATGGAGCTGTGCGATCATAGAAGGGAGGTGGGTGAAGTCATAGAAAGGAGGTGTGGGAAGTCATAGAATGCAGGAGTGAGAAGTCATACAGTGGAGGTGACTGAAGACACAGATTCGAGGTCTGTGAAGTCATGGAATGGAGGTGTGTAAAGTCAGAATGGAGGTGTGTGAAGTCATACAATGGAGGTGAGTGAAGTCAGAATGGAGGTGTGTGAAGTCACAGAATGGAGGTGTGTGAACTCAGAATGGAGATGTGTGAAGTCATAGATGGAGGTGTGTGAAGTCATAGTATGGAGGTGTGTGAAATCACAGAATGGAGTTTTGTGAAGTCACACAATGGAGCTGTGTGAAGTCAGAATGGAGGTGTGTGAAGTCATAGAATGGAGGTGTGTGAAGTCAGAATGGAGGTAGGTGAAATCATAGAATCAAGGTGTGTGAAGTTACAGAATGGAGGTGTGTGAAGTCATAGAATGGAGGTGCGTGAAGTCACAGAATGGAGGTGTGTGAAGTCATAGAATGGAGGTGTGTGAAGTCATAGAATGGAGGTGTGTGAAGTCACAGAATGAAGGTGTGTGAATCACAGAATGGAGGTATGTGAACTGACAATGGAGGTGGGTGAAGTCACAGAATGGAGGTGTGTGAATTCATAGAATGGAGGTGTGTGAAGTCACAGAATGGAGGTGTGTGAATTCATAGAATGGAGGTGTGTGAAGTCATAGAATGGAGGTGTGTGAAAACATAGAATGGAGGTGTGTGAAGGCAGAATTGAGGTGTGTGAAGTCACAGAATTGAGGTGTGTGAATTCACACAATAGAGGTGTGTGAAGTCAGAATGCAGGTGTGAAGTCACAGAAGGGAGGTGTGTGAAGTCACCGAATGGATGTTTGTGAAGAAAGAATGAAGGAGTTTGAAGTCATATAATGGAGGTGTGTGACGTCACAGAATGGAGGTTTGTGAAGGTATAGAATGGAGGTGTGTGAAGTCATAGAATTGAGGTGTGTGAAGTCATACAATGAAGGTGTGTGAAGTCAGAATGGAGGTGTGTGAAGTCACAGAATGGAGGTGTGTGAACTCAGAATGGAGGTGTGTGAAGTCATAGAATCAAGGTGGGTGAAGTTACAGAATGGAGGTGTGTGAAGTCATAGAATGGAGGTGCGTGAAGTCACAGAATGGAGGTGTGTGAAGTCACAGAATGGAGGTGTGTGAACTCAGAATGGAGGTGTGTGAAGTCATAGATGGAGGTGTGTGAAATCATAGTATGGAGGTGTGTGAAATCACAGAATGGAGTTTTGTGAAGTCACACAATGGAGCTGTGTGAAGTCAGAATGGAGGTGTGTGAAGTCATAGAATGGAGGTGTGTGAAGTCAGAATGGAGGTAGGTGAAATCATAGAATCAAGGTGTGTGAAGTTACAGAATGGAGGTGTGTGAAGTCATAGAATGGAGGTGCGTGAAGTCACAGAATGGAGGTGTGTGAAGTCATAGAATGGAGGTGTGTGAAGTCATAGAATGGAGGTGTGTGAAGTCACAGAATGAAGGTGTGTGTATCACAGAATGGAGGTATGTGAACTGACAATGGAGGTGGGTGAAGTCACAGAATGGAGGTGTGTGAATTCATAGAATGGAGGTGTGTGAAGTCACAGAATGGAGGTGTGTGAATTCATAGAATGGAGGTGTGTGAAGTCATAGAATGGAGGTGTGTGAAAACATAGAATGGAGGTGTGTGAAGGCAGAATTGAGGTGTGTGAAGTCACAGAATTGAGGTGTGTGAATTCACAGAATAGAGGTGTGTGAAGTCAGAATGCAGGTGTGAAGTCACAGAGGGGAGGTGTGTGAAGTCACCGAATGGATGTTTGTGAAGAAAGAATGAAGGAGTTTGAAGTCATAGAATGGAGGTGTGTGACGTCACAGAATGGAGGTTTGTGAAGTTATAGAATGGAGGTGTGTGAAGTCATAGAATTGAGGTGTGTGAAGTCATACAATGAAGGTGTGTGAAGTCAGAATGGAGGTGTGTGAAGTCACAGAATGGAGGTGTGTGAACTCAGAATGGAGGTGTGTGAAGTCATAGATGGAGGTGTGTGAAATCATAGAATGGAGGTGTGTGAAGTCAAAGAATTGAGGTGTGTAAAGTCAGAATAGAGGTGTGTGAAGTCAGAATGGAGGTGTGTGAAGTCATAGAATGGAAGTGTGTGAAGTCATAGAATGGAGGTCTGTGAACTCAGAATGGGGGTTTGTGAAGTCATAGAATGGAGGTGTGTGAACTCAGAATGGAGGTGTGTGAAGTCACAGAATGGAGGTGTGTGAAGTCATAGAATGGAGGTGTGTGAAATCACAGAATGGAGGTGTGTGAATTCATAGAATGGAGGTGTGTGAAGTCATAGGATCGAGGTGTGTGAAGTCACAGAATGGAGGTGTGTGAAGTCACAGAATGGAGGTGTGTGAAGTCACAGAATGGAGGTGTGTGAACTCAGAATGGAGGTGTGTGAAGTCAGAGAATTGAGGTGTGTGAAGTCAGAATGGAGGTGTGTGAAGTCAGAATGGAGGTGAGTGAAGTCATAGAATTGAGGTGTTTGAAGTCACAATGGAGTTGTGTGAAGTCATAGAATGGAGGTGTGTGAAGTCACAGTATGAAGGTGTGTGAAGTCACAGAATGGAGGTGTGTGAACTCAGAATGGAGGTGGGTGAAGTCACAGAATGGAGGTGTGTGAAGTCATAGAATGGAGGTGTGTGAAGTCACAGAATGGAGGTGTGTGAAATCATAAAATGGAAGTGTTTGAAGTCACAGAATGGAGGTGTGTGAAGTCAGAATGGAGGTGTGTGAAGTCATACAATTGAGGTGTGTGAAGTCAGAATGGAGGTGTTTGAACTCATAGAATGGAGGTGTGTGAAATCGCAGTGGAGGTGTGGGAAGTCATAGAATGGAGGAGTGTGAACTCATAGAGTGGAGGTGAGTGAAGTCACAGATTCGAGGTCTATGAAGTCATAGAATGGAGGTGTGAGAAGTCAGAATGGAGGTGTGTGAACTCATAGAATGGAGGTGTGTGAAGTCACAATGGAGGTGTGTGAAATCTTAGAATGGAGGTGTGTGAAGTCAAAAAATGGAGGTGTGTGAAGTCATAGAATGGAGGTGTGTGAAGTCATAGAATGGATTTTTGTGAAATAAGAATGAAGGTGTGTGAAGTCATAGAATGGAGGTGTGTGACGGTACAGAATGGAGTTGTGTGAAGTCATAGAATGGAGCTGTGTGAAGTCAGAATGGAGGTGTGTAAACTCATAGAATGGAGTTGTGTGAAGTCACAATGGAGGTGTGTGAAATCTTAGAATGGAGGTGTGTGAAGTCAAAAAATGGAGGTGTGTGAAGTCATAGAATGGAGGTGTGTGAAGTCATAGAATGGATTTTTGTGAAATAAGAATGAAGGTGTGTGAAGTCATAGAATGGAGGTGTGTGACGTCACAGAATGGAGTTGTGTGAAGTCATAGAATGGAGCTGTGTGAAGTCAGAATGGAGGTGTGTGAAGTCACAGGAAAGAGGTGTGTCAACTCAGAATGGAGGTGTGTGAAGTTACAGAATGGAGATGTGTGAAGTCAGAATGGAGGTGTGTGAACTCATAGAATTGAGGTGTGTGAACACAGAATGCAGGTGTGTGAATCACAGAATGGAGGTGTGTGAAATCATAGAATGGAGGTGTGTGAAGTCATAGAATGGATGTTTGTGAAGAATGAAGGTGTGTGAAATCATAGAATAGAGGTGTGTGAAGTCAAAGAATGGAGGTGTGTGAAGTCACAGAATGCAGGTGTGTGAAGTCACACAATGGAGGTGTGTGAAGTCTCGAATGGAGTTGTGCGGTCATAGAAGGGAGGTGGGTGAAGTCATTGAAAGGAGGTGTGGGAAGTCATAGAATGCAGGAGTGAGAAGTCATACAGTGGAGGTGACTGAAGACACAGATTCGAGGTCTGTGAAGTCATAGAATGGAGGTGTGTAAAGTCAGAATGGAGGAGTGTGAAGTCATAGAATGGAGATTTGTGAATTCATAGAATGGAGGTGTGTGACGTCACAATTGAAGTGTGTGAAGTCATAGAATGGAGGTGCGTGAAGTCACAGAATGGAGGTGTGTGAAGTCATAGAATGGAGGTGTGTGAAGTCATAGAATGGAGGTGTGTGAAGTCACAGAATGAAGGTGTGTGAATCACAGAATGGAGGTATGTGAACTGACAATGGAGGTGGGTGAAGTCACAGAATGGAGGTGTGTGAATTCATAGAATGGAGGTGTGTGAAGTCATAGAATGGAGTTGTGTGAAAACATAGAATGGAGGTGTGTGAAGTCAGAATGGAGGTGTGTGAAGTCACAGAATTGAGGTGTGTGAATTCACAGAATAGAGGTGTGTGAAGTCAGAATGCAGGTGTGAAGTCACAGAAGGGAGGTGTGTGAAGTCACCGAATGGATGTTTGTGAAGAAAGAATGAAGGTGTTTGAAGTCATAGAATGGAGGTGTGTGAAGTCACAGAATGGATGTTTGTGAAGTTATAGAATGGAGGTGTGTGAAGTCATAGAATTGAGGTGTGTGAAGTCATACAATGAAGGTGTGTGAAGTCAGAATGGAGGTGTGTGAAGTCACAGAATGGAGGTGTGTGAACTCAGAATGGAGGTGTGTGAAGTCATAGATGGAGGTGTGTGAAGACATAGTATGGAGGTGTGTGGAATCATAGAATGGAGTTTTGTGAAGTCACAGAATGGAGCTGTGTGAAGTCAGAATGGAGGTGTGTGAACTCATAGAATGGAGGTGTGTGAAGTCACAATGGAGGTGTGTGAAATCTTAGAATGGAGGTGTGTGAAGTCAAAAAATGGAGGTGTGTGAAGTCATAGAATGGAGGTGTGTGAAGTCATAGAATGGATTTTTGTGAAATAAGAATGAAGGTGTGTGAAGTCATAGAATGGAGGTGTGTGACGGTACAGAATGGAGTTGTGTGAAGTCATAGAATGGAGCTGTGTGAAGTCAGAATGGAGGTGTGTAAACTCATAGAATGGAGTTGTGTGAAGTCACAATGGAGGTGTGTGAAATCTTAGAATGGAGGTGTGTGAAGTCAAAAAATGGAGGTGTGTGAAGTCATAGAATGGAGGTGTGTGAAGTCATAGAATGGATTTTTGTGAAATAAGAATGAAGGTGTGTGAAGTCATAGAATGGAGGTGTGTGACGTCACAGAATGGAGTTGTGTGAAGTCATAGAAATGAGCTGTGTGAAGTCAGAATGGAGGTGTATGAAGTCACAGAAAAGAGGTGTGTCAACTCAGAATGGAGGTGTGTGAAGTGACAGAATGGAGGTGTGTGAAGTCATAGAATGGAGGTGTGTGAAGTTACAGAATGGAGATGTGTGAAATCAGAATGGAGGTGTGTGAAGTCATAGAATTGAGGTTTGTGAACACAGAATGCAGGTGTGTGAATCACAGAATGGAGGTGTGTGAAATCATAGAATGGAGGTGTGTGAAGTCATAGAATGGATGTTTGTGAAGAATGAAGGTGTGTGAAATCATAGAATAGAGGTGTGTGAAGTCAAAGAATGGAGGTGTGTGAAGTCACAGAATGCAGGTGTGTGAAGTCACACAATGGAGGTGTGTGAAGTCTCGAATGGAGTTGTGCGGTCATAGAAGGGAGGTGGGTGAAGTCATAGAAAGGAGGTATGGGTAGTCATAGAATGCAGGAGTGAGAAGTCATACAGTGGAGGTGACTGAAGACACAGATTCGAGGTCTGTGAAGTCATAGAATGGAGGTGTGTAAAGTCAGAATGGAGGTGTGTGAAGTCATACAATGGAGGTGAGTGAAGTCAGAATGGAGGTGTGTGAAGTCACAGAATGGAGGTGTGTGAACTCAGAATGGAGGTGTGTGAAGTCATAGATGGAGGTGTGTGAAGTCATAGTATGGAGGTGTGTGAAATCACAGAATGGAGTTTTGTGAAGTCACACAATGGAGCTGTGTGAAGTCAGAATGGAGGTGTGTGAAGTCATAGAATGGAGGTGTGTGAAGTCAGAATGGAGGTAGGTGAAATCATAGAATCAAGGTGTGTGAAGTTACAGAATGGAGGTGTGTGAAGTCATAGAATGGAGGTGCGTGAAGTCACAGAATGGAGGTGTGTGAAGTCATAGAATGGAGGTGTGTGAAGTCATAGAATGGAGGTGTGTGAAGTCACAGAATGAAGGTGTGTGAATCACAGAATGGAGGTATGTGAACTGACAATGGAGGTGGGTGAAGTCACAGAATGGAGGTGTGTGAATTCATAGAATGGAGGTGTGTGAAGTCACAGAATGGAGGTGTGTGAATTCATAGAATGGAGGTGTGTGAAGTCATAGAATGGAGGTGTGTGAAAACATAGAATGGAGGTGTGTGAAGGCAGAATTGAGGTGTGTGAAGTCACAGAATTGAGGTGTGTGAATTCACAGAATAGAGGTGTGTGAAGTCAGAATGCAGGTGTGAAGTCACAGAAGGGAGGTGTGTGAAGTCACCGAATGGATGTTTGTGAAGAAAGAATGAAGGAGTTTGAAGTCATAGAATGGAGGTGTGTGACGTCACAGAATGGAGGTTTGTGAAGTTATAGAATGGAGGTGTATGAAGTCATAGAATTGAGGTGTGTGAAGTCATACAATGAAGGTGTGTGAAGTCAGAATGGAGGTGTGTGAAGTCACAGAATGGAGGTGTGTGAACTCAAAATGGAGGTGTGTGAAGTCATAGATGGAGGTGTGTGAAGACATAGTATGGAGGTGTGTGGAATCATAGAATGGAGTTTTGTGAAGTCACAGAATGGAGCTGGGTGAACTCAGAATGGAGGTGTGTGAACTCATAGAATGGAGGTGTGTGAAGTCACAATGGAGGTGTGTGAAATCTTAGAATGGAGGTGTGTGAAGTCAAAAAATGGAGGTGTGTGAAGTCATAGAATGGAGGTGTGTGAAGTCATAGAATGGATTTTTGTGAAATAAGAATGAAGGTGTGTGAAGTCATAGAATGGAGGTGTGTATCGTCATAGAATGGAATTGTGTGAAGTCATAGAATGGAGCTGTGTGAAGTCAGAATGGAGGTGTGTGAAGTCACAGAATGGAGGTGTGTCAACGCAGAATGGAGGTGTGTTAAGTCACAGAATGGAGGTGTGTGAAGTCATAGAATGGAGGTGTGTGAAGTCATAGAATGGAGGTGTGTGAAGTCAGAATGGAGGTGTGTGAAGTCACAGAATTGAGGTGTGTGAACACAGAATGCAGGTGTGTGAATCACAGAATGGAGGTGTGTGAAATCATAGAATGGAGGTGTGTGAAGTCATAGAATGGACGTTTGTGAAGTAAGAATGAAGGTGTGTGAAGTCATAGAATAGAGGTGTGTGAAGTCAAAGAATGGAGGTGTGTGAAGTCACAGAATGCAGGTGTGTGAAGTCATACAATGAAGATGTGTGAAGTCTCGAATGGAGGTGTATGGTCATAGAAGGGAGGTGGGTGAAGTCATAAAAAGGAGGTGTGAGAAGTCATAGAAAGGAGGAGTGTGAAGTCATACAGTGGAGGTGACTGAAGACACAGTTTCGAAGTCTGTGAAGTCATAGAATGGAGGTGTGTAAAGTCAGAATGGAGGTGTGTGAAGTCATAGAATGGAGATTTGTGAATTCATAGAATGGAGGTGTGTGACGTCACAATTGAAGTGTGTGAAGTCATAGAATGGAGGTGTGTGAAGTCAAAGAATGGAGGTGTGTGAAGTCATACAATGGAGGTGAATGAAGTCAGAATGGAGGTTTGTGAAGTCACAGAACGAAGGTGTGTGAACGCAGAATGGAGCTATGTGAAGTCATAGATGGAGGTGTGTGAAGTCATAGTATGGAGGTGTGTGAAATCATAGAATGAAGTTTTGTGAAGTCACACAATGGAGCTGTGTGAAGTCAGAATGGAGGTGTGAAGTCATAGAATGGAGGTGTGTGAAGTCAGAATGGAGGTATGTGAAATCATAGAATCAAGGTGTGTGAAGTCACAGAATGGAGGTGTGTGAAGTCATAGAATGGAGGTGTGTGAAGTCATAGAATGGAGGTGTGTGAAGTCACAGAATGAAGGTGTGTGAAGTCACAGAATGGAAGTATGTGAACTCACAATTGAGGTGGGTGAAGTCACAGAATGGAGGTGTGTGAAGTCATAGAATGGAGGTGTGTGAAGTCACAGAATGGAGGTGTGTGAATTCATAGAATGGAGGTGTGTGAAGTCATAGAATGGAGGTGGGCGAAGTCATAGAATGGAGGTGTGTGAATTCATAGAATGGAGGTGTGTGAAGTCACAGAATCGAGGTTTGTGTACTCAAAATGGAGGTGTTTGAAGTCAAAGAATGGAGGTGTGTGAAGTCATAGAATGGAAGTGTGTGAAGTCATAGAATGGAGGTGTGTGGACCCAGAATGGAGGTGTGTGAATTCACAGAATGGAGGTTTGTGAAGTCATACAATGGAGGTGTGTGAAGTCATAGAATGGATGTTTCTAACGTAAGAATGAAGGTGTGTGAAGTCATAGAATGGAGGTGTGTGAAGTCAAAATGGAGGTGTGTGAACTCATAGAATGGAGGTGGGTGAACTCATTGAATTGAGGTGTGTGAAGTCATGGAATGGAGGTGTGTGAAGTCCAAGAATGGAGGTGTGTGAAGTCAAAGAATGGAAGTGTGTGAAGTCACAGAATGGAGGTTGCCGGGGCCAACCGACGGCAAACCAGGGTTCGCAGATTGTGGTTCCTGAAATTGGGGGCTAAGACTAGCAAGAAATAGAAGGGAGACAGACACAGCGGGCCCGGATGTCCGCAGTCCAGGTAAAGACTGCCGAGACTGCCGGTTTATTTTCCACTCCCCCTTCTTCCCTCCTCCTGACCCAGGGAACCTCCAGGTGTTACATTCATATGGTAATTCTCAGGTCATTTGCATAGAATAGGGCCAGAAAGCAATAAGACAATAAAGCCATCGTCTGATGCAAGCCAAGGTACAGTTTCATTCCACTCTGGCTCACAACAGGAGGTGTGTGAAGTCACAGAATTGAAGTGTGTGAAGTCAAAATGGAGGTGTGTGAAGTCAGAGAGTGGAGGTCTGTGAAGACACAGAATAGAGGTGTGTGAAGTCAGAATGGAGGTGTGTGAAATCATAGAATGGAGGTGTGTGAAGCCACAATGCAGGTGTGTGAACTCTTGGAATGAAGGTGTGTGAAGTAAAATTGCAGGTGTGTGAAGTCATAGAATGGAGGTGTGTGAAGTCATAGAATGGAGTTGTGTGAAGTCACAGAATGGAGGTGTGTGAAGTCATAGAATGGAGGTGTGTGAAGTCACAGAATGGAGGTGTGTGAAGTCATAGAATGGAGGTGTGTGAAGTCATAGAATGGAGGTGTGTGCTGTCATAGAATGGAGGAGTGTGAACTCAGAATGGAGGTTTGTGAATAGAATGGAGGTGTGTGAATTCACAGAATAGAAGTGTGTGAAGTCAAAATGGAGGTGTGTGAAGTCAGAGAGTGGAGGTCTGTGAAGACACAGAATAGAGGTGTGTGAAGTCAGAATGGAGGTGTGTGAAATCAGAATGGAGGTGTGTGAAATCATAGAATGGAGGTGTGTGAAGCCACAATGCAGGTGTGTGAACTCTTGGAATGAAGGTGTGTGAAGTAAATTGCAGGTATGTGAAGTCATAGAATGGAGGTGTGTGAAGTCATAGAATGGAGGTGTGTGAAGTCACAGAATGGAGGTGTGTGAAGTCATAGAATGGAGGTGTGTGAAGTCACAGAATGGAGGTGTGTGAAGTCATAGAATGGAGGTGTGTGAAGTCATAGAATGGAGGTGTGTGATGTCATAGAATTGAGGACTGTGAACTCAGAATGGAGGTTTGTGAATAGAATGGAGGTGTGTGAAGTCACAGAATTGAAGTGTGTGAAGTCAAAATGGAGGTGTGTGAAGTCAGAGAGTGGAGGTCTGTGAAGACACAGAATAGAGGTGTGTGAAGTCAGAATGGAGGTGTGTGAAATCAGAATGGAGGTGTGTGAAATCATAGAATGGAGGTGTGTGAAGCCACAATGCAGGTGTGTGAACTCTTGGAATGAAGGTGTGTGAAGTAAATTGCAGGTATGTGAAGTCATAGAATGGAGGTGTGTGAACTCATAGAATGGAGGTGTGTGAAGTCACAATGGAGGTGTGTGAAATCTTAGAATGGAGGTGTGTGAAGTCAAAAAATGGAGGTGTGTGAAGTCATAGAATGGAGGTGTGTGAAGTCATAGAATGGATTTTTGTGAAATAAGAATGAAGGTGTGTGAAGTCATAGAATGGAGGTGTGTGACGGTACAGAATGGAGTTGTGTGAAGTCATAGAATGGAGCTGTGTGAAGTCAGAATGGAGGTGTGTAAACTCATAGAATGGAGTTGTGTGAAGTCACAATGGAGGTGTGTGAAATCTTAGAATGGAGGTGTGTGAAGTCAAAAAATGGAGGTGTGTGAAGTCATAGAATGGAGGTGTGTGAAGTCATAGAATGGATTTTTGTGAAATAAGAATGAAGGTGTGTGAAGTCATAGAATGGAGGTGTGTGACGTCACAGAATGGAGTTGTGTGAAGTCATAGAAATGAGCTGTGTGAAGTCAGAATGGAGGTGTATGAAGTCACAGAAAAGAGGTGTGTCAACTCAGAATGGAGGTGTGTGAAGTGACAGAATGGAGGTGTGTGAAGTCATAGAATGGAGGTGTGTGAAGTTACAGAATGGAGATGTGTGAAATCAGAATGGAGGTGTGTGAAGTCATAGAATTGAGGTTTGTGAACACAGAATGCAGGTGTGTGAATCACAGAATGGAGGTGTGTGAAATCATAGAATGGAGGTGTGTGAAGTCATAGAATGGATGTTTGTGAAGAATGAAGGTGTGTGAAATCATAGAATAGAGGTGTGTGAAGTCAAAGAATGGAGGTGTGTGAAGTCACAGAATGCAGGTGTGTGAAGTCACACAATGGAGGTGTGTGAAGTCTCGAATGGAGTTGTGCGGTCATAGAAGGGAGGTGGGTGAAGTCATAGAAAGGAGGTATGGGTAGTCATAGAATGCAGGAGTGAGAAGTCATACAGTGGAGGTGACTGAAGACACAGATTCGAGGTCTGTGAAGTCATAGAATGGAGGTGTGTAAAGTCAGAATGGAGGTGTGTGAAGTCATACAATGGAGGTGAGTGAAGTCAGAATGGAGGTGTGTGAAGTCACAGAATGGAGGTGTGTGAACTCAGAATGGAGGTGTGTGAAGTCATAGATGGAGGTGTGTGAAGTCATAGTATGGAGGTGTGTGAAATCACAGAATGGAGTTTTGTGAAGTCACACAATGGAGCTGTGTGAAGTCAGAATGGAGGTGTGTGAAGTCATACAATGGAGGTGTGTGAAGTCAGAATGGAGGTAGGTGAAATCATAGAATCAAGGTGTGTGAAGTTACAGAATGGAGGTGTGTGAAGTCATAGAATGGAGGTGCGTGAAGTCACAGAATGGAGGTGTGTGAAGTCATAGAATGGAGGTGTGTGAAGTCATAGAATGGAGGTGTGTGAAGTCACAGAATGAAGGTGTGTGAATCACAGAATGGAGGTATGTGAACTGACAATGGAGGTGGGTGAAGTCACAGAATGGAGGTGTGTGAATTCATAGAATGGAGGTGTGTGAAGTCACAGAATGGAGGTGTGTGAATTCATAGAATGGAGGTGTGTGAAGTCATAGAATGGAGGTGTGTGAAAACATAGAATGGAGGTGTGTGAAGGCAGAATTGAGGTGTGTTAAGTCACAGAATTGAGGTGTGTGAATTCACAGAATAGAGGTGTGTGAAGTCATAATGCAGGTGTGAAGTCACAGAAGGGAGGTGTGTGAAGTCACCGAATGGATGTTTGTGAAGAAAGAATGAAGGAGTTTGAAGTCATAGAATGGAGGTGTGTGACGTCACAGAATGGAGGTTTGTGAAGTTATAGAATGGAGGTGTATGAAGTCATAGAACTGAGGTGTGTGAAGTCATACAATGAAGGTGTGTGAAGCAGAATGGAGGTGTGTGAAGTCATAGATGGAGGTGTGTGAAGACATAGTATGGATGTGTGTGGAATCATAGAATGGAGTTTTGTGAAGTCACAGAATGGAGCTGGGTGAACTCAGAATGGAGGTGTGTGAACTCATAGAATGGAGGTGTGTGAAGTCACAATGGAGGTGTGTGAAATCTTAGAATGGAGGTGTGTGAAGTCAAAAAATGGAGGTGTGTGAAGTCATAGAATGGAGGTGTGTGAAGTCATAGAATGGATATTTGTGAAATAAGAATGAAGGTGTGTGAAGTCATAGAATGGAGGTGTGTATCGTCATAGAATGGAATTGTGTGAAGTCATAGAATGGAGCTGTGTGAAGTCAGAATGGAGGTGTGTGAAGTCACAGAATGGAGGTGTGTCAACGCAGAATGGAGGTGTGTTAAGTCACAGAATGGAGGTGTGTGAAGTCATAGAATGGAGGTGTGTGAAGTCATAGAATGGAGGTGTGTGAAGTCAGAATGGAGGTGTGTGAAGTCACAGAATTGAGGTGTGTGAACACAGAATGCAGGTGTGTGAATCACAGAATGGAGGTGTGTGAAATCATAGAATGGGGGTGTGTGAAGTCATAGAATGGACGTTTGTGAAGTAAGAATGAAGGTGTGTGAAGTCATAGAATAGAGGTGTGTGAAGTCAAAGAATGGAGGTGTGTGAAGTCACAGAATGCAGGTGTGTGAAGTCATACAATGAAGATGTGTGAAGTCTCGAATGGAGGTGTATGGTCATAGAAGGGAGGTGGGTGAAGTCATAAAAAGGAGGTGTGAGAAGTCATAGAAAGGAGGAGTGTGAAGTCATACAGTGGAGGTGACTGAAGACACAGTTTCGAAGTCTGTGAAGTCATAGAATGGAGGTGTGTAAAGTCAGAATGGAGGTGTGTGAAGTCATAGAATGGAGATTTGTGAATTCATAGAATGGAGGTGTGTGACGTCACAATTGAAGTGTGTGAAGTCATAGAATGGAGGTGTGTGAAGTCAAAGAATGGAGGTGTGTGAAGTCATACAATGGAGGTGAATGAAGTCAGAATGGAGGTTTGTGAAGTCACAGAACGAAGGTGTGTGAACGCAGAATGGAGCTATGTGAAGTCATAGATGGAGGTGTGTGAAGTCATAGTATGGAGGTGTGTGAAATCATAGAATGAAGTTTTGTGAAGTCACACAATGGAGCTGTGTGAAGTCAGAATGGAGGTGTGAAGTCATAGAATGGAGGTGTGTGAAGTCAGAATGGAGGTATGTGAAATCATAGAATCAAGGTGTGTGAAGTCACAGAATGGAGGTGTGTGAAGTCATAGAATGGAGGTGTGTGAAGTCATAGAATGGAGGTGTGTGAAGTCACAGAATGAAGGTGTGTGAAGTCACAGAATGGAAGTATGTGAACTCACAATTGAGGTGGGTGAAGTCACAGAATGGAGGTGTGTGAAGTCATAGAATGGAGGTGTGTGAAGTCACAGAATGGAGGTGTGTGAATTCATAGAATGGAGGTGTGTGAAGTCATAGAATGGAGGTGGGCGAAGTCATAGAATGGAGGTGTGTGAATTCATAGAATGGAGGTGTGTGAAGTCACAGAATCGAGGTTTGTGTACTCAAAATGGAGGTGTTTGAAGTCAAAGAATGGAGGTGTGTGAAGTCATAGAATGGAAGTGTGTGAAGTCATAGAATGGAGGTGTGTGGACCCAGAATGGAGGTGTGTGAATTCACAGAATGGAGGTTTGTGAAGTCATACAATGGAGGTGTGTGAAGTCATAGAATGGATGTTTCTAACGTAAGAATGAAGGTGTGTGAAGTCATAGAATGGAGGTGTGTGAAGTCAAAATGGAGGTGTGTGAACTCATAGAATGGAGGTGGGTGAACTCATTGAATTGAGGTGTGTGAAGTCATGGAATGGAGGTGTGTGAAGTCCAAGAATGGAGGTGTGTGAAGTCAAAGAATGGAAGTGTGTGAAGTCACAGAATGGAGGTTGCCGGGGCCAACCGACGGCAAACCAGGGTTCGCAGATTGTGGTTCCTGAAATTGGGGGCTAAGACTAGCAAGAAATAGAAGGGAGACAGACACAGCGGGCCCGGATGTCCGCAGTCCAGGTAAAGACTGCCGAGACTGCCGGTTTATTTTCCACTCCCCCTTCTTCCCTCCTCCTGACCCAGGGAACCTCCAGGTGTTACATTCATATGGTAATTCTCAGGTCATTTGCATAGAATAGGGCCAGAAAGCAATAAGACAATAAAGCCATCGTCTGATGCAAGCCAAGGTACAGTTTCATTCCACTCTGGCTCACAACAGGAGGTGTGTGAAGTCACAGAATTGAAGTGTGTGAAGTCAAAATGGAGGTGTGTGAAGTCAGAGAGTGGAGGTCTGTGAAGACACAGAATAGAGGTGTGTGAAGTCAGAATGGAGGTGTGTGAAATCATAGAATGGAGGTGTGTGAAGCCACAATGCAGGTGTGTGAACTCTTGGAATGAAGGTGTGTGAAGTAAAATTGCAGGTGTGTGAAGTCATAGAATGGAGGTGTGTGAAGTCATAGAATGGAGTTGTGTGAAGTCACAGAATGGAGGTGTGTGAAGTCATAGAATGGAGGTGTGTGAAGTCACAGAATGGAGGTGTGTGAAGTCATAGAATGGAGGTGTGTGAAGTCATAGAATGGAGGTGTGTGCTGTCATAGAATGGAGGAGTGTGAACTCAGAATGGAGGTTTGTGAATAGAATGGAGGTGTGTGAAGTCACAGAATTGAAGTGTGTGAAGTCAAAATGGAGGTGTGTGAAGTCAGAGAGTGGAGGTCTGTGAAGACACAGAATAGAGGTGTGTGAAGTCAGAATGGAGGTGTGTGAAATCAGAATGGAGGTGTGTGAAATCATAGAATGGAGGTGTGTGAAGCCACAATGCAGGTGTGTGAACTCTTGGAATGAAGGTGTGTGAAGTAAATTGCAGGTATGTGAAGTCATAGAATGGAGGTGTGTGAAGTCATAGAATGGAGGTGTGTGAAGTCACAGAATGGAGGTGTGTGAAGTCATAGAATGGAGGTGTGTGAAGTCACAGAATGGAGGTGTGTGAAGTCATAGAATGGAGGTGTGTGAAGTCATAGAATGGAGGTGTGTGATGTCATAGAATGGAGGACTGTGAACTCAGAATGGAGGTTTGTGAATAGAATGGAGGTGTGTGAAGTCACAGAATGGAGGTATGTGAAGTCATAGAATGGAGGTGTGTGAAGTCATAAAATGCAGGTGTGTGAATTTATAGAATGAAGGTGTGTGAAGTAACAATGGAGTGGTGCGAAGTCATAGAATGGTTGTTTTTCGTGTCAACGAATGGAGGTGTGTGAAGTCATAGAATGGAGTTGTGTGAAGTCAGATTGGAGGTGTGTGAAAACACAGATTGGAGGTGGGTCAACTCAGAAATGAGGTGTGTGAAGTCATAGAATGGAGGTGTGTGAAATCATAGAATGGAGGTGTGTGAAATCATAGAATGGAGGTGTGTGAAGTCAAAGAATTGAGGTGTGTAAAGTCAGAATAGAGGTGTGTGAAGTCAGAATGGAGGTGTGTGAAGTCATAGAATGGAAGTGTGTGAAGTCATAGAATGGATGTTTGTGAAGTAAGAATGAAGGTGTGTGAAGTCATAGAATAGAGGTGTGTGAAGTCAAAGAATGGAGGTGTGTGAAGTCACAGAATGCAGGTGTGTGAAGTCACACAATGAAGGTGTGTGAAGTCTCGAATGGAGGTGTGCGGTCATAGAAGGGAGGTGGGTGAAGTCATAGAAAGGAGGTGTGAGAAGTCATAGAATGGAGGAGTGTGAAGTCATACAGTGGAGGTGACTGAAGACACAGATTCGAGGTCTGTGAAGTCATAGAATGGAGGTGTGTAAAGTCAGAATGGAGGTGTGTGAAGTCATAGAATGGAGATTTGTGAATTCATAGAATGGAGGTGTGTGACGTCACAATTGAAGTGTGTGAAGTCATAGAATGGAGGTGTGTGAAGTCAAAGAATGGAGGTGTGTGAAGTCATACAATGGAGGTGAATGAAGTCAGAATGGAGGTGTGTGAAGTCACAGAACGTAGGTGTGTGAACGCAGAATGGAGGTATGTGAAGTCATAGATGGAGGTGTGTGAAGTCATAGTATGTAGGTGTGTGAAATCATAGAATGGAGTTTTGTGAAGTCACACAATGGAGCTGTGTGAAGTCAGAATTGAGGTGTGTGAAGTCATAGAATGGAGGTGCGTGAAGTCACAGAATGGAGGTGTGTGAAATCATAGAATGGAGGTGTGTGAAGTCATAGAATGGAGGTGTGTGAAGTCACAGAATGAAGGTGTGTGAAGTCACAGAATGGAGGTATGTGAACTCACAATGGAGGTGGGTGAAGTCACAGAATGGAGGTGTGTGAAGTCATAGAATGGAGGTGTGTGAAGTCACAGAATGGAGGTGTGTGAAGTCATAGAATGGAGGTGTGTGAAATCACAGGATGGAGGTGTGTGAATTCATAGAATGGAGGTGTGTGAAGTCATAGAATGGAGGTGTGTGAAGTCATAGAATGGAGGTGTGTGAATTCATAGAATGGAGGTGTGTGAAGTCACAGAATGGAGGTTTGTGTACTCAAAATGGAGGTGTTTGAAGTCAAAGAATGGAGGTGTGTGAAGTCATAGAATGGAAGTGTGTGAAGTCATACAATGGAGGTGTGTGGACCCAGAATGGAGGTGTGTGAATTCACAGAATGGAGGTTTGTGAAGTCATACAATGGAGGTGTGTGAAGTCATAGAATGGATGTTTCTAAAGTAAGAATGAAGGTGTGTGAAGTCATAGAATGGAGGTGTGTGAAGTCATAGAATGGAGGTGTGTGAAGTCAAAATGGAGGTGTGTGAACTCATAGAATTGAGGTGTGTGAAGTCATGGAATGGAGGTGTGTGAAGTCCAAGAATGGAGGTGTGTGAAGTCAAAGAATGGAAGTTTGTGAAGTCACAGAATGGAGGTTGCCGGGGCCAACCGACGGCAAACCAGGGTTCGCAAATTGCGGTTCCTGAAATCGGGGGCCAAGACTAGCAAGAAATAGAAGGGAGACAGACACAGCGGGTCCGGGATGTCCGCAGTCCAGGTAAAGTCTGCCGAGACTGCCGGTTTATTTTCCACTCCCTCTTCTTCCCTCCTCCTGACCCAGGGAACCTTCAGGTGTTACATTCATATGGTAATTCTCAGGTCATTTGCATAGAATAGGGCCAGAAAGCAATAAGACAATAAAGCCATCGTCTGATGCAAGCCAAGGTACAGTTTGATTCCACTCTGGCTCACAACACGAGGTGTGTGAAGTCACAGAATTGAAGTGTGTGAAGTCAAAATGGATGTGTGTGAAGTCAGAGTGTGGAGGTCTGTGAAGACACAGAATAGAGGTGTGTGAAGTCAGAATGGAGTTGTGTGAAACCAGAATGGAGGTGTGTGAAATCATAGAATGGAGGTGTGTGAAACCACAATGCAGGTGTGTGAACTCTTGGAATGAAGGTGTGTGAAGTAAAATTGCAGGTGTGTGAAGTCATAGAATGGAGGTGTGTGATGTCATAGAATGGATGACTGTGAACTCAGAATGGAGGTTTGTGAAGTCATAGAATGGAGGTGTGAAGTCACAGAATGGAGGTGTGTGAAGTAATAGAATGGAGGTGTGTGAAGTCATAAAATGGAGGTGTGTGAATTCATAGAATGGAGGTGTGTGAAGTCACAATGGAGTGGTGCGAAGTCATAGAATGGTTGTTTTTGATGTCAACGAATGGATGTGTGTGTAGTCATAGAATGGAGTTGTGTGAAGTCAGATTGGAGGTGTGTGAAAACACAGAATGGAGGTGTGTCAACTCAGAAATGAGGTGTGTGAAGTCATAGAATGGAGGTGTGTGAAGTCATAGAATGGAGGTGTGTGAAATCATAGAATGGAGGTGTGTGAAGTCAAAGAACTGAGGTGTGTGAAGTCACAATAGAGGTGTGTGAAGTCAGAATGGAGGTGTGTGAAGTCATAGAATGGAAGTGTGTGAAGTCAAAGAATGGAGGTCTGTGAACTCAGAATGGGGGTTTGTGAAGTCATAGAATGGAGGTGTGTGAACTCAGAATGGAGGTGTGTGAAGTCACAGAATGGAGGTGTGTGAAGTCATAGAATGGAGGTGTGTGAAGTCATAGAATGGAGGTGTGTGAAGTCAGAATGGAGGTGTGTGAAGTCACAGAATTGAGGTGTGTGAACACAGAATGCAGGTGTGTGAATCACAGAATGGAGGTGTGTGAAATCATAGAATGGAGGTGTGTGAAGTCATAGAATGGACGTTTGTGAAGTAAGAATGAAGGTGTGTGAAGTCATAGAATAGAGGTGTGTGAAGTCAAAGAATGGAGGTGTGTGAAGTCACAGAATGCAGGTGTGTGAAGTCATACAATGAAGATGTGTGAAGTCTCGAATGGAGGTGTATGGTCATAGAAGGGAGGTGGGTGAAGTCATAAAAAGGAGGTGTGAGAAGTCATAGAAAGGAGGAGTGTGAAGTCATACAGTGGAGGTGACTGAAGACACAGTTTCGAAGTCTGTGAAGTCATAGAATGGAGGTGTGTAAAGTCAGAATGGAGGTGTGTGAAGTCATAGAATGGAGATTTGTGAATTCATAGAATGGAGGTGTGTGACGTCACAATTGAAGTGTGTGAAGTCATAGAATGGAGGTGTGTGAAGTCAAAGAATGGAGGTGTGTGAAGTCATACAATGGAGGTGAATGAAGTCAGAATGGAGGTTTGTGAAGTCACAGAACGAAGGTGTGTGAACGCAGAATGGAGCTATGTGAAGTCATAGATGGAGGTGTGTGAAGTCATAGTATGGAGGTGTGTGAAATCATAGAATGAAGTTTTGTGAAGTCACACAATGGAGCTGTGTGAAGTCAGAATGGAGGTGTGAAGTCATAGAATGGAGGTGTGTGAAGTCAGAATGGAGGTATGTGAAATCATAGAATCAAGGTGTGTGAAGTCACAGAATGGAGGTGTGTGAAGTCATAGAATGGAGGTGTGTGAAGTCATAGAATGGAGGTGTGTGAAGTCACAGAATGAAGGTGTGTGAAGTCACAGAATGGAAGTATGTGAACTCACAATTGAGGTGGGTGAAGTCACAGAATGGAGGTGTGTGAAGTCATAGAATGGAGGTGTGTGAAGTCACAGAATGGAGGTGTGTGAATTCATAGAATGGAGGTGTGTGAAGTCATAGAATGGAGGTGGGCGAAGTCATAGAATGGAGGTGTGTGAATTCATAGAATGGAGGTGTGTGAAGTCACAGAATCGAGGTTTGTGTACTCAAAATGGAGGTGTTTGAAGTCAAAGAATGGAGGTGTGTGAAGTCATAGAATGGAAGTGTGTGAAGTCATAGAATGGAGGTGTGTGGACCCAGAATGGAGGTGTGTGAATTCACAGAATGGAGGTTTGTGAAGTCATACAATGGAGGTGTGTGAAGTCATAGAATGGATGTTTCTAACGTAAGAATGAAGGTGTGTGAAGTCATAGAATGGAGGTGTGTGAAGTCAAAATGGAGGTGTGTGAACTCATAGAATGGAGGTGGGTGAACTCATTGAATTGAGGTGTGTGAAGTCATGGAATGGAGGTGTGTGAAGTCCAAGAATGGAGGTGTGTGAAGTCAAAGAATGGAAGTGTGTGAAGTCACAGAATGGAGGTTGCCGGGGCCAACCGACGGCAAACCAGGGTTCGCAGATTGTGGTTCCTGAAATTGGGGGCTAAGACTAGCAAGAAATAGAAGGGAGACAGACACAGCGGGCCCGGATGTCCGCAGTCCAGGTAAAGACTGCCGAGACTGCCGGTTTATTTTCCACTCCCCCTTCTTCCCTCCTCCTGACCCAGGGAACCTCCAGGTGTTACATTCATATGGTAATTCTCAGGTCATTTGCATAGAATAGGGCCAGAAAGCAATAAGACAATAAAGCCATCGTCTGATGCAAGCCAAGGTACAGTTTCATTCCACTCTGGCTCACAACAGGAGGTGTGTGAAGTCACAGAATTGAAGTGTGTGAAGTCAAAATGGAGGTGTGTGAAGTCAGAGAGTGGAGGTCTGTGAAGACACAGAATAGAGGTGTGTGAAGTCAGAATGGAGGTGTGTGAAATCATAGAATGGAGGTGTGTGAAGCCACAATGCAGGTGTGTGAACTCTTGGAATGAAGGTGTGTGAAGTAAAATTGCAGGTGTGTGAAGTCATAGAATGGAGGTGTGTGAAGTCATAGAATGGAGTTGTGTGAAGTCACAGAATGGAGGTGTGTGAAGTCATAGAATGGAGGTGTGTGAAGTCACAGAATGGAGGTGTGTGAAGTCATAGAATGGAGGTGTGTGAAGTCATAGAATGGAGGTGTGTGCTGTCATAGAATGGAGGAGTGTGAACTCAGAATGGAGGTTTGTGAATAGAATGGAGGTGTGTGAAGTCACAGAATTGAAGTGTGTGAAGTCAAAATGGAGGTGTGTGAAGTCAGAGAGTGGAGGTCTGTGAAGACACAGAATAGAGGTGTGTGAAGTCAGAATGGAGGTGTGTGAAATCAGAATGGAGGTGTGTGAAATCATAGAATGGAGGTGTGTGAAGCCACAATGCAGGTGTGTGAACTCTTGGAATGAAGGTGTGTGAAGTAAATTGCAGGTATGTGAAGTCATAGAATGGAGGTGTGTGAAGTCATAGAATGGAGGTGTGTGAAGTCACAGAATGGAGGTGTGTGAAGTCATAGAATGGAGGTGTGTGAAGTCACAGAATGGAGGTGTGTGAAGTCATAGAATGGAGGTGTGTGAAGTCATAGAATGGAGGTGTGTGATGTCATAGAATGGAGGACTGTGAACTCAGAATGGAGGTTTGTGAATAGAATGGAGGTGTGTGAAGTCACAGAATGGAGGTATGTGAAGTCATAGAATGGAGGTGTGTGAAGTCATAAAATGCAGGTGTGTGAATTTATAGAATGAAGGTGTGTGAAGTAACAATGGAGTGGTGCGAAGTCATAGAATGGTTGTTTTTCGTGTCAACGAATGGAGGTGTGTGAAGTCATAGAATGGAGTTGTGTGAAGTCAGATTGGAGGTGTGTGAAAACACAGATTGGAGGTGGGTCAACTCAGAAATGAGGTGTGTGAAGTCATAGAATGGAGGTGTGTGAAATCATAGAATGGAGGTGTGTGAAATCATAGAATGGAGGTGTGTGAAGTCAAAGAATTGAGGTGTGTAAAGTCAGAATAGAGGTGTGTGAAGTCAGAATGGAGGTGTGTGAAGTCATAGAATGGAAGTGTGTGAAGTCATAGAATGGATGTTTGTGAAGTAAGAATGAAGGTGTGTGAAGTCATAGAATAGAGGTGTGTGAAGTCAAAGAATGGAGGTGTGTGAAGTCACAGAATGCAGGTGTGTGAAGTCACACAATGAAGGTGTGTGAAGTCTCGAATGGAGGTGTGCGGTCATAGAAGGGAGGTGGGTGAAGTCATAGAAAGGAGGTGTGAGAAGTCATAGAATGGAGGAGTGTGAAGTCATACAGTGGAGGTGACTGAAGACACAGATTCGAGGTCTGTGAAGTCATAGAATGGAGGTGTGTAAAGTCAGAATGGAGGTGTGTGAAGTCATAGAATGGAGATTTGTGAATTCATAGAATGGAGGTGTGTGACGTCACAATTGAAGTGTGTGAAGTCATAGAATGGAGGTGTGTGAAGTCAAAGAATGGAGGTGTGTGAAGTCATACAATGGAGGTGAATGAAGTCAGAATGGAGGTGTGTGAAGTCACAGAACGTAGGTGTGTGAACGCAGAATGGAGGTATGTGAAGTCATAGATGGAGGTGTGTGAAGTCATAGTATGTAGGTGTGTGAAATCATAGAATGGAGTTTTGTGAAGTCACACAATGGAGCTGTGTGAAGTCAGAATGGAGGTGTGTGAAGTCATAGAATGGAGGTGCGTGAAGTCACAGAATGGAGGTGTGTGAAATCATAGAATGGAGGTGTGTGAAGTCATAGAATGGAGGTGTGTGAAGTCACAGAATGAAGGTGTGTGAAGTCACAGAATGGAGGTATGTGAACTCACAATGGAGGTGGGTGAAGTCACAGAATGGAGGTGTGTGAAGTCATAGAATGGAGGTGTGTGAAGTCACAGAATGGAGGTGTGTGAAGTCATAGAATGGAGGTGTGTGAAATCACAGGATGGAGGTGTGTGAATTCATAGAATGGAGGTGTGTGAAGTCATAGAATGGAGGTGTGTGAAGTCATAGAATGGAGGTGTGTGAATTCATAGAATGGAGGTGTGTGAAGTCACAGAATGGAGGTTTGTGTACTCAAAATGGAGGTGTTTGAAGTCAAAGAATGGAGGTGTGTGAAGTCATAGAATGGAAGTGTGTGAAGTCATACAATGGAGGTGTGTGGACCCAGAATGGAGGTGTGTGAATTCACAGAATGGAGGTTTGTGAAGTCATACAATGGAGGTGTGTGAAGTCATAGAATGGATGTTTCTAAAGTAAGAATGAAGGTGTGTGAAGTCATAGAATGGAGGTGTGTGAAGTCATAGAATGGAGGTGTGTGAAGTCAAAATGGAGGTGTGTGAACTCATAGAATTGAGGTGTGTGAAGTCATGGAATGGAGGTGTGTGAAGTCCAAGAATGGAGGTGTGTGAAGTCAAAGAATGGAAGTTTGTGAAGTCACAGAATGGAGGTTGCCGGGGCCAACCGACGGCAAACCAGGGTTCGCAAATTGCGGTTCCTGAAATCGGGGGCCAAGACAAGCAAGAAATAGAAGGGAGACAGACACAGCGGGTCCGGGATGTCCGCAGTCCAGGTAAAGTCTGCCGAGACTGCCGGTTTATTTTCCACTCCCTCTTCTTCCCTCCTCCTGACCCAGGGAACCTTCAGGTGTTACATTCATATGGTAATTCTCAGGTCATTTGCATAGAATAGGGCCAGAAAGCAATAAGACAATAAAGCCATCGTCTGATGCAAGCCAAGGTACAGTTTGATTCCACTCTGGCTCACAACACGAGGTGTGTGAAGTCACAGAATTGAAGTGTGTGAAGTCAAAATGGATGTGTGTGAAGTCAGAGTGTGGAGGTCTGTGAAGACACAGAATAGAGGTGTGTGAAGTCAGAATGGAGTTGTGTGAAACCAGAATGGAGGTGTGTGAAATCATAGAATGGAGGTGTGTGAAACCACAAAGCAGGTGTGTGAACTCTTGGAATGAAGGTGTGTGAAGTAAAATTGCAGGTGTGTGAAGTCATAGAATGGAGGTGTGTGATGTCATAGAATGGATGACTGTGAACTCAGAATGGAGGTTTGTGAAGTCATAGAATGGAGGTGTGAAGTCACAGAATGGAGGTGTGTGAAGTAATAGAATGGAGGTGTGTGAAGTCATAAAATGGAGGTGTGTGAATTCATAGAATGGAGGTGTGTGAAGTCACAATGGAGTGGTGCGAAGTCATAGAATGGTTGTTTTTGATGTCAACGAATGGATGTGTGTGTAGTTATAGAATGGAGTTGTGTGAAGTCAGATTGGAGGTGTGTGAAAACACAGAATGGAGGTGTGTCAACTCAGAAATGAGGTGTGTGAAGTCATAGAATGGAGGTGTGTGAAGTCATAGAATGGAGGTGTGTGAAATCATAGAATGGAGGTGTGTGAAGTCAAAGAACTGAGGTGTGTGAAGTCACAATAGAGGTGTGTGAAGTCAGAATGGAGGTGTGTGAAGTCATAGAATGGAAGTGTGTGAAGTCAAAGAATGGAGGTCTGTGAACTCAGAATGGGGGTTTGTGAAGTCATAGAATGGAGGTGTGTGAACTCAGAATGGAGGTGTGTGAAGTCACAGAATGGAGGTGTGTGAAGTCATAGAATGGAGGTGTGTGAAATCACAGGATGGAGGTGTGTGAATTCATAGAATGGAGGTGTGTGAAGTCATAGGATCGAGGTGTGTGAAGTCACAGAATGGAGGTGTGTGAAGTCACAGAATGGAGGTGTGTGAAGTCACAGAATGGAGGTGTGTGAACTCAGAATGGAGGTGCGTGAAGCTACAGAATGGAGTGTGTGAAGTCACAGAATGGAAGTGTGTGAACTCAGAATGGAGGTGTGTGAAGCCACAGAATGGAGGTTTGTGAAGTCATAGAATGGAGGTGTGTGAAGTCAGAGAATGGATGTTTCTGAAGTAAGAATGAAGGTGTGTGAAGTCAAAGAATGGAGGTGTGTGAAGTCAAATTGGAGGTGTGTGAACTCATAGAATGGAGGTGTGTGTACTCATAGAATGGAGGTGTGTGAAGTCATGGAATGGAGGTGTGTGAAGTCAAAGAATGGAGGTGTGAAGTCATAGAATGGAGGTGTGTGAATTCAGATTGGAGGTGTGTGAAATCACAGAAGGGAGGTGTGTCAACTCAGAAATGAGGTGTGTGAAGTCACAGAATGGAGGTGTGTGAAGTCATAGAATGGAAGTGTGTGAAATCATAGAATGGAGGTGTGTGAAGTCACAGAATTGAGGTGTGTGAAGTCACAGAATGGAGGTGTGTGAACTCAGAATGGAGGTGTATGAAGTCATAGATGGAGTTGTGTGAAGTCATAGTATGGATGTGTGTCAAATCATAGAATGGAGTTTTGTGAAGTCACACAATGGAGCTGTGTGAAGTCAGAATGGAGGTGTGTGAAGTCATAGAATGGAGGTGTGTGAAGTCAGAATGGAGGTGTGTGAAATCATAGAATTGAGGTGTTTGAAGTCACAATGGAGTTGTGTGAAGTCATAGAATGGAGTTGTGTGAAGTCACAGAGTGGAGGTGTATGAAGTCACAGAATGGAGGTGTGTGAAGTCATAGAATGGAGGTGTGTGAAGTCACAGAATGAAGGTGTGTGAAGTCACAGAATGGAGGTGTGTGAACTCAGAATGGTGGTGGGTGACGTCACAGAATGGAGGTGTGTGAAGTCATAGAATGGAGGTGTGTGAAGTCACAGAATGGAGTTGTGTGAATTCATATAATGGAGATGTGTGAAATCATAAAATGGAAGTGTTTGAAGTCACAGAATGGAGGTGTGTGAAGTCAGAAAGGAGGTGTGTGTAGTCATAGAATTGAGGTGTGTGAAGTCAGAATGGAGGTGTGTGAACTCATAGAATGGAGGTGTGTGAAATCACAGTGGAGGTGTGGGAAGTCATAGAATGGAGGAGTGTGAAGTCATAGAGTGGAGGTGAGTGAAGTCACAGATTCGAGGTCTATGAAGTCATAGAATGGAGGTGTGTTAAGTCAGAATGGAGGTGTGTAAAGTCATAGAATGGAGATGTGTTAACTCATAGAATGGAGGTGTGTGACGTCACAATGGAAGTGTGTCAAGTGATAGAATGGAGGTGTGTGAAGTCACAGAATGGAGGTGTATGAAGTCATACAATGGAGGTGTGTGAAGTCAGAATGGAGGTGTGTGAAGTCATAGAAGGACGTGTGTGAAGTCATAGTATGGATGTGTGTGAAATCATAGAATGGAGGTTTGTGAAGTCTCAGAATGAAGCTGTGTGAAGTCAGAATGGCGGTGAGTGAAGGCATAGAATGGAGGTGTGTGAAGTCAAAATGGAAGTGTGTGAAATCATTGAATCGTGGTGTGTGAAGTCACAATGGAGGAGTGTGAAGTCACAGAATGGAGGTGTGTGAACTCACAATGGAGGTGTGTGAAGTCACAGAATGGAGGTTTATGAAGTCATATAATGGAAGTGTGTGAAGTCATAGAATGGATGTTTGCGAAGTAAGAATGAAGGTGTGTGAAGTCATAGAATGGAGGTGTGTGAAGTCAAAATGAAGGTGTGTGAACTCATAGAATGGAGGTGTGTGAACTCATAGAATGGAGGTGTGTGAAGTCATGGAATGGAGGTGTGTGAAGTCAGAATGGAGATGTGAGAAGTCACAGAATGGAGGTGTGTGAATTCAGAATGGAGGTGAGTGAAGTCATAGAATGGAGGTGTGTGAAGTCAGAAGGGAGGTGTAAGAAGCCACAGAATGGAGGTGTGTGAATTCAGAATGGAGGTGAGTGAAGTCATATAATGGAGGTGTGTGAAGTCATAGAACGGATGTTTCTGAAGTAAGAATGAATGTGTATGAAATCATAGAATGGAGTTGTGTGAAGTCAAAATGAAGGTGTGTGAACTCATAGAATGGAGGTGTGTGAACTCACAGAATGGAGGTGTGTGAAGTCATGGAATGGACGTGTGTGAAGTCAGAATGGAGGTGTGAGAAGTCACAGAATGGAGGTGTGTGAATTCAGAATGGAGGTGAATGAAGTCATAGAATGGAGGTGTGTGAAATCACAGAATGGAAGTGTGTGAAGTCATAGAATGGAGGTGTGTGAAGTCATAGAATGGAGGTGTGTGAAGTCACAGAATGAAGGTGTGTGAAGTCACAGAATGGAGGTGTGTGAACTCAGAATGGAGGTAGGTGAAGTCAAAGAATGGAGGTGTGTGAAGTCATAGAATGTAGGTGTGTGAAGTCAAAGAATGGAGGTGTGTGAATTCATAGAATGGAGGTGTGTGAAGTCATAGAATGGAGGTGTGTGAAGTCACAGAATGAAGGTGTGTGAAGTCACAGAATGGAGGTGTGTGAACTCAGAATGGAGGTGGGTGACGTCACAGAATGGAGGTGAGTGAAGTCATAGAATGGAGGTGTGTGAAGACAGAATGGAGGTGTGTGAAGTCATAGAATTGAGGTGTGTGAAGTCAGAATGGAGGTGTGTGAACTCATAGAATGGAGGTGTGTGAAATCACAGTGGAGGTGTGGGAAGTCATAGAATGGAGGAGTGTGAAGTCATAGAGTGGAGGTGAGTGAAGTCACAGATTCGAGGTCTATGAAGTCATAGAATGGAGGTGTGTGAAGTCAGAATGGAGGTGTGTGAAGTCATAGAATGGAGATATGTTAACTCATAGAATGGAGGTGTGTGACGTCACAATGGAAGTGTGTCAAGTCATAGAATGGAGGTGTGTGAAGTCACAGAATGGAGGTGTATGAAGTCATACAATGGAGGTGTGTGAAGTCAGAATGGAGGTGTGTGAAGTCATAGAAGGACGTATGTGAAGTCATAGTATGGATGTGTGTGAAATCATAGAATGGAGGTTTGTGAAGTCTCAGAATGAAGCTGTGTGAAGTCAGAATGGCGGTGAGTGAAGGCATAGAATGGAGGTGTGTGAAGTCAAAATGGAAGTGTGTGAAATCATTGAATCGTAGTGTGTGAAGTCACAATGGAGGAGTGTGAAGTCATAGAATGGAGGTGTGTGAAATCACAGAATGGAGATGTGTGAACTCAGAATGGAGGTGGGTGACGTCACAGAATGGAGGTGTGTGAAGTCATAGAATGGAGCTGTGTGAAGTCACAGAATGGAGTTGTGTGAATTCATAGAATGGAGATGTGTGAAATCATAAAATGGAAGTGTTTGAAGTCACAGAATGGAGGTGTGTGAAGTCAGAAAGGAGGTGTGTGAAGTCATACAATTGAGGTGTGTGAAGTCAGAATGGAGGTGTGTGAACTCATAGAATGGAGGTGTGTGAAATCACAGTGGAGGTGTGGGAAGTCATAGAATGGAGGAGTGTGAAGTCATGGAATGGAGGTGTGTGAAGTCAAAGAATGGAGGTGTGAAGTCATAGAATGGAGGTGTGTGAATTCAGATTGGAGGTGTGTGAAATCACAGAAGGGAGGTGTGTCAACTCAGAAATGAGGTGTGTGAAGTCACAGAATGGAGGTGTGTGAAGTCATAGAATGGAAGTGTGTGAAATCATAGAATGGAGGTGTGTGAAGTCACAGAATTGAGGTGTGTGAAGTCAGAATGGAGGTGTGTGAACTCATAGAATGGAGGTCTGTGAACTCAGAAAGGAGGTTTGTGAAGCCATAGAATGGAGGTGTGTGAAGTCAAAGAATGGAGGTGTGTGAAGTCACAGAATGGAGGTGTGTGAACTCATAGAATGGAGGTGTGTGACGTCATAATGGAAGTGTGTGAAGTCACAGAATGGAGGTGTGTGAAGTCAGAATGGAGGTGTGTGAAGTCACAGAATGGAGGTGTTTGAACTCAGAATGGAGGTGTATGAAGTCATAGATGGAGTTGTGTGAAGTCATAGTATGGATGTGTGTCAAATCATAGAATGGAGTTTTGTGAAGTCACAGAATGGAGCTGTGTGAAGTCAGAATGGAGGTGTGTGAAGTCATAGAATGGAGGTGTGTGAAGTCAGAATGGAGGTGTGTGAAATCATAGAATTCAGGTGTTTGAAGTCACAATGGAGTTGTGTGAAGTCATAGAATGGAGTTGTGTGAAGTCACAGAGTGGAGGTGTATGAAGTCACAGAATGGAGGTGTGTGAAGTCATAGAATGGAGGTGTGTGAAGTCACAGAATGAAGGTGTGTGAAGTCACAGAATGGAGGTGTGTGAACTCAGAATGGAGGTGGGTGACGTCACAGAATGGAGGTGTGTGAAGTCATAGAATGGAGGTGTGTGAAGTCACAGAATGGAGTTGTGTGAATTCATAGAATGGAGATGTGTGAAATCATAAAATGGAAGTGTTTGAAGTCACAGAATGGAGGTGTGTGAAGTCAGAAAGGAGGTGTGTGAAGTCATAGAATTGAGGTGTGTGAAGTCAGAATGGAGGTGTGTGAACTCATAGAATGGAGGTGTGTGAAATCACAGTGGAGGTGTGGGAAGTCATAGAATGGAGGAGTGTGAAGTCATAGAGTGGAGGTGAGTGAAGTCACAGATTCGAGGTCTATGAAGTCATAGAATGGAGGTGTGTGAAGTCAGAATGGAGGTGTGTAAAGTCATAGAATGGAGATGTGTTAACTCATAGATTGGAGGTGTGTGACGTCACAATGGAAGTGTGTCAAGTCATAGAATGGAGGTGTGTGAAGTCACAGAATGGAGGTGTATGAAGTCATACAATGGAGGTGTGTGAAGTCAGAATGGAGGTGTGTGAAGTCATAGAAGGACGTGTGTGAAGTCATAGTATGGAGGTGTGTGAAATCATAGAATGGAGGTTTGTGAAGTCTCAGAATGAAGCTGTGTGAAGTCAGAATGGCGGTGAGTGAAGGCATAGAATGGAGGTGTGTGAAGTCAAAATGGAAGTGTGTGAAATCATTGAATCGTGGTGTGTGAAGTCACAATGGAGGAGTGTGAAGTCATAGAATGGAGGTGTGTGAAATCACAGAATGGAAGTGTGTGAAGTCATAGAATGGAGGTGTGTGAAGTCATAGAATGAAGGTGTGTGAATCAAAGAATGAAGGTGTGTGAAGTCAAAGAATGGAGGTGTGTGAACTCAGAATGGCGGTAGGTGAAGTCAAAGAATGGAGGTGTGTGAAGTCATAGAATGTAGGTGTGTGAAGTCAAAGAATGGAGGTGTGTGAATTCATAGAATGGAGGTGTGTGAAGTCATAGAATGGAGGTGTGTGAAGTCATAGAATGGAGGTGTGTGAAGTCACAGAATGGAGGTGTGTGAAGTCACAGAATGGAGGTGTGTGAACTCACAATGGAGGTGTGTGAAGTCACAGAATGGAGGTGTGCGAAGTCATGGAATTGAAGTGTGTGAAGTCATAGAATGGAGGTGTGTGAAGTCAAAATGGAGGTGTGTGAAGTCACAGAATGGAGGTGTGTGAACTCAGAATGGAGGTGTGTGAAGTCACAGAAGGGAGGTTTATGAAGTCATATAATGGAAGTGTGTGAAGTCATAGAATGGATGTTTGCGAAGTAAGAATGAAGGTGTGTGAAGTCATAGAATGGAGGTGTGTGAAGTCAAAATGAAGGTGTGTGAACTCATAGAATGGAGGTGTGTGAACTCATAGAATGGAGGTGTGTGAAGTCATGGAATGGAGGTGTGTGAAGTCAGAATGGAGATGTGAGAAGTCACAGAATGGAGGTGTGTGAATTCAGAATGGAGGTGAGTGAAGTCATAGAATGGAGGTGTGTGAAGTCAGAAGGGAGGTGTAAGAAGTCACAGAATGGAGGTGTGTGAATTCAGAATGGAGGTGAGTGAAGTCATATAATGGAGGTGTGTGAAGTCATAGAACGGATGTTTCTGAAGTAAGAATGAAGGTGTATGAAGTCATAGAATGGAGTTGTGTGAAGTCAAAATGAAGGTGTGTGAACTCATAGAATGGAGGTGTGTGAACTCACAGAATGGAGGTGTGTGAAGTCATGGAATGGACGTGTGTGAAGTCAGAATGGAGGTGTGAGAATTCACAGAATGGAGGTGTGTGAATTCAGAATGGAGGTGAATGAAGTCATAGAATGGAGGTGTGTGAAATCACAGAATGGAAGTGTGTGAAGTCATAGAATGGAGGTGTGTGAAGTCATAGAATGGAGGTGTGTGAAGTCACAGAATGATGGTGTGTGAAGTCACAGAATGGAGGTGTGTGAACTCAGAATGGAGGTAGGTGAAGTCAAAGAATGGAGGTTTGTGAAGTCATAGAATGTAGGTGTGTGAAGTCAAAGAATGGAGGTGTGTGAATTCATAGAATGGAGGTGTGTGAAGTCATAGAATGGAGGTGTGTGAAGTCACAGAATGAAGGTGTGTGAAGTCACAGAATGGAGGTGTGTGAACTCAGAATGGAGGTGGGTGACGTCACAGAATGGAGGTGAGTGAAGTCATAGAATGGAGGTGTGGGAAGTCAGAATGGAGGTGTGTGAAGTCATAGAATTGAGGTGTGTGAAGTCAGAATGGAGGTGTGTGAACTCATAGAATGGAGGTGTGTGAAATCACAGTGGAGGTGTGGGAAGTCATAGAATGGAGGAGTGTGAAGTCATAGAGTGGAGGTGAGTGAAGTCACAGATTCGAGGTCTATGAAGTCATAGAATGGAGGTGTGTGAAGTCAGAATGGAGTTGTGTGAAGTCATAGAATGGAGATATGTTAACTCATAGAATGGAGGTGTGTGACGTCACAATGGAAGTGTGTCAAGTCATAGAATGGAGGTGTGTGAAGTCACAGAATGGAGGTGTATGAAGTCATACAATGGAGGTGTGTGAAGTCAGAATGGAGGTGTGTGAAGTCATAGAAGGACGTATGTGAAGTCATAGTATGGATGTGTGTGAAATCATAGAATGGAGGTTTGTGAAGTCTCAGAATGAAGCTGTGTGAAGTCAGAATGGCGGTGAGTGAAGGCATAGAATGGAGGTGTGTGAAGTCAAAATGGAAGTGTGTGAAATCATTGAATCGTAGTGTGTGAAGTCACAATGGAGGAGTGTGAAGTCATAGAATGGAGGTGTGTGAAATCACAGAATGGAAGTGTGTGAAGTCATAGAATGGAGGTGTGTGAAGTCATAGAATGGAGGTGTGTGAAGTCACAGAATGAAGGTGTGTGAAGTCACAGAATGGAGGTGTGTGAACTCAGAATGGAGGTGGGTGACGTCAGAGAATGGAGGTGTGTGAAGTCATAGAATGGAGGTGTGTGAAGTCACAGAATGGAGTTGTGTGAATTCATAGAATGGAGATGTGTGAAATCATAAAATGGAAGTGTTTGAAGTCACAGAATGGAGGTGTGTGAAGTCAGAAAGGAGGTGTGTGAAGTCATAGAATTGAGGTGTGTGAAGTCAGAATGGAGGTGTGTGAACTAATAGAATGGAGGTGTGTGAAATCTCAGTGGAGGTGTGGGAAGTCATAGAATGGAGGAGTGTGAAGTCATAGAGTGGAGGTGAGTGAAGTCACAGATTCGAGGTCTATGAAGTCATAGAATGGAGGTGTGTTAAGTCAGAATGGAGGTGTGTAAAGTCATAGAATGGAGATGTGTTAACTCATAGAATGGAGGTGTGTGACGTCACAATGGAAGTGTGTCAAGTCATAGAATGGAGGTGTGTGAAGTCACAGAATGGAGGTGTATGAAGTCATACAATGCAGGTGTGTGAAGTCAGAATGGAGGTGTGTGAAGTCATAGAAGGACGTGTGTGAAGTCATAGTATGGATGTGTGTGAAATCATAGAATGGAGGTTTGTGAAGTCTCAGAATGAAGCTGTGTGAAGTCAGAATGGCGGTGAGTGAAGGCATAGAATGGAGGTGTGTGAAGTCAAAATGGAAGTGTGTGAAATCATTGAATCGTGGTGTGTGAAGTCACAATGGAGGAGTGTGAAGTCATAGAATGGAGGCGTGTGAAATCACAGAATGGAAGTGTGTGAAGTCATAGAATGGAGGTGTGTGAAGTCATAGAATGAAGGTGTGTGAAGTCAAAGAATGAAGGTGTGTGAAGTCAAAGAATGGAGGTGTGTGAACTCAGAATGGCGGTAGGTGAAGTCAAAGAATGGAGGTGTGTGAAGTCAAAGAATGGAGGTGTGTGAAGTCAAAGAATGGAGGTGTGTGAATTCATAGAATGGAGGTGTGTGAAGTCATAGAATAGAGGTGTGTGAAGTCATAGAATGGAGGTGTGTGAAGTCACAGAATGGAGGTGTGTGAAGTCACAGAATGGAGGTGTGTGAACTCACAATGGAGGTGTGTGAAGTCACAGAATGGAGGTGTGCGAAGTCATGGAATTGAAGTGTGTGAAGTCATAGAATGGAGGTGTGTGAAGTCAAAATGGAGGTGTGTGAAGTCACAGAATGGAGGTGTGTGAACTCAGAATGGAGGTGTGTGAAGTCACAGAAGGGAGGTTTATGAAGTCATATAATGGAAGTGTGTGAAGTCATAGAATGGATGTTTGCGAAGTAAGAATGAAGGTGTGTGAAGTCATAGAATGGAGGTGTGTGAAGTCAAAATGAAGGTGTGTGAACTCATAGAATGGAGGTGTGTGAACTCATAGAATGGAGGTGTGTGAAGTCATGGAATGGAGGTGTGTGAAGTCAGAATGGAGATGTGAGAAGTCACAGAATGGAGGTGTGTGAATTCAGAATGGAGGTGAGTGAAGTCATAGAATGGAGGTGTGTGAAGTCAGAAGGGAGGTGTAAGAAGTCACAGAATGGAGGTGTGTGAATTCAGAATGGAGGTGAGTGAAGTCATATAATGGAGGTGTGTGAAGTCATAGAACGGATGTTTCTGAAGTAAGAATGAAGGTGTATGAAGTCATAGAATGGAGTTGTGTGAAGTCAAAATGAAGGTGTGTGAACTCATAGAATGGAGGTGTGTGAACTCACAGAATGGAGGTGTGTGAAGTCATGGAATGGACGTGTGTGAAGTCAGAATGGAGGTGTGAGAAGTCACAGAATGGAGGTGTGTGAATTCAGAATGGAGGTGAATGAAGTCATAGAATGGAGGTGTGTGAAATCACAGAATGGAAGTGTGTGAAGTCATAGAATGGAGGTGTGTGAAGTCATAGAATGGAGGTGTGTGAAGTCACAGAATGAAGGTGTGTGAAGCCACAGAATGGAGGTGTGTGAACTCAGAATGGAGGTAGGTGAAGTCAAAGAATGGAGGTGTGTGAAGTCATAGAATGTAGGTGTGTGAAGTCAAAGAATGGAGGTGTGTGAATTCATAGAATGGAGGTGTGTGAAGTCATAGAATGGAGGTGTGTGAAGTCACAGAATGAAGGTGTGTGAAGTCACAGAATGGAGGTGTGTGAACTCAGAATGGAGGTGGGTGACGTCACAGAATGGAGGTGAGTGAAGTCATAGAATGGAGGTGTGTGTAGTCAGAATGGAGGTGTGTGAAGTCATAGAATTGAGGTGTGTGAAGTCAGAATGGAGGTGTGTGAACTCATAGAATGGAGGTGTGTGAAATCACAGTGGAGGTGTGGGAAGTCATAGAATGGAGGAGTGTGAAGTCATAGAGTGGAGGTGAGTGAAGTCACAGATTCGAGGTCTATGAAGTCATAGAATGGAGGTGTGTGAAGTCAGAATGGAGGTGTTTGAAGTCATAGAATGGAGATGTGTTAACTCATAGAATGGAGGTGTGTGACGTCACAATGGAAGTGTGTCAAGTCATAGAATGGAGGTGTGTGAAGTCACAGAATGGAGGTGTATGAAGTCATACAATGGAGGTGTGTGAAGTCAGAATGGAGGTGTGTGAAGTCATAGAAGGACGTGTGTGAAGTCATAGTATGGATGTGTGTGAAATCATAGAATGGAGGTTTGTGAAGTCTCAGAATGAAGCTGTGTGAAGTCAGAATGGCGGTGAGTGAAGGCATGGAATGGAGGTGTGTGAAGTCAAAATGGAAGTGTGTGAAATCATTGAATCGTAGTGTGTGAAGTCACAATGGAGGAGTGTGAAGTCATAGAATGGAGGTGTGTGAAATCACAGAATGGAAGTGTGTGAAGTCATAGAATGGAGGTGTGTGAAGTCATAGAATGGAGGTGTGTGAAGTCACAGAATGAAGGTGTGTGAAGTCACAGAATGGAGGTGTGTGAACTCAGAATGGAGGTGGGTGACGTCAGAGAATGGAGGTGTGTGAAGTCATAGAATGGAGGTGTGTGAAGTCACAGAATGGAGTTGTGTGAATTCATAGAATGGAGATGTGTGAAATCATAAAATGGAAGTGTTTGAAGTCACAGAATGGAGGTGTGTGAAGTCAGAAAGGAGGTGTGTGAAGTCATAGAATTGAGGTGTGTGAAGTCAGAATGGAGGTGTGTGAACTAATAGAATGGAGGTGTGTGAAATCTCAGTGGAGGTGTGGGAAGTCATAGAATGGAGGAGTGTGAAGTCATAGAGTGGAGGTGAGTGAAGTCACAGATTCGAGGTCTATGAAGTCATAGAATGGAGGTGTGTTAAGTCAGAATGGAGGTGTGTAAAGTCATAGAATGGAGATGTGTTAACTCATAGAATGGAGGTGTGTGACGTCACAATGGAAGTGTGTCAAGTCATAGAATGGAGGTGTGTGAAGTCACAGAATGGAGGTGTATGAAGTCATACAATGCAGGTGTGTGAAGTCAGAATGGAGGTGTGTGAAGTCATAGAAGGACGTGTGTGAAGTCATAGTATGGATGTGTGTGAAATCATAGAATGGAGGTTTGTGAAGTCTCAGAATGAAGCTGTGTGAAGTCAGAATGGCGGTGAGTGAAGGCATAGAATGGAGGTGTGTGAAGTCAAAATGGAAGTGTGTGAAATCATTGAATCGTGGTGTGTGAAGTCACAATGGAGGAGTGTGAAGTCATAGAATGGAGGCGTGTGAAATCACAGAATGGAAGTGTGTGAAGTCATAGAATGGAGGTGTGTGAAGTCATAGAATGAAGGTGTGTGAAGTCAAAGAATGAAGGTGTGTGAAGTCAAAGAATGGAGGTGTGTGAACTCAGAATGGCGGTAGGTGAAGTCAAAGAATGGAGGTGTGTGAAGTCAAAGAATGGAGGTGTGTGAAGTCAAAGAATGGAGGTGTGTGAATTCATAGAATGGAGGTGTGTGAAGTCATAGAATAGAGGTGTGTGAAGTCATAGAATGGAGGTGTGTGAAGTCACAGAATGGAGGTGTGTGAAGTCACAGAATGGAGGTGTGTGAACTCACAATGGAGGTGTGTGAAGTCACAGAATGGAGGTGTGCGAAGTCATGGAATTGAAGTGTGTGAAGTCATAGAATGGAGGTGTGTGAAGTCAAAATGGAGGTGTGTGAAGTCACAGAATGGAGGTGTGTGAACTCAGAATGGAGGTGTGTGAAGTCACAGAAGGGAGGTTTATGAAGTCATATAATGGAAGTGTGTGAAGTCATAGAATGGATGTTTGCGAAGTAAGAATGAAGGTGTGTGAAGTCATAGAATGGAGGTGTGTGAAGTCAAAATGAAGGTGTGTGAACTCATAGAATGGAGGTGTGTGAACTCATAGAATGGAGGTGTGTGAAGTCATGGAATGGAGGTGTGTGAAGTCAGAATGGAGATGTGAGAAGTCACAGAATGGAGGTGTGTGAATTCAGAATGGAGGTGAGTGAAGTCATAGAATGGAGGTGTGTGAAGTCAGAAGGGAGGTGTAAGAAGTCACAGAATGGAGGTGTGTGAATTCAGAATGGAGGTGAGTGAAGTCATATAATGGAGGTGTGTGAAGTCATAGAACGGATGTTTCTGAAGTAAGAATGAAGGTGTATGAAGTCATAGAATGGAGTTGTGTGAAGTCAAAATGAAGGTGTGTGAACTCATAGAATGGAGGTGTGTGAACTCACAGAATGGAGGTGTGTGAAGTCATGGAATGGACGTGTGTGAAGTCAGAATGGAGGTGTGAGAAGTCACAGAATGGAGGTGTGTGAATTCAGAATGGAGGTGAATGAAGTCATAGAATGGAGGTGTGTGAAATCACAGAATGGAAGTGTGTGAAGTCATAGAATGGAGGTGTGTGAAGTCATAGAATGGAGGTGTGTGAAGTCACAGAATGAAGGTGTGTGAAGCCACAGAATGGAGGTGTGTGAACTCAGAATGGAGGTAGGTGAAGTCAAAGAATGGAGGTGTGTGAAGTCATAGAATGTAGGTGTGTGAAGTCAAAGAATGGAGGTGTGTGAATTCATAGAATGGAGGTGTGTGAAGTCATAGAATGGAGGTGTGTGAAGTCACAGAATGAAGGTGTGTGAAGTCACAGAATGGAGGTGTGTGAACTCAGAATGGAGGTGGGTGACGTCACAGAATGGAGGTGAGTGAAGTCATAGAATGGAGGTGTGTGTAGTCAGAATGGAGGTGTGTGAAGTCATAGAATTGAGGTGTGTGAAGTCAGAATGGAGGTGTGTGAACTCATAAAATGGAGGTGTGTGAAATCACAGTGGAGGTGTGGGAAGTCATAGAATGGAGGAGTGTGAAGTCATAGAGTGGAGGTGAGTGAAGTCACAGATTCGAGGTCTATGAAGTCATAGAATGGAGGTGTGTGAAGTCAGAATGGAGGTGTTTGAAGTCATAGAATGGAGATGTGTTAACTCATAGAATGGAGGTGTGTGACGTCACAATGGAAGTGTGTCAAGTCATAGAATGGAGGTGTGTGAAGTCACAGAATGGAGGTGTATGAAGTCATACAATGGAGGTGTGTGAAGTCAGAATGGAGGTGTGTGAAGTCATAGAAGGACGTGTGTGAAGTCATAGTATGGATGTGTGTGAAATCATAGAATGGAGGTTTGTGAAGTCTCAGAATGAAGCTGTGTGAAGTCAGAATGGCGGTGAGTGAAGGCATGGAATGGAGGTGTGTGAAGTCAAAATGGAAGTGTGTGAAATCATTGAATCGTAGTGTGTGAAGTCACAATGGAGGAGTGTGAAGTCATAGAATGGAGGTGTGTGAAATCACAGAATGGAAGGGTGTGAAGTCATAGAATGGAGGTGTGTGAAGTCATAGAATGGAGGTGTGTGAAGTCACAGAATGAAGGTGTGTGAAGTCACAGAATGGAGGTGTGTGAACTCAGAATGGAGGTGGGTGACGTCACAGAATGGAGGTGTGTGAAGTCATAGAATGGAGGTGTGTGAAGTCACAGAATGGAGTTGTGTGAATTCATAGAATGGAGATGTGTGAAATCATAAAATGGAAGTGTTTGAAGTCACAGCATGGAGGTGTGTGAAGTCAGAAAGGAGGTGTGTGAAGTCATAGAATTGAGGTGTGTGAAGTCAGAATGGAGGTGTGTGAACTCATAGAATGGAGGTGTGTGAAATCACAGTGGAGGTGTGGGAAGTCATAGAATGGAGGAGTGTGAAGTCATAGAGTGGAGGTGAGTGAAGTCACAGATTCGAGGTCTATGAAGTCATAGAATGGAGGTGTGTGAAGTCAGAATGGAGGTGTGTAAAGTCATAGAATGGAGATGTGTTAACTCATAGAATGGAGGTGTGTGACGTCACAATGGAAGTGTGTCAAGTCATAGAATGGAGGTGTGTGAAGTCACAGAATGGAGGTGTATGAAGTCATACAATGGAGGTGTGTGAAGTCAGAATGGAGGTGTGTGAAGTCATAGAAGGACGTGTGTGAAGTCATAGTATGGATGTGTGTGAAATCATAGAATGGAGGTTTGTGAAGTCTGAGAATGAAGCTGTGTGAAGTCAGAATGGCGGTGAGTGAAGGCATAGAATGGAGGTGTGTGAAGTCAAAAGGGAAGTGTGTGAAATCATTGAATCGTGGTGTGTGAAGTCACAATGGAGGAGTGTGAAGTCATAGAATGGAGGTTTGTGAAATCACAGAATGGAAGTGTGTGAAGTCATAGAATGGAGGTGTGTGAAGTCATAGAATGAAGGTGTGTGAAGTCAAAGAATGAAGGTGTGTGAAGTCAAAGAATGGAGGTGTGTGAACTCAGAATGGCGGTAGGTGAAGTCAAAGAATGGAGGTGTGTGAAGTCATAGAATGTAGGTGTGTGAAGTCAAAGAATGGAGGTGTGTGAATTCATAGAATGGAGGTGTGTGAAGTCATAGAATGGAGGTGTGTGAAGTCATAGAATGGAGGTGTGTGAAGTCACAAAATGGAGGTGTGTGAAGTCACAGAATGGAGGTGTGTGAACTCACAATGGAGGTGTGTGAAGTCACAGAATGGAGGTGTGCGAAGTCATGGAATTGAAGTGTGTGAAGTCATAGAATGGAGGTGTGTGAAGTCAAAATGGAGGTGTGTGAAGTCACAGAATGGAGGTGTGTGAACTCAGAATGGAGGTGTGTGAAGTCACAGAAGGGAGGTTTATGAAGTCATATAATGGAAGTGTGTGAAGTCATAGAATGGATGTTTGCGAAGTAAGAATGAAGGTGTGTGAAGTCATAGAATGGAGGTGTGTGAAGTCAAAATGAAGGTGTGTGAACTCATAGAATGGAGGTGTGTGAACTCATAGAATGGAGGTGTGTGAAGTCATGGAATGGAGGTGTGTGAAGTCAGAATGGAGATGTGAGAAGTCACAGAATGGAGGTGTGTGAATTCAGAATGGAGGTGAGTGAAGTCATAGAATGGAGGTGTGTGAAGTCAGAAGGGAGGTGTAAGAAGTCACAGAATGGAGGTGTGTGAATTCAGATTGGAGGTGAGTGAAGTCATATAATGGAGGTGTGTGAAGTCATAGAACGGATGTTTCTGAAGTAAGAATGAAGGTGTATGAAGTCATAGAATGGAGTTGTGTGAAGTCAAAATGAAGGTGTGTGAACTCATAGAATGGAGGTGTGTGAACTCACAGAATGGAGGTGTGTGAAGTCATGGAATGGACGTGTGTGAAGTCAGAATGGAGGTGTGAGAAGTCACAGAATGGAGGTGTGTGAATTCAGAATGGAGGTGAATGAAGTCATAGAATGGAGGTGTGTGAAATCACAGAATGGAAGTGTGTGAAGTCATAGAATGGAGGTGTGTGAAGTCATAGAATGGAGGTGTGTGAAGTCACAGAATGAAGGTGTGTGAAGTCACAGAATGGAGGTGTGTGAACTCAGAATTTAGGTAGGTGAAGTCAAAGAATGGAGGTGTGTGAAGTCATAGAATGTAGGTGTGTGAAGTCAAAGAATGGAGGTGTGTGAATTCATAGAATGGAGGTGTGTGAAGTCATAGAATGGAGGTGTGTGAAGTCACAGAATGAAGGTGTGTGAAGTCACAGAATGGAGGTGTGTGAACTCAGAATGGAGGTGGGTGACGTCACAGAATGGAGGTGAGTGAAGTCATAGAATGGAGGTGTGTGAAGTCAAAATGAAGGTGTGTGAACTCATAGAATGGAGGTGTGTGAACTCATAGAATGGAGGTGTGTGAAGTCATGGAATGGAGGTGTGTGAAGTCAGAATGGAGATGTGAGAAGTCACAGAATGGAGGTGTGTGAATTCAGAATGGAGGTGAGTGAAGTCATAGAATGGAGGTGTGTGAAGTCAGAAGGGAGGTGTAAGAAGTCACAGAATGGATGTGTGTGAATTCAGAATGGAGGTGAGTGAAGTCATATAATGGAGGTGTGTGAAGTCATAGAACGGATGTTTCTGAAGTAAGAATGAAGGTGTATGAAGTCATAGAATGGAGTTGTGTGAAGTCAAAATGAAGGTGTGTGAACTCATAGAATGGAGGTGTGTGAACTCACAGAATGGAGGTGTGTGAAGTCATGGAATGGACGTGTGTGAAGTCAGAATGGAGGTGTGAGAAGTCACAGAATGGAGGTGTGTGAATTCAGAATGGAGGTGAATGAAGTCATAGAATGGAGGTGTGTGAAATCACAGAATGGAAGTGTGTGAAGTCATAGAATGGAGGTGTGTGAAGTCATAGAATGGAGGTGTGTGAAGTCACAGAATGAAGGTGTGTGAAGTCACAGAATGGAGGTGTGTGAACTCAGAATGGAGGTAGGTGAAGTCAAAGAATGGAGGTGTGTGAAGTCATAGAATGTAGGTGTGTGAAGTCAAAGAATGGAGGTGTGTGAATTCATAGAATGGAGGTGTGTGAAGTCATAGAATGGAGGTGTGTGAAGTCACAGAATGAAGGTGTGTGAAGTCACAGAATGGAGGTGTGTGAACTCAGAATGGAGGTGGGTGACGTCACAGAATGGAGGTGAGTGAAGTCATAGAATGGAGGTGTGTGAAGTCAGAATGGAGGTGTGTGAAGTCATAGAATTGAGGTGTGTGAAGTCAGAATGGAGGTGTGTGAAGTCACAGAATGAAGGTGTGTGAAGTCACAGAATGGAGGTGTGTGAACTCAGAATGGAGGTAGGTGAAGTCAAAGAATGGAGGTGTGTGAAGTCATAGAATGTAGGTGTGTGAAGTCAAAGAATGGAGGTGTGTGAATTCATAGAATGGAGGTGTGTGAAGTGATAGAATGGAGGTGTGTGAAGTCACAGAATGGAGGTGTATGAAGTCATACAATGGAGGTGTGTGAAGTTAGAATGGAGGTGTGTGAAGTCATAGAAGGACGTGTGTGAAGTCATAGTATGGAAGTGTGTGAAATCATAGAATGGAGGTTTGTGAAGTCTCAGAATGAAGCTGTGTGAAGTCAGAATGGCGGTGAGTGAAGGCATAGAATGGAGGTGTGTGAAGTCAAAATGGAAGTGTGTGAAATCATTGAATCGTGGTGTGTGAAGTCACAATGGAGGTGTGTGAAGTCATAGAATGGAGGTGTGTGAAATCACAGAATGGAAGTGTGTGAAGTCATAGAATGGAGGTGTGTGAAGTCATAGAATGGAGGTGTGTGAAGTCACAGAATGAAGGTGTGTGAAGTCACAGAATGGAGGTGTGTGAACTCAGAATGGAGGTAGGTGAAGTCAAAGAATGGAGGTGTGTGAAGTCATAGAATGTAGGTGTGTGAAGTCAAAGAATGGAGGTGTGTGAATTCATAGAATGGAGGTGTGTGAAGTCATAGAATGGAGGTGTGTGAAGTCATAGAATGGAGGTGTGTGAAGTCATAGAATGGAGGTGTGTGAAGTCAAAATGAAAGTGTGTGAACTCATAGAATGGAGGTGTGTGAACTCATAGAATGGAGTTGAGTGAAGTCATATAATGGAGGTGTGTGAAGTCATAGAATGGATGTTTCTGAAGTAAGAATGAAGGTGTATGAAGTCATAGAATGGAGTTGTGTGAAGTCAAAATTAAGGTGTGTGAACTCATAGAATGGAGGTGTGTGAATTCACAGAATGGAGGTGTGTGAAGTCATGGAATGGAGGTGTGTGAAGTAAGAATGGAGGTGTGAGAAGTCACAGAATGGAGGTGTGTGAATTCAGAATGGAGGTGAATGAAGTCATAGAATGGAGGTGTGTGAATTAAGAATGGAGGTGTGAGAAGTCACGGAATGGAGATGTGTGAATTCAGAATGGATGTGAGTGAAGTCATAGAATGGAGGTGTGTGAAGTCATAGAATGGAGGTGTGTGAAATCATACAATGGAGGTGTCTGAAATCATAGAATGGAGGTGTTTGAAGTCACAGAATGGAGGTGTGTGAAGTCAGAATGGAGGTGTGTGAAGTCAGAATGGAGGTGTGTGAAGTCATAGAATTGAGGTGTGTGAAGTCACAGAATTCAGGTGTGTGAAGTCATAGAATGGAGCTGGGTGAAGTGATAGAATGGAGGTGTGTGAAATCATAGAATGGAGGTGTGTGAAGTCAGAATGGAAGTGTGTGAAGTCAAAGAATTGAGGTGTGTGAAGACACAGAATAGAGGTGTGTGAAGTCAGAATGGAGGTGTGTGACGTCACAGAATGGAGGTGTGTGAAGTGATAGAATGGAGTTCTGTGAAGTCATAGAATTAAGGTGTTTGAAGTCATAGAATGGAGGTGTGTGAAGTCACAGAATGGAGGTGTGTGAAGTCATAGAATGGAGTTGTGTGAAATCATAGAATGGAGGTGTGTGAAATCAGAATGGAGGTGTGTGAAATCATAGAATGGAGATGTGTGAACTCATAAAATGGAGGTGTGTGTGTCACAATGGAAGTGTGTAAAGTCATAGAAGGGAGGTGTGTGACGTCACAGAATGGAGGTGTGTGAAGTCATGCAATGAAGGTGTGTGAAGTCAGAATGAAGTTGTCTGAAGTCACAAAATGGAGGTGTGTGAACTCAGAATGGAGGTGTGTGAAGTCAGAGATGGAGGTGTGTGAAGTCATAGTATGGACGTGTGTGAAATCATATAATGGAGTTTTTGAAGTCACAGAATGAAGCTGTGTGAAGTCAAAATGGAGGTGTATGAAGTCATAGAATGGAGGTGTGTGAAGTCATAGAATGGAGGTGTGAGAAATCAGAATGGAGGTGTGTGAAATCATAGAATGGAGATGTGTGAACTCATAAAATGGAGGTGTGTGAAATCAGAATGGAGGTGTCTGAATTCACAAAATGGAGGTGTGTGAACTCAGATTGGAAGTGTGTGAAGTCAGAGATGGAGGTGTGTGAAGTCATAGTATGGACGTTTGTGAAATCATAGAATGGAGTTTTTGAAGTCACAGAATGAAGCTGTGTGAAGTCAGAATGGAGGTGTGTGAAGTCATAGAATGGAGGTATGTGAAGTCAGAATGGAAGAGTGTGAACTCATAGAATGGAGGTGTGTGAAGTCACAATGGAGGTGTGTGAAGTCATAGAATGGAGGTGTGTGAAGTCATAGATTGGATGTTTGTGAAGAATGAAGGTGTGTGAAGTCACAGAATGGAGGTGTGTGAAGTCACAGAATGGAGGTGTGTGAACTCAGAATGGAGGTGTGTGAAGTCAGAGATGGAGGTGTGTGAAGTCATAGTATGGAGGTGTGTGAAATCACAGAATGGAGTTTTGTGAAGTCACACAATGGAGCTGTGTGAAGTCAGAATGGAGGTGTGTGAAGTCATAAAATGGAGGTGTGTGAAGTCAGAATGGAGGTATGTGAAATCAAAGAATCAAGGTGTGTGAAGTTGCAGAATGGAGGTGTGTGAAGTCATAGAATGGAGGTGCGTGAAGTCACAGAATGGAGGTGTGTGAAGTCATAGAATGGAGGTGTGTGAAGTCATAGAATGGAGGTGTGTGAAGTCACAGAATGAAGGTGTGTGAATCACAGAATGGAGGTATGTGAACTCACAATGGAGGTGGGTGAAGTCACAGAATGGAGGTGTGTGAAGTCATAGAATGGAGGTGTGTGAAGTCACAGAATGGAGGTGTGTGAATTCATAGAATGGAGGTGTGTGAAGTCATAGAATGGAGGTGTGTGAAAACATAGAATGGAGGTGTGTGAAGTCAGAATGGAGGTGTGTGAAGTCACAGAATTGAGGTGTGTGAATTCACAGAATAGAGGTGTGTGAAGTCAAAATGCAGGTGTGAAGTCACAGAAGGGAGGTGTGTGAAGTCACTGAATGGATGTTTGTGAAGAAAGAATGAAGGTGTTGAAGTCATAGAATGGAGGTGTGTGACGTCACAGAATGAAGGTGTGTGAAGTCATACAATGAAGGTGTGTGAAGTCAGAATGGAGGTGTGTGGAGTCACAGAATGGAGGTGTATGAACTCAGAATGGAGGTGTGTGAAGTCATAGATGGAGGTGTGTGAAGACATAGTATGGAGGTGTGTGGAATCATAGAATGGAGTTTTGTGAAGTCACAGAATGGAGCTGTGTGAAGTCAGAATGGAGGTGTGTGAACTCATAGAATGGAGGTGTGTGAAGTCACAATGGAGGTGTGTGAAATCTTAGAATGGAGGTGTGTGAAGTCAAAAAATGGAGGTGTGTGAAGTCATAGAATGGAGGTGTGTGAAGTCATAGAATGGATTTTTGTGAAATAAGAATGAAGGTGTGTGAAGTCATAGAATGGAGGTGTGTATCGTCATAGAATGGAATTGTGTGAAGTCATAGAATGGAGCTGTGTGAAGTCAGAATGGAGGTGTGTGAAGTCACAGAATGGAGGTGTGTCAACGCAGAATGGAGATGTGTTAAGTCACAGAATGGAGGTGTGTGAAGTCATAGAATGGAGGTGACTGAAGACACAGATTCGAGGTCTGTGAAGTCATAGAATGGAGGTGTGAGAAGTCATAGAATGGAGATTTGTGAATTCATAGAATAGAGGTGTGTGACGTCACAATTGAAGTGTGTGAAGTCATAGAATGGAGGTGTGTGAAGTCAAAGAATGGAGGTGTGTGAAGTCATACAATGGAGGTGAATGAAGTCAGAATGGAGGTGTGTGAAGTCACAGAACGGAGGTGTGTGAACGCAGAATGGAGGTATGTGAAGTCATAGATGGAGGTGTGTGAAGTCATAGTATGGAGGTGTGTGAAATCATAGAATGGAGTTTTGTGAAGTCACACAATGGAGCTGTGCGAAGTCAGAATGGAGGTGTGTGAAGTCATAGAATGGAGGTGCGTGAAGTCACAGAATGGAGGTGTGTGAAATCATAGAATGGAGGTGTGTGAAGTCATAGAATGGAGGTGTGTGAAGTCACAGAATGAAGGTGTGTGAAGTCACAGAATGGAGGTATGTGACCTCACAATGGAGGTGGGTGAAGTCACAGAATGGAGGTGTGTGAAGTCATAGAATGGAGGTGTGTGAAGTCACAGAATGGAGGTGTGTGAAGTCATAGAATGGAGGTGTGTGAAAGCACAGGATGGAGGTGTGTGAAGTCATAGAATGGAGGTGTGTGAAGTCATAGGTTCGAGGTGTGTGAAGTCACAGAATGGAGGTGTGTGAAGTCAGAGAATGGAGGTGTGTGAAGTCACAGAATGGAGGTGTGTGAACTCAGAATGAAGGTGTGTGAAGCCACAGAATGGAGTGTGTGAAGTCATAGAATGGAAGTGTGTGAAGTCATAGAATGGAGGTGTGTGAAGGAAGAATGGAGGTGTGTGAAGTCACAGAATGGAGGTGTGTGAACTCAGAATGGAGGTGTGTGAAGCCACAGAATGGAGGTTTGTGAAGTCATAGAATGGAGGTGTGTGAAGTCAGAGAATGGATGTTTCTGAAGTAAGAATGAAGGTGTATGAAGTCATAGAATGGAGGTATGTGAAGTCAAATTGGTGGTGTGTGAACTCATAGAATGGAGGTGTGTGTACTCATAGAATGGAGGTGTGTGAAATCTTAGAATGGAGGTGTGTGAAGTCAGAATGGAGATGTGAGAAGTCACAGAATGGAGGTGTGTGAATTCAGAATGGAGGTGAGTGAAGTCATAGAATGGAGGTGTGTGAAGTCAGAAGGGAGGTGTAAGAAGTCACAGAATGGAGGTGTGTGAATTCAGATTGGAGGTGAGTGAAGTCATATAATGGAGGTGTGTGAAGTCATAGAACGGATGTTTCTGAAGTAAGAATGAAGGTGTATGAAGTCATAGAATGGAGTTGTGTGAAGTCAAAATGAAGGTGTGTGAACTCATAGAATGGAGGTGTGTGAACTCACAGAATGGAGGTGTGTGAAGTCATGGAATGGACGTGTGTGAAGTCAGAATGGACTTGTGAGAAGTCACAGAATGGAGGTGTGTGAATTCAGAATGGAGGTGAATGAAGTCATAGAATGGAGGTGTGTGAAATCACAGAATGGAAGTGTGTGAAGTCATAGAATGGAGGTGTGTGAAGTCATAGAATGGAGGTGTGTGAAGTCACAGAATGAAGGTGTGTGAAGTCACAGAATGGAGGTGTGTGAACTCAGAATGGAGGTAGGTGAAGTCAAAGAATGGAGGTGTGTGAAGTCATAGAATGTAGGTGTGTGAAGTCAAAGAATGGAGGTGTGTGAATTCATAGAATGGAGGTGTGTGAAGTCATAGAATGGAGGTGTGTGAAGTCACAGAATGAAGGTGTGTGAAGTCACAGAATGGAGGAGTGTGAACTCAGAATGGAGGTGGGTGACGTCACAGAATGGAGGTGAGTGAAGTCATAGAATGGAGGTGTGTGAAGTCAAAATGAAGGTGTGTGAACTCATAGAATGGAGGTGTGTGAACTCATAGAATGGAGGTGTGTGAAGTCATGGAATGGAGGTGTGTGAAGTCAGAATGGAGATGTGAGAAGTCACAGAATGGAGGTGTGTGAATTCAGAATGGAGGTGAGTGAAGTCATAGAATGGAGGTGTGTGAAGTCAGAAGGGAGGTGTAAGAAGTCACAGAATGGAGGTGTGTGAATTCAGAATGGAGGTGAGTGAAGTCATATAATGGAGGTGTGTGAAGTCATAGAACGGATGTTTCTGAAGTAAGAATGAAGGTGTATGAAGTCATAGAATGGAGTTGTGTGAAGTCAAAATGAAGGTGTGTGAACTCATAGAATGGAGGTGTGTGAACTCACAGAATGGAGGTGTGTGAAGTCATGGAATGGACGTGTGTGAAGTCAGAATGGAGGTGTGAGAAGTCACAGAATGGAGGTGTGTGAATTCAGAATGGAGGTGAATGAAGTCATAGAATGGAGGTGTGTGAAATCACAGAATGGAAGTGTGTGAAGTCATAGAATGGAGGTGTGTGAAGTCATAGAATGGAGGTGTGTGAAGTCACAGAATGAAGGTGTGTGAAGTCACAGAATGGAGGTGTGTGAACTCAGAATGGAGGTAGGTGAAGTCAAAGAATGGAGGTGTGTGAAGTCATAGAATGTAGGTGTGTGAAGTCAAAGAATGGAGGTGTGTGAATTCATAGAATGGAGGTGTGTGAAGTCATAGAATGGAGGTGTGTGAAGTCACAGAATGAAGGTGTGTGAAGTCACAGAATGGAGGTGTGTGAACTCAGAATGGAGGTGGGTGACGTCACAGAATGGAGGTGAGTGAAGTCATAGAATGGAGGTGTGTGAAGTCAGAATGGAGGTGTGTGAAGTCATAGAATTGAGGTGTGTGAAGTCAGAATGGAGGTGTGTGAAGTCACAGAATGAAGGTGTGTGAAGTCACAGAATGGAGGTGTGTGAACTCAGAATGGAGGTAGGTGCAGTCAAAGAATGGAGGTGTGTGAAGTCATAGAATGTAGGTGTGTGAAGTCAAAGAATGGAGGTGTGTGAATTCATAGAATGGAGGTGTGTGAAGTGATAGAATGGAGGTGTGTGAAGTCACAGAATGGAGGTGTATGAAGTCATACAATGGAGGTGTGTGAAGTTAGAATGGAGGTGTGTGAAGTCATAGAAGGACGTGTGTGAAGTCATAGTATGGAAGTGTGTGAAATCATAGAATGGAGGTTTGTGAAGTCTCAGAATGAAGCTGTGTGAAGTCAGAATGGCGGTGAGTGAAGGCATAGAATGGAGGTGTGTGAAGTCAAAATGGAAGTGTGTGAAATCATTGAATCGTGGTGTGTGAAGTCACAATGGAGGTGTGTGAAGTCATAGAATGGAGGTGTGTGAAATCACAGAATGGAAGTGTGTGAAGTCATAGAATGGAGGTGTGTGAAGTCATAGAATGGAGGTGTGTGAAGTCACAGAATGAAGGTGTGTGAAGTCACAGAATGGAGGTGTGTGAACTCAGAATGGAGGTAGGTGAAGTCAAAGAATGGAGGTGTGTGAAGTCATAGAATGTAGGTGTGTGAAGTCAAAGAATGGAGGTGTGTGAATTCATAGAATGGAGGTGTGTGAAGTCATAGAATGGAGGTGTGTGAAGTCATAGAATGGAGGTGTGTGAAGTCATAGAATGGAGGTGTGTGAAGTCAAAATGAAAGTGTGTGAACTCATAGAATGGAGGTGTGTGAACTCATAGAATGGAGTTGAGTGAAGTCATATAATGGAGGTGTGTGAAGTCATAGAATGGATGTTTCTGAAGTAAGAATGAAGGTGTATGAAGTCATAGAATGGAGTTGTGTGAAGTCAAAATTAAGGTGTGTGAACTCATAGAATGGAGGTGTGTGAATTCACAGAATGGAGGTGTGTGAAGTCATGGAATGGAGGTGTGTGAAGTAAGAATGGAGGTGTGAGAAGTCACAGAATGGAGGTGTGTGAATTCAGAATGGAGGTGAATGAAGTCATAGAATGGAGGTGTGTGAATTAAGAATGGAGGTGTGAGAAGTCACAGAATGGAGGTGTGTGAATTCAGAATGGATGTGAGTGAAGTCATAGAATGGAGGTGTGTGAAGTCATAGAATGGAGGTGTGTGAAATCATACAATGGAGGTGTCTGAAATCATAGAATGGAGGTGTTTGAAGTCACAGAATGGAGGTGTGTGAAGTCAGAATGGAGGTGTGTGAAGTCATAGAATTGAGGTGTGTGAAGTCACAGAATTCAGGTGTGTGAAGTCATAGAATGGAGCTGGGTGAAGTGATAGAATGGAGGTGTGTGAAATCATAGAATGGAGGTGTGTGAAGTCAGAATGGAAGTGTGTGAAGTCAAAGAATTGAGGTGTGTGAAGACACAGAATAGAGGTGTGTGAAGTCAGAATGGAGGTGTGTGACGTCACAGAATGGAGGTGTGTGAAGTGATAGAATGGAGTTCTGTGAAGTCATAGAATTAAGGTGTTTGAAGTCATAGAATGGAGGTGTGTGAAGTCACAGAATGGAGGTGTGTGAAGTCATAGAATGGAGTTGTGTGAAATCATAGAATGGAGGTGTGTGAAATCAGAATGGAGGTGTGTGAAATCATAGAATGGAGATGTGTGAACTCATAAAATGGAGGTGTGTGTGTCACAATGGAAGTGTGTAAAGTCATAGAAGGGAGGTGTGTGACGTCACAGAATGGAGGTGTGTGAAGTCATGCAATGAAGGTGTGTGAAGTCAGAATGAAGTTGTCTGAAGTCACAAAATGGAGGTATGTGAACTCAGAATGGAGGTGTGTGAAGTCAGAGATGGAGGTGTGTGAAGTCATAGTATGGACGTGTGTGAAATCATATAATGGAGTTTTTGAAGTCACAGAATGAAGCTGTGTGAAGTCAAAATGGAGGTGTATGAAGTCATAGAATGGAGGTGTGTGAAGTCATAGAATGGAGGTGTGAGAAATCAGAATGGAGGTGTGTGAAATCATAGAATGGAGATGTGTGAACTCATAAAATGGAGGTGTGTGAAATCAGAATGGAGGTGTCTGAATTCACAAAATGGAGGTGTGTGAACTCAGATTGGAAGTGTGTGAAGTCAGAGATGGAGGTGTGTGAAGTCATAGTATGGACGTTTGTGAAATCATAGAATGGAGTTTTTGAAGTCACAGAATGAAGCTGTGTGAAGTCAGAATGGAGGTGTGTGAAGTCATAGAATGGAGGTATGTGAAGTCAGAATGGAAGAGTGTGAACTCATAGAATGGAGGTGTGTGAAGTCACAATGGAGGTGTGTGAAGTCATAGAATGGAGGTGTGTGAAGTCATAGATTGGATGTTTGTGAAGAATGAAGGTGTGTGAAGTCACAGAATGGAGGTGTGTGAAGTCACAGAATGGAGGTGTGTGAACTCAGAATGGAGGTGTGTGAAGTCAGAGATGGAGGTGTGTGAAGTCATAGTATGGAGGTGTGTGAAATCACAGAATGGAGTTTTGTGAAGTCACACAATGGAGCTGTGTGAAGTCAGAATGGAGGTGTGTGAAGTCATAAAATGGAGGTGTGTGAAGTCAGAATGGAGGTATGTGAAATCAAAGAATCAAGGTGTGTGAAGTTGCAGAATGGAGGTGTGTGAAGTCATAGAATGGAGGTGCGTGAAGTCACAGAATGGAGGTGTGTGAAGTCATAGAATGGAGGTGTGTGAAGTCATAGAATGGAGGTGTGTGAAGTCACAGAATGAAGGTGTGTGAATCACAGAATGGAGGTATGTGAACTCACAATGGAGGTGGGTGAAGTCACAGAATGGAGGTGTGTGAAGTCATAGAATGGAGGTGTGTGAAGTCACAGAATGGAGGTGTGTGAATTCATAGAATGGAGGTGTGTGAAGTCATAGAATGGAGGTGTGTGAAAACATAGAATGGAGGTGTGTGAAGTCAGAATGGAGGTGTGTGAAGTCACAGAATTGAGGTGTGTGAATTCACAGAATAGAGGTGTGTGAAGTCAAAATGCAGGTGTGAAGTCACAGAAGGGAGGTGTGTGAAGTCACTGAATGGATGTTTGTGAAGAAAGAATGAAGGTGTTGAAGTCATAGAATGGATGTGTGTGACGTCACAGAATGAAGGTGTGTGAAGTCATACAATGAAGGTGTGTGAAGTCAGAATGGAGGTGTGTGGAGTCACAGAATGGAGGTGTGTGAACTCAGAATGGAGGTGTGTGAAGTCATAGATGGAGGTGTGTGAAGACATAGTATGGAGGTGTGTGGAATCATAGAATGGAGTTTTGTGAAGTCACAGAATGGAGCTGTGTGAAGTCAGAATGGAGGTGTGTGAACTCATAGAATGGAGGTGTGTGAAGTCACAATGGAGGTGTGTGAAATCTTAGAATGGAGGTGTGTGAAGTCAAAAAATGGAGGTGTGTGAAGTCATAGAATGGAGGTGTGTGAAGTCATAGAATGGATTTTTGTGAAATAAGAATGAAGGTGTGTGAAGTCATAGAATGGAGGTGTGTATCGTCATAGAATGGAATTGTGTGAAGTCATAGAATGGAGCTGTGTGAAGTCAGAATGGAGGTGTGTGAAGTCACAGAATGGAGGTGTGTCAACGCAGAATGGAGATGTGTTAAGTCACAGAATGGAGGTGTGTGAAGTCATAGAATGGAGGTGACTGAAGACACAGATTCGAGGTCTGTGAAGTCATAGAATGGAGGTGTGAGAAGTCATAGAATGGAGATTTGTGAATTCATAGAATGGAGGTGTGTGACGTCACAATTGAAGTGTGTGAAGTCATAGAATGGAGGTGTGTGAAGTCAAAGAATGGAGGTGTGTGAAGTCATACAATGGAGGTGAATGAAGTCAGAATGGAGGTGTGTGAAGTCACAGAACGGAGGTGTGTGAACGCAGAATGGAGGTATGTGAAGTCATAGATGGAGGTGTGTGAAGTCATAGTATGGAGGTGTGTGAAATCATAGAATGGAGTTTTGTGAAGTCACACAATGGAGCTGTGCGAATTCAGAATGGAGGTGTGTGAAGTCATAGAATGGAGGTGCGTGAAGTCACAGAATGGAGGTGTGTGAAATCATAGAATGGAGGTGTGTGAAGTCATAGAATGGAGGTGTGTGAAGTCACAGAATGAAGGTGTGTGAAGTCACAGAATGGAGGTATGTGACCTCACAATGGAGGTGGGTGAAGTCACAGAATGGAGGTGTGTGAAGTCATAGAATGGAGGTGTGTGAAGTCACAGAATGGAGGTGTGTGAAGTCATAGAATGGAGGTGTGTGAAAGCACAGGATGGAGGTGTGTGAAGTCATAGAATGGAGGTGTGTGAAGTCATAGGTTCGAGGTGTGTGAAGTCACAGAATGGAGGTGTGTGAAGTCAGAGAATGGAGGTGTGTGAAGTCACAGAATGGAGGTGTGTGAACTCAGAATGAAGGTGTGTGAAGCCACAGAATGGAGTGTGTGAAGTCATAGAATGGAAGTGTGTGAAGTCATAGAATGGAGGTGTGTGAAGGAAGAATGGAGGTGTGTGAAGTCACAGAATGGAGGTGTGTGAACTCAGAATGGAGGTGTGTGAAGCCACAGAATGGAGGTTTGTGAAGTCATAGAATGGAGGTGTGTGAAGTCAGAGAATGGATGTTTCTGAAGTAAGAATGAAGGTGTATGAAGTCATAGAATGGAGGTATGTGAAGTCAAATTGGAGGTGTGTGAACTCATAGAATGGAGGTGTGTGTACTCATAGAATGGAGGTGTGTGAAATCTTAGAATGGAGGTGTGTGAAGTCAAAAAATGGAGGTGTGTGAAGTCATAGAATGGAGGTGTGTGAAGTCATAGAATGGATTTTTGTGAAATAAGAATGAAGGTGTGTGAAGTCATAGAATGGAGGTGTGTATCGTCATAGAATGGAATTGTGTGAAGTCATAGAATGGAGCTGTGTGAAGTCAGAATGGAGGTGTGTGAAGTCACAGAATGGAGGTGTGTCAACGCAGAATGGAGGTGTGTTAAGTCACAGAATGGAGGTGTGTGAAGTCATAGAATGGAGGTGTGTGAAGTCATAGAATGGAGGTGTGTGAAGTCAGAATGGAGGTGTGTGAAGTCACAGAATTGAGGTGTGTGAACACAGAATGCAGGTGTGTGAATCACAGAATTGAGGTGTATGAAATCATAGAATGGAGGTGTGTGAAGTCATAGAATGGATGTTTGTGAAGTAAGAATGAAGGTGTGTGAAGTCATAGAATAGAGGTGTGTGAAGTCAAAGAATGGAGGTGTGTGAAGTCACAGAATGCAGGTGTGTGAAGTCACACAATGAAGGTGTGTGAAGTCTCGAATGGAGGTGTGCGGTCATAGAAGGGAGGTGGGTGAAGTCATGGAAAGGAGGTGTGAGAAGTCATAGAATGGAGGAGTGTGAAGTCATAGAGTGGAGGTAACTGAAGACACAGATTCGAGGTCTGTGAAGTCATAGAATGGAGGTGTGTAAAGTCAGAATGGAGGTGTGAGAAGTCATAGAATGGAGATTTGTGAATTCATAGAATGGAGGTGTGTGACGTCACAATTGAAGTGTGTGAAGTCATAGAATGGAGGTGTGTGAAGTCAAAGAATGGAGGTGTGTGAAGTCATACAATGGAGGTGAATGAAGTCAGAATGGAGGTGTGTGAAGTCACAGAACGGAGGTGTGTGAACGCAGAATGGAGGTATGTGAAGTCATAGATGGAGGTGTGTGAAGTCATAGTATGGAGGTGTGTGAAATCATAGAATGGAGTTTTGTGAAGTCACACAATGGAGCTGTGCGAAGTCAGAATGGAGGTGTGTGAAGTCATAGAATGGAGGTGCGTGAAGTCACAGAATGGAGGTGTGTGAAATCATAGAATGGAGGTGTGTGAAGTCATAGAATGGAGGTGTGTGAAGTCACAGAATGAAGGTGTGTGAAGTCACAGAATGGAGGTATGTGAACTCACAATGGAGGTGGGTGAAGTCACAGAATGGAGGTGTGTGAAGTCATACAATGGAGGTGTGTGAAGTCACAGAATGGAGGTGTGTGAAGTCATAGAATGGAGGTGTGTGAAATCACAGGATGGAGGTGTGTGAATTCATAGAATGGAGGTGTGTGAAGTCATAGAATCGAGGTGTGTGAAGTCACAGAATGGAGGTGTGTGAAGTCAGAGAATGGAGGTGTGTGAAGTCACAGAATGGAGGTGTGTGAACTCAGAATGAAGGTGTGTGAAGCCACAGAATGGAGTGTGTGAAGTCATAGAATGGAAGTGTGTGAAGTCATAGAATGGAGGTGTGTGAAGGAAGAATGGAGGTGTGTGAAGTCACAGAATGGAGGTGTGTGAACTCAGAATGGAGGTGTGTGAAGCCACAGAATGGAGGTTTGTGAAGTCATAGAATGGAGGTGTGTGAAGTCAGAGAATGGATGTTTCTGAAGTAAGAATGAAGGTGTGTGAAGTCATAGAATGGAGGTATGTGAAGTCAAATTGGAGGTGTGTGAACTCATAGAATGGAGGTGTGTGTACTCATAGAATGGAGGTGTGTGAAGTCATGGAATGGAGGTGTGTGAAGTCAAAGAATGGAGGTGTGAAGTCATAGAATGGAGGTGTGTGAATTCAGATTGGAGGTGTGTGAAATCACAGAAGGGAGGTGTGTCAACTCAGAAATGAGGTGTGTGAAGTCACAGAATGGAGGTGTGTGAAGTCATAGAATGGAAGTGTGTGAAATCATAGAATGGAGGTGTGTGAATTCACAGAATTGAGGTGTGTGAACTCAGAATGGAGGTGTGTGAAGTCAGAATGGAGGTGAGTGAAGTCATAGAATGGAGGTGTGTGAACTCATAGAATGGAGGTCTGTGAACTCAGAAGGGAGGTTTGTGAAGCCATAGAATGGAGGTGTGTGAAGTCACAGATTGGATGTGTGTGAAGTCACAGAATGGAGGTGTGTGAACTCATAGAATGGAGGTGTGTGACGTCATAATGGAAGTGTGTGAAGTCACAGAATGGAGGTGTGTGAAGTCAGAACGGAGGTGTGTGAAGTCACACAATGGAGGTGTGTGAACTCAGTATGGAGGTGTATGAAGTCATAGATGGAGTTGTGTGAAGTCATAGTATGGATGTGTGTCAAATCATAGAATGGAGTTTTGTGAAGTCACACAATGGAGCTGTGTGAAGTCAGAATGGAGGTGTGTGAAGTCATAGAATGGAGGTGTGTGAAGTCAGAATGGAGGTGTGTGAAATCATAGAATTGAGGTGTTTGAAGTCACAATGGAGTTGTGTGAAGTCATAGAATGGAGTTGTGTGAAGTCACAGAATGGAGGTGTATGAAGTCACAGAATGGAGGTGTGTGAAGTCATAGAATGGAGGTGTGTGTAGTCACAGAATGAAGGTGTGTGAAGTCACAGAATGGAGGTGTGTGAACTCAGAATGGAGGTGGGTGACGTCACAGAATGGAGGTGTGTGTAGTCATAGAATGGAGGTGTGTGACGTCACAGAATGGAGGTGTGTGAATTTATAGAATGGAGATGTGTGAAATCATAAAATGGAAGTGTTTGAAGTCACAGAATGGAGGTGTGTGAAGTCAGAATGGAGGTGTGTGAACTCATAGAATTGAGGTGTGTGAAGTCAGAATGGAGGTGTGTGAACTCATAGAATGGAGGTGTGTGAAATCACAGTGGAGGTGTGGAAAGTCATAGAATGGAGGAGTGTGAAGTCATGGAGTGGAGGTGAGTGAAGTCACAGATTCGAGGTCTATGAAGTCATAGAATGGAGGTGTGTGAAGTCAGAATGGAGGTGTGTAAAGTCATAGAATGGAGATGTGTTAACTCATAGAATGGAGGTGTGTGACGTCACAATGGAAGTGTGTGAAGTCATAGAATGGAGGTGTGTGAAGTCAGAATGGAGGTGTGTGAAGTCATAGAATGGAGATGTGTGAACTCATAGAATGGAGGTGTGTGACGTCACAATGGAAGTGTGTGAAGTCATAGAATGGAGGTGTGTGAAGTCACAGAATGGAGGTGTATGAAGTCATACAATGGAGGTGTGTGAAGTCAGAATGGAGGTGTGTGAAGTCATAGAAGGACGTGTGTGAAGTCATAGTATGGAGGTGTGTGAAATCATAGAATGGAGGTTTGTGAAGTCTCAGAATGAAGCTGTGTGAAGTCAGAATGGCGGTGAGTGAAGGCATAGAATGGAGGTGTGTGAAGTCAAAATGGAAGTGTGTGAAATCATTGAATAGTGGTGTGTGAAGTCACAATGGAGGTGTGTGAAGTCATAGAATGGAGGTGTGTGAAATCACAGAATGGAAGTGTGTGAAGTCATAGAATGGAGGTGTGTGAAGTCATAGAATGGAGGTGTGTGAAGTCATAGAATGGAGGTGTGTGAAGTCACAGAATGGAGGTGTGTGAAGTCACAGAATGGAGGTGTGTGAACTCACAATGGAGGTGTGTGAAGTCACAGAATGGAGGTGTGCGAAGTCATGGAATTGAAGTGTGTGAAGTCATAGAATGGAGGTGTGTGAAGTCAAAATGGAGGTGTGTGAAGTCACAGAATGGAGGTGTGTGAACTAAGAATGGAGGTGTGTGAAGTCACAGAAGGGAGGTTTATGAAGTCATATAATGGAAGTGTGTGAAGTCATAGAATGGATGTTTGCGAAGTAAGAATGAAGGTGTGTGAAGTCATAGAATGGAGGCGTGTGAAGTCAAAATGAAGGTGTGTGAACTCATAGAATGGAGGTGTGTGAACTCATAGAATGGAGGTGTGTGAAGTCATGGAATGGAGGTGTGTGAAGTCAGAATGGAGGTGTGTGAAGTCATAGAATGGAGGTGTGTGAAGTCATAGAATGGAGGTGTGTGAAATCAGAATGGAGGTGTGTGAAATCATAGAATGGAGATGTGTGAACTCATAAAATGGAGGTGTGTGCGTCACAATGGAAGTGTGTAAAGTCATAGAAGGGAGGTGTGTGACGTCACAGAATGGAGGTGTGTGAAGTCATGCAATGAAGGTGTGTGAAGTCAGAATGAAGGTGTTTGAAGTCACAAAATGGAGGTGTGTGAACTCAGAATGGAGGTGTGTGAAGTCAGAGATGAAGGTGTGTGAAGTCATAGTATGGACGTGTGTGAAATCATAGAATGGAGTTTTTGAAGTCACAGAATGAAGCTGTGTGAAGTCAGAATGGAGGAGTGTGAAGACATAGAATGGAGGTATGTGAAGTCAGAATGGAAGTGTGTGAACTCATAGAATGGATGTGTGTGAAGTCACAATGGAGGTGTGTGAAATCATATAATGGAGGTGTGTGAAGTCACAAAATGGAGGTGTGTTAAGTCATAGAATGGAGGTGTGTGAAGTCATAGATTGGATGTTTGTGAAGAATGAAGGTGTGTGAAGTCATAGAATGGAGGTGTGTGAAGTCAGAATGGAGGTGTGTGAACTCATAGAATGGAGGTGTGTGAAGTCACATTGGAGGTGTGTGAAATCATATAATGGAGGTGTGTGAAGTCACAAAATGGAGGTGTGTGAAGTCATAGAATGGAGGTGTGTGAAGTCATAGAATGGATGTTGGTGAAGAATGAAGGTGTGTGAAGTCATAGAATGGAGGTGTGTGAAGTCAAAGAATGGAGGTGTGTGTAGTTATAGAATGGAGGTGTGTGAAGTCATAGAATGGAAGTGTGTGAAGTCATAGAATGGAGGTGTTTGAAGTCAGAGAATGGAGGTGTGTGAAGTCATAATGGAGGTGTGAAGTCGCAGAATGGAGGTGGGTGAAGTCATAGAAAGAAGGTGTGGGAAGTCATAGAATGGAGGTGTGTGAAGTCAGAATGGAGGTGTGTGAAATCATAGAATGGAGATATGTGAACTCATAGAATGGAGGTGTCTGATGTCACAATGGAAGTGTGTGAAGTCATAGAATGGAGGTGTGTGAAGTCAGAGAATGGAGGTGTGTGAAGTCAGAGAATGGAGGTGTGTTAATTCAGAATGGAGGTGTGTGAATTCACAGAATGGAGGTGTGTGAACTCAAAATGGAGGTGTGTGAAGTCATAAATGGAGGTGTGTGAAGTCATAGTATGGAGGTGTGTGAAATCATGGAATGGAGTTTTGTGGAGTCACAGAATGGAGCTGTGTGAAGTCAGAATGGAGTTGTGTGAAGTCTTAGAATGGAGGTGTGTGAAGTCACAATGGAGGTGTGTGAAGTCATAGAATGGAGGTGTGTGAAGTCATAGAATGGAAGTGTGTGAAGTCACAAAATGGAGGTGTGTGAAGGAATCGAATGGAGGTGTGTGAAGCCATAGAATGGAGGTGTGTGAAGTCAGAATGGAGGTGTGTGAAGTCACAGAACTGAGGTGTGTGAAGTCACAGAATGGATGTGTTTGAAGTAAGAATTAAGGTGTTTGAAGTCATAGAGTGGAGGTGTGTGAAGTCATAGAATGGAGGTGTGTGAAGTCATAGAATGGAGGTGTGTGAAATCACAGGATGGAGGTGTGTGAATTCATAGAATGGAGGTGTGTGAAGTCATAGGATCGAGGTGTGTGAAGTCACAGAATGGAGGTGTGTGAAGTCAGAGAATGGAGGTGTGTGAAGTCACAGAATGGAGGTGTGTGAACTCAGAATGAAGGTGTGTGAAGCCACAGAATGGAGTGTGTGAAGTCATAGAATGGAAGTGTGTGAAGTCATAGAATGGAGGTGTGTGAAGGAAGAATGGAGGTGTGTGAAGTCACAGAATGGAGGTGTGTGAACTCAGAATGGAGGTGTGTGAAGCCACAGAATGGAGGTTTGTGAAGTCATAGAATGGAGGTGTGTGAAGTCAGAGAATGGATGTTTCTGAAGTAAGAATGAAGGTGTGTGAAGTCATAGAATGGAGGTATGTGAAGTCAAATTGGAGGTGTGTGAACTCATAGAATGGAGGTGTGTGTACTCATAGAATGGAGGTGTGTGAAGTCATGGAATGGAGGTGTGTGAAGTCAAAGAATGGAGGTGTGAAGTCATAGAATGGAGGTGTGTGAATTCAGATTGGAGGTGTGTGAAATCACAGAAGGGAGGTGTGTCAACTCAGAAATGAGGTGTGTGAAGTCACAGAATGGAGGTGTGTGAAGTCATAGAATGGAAGTGTGTGAAATCATAGAATGGAGGTGTGTGAATTCACAGAATTGAGGTGTGTGAACTCAGAATGGAGGTGTGTGAAGTCAGAATGGAGGTGAGTGAAGTCATAGAATGGAGGTGTGTGAACTCATAGAATGGAGGTCTGTGAACTCAGAAGGGAGGTTTGTGAAGCCATAGAATGGAGGTGTGTGAAGTCACAGATTGGATGTGTGTGAAGTCACAGAATGGAGGTGTGTGAACTCATAGAATGGAGGTGTGTGACGTCATAATGGAAGTGTGTGAAGTCACAGAATGGAGGTGTGTGAAGTCAGAACGGAGGTGTGTGAAGTCACACAATGGAGGTGTGTGAACTCAGTATGGAGGTGTATGAAGTCATAGATGGAGTTGTGTGAAGTCATAGTATGGATGTGTGTCAAATCATAGAATGGAGTTTTGTGAAGTCACACAATGGAGCTGTGTGAAGTCAGAATGGAGGTGTGTGAAGTCATAGAATGGAGGTGTGTGAAGTCAGAATGGAGGTGTGTGAAATCATAGAATTGAGGTGTTTGAAGTCACAATGGAGTTGTGTGAAGTCATAGAATGGAGTTGTGTGAAGTCACAGAATGGAGGTGTATGAAGTCACAGAATGGAGGTGTGTGAAGTCATAGAATGGAGGTGTGTGTAGTCACAGAATGAAGGTGTGTGAAGTCACAGAATGGAGGTGTGTGAACTCAGAATGGAGGTGGGTGACGTCACAGAATGGAGGTGTGTGTAGTCATAGAATGGAGGTGTGTGACGTCACAGAATGGAGGTGTGTGAATTTATAGAATGGAGATGTGTGAAATCATAAAATGGAAGTGTTTGAAGTCACAGAATGGAGGTGTGTGAAGTCAGAATGGAGGTGTGTGAACTCATAGAATTGAGGTGTGTGAAGTCAGAATGGAGGTGTGTGAACTCATAGAATGGAGGTGTGTGAAATCACAGTGGAGGTGTGGAAAGTCATAGAATGGAGGAGTGTGAAGTCATGGAGTGGAGGTGAGTGAAGTCACAGATTCGAGGTCTATGAAGTCATAGAATGGAGGTGTGTGAAGTCAGAATGGAGGTGTGTAAAGTCATAGAATGGAGATGTGTTAACTCATAGAATGGAGGTGTGTGACGTCACAATGGAAGTGTGTGAAGTCATAGAATGGAGGTGTGTGAAGTCAGAATGGAGGTGTGTGAAGTCATAGAATGGAGATGTGTGAACTCATAGAATGGAGGTGTGTGACGTCACAATGGAAGTGTGTGAAGTCATAGAATGGAGGTGTGTGAAGTCACAGAATGGAGGTGTATGAAGTCATACAATGGAGGTGTGTGAAGTCAGAATGGAGGTGTGTGAAGTCATAGAAGGACGTGTGTGAAGTCATAGTATGGAGGTGTGTGAAATCATAGAATGGAGGTTTGTGAAGTCTCAGAATGAAGCTGTGTGAAGTCAGAATGGCGGTGAGTGAAGGCATAGAATGGAGGTGTGTGAAGTCAAAATGGAAGTGTGTGAAATCATTGAATAGTGGTGTGTGAAGTCACAATGGAGGTGTGTGAAGTCATAGAATGGAGGTGTGTGAAATCACAGAATGGAAGTGTGTGAAGTCATAGAATGGAGGTGTGTGAAGTCATAGAATGGAGGTGTGTGAAGTCATAGAATGGAGGTGGGTGAAGTCACAGAATGGAGGTGTGTGAAGTCACAGAATGGAGGTGTGTGAACTCACAATGGAGGTGTGTGAAGTCACAGAATGGAGGTGTGCGAAGTCATGGAATTGAAGTGTGTGAAGTCATAGAATGGAGGTGTGTGAAGTCAAAATGGAGGTGTGTGAAGTCACAGAATGGAGGTGTGTGAACTAAGAATGGAGGTGTGTGAAGTCACAGAAGGGAGGTTTATGAAGTCATATAATGGAAGTGTGTGAAGTCATAGAATGGATGTTTGCGAAGTAAGAATGAAGGTGTGTGAAGTCATAGAATGGAGGCGTGTGAAGTCAAAATGAAGGTGTGTGAACTCATAGAATGGAGGTGTGTGAACTCATAGAATGGAGGTGTGTGAAGTCATGGAATGGAGGTGTGTGAAGTCAGAATGGAGGTGTGTGAAGTCATAGAATGGAGGTGTGTGAAGTCATAGAATGGAGGTGTGTGAAATCAGAATGGAGGTGTGTGAAATCATAGAATGGAGATGTGTGAACTCATAAAATGGAGGTGTGTGCGTCACAATGGAAGTGTGTAAAGTCATAGAAGGGAGGTGTGTGACGTCACAGAATGGAGGTGTGTGAAGTCATGCAATGAAGGTGTGTGAAGTCAGAATGAAGGTGTTTGAAGTCACAAAATGGAGGTGTGTGAACTCAGAATGGAGGTGTGTGAAGTCAGAGATGAAGGTGTGTGAAGTCATAGTATGGACGTGTGTGAAATCATAGAATGGAGTTTTTGAAGTCACAGAATGAAGCTGTGTGAAGTCAGAATGGAGGAGTGTGAAGACATAGAATGGAGGTATGTGAAGTCAGAATGGAAGTGTGTGAACTCATAGAATGGATGTGTGTGAAGTCACAATGGAGGTGTGTGAAATCATATAATGGAGGTGTGTGAAGTCACAAAATGGAGGTGTGTTAAGTCATAGAATGGAGGTGTGTGAAGTCATAGATTGGATGTTTGTGAAGAATGAAGGTGTGTGAAGTCATAGAATGGAGGTGTGTGAAGTCAGAATGGAGGTGTGTGAACTCATAGAATGGAGGTGTGTGAAGTCACATTGGAGGTGTGTGAAATCATATAATGGAGGTGTGTGAAGTCACAAAATGGAGGTGTGTGAAGTCATAGAATGGAGGTGTGTGAAGTCATAGAATGGATGTTGGTGAAGAATGAAGGTGTGTGAAGTCATAGAATGGAGGTGTGTGAAGTCAAAGAATGGAGGTGTGTGTAGTTATAGAATGGAGGTGTGTGAAGTCATAGAATGGAAGTGTGTGAAGTCATAGAATGGAGGTGTTTGAAGTCAGAGAATGGAGGTGTGTGAAGTCATAATGGAGGTGTGAAGTCGCAGAATGGAGGTGGGTGAAGTCATAGAAAGAAGGTGTGGGAAGTCATAGAATGGAGGTGTGTGAAGTCAGAATGGAGGTGTGTGAAATCATAGAATGGAGATATGTGAACTCATAGAATGGAGGTGTCTGATGTCACAATGGAAGTGTGTGAAGTCATAGAATGGAGGTGTGTGAAGTCAGAGAATGGAGGTGTGTGAAGTCAGAGAATGGAGGTGTGTTAATTCAGAATGGAGGTGTGTGAATTCACAGAATGGAGGTGTGTGAACTCAAAATGGAGGTGTGTGAAGTCATAAATGGAGGTGTGTGAAGTCATAGTATGGAGGTGTGTGAAATCATAGAATGGAGTTTTGTGGAGTCACAGAATGGAGCTGTGTGAAGTCAGAATGGAGTTGTGTGAAGTCTTAGAATGGAGGTGTGTGAAGTCACAATGGAGGTGTGTGAAGTCATAGAATGGAGGTGTGTGAAGTCATAGAATGGAAGTGTGTGAAGTCACAAAATGGAGGTGTGTGAAGGAATCGAATGGAGGTGTGTGAAGCCATAGAATGGAGGTGTGTGAAGTCAGAATGGAGGTGTGTGAAGTCACAGAACTGAGGTGTGTGAAGTCACAGAATGGATGTGTTTGAAGTAAGAATTAAGGTGTTTGAAGTCATAGAGTGGAGGTGTGTGAAGTCATAGAATGGAGGTCTGTGAACTCAGAACGGAGGTTTGTGAAGTCATAGTATGGGGGTGTGTGAAGTCAGATTGGAGGTGGGTGAAATCATAGAATGGAAGTGTGTCAACTCAGAAATGAGGTGTGTGAAGTCATAGAATGGAGGTGTGTGAAGTCATAGAATGGAAGTGTGTGAAATCATAAAATGGAGGTGTGTGAAGTCACAGAATTGAGGTCTGTGAAGTCAGAATGGAGGTGTGTGAAGTCAGAATGGAGGTGAGTGAAGTCACAGAATGGAGGTGTGTGAAGTCATAGAATGGAGGTCTGTGTACTCAGAATGGAGGTTTGTGAAGTCATAGAATGGAGGTGTGTGAAGTCATAGAATGGAGGTGTGTGAAGTCACAGAATGGAGGTGTGTGAAGTCATAGAATGGAGGTTTGTGAAATCACAGAATGGTGGTGTGTGAATTCATAGAATGGAGGTGTGTGAAGTCACAGAATCGAGGTGTGTGAAGTCAGAGAATGCAGGTGTGTGAAGTCACAGAATGGAGGTGTGTGAAGTCACAGAATGGAGGTGTGTGAACTCAGAATGTAGGTATGTGAAGCCACAGAATGGAGGTGTGTGAAGTCATAGAATGGAAGTGTGTGAAGTCATAGAAAGGAGGTGTGTGAACTCAGAATGGAGGTGTGTGAACTCACAGAATGAGGTTTGTGAAGTCATAGAATGGAGGTGTGTGAAGTCAGAGAATGGATATTTCTGAAGTAAGAATGAACGTGTGTGAAATCAATGAATGGAGGTGTGTGAAGTCATAGAAGGGAAGTGTGTGAAGTCACAGAATGGAGGTGTGTGAAGTCAGAGTGGAGGTGTGAAGTCATAGAATGGTGCTTGGGGAAGTCATAGAAAGGAGGTGTGGGAAGCCATAGATTGGAGGAGTGTGAAGTCATAGAGTGGAGGTGAGTGAAGTCACAGATTCGAGGTCTGTGAAGTCATAGAATGGAGGTTTGTGAAGTCAGAATGCAGGTGTGTGAAGTCATAGAATGGAGATGTGTGAACTCATAGAATGGAGGTTTGTGACGTCATAATGGAAGTGTGTGAAGTCACAGAATGGAGGTGTGTGAAGTCATACAACGGAGGTGTGTGAAGTCACAGAATTGAGGTGTGTGAAGTCACAGAATGGAGTTGTGTGAACTCAGAATGGAGGTGTGTGAAGTCATAGATGGAGGTGTGTGAAGTCATAGTATGGTTGTGTGTCCAATCATAGAATGGAGTTTTGTGAAGTCAGAGAATGGAGCTGTGTGAAGTCAAAATGGAGGTGTGTGAAGTCACAGAATGGAGGTGTGTGAACTCAGAATGGAGGTGGGTGAAGTCACAGAATGGAGGTGTGTGAAGTCATAGAATGGAGGTGTGTGAAGTCACAGAATGGAGGTGTGTGAAGTCATAGAATGGAGGTGTGTGAAATCATAAAATGAAAGTGTTTGAAGTCACAGAATGGAGGAGTGTGAAGTCAGAATGGAGGTGTGTGAAGTCATAGAATTGATGTGTGTGAAGTCAGAATGGTGGTGTGTGAACTCATAGAATGGAGGTGTGTGAAATCACAGTGGAGGTGTGGGAAGTCATAGAATGGAGGAGTGTGAAGTCATAGAGTGGAGGTGAGTGAAGTCACAGATTCGAGGTCTATGAAGTCATAGAATGGAGGTGTGTGAAGTCAGAATGGAAGTGTTTGAAGTCATAGAATGGAGGTGTGTGAAGTCAAATTGGAGGTGTGTGAGCTCATGGAATGGAGGTGTGTTAAATCACAGTGGAGGTGTGTGAAGTCATAGAATGGAGATGTGTGAAGTTATAGAATGGAGCTGTCTGAAGTCAGAATGGAGGTGTGTGAAGTCAGAATGGAAGTGTGTGAAGTCACAGAATTGAGGTGTGTGAATTCACAGAATAGAGGTGTGTGAAGTCAGAAGGCAGGTGTGAAGTCTCAGAAGTGAGGTGTGTGAAGTCACAGAATGGATGTTTGTGAAGTAAGAATGAAGGTGTTTGAAGTCATAGAATGGAGATGTGTGTCGTCACAGAATGGAGGTGGGTGAAGTCACAGAATGGAGGTGTGTGAAGTCATAGAATGGAGGTGTGTGAAGTCACAGAATGGAGGTGTGTGAATTCATAGAATGGAGGTGTGTGAAATCATAAAATGGAAGTGTTTGAAGTCACAGAATGGAGGTGTGTGAAGTCATAGTATTCAGGTGTGTGAAGTCATACAATGAATGTTTGTGAAGTCAGAATGGAGGTGAATGAAGTCATAGAATGGAGGTGTGTGAAGTAAGAATGGAGGTGTGAGAATTCACAGAATGGAGGTGTGTGAATTCAGAATGGATGTGAGTGAAGTCATAGAATGGAGGTGTGTGAAGTCATAGAATGGAGTTGTGTGAAATCATACAATGGAGGTGTCTGAAATCATAGAATGGAGGTGTTTGAAGTCACAGAATGGAGGTGTGTGAAGTCAGAATGGAGGTGTGTGAAGTCATAGAATTGAGGTGTGTGAAGTCACAGAATGCAGGTGTGTGAAGTCATAGAATGGAGCTGGGTGAAGTGATAGAATGGAGGTGTGTGAAATCATAGAATGGAGGTGTGTGAAGTCAGAATGGAAGTGTGTGAAGTCACAGAATTGAGGTGTGTGAAGACACAGAATAGAGGTGTGTGAAGTCAGAATGGAGGTGTGTGACGTCAGAGAATGGAGGTGTGTGAAGTGATAGAATGGAGTTCTGTGACGTCATAGAATTTAGGTGTTTGAAGTCATAGAATGGAGGTGTGTGAAGTCACAGAATGGAGGTGTGTGAAGTCATAGAATGGAGTTGTGTGAAGTCATAGAATTTAGGCGTGTGTACTCATAGAATGGAGGTGTGTGAAGACATAGAATGGAGGTGTGTGAAGTCATAGAATGGAGGTGTGTGAAATCATAGAATGGAGATGTGTGAACTCATAAAATGGAGGTGTGTGCGTCGCAATGGAAGTGTGTAAAGTCATAGAAGGGAGGTGTGTGACATCACAGAATGGAGGTGTGTGAAGTCATGCAATGAAGGTGTGTGAAGTCAGAATGAAGGTGTTTGAAGTCACAAAATGGAGGTGTGTGAACTCAGAATGGAGGTGTGTGAAGTCAGAGATGGAGGTGTGTGAAGTCATAGTATGGACGTGTGTGAAATCATAGAATGGAGTTTTTGAAGTCACAGAATGAAGCTGTGTGAAGTCAGAATAGAGGTGTGTGAAGTCATAGAATGGAGGTGTGTGAAGTCACAATGGAGGTGTGTGAACTCATAGAATGGAGGTGTGTGAAGTCACAAAATGGAGGTGTGTGAAGTCATAGAATGGAGGTGTGTGAAGTCATAGATTGGATGTTTGTGAAGAATGAAGGTGTGTGAAGTCATAGAATGGAGGTGTGTGAAGTCGGAATGGAGGTGTGTGAACTCATAGAATGGAGGTGTGTGAAGTCACATTGGAGGTGTGTGAAATCATATAATGGAGGTGTGTGAAGTCACAAAATGGAGGTTTGTGAAGTCATAGAATGGAGGTGTGTGAAGTCATAGAATGGATGTTTGTGAAGAATGAAGGTGTGTGAAGTCATAGAATGGAGGTGTGTGAAGTCAAAGAATGGAGGTGTGTGTAGGTATAGAATGGAGGTGTGTGAAGACATAGAATGGAAGTGTGTGAAGTCATAGAATGGAGGTGTTTGAAGTCAGAGAATGGAGGTGTGTGAAGTCATAATGGAGGTGTGAAGTCGCAGAATGGAGGTAGGTGAAGTCATAGAAACAAGGTGTGGGAAGTCATAGAATGGAGGTGTGTGAAGTCAGAATGGAGGTGTGTGAAACCATAGAATGGAGATGAGTGAACTCATAGAATGGAGGTGTCTGATGTCACAATGGAAGTGTGTGAAGTCATAGAATGGAGGTGTGTGAAGTCACAGAATGAAGGTGTGTGAAGTCAGAGAATGGAGGTGTGTTAAGTCAGAATGGAGGTGTGTGATGTCACAGAATGGAGGTGTGTGAACTCAAAATGGAGGTGTGTGAAGTCATAGATGGAGGTGTGTGAAGTCATAGTATGGAGGTGTGTGAAATCATAGAATGGAGTTTTGTGGAGTCACAGAATGGAGCTGTGTGAAGTCAGAATGGAGTTGTGTGAAGTCTTAGAATGGAGGTGTGTGAAGTCAAAATGGAGGTGTGTGAAGTCACAGAATTTAGGTGTGTGAAGTCACAAAATGGAGGTGTGTGAAGGAATCGAATGGAGGTGTGTGAAGTCATAGAATGGAGGTGTGTGAAGTCAGAATGGAGGTGTGTGAAGTCACAGAATTGAGGTGTGTAAAGTCACAGAATGGAGGTGTGTGAAGACAGAATGAAGGTGTGTGAAGTCACAGAATGGAGGTGTGTGAAGTCACAGAATGGATGATTTTGAAGTAAGAATGAAGGTGTTAGAAGTCATAGAGTGGAGGTGTGTGAAGTCAGAGAATGGAGGTGTGTGAAGTCATAGAATGGAGGTGTGTGAAGTCATAGAATTGAGGTTTGTGAAGTCATAGAATGGAGGTGTGTGAAGTCATAAAATGGAGGTGTGTGAACTCATACTATGGAGGTGTGTGAAATCAAAGTGGAGTTGCGTGAAGTCATAGAATGGTGGTTTTTGATGTCAACGAATGGAGGTGTGTGAAGTCATAGAATGGAGGTGTGTGAAGTCAGATTGGAGGTGGGTGAAATCGCAGAATGGAGGTGTGTCAACTCAGAAATGAGGTGTGTGAAGTCATAGAATGGAGGTGTGTGAACTGATAGAATGCAAGTGTGTGAAATCATAGAATGGAGTTGTGTGAAGTCACAGAATTGAGGTCTGCGAAGTCAGAATGGAGGTGTGTGAAGTCATAGAATGTAGGTCTGTGAAGTCATAGAATGGAGGTCTGTGAAATCAGAATGGAGGTTTGTGAAGTCATAGAATGGAGGCGTGTGAAGTCATAGAATGGAGGTGTGTGAAATCATAAAATGAAAGTGTTTGAAGTCACAGAATGGAGGTGTGTGAAGTCAGAATGGAGGTGTGTGAAGTCATACAATGGAGGTGTGTGAAGTCAAATTGGAGGTGTGTGAGCTCATGGAATGGAGGTGTGTGAAATCACAGTGGAGGTGTGTGAAGTCATAGAATGGAGATGTGTGAAGTCATAGAATGGAGCTGTGTGAAGTCAGAATGGAGGTGTGTGAAGTCAGAATGGAGCTGTGTGAAGTCACAGAATTGAGGTGTGTGAATTCACAGAATAGAAGTGTGTGAAGTCAGAATGCAGGTGTGAAGTCACAGAAGTGAGGTGTGTGAAGTCACAGAATGGATGTTTGTGAAGTAAGAATGAAGGTGTTTGAAGTCATAGAATGGAGATGTGTGTCGTCACAGAATGGAGGTGGGTGAAGTCACAGAATGGAGGTGTGTGAATTCATAGAATGGAGGTGTGTGAATTCATAAAATGGAAGTGTTTGAAGTCACAGAATGGAGGTGTGTGAAGTCATAGAATGGAGGTGTGTGAAGTCATACAATGAAGGTGTGTGAAGTCAGAATGGTGGTGAATGAAGTCATAGAATGGAGGTGTTTGAAGTCACAGAATGGAGGTGTGTGAAGTCATAGATGGAGGTGTGTGAAGACATAGTATGGAGGTGTGTGGAATCATAGAATGGAGTTTTGTGTAGTCACAGAATGGAGCTGTGTGAAGTCAGAATGGAGGTGTGTGAACTCATAGAATGGAGGTGTGTGAAGTCACAATGGAGGTGTGTGAAATCTTAGAATGGAGGTGTGTGAAGTCAAAAAATGGAGGTGTGTGAAGTCATAGAATGGAGGTGTGTGAAGTCAAAATGGAAGTGTGTGAAATCATTGAATCGTGGTGTGTGAAGTCACAATGGAGGTGTGTGAAGTCCTAGAATGGAGGTGTGGGAAGTCACAGAATGAAGGTGTGTGAAGTCACAGAATGGAGGTGTGTGAACTCAGAATGGAGGTAGGTGAAGTCAAAGAATGGAGGTGTGTGAAGTCATAGAATGTAGGTGTGTGAAGTCAAAGAATGGAGGTGTGTGAATTCATAGAATGGAGGTGTGTGAAGTCATAGAATGGAGGTGTGTGAAGTCATAGAATGGAGGTGTGTGAAGTTAGAATGGAGGTGTGTGAAGTCATAGAAGGACGTGTGTGAAGTCATAGTATGGAAGTGTGTGAAATCATAGAATGGAGGTTTGTGAAGTCTCAGAATGAAGCTGTGTGAAGTCAGAATGGCGGTGAGTGAAGGCATAGAATGGAGGTGTGTGAAGTCAAAATGGAAGTGTGTGAAATCATTGAATCGTGGTGTGTGAAGTCACAATGGAGGTGTGTGAAGTCATAGAATGGAGGTGTGTGAAATCACAGAATGGAAGTGTGTGAAGTCATAGAATGGAGGTGTGTGAAGTCATAGAATGGAGGTGTGTGAAGTCACAGAATGAAGGTGTGTGAAGTCACAGAATGGAGGTGTGTGAACTCAGAATGGAGGTAGGTGAAGTCAAAGAATGGAGGTGTGTGAAGTCATAGAATGTAGGTGTGTGAAGTCAAAGAATGGAGGTGTGTGAATTCATAGAATGGAGGTGTGTGAAGTCATAGAATGGAGGTGTGTGAAGTCATAGAATGGAGGTGTGTGAAGTCATAGAATGGAGGTGTGTGAAGTCAAAATGAAAGTGTGTGAACTCATAGAATGGAGGTGTGTGAACTCATAGAATGGAGTTGAGTGAAGTCATATAATGGAGGTGTGTGAAGTCATAGAATGGATGTTTCTGAAGTAAGAATGAAGGTGTATGAAGTCATAGAATGGAGTTGTGTGAAGTCAAAATTAAGGTGTGTGAACTCATAGAATGGAGGTGTGTGAATTCACTGAATGGAGGTGTGTGAAGTCATGGAATGGAGGTGTGTGAAGTCAGAATGGAGGTGTGAGAAGTCACAGAATGGAGGTGTGTGAATTCAGAATGGAGGTGAATGAAGTCATAGAATGGAGGTGTGTGAATTAAGAATGGAGGTGTGAGAAGTCACAGAATGGAGGTGTGTGAATTCAGAATGGATGTGAGTGAAGTCATAGAATGGAGGTGTGTGAAGTCATAGAATGGAGGTGTGTGAAATCATACAATGGAGGTGTCTGAAATCATAGAATGGAGGTGTTTGAAGTCACAGAATGGAGGTGTGTGAAGTCAGAATGGAGGTGTGTGAAGTCATAGAATTGAGGTGTGTGAAGTCACAGAATTCAGGTGTGTGAAGTCATAGAATGGAGCTGGGTGAAGTGATAGAATGGAGGTGTGTGAAATCATAGAATGGAGGTGTGTGAAGTCAGAATGGAAGTGTGTGAAGTCAAAGAATTGAGGTGTGTGAAGACACAGAATAGAGGTGTGTGAAGTCAGAATGGAGGTGTGTGACGTCACAGAATGGAGGTGTGTGAAGTGATAGAATGGAGTTCTGTGAAGTCATAGAATTAAGGTGTTTGAAGTCATAGAATGGAGGTGTGTGAAGTCACAGAATGGAGGTGTGTGAAGTCATAGAATGGAGTTGTGTGAAATCATAGAATGGAGGTGTGTGAAATCAGAATGGAGGTGTGTGAAATCATAGAATGGAGATGTGTGAACTCATAAAATGGAGGTGTGTGCGTCACAATGGAAGTGTGTAAAGTCATAGAAGGGAGGTGTGTGACGTCACAGAATGGAGGTGTGTGAAGTCATGCAATGAAGGTGTGTGAAGTCAGAATGAAGTTGTCTGAAGTCACAAAATGGAGGTGTGTGAACTCAGAATGGAGGTGTGTGAAGTCAGAGATGGAGGTGTGTGAAGTCATAGCATGGACGTGTGTGAAATCATATAATGGAGTTTTTGAAGTCACAGAATGAAGCTGTGTGAAGTCAAAATGGAGGTGTATGAAGTCATAGAATGGAGGTGTGTGAAGTCATAGAATGGAGGTGTGAGAAATCAGAATGGAGGTGTGTGAAATCATAGAATGGAGATGTGTGAACTCATAAAATGGAGGTGTGTGAAATCAGAATGGAGGTGTCTGAATTCACAAAATGGAGGTGTGTGAACTCAGATTGGAAGTGTGTGAAGTCAGAGATGGAGGTGTGTGAAGTCATAGTATGGACGTTTGTGAAATCATAGAATGGAGTTTTTGAAGTCACAGAATGAAGCTGTGTGAAGTCAGAATGGAGGTGTGTGAAGTCATAGAATGGAGGTATGTGAAGTCAGAATGCAAGAGTGTGAACTCATAGAATGGAGGTGTGTGAAGTCACAATGGAGGTGTGTGAAGTCATAGAATGGAGGTGTGTGAAGTCATAGATTGGATGTTTGTGAAGAATGAAGGTGTGTGAAGTCACAGAATGGAGGTGTGTGAAGTCACAGAATGGAGGTGTGTGAACTCAGAATGGAGGTGTGTGAAGTCAGAGATGGAGGTGTGTGAAGTCATAGTATGGAGGTGTGTGAAATCACAGAATGGAGTTTTGTGAAGTCACACAATGGAGCTGTGTGAAGTCAGAATGGAGGTGTGTGAAGTCATAAAATGGAGGTGTGTGAAGTCAGAATGGAGGTATGTGAAATCAAAGAATCAAGGTGTGTGAAGTTGCAGAATGGAGGTGTGTGAAGTCATAGAATGGAGGTGCGTGAAGTCACAGAATGGAGGTGTGTGAAGTCATAGAATGGAGGTGTGTGAAGTCATAGAATGGAGGTGTGTGAAGTCACAGAATGAAGGTGTGTGAATCACAGAATGGAGGTATGTGAACTCACAATGGAGGTGGGTGAAGTCACAGAATGGAGGTGTGTGAAGTCATAGAATGGAGGTGTGTGAAGTCACAGAATGGAGGTGAGTGAATTCATAGAATGGAGGTGTGTGAAGTCATAGAATGGAGGTGTGTGAAAACATAGAATGGAGGTGTGTGAAGTCAGAATGGAGGTGTGTGAAGTCACAGAATTGAGGTGTGTGAATTCACAGAATAGAGGTGTGTGAAGTCAAAATGCAGGTGTGAAGTCACAGAAGGGAGGTGTGTGAAGTCACCGAATGGATGTTTGTGAAGAAAGAATGAAGGTGTTTGAAGTCATAGAATGGAGGTGTGTGACGTCACAGAATGAAGGTGTGTGAAGTCATACAATGAAGGTGTGTGAAGTCAGAATGGAGGTGTGTGGAGTCACAGAATGGAGGTGTGTGAACTCAGAATGGAGGTGTGTGAAGTCATAGATGGAGGTGTGTGAAGACATAGTATGGAGGTGTGTGGAATCATAGAATGGAGTTTTGTGAAGTCACAGAATGGAGCTGTGTGAAGTCAGAATGGAGGTGTGTGAACTCATAGAATGGAGGTGTGTGAAGTCACAATGGGGGTGTGTGAAATCTTAGAATGGAGGTGTGTGAAGTCAAAAAATGGAGGTGTGTGAAGTCATAGAATGGAGGTGTGTGAAGTCATAGAATGGATTTTTGTGAAATAAGAATGAAGGTGTGTGAAGTCATAGAATGGAGGTGTGTATCGTCATAGAATGGAATTGTGTGAAGTCATAGAATGGAGCTGTGTGAAGTCAGAATGGAGGTGTGTGAAGTCACAGAATGGAGGTGTGTCAACGCAGAATGGAGATGTGTTAAGTCACAGAATGGAGGTGTGTGAAGTCATAGAATGGAGGTGACTGAAGACACAGATTCGAGGTCTGTGAAGTCATAGAATGGAGGTGTGAGTAGTCATACAATGGAGATTTGTGAATTCATAGAATGGAGGTGTGTGACGTCACAATTGAAGTGTGTGAAGTCATAGAATGGAGGTGTGTGAAGTCAAAGAATGGAGGTGTGTGAAGTCATACAATGGAGGTGAATGAAGTCAGAATGGAGGTGTGTGAAGTCACAGAACGGAGGTGTGTGAACGCAGAATGGAGGTATGTGAAGTCATAGATGGAGGTGTGTGAAGTCATAGTATGGAGGTGTGTGAAATCATAGAATGGAGTTTTGTGAAGTCACACAATGGAGCTGTGCGAAGTCAGAATGGAGGTGTGTGAAGTCATAGAATGGAGGTGCGTGAAGTCACAGAATGGAGGTGTGTGAAATCATAGAATGGAGGTGTGTGAAGTCATAGAATGGAGGTGTGTGAAGTCACAGAATGAAGGTGTGTGAAGTCACAGAATGGAGGTATGTGAACTCACAATGGAGGTGGGTGAAGTCACAGAATGGAGGTGTGTGAAGTCATAGAATGGAGGTGTGTGAAGTCACAGAATGGAGGTGTGTGAAGTCATAGAATGGAGGTGTGTGAAATCACAGGATGGAGGTGTGTGAATTCATAGAATGGAGGTGTGTGAAGTCAGAGAATGGAGGTGTGTGAAGTCACAGAATGGAGGTGTGTGAACTCAGAATGAAGGTGTGTGAAGCCACAGAATGGAGTGTGTGAAGTCATAGAATGGAAGTGTGTGAAGTCATAGAATGGAGGTGTGTGAAGGAAGAATGGAGGTGTGTGAAGTCACAGAATGGAGGTGTGTGAACTCAGAATGGAGGTGTGTGAAGCCACAGAATGGAGGTTTGTGAAGTCATAGAATGGAGGTGTGTGAAGTCAGAGAATGGATGTTTCTGAAGTAAGAATGAAGGTGTATGAAGTCATAGAATGGAGGTATGTGAAGTCAAATTGGAGGTGTGTGAACTCATAGAATGGAGGTGTGTGTACTCATAGAATGGAGGTGTGTGAAATCTTAGAATGGAGGTGTGTGAAGTCAAAAAATGGAGGTGTGTGAAGTCATAGAATGGAGGTGTGTGAAGTCATAGAATGGATTTTTGTGAAATAAGAATGAAGGTGTGTGAAGTCATAGAATGGAGGTGTGTATCGTCATAGAATGGAATTGTGTGAAGTCATAGAATGGAGCTGTGTGAAGTCAGAATGGAGGTGTGTGAAGTCACAGAATGGAGGTGTGTCAACGCAGAATGGAGGTGTGTTAAGTCACAGAATGGAGGTGTGTGAAGTCATAGAATGGAGGTGTGTGAAGTCATAGAATGGAGGTGTGTGAAGTCAGAATGGAGGTGTGTGAAGTCACAGAATTGAGGTGTGTGAACACAGAATGCAGGTGTGTGAATCACAGAATGGAGGTGTATGAAATCATAGAATGGAGGTGTGTGAAGTCATAGAATGGATGTTTGTGAAGTAAGAATGAAGGTGTGTGAACTCATAGAATAGAGGTGTGTGAAGTCAAAGAATGGAGGTGTGTGAAGTCACAGAATGCAGGTGTGTGAAGTCACACAATGAAGGTGTGTGAAGTCTCGAATGGAGGTGTGCGGTCATAGAAGGGAGGTGTGAGAAGTCATAGAATGGAGATTTGTGAATTCATAGAATGGAGGTGTGTGACGTCACAATTGAAGTGTGTGAAGTCATAGAATGGAGGTGTGTGAAGTCAAAGAATGGAGGTGTTTGAAGTCATACAATGGAGGTGAATGAAGTCAGAATGGAGGTGTGTGAAGTCACAGAACGGAGGTGTGTGAACGCAGAATGGAGGTATGTGAAGTCATAGATGGAGGTGTGTGAAGTCATAGTATGGAGGTGTGTGAAATCATAGAATGGAGTTTTGTGAAGTCACACAATGGAGCTGTGCGAAGTCAGAATGGAGGTGTGTGAAGTCATAGAATGGAGGTGCGTGAAGTCACAGAATGGAGGTGTGTGAAATCATAGAATGGAGGTGTGTGAAGTCATAGAATGGAGGTGTGTGAAGTCACAGAATGAAGGTGTGTGAAGTCACAGAATGGAGGTATGTGAACTCACAATGGAGGTGGGTGAAGTCACAGAATGGAGGTGTGTGAAGTCATAGAATGGAGGTGTGTGAAGTCACAGAATGGAGGTGTGTGAAGTCATAGAATGGAGGTGTGTGAAATCACAGGATGGAGGTGTGTGAATTCATAGAATGGAGGTGTGTGAAGTCATAGGATCGAGGTGTGTGAAGTCACAGAATGGAGGTGTGTGAAGTCAGAGAATGGAGGTGTGTGAAGTCACAGAATGGAGGTGTGTGAACTCAGAATGAAGGTGTGTGAAGCCACAGAATGGAGTGTGTGAAGTCATAGAATGGAAGTGTGTGAAGTCATAGAATGGAGGTGTGTGAAGGAAGAATGGAGGTGTGTGAAGTCACAGAATGGAGGTGTGTGAACTCAGAATGGAGGTGTGTGAAGCCACAGAATGGAGGTTTGTGAAGTCATAGAATGGAGGTGTGTGAAGTCAGAGAATGGATGTTTCTGAAGTAAGAATGAAGGTGTATGAAGTCATAGAATGGAGGTATGTGAAGTCAAATTGGAGGTGTGTGAACTCATAGAATGGAGGTGTGTGTACTCATAGAATGGAGGTGTGTGAAATCTTAGAATGGAGGTGTGTGAAGTCAAAAAATGGAGGTGTGTGAAGTCATAGAATGGAGGTGTGTGAAGTCATAGAATGGATTTTTGTGAAATAAGAATGAAGGTGTGTGAAGTCATAGAATGGAGGTGTGTATCGTCATAGAATGGAATTGTGTGAAGTCATAGAATGGAGCTGTGTGAAGTCAGAATGGAGGTGTGTGAAGTCACAGAATGGAGGTGTGTCAACGCAGAATGGAGGTGTGTTAAGTCACAGAATGGAGGTGTGTGAAGTCATAGAATGGAGGTGTGTGAAGTCATAGAATGGAGGTGTGTGAAGTCAGAATGGAGGTGTGTGAAGTCACAGAATTGAGGTGTGTGAACACAGAATGCAGGTGTGTGAATCACAGAATGGAGGTGTATGAAATCATAGAATGGAGGTGTGTGAAGTCATAGAATGGATGTTTGTGAAGTAAGAATGAAGGTGTGTGAAGTCATACAATGGAGGTGAATGAAGTCAGAATGGAGGTGTGTGAAGTCACAGAACGGAGGTGTGTGAACGCAGAATGGAGGTATGTGAAGTCAGAGATGGAGGTGTGTGAAGTCATAGTATGGACGTTTGTGAAATCATAGAATGGAGTTTTTGAAGTCACAGAATGAAGCTGTGTGAAGTCAGAATGGAGGTGTGTGAAGTCATAGAATGGAGGTATGTGAAGTCAGAATGGAAGAGTGTGAACTCATAGAATGGAGGTGTGTGAAGTCACAATGGAGGTGTGTGAAGTCATAGAATGGAGGTGTGTGAAGTCATAGATTGGATGTTTGTGAAGAATGAAGGTGTGTGAAGTCACAGAATGGAGGTGTGTGAAGTCACAGAATGGAGGTGTGTGAACTCAGAATGGAGGTGTGTGAAGTCAGAGATGGAGGTGTGTGAAGTCATAGTATGGAGGTGTGTGAAATCACAGAATGGAGTTTTGTGAAGTCACACAATGGAGCTGTGTGAAGTCAGAATGGAGGTGTGTGAAGTCATAAAATGGAGGTGTGTGAAGTCAGAATGGAGGTATGTGAAATCAAAGAATCAAGGTGTGTGAAGTTGCAGAATGGAGGTGTGTGAAGTCATAGAATGGAGGTGCGTGAAGTCACAGAATGGAGGTGTGTGAAGTCATAGAATGGAGGTGTGTGAAGTCATAGAATGGAGGTGTGTGAAGTCACAGAATGAAGGTGTGTGAATCACAGAATGGAGGTATGTGAACTCACAATGGAGGTGGGTGAAGTCACAGAATGGAGGTGTGTGAAGTCATAGAATGGAGGTGTGTGAAGTCACAGAATGGAGGTGAGTGAATTCATAGAATGGAGGTGTGTGAAGTCATAGAATGGAGGTGTGTGAAAACATAGAATGGAGGTGTGTGAAGTCAGAATGGAGGTGTGTGAAGTCACAGAATTGAGGTGTGTGAATTCACAGAATAGAGGTGTGTGAAGTCAAAATGCAGGTGTGAAGTCACAGAAGGGAGGTGTGTGAAGTCACCGAATGGATGTTTGTGAAGAAAGAATGAAGGTGTTTGAAGTCATAGAATGGAGGTGTGTGACGTCACAGAATGAAGGTGTGTGAAGTCATACAATGAAGGTGTGTGAAGTCAGAATGGAGGTGTGTGGAGTCACAGAATGGAGGTGTGTGAACTCAGAATGGAGGTGTGTGAAGTCATAGATGGAGGTGTGTGAAGACATAGTATGGAGGTGTGTGGAATCATAGAATGGAGTTTTGTGAAGTCACAGAATGGAGCTGTGTGAAGTCAGAATGGAGGTGTGTGAACTCATAGAATGGAGGTGTGTGAAGTCACAATGGGGGTGTGTGAAATCTTAGAATGGAGGTGTGTGAAGTCAAAAAATGGAGGTGTGTGAAGTCATAGAATGGAGGTGTGTGAAGTCATAGAATGGATTTTTGTGAAATAAGAATGAAGGTGTGTGAAGTCATAGAATGGAGGTGTGTATCGTCATAGAATGGAATTGTGTGAAGTCATAGAATGGAGCTGTGTGAAGTCAGAATGGAGGTGTGTGAAGTCACAGAATGGAGGTGTGTCAACGCAGAATGGAGATGTGTTAAGTCACAGAATGGAGGTGTGTGAAGTCATAGAATGGAGGTGACTGAAGACACAGATTCGAGGTCTGTGAAGTCATAGAATGGAGGTGTGAGTAGTCATAGAATGGAGATTTGTGAATTCATAGAATGGAGGTGTGTGACGTCACAATTGAAGTGTGTGAAGTCATAGAATGGAGGTGTGTGAAGTCAAAGAATGGAGGTGTGTGAAGTCATACAATGGAGGTGAATGAAGTCAGAATGGAGGTGTGTGAAGTCACAGAAAGGAGGTGTGTGAACGCAGAATGGAGGTATGTGAAGTCATAGATGGAGGTGTGTGAAGTCATAGTATGGAGGTGTGTGAAATCATAGAATGGAGTTTTGTGAAGTCACACAATGGAGCTGTGCGAAGTCAGAATGGAGGTGTGTGAAGTCATAGAATGGAGGTGCGTGAAGTCACAGAATGGAGGTGTGTGAAATCATAGAATGGAGGTGTGTGAAGTCATAGAATGGAGGTGTGTGAAGTCACAGAATGAAGGTGTGTGAAGTCACAGAATGGAGGTATGTGAACTCACAATGGAGGTGGGTGAAGTCACAGAATGGAGGTGTGTGAAGTCATAGAATGGAGGTGTGTGAAGTCACAGAATGGAGGTGTGTGAAGTCATAGAATGGAGGTGTGTGAAATCACAGGATGGAGGTGTGTGAATTCATAGAATGGAGGTGTGTGAAGTCAGAGAATGGAGGTGTGTGAAGTCACAGAATGGAGGTGTGTGAACTCAGAATGAAGGTGTGTGAAGCCACAGAATGGAGTGTGTGAAGTCATAGAATGGAAGTGTGTGAAGTCATAGAATGGAGGTGTGTGAAGGAAGAATGGAGGTGTGTGAAGTCACAGAATGGAGGTGTGTGAACTCAGAATGGAGGTGTGTGAAGCCACAGAATGGAGGTTTGTGAAGTCATAGAATGGAGGTGTGTGAAGTCAGAGAATGGATGTTTCTGAAGTAAGAATGAAGGTGTATGAAGTCATAGAATGGAGGTATGTGAAGTCAAATTGGAGGTGTGTGAACTCATAGAATGGAGGTGTGTGTACTCATAGAATGGAGGTGTGTGAAATCTTAGAATGGAGGTGTGTGAAGTCAAAAAATGGAGGTGTGTGAAGTCATAGAATGGAGGTGTGTGAAGTCATAGAATGGATTTTTGTGAAATAAGAATGAAGGTGTGTGAAGTCATAGAATGGAGGTGTGTATCGTCATAGAATGGAATTGTGTGAAGTCATAGAATGGAGCTGTGTGAAGTCAGAATGGAGGTGTGTGAAGTCACAGAATGGAGGTGTGTCAACGCAGAATGGAGGTGTGTTAAGTCACAGAATGGAGGTGTGTGAAGTCATAGAATGGAGGTGTGTGAAGTCATAGAATGGAGGTGTGTGAAGTCAGAATGGAGGTGTGTGAAGTCACAGAATTGAGGTGTGTGAACACAGAATGCAGGTGTGTGAATCACAGAATGGAGGTGTATGAAATCATAGAATGGAGGTGTGTGAAGTCATAGAATGGATGTTTGTGAAGTAAGAATGAAGGTGTGTGAAGTCATAGAATAGAGGTGTGTGAAGTCAAAGAATGGAGGTGTGTGAAGTCACAGAATGCAGGTGTGTGAAGTCACACAATGAAGGTGTGTGAAGTCTCGAATGGAGGTGTGCGGTCATAGAAGGGAGGTGTGAGAAGTCATAGAATGGAGATTTGTGAATTCATAGAATGGAGGTGTGTGACGTCACAATTGAAGTGTGTGAAGTCATAGAATGGAGGTGTGTGAAGTCAAAGAATGGAGGTGTGTGAAGTCATACAATGGAGGTGAATGAAGTCAGAATGGAGGTGTGTGAAGTCACAGAACGGAGGTGTGTGAACGCAGAATGGAGGTATGTGAAGTCATAGATGGAGGTGTGTGAAGTCATAGTATGGAGGTGTGTGAAATCATAGAATGGAGTTTTGTGAAGTCACACAATGGAGCTGTGCGAAGTCAGAATGGAGGTGTGTGAAGTCATAGAATGGAGGTGCGTGAAGTCACAGAATGGAGGTGTGTGAAATCATAGAATGGAGGTGTGTGAAGTCATAGAATGGAGGTGTGTGAAGTCACAGAATGAAGGTGTGTGAAGTCACAGAATGGAGGTATGTGAACTCACAATGGAGGTGGGTGAAGTCACAGAATGGAGGTGTGTGAAGTCATAGAATGGAGGTGTGTGAAGTCACAGAATGGAGGTGTGTGAAGTCATAGAATGGAGGTGTGTGAAATCACAGGATGGAGGTGTGTGAATTCATAGAATGGAGGTGTGTGAAGTCATAGGATCGAGGTGTGTGAAGTCACAGAATGGAGGTGTGTGAAGTCAGAGAATGGAGGTGTGTGAAGTCACAGAATGGAGGTGTGTGAACTCAGAATGAAGGTGTGTGAAGCCACAGAATGGAGTGTGTGAAGTCATAGAATGGAAGTGTGTGAAGTCATAGAATGGAGGTGTGTGAAGGAAGAATGGAGGTGTGTGAAGTCACAGAATGGAGGTGTGTGAACTCAGAATGGAGGTGTGTGAAGCCACAGAATGGAGGTTTGTGAAGTCATAGAATGGAGGTGTGTGAAGTCAGAGAATGGATGTTTCTGAAGTAAGAATGAAGGTGTATGAAGTCATAGAATGGAGGTATGTGAAGTCAAATTGGAGGTGTGTGAACTCATAGAATGGAGGTGTGTGTACTCATAGAATGGAGGTGTGTGAAATCTTAGAATGGAGGTGTGTGAAGTCAAAAAATGGAGGTGTGTGAAGTCATAGAATGGAGGTGTGTGAAGTCATAGAATGGATTTTTGTGAAATAAGAATGAAGGTGTGTGAAGTCATAGAATGGAGGTGTGTATCGTCATAGAATGGAATTGTGTGAAGTCATAGAATGGAGCTGTGTGAAGTCAGAATGGAGGTGTGTGAAGTCACAGAATGGAGGTGTGTCAACGCAGAATGGAGGTGTGTTAAGTCACAGAATGGAGGTGTGTGAAGTCATAGAATGGAGGTGTGTGAAGTCATAGAATGGAGGTGTGTGAAGTCAGAATGGAGGTGTGTGAAGTCACAGAATTGAGGTGTGTGAACACAGAATGCAGGTGTGTGAATCACAGAATGGAGGTGTATGAAATCATAGAATGGAGGTGTGTGAAGTCATAGAATGGATGTTTGTGAAGTAAGAATGAAGGTGTGTGAAGTCATACAATGGAGGTGAATGAAGTCAGAATGGAGGTGTGTGAAGTCACAGAACGGAGGTGTGTGAACGCAGAATGGAGGTATGTGAAGTCAGAGATGGAGGTGTGTGAAGTCATAGTATGGACGTTTGTGAAATCATAGAATGGAGTTTTTGAAGTCACAGAATGAAGCTGTGTGAAGTCAGAATGGAGGTGTGTGAAGTCATAGAATGGAGGTATGTGAAGTCAGAATGGAAGAGTGTGAACTCATAGAATGGAGGTGTGTGAAGTCACAATGGAGGTGTGTGAAGTCATAGAATGGAGGTGTGTGAAGTCATAGATTGGATGTTTGTGAAGAATGAAGGTGTGTGAAGTCACAGAATGGAGGTGTGTGAAGTCACAGAATGGAGGTGTGTGAACTCAGAATGGAGGTGTGTGAAGTCAGAGATGGAGGTGTGTGAAGTCATAGTATGGAGGTGTGTGAAATCACAGAATGGAGTTTTGTGAAGTCACACAATGGAGCTGTGTGAAGTCAGAATGGAGGTGTGTGAAGTCATAAAATGGAGGTGTGTGAAGTCAGAATGGAGGTATGTGAAATCAAAGAATCAAGGTGTGTGAAGTTGCAGAATGGAGGTGTGTGAAGTCATAGAATGGAGGTGTGTGAAGTCACAGAATGGAGGTGTGTGAAGTCATAGAATGGAGGTGTGTGAAGTCATAGAATGGAGGTGTGTGAAGTCACAGAATGAAGGTGTGTGAATCACAGAATGGAGGTATGTGAACTCACAATGGAGGTGGGTGAAGTCACAGAATGGAGGTGTGTGAAGTCATAGAATGGAGGTGTGTGAAGTCACAGAATGGAGGTGAGTGAATTCATAGAATGGAGGTGTGTGAAGTCATAGAATGGAGGTGTGTGAAAACATAGAATGGAGGTGTGTGAAGTCAGAATGGAGGTGTGTGAAGTCACAGAATTGAGGTGTGTGAATTCACAGAATAGAGGTGTGTGAAGTCAAAATGCAGGTGTGAAGTCACAGAAGGGAGGTGTGTGAAGTCACCGAATGGATGTTTGTGAAGAAAGAATGAAGGTGTTTGAAGTCATAGAATGGAGGTGTGTGACGTCACAGAATGAAGGTGTGTGAAGTCATACAATGAAGGTGTGTGAAGTCAGAATGGAGGTGTGTGGAGTCACAGAATGGAGGTGTGTGAACTCAGAATGGAGGTGTGTGAAGTCATAGATGGAGGTGTGTGAAGACATAGTATGGAGGTGTGTGGAATCATAGAATGGAGTTTTGTGAAGTCACAGAATGGAGCTGTGTGAAGTCAGAATGGAGGTGTGTGAACTCATAGAATGGAGGTGTGTGAAGTCACAATGGGGGTGTGTGAAATCTTAGAATGGAGGTGTGTGAAGTCAAAAAATGGAGGTGTGTGAAGTCATAGAATGGAGGTGTGTGAAGTCATAGAATGGATTTTTGTGAAATAAGAATGAAGGTGTGTGAAGTCATAGAATGGAGGTGTGTATCGTCATAGAATGGAATTGTGTGAAGTCATAGAATGGAGCTGTGTGAAGTCAGAATGGAGGTGTGTGAAGTCACAGAATGGAGGTGTGTCAACGCAGAATGGAGATGTGTTAAGTCACAGAATGGAGGTGTGTGAAGTCATAGAATGGAGGTGACTGAAGACACAGATTCGAGGTCTGTGAAGTCATAGAATGGAGGTGTGAGTAGTCATAGAATGGAGATTTGTGAATTCATAGAATGGAGGTGTGTGACGTCACAATTGAAGTGTGTGAAGTCATAGAATGGAGGTGTGTGAAGTCAAAGAATGGAGGTGTGTGAAGTCATACAATGGAGGTGAATGAAGTCAGAATGGAGGTGTGTGAAGTCACAGAACGGAGGTGTGTGAACGCAGAATGGAGGTATGTGAAGTCATAGATGGAGGTGTGTGAAGTCATAGTATGGAGGTGTGTGAAATCATAGAATGGAGTTTTGTGAAGTCACACAATGGAGCTGTGCGAAGTCAGAATGGAGGTGTGTGAAGTCATAGAATGGAGGTGCGTGAAGTCACAGAATGGAGGTGTGTGAAATCATAGAATGGAGGTGTGTGAAGTCATAGAATGGAGGTGTGTGAAGTCACAGAATGAAGGTGTGTGAAGTCACAGAATGGAGGTATGTGAACTCACAATGGAGGTGGGTGAAGTCACAGAATGGAGGTGTGTGAAGTCATAGAATGGAGGTGTGTGAAGTCACAGAATGGAGGTGTGTGAAGTCATAGAATGGAGGTGTGTGAAATCACAGGATGGAGGTGTGTGAATTCATAGAATGGAGGTGTGTGAAGTCAGAGAATGGAGGTGTGTGAAGTCACAGAATGGAGGTGTGTGAACTCAGAATGAAGGTGTGTGAAGCCACAGAATGGAGTGTGTGAAGTCATAGAATGGAAGTGTGTGAAGTCATAGAATGGAGGTGTGTGAAGGAAGAATGGAGGTGTGTGAAGTCACAGAATGGAGGTGTGTGAACTCAGAATGGAGGTGTGTGAAGCCACAGAATGGAGGTTTGTGAAGTCATAGAATGGAGGTGTGTGAAGTCAGAGAATGGATGTTTCTGAAGTAAGAATGAAGGTGTATGAAGTCATAGAATGGAGGTATGTGAAGTCAAATTGGAGGTGTGTGAACTCATAGAATGGAGGTGTGTGTACTCATAGAATGGAGGTGTGTGAAATCTTAGAATGGAGGTGTGTGAAGTCAAAAAATGGAGGTGTGTGAAGTCATAGAATGGAGGTGTGTGAAGTCATAGAATGGATTTTTGTGAAATAAGAATGAAGGTGTGTGAAGTCATAGAATGGAGGTGTGTATCGTCATAGAATGGAATTGTGTGAAGTCATAGAATGGAGCTGTGTGAAGTCAGAATGGAGGTGTGTGAAGTCACAGAATGGAGGTGTGTCAACGCAGAATGGAGGTGTGTTAAGTCACAGAATGGAGGTGTGTGAAGTCATAGAATGGAGGTGTGTGAAGTCATAGAATGGAGGTGTGTGAAGTCAGAATGGAGGTGTGTGAAGTCATAGAATTGAGGTGTGTGAACACAGAATGCAGGTGTGTGAATCACAGAATGGAGGTGTATGAAATCATAGAATGGAGGTGTGTGAAGTCATAGAATGGATGTTTGTGAAGTAAGAATGAAGGTGTGTGAAGTCATAGAATAGAGGTGTGTGAAGTCAAAGAATGGAGGTGTGTGAAGTCACAGAATGCAGGTGTGTGAAGTCACACAATGAAGGTGTGTGAAGTCTCGAATGGAGGTGTGCAGTCATAGAAGGGAGGTGTGAGAAGTCATAGAATGGAGATTTGTGAATTCATAGAATGGAGGTGTGTGACGTCACAATTGAAGTGTGTGAAGTCATAGAATGGAGGTGTGTGAAGTCAAAGAATGGAGGTGTGTGAAGTCATACAATGGAGGTGAATGAAGTCAGAATGGAGGTGTGTGAAGTCACAGAACGGAGGTGTGTGAACGCAGAATGGAGGTATGTGAAGTCATAGATGGAGGTGTGTGAAGTCATAGTATGGAGGTGTGTGAAATCATAGAATGGAGTTTTGTGAAGTCACACAATGGAGCTGTGCGAAGTCAGAATGGAGGTGTGTGAAGTCATAGAATGGAGGTGCGTGAAGTCACAGAATGGAGGTGTGTGAAATCATAGAATGGAGGTGTGTGAAGTCATAGAATGGAGGTGTGTGAAGTCACAGAATGAAGGTGTGTGAAGTCACAGAATGGAGGTATGTGAACTCACAATGGAGGTGGGTGAAGTCACAGAATGGAGGTGTGTGAAGTCATAGAATGGAGGTGTGTGAAGTCACAGAATGGAGGTGTGTGAAGTCATAGAATGGAGGTGTGTGAAATCACAGGATGGAGGTGTGTGAATTCATAGAATGGAGGTGTGTGAAGTCATAGGATCGAGGTGTGTGAAGTCACAGAATGGAGGTGTGTGAAGTCAGAGAATGGAGGTGTGTGAAGTCACAGAATGGAGGTGTGTGAACTCAGAATGAAGGTGTGTGAAGCCACAGAATGGAGTGTGTGAAGTCATAGAATGGAAGTGTGTGAAGTCATAGAATGGAGGTGTGTGAAGGAAGAATGGAGGTGTGTGAAGTCACAGAATGGAGGTGTGTGAACTCAGAATGGAGGTGTGTGAAGCCACAGAATGGAGGTTTGTGAAGTCATAGAATGGAGGTGTGTGAAGTCAGAGAATGGATGTTTCTGAAGTAAGAATGAAGGTGTATGAAGTCATAGTATGGAGGTATATGAGGTCAAATTGGAGGTGTGTGAACTCATAGAATGGAGGTGTGTGTACTCATAGAATGGAGGTGTGTGAAATCTTAGAATGGAGGTGTGTGAAGTCAAAAAACGGAGGTGTGTGAAGTCATAGAATGGAGGTGTGTGAAGTCATAGAATGGATTTTTGTGAAATAAGAATGAAGGTGTGTGAAGTCATAGAATGGAGGTGTGTATCGTCATAGAATGGAATTGTGTGAAGTCATAGAATGGAGCTGTGTGAAGTCAGAATGGAGGTGTGTGAAGTCACAGAATGGAGGTGTGTCAACGCAGAATGGAGGTGTGTTAAGTCACAGAATGGAGGTGTGTGAAGTCATAGAATGGAGGTGTGTGAAGTCATAGAATGGAGGTGTGTGAAGTCAGAATGGAGGTGTGTGAAGTCACAGAATTGAGGTGTGTGAACACAGAATGCAGGTGTGTGAATCACAGAATGGAGGTGTATGAAATCATAGAATGGAGGTGTGTGAAGTCATAGAATGGATGTTTGTGAAGTAAGAATGAAGGTGTGTGAAGTCATAGAATAGAGGTGTGTGAAGTCAAAGAATGGAGGTGTGTGAAGTCACAGAATGCAGGTGTGTGAAGTCACACAATGAAGGTGTGTGAAGTCTCGAATGGAGGTGTGCGGTCATAGAAGGGAGGTGTGAGAAGTCATAGAATGGAGATTTGTGAATTCATAGAATGGAGGTGTGTGACGTCACAATTGAAGTGTGTGAAGTCATAGAATGGAGGTGTGTGAAGTCAAAGAATGGAGGTGTGTGAAGTCATACAATGGAGGTGAATGAAGTCAGAATGGAGGTGTGTGAAGTCACAGAACGGAGGTGTGTGAACGCAGAATGGAGGTATGTGAAGTCATAGATGGAGGTGTGTGAAGTCATAGTATGGAGGTGTGTGAAATCATAGAATGGAGTTTTGTGAAGTCACACAATGGAGCTGTGCGAAGTCAGAATGGAGGTGTGTGAAGTCATAGAATGGAGGTGCGTGAAGTCACAGAATGGAGGTGTGTGAAGTCATAGAATGGAGGTGTGTGAAATCACAGGATGGAGGTGTGTGAATTCATAGAATGGAGGTGTGTGAAGTCATAGGATCGAGGTGTGTGAAGTCACAGAATGGAGGTGTGTGAAGTCAGAGAATGGAGGTGTGTGAAGTCACAGAATGGAGGTGTGTGAACTCAGAATGAAGGTGTGTGAAGCCACAGAATGGAGTGTGTGAAGTCATAGAATGGAAGTGTGTGAAGTCATAGAATGGAGGTGTGTGAAGGAAGAATGGAGGTGTGTGAAGTCACAGAATGGAGGTGTGTGAACTCAGAATGGAGGTGTGTGAAGCCACAGAATGGAGGTTTGTGAAGTCATAGAATGGAGGTGTGTGAAGTCAGAGAATGGATGTTTCTGAAGTAAGAATGAAGGTGTATGAAGTCATAGAATGGAGGTATGTGCAGTCAAATTGGAGGTGTGTGAACTCATAGAATGGAGGTGTGTGTACTCATAGAATGGAGGTGTGTGAAATCTTAGAATGGAGGTGTGTGAAGTCAAAAAATGGAGGTGTGTGAAGTCATAGAATGGAGGTGTGTGAAGTCATAGAAAGGATTTTTGTGAAATAAGAATGAAGGTGTGTGAAGTGATAGAATGGAGGTGTGTATCGTCATAGAATGGAATTGTGTTAAGTCATAGAATGGAGCTGTGTGAAGTCAGAATGGAGGTGTGTGAAGTCACAGAATGGAGGTGTGTCAACGCAGAATGGAGGTGTGTTAAGTCACAGAATGGAGGTGTGTGAAGTCATAGAATGGAGGTGTGTGAAGTCATAGAATGGAGGTGTGTGAAGTCAGAATGGAGGTGTGTGAAGTCACAGAATTGAGGTGTGTGAACACAGAATGCAGGTGTGTGAATCACAGAATGGAGGTGTATGAAATCATAGAATGGAGGTGTGTGAAGTCATAGAATGGATGTTTGTGAAGTAAGAATGAAGGTGTGTGAAGTCATAGAATAGAGGTGTGTGAAGTCAAAGAATGGAGGTGTGTGAAGTCACAGAATGCAGGTGTGTGAAGTCACACAATGAAGGTGTGTGAAGTCTCGAATGGAGGTGTGCGGTCATAGAAGGGAGGTGGGTGAAGTCATGGAAAGGAGGTGTGAGAAGTCATAGAATGGAGGAGTGTGAAGTCATAGAGTGGAGGTGACTGAAGACACAGATTCGAGGTCTGTGAAGTCATAGAATGGAGGTGTGTAAAGTCAGAATGGAGGTGTGAGAAGTCATAGAATGGAGATTTGTGAATTCATAGAATGGAGGTGTGTGACGTCACAATTGAAGTGTGTGAAGTCATAGAATGGAGGTGTGTGAAGTCAAAGAATGGAGGTGTGTGAAGTCATACAATGGAGGTGAATGAAGTCAGAATGGAGGTGTGTGAAGTCACAGAACGGAGGTGTGTGAACGCAGAATGGAGGTATGTGAAGTCATAGATGGAGGTGTGTGAATTCATAGTATGGAGGTGTGTGAAATCATAGAATGGAGTTTTGTGAAGTCACACAATGGAGCTGTGCGAAGTCAGAATGGAGGTGTGTGAAGTCATAGAATGGAGGTGCGTGAAGTCACAGAATGGAGGTGTGTGAAATCATAGAATGGAGGTGTGTGAAGTCATAGAATGGAGGTGTGTGAAGTCACAGAATGAAGGTGTGTGAAGTCACAGAATGGAGGTATGTGAACTCACAATGGAGGTGGGTGAAGTCACAGAATGGAGGTGTGTGAAGTCATACAATGGAGGTGTGTGAAGTCACAGAATGGAGGTGTGTGAAGTCATAGAATGGAGGTGTGTGAAATCACAGGATGGAGGTGTGTGAATTCATAGAATGGAGGTGTGTGAAGTCATAGGATCGAGGTGTGTGAAGTCACAGAATGCAGGTGTGTGAAGTCAGAGAATGGAGGTGTGTGAAGTCACAGATTGGAGGTGTGTGAACTCAGAATGAAGGTGTGTGAAGCCACAGAATGGAGTGTGTGAAGTCATAGAATGGAAGTGTGTGAAGTCATAGAATGGAGGTGTGTGAAGGAAGAATGGAGGTGTGTGAAGTCACAGAATGGAGGTGTGTGAACTCAGAATGGAGGTGTGTGAAGCCACAGAATGGAGGTTTGTGAAGTCATAGAATGGAGGTGTGTGAAGTCAGAGAATGGATGTTTCTGAAGTAAGAATGAAGGTGTGTGAAGTCATAGAATGGAGGTATGTGAAGTCAAATTGGAGGTGTGTGAACTCATAGAATGGAGGTGTGTGTACTCATAGAATGGAGGTGTGTGAAGTCATGGAATGGAGGTGTGTGAAGTCAAAGAATGGAGGTGTGAAGTCATAGAATGGAGGTGTGTGAATTCAGATTGGAGGTGTGTGAAATCACAGAAGGGAGGTGTGTCAACTCAGAAATGAGGTGTGTGAAGTCACAGAATGGAGGTGTGTGAAGTCATAGAATGGAAGTGTGTGAAATCATAGAATGGAGGTGTGTGAATTCACAGAATTGAGGTGTGTGAACTCAGAATGGAGGTGTGTGAAGTCAGAATGGAGGTGAGTGAAGTCATAGAATGGAGGTGTGTGAACTCATAGAATGGAGGTCTGTGAACTCAGAAGGGAGGTTTGTGAAGCCATAGAATGGAGGTGTGTGAAGTCACAGATTGGATGTGTGTGAAGTCACAGAATGGAGGTGTGTGAACTCATAGAATGGAGGTGTGTGACGTCATAATGGAAGTGTGTGAAGTCACAGAATGGAGGTGTGTGAAGTCAGAACGGAGGTGTGTGAAGTCACACAATGGAGGTGTGTGAACTCAGTATGGAGGTGTATGAAGTCATAGATGGAGTTGTGTGAAGTCATAGTATGGATGTGTGTCAAATCATAGAATGGAGTTTTGTGAAGTCACAGAATGGAGCTGTGTGAAGTCAGAATGGAGGTGTGTGAATTCATAGAATGGAGGTGTGTGAAGTCAGAATGGAGGTGTGTGAAATCATAGAATTGAGGTGTTTGAAGTCACAATGGAGTTGTGTGAAGTCATAGAATGGAGTTGTGTGAAGTCACAGAATGGAGGTGTATGAAGTCACAGAATGGAGGTGTGTGAAGTCATAGAATGGAGGTGTGTGTAGTCACAGAATGAAGGTGTGTGAAGTCACAGAATGGAGGTGTGTGAACTCAGAATGGAGGTGGGTGACGTCACAGAATGGAGGTGTGTGAAGTCATAGAATGGAGGTGTGTGACGTCACAGAATGGAGGTGTGTGAATTTATAGAATGGAGATGTGTGAAATCATAAAATGGAAGTGTTTGAAGTCACAGAATGGAGGTGTGTGAAGTCAGAATGGAGGTGAGTGAACTCATAGAATTGAGGTGTGTGAAGTCAGAATGGAGGTGTGTGAACTCATAGAATGGAGGTGTGTGAAATCACAGTGGAGGTGTGGAAAGTCATAGAATGGAGGAGTGTGAAGTAATGGAGTGGAGGTGAGTGAAGTCACAGATTCGAGGTCTATGAAGTCATAGAATGGAGGTGTGTGAAGTCAGAATGGAGGTGTGTGAAGTCATAGAATGGAGATGTGTTAACTCATAGAATGGAGGTGTGTGACGTCACAATGGAAGTGTGTGAAGTCATAGAATGGAGGTGTGTGAAGTCAGAATGGAGGTGTGTGAAGTCATAGAATGGAGATGTGTGAACTCATAGAATGGAGGTGTGTGATGTCACAATGGAAGTGTGTGAAGTCATAGAATGGAGGTGTGTGAAGTCACAGAATGGAGGTGTATGAAGTCATACAATGGAGGTGTGTGAAGTCAGAATGGAGGTGTGTGAAGTCATAGAAGGACGTGTGTGAAGTCATAGTATGGAGGTGTGTGAAATCATAGAATGGAGGTTTGTGAAGTCTCAGAATGAAGCTGTGTGAAGTCAGAATGGCGGTGAGTGAAGGCATAGAATGGAGGTGTGTGAAGTCAAAATGGAAGTGTGTGAAATCATTGAATAGTGGTGTGTGAAGTCACAATGGAGGTGTGTGAAGTCATAGAATGGAGGTGTGTGAAATCACAGAATGGAAGTGTGTGAAGTCATAGAATGGAGGTGTGTGAAGTCATAGAATGGAGGTGTGTGAAGTCATAGAATGGAGGTGTGTGAAGTCACAGAATGGAGGTGTGTGAAGTCACAGAATGGAGGTGTGTGAACTCACAATGGAGGTGTGTGAAGTCACAGAATGGAGGTGTGCGAAGTCATGGAATTGAAGTGTGTGAAGTCATAGAATGGAGGTGTGTGAAGTCAAAATGGAGGTGTGTGAAGTCACAGAATGGAGGTGTGTGAACTAAGAATGGAGGTGTGTGAAGTCACAGAAGGGAGGTTTATGAAGTCATATAATGGAAGTGTGTGAAGTCATAGAATGGATGTTTGCGAAGTAAGAATGAAGGTGTGTGAAGTCATAGAATGGAGGCGTGTGAAGTCAAAATGAAGGTGTGTGAACTCATAGAATGGAGGTGTGTGAACTCATAGAATGGAGGTGTGTGAAGTCATGGAATGGAGGTGTGTGAAGTCAGAATGGAGGTGTGTGAAGTCATAGAATGGAGGTGTGTGAAGTCATAGAATGGAGGTGTGTGAAATCAGAATGGAGGTGTGTGAAATCATAGAATGGAGATGTGTGAACTCATAAAATGGAGGTGTGTGCGTCACAATGGAAGTGTGTAAAGTCATAGAAGGGAGGTGTGTGACGTCACAGAATGGAGGTGTGTGAAGTCATGCAATGAAGGTGTGTGAAGTCAGAATGAAGGTGTTTGAAGTCACAAAATGGAGGTGTGTGAACTCAGAATGGAGGTGTGTGAAGTCAGAGATGAAGGTGTGTGAAGTCATAGTATGGACGTGTGTGAAATCATAGAATGGAGTTTTTGAAGTCACAGAATGAAGCTGTGTGAAGTCAGAATGGAGGAGTGTGAAGACATAGAATGGAGGTATGTGAAGTCAGAATGGAAGTGTGTGAACTCATAGAATGGATGTGTGTGAAGTCACAATGGAGGTGTGTGAAATCATATAATGGAGGTGTGTGAAGTCACAAAATGGAGGTGTGTGAAGTCATAGAATGGAGGTGTGTGAAGTCATCGATTGGATGTTTGTGAAGAATGAAGGTGTGTGAAGTCATAGAATGGAGGTGTGTGAAGTCAGAATGGAGGTGTGTGAACTCATAGAATGGAGGTGTGTGAAGTCACATTGGAGGTGTGTGAAATCATATAATGGAGGTGTGTGAAGTCACAAAATGGAGGTGTGTGAAGTCATAGAATGGAGGTGTGTGAAGTCATAGAATGGATGTTGGTGAAGAATGAAGGTGTGTGAAGTCATAGAATGGAGGTGTGTGAAGTCAAAGAATGGAGGTGTGTGTAGTTATAGAATGGAGGTGTGTGAAGTCATAGAATGGAAGTGTGTGAAGTCATAGAATGGAGGTGTTTGAAGTCAGAGAATGGAGGTGTGTGAAGTCATAATGGAGGTGTGAAGTCGCAGAATGGAGGTGGATGAAGTCATAGAAAGAAGGTGTGGGAAGTCATAGAATGGAGGTGTGTGAAGTCAGAATGGAGGTGTGTGAAATCATAGAATGGAGATATGTGAACTCATAGAATGGAGGTGTCTGATGTCACAATGGAAGTGTGTGAAGTCATAGAATGGAGGTGTGTGAAGTCACAGAATGGAGGTGTGTGAAGTCAGAGAATGGAGGTGTGTTAATTCAGAATGGAGGTGTGTGAATTCACAGAATGGAGGTGTGTGAACTCAAAATGGAGGTGTGTGAAGTCATAAATGGAGGTGTGTGAAGTCATAGTATGGAGGTGTGTGAAATCATAGAATGGAGTTTTGTGGAGTCACAGAATGGAGCTGTGTGAAGTCAGAATGGAGTTGTGTGAAGTCTTAGAATGGAGGTGTGTGAAGTCACAATGGAGGTGTGTGAAGTCATAGAATGGAGGTGTGTGAAGTCATAGAATGGAAGTGTGTGAAGTCACAAAATGGAGGTGTGTGAAGTCATAGAATGGAGGTGTGTGAAGTCATAGAATGGAGGTGTGTGAAGTCACAATGGAGGTGTGTGAAGTCATAGAACTTAGGTGTGTGAAGTCACAAAATGGAGGTGTGTGAAGGAATCGAATGGAGGTGTGTGAAGTCATAGAATGGAGGTGTGTGAAGTCAGAATGGAGGTGTGTGAAGTCACAGAACTGAGGTGTGTGAAGTCACAGAATGGATGTGTTTGAAGTAAGAATTAAGGTGTTTGAAGTCATAGAGTGGAGGTGTGTGAAGTCATAGAATGGAGGTCTGTGAACTCAGAACGGAGGTTTGTGAAGTCATAGTATGGGGGTGTGTGAAGTCAGATTGGAGGTGGGTGAAATCACAGAATGGAGGTGTGTCAACTCAGAAATGAGGTGTGTGAAGTCATAGAATGGAGGTGTGTGAAGTCATAGAATGGAAGTGTGTGAAATCATAGAATGGAGGTGTGTGAAGTCACAGAATTGAGGTCTGTGAAGTCAGAATGGAGGTGTGTGAAGTCAGAATGGAGGTGAGTGAAGTCACAGAATGGAGGTGTGTGAAGTCATAGAATGGAGGTCTGTGTACTCAGAATGGAGGTTTGTGAAGTCATAGAATGGAGGTGTGTGAAGTCATAGAATGGAGGTGTGTGAAGTCACAGAATGGAGGTGTGTGAAGTCATAGAATGGAGGTTTGTGAAATCACAGAATGGTGGTGTGTGAATTCATAGAATGGAGGTGTGTGAAGTCATAGAATCGAGGTGTGTGAAGTCAGAGAATGCAGGTGTGTGAAGTCACAGAATGGAGGTGTGTGAAGTCACAGAATGGAGGTGTGTGAACTCAGAATGTAGGTATGTGAAGCCACAGAATGGAGGTGTGTGAAGTCATAGAATGGAAGTGTGTGAAGTCATAGAAAGGAGGTGTGTGAACTCAGAATGGAGGTGTGTGAACTCACAGAATGAGGTTTGTGAAGTCATAGAATGGAGGTGTGTGAAGTCAGAGAATGGATATTTCTGAAGTAAGAATGAACGTGTGTGAAATCAATGAATGGAGGTGTGTGAAGTCATAGAAGGGAGGTGTGTGAAGTCACAGAATGGAGGTGTGTGAAGTCAGAGTGGAGGTGTGAAGTCATAGAATGGTGCTTGGGGAAGTCATAGAAAGGAGGTGTGGGAAGCCATAGAATGGAGGAGTGTGAAGTCATAGAGTGGAGGTGAGTGAAGTCACAGATTCGAGGTCTGTGAAGTCATAGAATGGAGGTTTGTGAAGTCAGAATGCAGGTGTGTGAAGTCATAGAATGGAGATGTGTGAACTCATAGAATGGAGGTTTGTGACGTCATAATGGAAGTGTGTGAAGTCACAGAATGGAGGTGTGTGAAGTCATACAACGGAGGTGTGTGAAGTCACAGAACTGAGGTGTGTGAAGTCACAGAATGGAGTTGTGTGAACTCAGAATGGAGGTGTGTGAAGTCATAGATGGAGGTGTGTGAAGTCATAGTATGGTTGTGTGTCCAATCATAGAATGGAGTTTTGTGAAGTCAGAGAATGGAGCTGTGTGAAGTCAGAATGGAGGTGTGTGAAGTCACAGAATGGAGGTGTGTGAACTCAGAATGGAGGTGGGTGAAGTCGCAGAATGGAGGTGTGTGAAGTCATAGAATGGAGGTGTGTGAAGTCACTGAATGGAGGTGTGTGAAGTCATAGAATGGAGGTGTGTGAAATCATAAAATGAAAGTGTTTGAAGTCACAGAATGGAGGAGTGTGAAGTCAGAATGGAGGTGTGTGAAGTCATAGAATTGATGTGTGTGAAGTCAGAATGGAGGTGTGTGAACTCATAGAATGGAGGTGTGTGAAATCACAGTGGAGGTGTGGGAAGTCATAGAATGGAGGAGTGTGAAGTCATAGAGTGGAGGTGAGTGAAGTCACAGATTCGAGGTCTATGAAGTCATAGAATGGAGGTGTGTGAAGTCAGAATGGAAGTGTTTGAAGTCATAGAATGGAGGTGTGTGAAGTCAAATTGGAGGTGTGTGAGCTCATGGAATGGAGGTGTGTGAAATCACAGTGGAGGTGTGTGAAGTCATAGAATGGAGATGTGTGAAGTCATAGAATGGAGCTGTCTGAAGTCAGAATGGAGGTGTGTGAAGTCAGAATGGAAGTGTGTGAAGTCACAGAATTGAGGTGTGTGAATTCACAGAATAGAGGTGTGTGAAGTCAGAAGGCAGGTGTGAAGTCTCAGAAGTGAGGTGTGTGAAGTCACAGAATGGATGTTTGTGAAGTAAGAATGAAGGTGTTTGAAGTCATAGAATGGAGATGTGTGTCGTCACAGAATGGAGGTGGGTGAAGTCACAGAATGGAGGTGTGTGAAGTCATAGAATGGAGGTGTGTGAAGTCACAGAATGGAGGTGTGTGAATTCATAGAATGGAGGTGTGTGAAATCATAAAATGGAAGTGTTTGAAGTCACAGAATGGAGGTGTGTGAAGTCATAGTATTCAGGTGTGTGAAGTCATACAATGAATGTTTGTGAAGTCAGAATGGAGGTGAATGAAGTCATAGAATGGAGGTGTGTGAAGTAAGAATGGAGGTGTGAGAATTCACAGAATGGAGGTGTGTGAATTCAGAATGGATGTGAGTGAAGTCATAGAATGGAGGTGTGTGAAGTCATAGAATGGAGTTGTGTGAAATCATACAATGGAGGTGTCTGAAATCATAGAATGGAGGTGTTTGAAGTCACAGAATGGAGGTGTGTGAAGTCAGAATGGAGGTGTGTGAAGTCATAGAATTGAGGTGTGTGAAGTCACAGAATGCAGGTGTGTGAAGTCATAGAATGGAGCTGGGTGAAGTGATAGAATGGAGGTGTGTGAAATCATAGAATGGAGGTGTGTGAAGTCAGAATGGAAGTGTGTGAAGTCACAGAATTGAGGTGTGTGAAGACACAGAATAGAGGTGTGTGAAGTCAGAATGGAGGTGTGTGACGTCAGAGAATGGAGGTGTGTGAAGTGATAGAATGGAGTTCTGTGAAGTCATAGAATTTAGGTGTTTGAAGTCATAGAATGGAGGTGTGTGAAGTCACAGAATGGAGGTGTGTGAAGTCATAGAATGGAGTTGTGTGAAGTCATAGAATTTAGGCTTGTGTACTCATAGAATGGAGGTGTGTGAAGACATAGAATGGAGGTGTGTGAAGTCATAGAATGGAGGTGTGTGAAATCAGAATGGAGGTGTGTGAAATCATAGAATGGAGATGTGTGAACTCATAAAATGGAGGTGTGTGCGTCACAATGGAAGTGTGTAAAGTCATAGAAGGGAGGTGTGTGACATCACAGAATGGAGGTGTGTGAAGTCATGCAATGAAGGTGTGTGAAGTCAGAATGAAGGTGTTTGAAGTCACAAAATGGAGGTGTGTGAACTCAGAATGGAGGTGTGTGAAGTCAGAGATGGAGGTGTGTGAAGTCATAGTATGGACGTGTGTGAAATCATAGAATGGAGTTTTTGAAGTCACAGAATGAAGCTGTGTGAAGTCAGAATAGAGGTGTGTGAAGTCATAGAATGGAGGTATGTGAAGTCAGAATGGAAGTGTGTGAACTCATAGAATGGAGGTGTGTGAAGTTACAATGGAGGTGTGTGAAATCAGATAATGGAGGTGTGTGAAGTCACAAAATGGAGGTGTGTGAAGTCATAGAATGGAGGTGTGTGAAGTCATAGATTGGATGTTTGTGAAGAATGAAGGTGTGTGAAGTCATAGAATGGAGGTGTGTGAAGTCAGAATGGAGGTGTGTGAACTCATAGAATGGAGGTGTGTGAAGTCATAGAATGGAGGTGTGTGAAGTCACAGAATGGAGGTGTGTGAAGTCACAGAATGGAGGTGTGTGAACTCACAATGGAGGTGTGTGAAGTCACAGAATGGAGGTGTGCGAAGTCATGGAATTGAAGTGTGTGAAGTCATAGAATGGAGGTGTGTGAAGTCAAAATGGAGGTGTGTGAAGTCACAGAATGGAGGTGTGTGAACTAAGAATGGAGGTGTGTGAAGTCACAGAAGGGAGGTTTATGAAGTCATATAATGGAAGTGTGTGAAGTCATAGAATGGATGTTTGCGAAGTAAGAATGAAGGTGTGTGAAGTCATAGAATGGAGGCGTGTGAAGTCAAAATGAAGGTGTGTGAACTCATAGAATGGAGGTGTGTGAACTCATAGAATGGAGGTGTGTGAAGTCATGGAATGGAGGTGTGTGAAGTCAGAATGGAGGTGTGTGAAGTCATAGAATGGAGGTGTGTGAAGTCATAGAATGGAGGTGTGTGAAATCAGAATGGAGGTGTGTGAAATCATAGAATGGAGATGTGTGAACTCATAAAATGGAGGTGTGTGCGTCACAATGGAAGTGTGTAAAGTCATAGAAGGGAGGTGTGTGACGTCACAGAATGGAGGTGTGTGAAGTCATGCAATGAAGGTGTGTGAAGTCAGAATGAAGATGTTTGAAGTCACAAAATGGAGGTGTGTGAACTCAGAATGGAGGTGTGTGAAGTCAGAGATGAAGGTGTGTGAAGTCATAGTATGGACGTGTGTGAAATCATAGAATGGAGTTTTTGAAGTCACAGAATGAAGCTGTGTGAAGTCAGAATGGAGGAGTGTGAAGACATAGAATGGAGGTATGTGAAGTCAGAATGGAAGTGTGTGAACTCATAGAATGGATGTGTGTGAAGTCACAATGGAGGTGTGTGAAATCATATAATGGAGGTGTGTGAAGTCACAAAATGGAGGTGTGTGAAGTCATAGAATGGAGGTGTGTGAAGTCATAGATTGGATGTTTGTGAAGAATGAAGGTGTGTGAAGTCATAGAATGGAGGTGTGTGAAGTCAGAATGGAGGTGTGTGAACTCATAGAATGGAGGTGTGTGAAGTCACATTGGAGGTGTGTGAAATCATATAATGGAGGTGTGTGAAGTCACAAAATGGAGGTGTGTGAAGTCATAGAATGGAGGTGTGTGAAGTCAAAGAATGGAGGTGTGTGTAGTTATAGAATGGAGGTGTGTGAAGTCATAGAATGGAAGTGTGTGAAGTCATAGAATGGAGGTGTTTGAAGTCAGAGAATGGAGGTGTGTGAAGTCATAATGGAGGTGTGAAGTCGCAGAATGGAGGTGGATGAAGTCATAGAAAGAAGGTGTGGGAAGTCATAGAATGGAGGTGTGTGAAGTCAGAATGGAGGTGTGTGAAATCATAGAATGGAGATATGTGAACTCATAGAATGCAGGTGTCTGATGTCACAATGGAAGTGTGTGAAGTCATAGAATGGAGGTGTGTGAAGTCACAGAATGGAGGTGTGTGAAGTCAGAGAATGGAGGTGTGTTAATTCAGAATGGAGGTGTGTGAATTCACAGAATGGAGGTGTGTGAACTCAAAATGGAGGTGTGTGAAGTCATAAATGGAGGTGTGTGAAGTCATAGTATGGAGGTGTGTGAAATCATAGAATGGAGTTTTGTGGAGTCACAGAATGGAGCTGTGTGAAGTCAGAATGGAGTTGTGTGAAGTCTTAGAATGGAGGTGTGTGAAGTCACAATGGAGGTGTGTGAAGTCATAGAATGGAGGTGTGTGAAGTCATAGAATGGAAGTGTGTGAAGTCACAAAATGGAGGTGTGTGAAGTCATAGAATGGAGGTGTGTGAAGTCATAGAATGGAGGTGTGTGAAGTCACAATGGAGGTGTGTGAAGTCATAGAACTTAGGTGTGTGAAGTCACAAAATGGAGGTGTGTGAAGGAATCGAATGGAGGTGTGTGAAGTCATAGAATGGAGGTGTGTGAAGTCAGAATGGAGGTGTGTGAAGTCACAGAACTGAGGTGTGTGAAGTCACAGAATGGATGTGTTTGAAGTAAGAATTAAGGTGTTTGAAGTCATAGAGTGGAGGTGTGTGAAGTCATAGAATGGAGGTCTGTGAACTCAGAACGGAGGTTTGTGAAGTCATAGTATGGGGGTGTGTGAAGTCAGATTGGAGGTGGGTGAAATCACAGAATGGAGGTGTGTCAACTCAGAAATGAGGTGTGTGAAGTCATAGAATGGAGGTGTGTGAAGTCATAGAATGGAAGTGTGTGAAATCATAGAATGGAGGTGTGTGAAGTCACAGAATTGAGGTCTGTGAAGTCAGAATGGAGGTGTGTGAAGTCAGAATGGAGGTGAGTGAAGTCACAGAATGGAGGTGTGTGAAGTCATAGAATGGAGGTCTGTGTACTCAGAATGGAGGTTTGTGAAGTCATAGAATGGAGGTGTGTGAAGTCATAGAATGGAGGTGTGTGAAGTCACAGAATGGAGGTGTGTGAAGTCATAGAATGGAGGTTTGTGAAATCACAGAATGGTGGTGTGTGAATTCATAGAATGGAGGTGTGTGAAGTCATAGAATCGAGGTGTGTGAAGTCAGAGAATGCAGGTGTGTGAAGTCACAGAATGGAGGTGTGTGAAGTCACAGAATGGAGGTGTGTGAACTCAGAATGTAGGTATGTGAAGCCACAGAATGGAGGTGTGTGAAGTCATAGAATGGAAGTGTGTGAAGTCATAGAAAGGAGGTGTGTGAACTCAGAATGGAGGTGTGTGAACTCACAGAATGAGGTTTGTGAAGTCATAGAATGGAGGTGTGTGAAGTCAGAGAATGGATATTTCTGAAGTAAGAATGAACGTGTGTGAAATCAATGAATGGAGGTGTGTGAAGTCATAGAAGGGAGGTGTGTGAAGTCACAGAATGGAGGTGTGTGAAGTCAGAGTGGAGGTGTGAAGTCATAGAATGGTGCTTGGGGAAGTCATAGAAAGGAGGTGTGGGAAGCCATAGAATGGAGGAGTGTGAAGTCATAGAGTGGAGGTGAGTGAAGTCACAGATTCGAGGTCTGTGAAGTCATAGAATGGAGGTTTGTGAAGTCAGAATGCAGGTGTGTGAAGTCATAGAATGGAGATGTGTGAACTCATAGAATGGAGGTTTGTGACGTCATAATGGAAGTGTGTGAAGTCACAGAATGGAGGTGTGTGAAGTCATACAACGGAGGTGTGTGAAGTCACAGAACTGAGGTGTGTGAAGTCACAGAATGGAGTTGTGTGAACTCAGAATGGAGGTGTGTGAAGTCATAGATGGAGGTGTGTGAAGTCATAGTATGGTTGTGTGTCCAATCATAGAATGGAGTTTTGTGAAGTCAGAGAATGGAGCTGTGTGAAGTCAGAATGGAGGTGTGTGAAGTCACAGAATGGAGGTGTGTGAACTCAGAATGGAGGTGGGTGAAGTCGCAGAATGGAGGTGTGTGAAGTCATAGAATGGAGGTGTGTGAAGTCACTGAATGGAGGTGTGTGAAGTCATAGAATGGAGGTGTGTGAAATCATAAAATGAAAGTGTTTGAAGTCACAGAATGGAGGAGTGTGAAGTCAGAATGGAGGTGTGTGAAGTCATAGAATTGATGTGTGTGAAGTCAGAATGGAGGTGTGTGAACTCATAGAATGGAGGTGTGTGAAATCACAGTGGAGGTGTGGGAAGTCATAGAATGGAGGAGTGTGAAGTCATAGAGTGGAGGTGAGTGAAGTCACAGATTCGAGGTCTATGAAGTCATAGAATGGAGGTGTGTGAAGTCAGAATGGAAGTGTTTGAAGTCATAGAATGGAGCTGTGTGAAGTCAAATTGGAGGTGTGTGAGCTCATGGAATGGAGGTGTGTGAAATCACAGTGGAGGTGTGTGAAGTCATAGAATGGAGATGTGTGAAGTCATAGAATGGAGCTGTCTGAAGTCAGAATGGAGGTGTGTGAAGTCAGAATGGAAGTGTGTGAAGTCACAGAATTGAGGTGTGTGAATTCACAGAATAGAGGTGTGTGAAGTCAGAAGGCAGGTGTGAAGTCTCAGAAGTGAGGTGTGTGAAGTCACAGAATGGATGTTTGTGAAGTAAGAATGAAGGTGTTTGAAGTCATAGAATGGAGATGTGTGTCGTCACAGAATGGAGGTGGGTGAAGTCACAGAATGGAGGTGTGTGAAGTCATAGAATGGAGGTGTGTGAAGTCACAGAATGGAGGTGTGTGAATTCATAGAATGGAGGTGTGTGAAATCATAAAATGGAAGTGTTTGAAGTCACAGAATGGAGGTGTGTGAAGTCATAGTATTCAGGTGTGTGAAGTCATACAATGAATGTTTGTGAAGTCAGAATGGAGGTGAATGAAGTCATAGAATGGAGGTGTGTGAAGTAAGAATGGAGGTGTGAGAATTCACAGAATGGAGGTGTGTGAATTCAGAATGGATGTGAGTGAAGTCATAGAATGGAGGTGTGTGAAGTCATAGAATGGAGTTGTGTGAAATCATACAATGGAGGTGTCTGAAATCATAGAATGGAGGTGTTTGAAGTCACAGAATGGAGGTGTGTGAAGTCAGAATGGAGGTGTGTGAAGTCATAGAATTGAGGTGTGTGAAGTCACAGAATGCAGGTGTGTGAAGTCATAGAATGGAGCTGGGTGAAGTGATAGAATGGAGGTGTGTGAAATCATAGAATGGAGGTGTGTGAAGTCAGAATGGAAGTGTGTGAAGTCACAGAATTGAGGTGTGTGAAGACACAGAATAGAGGTGTGTGAAGTCAGAATGGAGGTGTGTGACGTCAGAGAATGGAGGTGTGTGAAGTGATAGAATGGAGTTCTGTGAAGTCATAGAATTTAGGTGTTTGAAGTCATAGAATGGAGGTGTGTGAAGTCACAGAATGGAGGTGTGTGAAGTCATAGAATGGAGTTGTGTGAAGTCATAGAATTTAGGCTTGTGTACTCATAGAATGGAGGTGTGTGAAGACATAGAATGGAGGTGTGTGAAGTCATAGAATGGAGGTGTGTGAAATCAGAATGGAGGTGTGTGAAATCATAGAATGGAGATGTGTGAACTCATAAAATGGAGGTGTGTGCGTCACAATGGAAGTGTGTAAAGTCATAGAAGGGAGGTGTGTGACATCACAGAATGGAGGTGTGTGAAGTCATGCAATGAAGGTGTGTGAAGTCAGAATGAAGGTGTTTGAAGTCACAAAATGGAGGTGTGTGAACTCAGAATGGAGGTGTGTGAAGTCAGAGATGGAGGTGTGTGAAGTCATAGTATGGACGTGTGTGAAATCATAGAATGGAGTTTTTGAAGTCACAGAATGAAGCTGTGTGAAGTCAGAATAGAGGTGTGTGAAGTCATAGAATGGAGGTATGTGAAGTCAGAATGGAAGTGTGTGAACTCATAGAATGGAGGTGTGTGAAGTTACAATGGAGGTGTGTGAAATCAGATAATGGAGGTGTGTGAAGTCACAAAATGGAGGTGTGTGAAGTCATAGAATGGAGGTGTGTGAAGTCATAGATTGGATGTTTGTGAAGAATGAAGGTGTGTGAAGTCATAGAATGGAGGTGTGTGAAGTCAGAATGGAGGTGTGTGAACTCATAGAATGGAGGTGTGTGAAGTCATAGAATGGAGGTGTGTGAAGTCACAGAATGGAGGTGTGTGAAGTCACAGAATGGAGGTGTGTGAACTCACAATGGAGGTGTGTGAAGTCACAGAATGGAGGTGTGCGAAGTCATGGAATTGAAGTGTGTGAAGTCATAGAATGGAGGTGTGTGAAGTCAAAATGGAGGTGTGTGAAGTCACAGAATGGAGGTGTGTGAACTAAGAATGGAGGTGTGTGAAGTCACAGAAGGGAGGTTTATGAAGTCATATAATGGAAGTGTGTGAAGTCATAGAATGGATGTTTGCGAAGTAAGAATGAAGGTGTGTGAAGTCATAGAATGGAGGCGTGTGAAGTCAAAATGAAGGTGTGTGAACTCATAGAATGGAGGTGTGTGAACTCATAGAATGGAGGTGTGTGAAGTCATGGAATGGAGGTGTGTGAAGTCAGAATGGAGGTGTGTGAAGTCATAGAATGGAGGTGTGTGAAGTCATAGAATGGAGGTGTGTGAAATCAGAATGGAGGTGTGTGAAATCATAGAATGGAGATGTGTGAACTCATAAAATGGAGGTGTGTGCGTCACAATGGAAGTGTGTAAAGTCATAGAAGGGAGGTGTGTGACGTCACAGAATGGAGGTGTGTGAAGTCATGCAATGAAGGTGTGTGAAGTCAGAATGAAGATGTTTGAAGTCACAAAATGGAGGTGTGTGAACTCAGAATGGAGGTGTGTGAAGTCAGAGATGAAGGTGTGTGAAGTCATAGTATGGACGTGTGTGAAATCATAGAATGGAGTTTTTGAAGTCACAGAATGAAGCTGTGTGAAGTCAGAATGGAGGAGTGTGAAGACATAGAATGGAGGTATGTGAAGTCAGAATGGAAGTGTGTGAACTCATAGAATGGATGTGTGTGAAGTCACAATGGAGGTGTGTGAAATCATATAATGGAGGTGTGTGAAGTCACAAAATGGAGGTGTGTGAAGTCATAGAATGGAGGTGTGTGAAGTCATAGATTGGATGTTTGTGAAGAATGAAGGTGTGTGAAGTCATAGAATGGAGGTGTGTGAAGTCAGAATGGAGGTGTGTGAACTCATAGAATGGAGGTGTGTGAAGTCACATTGGAGGTGTGTGAAATCATATAATGGAGGTGTGTGAAGTCACAAAATGGAGGTGTGTGAAGTCATAGAATGGAGGTGTGTGAAGTCAAAGAATGGAGGTGTGTGTAGTTATAGAATGGAGGTGTGTGAAGTCATAGAATGGAAGTGTGTGAAGTCATAGAATGGAGGTGTTTGAAGTCAGAGAATGGAGGTGTGTGAAGTCATAATGGAGGTGTGAAGTCGCAGAATGGAGGTGGATGAAGTCATAGAAAGAAGGTGTGGGAAGTCATAGAATGGAGGTGTGTGAAGTCAGAATGGAGGTGTGTGAAATCATAGAATGGAGATATGTGAACTCATAGAATGCAGGTGTCTGATGTCACAATGGAAGTGTGTGAAGTCATAGAATGGAGGTGTGTGAAGTCACAGAATGGAGGTGTGTGAAGTCAGAGAATGGAGGTGTGTTAATTCAGAATGGAGGTGTGTGAATTCACAGAATGGAGGTGTGTGAACTCAAAATGGAGGTGTGTGAAGTCATAAATGGAGGTGTGTGAAGTCATAGTATGGAGGTGTGTGAAATCATAGAATGGAGTTTTGTGGAGTCACAGAATGGAGCTGTGTGAAGTCAGAATGGAGTTGTGTGAAGTCTTAGAATGGAGGTGTGTGAAGTCACAATGGAGGTGTGTGAAGTCATAGAATGGAGGTGTGTGAAGTCATAGAATGGAAGTGTGTGAAGTCACAAAATGGAGGTGTGTGAAGTCATAGAATGGAGGTGTGTGAAGTCATAGAATGGAGGTGTGTGAAGTCACAATGGAGGTGTGTGAAGTCATAGAACTTAGGTGTGTGAAGTCACAAAATGGAGGTGTGTGAAGGAATCGAATGGAGGTGTGTGAAGTCATAGAATGGAGGTGTGTGAAGTCAGAATGGAGGTGTGTGAAGTCACAGAACTGAGGTGTGTGAAGTCACAGAATGGATGTGTTTGAAGTAAGAATTAAGGTGTTTGAAGTCATAGAGTGGAGGTGTGTGAAGTCATAGAATGGAGGTCTGTGAACTCAGAACGGAGGTTTGTGAAGTCATAGTATGGGGGTGTGTGAAGTCAGATTGGAGGTGGGTGAAATCACAGAATGGAGGTGTGTCAACTCAGAAATGAGGTGTGTGAAGTCATAGAATGGAGGTGTGTGAAGTCATAGAATGGAAGTGTGTGAAATCATAGAATGGAGGTGTGTGAAGTCACAGAATTGAGGTCTGTGAAGTCAGAATGGAGGTGTGTGAAGTCAGAATGGAGGTGAGTGAAGTCACAGAATGGAGGTGTGTGAAGTCATAGAATGGAGGTCTGTGTACTCAGAATGGAGGTTTGTGAAGTCATAGAATGGAGGTGTGTGAAGTCATAGAATGGAGGTGTGTGAAGTCACAGAATGGAGGTGTGTGAAGTCATAGAATGGAGGTTTGTGAAATCACAGAATGGTGGTGTGTGAATTCATAGAATGGAGGTGTGTGAAGTCATAGAATCGAGGTGTGTGAAGTCAGAGAATGCAGGTGTGTGAAGTCACAGAATGGAGGTGTGTGAAGTCACAGAATGGAGGTGTGTGAACTCAGAATGTAGGTATGTGAAGCCACAGAATGGAGGTGTGTGAAGTCATAGAATGGAAGTGTGTGAAGTCATAGAAAGGAGGTGTGTGAACTCAGAATGGAGGTGTGTGAACTCACAGAATGAGGTTTGTGAAGTCATAGAATGGAGGTGTGTGAAGTCAGAGAATGGATATTTCTGAAGTAAGAATGAACGTGTGTGAAATCAATGAATGGAGGTGTGTGAAGTCATAGAAGGGAGGTGTGTGAAGTCACAGAATGGAGGTGTGTGAAGTCAGAGTGGAGGTGTGAAGTCATAGAATGGTGCTTGGGGAAGTCATAGAAAGGAGGTGTGGGAAGCCATAGAATGGAGGAGTGTGAAGTCATAGAGTGGAGGTGAGTGAAGTCACAGATTCGAGGTCTGTGAAGTCATAGAATGGAGGTTTGTGAAGTCAGAATGCAGGTGTGTGAAGTCATAGAATGGAGATGTGTGAACTCATAGAATGGAGGTTTGTGACGTCATAATGGAAGTGTGTGAAGTCACAGAATGGAGGTGTGTGAAGTCATACAACGGAGGTGTGTGAAGTCACAGAATTGAGGTGTGTGAAGTCACAGAATGGAGTTGTGTGAACTCAGAATGGAGGTGTGTGAAGTCATAGATGGAGGTGTGTGAAGTCATAGTATGGTTGTGTGTCCAATCATAGAATGGAGTTTTGTGAAGTCAGAGAATGGAGCTGTGTGAAGTCAGAATGGAGGTGTGTGAAGTCACAGAATGGAGGTGTGTGAACTCAGAATGGAGGTGGGTGAAGTCGCAGAATGGAGGTGTGTGAAGTCATAGAATGGAGGTGTGTGAAGTCACTGAATGGAGGTGTGTGAAGTCATAGAATGGAGGTGTGTGAAATCATAAAATGAAAGTGTTTGAAGTCACAGAATGGAGGAGTGTGAAGTCAGAATGGAGGTGTGTGAAGTCATAGAATTGATGTGTGTGAAGTCAGAATGGAGGTGTGTGAACTCATAGAATGGAGGTGTGTGAAATCACAGTGGAGGTGTGGGAAGTCATAGAATGGAGGAGTGTGAAGTCATAGAGTGGAGGTGAGTGAAGTCACAGATTCGAGGTCTATGAAGT